>OZ005649.1:80709125-82081625 GCA_963930645.1 Salticus scenicus
AAGGCTTTGCAGAAAAGTATTCTTTAACCCCATTTTTTTAGTAAAATGGCCGATTATTAGGTAAAAGCACACATTATTACTACACCAAATACATTTATTTTGAAACACATGATTGGTATAAACGAAACTAAAACAGAAAAGTATATATAATCTTTTTTAATATTTCGTTTAAACCAAAGCTAGATATTGCTTAAAACCTCAAGATATCTTTCCTCAACGTAAAACAATTGGCATCTTACACCAAATCTTTGAAAAGATGTGGATACACTTATTAAATTACAAAGGTGAGAACCGACTCCTTTAATGAATTTGGCGGGAAGGCCAGATACTGCCCTTTAAAAAAATATATCAGGCTTTTGAGTTTACTGTTTAAACTCTGGTTCACATAACTAACTAAACAAGGAAATAGATAAAATTTTTAACGCTTACTAGATGACGAGTGATATATTATCGATCAAAACTAAACCTAGACATTTCTAGATACTTGCTAAAAAACAACATCCGTCTCATTAGCGATGCGTCTACGTCGTCCAACATCTGCACCAGCGTATAAGAAAACTACGTGGCACGTTATCTTGTATACATGCATGGAAACACTATGCTATCATTATAATAAACTTTGCTCTTTTTTATTGCTTATTGACAAAACACGGAAGTTTTTCAAACTATTTCCAAAATGTGGAACTAGTTCACAATTGATTTAAAAATAAATATTTAATCAAGGCTAATAATTCAATTTCACGATTTATCGCTGAAACAGTCGATTATTTTACATCCAAGCTAACAAAAACACTAAGGACTTGTCAAAGTTGGTTCCCAACAAATGTGAACATTTTGCGACATACTAGCAAAATATATACTTTCTCACCAAATTTTCCCTCAAAAACATAACAAAATATGTTTTTTTTTTTTTTTTTTTTTTTTTTTTTTTCAAACTATTTCCGAAATGCAGGTTCCTATTTTCGCCATTTTATTTACGTTTAACTGAAAAAATGCGTAAATTTTACATTATTAATTAATGGTACCTAATCGTAAAGAAGTCGCGGGACAAAGACAATGGCGAGTTATTTTTATTATTATTTTTTTTAATTTGTCACATTAATTTGTTTAATCGCCACATGGCGAATTTCAAATACACACACAAATATATATATATATATATATATATATATATATATATATATATATATATATATATATATATATTACCAGATCTACTTTGAATAATACTATCAGGTATAAAGGTCACCATGCAATGCAATCTCATTAAGGTCACTTAGCAACTATAAGAAAAATTTTTGCACCATTAAGGAAACACAAGTTAATTTTCAACACAAAGAATTATGAATCACAAACCGTATGATATACGTAAGGAAATAGATTGTGCTACTACTATGCACATATCACATAAAAAAAATAAAAAGAAGACATACAAAAATATTTACTGATTAAAGTGTAAGGACGTTTGCTAGTGTCAGGAATTAGAGAAACACTTAGGAAAAAAAACTCAAATAAGCACACACAATTTTAACATTATAATGTTTCACTGTTGATTTTCACTTCTAATGCGATAGTCGCCATGCTGTGAAATATTACACATATTCAGATGCAGCAGAAACATAAATATATTAATAAAACATTATTAACTTCATAGAATTTTTCTATGACCGATTATAATAAACATTTATCGACAAATAATGCTTTTATTCGTATTTTTCATGATTTTCAAAACTCTGTTTTAAATTCCATAAATTATACATTTTCTCTCCACTTTTTTTTTTTTTTTTTTTTTTTTTTTTTTTTTAACCGTCAGTTCAACCAATTGTTCCTGCACAACAAACACACACAAACAAACAAAAAGTAATGTCCATATAAATTCTTAATTATTTTAACTTAATTTATTGTAATACAGATAAGAATATATATTAATAATTTATTTTTTAAAATGAGAAATTGAATTGTTATTTATTATTATAGCGCTACAAATTTTTTGAATTTTTACTACAAATATTTTTTAATCATATTTATTTGAATCTAAAGCTTAAACATATTTTATTTTATTTTATTTTATTTTTATTTTTATCTTATTTTTATTTCATTTTTTTTACACTCCAATTATCATCATAGAAGAGGAATGATGAAAGAATGGTAAAAAATGAATGCCTCGTACAGGAAAAGGTATATTAAAAATAAGTGTATTTGAAAAACTCTTTACAATTAAACATTTTCTTTGAGAGAGCAGTTGAAAGGATTCTTTTAAAGTTTACAAAAGCCTTACTAGTTTCTTTCTTTCTTTCTTTTATTTCTTTTTTAATTTAATGAGGATATTGTGCAGTTGGATATTATTAAAAAAAAATCCAAAAATCCTAATTATACATTTAATGAAATAATTTTCCTTTTCAAAAATATATTTAAATTTGTATAGATTAAAATCCCTTTTAATTTTTTTTAAAATAATTATTTAAAGAATACTGTAATTTTTGAAGCGAGTTTTTCTTTTTAGATTCTGTAATTTACGTACGAAAATAAATAAATAAAAAATAATAAATAATAAAATCTTTTAGATATTGTTTTATAACATAAAAATTTTAATACCTCTGTTCTTTATCCAAAATTCATTATTATATGTATATATATATATATTATATATATATTAGGACCGTGCCGATTAATCGGTTCGGTTAATCCATCAATGTTTAGTCCCGATCAATTTTTTTAATCGAGTTAATCGGATCGATTAATTCGATTAAAAATTTTCAAACTCGATTAAAATTTTCAAACTACGAATTAAAGTAAAAATGCTGTTCTGCCTACAAAATATTTTTTCACAT
Source organism: Salticus scenicus (assembly GCA_963930645.1). Taxonomy (NCBI): domain Eukaryota; kingdom Metazoa; phylum Arthropoda; class Arachnida; order Araneae; family Salticidae; genus Salticus; species Salticus scenicus. The sequence goes on from OZ005649.1 coordinate 80,711,957, forward strand.
ATTTTCTTAACAAACATTCTAAGAAACATTGTAGTAAAAACTCTATTTAGACGGGGCTGTGTCGCTGCAGAAAGAAAAACAAAGAACTTATATATTTTGTTTATAGATTTTGGCAACAGCCAATAAGTTTAGTTTATATATTGGATTCTTCGGCTGTGTTCGATGATAGAGTTATGCGATCTCTCACTATGAGAGTTAATTAGATTCAGAACTACGTTCCTTTAAGTTATCTTTTTTGTAAATAATGTATTTAAAGTGTAAATAGAATTTTTATTTTATTAGGATCATTAAACTTTCAGAAAAAGTATGCATCGTTCTATTTTATTCATTCTCTTGTTTCAAAGCAATCCTGCATTTTAATTTTGATTCTTTATGTCCTTAAAAAGTGAATACCACTGAACCGCGAATTAATTTCATTTTGGTGCATAGGCCGGCAAGAGAATGTTGTTTTTGAATGTAACGATGCTTATATTAGATTTGATTATTAAAATTCTTTTTTGTGTTTTCATAATATTGGATTAGCTCATAGAGCGAAGACGGCTCAAGGTAAGAAATTTTATGAACATTTCGAATGGAGCTAGACAAGTATAAAATTAATAGAAAAGTTCTTCGATCAATTGTGACAAAGTTAGTGAATAATATAGAATTAAATTTAAAAGAAGAACATTTAAATGTTAAAAATTTAGAAGAAACTCTTAGTCAATTAACCATCAAAAATGGGCTCTACACGAAGCTGATAGGGAAATAGAAAAACTAATTCCTTTAACAGAATATGAAATAGAAAAAAACGTATGTTATGAATACCAAGACAAAATCGCGACCGCTGTTTTTAGAGCAAAAAAGAGAATAAAAGTAAATTCAGTCGAAAATAGTGGTGTAAATTCAAATGTTTCATTACAGCATAGAAGTACACCGTTAAGTGAGAATAGCAAATTTGTTAAATTACCAAAATTAATTATTCAAAAATTTGGCGGTGAATTGTCCCAATTTATGAGGTTTTGGAATACTTTTAAATTCACTATTCATGACAATGAAACTTTGTCAAAGGTAGAGAAATGTCATTATTTAAAAAGCTATCTAACTTCGACAGCTTTAAATTCCATACACGTGTTAGAGATTTCAGAACGAAATTATTACAAAGATTCGGACAACGCGATATGACAATTAACCACCACATGAACAATTTGTTAAATTTAGCACCCGTTTATAAATCTACAGATATTTTTAGATTAAAAAAAATGCGTGAAGAAATCGAGATAAATATTAGATCATTATCCTCGTTAGAAGTTGATGAGAGTAATTATAGTGCTATGTTCATCGCAGTAATTCTAAAGTCACTACCGTCCGATTTAAATTTAGAATTCAATAGAAAACACGCATCCAATTTACATGAAATTAAAATTGCAGAACTATTAGATTTCATACAAACGGAAATAATTTCGCGTGAAAGAACATTATCTACAAAAAATAAAATAAACGAACAAATAAAAAGTAATAAATTGAGTACTCGAGACGCCAATAGCAGTAGATTATCGTCTGCACATGAATTAATCACTACTGCGGTAGAAAATAAACAGATGAGATGTATTTTTTGAAAAAGAATCACGCGTCAGAACATTGTTTCGAATTCGATAATGAAAAGAAGAAGAATATTTTAAAATCTCAATCTCGTTGTTTTTTGTGTTTAGAACAAAAGCACCGTATTGCGGAATGCCATAGGGACATTAAATGCAGAATTTGTGGATATAAACATAATACAGCTCTGTGTTACAAATCTAAACATAAACCTCAGGAAAAAATAAATGTTCCTTCTGGTTCAGAATACAAACAGGAAATAGTTTCTACTGTTTCTTCTATTAATCAGGAAAATAAAATTTTGTTACAAACTTGTTCCGTAAATATTAAAAGTAAAACGAAAGAGAAAACGATCCGATTAAGCTTCAAGTAGGACATTTTTATGTCGTTTTATTGCTAATGAACTAAATTTAAAAGTGATTAGAAATGAAAAATTGAAAGTATACACATTTGGAAGTAAAACACCGATAGAACAAACCTATGGCATAGTTAAATTAAAGCTCGTGAATAAAAATAAACTTGATCATAATATTCAAATTGAAACGTTAGTTACGGATGAAATTTCTGGATAGTTCATTCACCCTCCCCCTGAATTGGAAAAAATCCCGAAAAATGATAATTTTCAGAATTTAGAATTAGCTGATATACCTAATAGTAAAGAAAGCATTACACTTTTCATAGGAGTGGATTACTATTATGATATTTTGTTAGATAATATTAGGCGCATTAAAAAAAATTTAGTAGCAGTGAAAACTGTGTTCGGTTGGGTTTTACAGGGAATTAAAAACGATTCTCTTGAATCATTAACCATGAGTATCATAGTAGAAGAAAATTTGTTATCAAAACAAATAGAAAATTTCTGGAATTTGGAAAATTCGGGTCTTATTAATCCGAAAGAAGAATTTGACCTTTCCGAAAATAAAATTATGAAAAATTTTGAATCGGAAATTAAGTATGAAAATAAACGATATAAAGTTAAATTCACTCGGAAAATTAGTAAATCACAATTACAAAATAATTTTGAAGTCGTTGAAAGTAGATTTTCGAGACTTAAGTACAAATTTTGTAGAAACCCAAATTTATTTTTTGAATACAACAATGTTTTACAGGATTATTTGAGTGAGTGGATTATAGAACCCGTTACGAATTTGGAGGAAAATTCTACAACCATTTATTTACCACATACAGCGGTAATAAAAATAGATCGTACAACAAGTAAATTACGAATCGTGTTTGACGCGTCTTCCCATGATTACAATAATCTTTCTCTTAAAAATTGTCTGCATATTGGACCTAATCTTTATGAAGATATTTTTGACATTTTGTCTAGATTTAGATTTCATTCCGTATCCTTTACTGCGGACATGAAACAAGCATTTTTACAAATTTTGATAGACGAGGAAGATAACACGATTTTTGTTTTCAGAAAGTCCTCACGAAAGCACCTCTACCCTTCAGATTTTTAAATTCACTAGAGTTTTGTTTTGACTTAATTGTAGTCCTTTCTTATTGGCTGGGACGATAAAACATCATTTGAAAAAAATTAGCGACACACATAGGGAGACTGTTAGTTTTTTAATTGAAAACATTTATGTAGATGACATAATAGAAAGCCACCCATCAGTAGAGAAGGCTTTAACTACAAGTCTAGACTCAATTAGTATCTTTAAAGACGCAAGTATGCAACTTCACAAATTTCATACAAATTCGACACCATTACATGAATTTTGGGTACAAAAAATGTTATTACCAAGGATTCTAAAATATTTGAAGAAAATGATCCCACTAATAAAGTTTTGGGTTTAGGGTGGAATAACTTGAAAGACACTCTCTATTTGGATTGTAGGGATTTAATAAACCTCGTTTCTAAACAGATAAATACTAAAAAGTTTGTTTTACAAGTACTAGGCAAAATTTATGACCCCATCGGTTTCCTAGAACCCTATACCTTAAGAGGTAAATGCATTATGCAGATGGTCTGGAAGACTGGTCTTAATTGGGATGATACATTACCTGAAGATTTGAAAAAAATATGGAGAGACTGGTGTAATGAAGTAACTCATCTTTCAAAATTTTCTGTGCCGAGATATTATTTTTCCTATTTTCCGGAATTTAACATCACTGATTTGCAATTACATATTTTCTCAGATGCTAGTATCAAAGCATTTGGCACTGTTGCCTATTTTAGAATTAAAGAAATCTCTAATGAAAAATGTAAAACGATATTCGTCGCGCCTTTGAAAAAATGTCACGCTACCTAAACTTGAACTCACAGCTGCATTGTTGTCAGCTAAACTAGGGCATAATATTTTGAGAGCTCTGAAATTAGACATACCCACGTTTTACTGGTCAGACTCAATGATCTCTTTTTTTTGGATTAGAGGCTCTACAGATAAGTTCAAGCCGTTTGTGCAGAATAGAGTAGAAGATATTCGTGAATTGACATCTCCTTCAAACTGGAGGCACTGTCCCGGTTCGTCTAATCCTTCAAACCTTGTATCAGGAGGTGCAAAGATCATAAAATTAATTAATGATAGATTGTGGTTAAATGGGCCTGAATGGCTCAGTTCACCCCCCGAACTTCAGCCTAAGCCTGATGATAAACAAAAGCTAGATGTAGAAAGTTTAGTATACAGAAAAAAGATAAAAGAAACAATCCTTTTCAATAGCATGACAGAACAGCTAGAAAACCCCATTGATATCAGAAAATACAGCAGTTTAGAAAAATTAATCAGAGTTACAGCTTGGGTAAAAAGATTTATTAAAAGGATCAAAAAATTTTTAGATGTTAACAATACATTGACAACTGAAGAACTAATAGAAGGTGAGAAACATTTGATATCGAATGAACAAAAGGTGTATTTTAAAAATGAATTTCACTGGTTAATAAATGTAGAAATCATTGATAAAAATTCTCCCCTTAGCACTTAACTCCTTATCTAGATGATGGAAAAATGATGCGGCTGGGCGGGAGATTAGAGTTTAGTGATTTACATCTAGAAGAAAAACATCCCATCATTCTCCCCAATCAGTCGTGGTTGACTACCTTGATTATACGAAATGAACATGAAAAAATAATGCATGGAGGAGTATCTGGAACATTGTGAAACATACGGTCTAAATATTGGATTCCCAAAGGTCGCCAGTTAATTAAAAGTGTCCTGAATAAATGTATTATATGTAAGAAATATCTTTCCAAACCAGCAAATCAGATCACTGCTCCACTACCCTGTGACAGAATAACAGAGTCGCCCCGTTTCTTCATATGTGGCATTGACTTTGCTGGGTCTCTACATTAAAAATGCTAAAGACATTAAAAAAATCTTATATAGTGTTGTTCACTTGTGCAGTAACCAGAGCGTTACACATAGAATTTGTACACGACATGTCAACTGATTCTTTTTTGTTGGCCTTCAGACGTTTCTTAGCTAGAAGAGGAAACTGTAAAGTTATATATTCGGATAACGTCAAAACGTTCAAGCGTTCGAAACAAGAGATAGAAAATTTGTATCAAATTCTTTCTGATGATTCACTTTTAAAGTTTTTTGCGAATGAAAGAATCATATGGAAAAATATAATAGAAAGAGCCCTGTGGTGGGGCGGGTTCTACGAAAGATCAGTTAGATCCGTCAAGGATTGTCTGCGTAAAGTCATCGGCAAAGCCCTCTTGAATTATGATGAAATGTCTACTCTCCTTATAGAAGTAGAAACAGTGCTCAACTTACGCCCCTTAACTTATGTGTATAGTGACTCTGGAGAACCGAACCCCTTAACTCCTATGCACTTTTTAAATTTCGGTAAAGAAATCACCTATCCAGTGAATTTCGCTGACATCTTTGAAGGTGCTTCAAACAAAACATCTGTTTTAAAACGCAAAAGATACCAATCACTGTTATTAAAACAGTTGTGGAATAGATGGAAAAGACAATATCTATTGAATTTGAAAACAGCGCATGCTTTAAAGAATCCTACTGCACAACTTGAACTGAAAATAGGAGATGTTGTGCTAATTGGTGATGATTCAAAAAACAGACTTTTGTGGAAACTTGGTATAATCCAGAAAACAATCGTCAGTAAAGATCACAATATCCGATCTTATGAGGTTAAGACTGCCAATGGTGTTTTAAAACGAACTGTTCAACATTTATACCAACTGGAATTGACTTTAATTAAAATCCTCGGATCTTTGACTTACAAGGTCAAGGCTCAACCAATTGAGCTATCCAGGCCGACATCCCGGTCAGCATTACTCACTCAGACAACCTTTTAGGCAAAAGACAACCTTCTGCCTAAAAGGTTGTCTGAGTGAGTAATGCTGACCGGGATGTCGGCCTGGATAGCTCAATTGGTTGAGCCTTGACTTTGTAAGTCAAAGATCCGGCGTTCGAGTCCCGGTCCAGGCATTATTTTCACTCAGTCGAAAAAATAAAATTTCAATTAATAAGTAATTTGAGTTTAAAAATTAAAGATTTATTAATAATAGAGAAATACTGAAGGTAATTATATTGAAATTAAAGTAAAGTATGCTTAAAGATTATATATATATATATATAGAAATCTTTTATTGAAAATTTGCGTATTAAAAACAATATAAGAATAAATTTTCACTGAACTGTATCTACACTTCACATATATAAGAAATTCACAAAGTATTTTTAAGATATACGATTTATATATATATATATATATATGTATATATATATATATTATTTTATAAACAAGGGGATATGATTAAAATATAGTTAATCCATTAATTATTAAATAAAATTCAACTATTCAATATTTATAATTCTAAGACAAGCATTACAAAAATCACATATATCGAAAATTTACAAATCCCACATAAGCAATATTCTTACAAATAAAGTATACTACATTTCAATACGTTTCAAATTATGGTTTTTGACATTTTTGCTTTTATTCATTTGTTTTATAATTAACGATCTTTAATTTGTGAAAATGACTTTTTAATTTTCATTTTTAGTGCCCGAAAATGATATATTTATATATATATATACTCGTATATCTTAAAAATACTCCTTCTGACATTGGTTTGTTTGAACCTGAACTAGTTTAACTGACTTATTGTTATTATTAATTTCCTTTTTATGAAAGTTTTAATGTTCATTGATTTACATACAATTTAAATTAAAAATTTAACTAGATTAAACTTTAACTAACTTAAAATTAAAATTTCACTAACTCAATAAATAATTACTCAGTGAATTTAATCGTTAATGAAACAGCTGAGACGTTAATCCTTTATCGATTAATCGATGTTTGCAATGATTTTATTTTTAATTTCAATAATTTATTGGCATCTTCCTATTCTTCAGTTTCTGTAAAAGTTTTACATATGGATACTCTGCTTTTTTCTAGTTTTCTCTATGAATTCCTTGATGATTTGATTTAATAATTTATTTAGTTTCTCATTAAAATCAGTGCTGCTGCCTTGATTGGGGCTGGAACAATATAAATTGCTATGATTAGCTATATTGTTTTGCTATCGATGCAGATTTCACAGCTTTATGAAGTACATGCCCACTGACGAGTTTTTACTTCTAATTTTAAGCATTTCTATCTAATTATTATTTCTGTGGTCCTTCAGCTATTTTCTCTGTCATTAAGTTAAATGGTCCTTTTTTCATTATTATCATTCGTGTCGGCTTAAGTAATTTAAATTGTTTTTGTTTCTTATTGGTTCTTAATCTGTATCGCAACATTTTTGTGTCAGCCTTACCTATAAGTTAAAATGAATTCTATTTTTCTTGTGTTGTTATTCTTTTGAATCTATTAATTGCTAAATATTAAGGTTAAATTTTATTACGATATATATCATTTATATATATAAATATACATTTATCTTTCAAAATAAGAACCTATTTGTCGCTTCCTTTTCGATGTTCCCATTATCTATTTTTCCTAAAGGTGACGATTTAAAGTAAATAAATACTTGAAGGAAATTGGAAAAGCGCTGAAATCTTAAGTACTTTATTTTCAGATAGTGTTGAAATATTTAGTAGTTTATATTTGCATCGCAAATACTATTTCGGTGAGGAAAAAGAAAATTTAAATAAACATTGCATAGTAAGATTATATAGTTTCAATAACGAGGCTGTTTTCTCAGCTTATAAATATAACTACCAAAATAGAAATAGATGAATATTTATATTTTAATAAAAAGTTAAAAAACAATGAATTTCATTATTTTGGAAAAGTCAATTACATTAGAAAATACATAATATAAATTCTATTCATCGTATCTTCGAAACGATAAATATATATATATTATCAAAGTATCTTATGTGTGATTATTTACAGTTCCAATAGGCGTTCTTCTTTTCAGCGTTTACATACATATTGTTCGTTGCCTTATTTTTTATCTTTAAGAAATCCTGTTATAGTGCTTTTATTTTATATTGCATGCAATATAAATACTACTTTTAAAATGTAGTATATTTAGAAAGTTGAATGAGATTATTTTTATAAATTTTAAGAATGTTATTTGCATACAATTGTTACTATTTTGATAGAAAACCATTTTACATTACAGTAATGAATTTATATTAAATAACTCAATATGAAATAAAAATTCATAAATATACAAGGCGGTTATAATTAAACTTCCCTTAAACTCCTACAGAGCAAACGGATGAACGGAATGCAACGAAATTTGGTATATAGACTATACACGAGATGCGATTATTATGATAGTTATTTTTTAGCACAAACATGAATTCCTATGAGGAAAGGATAATTTTATCAGGGGAAACTACTGATTAAAATAATTTTGCTAGTTAATTAAGGTGTAAACTATATATATATACGCATATATATACCTGTATATGTATTACTTATTCATATTAAAAAGGAAAAAATATAAACGAACACTTTAATGTTTGAACGTGTAATTTCTTCATGATAGCCTAAGAACAATTTTATTCGAAATTCAATAGCTTTAATAATGCAAATGTCGTGAACTGCATTCTTAACTTTTATGTCAACCAGTCAGAAATTTCTTTAAAAAAAAAAATAATAAGTAAATAAATGTAGTATTATTTTGCTAATATTATTATTAGTATGCTAGTATTATTTCATTCACTAGTATTATTTTTGTAATTATATTTCCGTCATAATTCAATATACTTTTCAATGACAAAACCAAATTCTTATATATGATTTGCTTATTTAACGTCCATAATTAGAGTTTCAGTCATTTAACATATTGTAGCAGGTATGACATGCGTTAAAGATGAATAATTCATTTCAGTTTTATCTAGGAATTCATTTAGATTTTGCAAACGTAGTTCTGAAAAACTCTGAATTACTCATTTGTCCGACACTCAGATTAAATTAATAATACATACATTAAATATGCTTTATATTTTACAAACATACAATTACACACACACACACACGCACACACATATATATACAGTCGAACCTCGTTAACGTGAACACTGTTAACGCGATTTACTTTTAATATGAACTGTTTCCCCAATCCCCGTGAAAATGGAGATTAGTTATATGAAGATTAGTTACTGATAGCATGAACTATTAATAACATGAAAAAAAAAAACTTTATCCCCTCGAGATTCACGTTAGCGAGGTTCGACTGCACATATATATGTATATATATATATATATATATAGGGTGATTAAAAAAAAAAAAAAAAAAAAAAAAAAACTATCCCAATATATGAGATTTTAGCTATCATACGCGGACAGAAACTGAATAAAAGTTTTATGCAAGACATTTTTGGTATGTACTGAAGAATCATATAAAAAACAACGATTAAACACTTACAGTTACAGTTACAGTGATAAAATTTCAAAAATATCAAATGTCCATACCTATTTTTATTCGTTGGAATGCGATCTCCATAACAAAAAAACATGAATAGTTTGAAACACTACCTTTAGCACGAAAATCGCCAGCGCTAGGTAGATTAAGAAGAAAGGCGAAAACTGTGGTGTGCGTATGTCAGAGAACGACTTTCATTTTTAATGATGTCAGATTTCACACTGAGTTTTTGTATCGGACAAAATCCTGATGATTCTGCTTCGAAGCGAGAAGAAGAGATCAAGGTGTACTTAGTTTCGTGGTTAGTAGTAAGACACCATCATGACTGACGTCATTACTCCAGGTGAAAGATAAGACCCTGTGAATTGTGTGATGTGTTTCATGCTTTCTTGCTCTGTGAACATTATGCTGATTACAAGGAAGCAACATGCACAAATTGTAAAGATTTAACAGCTGAACTGACAAAATGCCGCAGAGGCATTACGTGCGTATCTCAGACAACATGGACAACGCCGATGCCCGCGTACTGTAAAAGCTGTTCGGTACTTGATTCGTAAATTTTAAGAAGTTGGTTATACATGCGATCGATCTCGGCCTGGACGACCTTCTGTTTCATTCGAGACTATTATAGGAGTCCATCAAACGAGAAGCGAAGACCTCCGTGCAAATACATGCGGTGTTTCACACGTTCTGCAGCTGCCAAATTATAAAGTACGCAAATTATAAAGTGCTCTGTTCTCCAAATGCTTCCGTATCGGTTCCGAAGTGTCCAAAAGTTGCAAGTGAATGGTAATGAACTGCGTCAAGATTTTTCGAATTAATTTCTTATCCGGTTTGAGAAGGATAACAATTGTCCTTTACACATTCTTTGAACGGATGAGACTAATTTTTCCTTAAATGGTAACATGTATTCAAAAAACTGAGTGCATTGGACAGACATAAACCACATGATGCGGTTGACATTCCGTTCCAAGACGAAAAAATGTCTATTTGGTGTGGTATAACAAGTAATTTCAACCTCGGCCTTTACAATTTTGAGAAGAGGTTATTGCATCAGGTTCTGAAACATGTACAGCTACGAGTGCTCGCTATCTAGAAATGCTAACTAACTACGTAATTCCTGAATTGCAACAGCGAAATGTTTTATCTGACGTCATGTGGATGGTAGGTGGTGCTCTTCTACATGTGGGGTCTTTTATTAAATATTTTTAACACAAATGTCTGGTGATAGAATTGTTTCCCGCTATTTCAAATTTCAGTCGCCGCCAAGGTCGCAGATCTCACTCCAATGGATTTATAGCTGTGGGAATAATCAGTAAACTGTGTCTGATTTGAAAGATGCCATCAGACGTCAGACAGATTCCTCTCGCCATGGAATGTGCTTCTTTGCAATCCTTCATCGGCCGCCTTGAAAGTGTCTTCGTGTGGAAAATTTGTGAAACACGATAAAATGCTTTGGTTTTCTGTCCTCATTGGTCGTTTTTACTTTTCTTCTTAATCTTTTTGGGCGGAAGATTTTCGTGCTGCAGGTACCATTCCAACGCTCTTTATCGTTTTTTGCTATGGCGATCACTTTCCAATAAAAAAAAAAAAAAAAAAAAAAAAAAAAAGGAGGTGTTGACATTTGAAATTTTTGAAATTTTGTCACTGTAACCGTAACTGCTACAGTCTAACTGTTGTTTTTTATATGTTTTTAGCGCATACCCTAAAATACATTGCAGAAAGGTTTTATTCAATTCCTGTGAACGGTATGACAGCTACGACCTCATATATCAGGATATTTTTTATAGTTACCCTGCATATATATACACTAAGGGACAAAAAAAAGCCGCACTTGGATGTTTTCCTTTTCGCCTTCTACGACCGCCAATTTTATCATTTAAAAAGCAAATTTTCGAACGGGTTTTACTATGTTGTCCTCCACATACACTTTAGCTTTAAGTCCAGTGTTAAAAACAAAATGCAATTGTCAGGAAAATTGTAATTTTAGAATTTATTTCAAAAATGGTAAGAATAAGGCAGTTAACGATGCCACAAAAAGTATTAATTTTTGAATGAAAATAAAAATATATTTTAATACTTGAGATGGCAAAATAATTAAATGTTAACGAAATATTGGTGAAAGGGTTTTCAGCAAGATATAAAAGTTTTTGGCCGTTTAAACTGGAAATTTGGTTTTAGGTGGCCACACTGCTCATCCAAGCGAGATTACCGTAAGTTAAAAAGCCATTGCTTATAAAATCGGTTTGTATTACATTTAGAACATAAAAGAGCTTCAGAAAAAGTGTTTAGTAGCATAATTTCTTTAACTACAGTACAACAATTATTAAACAAAGCAGGTTTAAATGACAGAAAATTTGAAAAAATTTCATTCTTAGTGAAGAGAAGTAGGAAAACAAGACCTCAGATGGCTAAAAAAATTAAAAAATGATTAATTAATTATTGGGCTGAACTGGTTCTCTCTGAGTCAAGTTTAACATATTTCGAGCTAAAGAAAACAAGCAGATCTGACAACGAAAATATGACCGACTTAATGAGAATCGCACTTTTAAAACAGTGATACATTCTCCGTACATTATGGTACGGAGGTGCCTAACTTTTCAAATACTCGGGAAAATTTTTATGCTCAAGGTATCAATTAACTCGAAATAAAACACAATCTGCATAAAAGTGGTGCCTGACCGACTATTTTGGAGGTATCTAAGACATTTCCGTAAACAGCATTTGAAGATATTAAGGCACCTTAATACACGGCGTCTGTAGTAAGTTTATTCACTTCAAATTGTCAAAATTTCTTATACATTCCCATGAGAACCTATAATTTTGAAAGTATTCATATCTTTTTTCACTTTAAGTTAAATACCATAAAGGATATAGTAGAATTTCTTCTTTACCAGACATGGAAATAGTCAAAATCGCGATCCGCTCGAAAATATTTCGTCTATAAAAAGGCGTGGGAGAGGGGAGAGGATTCGAAATTTGCAGCCTATAACTCTGCCAGATCTAGAAAAAATTATATGTGATATTCGGCACATCGATATTTCTGAAATTTATATTAAAACAATGTATAAAACTATGCCATTGCACATTAATGCAGTTATTCCATATAAAGGTGGAAATTAACCCAAAGCAGAATACATATTTTTAACAAAAAAATTCTTAGATCTAACAAATAAATAGTTTTATTTCATATATTAAAATATAACTTGTTTATTTCATATAATAAATCATAATAGAATGCAAAGTGTATGGTTATTGCATTATGTTCAAAAAGAATGTTTTATGCAGATTTTTAAAAAGTACTTCGTAAAGTGCAATAAAGCGAATTATTAAATCGAAGATATACAGAGGTATCATTTCATACCTTTGGTATTATGCAAACAAGACAGTTTTATTTGTTTCAAACATTAATTTTAAAGTTATTACAAATAAAAAAGGTATAAGTCATTTTTTCTGGAGTGCGGCTTTTTTTTTTTTTTATCGCTTAGTGTACATATGTGTGTGTGTGTGTTCCATTTAATTACTTCATATATTTTGCGAGGAGTACCTTTTTTTATTAAATGTAACCCAATTTATATAGGGACCACTTTTTTTTTTTCTTTGAATTACTACTTAATGCACACTTCATATGTATGTATGTGCGTAAAAGTGTGTATATATATGAGGGGGGGGAGGTTTATTTGTGTATCCTTTTTAAACTTTATTAGTATAGCTGTGATATTATCATCAGACATTTTTTTTTCAAATAGATAGAATTGGATTTTTAATTTGATTTTATTACATTAACTATAACTATTCCTCAACATTAAATTTATCTGTATAATGACTATTTTTCTTTGATCATAAAGCTTTATAGAATTTTTTTTAGGTTCTGTTTTTTATTATTGTATAACTATCATTTTTTAAGACTCAGTAATAAAAGAGTGTTTCTTAAAGAAAAAGGTAAATAAAAAAAAAAATACGTGTGGCACTCGAGGACTGCCGCGGTAAAGCTATTGCATAGCATTTTTTATCAACTTATGCAATTATAATTATTTATTTATTTTATTTATGCAGTATTTTTTTTTCTTTGATATTAATTCAAGTTTTTTCTTTGATATTAATTCAAGTTACACTTTTTGAGCGTGGTGACCGATAAGAAAACAAATTTTTTTCTTTCATTGAATAAATGAGAATATATCCGCAATGAGAATATATCAAAAATATCCGCTATCGATTTGTAGGTATCGAAAACCTCGATGTACCAAATTTGAATGATCTAACTCTATTTTTTGAGAAAAGGTATTTTAATAGGTTTTTAAAGGCCTGCAAGTCGAATGGGGATATTCAAGTTTTTTCTTTGATATAATTTCAAGTTACACTTTTTGAGCGTGGTGACCGATAAGAAAACAAATTTTAATAGAGAAAAGGTATTTAATAGGTTTTAAAGGCCTGCAAGTCGAATGGGGATATTCAAGTTTTTTCTTTGATATCAATGAATAAAATAACAATAATGATAAGATAACGATAATGATAAGAAAACAAATTTTAATAGAGAAAAGGTAGTTAATAGGTTTTAAAGGCCTGCAAGTCGAATGGGGATATTCAAGTTTTTTCTTTGATATTATTTCAAGTTACACTTTTTGAGCGTGGTAACCGATAAGAAAACAAATTTTAATAGAGAAAAGGTATTTAATAGGTATTAAAGGCCTGCAAGTCGAATGGGGATATTCAAGTTTTTTCTTTGATATTAATGAATAAGATAACAATAATGATAAGATAACAATAATGATAAGAAAACAAATTTTAATAGCGAAAAGGTATTTTAATAGGTTTTAAAGGCCTGCAAGTCGAATGGGGATATTCAAGTTTTTTCTTTGATATTAATTCAAGTTACACTTTTTGAGCGTGTTGACCGATAAGAAAACAAATTTTAATAGAGAAAAGGTATTTAATAGGTTTTAAAGGCCTGCAAGTCGAATGGGGATATTCAAGTTTTTTTCTTTGATATCAATTCAAGTTACACTTTTTGAGCGTGGTGGCCGATAAGAAAACAAATTTTAATAGAGAAAAGGTTTTTAATAGGTTTTAAAGGCCTGCAAGTCGAAAGGGGATATTCAAGTTTTTTCTTTGATATTAATGAATAAGATAACAATAATGTTAAGATAACAATAATGATAAGAAAACAAATTTTTATAGAGAAAAGGTATTTTAATAGGTTTTAAAGGCCTGCAAGTCGAATGGGGATATTCAAGTTTTTTCTTTGATATTAATTCAACTTACACTTTTTGAGCGTGGTGACCGATAAGAAAACAAATTTTAATAGAGAAAAGGTATTTAATAGGTTTTAAAGGCCTGCAAGTCGAATAGGGATATTCAAGTTTTTTCTTTGATATTAATTCAAGTTACACTTTTTGAGCGTGGTGACCGATATAAAACAAATTTTAATAGAGAAAAGGTATTTAATAGGTTTTAAAGGCCTGCAAGTCGAATGGGGATATTCAAAGTTTTTCTTTGATATTAAAGAATACGATAACAATAATGATAAGATAACAATGATAAGAAAACAAATTTTAATAGAGAAAAGGTATTTAATAGGTTTTAAAGGCCTGCAAGTCGAATGGGGATATTCAAGTTTTATCTGATCTACTTTATACACAAATTTTATGCGTACAGCTATTCACTGTTGTACATAGATGATAGATACCTATACACCTATATACTTTCTCACAAACAGCTGCTTACGTATTCGTCCGATTTCGGAGCAGCTCTTCTCGATCCGTGCGAGCTTCGTACAGCCGAAGTCTACCGAAGTCTGCCGAACTGTGTTAGGTTTTTTTTTCGTTACGGAATTTTTTGATTCGGTCGCCGCGCTCAAAGCCCGCGATAAAAGCTATACAATAGCTTAAAAATAAATGCACTTGACTATCACATTAAAAATTCTTTTTGAGAAAACAAACATCTGAAAAGATTCTTTTACTTTTTTTCTTTTTAGAAAGCCCTACAAGTTTTTCCCTCTTTCAGTTTAATGAGGGGTGTGTAATTTTACATCTTATAAGACGATACAACAAATCCTAATTATGCATTTAATGAAGTAAAATTCCTTTTCAAAAATTATTTAAAATATATATATGTATATATATATATATATATATATATATATATATATTATTTATTTTTTTTCTTTTAAAGACTTTTTTTTTCTTTGACGTTTTTCCTTCCTTTGTGTGTGAGAGAGATTAAACATGTAGTGTGAGAGATTTAAATTTTTTTGATGATTAGAATATATAATTTTGTGATTCATTAGTAGCATATATATATATATATATGTGTGTGTGTGTGTGTGTGTGTGTGTGTGTGTGTGTGTGTGTGTGTGTGTCTTTTTCATTTATCTGAATATAAAATGTTTATTTCTATGTTTTTTCAAGAAATGTCTCATTTCATAAAATAATAATAATAATAATAATAATAATATAAATTAAACTATAATTTTTTATGTTTGACAGGAGGTAATTAAATGTAAGGCAAAACATTTTCAAACAACTGAAACCAAAAAAAAAGTTTTAGAAGTGAGGTTTTATGAATGTCCGAGTATGAAACAAATGTAAGACATTGCACACGGCGCAAATTATATGAATTAGATATGTAAAATTCTTATACGATTCGTTTTAATATTTTTTAGAGTAATAAAATTTAGATAGTTTTAATCATCTTACAAATTATGGAAAAATGTCTTCTGTTTATACTTGAAATTTTTGAATTCTTGAAATTCTTGATAATCTTAAATTTCCTTTGGAAATCGAGGATTTCATGAAGGTATCTCTTTTAAGATCAATTGTATGGTTGGCGACAGTGAGTTAAGAAAATATTGAAAATTTGCACAAAAGTGTACAATGTGAAAATTGTTTAACAGATGAATAGTCTTTTTCGTAAGAATATTCTACGAAATCTGGTCGAGACAGACACCATCTACAAATTTCTGGCAATTAACATTTTCGAACTAAGCTAAAAATGTGAGGGCATCACACTTCGAGAGTGATTGCATCTGCGTATCCGGACTTACCCTCCCGTAAATATTAATGTATCTTATTGAAACTAATATATGCTGATTAGGTTCATTATCGAGTGTTTCTTATTGAAAGTGGAGTAAACGCCACTGCCAGTTTGTGTACAGGGGCATCCAAAAGTACTCCAAATAATTGCGTTCTATGAGAGGTATTTCTATAAACCCGTTTTTAAAAAAAATCACTTTCCACAAATTTAGTGAATTTGAAATATAATATTCAAGCTCACTATCGAATGATCCCTTTTGAAATTGGATTAAATACCAACACTGCTTTGTGTACAGAAACATCAGAATGTATTCCAAAGCACAGTATCTTGTAACAGGTATTTCAATAAATCACATTTTAATTACTTTATTTTGAACAGATCTTAATGAAAATTAAACATGCTATTTATATTCACAATAGAATATCTTTTATAGTGTATAACAGAATTAGTATTAAGATTTACAAGGACGCATAAAATATTTAGATATATTTTATGTAAGCTTTATTTTTATTAAGTGCTGTATAAAAAAATAGCTCGAAATGCATTTTGTTTCTTATTAAATATCTTAAATTTTTTTAACAATGTTGATGGATTAATTTGATTTGAATTATTTTAACTCCGTCTGTCCAACTGTGGGTCTGCCCACCTCCAGCATCCGTAAATATTTTCAAAATTTCTTAAAAGAATATATGTTAATGAAGTTCACTATGGAATATATCATTTTTTAAAATCACATTCATTAAAGAATACATTTGGATATTGCTTAAAAAACATTTCCGCTTGTGTTAAGCATTTTCAACGTTTTTCAACAATGTTTAAGAGTAATTATGCACTCGATTACTCTATCTGTCTAATTTTTTCTCCTTCTGTCTGTTCGCTGTGTGGTAACGAAGGTAACGAACATTGAAGTTCAATTGAAAACATACAATTGGAAAGTGTTAAAAAGAAATGTGAACTGTTCCGTTCCTGTTTTTAAATTGTAACAAATTTTGTTGAAACTACGGTGTAAAGGTATGCAAAATCTATTTTTCAGTGATAGCGTAAAAAAAAAAAAAAAAAAAAAAAAAAAAAAAAAAATCGAGGTCAATTAGAGATAGCAAATGTTGTTATGTGCTTCGTTCCCCTGTGTTAATCAAGGTCATGTTTTTTTATTACTGCATCATATATCATACAGTACGATGCAGATACTTTTCCTGTTAGATAGTAAGTCTGTTAAATACCAAGTACTTTTTATTTCGATAGCATTAAAATCTATATTTTGTGATATAATACAGTAACTAAATTTATTTCAGTGTCTCATTGTCTGTACATTTTTATTTTTAGTTAAAGCAGACAAGGTGAATTATGCTGGTATACTTTATGATACTTAAAACGTAAAATGTGGTATTAAAAAAAAAGAGGGAGTTTACGTAATAAAGGCAAATATATCATTATAAACAAGTGATAACCATACAAAATTAATATATACATATGTATATATATATATTAATGCATAAAAATCTAGATATTTTAAAACATCATACACTTTCTAAATGACGTTTTCTAATAATCCTATTAAATTTGAAACGCATTTTCAGAAAGGCTGCATGCCACATTAAAAACTAAAAGTATATTAAATAAAATATCACAAATTATTTTTTTTTTTTTACTTTTTTATTGTTATTCCAATATTAGAAGAGGTTAAAGTGTTATTTTATCACATACCTTAAAGTACATATCTTATTGTAAATCATACTTTATGTAATTTGGGAATGAAAATGAATTACTGCATTTATTAAAATTTAATAAAATTAGTATAATTACAAAATATTTTTATTATTATCTTTAACTAAAATTACTTTTTATTTATTTATTTATTTATTTATTTTTTACATTATTATTTTGTAATTATGGTTCTTATCATTTTCACTGTTATCCATTGGGACATCCGTTTGCTCAAATTTAAATTTATATTAAATATATTTAATAATTACCATCATCTATATTTAGAAAATGTAATGAGTTACCGATGTATTTATTTTCATAAAAAAATTTATTTTTTTATTTATTTTTTTATTTTATAATAGCAGCATATAATTTCTACATAAAATGCGTTTAACTTTTATAAGGATAAATCTTGATCTTCGAATTATTCTAAGTTCTTAATTTTCTGATTGTCTTTACCTATATTTTAGTTAGTTAATCGATTTTAACAGATTTTGGTTGATTTAAAAGCTTAAAACAAATATATCATGTATATATATATATATATATATATATATATATATATATATATATATATATATATATATATATATAATAGATATCGTAATAAAATTTAATCTTAAAATTTAGCTATTAATAGAACTAAAACAATAACAGCTCACTAAAATATAGAACTGAATTTAACACAGAGGAAAGAATTACACAAAAAGTTGCGATATAGATTAAGAACCAATGAGTTACGATAGTAACTTAAAATACTTACGCCGACCTGAATGATAATAAAATAGGACGATTAAACTTATGAGAGGGAAAACAAATAATAAATCACAGAAATGATTGGATGAAAATGCTTAAACTTAGAAGCATACGTATCAAGGGGTGCATACTTCATAAAGCTTTGAAAGCTGCAACGATTTCGTAAAACGATATTGCTAATCATAGCAATTTATATCATTTCACACCCCGATCGAAGCAGCAAGAACCATAAAGAATTAGAAATAAAATGAAATATTAAATTAAAACAAAGATTAAATAAAGATTAAATATAAACTTAATGGAAACGAAATTGATAACATGAATGAAGCAGAGCAACCACATGTATAACATTTAACACCAACTGGAGAAAAGGATGATGCCAAAACCTAAATTGAAGTAAAATAAAAGCTCGACAGATATCGATTAATCGAATATACTTCAGAGCATTTTCATTAAAGATAAAATACACAGAGTAAATATTAAATGATAATGTTAAAATAGATTTTATAGTTAATTAAATTTAAAACTAGTAGAGTTAAATTAAATCGTACCAAATACATTAATAATAAATCATTTAAGTTAAGGCCTGAAGAATGAAGACATAAGACATCAGAGTACAAGCGCCATCTTTCGGTAAGCGATAAAAACATTAAGTCAGTTAAATTATTTCAGGAGAAGAAGCCAATGCAATAAGTAGTGTAATTAAGATGTATTGACTGAAAGATTAAGATAATTTAGAAGTATTGACTGCAAGATTAAGATAATTTTTAGCACCGATCAAGTAATAAGAATAATTTTTAGCACCAATTAAGTAATAAGAAGAATTGAACTTATGTGATTAACCCAAAACTAAATAATTTTGAAGTCAAAGTATTAAATTTTAAGTTTTAAGCAGACTTAATTACAAGCAATAATGCCAAAGAGTACACATATAAGGATAAGCATTATAAGGCAGTTTCAATGATATATTCATTTTAAAATCAATTAATGAAAAAAAAATTATTAATATGCAGTTCAACTATTTATCAATTAATAAATTGTGATAAATGAATATCATGCTGGTTACATTTGTCGTGTATAATATGTTTACACTAAAAAATAAATAAAGAAATGAAGAATAAATCAAGAATAAATATTAATTTAGCGTTAATTTAAAGAGATATAAAAAAATATGTATATATTAATAATATTTCTACTGTATTATTGGTAATATATTATACGCATATATACAAAAGATATATTTAATATTTTATCAAAATTATGTAAGGTATTATAAACATAACATTTTTTATTATTATTATTACTGATTTAAATACTTATAAAAGTAATTTCCTTATTTTGCTTAAATTAAATTATATCATTATGTTTACGGAAGTTTTATTTTCAGCTAATTTCCTTAAAATTCTAAAGATTACAAGAAATTTAAAAGCAATTGCAATTCTATGGACGTGCTATTAAATATTTATTTGATTGATCAATTTCAATAGAGTTAAATTTTTTCTCTTAAACATTTGAAATAATAAGATTAAAAGAAGTTTGTCAATCAATACTGAAAGTTTCTCAAGCATTAAATACGTAATTCAAAATAAATGGAAAAATGGTGCGTAACAGTTTATAAATCCTGATTCACCCTTTCCTTAAAATAAATTATCACTTCTGGGAGAGCTATTTTTAATTACTTTTCACACGAAAGGCTTTCAAATAAAATGTATTTGTTTGTTGTTTCCAATATCTTGTTTGATTATCGATGTACAACCACAGTAGATAACACTGCATTTTTTTGCTGACAATGAGGCAAAGTATTTATTGTATATTTAATGCAAGTTTTGTTCTTTTTGTAAGTTTTAAAGAAACAATAAATGAATTACAGATAAAGGTGGCGACAAAATATTTGTACTTTCCAAATTTAACGGTATATAAAAATATTTCATTTAACTAAAGTACATTCATTTTGATAATTCAAATAATTTGTTATGTACTAAACACGTAAAAATAAAAATAAAAAAATAAAAAATATATACAAAAACTATACAAAAATAATAAAAAACTTTATCAACATATTTTGCATATATATATATATATATATATATATATATACAGGGTGTTACAAAACTCATAGGCAAAAAGTTAAGGGTAGAAAACATCTAAACAAGCCACTTTCACCATAGAATACATGGGCGGAGAGCAAACGGTGACCACTAGATTGCGCTGTAATGGAACGATAAAAGTGCGCATTTCTTATCGTCATTTCTACCGTAGATTTCAGAAGGTATAGCAACATACAGTAATTAGGAAAAGGCGGACACGCATTTAATGTATGGTCTGGCGAATGGGAACGCTTTGGAAGTAGCAAGGCTGTTGTGGTATTTTTCGGCCTTGCATGTGTCTTCTCGGAAAACGCTCTCTATACAGTCTTGCAGCTTTCAGAGGATGCCTATTCTCCAGACCATACATAAAATGCATGTCCGCCTTATCTTGATTGCTGTATATCACCATGCTCGCTGAAATCTATGTTAGAAATAACAATGTGTAAGAAAACACGCACTTTATATTTTCCATTACACCGCACTCTAGCGGTCAACGCTTGCTCTCCGCCCATGCATTGTATGGTGAAAATGGCTTGTTTAGAGGTTTTCTACCACCCCTTAAATTTTTGCCCTTAAGTTTTGAAACGCCCTGCATATATATATATATATACATGTGTGTGTGTGTGTGTGTGTGTGTGTATAGTTATGAAATTTGAAATTATTTATATTTTAATAAAGCATATTTCGTACTTGGAAAATAATTTATTTCATGACACATATGATGGGGCACTCATATAATTCTCTTAACTATCTCTTAATTTAAATATAATTATAATATATACAGGGTGATTGTTAAAAAAAAAAAAAAAAAAAAAAAAAAAACGATCCTGATATATGAGACCATAGCTGTCATACCATTTACAGAAACTGAATACAAATTAGGTGGACGGTATTTTGAGATATGCGCTCAAGAATAATATAAAAAGCAACAGTTAAATCTAACAGTTACGGTTACAGTGACAAAATTTAAAAAATTAAAAAAGACAACACTTCATTTTTTTTTATTACTAGGGGCTCTGCCCCCCCATACACACACTCGCTCCGCTCACCAACCGCCGAGGAAAGCTTCGCCTCCCCCCGACTCGCTTCACTTATTAACCCCTGCGGCGCTCTGCCTTTCGCTGAACAGGAATTGCTGATATTCGCTTCTTTATCTTTCACTGAATAGGAAAAGTAATACTGCATAAAACAAGAAAAATAAAATGCAAATACCCATATTCAATGTCAAATTGAAATGCATAATATTTAATACAATTTTTTTAATGAAATACTATGCTAAAGATCAGCATTTTTTTTTTTTTTTTCGGAAAAGAAAGAAATGGACTCTTCCCACCTCACGTCAGAGATCACATGATAGGTGAAAAACAAACGGCAGACGAAGTCTTCTATATCTATAGCGATTTCTGAAATAGCATATTTTCTATTCTTATTTTTGATCAATTGTATTTAATCTGTGTTATTTTTTTATACATCATCATTTTTAATATATTTTATATCATTATTCATCATCTTTTGTTTGTTGTATACATTTGCAATCATCATTTAGTTTATATTTGTTATTGATGTTCATGGATAACATGTTAAATTCTCTGATTTTTGGTACTTAAATCAGTGACAGTGCAACATCGTACGGTGTAAAGCCATTTAGACCAGTAACTAAGTTAATTAATTTGTTGTAACACCCTTATGCAATTTAATTTAATTGATAACATTTTAATATTTACAATTATAATTCGTAAATATTCCACAAGTACAAGCTATTATTTATTGCTAGATCAGTTAATGTAACAGTTACGCTACAACATACAAAAATCGATTCTTACAGGTGAAAATAAATAAACACATGAAGTGTTTTTTTTAAATTATTAAATTTACAAATGCAATTATTCTACTGTTTACAAATGCACAATTTCACTTTTATTTTATTTTATAGTAAATATTAACACTTTTGTTCTTAAGAACAATATTTAATTGAATTCGAGTCTCAGAATTCGATTGTTTTCCTCTATCACATGACTGAGCAGACGACGCTGGGAAGAGTCCGTTCATAACATCTACATCCTTTTATGTTACAGATACAGTATGTGAACTTCTTGGGGACATTTAAGTTTTTGTCACTATTTAGCGATGGATTTTTTAGTAGAATTGCTTGTTAAAAAAAAAAAAAAAAAAAAAAAAAAAAAATAGAACCTTTAAATTAAATTAGATTAACCTTTTTAAAAAATTAGAACCTATTTTTTCTAATGCCCGTACTTTTTATTATTGAATTTCTTTAGTTAATTTATGACAGTGTATATACTCTCTGTGTGTATTATTGAACTGCTAGGTAAAAAGTTTAGACATTCGAAAATATCCAAAAGAGAAAAAGTTTATTATATTTATTATCATTTTAATTTCGAAAAACCTCCTGCAGCTTCAATTACTAATTCTCTTCGGTACTTTTCCATTTTGCTGGTGATGCGATAAAGATGCCAAGAATGATATAAGCGACGCCAAACATTAGGCACCTAAGACAGAGTATTTGTTTCAAAACACTTCAAATAATAATAAGAAAAAAATTAAAGAAACTTATTTTACGTTTACTTATTTTATTTTATTTATTTTATATTTTCAAGAATTAAATTTGGAACAACTATAGTATCTCCCCACAGCTGAATTTGGCGATTATGGCTAAATCATAAATCTAAAAATCATAAATCATAATCATAAATGATAAAATCATAAGCTAAATTATAAATCATAAATCCAAAATAAACAGCATGCAAGCTGCCATAGTATACCGCAAACAGTCCAGAACAACATCGTTATCGTTCAAATCGGCTCCGAAGAAAAATCGCCAAATTCAGCTGTGGGGAGATACTATAGTTGTACCTTAAATTTTCTGAAGCTTTGCTTAAATCTAGCTTTTAAAAATGTTGTCACATAAAAAAATATAATATTTATTTTGTCAAATCCTTAATAACGTATATAAATAAACTTTAAATTTGAAAAAGAAAAAATATCTAAGTTACAAATTTACTTTTAATCCATAAAACTATTGTTGTCGTCAAAAAGTTGCTTGGCGAGAATTTCGCCGGCGAAAGGAAAAGTACCTTCTCTCCTATCTACTTCTTACATTAACGAAGAATAAAATCTATAAAAATTTTAGGTGAATTTTTTCTTGCCATAATTAGAAGTATGCAATGTATCATGGAAACGTCTAATTCTGTAGTGTTAAAAAATTATCAATGCTAAAAAAGAAATTTTTTCGTTTATAATTGAGTTTGAATTTAAATCTAAATATTTTTGTATACCAAAATCTATCCAAAGTATTTTAAAAAACGTTTTCAAATAAAAATAATAAATACACTTTATAATGGTAAAGAGAACGCGGTTAGTTATACAGACACGACATTATTTTGTTATTTACACACACACACACACACACAAAAAAAAAAAAAAAAAAAAAAGTAAATAAAATAAACATAAATATTGCCAGTAATAAAATTAATTTTCTAAAAGTAGAAATAAAAAAGATGTTTGCGAAATTTATTTTATTTGTTTACATCAGTGATAACATTTTTATTTCCCTGTGGAGAATGATGTCATTGTGGAAAATGATGTAATAACAGAAATTATTTCTTTAATGGCAAATAGAGTACCTTTATAAACCCGAGGTTTTTATTTAATAAATTCGTTAATTAAAATAATACAGATTTCTAACTACCTGAAATGCCTTCCTTGAAGTATTCGAAACACATTGATACATGATGCAGAGCATTTTGCCCTCCGCGAGAAGATGCTGTCGCAGACAAAAGATTTGACGCCAGCTACAGAAACATTTTTTTTTTTTTTTTTTTTTTTTTAATATATAGAGATTATTGAAATGGATCTCCATCCCAAAAGAAAAAAAATTTATGAATAATTTATGTGCTAAAGGTGAATGAAAAACTGCAGGTACTCATTTTTTTTTTTTTTTCCTTTTCCTTTTTTTTTTTTTTTTTTTTTTTTTTTTTGTAAAGTAATAAAAAATATTTAAAATTATTATTATTTTCTTTTAAGTTAAACTTTATTTATATATTAAAACTAGTGAGCTAGACGAGCGCCGTTGCTAATTATATTTAAAAGAATTTGTAAAATTCAATATTAATTATTAATTAATAATAATAATGACCCTCATCTGTCATGAACGATTCCGGTTAGACCGCTTCAAAACAGAAACTTTTGGCAACCATTTTTTTTTTCCGTTTGTTCAACTCACTGAGCTGGTTCAACTTACGGACACATAAATATAATATGTTTTGTATCGCACGCATTCTTATTTATTTCATCTAAAACCTTGAAAAACTATTCAATTGTAATGTTTAAAGGTCTAAATTAAATATAACGGATCACTGGCTATCATAAACATGAACCTATAAATAGATTTATATAACTTTATGATTATAAGCAACGCAATACCAAATAAAAACAAACCAAAACTGTTGCCATTCAGAAAATACAAATTCCAATTCCAAATGGACAACTCTTTAATTCCGAATGAACGACTCTTTGACTGTTTCTTAAAAAAACGCTTAAAGTATTTCTAAAACATATTAAAGCCATAAAACTCTTAAAATATTTGTAAAAACATATTAAAGTCTTTAAATATTTTTATCAAGCTTCATTGTTTGTTTACATTGTAAGGTATGATTGGCGTCGAGTTCAGTACGTAACTGTCGCCAGTTGATTTTAGTTTTGAAATTAGTGTAAAGTTATAGTTGGGATAGAATGTTTGGTTGGGCAAGTAAAGGTCACCAGTTGAAATGAGTATTGAAAGTAGAGTAGTCTAAGGTGATAATGTCGAGTCAAGATAAAATGTTCGGTTGAGAATGAGAAAATCCCTAGCTGGATCCTGGATATTTTGACGATGTTGGGGGTGAGATAGCTGGTTGGAAGTATCGAGTAGAAGTGAATTTGGGTTAGCATGGAGTGTCTGTAATAATTGGATAGTTAGACGCAAGCAAAGTGATGGCGTCACTGGTTGTCAGTGGATGCAAGAAAAAGATTTTCTATGTTAATCGCCCATTGGATTTTTTGTAAAAAAATTATTAAATTTGAGCAAAATTTTTTCCAGATTTTAATCCCCATATTTCAGTGTAGATATGTATTAGTTATCGTGTGCATGCGTTAGATTAAGTTGTTTTTGCTGTAAAATTGATAAAATTTAAATTTTAAATTTCAAAACTCTAGAAAAAAAATGGCAAACTTCCATATTCGATTCAAAACATAAACATTTCATTTCAAAGGGTAATATTTACACAATAAATATCCGACTAATATACTAATTAAAATGAAAATGATAAATATTCTATCATAATTTGAAGTCAAATTTGTTTTCAAATGTCTAAATAAAGTGTCTGATATAAGATACTCATATGTTGCAGCTGAATAAATTTAATATATCTGTCATCCTTGGCGGAAAAAAAAAAATCGCCAAATTATCTGTCGAACATATTTAATTCCTTTCAAAAATCATGATTATTTTAACAACTTATATTAAGACAGCGATGAATTATATGAAACAATATTTCGTACAATACATATTACGAAAATAAACATCTGGCATGTATATTTTCGTATTATGTTTTTAATCGCCAAATACAAAAAACGCCAAAGATGACACAGTTTTGAAATTTAAAATTTTGTCAATTTGACAGCAAAATAACTCAATCTAACACATGGATACGATAGCATATCTATACCCAAATACGGGTATTAAAATCGGGAAATAATTTTCCGCGATTTTTAATAATTTTTTTACAAAAAATCCAATGGACGATTAACATAGGGAATATTTTTCTTGCATCCTCGGACGGTCAGTGACGTCACACTTCGCTTGCGTATATGAAAACAGGATCTTCGATAATCTTAAAAAAAGTATTTTGGTAAAATGAAGTGAATCGTTATTTACTTTCTCTTACCCATAGTGTCGAGAAAGTATTGTTTTAGGGTCAAATTTTCGAAAGTGAGTTTTTGTTATACTTACATGTTCTGAGGTCCCCTGAATACGAAAATCATGTTTTTGCGAATGGTCTCTGTGTGTGTCTGTCTGTGTGGATGTCTGTGTGTCTGGATGTCTATGTGTCTGTTATCAGCATATCTCAAGAACAAATAGTAGCAAAAATTCCAAACTCGATATTCCAAATGTGTATCATATAGTGATGCTACAGTAAGCTTTTCGTTAAGATGAAGCAAATGGTTCGTGTACAGGGACATTCAAAAGTATTCAAATATATTACGTCTATGGGGGACATTGCAGGTAAGTATAATTCAACATCTATAGACTGCACTAAACCGAATGAAACGAATATGTATTTTTTGTAATAGAGATAGTCAACTGAGTAAGAAATTGTTGTGTATGTAGGAGCCTCGCCGCCCCCCCCCTCGAGGCGAGTAAATTTTCATGATGGGTATCTTTCAAAAGAGCTCGCCAATACCTTTAAAACGAATGGTTGAACCATCGATATTGGATAATTTAAAATAAAGTTATCGATTTTTTTTCATTTTTAACAAAAAAAAAAAAATTTTTTTTTTTTTTTTTTTTTACTTTAATATTGAGAATAAATTCACTTTTTTTTTTTTTTTAAATATTTAGTGTTATACTACTTCTCTAATATAGAAAATTGTCTGTATTATCATACAAGATAACTTTTTTAAATAATAATTTTAATAAATTATTTTTTAAAAACAGAATTATTTTTTAATAACCGAATTAAAATCTGTATAAATATAGGTGCAATAATAAAACGAGGGTTTGAGGGGGGCCAGAACTAATTATCATATAAAACTCTTCCGAAACCTAATTTGAATTGTTTAACATAGGTTTACATAACAGTACTCGTTATATTACCTCTTAATCTCCAACCTGTACTTCTAGTATTAAATTTCAGTGTAAGAGAAAGTCGTGTGAGTGACACACCAGATTATTCTTATTATGAGGACTTTAAATAGAGCACTTAATGGAACACTGGGATGTGTTGTTGCTGTTGTGTTGTTGGGAATATATTTTTTTGTCAACCAGCACTTTTTTTATTGCCATTCATATTTATTGATCGGGTAGAATTTTTTTTTAATTTCAGAACGAAAATTATAAAATGTCGAAACACATTTGATTTATAAACAAAAATTGAAAATACATTTAAATGATCACGTGGTAATCTTCATGATCTAAACATTGTTTTCAAGATTTATCGTTCACATTCCGTCATTTTTGACGGGTTTATATACTAGTATAAAATAATAAAAGTATTAAATTTTAAATAAAAAAAAAAAAAAAGTATTCCATTAAATTTGAAGACTGCAATTATTTCATAATAATGTTAAAGCAATTGATTATAAGAATTATATTTATGAATAATTAGTCAAATATAACTTACTTATAAAAATAAATTAGTACAATCGAAAGCCAGGCAGTGCATCGGCCTTTTGAAAATTTATCGACATTCTGTTCTATTACAATTGACGAGTTTCAATATCGACTAATGGCTGATGTCAAAAAAAATTTTTCGGCATCAAAAATTTTTGCTCGATAACATGAGTATGATAGATCTATATAAGTTACTATATCTATGGCTCGTGCGCGCGATCATTACAAATTCGGTAGGGTCAGGTGGGGTAATATGGGTATAAAAACACCGTTCTTAAAAATCAGACAAACAAAATCAATATAAAATTAATAATAATAATAATGATAACATATATACATTACAAGTGTTAAGAACACATATCGTTGGAAGTTTTTACTTAAAAATACATAAATAATAACGATTTCAAATAGACTAAATTTTAAATCAGCATTATCCCATGGTATGGTGTAAAGTGAGTAGTCTGTAGGGTAATAATAATAACTAGTAAAAAAAAGGAGCAAAATTGCAGGAAAATCCCTTTTAACACTTTCCAACAAGGCTGAAAAGTGTTTTTAACACTTTTCAAAAAAGTTGAAAAGAGTTTATGATAGAGTTTATATAAAAGAGTTTTTAAATCCTTGTAGAATCATGTTCTTAGTCAGTCTTAGAACATAACCCGACAAGAATATATTTAACAAAACATCATTAAGCGTACTTTTTTTACATAGGAATTATTACTAGCGCTTGAATAATTTTGCTGCCCACTGTACGAATAACTTTTATTTTATAGTTTTGCTGTTCTTTTTAAATTGAGATATGCCTAGGAAATTTCGTATAAAGATGTTTTCAACGACAGAGAATCGAATGAGAAAATTTTCAAAAGTGCAAAAATGTAGAAATAGAATTAAAGCGTTGAAAATTAGTACATATAGATTTGAGACCTGAGAAAGTGATACTGTATATTTTTGAAAGTGAATAATTTTTAGGGTGAACGAAAAGGGGGTGAATGAGCAAAATGCTAAAATCGAGTTAAAGCGTTGAAAATTGGTACATATTGGTTTTGGTGGCCTTGAAATCGATTGTGTATATTATCCAAAGTGTAAAATCATTAGGAGAGGTGGAAAGGAGTGGTCGAATGGGAGAAGTGTAGAAATACAATTAGAGCGTTGGAAATTGGTATTATTATTTTTGGGGGTTAGAAATCGAATTAATTTTTCTTCCACCTGTTTATACACAGAGAAGAATAATTCTTTTTAAAACGATTTTTTTTTCATTTTTGTTTGTTTGTTTGTTTATATTTTTTTTCCTGAACTAGGAAGTTAAAAACAATTTTTGATATTCGCTGCCCACGATAGATTAGCCATTTTTAGTCTAAATGATTAAGCTTTATTATCACAGAGTTAAAAATACATTTTGCGAAGGTTGTGATGTTCAGTATAATTTGATATAGAGCGAACGAAACACTGAATGAATAAAATTCACTGAACTATTCTAATTTGCAATTTACTAAATTTACGAAGATATTAAAAAGTAAAAATATTTCATTTATTTTAAGCGTTAAAAAAAAAAAAAAAAAAATCTACTGCCTTTTTTTTTTTTTTTTTTTTAAGCTAATATTTATTACTTTTAAAAGGAAGGTACATATTCCTATACAGCTAAATTATATAAATACTTCATATATTATATGTTTATAAACGCATTACATAACCATTTCTAAAATATTTAAAACTATAGTTTGAGATTTTTATCCAAGTTATTATAATTTCTTGTTTTCTAACTTTTAATCTTGGTTGTGTAAAATATTTTTTGTAATTTTATTTCAATCACTGATACTTTATAATATTATTTATCTTTCGAAATAAGAATCTATTTATTGCTTTCTTTGAAAATTTTGCATTATTTACTTTCCTTAAAGGCGTGAAATTAAACGGTATTTGAAGTAAATAAATACTTGAAGGAAATTGAAAAAGCACTGAAAGCTAAATAAAAATTTAGTACTTTATATTCAAATATTGTTGAAATATTTCGAAGTTCATATTTAAATCGTAAATAACAACATTTACAAATTATACGTATTATTTAAACATTTAAAGTAATAGTGACTGGAATTTCAAAGTATGCATATGACATGAAAATATAAAGTGTTTCACCTTAGCAAACCTTTTTTGGAAAGATATAATGTTCTTCTATAGAAATTCTTATATTTAACATATTATAAAGAAAAATATTTGAAACTCATATTGCACTCTATCGGAAACAAGATATTTAATTAATTTCAGTTTTTATCTTACATACAAAATATTTCATAAAATAGGATATTTCATTTATAGAAATATCCTAAAGATAATTAGATATGCATTAATAACTTTTGATTTAATCATTTATTTATTTTTTACTTTATCGCGTAATTGCATATTTCAATGTAGAAATATGTAATTTTGCATATAAGATGCGTAATAAAACATAAGAAAAATTATGCTACTAACATAACAAAATTACCTTTGGCAACATATATCAAAATACATTAACTCTTTAACGATCTTGTAATTTTCAAACAATCGGTAAAGAAAGTATTTATTTTACCCATATATATGGTGACGGAAGTATTGTTTTTGGGTCAAATATTCGAAATTGAGTTTCTGGTATATTTACACGCTCTGAGGTACCCTGAATGCAAAAAAATGTTTTTAACTGCCGGTCTGTGTGTGTGTATTCTGTTATCAGCATATATCAAGAACAAATTACAGCATAAATTCCAAACTTGGTATTTTAAATATATGTCATACAGGGCTGCTATACAAAACTTTTCGTTGAAATCAAGCAAACAGTACGTGTACAGGGATACCCATGATTATTCAAATACATTACGTCTATGGTGGAAGTTGTTTGTAAGTAGAGTTTAAACGTCTATACAATGCACTAAACAAAATTAAACGAATATATATATATATATACTTATAAGCGTAAAATGTAGAATATAGA
This sequence comes from Salticus scenicus, assembly GCA_963930645.1. Classification (NCBI taxonomy): domain Eukaryota; kingdom Metazoa; phylum Arthropoda; class Arachnida; order Araneae; family Salticidae; genus Salticus; species Salticus scenicus. The sequence goes on from OZ005649.1 coordinate 80,743,264, forward strand.
AATCATTCACTGTTTATTTACCGGGCTACACAAAAGAACTAGATCTTAGTGCCACAATACTTGAAAATTAACGGAAGTGTATTTCAGGTTGTGATATGTTTCATTAATATAGGATTATATTTATTTGCACCATGTAGTGTGTATATAACCTTCAGAAGCTATACAGGGCTGCCAATATTTAAGCTATACCATTCTTTTTTACTGTTAGTGGAAGTGCTTTACTGTAATATTTTACTATGTCCAGGAAAGCTGCTCAGAAATTAAAATTAATTCCTCATAGCCATATGGTAAATAATGTATTTTTTTTAAGCTAAATATTCATTTTTAAGCTAAATATATAGGTATTTTTGTATATTTACACGTTTTGAGGTTTCCTGAATAACGAATTGACATTTTCAACGTTTGTTCTTTGTCTGTATCTCTTAGAATAAATTAAAAACAAACAGTTTCAGGTAATTCAAATGTTATAGTTTGATGTTAATACGTTTGTTACTAGAACAATTTGATCAAGATTGATCAGCTTCAAGGAATTTTGTGTATGAGAGTTGCCTGAATAATTTTAGTTGAACTTTTGAGTTTAATAACAGGTTTGAATTCTATATAAATATATGTACAATAATGAAACAAGGGGTTGAGGGGGGGGGGATTAGTCCCCTTAACATAGATTTATTTGTCAAATAAAGCTGTTCTAAAGCCTAATTTGATTTGTTTTAACATAGGTTTACATAACATTACTCGTTGTCTTACCCCTTAATCTCCAATCTATATTTATTTTATCAATTTTCAGGGTAAAAGAAAGTAATGTGAGTGACACGCCAGATTATGTTATTCAAGAAAATTCTACAAAATAAAATGTATGAACAATATGTATTCACTTTTAAGTTTTTGAATTTTTTTAATCTTCAAATCCAGAAAGTTTAATTTTGCAGAAAAATCAACAATCATTGTTATAATGACTGAATGTTGATTTTCCAGTAAGTAAAAAAAAACGAAATATACTCGTTTTCAGCACCAAATCAGAATTTTATGAAAAGTTGACACATTTTATATGTGAAATTTTATGTATAATACAACACTATACGCATAAAACACTGTTCTCATATCTGGTATCCGAACTTTCAAAAACATCACTTATTTCTGAATCACTCTCAGAAGCATTTATACTAAAATTAGAATTCGAGCCAATTTGTGATTCTGAATATAAATTATATACAATATGAAATGTATATAAATATATTACCACAGAGCACAAAACTACGTGCATTCCAAAGCATAACAGAGCTTAGATTTTAAAATAAGTATTAAAAATAATTAAAATTGGATAGTGCTGATAATTTAAAATAAACCTACTATCTCCAATTGCATTTTAAATAGTCTGCTACTTCAACCTAGTTAGGAATTAAAAAGGAATTAAATTAATAGGAAAATATAGAAATTAATAGGAATTAAAAAAATTTCCGGGTATCAGAAATGGTTTGTTTTAAAATCTTTTTAGTGCGTTAACACAGCGGCCCGGAAATATCACAGGTACGATAAGTAGAGAGCGAAAACTAACCCCGTACTTTTTACGGAAGTGGTTAAAGAATAAATATGAAAAAAGGACAGAAAAAAGAAAAAAAAAAAAAAACTAAAATAATCTTTCATTTATTTTAGATTTTCTTTTTCTTTTTCTTAATATGCATGTTGAACGTGTACGAATAACTTATATTGATTTTTTTTTTCAATAACATAATGAAAATAAGTGTTATTATTATATGCGCAATGCATATTGGAAGAAACAAAATTAGTCTATGTTGAAAAAAATTACTTTTAGACGCAAAAAATGCTTGATATTTGATAAATTATATTATGTTATCGAAATTCATAGAACTATCAGTCGACAATTCTCGTAAACACAATTATTTTGGTCTTTTAAACATTGATTAAAGTAAGATTTTATTTTTTATTTTTTTCACAATTAAACTTTAATTCAAAATTAATGTATAAAAAATCAAGTATTTTGAAAAGAAAATATTTTCTATTATTACTCCAAAATGTTACTTTTATATAAATCTTTCACGGTCATGCTGCTGATCCAAGATTTCAAATATGAGTTTTTCCATGTCTAATACATATTTCGTTCAAAAAGAAAAACAATACTGTGTTCTCAAGAGTACAGAAATTCACCATTTAAATTAAATTCTATCTAAACGTATGATCACAACATGGAAAAACACTAGTAGATGGATACAGTTGCATTGTAGCGATCTAAAATCTATCTTTAAAAGTAGCGGCACTGACGTATATTTATTTGGCGGTTGAAATGTAAAAATTATTAAAATTTTTGAGTTTTACCATCTGACCGCTAAAGAGAGATACAGGTGTTGCAAAAAATAATGCGAACATTTTCGCTTTTTTACGTTTTGGGGATTATATTGAAAAATACTTTTCGTGCTGTTCTTCAATTCTGAGAATAAAGAAAATATGTCATTCCTCATATTTTTCAGCAAAGATTTTGTCACGAAGGCCGTTAAGAAATAAACGAAAAATCCAATAAAATAAAAGTAATTGTGATAACCCTGTATATGAGGAAGCTTAGATTGATCTGAAAATTTTAGATATCATTATAACTGTTATATTTTATACGCGTGTAGAGTTTTTTTTTTTTTATAATATTTTGATTAACATTTCATTGTATTATTTTTATAAAGTTATTAATATTTTATTAAAAAATTCAAAAAATAAAATAAAATCAGCAGTTTGTGCTTAATAACTCCAAACGGTCTTCTTTAAATTTCATAAAACTTACGGAAAACATCACAACATATGTCTAAATCATTATATTATAGTTTAAAACAAATATATTTAATATTCGAACAGATGTGGACACTTGTATTAAATAATTTATTACTGCGCATGCGCGGACTGTAGCGAAAAACTTTGGCATAATTTAATAAGCAACAGTATAGAGTATCATAAAAATATTCAGTTGAATATCACAAAAATTCATAGATATATCGGTGATAACTGGGTCGCTAGCTGATTGGACACATTATTTTATTGCTAGAAGAGAAAAAAAAAATCAGAAAATTTAAATGCATACGTTTGGAAGAAATCACCTCCCGGGACATCTGCATCTGGCGGAGAAAACAGCATTTATCTCACCTGTGTTTGGAACCGAACCTAGGTATGATGGAACGTAAAATTAATATGGCATAGATTATCGACTAGAGTAACTGGTAAATTGTGATGTACAAGATTCTCCGAAACCATTAAGTGGTCTTATATCTGTAAAAATATTTTATACCAAGCAAAATAATAATTCTATTATAATTGATCACATTTTTTTTTAAATCTTTTTGAAAATGGCTCAGTATGATATTGATGTCTTGTTTAAGCTTTTGAAAAATTATAGAAATAATACTCTGATATAATTACAATGAAAAAAAAACACAAATTATAATTGTAGCAAAACTTTTCTCTGTTAATTCCTTATCCGTAATTCAGCCTTTACACAAAAATTTAAAACTTGCTTTACGTTGTCCCCAAACTGCATTCTATAGAATGACTTTATTATATGGAAATCCCTTAAAATAATGTATTTCCAAATACCTTACAAACTTTAAGACGCAAAAATGCATGAATTTCTTTAATGCCGTATCATTGAAATTTACGGAAATAGTTAATTATTTTAAAGATGTTATCCCACTCTACGGACTGCAGTTTTGGAAACATTTTAATGCAAGTTAGATTTAATATGTATTTGCGGATCGTAGTATAATAATAACGAAAAATTTACTAATTACTTTTTTTCGTATATTTTTTATTGTAAATAATTCTGAATATCAACTTTAGAATTTTCCATAAGCTGAAATAAACCTCAAACTGCATACCAAATTTTGTCTAATTTCAATAAGAACTAAAATCGTTTTATCATATTAAATACATTTATATTCCTTTTGCACTAAAATATTTTTAAATGTATAAATTTTAGTTAGTCAGAGTTAAGTATAATGTTCTGGAAAACGCAGCAGTCGAACACGTTATATTTCATGGAAAGTCTGAAGAACACAGACTACGTGGTGCAATAACATGCTCAAAATTACGAAAATAGTTAATTATCATAAGGATGTAATCTTAGGGCTACAGTTTTGCAATATTTTCACAAGGTTAATTTTAATACGCACTTACGGATTATAAAAGAACAATGGAAATTTCTAATACATTATTTTTCTCGTATATATATATATATATATATATATATATATATATATTGTAAGTAATTCTGGACATCAGCTTCAGAATTATCCATAAGCTGGGACAAGCCTCAAACATCATACCAAATTTTGTGTAATTTCAATAAGAACTGAAATCTCTTGATTATTTGAAATAGATTTACTCGAATTTTTCATTTGCACTAAAATATTTTTAAATGCATAAGATTCCTAAACCAGGCTGTGTCAGTTAATCACATGTAAGAGTAACATTCTGGCAAACGCAACAGTCGAACACGTTATGTTTCACGTAAGGTCTGGAGGAAATGGGCTACATGTTGTAATACAATATTCTGCTGAAACGTATCGTTAAGAATGCCGTGAATATAGGACAGAACTATGCGCTTTAATATCTGAAACACCTAATGACCTCTGTTCATTGTACTGGCATGACAAACTAGGGATAATCGAGACGTGTATTCGACAGCAGCCCATATGATCCCTGTTGGTGGTAAACTAATATCACGATGTCTATTGTAAGCTATTAGTGTGCGTTCTCCATGACACCAGCAAATATTTTTGGCTATCATGATGCCAAGTTGTTTATTTCAGACAACACAGTTTGCCTGAAATAAATAACGCAACGTAAAATCTACGTCCAGTTTCGCCGTTGATCACGCAGATTCACTCAATCCTGTCTATAAAATAGTTTAGACTGTGAAGTATACATAAAAGTTTAAAATTACCGTTAAAAGTAAACGAAGATATAATATCTATGCTGACAGTTCATGCTGATGCAAATGTCTTTATATTGCTTTTATACACACATGTATTACTAACGGCCAAACTTCAAGACTAGTTGTGCAATCCTTTGTTTCATGACGTAACTGTGCATTTCGTTAAGACTGTGGATTTAAATATTAAAATAACTTTTTTTTTTCTTCTTTTATCTTAATGATAATAGTGAGCAAACTCACCAGAATGGGTTACAATTATGTTTAGAAAACAAAACAATTAACCCTGAAGTGGTTTTTATTTTCGAAATTCAAACCATATTTGAATGAAATATATATATATTTAGATGCATTAACCCCTTAACGCGCGCTGTCCTCGCTGCGAGGACGCAAAATTTAAGATCCCGCTGCAAAAATGCATCCCGGAAATTTTTTAGCAAAATCTTGCGTTTATAACATAACACAAAAGGCCGGTTTTTTTAACCTTAAAATTTAAAATTTCTTTTAGTTTAATTTAGTTCATGAATTCCGGTGGCAGTAAATTTTAAATGGTCGGAATTGTCTTGCGCCGTAAAGGGTTAATAGGTGTGTAATCAATAAATAGCGAAGAAAAAAAAGAATAATTACACTTATTAAATCTATAAATACAAGTTGAAGAAAATTATCTTTAAATTTATACATTTTTAAGAGTTATATTTCATTTTAAATAGAATTCAGTTCTAATCTTATTTCAGTCATTAAATTGGTGAAAAACAAACATTTTGTTTCAATCATATGACGCGGAAATTTTACATAAACTTCTTACGTACATCTTAAATTTTTTTCAAAGTTTATAAACATTTCTTTTTCTTTCTTTTTAAGCATACTTCACTAAATTTCCGATGCATTTAAAAAATTCTTCGAAAATAAATTAAAATTTGAAGTGTTTAAAGAGCTATTTTCGGTTATATTGCTTTTTAAAGATGAAGTACAACACACAAAATTAGAAGCAATCTAGGTTCTATTTACAAATTACATTTTGTTTCATTAGCTTAATGAATTTTTTCTCTCAAGTATGACACGTTATAAAAGTTATCTGTTTGGTTAAATAAAATAACGATGTTACATGATCTTTTTTTTAAAGATAAAAATGAACTTAAAAAAAAAAAAAAAAAAAAAAAATGAAAGGAGCATATTCTTAATTTGGAATTAGAAAAATATTATGTCACTAGCAAACCCGTACGAAATTTTCGCCTTTTATTTATTGTCTTATTAGCATTTAAAATTTTAAATTCATAAATATTATATCAATTTCACCACCTAATTAAAATTTTAATTTAACTTATTTACATTTTTATCGCCAAGAGTGCAATGGCATTTTATTTACTTTATCATAATTTTTTGTTTTGAAAAAAAAAAGTGATTATACTTTTTATGATTACGTTTTTTAGTCAATTTGTGATAATACTTCATATTTTGTATTATATCTTCAAAACATTGTTATATTTAAAATGACGTTTGCAAAGGTTCTGAAGGAGTAACTTTTAAAAATACATTTGTCATCATACTAAGGCCGTCATTTTTTCTTATTAGTTCATTGAGCTAAGTCCACGTGCTTAAATATTGTTCATTTTTAAATATTATTTTTTATCCTCTCGTATTTTATTAATTTCACCACTATCGTATCGTTTCCAAAAAAAAAAAAAAAAAAAAAAGAGAGAGAGAGAGAGAGAGAGAGATAATAAATAATAATAACAGTAATAGTTGTAACTGGACCACGTTAGAGAAATATTATATAGATATTAAAATTATGCAATTAATGATAGTTAAAAATACATTTAGAAATAAACAGAAAATATTCTTTTAGTATTATTTTTAATAGGAAAATGAGATTTTGCTGTTTTTAAAAATGTTATAAATTTACAACATGTATAATTAAACTATCTCCCATTTCACAGAAATAAAAAATTACATCTATTTATGAATTTAAAAGAAATATTTATATTCAACCATAAAAACTAAGATTGGAAATTTATTGTATAGACATTGTACTAAGTATTATATTACTTCCCATTCTAAATAAACGTAACTGCGTGTACTTACTGTATATTATTTATTATATATATATATATTTCATAATAATCTTGGATATTTGAAAGTTTTACTTAAAGCAGTAAGTGAACTTAAAAGCTCAAATCAAAATCTTATTATAAATTTTAACATGTTTAACACATTGAGCGCCATGTGAATTCTTAAGGAAGTCCCCGTCAGGTTACGCGCGCTGCTTAGAATCGCTTTATGTTTACCGTGTTTCAATAATATCCATTAAAATTTCGTAAAGATAATCCTGTAATAAATAAAAATTAAGCAAATTTTAAATAAATTTTCAGTAATTACTTAAAACAAGTTTTTTTTTTTTTTTTTTTTAAGTTTTATATTATATTTTACACTTTCAGTCACAGGTAGTTAACGCAGCTTTATATCGTATTTGGCACTGCCAGCCACCAGAGATTGACGCGGCTTAAACAGAAAGTTCAGTCTCAGCCACCGATCTCATTTAACGTGTTAAGAAACTAATGCGCATTGAAATCCATGAAAAAGTACTTTCGGGGTCCATTTTTAGAAAAACCTTGATTTAAACTTTCTGGTATCACAAATAAACAGAATGATTTAGAGTTTAGAAAATATCATATTATGTAAAGGTCATGCGATTTTAGATGAAACCGGTTTCTTTATATCAAAAACTGTGAATTGAAGACTAGTAAAATAAACGTTTGCAATAAGTAAGCGAGTAAGTATAGAAACATTTAATTGAGTTTCACAGAATAAAACTTAGCTATCATTTTCTTACATATCTTTATCATAACCAGGTTTGACTAACATTTCTCAAAAGACTAGCATTGACTAACATTTCTTAGGTTTGACTAACATTTCTCACCATATAACTGAAATATTCATATATTCATTAAATTATATTTTTTTTTATTTCTACAGCATTTTCAAATTAACGATTACGGTAACCTATTTTAGCAAGTTAAGGCATCAAAATGCTTGGCAGGATTTCTTATTGCGTTAAACCCAACCCATTGTATGGCAAAGTAAACAAAAGAAATAATATTATTATTTCACATGTTGTATTTTAATACTATTTATAATTTTATTATGGGAGTTCTTTTTTAGTACGAAAATAAATTCCTATAAAGATAGAATTATTGGGGAAATTTTCTGATTAGAATAATGCTGTAAATTAATTCAGTTATAAACAAAAAAAAAAGTATTTTACTTATTCACTGAATAAATAAATAAATAAATATAATTTGTATGTATAATTTATTCATGATGGATTAGGAACAATTTTACTTAAAATTCACTAGCTATAGTAATGCAAATGTCGTGAACTGCCTTCTTAACATTTATTTCAAGAGTAATCAGGACAAATCAAAATCTTCCTCATAAAAAAAAGCACTTCACTAGTATTATTTTTGTAATTATATTTCCGTCATATTTCAATATACTTGTCCCTGACATTAAATTAAATTCATATACATGAATAAGCTTATTTAACCCCTTAAGTGCCCCGGGCGTATATATAAGTTTTTCTGAAGTACGTGCCTTTGTATTGTACTGCTACCAGTGAAACTACTGACACGGCTTGATAATGCAAAAAAAAAAAAAAAAAAAAAAAAAAAAACCCTGAAAGGGATCTTGACAGTATTTTCGAAAGATTTACTCATATTGTGAGGTTTGCGAAGTTACAAACTCCATCTTAAATAATGAATTAGATAACTAAATAGATAATTGATGAGCACGAGAATTGATTATAATTTGAATATAATAAGACTTTTATTTTAACTTAAGATCAGTGGGGAATACTTTTCGCAACTCAGTCAAATAATTAAATAAATGAACAATTTAGACAAATGTAAGACTTAAGTCTCATTCAGCAGAAATTAGTGGAACCTCGGTGAATACTACTCTCATTTGACTCGCTGAACTATGCTTGCTTAAGGTTTGCCGGTAGGATTCCCTTGCCCGGCAATTCCTTTCACGCAAATTCCACTTTATCTACACACAGTAATACTCGCCAAGTTGGAAAACTCCACTACCAAATAACTCCGCACTAGCACAAAGATCTATCGTCATCAACACCACACTCTCTACAACAATACCTCTATATTTATCCTAAAGCCAACCGCCTTCAATCACTTCACTTAGTAAAACTTCAAAAATTTGCTCATATCCACTTCAAACTCCGCAAGTTACTTTCTCCGATGAAGCTCTATGCCGGCGCAAAACCATTCCGACTTTATCTGAAACATCGCCGAACGTTTGCATTGACCTTCCTAATCTCCTATGTATTGTGTCACCGGGAGTCGCTGGATCCAGCTCAATTTTAAAACTTTGGCGACCTTCCATTGTCTCAACCTTACAATATCATAGTTGAATGAGAACGGTGGAGCAGCCCCCGTTCATCATTCTTGGAGTGATGTTGAGCGCTTCTAAGGGGACTACTCGCAGTTTATTTAAAAACTCAAATATATATATAGGGGAGACCCGTGTACCTAGGGCCGCTTTTTTTCAATGCCCAAAACAGAGCCTTTGACCTATTTAAGATTATGAAACTGATATGTGCATATCTTTAGGATTAATTACTTTCAATTGCGATTAATAAAAATACCTAAAATAATAAATTCTGACAAATAGAAGGTTTAAAAAAAAACTTCACTCGTGGCCCTAGGTACAACACCCTCATTGTACCTGGGGCCAGACCTCATTGTACCTAGGGCCATTCACTCAAATTTATACTTCACTTTGTAATGAATAGAAAATAAGCATATAAATATATATTTTTAAAAAAAAAGAATGTCAAGTAATATATTTATTTATCATATAATAATTATCATGTTGTTGCCTTAATTTGAAACACGAATTTTTTCATTTTGTTCTTTGGGATATTCTAACAGAACGTTTTTTTCTTCAATTTCTTTCTCTTTTTTTTTTTTTTTTTTTTTGGAGTGTCTCTTTGATTTCTTGAACTCTCTGGTTTTCGGTCACATTTTTTATTTGATGTGGGACGTTTTCCTTTAGGTAAAGGTTTTGCTTAGGTTCGTGCTTGTTAAAGCATGAGTCATGACACACGAAAACATGTTAGATGTTGAAGGTTTCGAAATTTCAACAGGACGCTAAACAGAGACATCCAGTTCTATCATTGTTAGTTCCCTTTCGTCCTGGATTTTTTTTTTTTTTTTAATGGAGGGATTTTGTCTTTCAGTCACATTTGAACTTAAATATTCATCCTCACTGAATGTGTTTGGATTCATTGGCCATATGCCGGATACACGAAAGCCTGATAGAATGTTTACAGGAGTAAAGGCCGACGGATAGGACTTGCCAACATTTTCAGCAACGTCATATATAGTGATTGGTTTATTAGAGTTTTCCAGCATCGAATTACTACAGGCTATACTGTGTTTCTTAACACTTTTGCGACCGCTGACGTAGATTCACGTCATTTGAAAATATGAAACTTCACCAGTGGGCGCTTCTTTTGCAATTTGTACATTACTTGTTTCTAAAAAATATACACAATATTCATATTTGTACAATAAGTATACAGTCGGTAACAAAAGTGTCCGAACACTAGCAAAAATTCCTATGTAAAAAAAGTACACTTCATACGGTTCTGTTAAATAAATCCTTATCGAATCATTCTCCTACACTGACTAAGAACAGGATTCGACAAGGATTTATTTAACAAAACAGTATGAAGTATACTTTTTTTACATAGGAATTTTTGCTAGTGTTCGGACACTTTTGTTACCGACTGTACTATGGATGCAAATACTTTGATTAAAGAGAGTATGATTGTAATGCATATTCATTTGTAATATAATTGTGAATACGGAAAATTTTGTTTTGAAAAATTGTAACTTAAGAGAAAAATGCCCACAGGCGAACCTTACTGCCAAAAAGACAAAAACATGCGGTCTCGAAAGTGTTAAAAGATCCAAACACACTGGCCCTAGGTACAAGGCAGCTATGTGGCCCTAGGTACAAGTTTTGGTAACTTCATTCAAAATGCCTTCCACTAAAAAGTCCACATGCAGAGAGGACAAATTAAATATCTCATTTATTACTCAATATAGCAAGCAACATTATACACTAAAAATGAAAGAAAAATATTTGACTTGCCTTTGTAAAATACCAAAAGAGATGAGCTGCAAAATTTTACTTCAAACCATGTAAATTCGTTTTCTACATGTAACTTGTCAAAACGTTCTCCTCAAATGTTCGAAAGTAGTTGTAAAAGTAGCAATTGATGTTGTTACTCGCGCAATTGAGTATTAAAACTTAAAATTAAATATTATTCAAATAAAGTGGGGTGGACCTAGGTACATGATGGCCCTAGGTACACGGGTCTCCCCTATATACATAAATCGCCAGGCCTTAGCGTAGAGCCGACGGGGGGCGATGATGTGAGAATTGAACAATTTCAGATAAACGCCAGAATAAAACCAAACAGACAATGGGCGTGAGGTCGTAAATTTTCGTCGGCAGGTAAGGAGGTAATGTCTATAATTAGGGTTTCAGTCATTAATTAATTACAGACTTTAGGCCCTATTAGGCTAAAGGTGAATAATTCACTTTAGTTTTATCTCGAAATTCACTGAGATTTTGAGAATGTATTTCTGAAAAAACACCTTACTCATTTGTCCGAGATTCAGATTAAATTAATAATGCATACGTTAAATACGCTTAACCGTTGAATGCTATACCCTTTATAAAAACGTACGGGAATGATACCCATTAGTATCACGGACTAAGTGAGTTTCAGCATGCTTAAAACATAATTTCTAAATTAGTAAGAGTAAAAGCACACTAATTGCAGATGATCTCTTGATTCTAGATCTCCAAGTAAGTAAAAAATAATTATTTTATTTATTTTAAAATCAATCTTTACGCATATCAGCGTGATGTTCTCTGCACATCGCTCAAGAACCGGTTAGACAGAATTTGCGCGCCACACAGTGTAATATATATGGACAAAATGTACATAGTTTTCTTTATTTTTCTTTTTTCTCAGATGTTTTAGAAAATTGAATATCCTTCTCTAATTTTAAGAGTTTACATATATTTGGTCGTGGGAAAGTTGATAAGTTTAGAAGCTTATTCATCCACGGAGCAAGAAGTTCTTCACTTAATTTTATAGTGAGCTTTTTCTCAATAAATGTTTCTCTGACTTACGAGCCTTGTTATTTACACAAATAACATGATAATTCACTAAGCTGATATTTATCATGTCATAAAACACACAAAGAGGTCATCGGCGTGTTTTTCTACAACATCACAATAGGGACTGTAAAGTTCTTTTGCATTATCCTTTGGATCTTAAATAAACTTAATAATATTTCGACCTACTGTCCTTGTGTTACTTGATTAAGAAACAGAGGACCACTTAAATTTATCTTTACCAGTGAGCTGAATTTTTCCGGGATATATTATAGTCTTGTCACATGAATGAAAAAAAAAAAAAAAATCGGGATTTTTTTCAAGCCAGTTACATTTGTCTGACACACTGCAATTTAAGTATTTTCTTTTCTTCATTTTTATATTAAAATAATAATTCGTCATTTCCTCCCCCCCCCCTCCCCCAATGACTATCTGTAAATTCCTGATTTTAAATTTCAACAAAATATTCACCCTTTAACTGATCTTTAGAAATAGAATTTTCTTCATCACTTAGTTCTTTTAATAGTTCAATAATAGCCTTAGGACTACCCCCAAAAATTTCTCCGCGAAAGTGTTTTGACATTATTGCGATAATACAGGGGAAAAAAGTATGATTTTGTACAATAATTAGTGCTATCTATTCGTCTCTCAGATTACCATTGTTCTGAAAACACTACTTGTTGAAATATTTTAAGAAGAAGGAATATCCTTATTTCTAGTACTGAGCAGAACGTTCTTTTTTTCTATTTTGGGGGCGGCTGTACAATTGCTGATTATTTGCTATCATCTCAGTCCTACCAGACTAATGGGTACCAATCTAGGTTTAATGAATTACAAACACACACTTCATATGCATTTCTGTACGTGAAAGTATATATATTTATTTATATATATATATGCACCGTGACCAATAAGTTATCATACACTTTCAAATTTTTATTACGATAACATAATATAAATCATGCAAAAACTTTTTGCATCAAATTAAACTAGCAGTCACTGAGTATCTTTACAATAAATGCTTTGGAATAATTCTGCCTCTTAGCTTCTTAACGAGCTTAAGTCTCTTTTCAAATCCAACACATGCGGCACGCACGGCTTCCATTGACATTTCCTGTCATATCGTTTGGATTACATTTTTGATTTTGCTCAAATTGGTGATTTTATAGTTATTCAGTTCTGAGAGCACATATGACCACACAAAATAACCAAACGTGTTCATATCAGGGGAGTTGTGGGGACCATTCGGTCTTTGGAAAAAAGTCAGCTAAATTTTGACTGCTCCACTCCTGAACCACACGGGCGATATGAGAAGCGGCATCATGTTGTTGGAAGCAGAAATATTCCACACCATACATACTCTGGACATTGGAAGCAAAACTTTTTCTAAAACCTCAGTTTTATAATATTGTGCACTGATTTTTACCCTTTATCAATGAAGACTAATGGGAGTTTTCCTCTTTTGGAAATAGCGGCCCAAACCATCTGTGACGAAGCATTTTGATAACGCGGAACGTAATGCTGGTTCTCAGGGATGTTATCAAGAGAAACTGACCATACACTGTCATTTTAGGAGTTGATACTTTGCTACAAAATGAATAATTTCTTGTCTGGAAAGACAAATTCATCCCCAGCGTGGCAAGCAAGAATTTCGTTCACCCTTTGCTTCCTTTTCATCTTAGCAAACTCCGAAACTCCATGAATTTTACATTTTCTATAAGCCTAGCATTTACGGCCCTTTTTCAAAATGTTTAACATTGATTCCCTCGATATTTTGAGCTCTCGTGCTAGTTTTCTAGCAGATCTTTGTCCGTTTCGTCGTATCTTTTCCCTAACGCTTTTCACAGCCTCTTTTGTCCGAACGGACCTCGGTCTGCCAGATCTTTTTCTGTTATCGACATAGGACGGCTCATTACACCTTCTGATAGTTCTGTAAATGAAATCTCTCTTCACCCCCGGGGCTTTCAAGTCTCTGAAAATTTCACCCGGTTGCTCTCTTTGATGAATTTATTTATTACAATTTCTCTCAGTTTCTTCATTCTACCTAGGTAAAGAAAAAGTATAATTAGTACAACATTTACACTTGCAATATCTTTATACTTTACACAAAATCGCCTGCAAAATAACTGGGACTACAATAACACATATGTACAACTTTTTAACGTGCTTCAAAAGTTGTATGAGAACTTATCGGTCACGGTGTATATATATATATTGTTGGGATTGAAAATACGTAGCCTCCTTACCGAGAGCAACACCTCTTCCGCACGGCTAGACGGCATAACCATACCGGTGAGAAGCAGTCGGAATACAGAACTCGGATCGAAGGAAAGCGGAAGAAATTTTGGCATCATGACGAAATCGGACAAGTGATGTGTGGCGATGTTGGGATGGAAACGTTTGCTCTATGTGCCCTATTCAGTTTCTCTTCCAAGAACTATAAAACGGTTGATTCAACAACGGAAGATTGTTATTGTTGATAAACTCATTATCCATCAGTAAATATCATGTACATAATATATACAGGGTGTCCTAAAAGTTCCAGTACTGACGCTGATGTATTTTTTATTTACAAAACAACAAACTTTAAAAAGATTATTTTTATGCTAATGATAAAAGGCACATTTGAAATAACGGAGGAAAAAATACAGAACTTACATTTATAATAAATGTTCAAAATGTCCACCCTTTTCTAGGAGGCAAAGCTGAACTCGTTTGCGCATGTGTTTAGAAACGCGTTTTAACATGCTGGGAGTGACTTCTTGTAGAGAAACCTGTACACACCTGCACAGAAACTGTATTACGAAATTGTCGAACGAGTTGATATAGCATATTTTTATTCGGTATTGCATCATCTAGATATTTATATCGCCAAACATCTTTGCATCTTTCATACGATTTACATTCAAAATAAGCTTCAAACAGCGTAATTCTCTGAATGCGTGATAAACCCATTTCACTATGAAGAACAAAATAACATAAAACTTTATTCTCACACAACTTGAGCGAGAAAAGAAACAAACGATAAAAATTAAAGAATTGATGCAATAATAAACAGACGATAAAATTTAATATTTAAAAAAATCATGGACACAATAAGTTCTTTAAGTTGGAGTACTGGAACTTTTAGGACACACTGTATATATATATATATATATATAATTTAGCTTAAACTTTAAATTAAATGATTTTACATGAAAAAAAAGTGTCCATGTTCTTGTTATTATGTGTCTGTGTATGTGTATGTGTATACTTTTTAATATTTATTAGCATAGTTAAGATATTATCATTATACACTTTATTTCAGATAAATGGAATCTGAATTTAAATTTATTATATTAACTATAACTATTCTTCACAAATTAAATTTATCTTTATAAAGATTATTTTGCTTTAATCATACAACTTCATAGTATCTTTTTTTTTTAATAATTATTACTGTATTACTATCATTTTTAAAGCGGCAGTAATAAAAGATTTTTTCTTAAAGAAAAGGGTACATAAAAAATAAATGCACTTGAATACCACTTTAAAAATTCTTTTTGAGAAACGAAACATTTGAAAGGATTCTTTTACTTTTTTAGGAAGCTCTACAAGTTTCTTTTCCTTTTGAGTTTAATGAGGGCTGTGTAGCTTTATATCACATAAGACGATACAAAATATCCTAATTATGCATTTAATGAAATAAAACTGCTTTTCAAAGACTATTTAAAATTAATATTGATCCATACACTTTTATTTTTTCCTTTTAATTTTAATTTTTTTTTTCTTTTTGGTCAGGTTTTTCTTTTTGTGTGTGTGTGCGAGATTAAACATGTAAGGAAGTATTTTTTTTTTAAATTACCACACATAATTTTGTGATTCATTAATAAAGAAAAAAAATAAAATATTTTCGTTTTGAATTTCCTGAAATTCAATATGTTTTTCATTTGTCGCAATATTAATTGTTTTTTTTTTCTATGTTTTTTCACGAAATAGCCCATTGAATAGAAGAAAACAAAATAAAAAAAAATTACCAAATAATATATATAAACTATATTTTTTATGTTTGTTAGCAGATTATTAAATACAAGGTAAAACCTCTTCAAATTACTGAAACATTAAAACAGTTAGAAGTGATGCTTAAAAATATCCTCGTAAGAATAGAAAATGTACCATTTTTATGACGCTATATGTCTGTCTTTCTGTTCTTCTGTCTGTCTATTGTTTGATTACGTTGGCAAAGAACATTCAAGGTGAAACGATAAATCGAGTACATGCAACTGAAAAGTGTGAATAGAAAGGGAAAATTTTTCGTTTCTGTTTATAAAGTGGAAAAAATTTTGTTTAAACTACGGATTGAATATATGTAAAATCTATTTTTTAGTGATATCTTTTAAATAAAAAAATAAAGTGGTAGCAAACGTTGCGGGAATCTTCATTCCTCTATAAAACCTTAAGTTTGATCAAGGTAGTATTTTTTTATTAGTGCATCATATATCAAAAAGTACGACATAGATATTTTTCCTGTTAGGAAGCAAGTCATTTAAATAGCAAGCACTTTTTTTCTTTTTCTTTGCCACGTCATTAAAATATATCTTTTACGATATAATAAAGTAACTAAATGTATTTTGGTGTCTCATTTTCTGTACTTTTTTGTTTTTAGTTAAATCAGACAAGATGAATTACGTTTGTATACTTTATTATATTTAAAACATTAGATATGGTATTTCAAAAAATTTCCACGTAAAAAAGAAGCTCATGTATCAATATAAACATGTCGAAAAATTAAAAAATTAGACATGTAAAATTCATAAAAAATAAATTTTTATTTTTAAAGGCATAAAATTTGGATATTTTAAAACATCTTACACTTCACGGAATGAGGTTTTCTGATCATCTTTTTAAATTTGATATGCTTATTCCAAAAGGCTGCATGCCGCATTAAAAACTAAAGGTAAATTAAATGAAATATTACAAATTATTCATTTTTTTTTTTTTTTTTTAATTGAAATATAAGAAACCATTAAAATATTAAATCATCACATACTTTAAAGTACTTATATTATGATATATTAAAATACATTATATTTTATCTAATTTCGGAATGAAATTTAATTATTTCATTTATGAAAATTTAATGAAAATCAGTATAATTACAAATGTTCTTAATATTTTTCTTTCACTAAAATTAATTTATCTTATAGGTAATTTAAATTTTTGATTGTTTTATAATCATTTTCAGTATTATTCTTTGCGAAATACGTATGCTTATATTTAAATTTAGATAAAACTAGTTTATTAATTGTCATCATCTATACTTAGAAAATATAATAAGTTACAGATGTATTTATTTTCTTTAAAATTTGGAATTTGAATTTGAATTTGATTTCTCCAGACTTTAAAATAAAGTCTGGATAATACAAGAAAAAGAAGTATTAATATATATATATATATATATATATATATATATATATACAAAACAGATTTCATGTTTTAATCACACTGTTAAAAATGGTTTCTCAAAAATGAGCAAAATTGTCTCAAAATAGCTGGGAAACAATAAATACTTAAATTTGAAAACTCGTGTACTCATTTTTGAGTATATTGACATGCTCAAAAATGGGGATATTGGGATTCTTTGTAGTCAACTATTCTTGAGCATGCCAATATATTCAAAAATGAGTATAGGGGATTTTCAAATTTAAGTATATATTGTTTCGAAACAATTTTGAGACAATTTTGCTCATTTTTCAGAAACAATTTTTAACAGTGCATAGTAAGTTTTCAGTTATATAGTCAGTTCTATTTCAGTTACTCAGTTTCTAGATTAAAAAAGGCAGTACTATGAAAATCAATCTATGCAGTTATAATTTATAATTATTTGAATTTCCTTTTAGTATTAGTATCCATTCTTATATTTTATGGCTAGCTGCTTTTGTCAGCTTAATTTAACTTATATTTAACGTTTATAATTACAATTCTTTATCCTAGAATTATTCTCTGTTTTTAGATTTCTTATGATTTACCTTAAATTTACTTACTTTTAATCAATTAAGTTTAACCGATTTTAATTGTTTTATAAGCATTTTGTAAATATATTATATATATATATATAATGGTATTTTTGTTTTTAAAGCAAGTAATGTAAATGTTTATTATTTAAGAAAAAACAACAACTTATTAATCATTAGTTCAAATATTTATTAATTATTAAATTGTACTTAATGAATATCCCGTTAATTATAATTGACGTGTATAATACGCTACACAAAATGCAACAAAAAATATTAATTTACGATTTATTTGAAGAGATTAAAAAATAATAATAATTATTATTATTATTCTATTGTGATATCGGTAATATATTATACACATATATAGATATATTTAAATTTTTATCAAACACACATAAAATATTATACACTTTTTGTTTTAAAACGGATTTAAATACTTATATGCGTAATTTCTTTCTTTCGCTTAAATTAAATTATATTCATTATGTTTACGGAAGTTTTATTTTAAGCTAACTTCCTTCAAATTCTGAGAATTGTAAGAAATTTTTAAGCAAATACAATTCCGTACACGTGCACGTGCCATTAAATACTTACCTGATTGATAAATTTCGATAAATTTAAATTTTTCTCTTAAACACTTGAAATAAAGAGATTAAATGAAGTTTGACAATCAATACTGAAAGTTTCTCAAGCATTAAACACGTAATTAAAAGTAAACGGAAAACTGGTGCGTGACACTTTCAAATATCCTGATTCAATGTTTCATTAAAATAAATTATCACTACAGGGAGAACTATTTTTAATTACGTTTCACACGAAAAGCTTTCAAATGAAATTTATTTGTTTATTGGTTTCAATATATTGTTTAAATATCTGTGTACAAACTTAGTAGATAGAACCGAAATTTATTACTGACAATGACGCAATGTATTTATTGTATATTTAATGCAAATTTTGTTGTATTTTTTAGTTTCAATGAAATAATAAATGAATTTCAGATAAAGGTTACGACAAAATATTTTGTAATTTCCGCTATTAAATTTACTGGTATATAAAAATATTTCATTTAACTGAAATGCATTAATTTTGATTACTAATATGATTGCATTAATTTTGATTACTAATATTAATTTTGATTAATAATATGCTATGTACTAAATGTAAAAAAAAAAAAAAAAAAAAAAAAAAAGTTTTAGTTGATAAATTATGTTTTGCATTGAAAAATAAACATATATATATATATATATATATATATATATATATATATATATATATATATATATATATATATATATATATATACATACGCGTGTGTGTGTATGTGTAGGCATAATTATGGGATTTGAAATTATTTATATTTTAAAAATATATTTTTTTGTAATTGAAACGGATTTTGTTTCATAGCACATATGATGAAGCATTCTTGTAATTTTCTTAATTAGAACTAATTCTTTATTTAAGTATAATTATCAAAAAAAAAAAAAAAAAAAGAAAAAAATAATTAAGAAAATCATAGAAAATATTTCTATATTGTAAAAATATTGATTTTTTTTTTTTTTTTTTTTTTTTTCCAGATTAAAATCACTTTTTTTAAACCTGTTATTTTAGAAAAAAAATCTTGTAAATGAAACACTGTTAATTTCAAGCAATTTCAATTTTATTTAAATCAAAACTAATGTATTTTAATTCTTTTTTTGTGTAACTATTTTATTATAAATAAATTTCCAATTACGTTAACTCTTGACCTATAATACTAAAACAAAACACCTTTACATTTCCTTTCACATTATTCAGTAAAAAATAAATAAATAAATAAAAATAATTATTTGTTAATTTTCATGCACTTGATTCTATATTATAGTGAATTTTTGAATTACATATTTCAAGATAGTATGCGTATTAATGTTAAGTTAAAATGTTAAAGATAAGACATCAAAACTCAAACTATATAGATAAAACTTCTAATTTCAAACTTAATTTTAAACACGACTTTTACAAATGTTTTATTTCATTAAATGAAATATCCATTTTTTATTGTTTTCTATATTTTCATTCAAAGTCATTAAGAAAAATCTTTTCACAACCTTATAAATTCAATTTTGATAAAATGTAGTAGAAGGCAGAATTTTTTTTTTTTTACCAACTATGTAAAAAATACCAGAGCTCTGAATCGAACCCGGGCAATTTCGCATATTTTTTAACATAGTTGGTAAAAAATCAGTCTTCTACTTCATTCTATATGAAAAAAAAGTCATTAAGGTTTCTTGTACATTCTGTCATAGGCTACTACACTTTACAGTTCGAGGCTTATATAACACGATTTCAGTGATTGAGATATCAAATTAGTTACTGTTATTGAAAGAAAAAAAAAAGTTGCTGTCAGTTAGGTAGTACTAAAGCTCCTATATAAACGAGCTGGCGCATCAGGCATTTTGTTGCTTTAGAGTTGCCACATGTACCCAGCGCGTTTCTCTGATAAACAAACGACAAACATTTTATTTTAGCGTCTTACGTTACGTTGGAGTAACTTGTTTTATTATATTTCATAATTTTAGCCAAGTAAACTATGATATGGAAGTTTGTTTAGCTATAAACTGTTATAATCATTCAAGAAGTGATTATAAAGTCTTCACAGACCTTCTATTACTGTTTATTTGAGTTTTGGCGGCATTTTGTAAAAGAAACAGAAACCGCCCTAACAACACATCTTACCTCAGTACATGCATAGGATATCCTCAGAATAAAATGACAACCTGAGAATGTACTGTGAAAAAAATGTGTTTTTAGGAATATTATTGTTGCTTATTGCTCTTATCTTGACCGGATTATCTTCAGATCATGATTTCTTAAAATCATTAGGGAAGCGATTTTGGACGCTAAGCGGGAATGCTGTCCTCTTCGGAGGCAAAAAAAATGGCGGTGATGCGCCGGCCAATTATTTTATTTAGGGGCTCTAGGTAGTACTGTAAATCCTATGACAATCTTTAGAGTGCGTTATACATTTTTATTTATATTTGTTTGCTAAACTTTATTCATTAACTTCATTCATTACTATATCCAACGTCAAGAGCTTTTTGTGAAATATTAATATTCCAAACACTAAAGGTACGAAACAATATATATTTCCCAGTATTTTGTTTTTCACTAAATCTACTATGAGCAGGATAGGAAAATTTGCTTTAGCCATTTAGATAGATTTTATTTTCCCATTAGTAAAATAATTTTAAGCCAAACATTTATTTCTTACTGCTTTCTTTAGTCATTCTATTTTAAAAGTTAATCTTACCCAGAATTGTCCAGTTATTTCCATGTTATGTACAGTCGGTAACAAAAGTGTCCGAACACTAGCAAAAATTCCTATGTAAAAAAGTACACTTCATACGGTTTTGTTAAATAAATCTTTGTAGAATCCTGTTCTTAGTCAGTCTAGGTACATGATTTAGAAAACATTCATGCATGTAAACTTAGAATTTAACTGTAGTACCAAGTCTATAAAACATAGTTAATACTGTCAAATAGGTAGTTGTGTGAAATTTGTGGCTTATGTAACCTCATATTAAGGAATTTCATTTGTGCAGATAAAATTAAAAATTATTTATCTGTTATTAACAACGGTATTTCAAAGTTATTTTTTTTTTTTTTTTGTGCAGTAAAGAACAAATTCTTGAAAAAAAAGGAGAACAAAATTTTCTGTCATTGTGAATTCTTTGAGATGTTGTTATCGATAATATAATCTATATTCTTTCTCAAAAATAATCCATTTCGTATATTACATTTTCAAAAAGATGATATTTTTGCGTGCCTTACGATACCAAAAATGACAAAGTTTTGAATAATGGGATCTATAATCAGGCCAATCTCATATTATGGGCTGTTTTATAGTTATTAATATGTTCAATATAAAGGTGTTACTTTAAAGGTGCAGCCACTGCGTAAACGAAATATCTGCAGTCTGACCCCGAATTCTTTGTAAAATTTGCGTGTCGAAATAATGATTATCAAATCAAAATTTCGAATTCCAAAGAAACAGAAAAGCAACAGTTTTTATAAATGACGATAAAGGACATGATATTTGAAATATTTTAATATACTTTAACTATTTTGTAATTTATTATAAGTGTATATTATTAATTTAATGACATTTATTAGATAATGACAGATTTTAAGTAGATGAAAATTTACTTTTATCATGTTTACAACTGATTTCTCGCAGAATTTATTTTACATCGAAAATTAAGTATGGTTACAGTTACACTTATGTTTTTGTAATATTATGAAAATGCCGTGTTTTTTAAAAAGTTTTTGGAAAATAAATTTTGAAAATAAATTTATATATATTTTTAAGCAGTTTTGAGGAACCTGATATTTTGTTTCAGGCACCAAAAAAAACTCGGATACAACTTATATTTGCGGTTTCTAAACAAATAATTAAAATGTTAAAAATATTATCCATATTATGAAATACACATTTATACATAAATAATTCATTTTCTCAAAGACCTTCTTTAGTTTCAAGCATATAAAGTTTTATTAAATTATTTATTTCTAAACATTGCATGCAATTAATTCAAAGTTATTCATTAATTGTATTATATTTTAAAAAAATTACATAAAAATTTATTTTACATAACGAAATACTTAATAAAATAGTACTTAAGAATAGAAAGGGTGTAAGACTTTTTTTTTCTTATAAATCCCTCTTTTCAGATTTAAAGAAAAAATAAAATAATT
Source organism: Salticus scenicus (assembly GCA_963930645.1). Lineage (NCBI taxonomy): Eukaryota > Metazoa > Arthropoda > Arachnida > Araneae > Salticidae > Salticus > Salticus scenicus. The sequence goes on from OZ005649.1 coordinate 80,766,127, forward strand.
TAAATTAAGCAAAAGAGCAGTGATAAACTACATGTTAAAGTTGGTTATTAGGCGCTGTTTGTTTTCCCTATCTTCACTACTTAAATGTCTTTATAACGCAAATGGACACAAAGTAACTAAAATATAAACTCTTCTGTTTTAAAATTTAACAGAGGGAATGTTCAGACTTTCACACATGTTCTAGACTTAAATAATCTTAAAGCAGATCTTAAATCTTAAGAAATTATATCGTAGGTAGCTAACTCATTATACTTTAACTAACCCTCACTCCTGAATTAGCCCCAAAAAAGAATTCTCTCTAAATCACATTAGTAAATGTTTAACTCCGAAGGTATTACGAAGCATCTTTGTAATATTTAGTAACTCGATTATTAGCATCGTCAAAAAATCCTATATCAAAAATACACCAAGTTTCTTAATTCGGAAATTTCATTTTGAAGAAATAATATTTCCCCTAAAAATATCCATCCTAAAAATACCGATAACCAACTGAACACGAAAAGCTTCATAACTTCCCTGAACTCTTCTTATATCTCAACTGATACCAAACTGTCAAGTTAAATTCGAATAACTGGCAATCTTATTTTACATGCCGTACAGCCACTGATATCCATTAGACATTGAAATTACATCCAATGATCCATAAAAGGTACAAAATATCTAAAGAATATCCGTTAAAAGTCCTGGATATCGTAGTACTAATTACACTGATCGGCATAAAAATCGCCTCTGACACCATTTCAGCATATTCTTATGCAAAATGACCTCCTGAATCCGAATATGTCGCCCATTTTGCTCTATCACCCACCTTTTTTAGGAATTGTCCCATATTTTTATCATATTTCCGTAATTTTGTGGCTTTAAATTTGAGTTTTAGGAGGGAAAAGGATTATTTTAGCCGTTAAATATCTTCTGAGGGGCTACAGAGTTAGAAAATTCTAAAACATGGACATTTGCGACAAGGGAAATATTTTGGGGGATTTGACTCTGAAATTTTGTATTACATATTATATATATATTTTTTAAATCTGTTATTAATGTTATATTTTAAACTTTATATATATATTTATATGATTTTAGGTGTTAAATTATTTTTTTTTTCATTCTTCAAATCGAATTCATGGTCATAAAGTTATCGAACAGGAAAAGAAATTGAGGGAGGAGGGTGGTGTTTCTAGAAAACGGTGGGTGCTGGGCAAAATGGGAGTCATATTCAGTTTCAGGAGGTCATTTTACATAAGAATCAACAGGAACGGTATCAGATATCGATTTTTTTTTTCCAGAGCTGTGTTATATATATCTATTAGATGCTTAAATATAGACGAATTTTAGAGGTGCCTTTTCCGATGTCTAATAGATGTGAAATGTTAGAACAAAACAAGACTTAGATATTTTCTATATCTATTAGGTCTTACAAGTCCCATTATTTGACATTTTGAGATTTATTGGATATGTAACAGACATCTAATATATGTAAAAAAGAGCGACATTTGCAGTGCTAATAGATATCTGTAGGATATTTAGAGAAGTTTAATGGATCATGTTTGAACTTTTATTTGTGTTTATAGATGTCTTATGGATGTAATTGGCTGTGTGGGATCAACATGGCTCTTCTATGCTCAATCTTACACTTTCACCGAAAACATGTCTAGTCAACGCTAGACCCAACTGGTGGCATTATCCCTTCTAACCGAACACTCCATTGAAAACTGATGCGTTTTCGTTCACTTGAAAACGAATCAGACTGCGCTAGGCCTCACATCTAACATTTTCCCCCTTTTAACATCAGTATTTTGAAATCATATTCAGTCAAACATGTCTTTTAAAAATATATAATTTTTTTAAATGTTTTATATGTTCGTTATTTAACGTAAGATCTTCAAAGTACACTTATTTCTTTCAAAATTAAAATTAATTACATTGTAATTTTACAATGTAATTACATTGCAATGTAATTTCAAATTGTAAAATTAAAACAGTTTAAAATAAAACTCGTATACAAACATAATCTTGTGTAATTGAATTTCCATTAGCGTAAGTCGCTAAACAAACTGTTTACATATTTTTGTTTGTTTTATTATAGCCTCGTAAATAAGAAGATATTTCTAAGCTAATTTAGAAAATTCAAGTTTTCTAGTTACAGTTATTTCAACATTCTTTCATAATTACATGACCGTCATATAGTTAGAGTTCCAATAACTGTCGGTAATTGAGAAATGCCATTTTATCAAGAAAACTATAACAGATTTAAAAAAAAAAAACATGCATTACAAGAAATACTATAAAAAATAAACCTATTTAATATATTTAGCACGAAGAAAATTTAAAATGTCAGTGATTATATCTCTATTTAACAAATGCAATTTATTTATCATATGAGATATTCATATTTTTTAGACTTTCCTTTCGGGAAATAATTACATTTAAGCAATGCTATATTCAAATATTTGAACTTCTAAAGCTTAAATATGTATCAATGTAACTTAAGGTAAATAATTTGGTGTGTCACTCACACGACTTTCTCTTATCCTGAAATTTAATACTATAAATACAGGTTGGAGATTAAGAGGTAAGATAACGAGTACTGTTATGTAAACCTATGTTAAACAATTCATATTTGGCTTCTGAAGAGTTTTATATGATAACTAGCAGGCTTTGCCCGCTTCGCTGGTCACTATATTTAAAGGAAACTCTTTTCTATATAGTTTTATGAAAAAAAGGAGAAAATAATAATACTGAAATCGCTCAAAAGTTCGCTTTGGGTTCCCGCTACCTTCGGCAGCGCCTTGTTCGTCCTCGCATTCTGCGATACCTGCCCCTATTGCCTGCGACAATGACTTACCCGTGGGCTTCCATTTAAGTGCTTATCATATATGACAATTTCGATACGGACAGTATCGAAAATTTTGAAGTAGCCCTTTATATTTGAATGCTAGTTATATTTGAGCAACATTATACGTGATGTACATAATATTTGCTTTCAAGTTATTCTCTATATTTATTTGATTTAATCGATCAGCCATAGAATGACAGCAATTTCAAGCCAAATATAATATTACAATATGCTATGATCGGCTACTTCTATCGCATGAGACAATTATTATTATTTTGTGGTTATATATACTTCATGCTTAGTTAATAGTAGTTGGTATATAGAAAAATAAATAAATTAATATGTAAACTTGATCATGGTACAGCCTTAATGCCCTTGGCGACTTTTATATTTTTGTTGCCGTTTTAGACCAAAATATAATTAATGCGATTATTATTCCTATACTCAAGCGAAGTGTGACGTCACTGACCGTCCGTGGATGCAAGAAAATGATTTCCTATGTTAATCGCCCATTGGATTTTTTGTAAAAAATGATTAAAAATCGAAGAAAATTATTCCTCGATTTTAATCCCCATATTTGGGTACATATGCGTATTAGTTATCATGTGCATGTGTTAGATTGAGTTATTTTGCTGTCAAATTCTTTATGTAATTTTAAATTTCAAAACTCTGTCGTTCTTGGCGCTTATTGTATTTGGTGATCAAAAACGTAATACGAAAATATACATGCCAGATGTATATTTTCGTAATATGCATTGTACGAAATATTGTTTCATATTATTCATTACTGTCTTAAAATAAGTTGTTAAAATAACCATGATTTTTGAAAGGAATTAAATTATATTCGTCAAATAATTTGGCGATATTTTATTTTTCTACCAAGGATGACCGATATCAAATCTATTCCGCTACAACACATTAGTATCTTATATTAGACACTTTATTTAGACATTTGAAAACAAATTTGACTTCAAATTATGATAGAATATTTATCATTTCCCTTTTAATATGTATATTAGTTGGATATTGTGTAAATATCATCCTTTGAAATGAAATGTTTGTGTTTTCAATCGAATATGGAAGTTTGGCATTTTTTTTTCTAGAGTTTTGAAATTAAAAATTCAATTTTTGTCAATTTTACAACAAAAGTAACTTAATCTAATGCATGGACATGATAACTAATGCATATCTATACCTAAATACGGGGATTAAAATCCTCGATTTTTAATAATTTTTTACAAAAAATCCAATGGGCGTTTAACATAGGAAATATTTTTCTTGCATCCACGAACGGCCAGTGACGTCATCACTTAGCTTGCGTATTTCTTCCTATCTTTTCCTTGGCGAAAAATGTCCGATCTACTTCAGCATCAAAATTATAAAAAATTGTCAAGAATTATCAATCAGAAAATACCTTTAATATATTGCTGAATTAACGTTTATGCCAAGCGTGTTTCATCTGCCATACTTAAAAAAAAAAAATATGAAGTTGAGGTATATAAAAAAATGCTGTGATATAAAATTCAGAAGAAATATGTTAGATTTGTAATATTACTATTTCATTTTAAAATTATAAAGTGTCATTTTCTCATCGACTAATTTAACATTTAGTAATTTCTTACTTTTCGCGTGAAAGCATATTTCATTTTATGCTGAAAACAATAAATAAATACATCTCGTAAACTTTTTTTGGCAACAATTAAAAATTTAAATGGCTTATATTAAGTCAATATAAGTCAATAAGTTTATTATTTTCATATTTTAATTAATTTTAAAGATTTTTTCAATTTTTTTTTTTCCTAAACCATCCCTGACCTATAAGGAAAAAAACAAAAAAAGAATGATCGAAATCGGTCAAGCCGTTTACGATTTTATAAAGCACATACAGACAAACATTCATTTTTATATATATAGATTAGTTCTGTGTGAGGGGGGCTACCGCCCCCCGCAACCCCCCATTTCGTTAATGCACCTACATTTATATAGAATTTAATTCGGTTATTAAAAAATATTTCTCTTTTTAAAAAATAATTTATTAAAATTATTAATTAAAAAAATTATCTGTTATGATAAGGCAGACGATTTCCATATTAGAGAAGTAGTTTAACACCAAATATCCAAAAAAAGTTCATTTTATTCTCAATATTAAAAAAAAAAAAAAGTACGATTTTTTTTCTTTTTTTTTTCTTTTTTTTTTTTTTTTTTTTTTCGTTAAAAGTAAAAAAAATCGATAACTTTGTTTTAAATTATCGCAGATCGATGGTTCAACCATTCGTTTTAAAGGTATTGGCGAGCTCTTTTGAAAGATACCCATCATGAAAATTTACTCCCCACGAGGGGGGACTCCCCCCCCAGGGGGGAGGCGAGGCTCCTACATACACGATTTTTTTTCCCAGTTGACTATCTCTATTACAAAAAATATATATTCGTTTCATTTGGTTTAGTGCAGTCTATAGACTTAAACTCTACTTACCTGCAATTTCCTCCGTAGACGTAATGTATTTGAATACTTTTGAGTGTCCATGTAAACGAACCATTTGCTTGATCTTAACGAAAAGCTTACTGTAGCATCCCTATATGATACACATTTAGAATACCAAGTTTAAACTTTCTGCCATAATTTGTTTTTGAGATATGCTGATAACAGACAGACACACAGACACACAGGCATACACACAGACCATTTGCTAAAAACATGATTTTCGTATTCAGGGGACCTCAAAACGTGTAAATATAACAAAATCTCGCGTTTGAAAATTTGAGCCTAAAACAATACTTTCTCTACCTTATGGGTAAGAGAAAGTAAAAAAGGAAAAAATACTTTTTCAAAATCTGTTAAATGCATTTTAAGCACTAATATTGCATGCAAGTAATACAATTTATATTTCTTATGACACTTAAAAAATAAATAAAGAAAGAAAGAAAAAATCTGTCTTTGACAGAATTTAATTTACTATAACAGGACTAATTTATATATTGCAAACTTGTAATTAATAATTTAAAAAAAAAAAAAAAAAAAAATATTAGATGTTATTAGCCACCCTAGCTAATAACCAGCTGAACATTTCTGGCATAATAACCGCGTTGGCAAGGTCACCGTATCTGCAAACGCAGATGTAACGGTTATCATGTAAGAAATGTCGAGCTGGTTTTCATCCAGGGTGGTTCAGAAAAAGAGCATCCAAAAAAAAAAAAAAAAAAAAAAAAATCGTAGTCTAAATTATTTAAAATGAATTTTCACAGTTGATAAATTTATCAATAAAATTTCTAAATATTTTAGGACAGTTTAAGACATTAAATAGTAAAATTGGACACTGCAGGCATCCTGGCATACTAGAAGTGTGACAACGCAAAATCGCTGTCTGAAAGAAGTAGTCCTGTCGTACTAAAAAAGAAAAAAAAAAGAAAAAAAAAACTTCTATAAAAGACTTCAAAAAGACCTCTTTATTGATTTATTTCTAAATAACAGAAGTTTACGAATCAACTGTAATGTCACGAAACTGGATTTTGTTGGATTGTAATTAATTTCAGCAAGGCAGGCTAGCTGTGTGAGACGAAAAAAGGTTAGGGCAGTCATGCTCTTTCACAGCATATAACAACATATGACACATTCAAAGTTTTATAACGATCATCTTGTTCCTGTGATAACATGGTAAACACCTGGAAACTCACTGTATCAGAATCCAAGTGGAAGGTCAGAAAGCTCCCATTAAATGTCTCAGCGGACTGGATCTTGATTTCTTCTTGCCTGTTTCGGCATGAAGGTTTATATATCGCATATGTTATTTAATGAAAAATTTGAATAAGGAAAAGTGAAGCATGTATCAGTGTTTTTCTACATTTGTCATTCTCTTTTATTTCGTAAAATTTTCTCCAATAGGATTTCTTATCTTACTTTTAAAATACTTTTTGTATAACGCTTTTATTTTAAAATACTTTGGTGTTATATTATTGATTCGACTAACACTGAAAAATAACACGAGTTTAAAACTTACTATAAACTGCATATATGTTCGAAAATTGCAAAGCTATGATTAAATTTTTGAAAACAAAATTCATTGACGTAAAATCAAGTTGCGTTACAACCTGATTATTTAATTTTTATAAACCAATACTCAAATTATTTTTAAATCATCTTGCTATATTTTTAATCTTTATATTCTTATTAATATAACATTCTTTCCATGACATTATTTATAATTCTCTTTTAAATACTTTCATACCTCTTGCAAAATTAATATTAATTCCATAAAAGTATGGGTGAAGGAGAGTTACAATTGATATCCCCATTTCTTACTCTAAATGTAAGGACAATAGAAAGTTCATGAAATTCACTTAATGTCATTTGTAGATATATATCAAACAAGGAAGGCCTTATAGTAGTAAAAATTAGATGTTTAGGTATATTTTCCTCTATAAGGTATATAGAAACAGAGGTTATTGTTTTAGAATTTAAGCTAAAAACCAGACTATAAATAAGTGTTCCAAATTCAATAATTTCTTAGGTAAATGTGTGTAAAGAAAAAAAAATAATAACAATCTGGTGTAGCCCTCACATCACTCCCTCTTTTCTCCAGCATTTGACTGCTTTAAACGCAGATTTCACTTTAAGTTCTGTAAAATAACATATATTGTATATTCATGTATTAACCCTCGCTTTCCCAAAATGGGGTCATTTTGACCCCATTATGAAGTTGAAATTTAGTTAAGCCCACCTCGTTCAAAAAGTAGGCTAATTCCCCAGAGTTAGCAAACGTAACCAGTGAAATGTTGCAACTTCTAAACAATGCAAAAAGGCGTGGTGCTGGTGATTTTCACCAAACGTGCCAAGCGGCACCTGAAAGCAATTTTTCTGCAGTAATAAATTTTTCTGCCCTGATCTTAGGAAAGCGAGGGTTAAGAATAGTTCAAAAATGATTTAGAAAGTCCCTTAATTTTCAACTTTTTTGACTTTATAAGTCTATTTGATTAGTTTTCAGTGTTCACAACTGTAGGGTTTTCTCCCTAATCGTAGGACTTTTAACAGTTTTCTTTAGCATGTAGGGTATTTTTTAAAGCACTTTTTTACGAAGTCACTTTTTGAAAGTACTTTGAAAATTTCCCCCTGCTTTCCAGGATATCCGCAGGTTATCCTGAGATGAAAATAAATCGTGCATCCTCAGCACTAAAGTATGCATGTTCAAAATTTTCTTGTAACTAATGTGCAAAAAAAGTTTTTTTTTTTCTTATGAGGACTTTTTTTAAAAATGAATTTTATTTGGGGAAACATTTGGGCTTAAATCTGTTAAACATTTTAATTGATTATTATTATTATTATTATTTTGGAAGAAAACCCTGATTTGGGGAAATATGAATGTCTGCTTGGGGAAATTGACTGTCGACGACCTAACAACACTGGTACCTGCAGACGAAGGTGGTCACGCGCTTTCTCATGGAGTGAAAAACAAAGTAGAGAGGAACAGTCGAACTAATTTATTAACAATGAAAAATGAAATAGAAGAGACATGATGTTTTTAATTTATTAACCCATTTTAGAACTATTTATATAATTTTTCAATATAAAGTAACTTAACGTCCATTAAAGTAAAAAAGTTAATTATTAGAGTATTTCGTCAAATTTAGTATTATGTCGATCGGTTTTCCATAATATAGGACAATAAATTAACTGTTGTTATTCATCTACATTCATCATGATGTAACTGAAAACAGTACTTGATCGAATAAAAAACAGTTAATGTATACATATATTTCATACTCCAACTGTAAATTTATTTTGAATTTTGAATTTTTTACAAATTTTTTGAATGATTGTTAAATTTAAAATTTATTAAAAATAAAACCCTGATGTAATTTAGATATTTTGAAATATGTTTACAAACTTATTTATTCTGTAATAGTTATGTCATATTTAATTTCTATAAAATTATTGATTACATTTAGTAACGTTACATTTATTATTTTATATATTTTTTTCGCATTTCTGCAAACTAGTACATAGGAAATTAATATTTATTTACATTTTTTATCGGATCATTGATAAAACATTTTTCCTATGTTAAAATATAATATATATATATATATGAATATATAAGAAAGTTTTTAAAACAAATATTTATGTATATGGAATTAAAATAAAACTTTAAAGATTAGAAAAACCAACAGGATATTTACAAACCAATGCGCAAAATTGCTGCAAAACGAAATGTAAAACTTGAATGTAGGAGTAATTTAACAAATGAAATAAAACCCCAAAAAAACACAGAAGTCTTCATCAGGAAGGCCCTTTCGTGTAGGGGTCAAAGAGAAGTTTGTGAAAGGATGGCAATTAGCTAATAACTCTCCTTAGTCCCCAACTTCTCACCAAACAGAAAACCACCTTTAACAGAATAGAAATCTAACAGATCTGAAATAGAAGAAATCGAAAGAGGAAAACACTGAAACATTCGGTTAAAAGTTAAGACGTAGCAGTTAATTTGCAAGGATTTTAAGAGCCATTTTTAAATCACAATCATTATTGCATAAAATGCGAATTCTTTTAAACTGTGCGAACATATGAACGGGAAAAAATATTAGTAAACAAATCCTACAGTCAAGGTCATTAACCAAAAGGTTTAAAGACATTTTTTAAAAAAGGGGGAAACAAACTTAAAAATTATTATAATAGTGCGTAAAACTGAGAAAGCTAGCGCTAAAAGCTGCTTAGCCAAAGAATGTTTTTTAAATAAGAAATTTTTAAAACGAATATGTGTATGATATAAAATGTTAAAAAATTAAAGATTATTATAATAAAACGTAAGACAGAGAAAGCTAGCGTTAAAAGCTGCTTAGCTAAACAATGTTTTTATTAAATAAGAAACTTTTAAAACAAATATTTATGTATATGAAATTAAAATAAAAGTTTAAAGATTAGAAAAACCAACAAGAGAATTACAAACCAATGCTCAAAATTGCTGTAAAAGGAACTTGAATATAGGAATAATCTAAGAAATGAAATGAAATAAAAACCCCCAAAACACAGAAACGTTTTATTATAATAAACTTTAATTTTATAACATTTTATATCATACACACACACACACACACACACACACACATATATATATATATGTATATATATATATATATATATATATATATATATATATATATATATATATATATATATATATATATATATATATATTAATCCGACATTCAAAGACTTTCACTGAAGAGTTATACGCACGCTTAAAAGATTTCAAATAAAAATTATGGTGTTCATCTTTGGTAAAGTAAAGTTAATGGAGAAGTAATACAAATTAAAATCTCTTTCAATAAGAAATCGTTAATTTTAAGGTTTTAAAATTTTAATTGCTGTGCAAAATAAAGTTTTAAAATATAACCGATTAAAGTTTATGCACTTTTATTTCCTTTAATTAAACTTTTAAATTTAACGAGCATCTGAAATCGTTTTTAAATAACACACGGCTTACACAAATAACTCCTGGCGAATTTGGTAATCCTTCTACAGTATTTATAAATATATATTTAACTTAAGTTTTGCGTATAGTTATAGATATAAATAAAAACTTTTTCTTTTAATCTGTAATTAGATGTGATGATATTTACCTTTAACGACCTTCTATTAATATTTGCAGAAAATGATTTTTAAAAGTCGATTTTTGAAATTATATTCACTTAGAATGTATTTATAATTTAAAGAATATCTCTGCTTTACATGTAACATAATTATTCGTGCAAGAAATAAAATTTCTCCATGAAAAAATCAATTTTAATATTTTAAATTTATAACTGTGCAAATGACAAGTAATTAAATAAACATATTTATATTAACATATTTATATTAACGGAAATATTTATTCAATTCAATTTAAATTACTTGAACAGTTGACATATAATATTTATATACATTACAAGTTCTCCTTATACTATATATTACTTCTTAATTTAACGAAATAAAAAATTTTATCGTAATAATCTGAAGATAAACAATGAGAAGGGAGTTTCTCTAAATATTATACTTATGAATTTTAAATAAATAAATAATTTAGAAAGAAAATTAATTACAATTTGAAATTACAAATTAAACCTTACAGTGACATTTATTTCCAGCAAATTAATTTATTGAAACTTTAAATGGAGAATATATTTGATATTTGTATAGTAATATGTATATATATATAATGAGTTCAACAATTAAATTATTTGCGGTTTGTTTTTTAAAGTAACCTAATAACTTCACTTTATCAAAATTTTTAATACCTAACATAATTGGTTAATTTCATTATTACAAACGTATTAATGAAATTAATTACTATAACCGCAATAAATTTTTATATTATGTATTTCGAAATAACTTCTTTCTTTCAAAAACATTAAAACACTTACAATTTAAAAGACTATTTTTTTTTAATTGTTAAATTCCAGTCAAATATCACAGGCTAAAAGTAAACATTTTTGTTTGATATTTTCTTAAAATTGCAATAGACTACTCGTAGGCTTATTATTAATCGATTTTGGAATTATTTAGAATCTTTAAATATAATAAATAATAACGCAGTTATTGTTTTTCATTAACATTTTAATGAAATAAAAAAAACATATAGATTGTTATAATGATATAAATATAAATAACATGTTATACGTATTCTTTAAACAGCTTTATTAGATTTTTTTTGCATCCCATAAGCCATTTTCCAGTTAATGGAGTCATGTCCAGCTTTAGTAATTTTGGCATGATAAACACACGTGTTGTTAACTTCAGCTAAAGTAATATTTCGTAAAATATGAAAAAACTGCTAATCTGGTCAATAGACAAGTAATGAGAATTATCTTAAAGTATAAAAATATTTATCTAAAATGTCTTCTTTTCTTCAACATAAATTTGTCGTTAAAGATATGTATTTAGGGTTGAATTTAGCAACATTTTATCTTATATTACAACACTTTGGTAAAACGTTCGCTTATATGTTCGTGTGAAATTTTCTTTTACTGATATGAGTCCTAAAGAAATAGGGATGATTTTATGGGATAAGGGAAGACCGTTGCGTCTATGGTGACGGTAAAAGAATGCAACTGATAAGACGTGAAAGTCAATTTTCTTACTTACGTCTATTTTAAAATAATCACAGCAGTCCTATCTCATGCCCGACAGCGAGGAACTAAGAAAGATATTTAAACAAACAGTGCATACCCTGAAGTATTACAAACATATTTTTTACTGCTGTAAATCACTAAATGTTTAAGATAAATAGATTTAAGGTAAAGCTAGGAGAGATCACACGGTAGAAGAGATTGCGCACATAGGGGATCAGAGGGGAAGACTAGAATGAACGAGTTGAAATTTTAGGTGGTTGTACAACACCAATAATGAAGTACCGGCTTGAATTTGCATATTGATTGCTTCAAGAGTTTAAGATAAAATGTGGTTATTTTGTCTCCTGCTCAAAAATAAATGCATGAATTTTCATAACCCTTCCCAATAATTTCAATACAATGGTAGTAGTACAAAATACTTTTAAATTAAACAATTTCTCATAGCCTATTGACCTAGACCAGTGGTCAGCAGCCTCATTTTTGAACAAAGCCAAATGTCAACAATACAACGATTAAAACATCTTTTGGGAGCCAAAAAATTTTAACCTAATTTATATTGCCTCATTCATTCTCATTAACATAATTAGAGTATTTCTATGTCGACATTTGTTAAAATCTCAAGGGGCGAAAACTCTGCGTGTGGCTCACGAGCCGCAGGTTGCCGACCACTGACCTAGATTAACTATACATGCACCACGATTTCCTCTAAATATGAGTAATTATTTAATAAATAAAACATTGTGCAATCTCTCCTACCAAAAAGGGAGAGTTTGCGCTTTTGCTGTTTAGTAGAGATTGCGCATTAAAAATTCTATACTGACAGAGATTTCGCAGCTTATTGGTGATAACAAGACAATGATGACGCGTTTGTTCAATGCCTGGGACTATACCAAGACATAAATTCGACAAGTGATTGGACTAGTTCAAACCATTCGAAACGACGCACCACTTTTATGGAGACTATTCACAGAATCTGAAATTGATCATTATTCTGGAGCGGCATAATTGACAAAAGCCACATCTCTTATGGGATTTACCTCTAAAATTCTGTTAGCCAATGAGAAATTTATCGCAAAGTATTCAAATGTTATTGTACATCTATTAAATTTTGCAATACTTTCAAGTATGTTGCTCAAGTTTTGTGCCACTGTCGACGGCTTAAATAGAAGAGATAAAGCTAAATGCGAGCAAAAAATATCAGCTTACTCAATCTTCTTTTTAAGGAATGTAATCGTCTGAATTTCAATAAATAAATAAATAAATAAATGAAACGTAATAATAAATAAAACGTAATAAATAAAACGTAACGGACATAAAAATGTAAAGGATTTTAAAATGAAAAGGATTTTTCGGCGGAAGATTTTGAGGAAAAAAACTTTAATAAATAGTAAATGGTTGACAGATTCTGAGTTTAAAAATGGGCGGGACTAGCCACATATCATTTCACCTGTTCGAAACGGATACACCTTCTCGAATAGGTTCACTTGTGGCAGGTGGTTGCACAATATCTTTACATGTACAATAAGTGCAATGATTGTGGACAACGAGAGATTCGGTCAGCAATCAAGAAACCATCCTAGCTGAAAAGGTAATATACTAATGTTAAGTTATAAACGCGTTAACTAGTAACTTAATATTATTTTCAGGTCTTGTTGTTTATCTAGTTTTGTTCTTTTTTTCAATTTTTTTTTTCTTTAAAAATTTTTGTCGTTCTTTTTATATTCCTTTTATTTTTCTGATTTTTTTTTTTTTTATTATTATTATTATTATTATTATTATTGAATTGAAATATCCACACCCAATGCAAAAATATTTGTTTACATATACTTACAACAGTCATTTAAGTGAATTATTATTATTGATAACGTGATTGCATAGCTGCCAATATTTTAATTTATTCCGGAGTAATTTTAGCCCCGCCTCTATTTCGTACCACTTATTTTTTAAAAGTATTTTTTTCTTATTTTATCGAAGTTATGTATTGAGGAAAAATTTTCTATAAATAAAGTGGTGCGGAATAAAGGCGGGTCTAAAAGTACTCCGGAGTAAATTAAAATATTGGCAGGTATGTGATTGTAGATATAATTAAGCGCAATCGCTCCTACCCTATAAGAATAAATAAACAGCTCTCTTAGTTTTATTACTACTGTTGTTTTAAATTACGACAGAGCAACAAAACAGCCATGAAAATGCATAGAAGAAGAATCAGTTCAAATTTAATTTTTTAATCACATTAAAAACTGAGACAGATAATGTACACTAAAGATATACATTTTAAAATATTAAAAACACAAAAGTTCAGATTTATGCACCAATAGTTTAGCAAAAATTTAATATTTGAATTTTTTATATCTTTTTGTTGAATTGTGCGCAAACTCTCCTAATTTTACCTTATTTTGTGCTGGTAATTTGAAAATGAAATCAAAAGTACCGTTATGAAAACACAAATAAAGAAAAATGAAGAGACTGGCATACGGTAGTTTCAGAACCCCTAAGTATCTTTTATCAATGCTAGTGGGGAAAATAATATGCATTAAAACATAATAAAAATAAAAGAACAAAAATCGTCTACTGTGGGGCCAGAAAAACAAGGTGTATTAAGTATCTTAAGTATAAATATAAAAGTTAAAAAACGTAGTTGAGGAGAGGACCAACGAAAAACGTAGCACAGAAACCATTTCAAAGGAGGCTTTTAAAGGAAAATGCGGCGACAGGTTATTTTTTAATAAATTGTGAACAGATTTTCGGTGTGAAATATGAATGCCACTAAACTATAAAATTGGAAATTTTTAACAGCACGTGTGATCCGTTTGATTAAATGTAAAGTGCAATGTATATTAAATGTTATGGATTTATACATGTTTATTCTTCTTTACCGAATTTTTTTCAAACTCACATTTATTAATATTTGGTAATATATTGTTTTTATTTATCAAATTTAGCGACTTTTTATCCAAGTATTATTTAAATTAACAGTGTAATAATCATTGTAATACTTCCAATATATTTATTTATTTTATTTTATTTTATATTTTTACTGAAAAAAAAAAAATATTATTAAACTTTTTGAGATTCTACATTCAGGAATTTTTTTATGGTTTTGAAGATGGTAGGCACGCTTATAAACTACGGATATTCTATGATAAACTTTGTTTTCTTCATTTATCTAATTTTGGTTTGAGTATTAAATATATAAAAAACACAACTTAAGGTATTTGCTTTTAACTGTTTTAAATAATCACATATTTTACGTACAAATGATTACTCAAAATTTATGTGTTAGGAACGTTATTGTATTGCTCGTTGAACGTTATTGTATTTAGAATTGTATTGCTCTTGGAGAATCTAGTACTTATAGGTTTTTTACAGGGACACAACAAAAATGCCTTCCTCATTATGGCTTATAAGCTGAACTCATTAGCGTGTAAATGCCTTATCCGTTTGAGTTGAAAATTTATATACGTACTATTGATCAACGTCGTATGAAGCATAAAGATTCTGGTGAACTTAGCACTTATAGGGTTTTACAGCAACACAAAAAAAAAAAAAAAAAAATCTATATCATTATGTTCTATGGGCTTAAATTACGCTGGTCTACAGTGGTTTCGTAACAACGGTCAAATTATTATTTTTATAATTAATTCCAATTTTTATTTAAATATCTGCAAGTAAAAAGTCCCACCATGTCACATTTTTCTGTTAGAGTATCAGAAAATGGCTATTTTCAAGATTTTTTATCATTTTCACAGTATCACAGGTGGTAACCCTTCCTGCTGGCAACCCAGAGTCCTGGCAACTCAGAGTCCTGGCAACTCAGAGTCCCGGCAACCATGATTGTGCCATTTTTTCGTTAAAGTATCAGAAAATGGCAAATTTCACTTATTATTTTTATGATTTTTACAATATAGTCGACAGCAACAGTATCCGAGCACAAGCCAATAATTCCGATATCAAAAAAGTACATTTAATACTATTTTGTTAAATAAATCCTTGTCGAATCATGTTCTTAGACTAAGAACATGACTCGACAAGGATTTATTTAACAAAGTAGTATTAAGTGTACGTTTTTTAGACAGGGATTATTGCTAGTGCTCAGATACTTTTGCTGCCGACTGTATCACACATGATAACCTTTCGTGCTGCCTCCTGGCCATCCTCTCTGCTGGCAACCCCTGTTTGTCTACCCTGTATTCGCATCTTATCTTTTTTTTTTTTTTTTTTTTGGTATTCTAGTTAACATATATTCTTTTTTAACTATGATTGTGCTGTTTTATAGTTAAAGTTTCATGATCAAAATGGCACGTTTTCAGTGTAGAACTTGTAAAACCGTACCCGATAAGTTGTGCTGTATTTCTGAACTATTCATTTTAAAATCACAAGGTAGGCATTTACCACAAGACATAAAAAAGCCTATTTTTTTTTTTTTTTTCGTTTTAAAATAACAAATAATAACAATTCAATCATTTAGTGTGTTTTCCATGTTTTTATGTTCCACTTAGTCTACAATATGTATATCATATCAACATTAACAGTATTACATGCTAAATTAATAATATTGATAGTGATAATGCATGTCTTCTAAAGACTTTTGTACATTGCTTCCAGTACAGATTAAATAATCATACCAAAAAAAAAAAAAAAAAAAAAAAACTATACGTGTTACAGATTTGTCACTATTATTTTTTAATTCTGAACTACAAAATTAGTTGGAAATAGTTAATTTCGTTTCTGTTAACCCTCCCCCCCCCCCCAAAAAAAAAAAAAAAAAAAAAAAAAAAAAATTTTTTTTTTTTTTTTTTTTTTTTTTTTTTTTTTTTGCCGACTGCGTCTAAATTCCTTATTTGAATGAAAGGAAAATTCATACATATGTTACAGGTCACAGTTTTTTTTTTTTTTTTACGGGAACACAAAGGAAAATGCTTTATCATTGTGTTTTATGGACTCAAATTACTTAAAATGCAGTAGCGTCTAAATGCCTCATCTGATTGATCTGAAAATTTATATGCTTATTATAGGTAACAATCGTACGAACATTGTAGATTTTGGTGAGTCTAGAACTTATAGATTTTTACAGGGACAAAAAAAAAATTATCATTATGATCAATGGGCTTAAATTATTTGTAGCGCAATAGCGTAAAACATACTTTATGAAGAAAAGTATTCATACTCCGTATTATATTTTTCTCTTTTGCATATTTAACGATTTCTCTTACTTTAATTTATTTATGCAACCATTCATTACTTAATGTTAGAAATGCCGAGTCGAGTCAATCCAGATTTTTAAAATTTTTAACATGTTTTAATATTATTAATTTATATTATATTATTAATTTATATCTGTTAGAAATTAGTTAAAATTATTTATATGTTAGAAAATAAAATCTATTATTGTTGAATTAATGAATATATCAACTACGAAAGTAAGATATTTCTAAGTAACAGTTAAACTTAATTATGTATTTAGAACTTCTATTTGAACATTTTTAGCGTGAATCAAGTGTTATTAATTTATGTCCATTAATGTTTTAATAAACCAGTATGCTTATTTTATTAATATACTATCATATTTACTAATGTTTTATAATTTTTCTTTCCACATAAACTCCAAAATATTAATCAAATACCTATTTTAATTAGATGCCCAGATGTTAGAAACCCTGCAGATGTCTTAATTACTTTGGGTTCAAGGAGTTTCCTTTTGTATACAATAATTAGTTTTATTTGAAGCAATTTATCGCATCCGCTACTATCAAGGGACTATGAAATAAGAAACGCAGAAAGTATAAGCTTTATAAATGGTAATTTATTTTTCATTATGCAAATAAAGAAATGAATAAAAAAAGTAAGAAATTGTATCATTTATTTAAAAGAGAAATTTAAATTAATTTTCTGCTTTACAGTTATTTTATTTTGATAGAGAAAAAAAACGTGAAAATAATCATATATATGAAAAAAAAAATTAATTTGTTCTTTATTGATTAACTGTTCTGTTTATATTGAACTAATCACAAAAAAAAAAAAAAAAAATGTATTCCTTGTTTATGCGGCATATCATATCAAGTTTATTCTTATCAGTAATTCATGTAATTTCTTTTTTTCTTTATTTTTTTTTTCTTTATAATGAATGCAAACTGTTTGGTGTCTCATGTGTGCGTTAACAAAGGAAGTCACATCATTTAAATGCAGTGTATAATGTATCAATTAATAATTGATTTATGTAAGAAAATATTTTAGTTATTCATTAATTAATTTAGTTCAAAGATTTAATCAAAAGTTTGATAGTTCAAGAATGATAATACAAATACTCAAGTAAGAAATATGCCTCATATTTTTGGATTAAAAATTTTTTTAATCAAGAAAATTATCAATTTTTTCTACACATGTTAAAAAACAACCAATTTTTGATCGTAATCTGTAAAAAAAAACTTTAGTTGGGTATTAATAATGTTACAACCTATACTGCTTAAAAAAAAAAAAAAAAAAAAAAAAAAAAAAGTGGATAGAATAATGTGACACACATATATACGCAGACAGATGATGATTATCTAAATAAATTATTTTATTTACAAAATGATAATTTTAGATATAACGGCGTAATACAAATGTATCAGTATGAAGTAGGACCTCCGCCTTTCACGAATCCTACAATCAGCAAACCTACTGGATACGGATTCATTTTGCTTATCCTGAAGAATATAAGTCCATGTGCTTAAAATCATTATCCATAGTTCGTTTTCTGATAGAGGTTAAGAAAAGGAAACAAATGACGGATAGTCACTTTCCATAGCTTTTACATTAGTGAAATATTAGGGGATCTTGGAGGCCAAAGAAAGAGAATAGTGTGCTGCAAGTCTTGTCTGCTAAAGACTGAAACATGCGGTTTCACGTTGTCGTACTAGAAAAATCCTCTTTGGAGTCACTGAATGTATGGAATCACAACCAACAACAGCTCCTTTTAAACATGCCGTCGGGCCATCAGTGTTCTTTAGACTCAGTGCCAAGGATAACCAACTAGTGTGTGGGATGGCATGGATGGGGTATTAACCCATTAATGCCCGAATTAATTTTGAAAAATATTATTAGCTGATTATTTCACTTCTAAATTTATATAGAAAACTGACAGTAAAATATATTAACTTAAGCAATTCCTCTGATAGTTTTAAATTTAAAGCCTATCCTCATTTATTGACGTTTAGTCTTCTAGCGAGAAAAATTCGAGATAGAAAAACTTTGAGATAACAGATTAATTTCCTATTCTATGTTAACAAAGACCTCGAAAGTAAAGTATTAAAATATCTATTATTATTCAAGTTGATTTAAGTTAGTATACCTGTGCAATAAGCAAATATATGTGCGACGAATGAAAAATCATAAAATGACTATCCAAATTATGAAATAATAATTAATAATAGGCACATAAAACTTTCAGGGATCATTTAGAGTGACATAAACTGTCACTAAAAAGCAAAAATCATTCCAAGAAACCACAAGAAATATACGGGCCATTTTATTAGCTGTCCTCAAATGAGGACACTGGGCGCTAACGTGTTAAAGAGCGGTATGGGATTCAAAATAATGTTCTAATTTCGACTGCACACCTCACGCGTTCGAACTCTCAACCAGCGACTATCATTTGACAGACATAATTAAGAACTGTGCTGAAACCAACATTATTCTATTCAGTCGTCCAAGTAACTCGATCCCGACATCACCCAATCTTTCACGTCGGTAAGTTGATAGCAGTAGTGTACTTCAAAAAGCATTCTTCTAAGAATTTAAAGCTCCCTGACGCTTTGTCAGAATATCAAGAGTAGATCATTTGGGGGCCGAAACCGCATCGTTTCAGATTTTATTACTTGTTACCTTTTGTTTTATGTACTTGGCAGATCACATAAACCAAATTTTACTTGGCGATTGTCAGCTTCTCTTAAAAAAAAAAAAATTAATATATATATATATATATATATATATATATATATAAATGCATGTATGCAATTTTAATGCTTGTTACTAGCTTTTCTAATGGATTTTTTATAAGTATATGCATTATACCTTTATAAGTAAATGTCTGTTCTTCTCCCAGCTGAGCAGGTCGTTCTATTTCAAATTATTTACAATAGCCTTTTTATTTTCTCTGTGGGTGGCCCACGAGGTTACTAACCTTCTGCATTTTTAAGTTAAAGGCTTACAATTCCCATCAATTAACTTCTCTCGTGAGCTCTGAATTTTTATTGCAGGAGATAGTAAGTATGTAAGCTATAGATGAATAAAGGAATAACTACTATTTGTTTTTAATTAAGTACGATTTACTTTTTTCCTTATCACGCTTTTTTCACATCTACTTAATTAGTCATCTTATCATTTCCAATTTAATTTAATATTTATTATTAAGATGTATTATTCCTTATGCTTATTTTTGTTCATTAATTACACTGGTCTACATTCGTTCGGTAACAACGGTCAAATTATTATTTTTATTATTAATTCCAATTTTTATTTAAATATCTGCAAGTAAAAAAGTCCAACCACGTCACATTTTTCTGTGAAATTGGCAACTTTCGCGATTTTTTATCAATTTCACAGTATCACAGGTGGTAACCCTTCCCCTGCTGGCAACCCAAAGTCCTGGCAGCTCAGAGTCCCGGCAACCATATTTGTTCCATTTTTTTGTTAAAGTATGATAAAATGGCAAATTTCACTATTTTTTTATGATTTTTACAATACAGTCGACAGCAAAAGTATCCGAGCACTAGCCAATAATTCCGATTTCAAAAAAGTACCTTTCATACTATTTTGTTAAATAAATACTTGTCGAATCATGTTCTTAGACTGACTTTTAACATGACTGGACAAGGATTTATTTAACAGAGCAGTATTAAGTGTACTTTTTTTAGACAGAGATTATTGCTAGTGCTGAGATACTTGTGCTGCCGACTGTATCACACATGGTAACCCTTCGTGTTATCAACCCTGCCTCCTGTCCATCCTCTCTCCTGGCAACCCCTGTTTGGCAACTCTGTATTCGTACCTTATCTGTTTTTTTTTGTTTTTTTTTTTCTGGTATTCTAGTTAGAAGATATTCTTTGTTAAGATTGTGCTGTTTTATAGTTAAAGTTTTATGTTCAAAATGGCACGTTTTCAGTGTAGAGCTTGTAAAATGTGAAGTGCTTGATGCCACGTGAAGTGCTTGATGCGGTCGTTATTAGTTCATCGGGCTAGAAACGCGGGAAAACCATCTCCAATTAGTAGATCTAAATTGTGATGACCCCTGTTTTTCCAACTCCCTATTCGCCCGTCTATTCCCGTTCATAATTACCATTCTCTTGACTGTGATTTAAAAAAAATCATTTCAAAATTAAATTATGCATCTTAGGTGATTTTTCATGTATTGGGTCACTATGAGGTGGTCTTGCGATTATTATCACCTACAAACAGTCAATAACACGCAGGCTTCTCTTTGCCAGGTAGTGGGGGCCATTTAGAGGTTTCCAAGTTCGGAATTTTAATGCTTTTTCAAATTAAATAAATACTGGTAAATGGACAATCATTATAAAAAATATATTGAAAAGCTGGTGTTAAGAAACAATGAATAAAAAAAAGTTCTGTGAGCTGCATTGCTCTTTTTATGACGCTCTAGTGATTATACGATTTTTTAATCAGGTTAAAAATATTATATAATAATATTTGGACCTGAAAGAATTATTGCGAGCCTTTACTAAATATGATTTTTTTTCTTCTTTTTTTTTCTTTTTTTTTTCTTTTATTTTTTTGAAGAAATATAATTAACGTAACTGAATTTGGAAAGAAGCATAATTTTTTAACGGATTAAACATTAATTTCTTATAATAATAATAATAATAATAATAATAAATAAAAAAAAAAAAAATTATATATATATATATTTTATTGTTCTCTTTAAAATAATAATAATAATAACGCGCCTACTTCTACAAATAAATTTATAAATTCCTAAAAGGAGTAAAAGTCAATGTTTATTATATGTATTACTTTTTTTTTTTAATAAAATTCATGCAAGTTAATACATAAAACAATCGTTAATAAATATTTTTTTCTTAAGTCAAAATCCTAAAATTCACTTAGAAAGCAAATTATGATTAACTCTTGAGAAATATTCATAACTACGCTTATAGAAAAATAATCACCAACGTCCAAATAAATAACTGAAAATTTGGAACTAAGCAGCAAGAATAATATCATTAATTAGAAATAGCTTTTCCAATGCCACATGCACCTAAACTGGATTGCCTATCCAATAATTATTTTAATGCGTCTACCTAAATTCGAAGGGAAAATTATTTGGTACTAACACTGTAACATTTTTAAAATAATGCTGATAATGATTGTCTACTGAAATTACATTAACGTATACACTTCTTTTGTATTATTTCAGCGAGCGGTATTTAGCACCTTTACGTATGTTTTTACTGTTAAAGAGTACTGGATTAAAAGAAATCGATTGTAAAGAAAGTAATGATCTTCACATTTTATAGGATGACAAATGTATAATCTTTTTATTTTTGCCTAATTATTTTCATGGGAATAGATGTTAACGGTAAAATTAATTTCCGTATATTAAAAATGTACGAATACATTCCTTGTATAAAAATTTACATTTAACAGAAAAAAAAAAAATCAAGTGTGCTTTTATGCAAAAGTAATTCTAATGAAACTTGTAAAATGACATTTTTCCCAATTTTGATATCTGGGTCATATTATGCATTCATTTCTGTTATTTCTGTTATTTATTTCTGTTATTTTTTATTTATTTTTTAATAATAGAAAGCCGTCTGAAATGTAAATTTTGTGTACTCTTTGAACTGATAATAATATTTTACTAAATCCAAAACTTTTCTCGGTAATGAATGCATTTTTTATATTAAGAAAAAATACAGCTATGCACATTTTGTTTTTAGTTATTAAGATGCTAAATTATTTTCTTTTTCTGTGAGGAATTTTGGATACGGAGAGTAAAAATATAATTTGTGAACTTGAAAAAGGTTTGTAAATTGTAAAAATGAGTATCGTACAAATGGAGTTTATTAGACCGATCGCACACTGAAGAAACATAAAATAATATTTTTCACGACAAGCGATATACGCATGCACTGAACAGTTCCAATAATATACTGTTCTGATTTAGAGTAAGAGCGTGTCGCATGTCGCATCAAACTTTGTCTTATGTCTCGTCAGTGTGTGGTCTTAGACTATGCTGACTAAACGTCCCCACTTTCTGGGGACAAATGGGGACATCCTTTTTCATTGAAGTCATTTTTCTAAGTTTTAAAAAACTGTAGAAAAAAAATTATTAATCAGTAATACTGTATTTTTAGTCCTTATTTATTAGGAATTAACAAATACATCCATAATTGGATAATTGCAGAGATTTTTAACGCTTCTCCATCATAAAGGTACTTTGATCTGGTACTTTGTACTTTGTACTTTGATCAGCCTATCTTACACATTCATGTTAAATTAACGCTATTTTAAGTAAGTTTTATCCTTTTCCAATATATAAAAAAATATCAATATGAATCTCACGAAAAGCTAATTTAAATACTAATATGCATAGACAGTTGATAATAAAGGCCTTCGTGTTTTGCGTGTGGTAAAACCGTTTATAGAAATAGTATTTTAGTAAAACTTTTATATTATGCATACATAATATTTAAAAATACTTTCTTTTAAAAATTATACAAATTAAAGGAAAATACTTCTTTTTTTTCATATCAAAATAAAGAGCGTGGTAGCCTGATGGGTAGAGTGCCGAGCTCACAATCAGAAGATTACGGGTTCGTTACTCAGGCCAAGTGAAGATCGTAGTGTACAATAATTGTGTCTGGTGCACGTAAAATCCATTGTGGCTACAATTGTCTTCGCATTCCCATCCAAGTGTGTATTATTCGTATTCCCATCCAAGTTGATCCTATGTGTGAACCACAGGGGTTCACACATGCGGAAAGCTGTCCCCTTCGTAGAGGAATCTGAACCCTAGACCGCATATTTAACTAGAAAGCGAATCCTTCATCGAAGACTAAAACAAAAAATGACATGACGGTTGCTTTTCAAATTTTCACCAATGAAAGTCACCTAACTTTACTTTCGAACAAAGGGTGTCAAAATTTATCAGTCTATCCTCCAATTACGAACGGATCTGTCCGTTTCATTCTTTACGTGACCGATGAAAATCATCCTCAATCTTAGTTATTCGTTGAATAGAAACTTCATTATTGAATGTGCTCCCTTGTCGTGTATATGCTGTAGGATCTTAACCTCATCCAGATCAAATTGAGTTTTTTTTTTTTTTCATTGTCCATTATTGAAACTAAATTAATGTAAACAGTCATTGTTATTGTTTTTATTAGCAATAATATTTCATAAACTTACTATTATTTCTGTATTTATTTCAAAACTCTTATGTTGGAAAAGCCCTTCAGAGATAAATTTAAAATAAATATGCGCATTTGATAAAAAGGAGTTTTATGTGAAGTAGTATGCTAGTTTGTGATTTTCAAGTGAATGAAACATATGGTATATATATCTACATCCTAAACATTCGTATAGTATATATAAGTGTCTTATGTTCCTTATTTAGTAATATGTAACTAGAAAAGCCCTGGTTAGTTAACGAACCGAATTCCGAATCAAACACGAAATGTACAAAACGCGGCCTGATGCTGTTTGCATGCCAATAGATCAAAGTTTGTTAACGAAACCATTTTTAAATTCATGAAATCAATGAAGGTAGTGTAGATCTTATCACTAAAAAGTTCTCGGAACAGAAATAAATGATTAAAATTTCCGTGGCACAAATGTTCTGCTGGAATTTCAATGATGTCATCCAGAAAGCCAAAATCATTTTTTTTATTTATTCTATTTCTACAATATACTTCTTGTAAGAATTTTATACATAAACTCTTAATTTCACACTCTTTTAAAGATAGCACGTGACTATATTTTTACATAAAAATCAAAACATTAAATTCATTCTAAATTTTTTTATTTTACTTTTTGTTCAGCATGTGATCTTATTCTCGGTGCGTCCACACATATAGTTGAAGGATATCTCTTAGCTATTTATATATATAGATAAATACACACAATGTTTTGTATTATTACATAGTGAAATACATATTAATTATTAAAACAAACATTGGAATAGTTAAATTATTACGTTTTTTTTTTTTGGGGGGGGGGGGGGTAGAATCAATGTAAAATAATTAAATATTTAATTAAACTGCCAATACTTATATTATTAAATTAGTGTCATGGTAAATTGTTCTAACAAATATAAAAAAATTTAAAATGTAACTTTAAAATATTTGTTATAAATTATTACATTTATTTAAAAATATTATTTATAAAAAGGAAATTTGTTACTTAAATAATAAAATACGCGCATGAATTAATCCTTTTTTAAAGACTATCATATGCAGTGAAAAAATCATCTATTAGCATATAATTGTAAGAAGGAAATAACTTTTGTTTAGATAAAATCCTTAAACCTGTACAAATGTTTACTTTAACAACTAAAGCAAAATATTTGAAGCTATGCATGTATAAAAATAATTGCTCTCATTGCAATAAGTACGAAAATTTGAAGTAGGTGGAAATAATAACGTTGATAATTAGAAATAACATATTCTTTGTTGCATGGTAATAGGATTGTGGGTACAATATTTCTTCTAAAGCTTTAATTTAGTTGCATAGAAAATACCTTTTACAGATTAAAATTATTTACAATATAGTTGCTAATAACCTTCTTTTAATTATACACATGACTAAAATTATTCTGAGAAACTATTGGGTGTTTTTGCAGAATACTAATTACCAAATATTTTCGTTACTTATTTATATTTTACAAATGAAAGATATAAAAAGAATACATTATAAGTTTAGTAGATTAAGGGTGAAATAGGAGAGAGTATGAATTTTCAACTTTGATGGATCTGTATAATATTTTCATGCTTGAATTTGTCAAAATAGGCTATACTACACAATTATATTAAAACTTCGATAGCTACGCCGAACTTTTAATGCATGTTTCAAAATCGCATAACGAAAAGAAAATTATATAAGTGTTGATCAATTTTGCAGTTTTATTTTATCAGACTCACAGGCAATGGCTCATATATGTATAAAATAATTTCAAAAGTAACACACAATTGTAAATTTAATTACAAAGCCTGAATTCTATATTATTAAACATTGTCCATTTGAAGTATATTTATCCGCGTTACGATAAAGAAATCCATCGTTCTGCTTATCTGGGAATTTATTCACATCGCATAACTACATTTCAAAATAATTTACCTTTTTAGCATTTCAACTTTCATCATTCAAAGGAGATAAACTTTGGCCTTTGCCTCGTCATATGGACAAAATTAAATATGCAGTAAAGCCAAATGATTATTGCATAAGATTTAAAAAATATAACGAATTTCATTTTAAAAACTAGTTATTTTCTGTCATCAGAAAATAACTAGCAATTCTATACGCAATTGTATACGCAATTCATAACGCAATTCTATTATTTCGTGAGTGATAAGACTAAGTAAGACATAATAATAAGAAAGAACCACAGAACTGGCGTTTTAAAGTAATAAGTATAAAACTTTGAATAATTACCATAAAATGCAATAGACTTGCAACAATTGTTTCGGGTTGTAATAGCAAATGACCCTTCGGTAGGCACGAGTGTGATGTTTATTCAAAGTTTTGTACTTACTAAATAAAACATAGATACTTTTTCAAACACTCATATTTACACCAAATAAGGCTTTATTCAGATAAATAATGTTCCATCCAGATAAATAAATCACAATTTAAAAAATGAAATTTGAATTTAAAAAATACAAGCATTAATTTATATGCTACATCATAGCACTAGAATACAAAGAAAAACAAGC
This sequence comes from Salticus scenicus, assembly GCA_963930645.1. Lineage (NCBI taxonomy): Eukaryota > Metazoa > Arthropoda > Arachnida > Araneae > Salticidae > Salticus > Salticus scenicus. The sequence goes on from OZ005649.1 coordinate 80,792,983, forward strand.
TCTTGATAAAGTAAACTAAAAGACTACTAACTTTGGTATATTTGTGAGGTTGAGCTATGGACCGTCACCAAAAGTTGGGACGGTTAAATTACTTCGTTGCCAGTAGCTCGGCGAAAGTCTTGGTCGAGATTGTTTTATGTCAGCATTGTGCAGTAGTAAAATAATTAGGATCTCGGTGTTAGATGAGTAGAAGAGATGTTAAAAGGTTTTGATTGAAATGAAATGAAAGGGAGTTGTTGGATGGAGTATAAAAGGATAGATATAGAGATAGGATGGGATGTAGTGGAATGATGATGAAGGGGTAGCTGATTAGTGCGGAGTTAAGAGAAATGTTGATGGTGATAGTTTAACGCGAATGATGGTAGAGAGGTGTAGTTTTGTGAAGTAAAGAAATAAAAGAGGCTGTCGTTTTTGGGAATCCGCTCGACGCTCTAAAGTGAGAAAAGTGATAAGTAGCCGTTAGCAGTCGTCAAAAGGATCAGCGTTGGTGAGATAAAGCAACTTCTTATTTTATGTCTTGTTAAAGTATTTCCTGAGGTCATTTATTTAAATTACGTTAGCTCAACGCCCTCCTAAATTTTGAATGCTGAATAAACTTTGTTTATCTGTTAACTTTGTCTCGAGCTTTCATCATTACGTAATTAAGTTAATCTAAGTCATATTTAAGATTAAGTAAAATCTACACAAGATTAAGTCATGGCGTCCACTGATTCTCTACATTGGCGCCCAACTTTGCTCGAATCCCCCCCCCCCCCGAGCAAGTATTTTTTGATGGCACCACTAGTGTGCTGCAATTTTTTGAGCAGCTTGAATATTTTTTTCAATTTTCATAAAATCAATGTTAAAAACCAATATTCCTGGTTAGCCTATTCCCTAGAAGGAGAACCAAGACAGTGGCACAGATTAATCGCCTGCCATTCCCTTGGGCCAAATCCAACTTATGAGGATTTAAAAAGGCGGATCATCGACCTTTTCGCCACTCGGTATGATAAATTACGATTGGAACATGACCGTTCCCTCCCCTTCACGAACGTCAGTGGGAGGCGGCAATCAAACCAGTGGAAAACCCGCAAGAAATTATTAAGTCACAGGAAGCGAGCTCAATTAATTTCGATCAACCTAAAACTGGCAATGAAACCGTTATTTCTAGTGACAAAAGTCGCATAAACGTTAATGAAAATGAGCAAACTATGCCTTTAACTAGCACTACAGACAAATCTACGTCTGTTTTTCAGCCCTTGGCTCCGGATAAAAAATCCGAGAATTTATCTAGCATAGAGACGGCGGTTGAAAAGGAAAATACGATTGAACCAAATTCTGTAAATGAATCCCTTGATTTAAGTGAAACGAATGTTCAACTAAATTCTACTGTTCAAGCCTCGCATATCCCTCATTCGCATTTAAATGCTGAACCGGCTGAAGCCGAAATATCAAACGTAACTGAAGCTCGGGTAACAGAAAAGGAAATTAAAATAACTGCGGCCGCTGAAGCCGTTAAACGGACCGACAGTGACAAATTAATAAATGTAGCGGCTAATCCTTTCATCAATAAATCACATTTATGTTTTCAAACTGTTAAGTCAAGAGACCTTTCTAGTAATTTAAATGCACCTCATAATAAATTACAGTTTAATTCTCAAACTATCAAGTCGGGGGCAGATTCTGCTATTTTTATTGAAAAATCTCATGCAAATGCTAGACCGGTCGATTCCGGAAACTTCTCTCATGACACAGGAACAATAGTCGCAGAAAATGTTAACATTAATGTTGGTACTCAACCTTTAGCAAATGAGTTAAATTTATGTTTTACAACTGGTCAGCCACCAGATTTAATTATTAGTCAAAATGAAAATGTTGTGGTACAAGAAACAGAAAATAGCGGTTTAAACAACGATGCTTCTCATAAGCGAGTAGCTAATTTACATAAAAATGTAGGGAATAAAAGTCAATTAAAACATTTCTACGTTAAGGAATTAAATTTATATTCCACAACTGTCAAGTTGACAGAGTCACGTATTTTGGCTGAAAATCCTGTAAATGACATATTAAGTGACGCTGCTTCTAAAAATTGCTTTACAAAGTTAAAAGTAAATGATGTGATTTCCATTACTTCTTTGAAATGTTTTCAAGCTCGTAAGCCCTCCAAGACCTCAACACTCATGAGTAGAGATGGAGCGGAATCGTCCACTGATGCTGCGGATAGCGACAGCGTGCCGGGTTCGATCGCAGCCCAGGAATGTGACCTCGCAACGCCTGACCTCCTGCTGCAAGCCTCCAGCCCTGCGATCTCTGCGGCCAGTGCAATGACCAGCAGGACTCTCATGTTTAATGCTAATTTTCTTACAGCGGAAACCCTGGTTGAGGTTGTATCGTTTCTAATTTTACTTTTTCTCAAGTATTTGTTTATCACAGTTGTACCAAAATGTAAGACATATATTGAAGCCGTTTGGACTTGTGAACCTCTTCTGAAAGAAATGAACTTTCTCAAATTAAAAAATGTAAAATTTAAATTGGTACATGAAATTTCATTTCGAAAATCATGTTTATGCTACAAATGTCCACATTTTCGTTCTCTCTTAATATATTTTATGCATGTATACTAAGTTCTTTTATTTTGTAGCCATCGCCTGCAGAATGAGTAATATAAAATTGTTTTTTTAACCTTTGTAAATATCCCCCCCCCCCCTTTTTCGCATTTCTATACATATTGTATTTGTATATATAACTAAAATGAACTTTGATAAGTGTATAAAATGAATATTTTTTATTGTTATAACTCTTGTATTCAACTAAAAGTTATCTATATATATATCTATGTGTTTGAGTGGGGAAATATTTTTTTTTGGCGTTACTTTACATCACGCGTTACTTTAAACTAAAATCACTAACAAATTAATTTTTTGTCGTTTCGCATGCTATAGCCCAGGAGGAAAAATTATTGTATATAAACTATTTTATGTATTCAGAGACAATTTGTTTTGTTTATCTATCTACAAAATGTAGTTTTTATATTTTTTACTTTAAGAAGTTTCTGTTTTAGAAATATCTCTGACGATCTAATCTGATGTCGAAAGTGTTATTCTGATGCCTGAAGTTTTCTGACTGACTTGTTTATCAATCTGCACTCTAAAGTTACTTTTACGAGCTGATGTGGTTAAGCCTAGACTGGCTCTGAAGGATGACGAAATTCCACATCGAAAGTTTCGAAGGATGGCTTACTTCAGACAGAATTTCAAGTTTTTTTCTCAATAAAAATTTTCTTCATGTTGCTAGTCTGTTAAAGCAACCCCCCTGTACTTAATCCTCCTTCAACTTCACTTTAAAATTGAGTTTTTTTTCCCTTTCTGGAATAACAGAAAGATGAATGTACGCCCCATTGTATAGTTGAGCTAACATATTTGAATCGTTTTTTTTTTCTCCCTGTAGTTTCCGGCTGTAAAGGGCCCTCAATTCAATTAAAAACTTAAATTTATTTTTTTTTCTTCGAGGTTTGTCCGGTTTTAAGCTAAATGGTATTTGAAGCGCCATGGTATTTGAAGGTGTAAGCAGTTCATTGCTCAGCAAATTAAACTTTAAATTTTTTTCTAACTTATTTTAAAGTTTCAAATTAAGTTGTGGCTGCACTCGCTCCTATGAACTATATTAGGATTTAAATTTACTCGATCAAACCCGTTGGGGATTTTCCCGACTAAATTTTTTTCTTGGAGGGGGACTGTGAGGTCGAGCTATGGACCGTCACCAAAAGTTGGGACGGTTAAATTACTTCGTCGCCAGTAGCTCGGCAAAAGTCTTGGTCGAGATTGTTTTATGTCAGCATTGTGCAGCAGTAAAATAATTAGGATCTCGGTGTTAGATGAGTAGAAGAGATGTTAAAAGGTTTTGATTGAAATGAAATGAAAGGGAGTTGTTGGATGGAGTATAAAAGGATAGATATAGAGATAGGATGGGATGTAGTGGAATGATGATGAAGGGGTAGCTGATTAGTGCGGAGTTAAGAGAAATGTTGATGGTGATAGTTTAACGCGAATGATGGTAGAGAGGTGTAGTTTTGTGAAGTAAAGAAATAAAAGAGGCTGTCGTGTTCGGGAATCCGCTCGACGCTCTAAAGTGAGAAAAGTGATAAGTAGCCGTGAGCAGTCGTCAAAAGGATCAGCGTTGGTGAGATAAAGCAACTTCTTATTTTATGTCTTGTTAAAGTATTTCCTGAGGTCATTTATTTAAATTACGTTAGCTCAACGCCCTCCTAAATTTTGAATGCTGAATAAACTTTGTTTATCTGTTAACTTTGTCTCGAGCTTTTATCATTACATAATTAAGTTAATCTAAGTCATATTTAAGATTAAGTAAAATCTACACAAGATTAAATCATGGCGTCCACTGATTCTCTACATATTTTATATTACTAAAAGTAAAACAAAGCTGTAAAATAAATCTTCTCTACTAATTTTTATTACTTATACACTATCTACCAATAAGTATTTGGAAATTTTCGTATTTAGAAATTCATCTAGAAAAGATCTTTAGGAATCATCTTACGAATTTGATAGTGTAAAGAATATGTTATGCCTCATATTCTTCAGCAAAAGTTGTGTCCTGAAAAAGAAATGGGAAGCTGTAAAAAATGAAACAAAAACCAAAATGTTTTAGACCACCCTGTAAAAAGGAATGCTTTAAATGTATTTTGGCTGTAGCATGTGATTATGACAATTTTTCTCCTTATCTGTATAAATTTTTAAGAGGCTGCCTCATATATTCATGGAGATATAACGGAGATATAACGGCAAAAAAATTTCCAGTATTTTAATTATAACACGTAAGTTATTACACCCAGTGCAAAGCTATTTTTCGCAAAATTTGGCATACTACATTAGGCACAGAGTACTTCAATCAGAATGCAAAAATATTAAATATCTTGCGAAATATGAGCATTTTTACTAAATAAGTTTTAACTACGCATGCGATAGCTTAAAAAAAATCCATTTGTATAATTTAATAGCCAAAAGCATTGAGAAACGTATATGAATACCCCAAACAAATATCATGTAAATTCAAAAAGTTATGGGAGATAGAATGAAAAGAATTTCAGTTCTTCAAAAAAAAAAAAAAAAAAAAAAAAAAAAAAAAAAAAAAAGAACAAGAAGTTGGGGGGGGGGGGAGGGGTTATACATATTTATTTACAATCAGCGAAAACACTGTATTACCATTGGACACTGATTAAATAAATATGCAAATGTGAGTAAAACTCCTTATAGCTTTTATTTTGAGAGTACTGAAATTTTGTTCATTCTATCTCTCATAGAATTTACACGATATTTGTTTAGGGTTTTTATGTAAGTTACTCAATCCCTTTGGCTATTAAACTATGCAAATGAAATTTTTATAAAGCTTGCGAAAGCTAATAGTTAAAAATTATTTTGTAAAAGCGCTCATATTTTGTAAGATATTTAAGACTTTTGCATTTTGATTGCAGTATGCTGTCTCCAGTGTGGTTTGAAAGTGTCATATAACATTTTCTACACTTTGTTATTTTCTAATTTTTTTTTTTTTTTTTTTGTAAAATTTTACTTTAATAATTGTTATTATATTTTTAATACATTTTTAAATTTTTTTTCTTGGAACAATTCATTAAAAATAACACAAGAAACGTTTATATACTTTATTTCATATCAATATTTTAATAGAATCTTTGTTTAATTTTCTTTTATAACTTTCACCTTGAAAATGTCAAAAATATTTATTTATACTTATAACATTTGTCACATTCATGCTTCTTTACAAAGTAAATAAATAATTCACTAATTTTAAAAAATCTTATATATAATTTAAAAAAATTACAGCGCTTGGTAAAATTTCAAGTAAATGTTCTTTATGTATTTTATAGATTTTAAACTAAACAGCTTTCTTTTTTTTTATATAATTCAACTACTAACAATTATAGTATTAAACGTAAGTTGATTATAACTCGGGATACATCTAAAATCTGCAAAGTATTTTAAGCTGTTGTTTCACACGTTTAACTTTGTTTATTGTTCTTTAGGAATCAATATGATTAAAATAGAGCCCATCAGAACTGTATGCTTTTAACTACCTTTGATGTTCCCCGGAGAATATGGTGCAAATAAAAGCATCTATTTATTTTTACTCTAATTTTTCTGTGTAACAAATCAATATTAGTATTATACAGAAGGTATTAAATGTGTTTGAAGTACCTGATATGTATATGCATACATTTAAATATAAGCCTCGTAAGCTGAAAATGGTTTGTTTATCATGTAGGGAGTTTATTTCATATGTTTTATTTGCTTTCTTGTATACATTTTGCAATTTTCTATATCATTTATATATATATTAGTTTGATATTTGTATGCCTTTTTCAGAATTTTTTACATTATATATGTTAGATTTCTATTATTTTATGGTGGTTTTCTGTTTGGTGTGAAGTTGGGGCTATGGATAGTTATTAGCGAATTGCTACTATCTTTCAGAAACTTCTCTTCCAGCCCTGCGCGGAAGGGCCTCCCTGATGCAGACAGTTCTCTGTGTTTTGTGGTGTTTTATTTCATTTCATTCATTTGTTAATTTATTCCTATTGTTAAGTTTTGCATTTTCTTTTGCAACAATTTTGCGCATTTTATTGTAATTCTCCTATTGTTTTTTCTAATCTTTAAACTTTTATTTTAATTTTATCTCCTATACATATCCGTTTCAAAATTTTCTATATATATATATATATATATGTAAAACTCAATAACTTTCATTTTTTTTTTTTTTTTTTAATGTTTGAAACGCTTTTTTAAATACTTATGTATGTATGTATGTATATATATATATATATATATATATATATATATATATATATATATATATATATAATGTGTACATTTGGTAAATATCTTTAATTAAAAATAGTGTACGAATTTTTATATCTGCAACCTTATAAAAGAAGAAAACAGAACATTATTAAGGCATTAATGGGCTCTAATTAGTGATTAAAAGGAATCGTTTCGCAAAGGAATATAATATATAACCATCTGTAATCAAACAAACAAGTAAAATCGACAGTAATTATTTTCGATCAATAAATGTTAAAGCAAAACTGTTCTGTTCCTGTTACTGGTAGAGTTTCTAAAGCCTTAGTTGGCTCCAAATTTATTCTATTAAATAAGTGTTAAGTAGTGTATTTATATTGTGTGATGTATCAATTAAACATGCGTATACTATATTAACCTCGCTTACTATTAAAGATCTTTAATTAATATACACTAATATATACAAAACGCTATTTAAGGTTTTTATAAAGCATATAAACAGAACAATTTAAAGAAAAAAAAATAATTTAAAGTAAAATGTGTCGTTTGTTCTCATCGTGATGTATAATACTTCTTTAAAAACATATTTTAATCTTAAATATTCAGGCATGCTATTTTATGCACTAAAATAGTGTTTCGAATCGTATCTATTTATATGACAGTAAACAAATGAGTAAATGTAAAAACACTGTAATGTAAATGTTGTAGTAAATGAGTAAATGTAAAAACTACTTTATTAAAACTACTTTATTAACTCACACTATTACGCAAATATCTATTGTACCCTAATACTGGCACTACAATTTAGGATACTTTAAAAAATAATCCTGTGTTGGTGAGAGAACAGTATAAGTAAATTGGTCGCGAATATACGGGGAATTAATGTGATTTGTCGGAATGTATGCATGTGATGGATATAGTTGTAGCTCTATAATATCTGTACTGATAAGTATAAAGGATTTAAGTCCAAAAATGTCGATTTTGTGTTAAGTACATAGTCAGACTCAGAAAAAAATTCTCTATCGTTTGGTATAAAGGATTTAAATCCATGTCATTTAGTTTTTGAGAAAATCCATTGGTAAAAAAAGATTCAAGTTAGAAATTTAGCATTAATCTTTAGTATAAAATATTTAATTCAATTTTTTCCCTTTATTAAATGAAGATTGACAATCGCTGAATGGTATAAAGGATATAAATCAACCTAATCCCTTTTTCCTAATCAATTCTTCTGATTAGTTTTTAGTTAGTTTAACTTTATTTTTCGTCTCCTGAAAAATCAAGAATATGGACTTAAATCCTTTATACTTATCAGTACAGATATATTAACGGAACTTTCGTATTTGTGAAAAACTTACGTGCAATTGTAGAGAAAATGTGTCAAGACTAGACTGTGAGACAAATAACTGTATCTGAACTATTTATTCACTGAGTGGTCAATAACAGAATACAGCGGAGAATCTTCCGAATTCTGAAGTAAAAAAAAAATAATAATAAGAGTTAAGTAAACTGTACATGATCTTAACCAAATACCGTCTCAAAATAACCATGACATCAATGTTTGATGTTAAAAGCATTTAATACGCTATAAAAGACGAATGCCAGTAAGTCTACAAGTTCAATTTGCAAAAACTAATACAAAACAGCTCAAAAACACTGAATCTCACATAAATTGAATGGTGGACAATTGAAAAAAAAAATACGTGGTCCGATGATTTAAATTTTAATTAACATTATGCAGATGGATGCGTTTGGGTTTCCCAGAAATTGCTCCAATATATGGATCCTAAATGCATTGCTACAATATATATATATTCGCATGCCCTTGCTTTTCCTATCTTTAACCATGTTTTCTTAATTAATGAAATTCTTAAATTAAGTAATAATTATAAGACTATTATTCATATTATGTACTATATTTCTAGATTTGTAAACAATATCAAGAGTAAAGAAAAATTGTGTTTCGCCTTACGTGGGAAGAAATAAAGAGGGCTGAGGTATTCTTAATTAAGTCTGTACAACATGGTGAATTCGTCGTGTCGTATTAAAACCTAGACGATAGGTTTAACGACCCAGCCCACACGTTCCCGCTCTTCGATGTTTTTTCTAGTCAGTTTTGTCCTTTTATTCCTTTCGGTGCTAGTCTTTTTTTTTTTCCCACTTAACATTGTGAGTTTTTTTTCGCTTTTACCCTATGCTTTTTCTATGAATTTTTAGCTTTTTTAGCTTAGTATATGTAAAACGTCTTTTTCCATAATGGGTATTCTCAGATATAAAAATCAAACTACACTGCATACTGCAGATGCAAACATAGATGCCATTTATTTTATTTTATTCCATCCCTTTATCCACAGCATATTCTTCATATAGCAATTTTCTGCAATATACAGTTACGATTTAATAAGACAAAAGTTACCCTTTAATATATATATTGTATATATGTATAGACTTTTATTTTGTGAGCATAGGCTAGTGAATACGGCGTTATACCTCTTCTGACAAAGTACGCCTTGGATTTGTGATAATTTATAAAAAGGGTTATGTATGTTTTCAACTGGTATTTATATCCACATCTATGCTGCTGATTTTATAAAGGATTGATTTGAGAAACACGTCAGAGACTTTACTTTGTTTCATTGCCCCCCCCCCCCCAATCTCCACTCCATATATAAATTTTATTCCGTGTTTGTATAATGAAATTGAAAAATCCATCTGAATTCTCGATCCGTTACGATCATTCAATCTCATATTATTAAAAAATGCTTCTTTTCAAGTACGATCTCAGATTTTACATTCTTTCCATGAACTGTAGAGTATATGCGAACAATTGTTGCATGATAATCAAACGATGTATTCTTGTTATATTAAGGAGTAATTTTGTTAAATAGTGTGTAATTAAAACTGACGACACTCAGATATTGCTTATGAAACTTCATACTGTATGATTTTATGTGATATAGAACATTGCAGCAACAAGTCTACAAAAAAAAAAAAAAAAAAAAAAAATCCTTTTCTATTTAAAGTAATTGCATATTGTATTAACACTTAAATCATAAGTAAAACCAACAAAAGTAATTTCCAAGAAAAATTGTCGATGTGCTAGCACATAGTATGCCTAATTGTATTTAAAGCTCTATATGTGGTTTTATGCACAAACAATAACAAGAAGAAATATTCTTCCCTTTACAATCGTGCTGTTCTCTAATAGGAAATAGAATTCTAAAGTTAATACTGTTCTTTGCTTAATGCTTAGTACTGTCATCTGGCGGAAGATACAAAAATGTAAAATCGTACTTAATTCAGCGAGTAAACTCGAGATCTCATCATGCAGACTATCACATATTATCTATATGAAGCTTTATAATCTTACACAAAAATATCGAATACAAAAAGAATAAACAAATTTTAAACAAATTACGATTTGCGTTGAAAGAAAAGGTTAAAAAGTGTATATTGAAGTAATATATATATATATATATATATATATATATATATTGCTTTTGAATAACGTATCAATTTGACGATTATTTGTCCTGTTTCACAACTAAATATTGTTGTTGTCGCCGTATGCCACCCGAAAATTCCAAGCCCCGGTAGTGGATCTATCCTGATTTAAGCAAGAGGGTGCGCCTTCCGTTTTTCAGAGGGGCGCCACTAAGGTAGGAAGAACGACTTTAGCTCCAGAAGCTGGTGAAAGATGGCAGCTACAGGTACACTACACAATTAATACATGATTGAATAATTTCCATGGAACGAACAGATATGCTTTCAAATATGTGTAATATCAAAATACTTTAATCTAATAATTTGGCGATTAAAGTAAATATTGTAAAAAATCAAAAATGCCAAAAATGAGTGGTAATAAGCCAAATAAGTAATAAGCCAAATAAGTAATAAGCCAAATAAGTAATAAGCCAAAAAAATTATAAAAAAAAAAAAAAAAACTCATAGCAACATATGAGATGGTATTGAAAAAGTCTTTTTGTATAATTTTTAAAATATATATTTTAAATGCTATTGAAATTTACAAACGTATACTTCCAAAAAAAGAGGTCTTAAAAATATTTAACGTTGCATTTCTTTATAAATAAATCTGTTCGTGGCGTTCATAAAATATTACACTATTAAAGAGAGTTTAATTATATTTCGCTCATGAAAATGTCTCAGAAGCTTCTAATAGATTTCTTGTTTCAATTATTAGAAAATGTTATAAGATACAAAACACGTTTTAATTACTTTTGGTTCGATAAACATTTCTCTTTGTGTAAAATAATTAGTTTTATTTGAAGCCATGTACGCTTTTTACAAAGATCCGATATATATATATATATATATCGGATAATAAAGAAGAATGTTCTTAAAATAAGTAAATAAATACACAAAATATTATTCATTTTTATCTTAAAATATCTTATATTTAAAAACAAAGTTAAGATATCCATGCAAAATAAATAGAAAATCCATTTAATGGATTAAAAAAAAATTTTAAAGAAGAAAAAAAAAAAAGAATGAAAAATCATGCAATTTCTATGCATTACGAACACTTTTCAAACTTAATAATCAATATATTGTTTGATTTGTATTTTTTTTTTTTTACTACATGACGTAATTGGAAATATGCTTTAATTTTATTATTATTATTTTTTTGGAAGCCCCGTACCCAACCATTTTCTCCCTAATGTTATTAATTTTTAAATAAAAAACATTTTCGTGCATCTTTAAAATAAGTATAATTTACGTTATACTATGTGCAATATGGACAAAAAACAATGTTTTGTTATTTTTTAATCCGTTTCTCAGCCTGTAATACTTCATTATTTGTATAATCGATATTCATATGGACGGGTTTTTTCATTGACTAAAAACGATGTTTTTGTTTCCTGTATACACCACTACTGTTCATACCATTGCCCCTATTTTTTACGCTGTTTATACCATTTTTATAGAGAACACTAGCAGGCTTTGCCCGCTTCGCTGGACATTAAACTTAAATGAGTTGTCAAAATCCCATATCTTTATTAATAACCCAAGTTCTCGCTGTGATTGGTAGAGGTTTTCTCGCTCGCAAAGTGAGGAGTCTAGGTCTCCACTGTCTTCGGCACAACTTACCCACTTCTTACTTCCCCTTCCTCAGAGGGTGAGTTCGAAGTTTTGCAAAATCACACTAATGTACATAATGCGTACACTTAATCAATATACAGTCTGGGTCCCCACTGCCTTAGGCACAACTTACCCACTTGTTACTTCCCCTTCCTCAGTGGGTGAGTTCGAAGTTTTGCAAAATCCCACTAACGTACATAATGCGTACACTTAATCAATATCCGCACACCAAAATTCGCCATTCTAAGATAATTCAAAGCGAATTCAAACGGAAAAACATGTTTTTACACATGTTTATTGGGAACGACTTCAGTATAAACCCACAACGATATTTGGCGATTTTTTTTGTTGGCGATTATGGCTAAATCATAAATCTAAAAATCATAAATCATATATGATAAATGATAAAATCATAATCTAAATCATAAATCCAAAATAAACAAAATATTAGGCTGCCATATTATATCGCAAACAGTCCAGAACGACATCGTTATCCTTCAAAACAACGCCAAAGAAAAATCGCCAAATTCAGCTGTGGGGTTATACAGAAGTTATACCGTTTATTGCGCTCCGACACCGAGAAGGGGGGGGGAGATTTCGAATTTCGTGAAATCCAGTTACAATAAGTGCCGGATGCAAACAAACAATTTACGCACCAAATTTCGTGACCACAGAAGTCTTTAATAGAAAATATAAATAAATAAGTACAAAATGCACAGCTTTAGTATGGGAACCCTTTGGTGACTTTAAATATTTTAAGCCATTTTTGCGATGAACTGAATTGGCTATCTCAATTGTGCAATCAAAGATCTTGGCGAGAAACGTCCGAGCTACTTCGATTCCGAATTTCAAATTTTGCCAAAGGGATCCAATACTAAAGCTGTTCCATATCGAATCTAGGTTGAAAACGGAAAAAGGGTAAAATAAATTAGAAATATCAGACCTATATTTATAAATTTGGTACCAAATGAAAGAGGCGATTTTTCTGAATCCAGGGGTGCAAACAGTTTTTCGATGCGACAATTAGATATTAAAAAAATAACTAAAGTATGAAATTTAAGTGGCAGCGGAAAAACGGAAAAAGGAGAAAATAAATTAGAAGTATCAGACCTATCGTTACAAATTCAGTACCAAATTAAAGAGATGATTTTTCTGAATCCTGGGGTGTAAACAGTTTTTCGATACGACAAGTAGATGTTTTAAAATTAACTAAAGTATGAAACTCAGATGGCAAAACTTCATTTAAATCTTTTCATAATTTGTAGTGCGATTCACGCGAATGAAAAAAGTCTTTATCTTAAAAATTTATTTTTGCATTTTATTTTTCCATTCAAAGCGTTTTAGTGAAAAAATATTTATGGCGCATGCGCAGGCGTTTTTTACCCACAATTGAAACACTAATCAGAATTTTGAAAATTTCTATAGATATAATTTTAAGTTGGGTGAAGACCTAAGTTTCTGCCAAGCGCCGTTGAATTCCGTTCAGCCGTTCTCGAGTGATGCCCGGACAAACGTGTTTTAGTCTTTTACCCCGGGGAACGGGGGGGGGGGAATTTCTGAAAAGTTGATAGATATAATTTTAAGTTGGGCGAAGACCTAAATTCCTGCCAAGCGTCGTTGAATTCCGTCCAGCCGTTCTCAAGTGATTCCCGGACAAAAAAAGCGACATTCGGACACGATGACATACACACAGACACACACACACACACACACAGGCAAAATTTTCTGAAGTCATTTTCGGCTTTCATGGGGTGTGAAACGTGAAGATATCGCAAAATTTTTCGATTCCGAGAAATTTACAGACAAAACTCTGATTTTATTAATATAGATGGCATAATGAATTTTAATAATACGTATTAATTTCAAGACATTCTATGAATATGAAAGAAAATTAGATTAGACTCAAACATATGCACTCGCAAACTTTTTTTTTTTTAATTAAAAAAATAATCTTAATTGATTTGTTTTCCTATTTGAATAAAATGTTATTACTCTTATTTATTTATTTATTTTTTATTATAAATATATAAAAATTATAGGAAATTTAAACAAGTACTTTTGTTTTCTTAAGCAAGAATTTTCTGACGTTTTGTAAGTTTGCTAAAAATAATGTATCTTGTGTTGCCGTAACAAAACTAATTTTTTAATTACAGTCTTCGTTAAAAAATAAATAAATAAATAAATAAATACACTTCAACAAAACACCTTTTCTGATTATAATAAAGTTTTTTTTTTTTTTTTTTTTTTTTTTTTTTTTTGCATTAATTAAAGTCATAATTTTTAATATAAAGTATTAAGACGTTTAAACACAGCTGAAAATGCAAAGGAATGATTTTGAGATTCTATTCCTGAATGTATTTAAATATTTTTATATCGCCCTAAATATTTCAATGCTAACTATACCATGTCCTAAAGAAATATGATTATTGTGCATATGGATAATAAAAAACTATTTCACTATATTTTTGGAGTATAAAAGTATTACAATTGCTTTACAAATTTTCTCTCATAGAACGCAATACAACGGAATTCTTTTAAAAGTTCCTGTAATAATAGAATTCATGCTGTTCATACATTTTTTCAATGGAGAACATTTCATAGTTATTTTGATTTATCTATATCAGTTTCTAGATATTCTAATGATATTTACAGAATTCCGAGCGTGGATAGAAATAAAAACATATACAAGCATAAGCAATAAAAAGAAAAAAAGAAAAAAGAAAAAGAACTTCCGAATGTTTTTGTAAGACGCTTCACTAAAAACACTAATGTTATACTTTTTCTGGTAAGAAACATTCTACAATGAAATAGCTTATATTAATTTCACAGTATTCCACAGTTATTGACTAATTAGAGAGGGAATGAATATACAGACAGAGATAAGACAGATGGAAAATAATTTTTATCCTTATTTTAAAGTGTAAAATATATAACAACAACAGTATATCATATTTTAAAGATGTATAATTTCATAATTTCAGTTTCCAAATGTAACAGACTTCTCATATTTCTCAATATATTATTATACTAGCACGCTACGCCCGCTTCACTGGCCACTAAATTTAAATGAATTTTCAAAATAATTGAATCACTATTAATTTTCTATATCACATTTTGGGCTTTGTAACATAATTAAAAATTCCTTTTAAGATCAAAAAGTCAAAATAACATATTACAAATTAAATTAAAAAATATATATTTCTTTCGTTTTGTGCTTGTTTTGCAACAATGTTCTATCGTCTTATGTGAATGATTCTCATGAATGAATCATCAATTCTTTACAAATTTAATGGATTGTGTATGGGAAATAAGTACGCTGTAAATTAAAATTCCACCTTTCAAAACTTCAAAACTGATAATTTTAAAAATGTTCCTCATTATTTAATAATATTGGACAGTTTTTTGTCTAATATCAGAGTCTTATTTTAAGATAAAAACAGTCGAATGATATCGCATTGTGAAATTATAAAACGTAATACCTTTAAATCTAATAACCTGATGCATATAGTGCCCTCACAAAAAATGAACAGTTTTTAGAGCCCTTTTAAAAAAAGTATAACATCTATGCAGTATCTTTTTAAAAAAATCATCAGTTTTTACTGAACAAAATGACCGACAGTCCTCACCAAAGTAGTTAAATCTAGACCGATTAAAAATAGGAGTGGTCTGCCCGGATGTGTTCCGCCGACAAACTCGTTGCTTTATTTATATAAATTATTACTACAAAGAAATTTTTTTTTATTAATTTAGTAACGTAGTTCGTGTTTGATTTTTTTTTCTTTTTACAATTTTTTTTTTAATGTTGATCTCCGTTATTTCGACAACTAATAAACATTAATATGATGGTGTACAGCTACACTAAAACTAACATTTAATAAGAATATTATTTAGCGTGGCAAAAATTTTAATCGGAAAAATGTTATTTGTAATTTTTTTTTTTTTTTTTATCGAAGAATGGTTTTGTTTTAATGATTGAACCCTTACCGACATTATCAGAGCATTAATAAAATTTTAGCAGCTTTATTAAATTAAAAAAAAAAGTTTTATATATAATACATTCATGTCTAATTTTAAACAAATATCTACAACTAATTAATAGCAATTTACGAAATTAAAGAACAAAGAATAATAAAATGAATACTTTAATGTATATCCATTTACATAGACAAATATTTACAAGCGTGAAAGTCCAAATATTAAAAAGATTTCCTGATAGCGCTTAAACATTTCTTGTAAGTAATTGTATTTTAGTACTAAGATTTTTGAGATATTTATGTTGCAATTAAAAAGGGCAAGCAAATAGTTCATTTTTCGTGCTCACATGAAGGTCTTCATCGTATAAACATCAAATTTTAATCTGTTGCGCATATTCTTATATATAAATCCCAGAGGTAAAAACATCATGTCCATTTTGTATAAAGAGTTAGCACCATATCATTTATGTACATTTATGGATTTATTTTAAGCCTGGAACACTGGTGTACGTAAATTTTACGTGTGGACTTCCTTTATTGGTTCTTTTCTGCCATTTCCCTTTTAAAGATACACGTGTTTCTTGAATGCTTCGAGGCGTCACGTAGTTGACTGCATGCCAAGTGGCTTTATTTTTTCGTCTACGGTTCACTTGTATCGTTTCACGAGCTGTAGCTCACACGTTAATTTTACGTTTCGCTTCAAATATGTGAAATTTTACCCACGTAAATTTTTCGTGGCACTCGTAATACACGGCTTTTTAAGATAGCGTCTGTTCTTTTTAAATTTCTCAACGGCATATATAAAAGTGTTTGGATTCTTATTTCATGCTGTGTTAAAGAAATGGCCAAGCGACGCAAGTATTTAACGGATGATGAAATTCAAAAGAATTCTTTTGGAATCTAATGACAGTGAAAGTGGTGATAACGTTGAATTTGATAAAGATAGTGATGACAATGATGCTGATCCGATTATATTCCAGATGATAAAATCGAGATTAATCCTGATCTAGTGATTCATTCCCCGATACAATAAATTGAGTGCTGTAGTGATACGGGTTAAAGTAAAGAAAAAAAAAAAACAGAAAGAAAGCTGAATTACATGTTCACAAGATAAATAGAAAGACTACAAATATTCATAATAGAAATGAACAATGTCATATTATATTTATGGGTGTTGACTTAGTAAAGGTAATAAATGTTATGAATGGTATACGAAAATTAATGACACCACGAAACAGAAGACCAGCGCAAAAAATATTGATCATATTAGACCAGGTCCAGTTGCTGAGGCTCTATTTGCTAAAGAACCTATTGATTATTTTTATTTAATTATTTCGATGCAGTAAGAATGAAATACTTACTCACACAAACGCAGAAATAAACCGAAAGAAGATAGATTATGCAAATGTTAGGGATGGTTCCCTAAATAATTTAAATCACGGTGAACTGAATGCCTTGTTTGGAATATAAATATTTACTTCAGCTTTAAAAGATAACAACAAATGTTATGTTTCAGGTAACTTTTTCTGGTGGAAGGTATAGAGGAACATTTTCTGAGAGACACGTTCCCTTTCTTTTGGATTGCTTAAGTTTTGATGAAAAAGACACACGGTAAGAGCATAAAATACTGATAAATTAGCTGCTATTCGCCAAATATGGAGAAGCCTTTAAAAAATTGTTAAAAAATATATATATATATATTACAAACCCAGTTCACACTCGACTATTAACGAGCAGTTAATTGAATTTCGGAGAAGGTGTCCTTTTCAAATGTGCATTTCATCAAAACCAAACAAATACAGGATAAAAGTGATAATGATATGCGACAACATCACCAAATACGTATATCATAAGTGCAGTTCCATATTCAGGAAGCGAAAGTGTATCTTGAGGAATTGTTGCAGCAGACTATTTTGTAAACAAACTGACAGAAACTATCAAAGACAGTAACAGAAATGCAACAGTGGACAATTTGTTCTTGAACGTGTTCCTTTCTGAAAAGATGGTAAAAAATGACAAATAAACAATGGTTTGTACGATAAAGAAAAATAAAGGGAGTTTCCCACGTAACTTACTGACGTAAAGTAACAAGGACAAAAAAAAAAATGTTCTAGTTTGTTTTTATTTCACGTTAATGTCACTGCAGTATCTTACAAAGCAAAGAAAAAAACTTGCTACTTTAGTAACAACGATGCATTCTCAGAAGTTAACCTGTTAACCGAAAAACCAGAAATGATTACTACATATAATTCTGACTCTTTGATCAATTGTGTGATCATATGAACTGTGGCAGAAAAATCAAAAGTTGGCCAACCGCTATTTTTTGTACTATAATAAATATAGCAGGAATAAATACATACGTAATTTATTTGCATAATTTTAATACAGACCGAAATGGAAATTATATGCCATTATCAAGATTGAACTTCTTGTTAAAACTTCATCAACAATTATGTAAAATTTGGCAGTTTGAACATCTAAATGTTCCAAACCTATCAAAAGAATGGAAAGATATAATCACAAAAGCATTAGGACAGGAACCAAAGCTTTTAGAACTTCCCCAAAATCAGCAAGGTCGTCGAACCTATTCAGCTTTTGTGACTATAAAAAAAAGAGAATGTCAACCACGTATTGTAAATGTGGAAAAGCTATATATGAAAAGCGCTAAAAGAATTCATGTCCTTCTTTTGTATAGTTGAATAATTGTATTGGTAATTAATTTTTATGTTTATTTTTTTTTCAGTTGTGTCTATTATATTAAATTCAAAGGCAAAAAACTTTCATTATAGTATTTTTTGTTTTCTTGTGGTTTTTAAGTATGTTATTAATGTGATATTTATGTGTTATTTAAAGTAGAATGTGATAAAATAATTTTTATTTACATTTTTTAGCTATTAGTATACATTTTTATAGTTTTCAAGTATATGTTTAAATAAAAATAATTATTCAGTTATTGAAAAGTTAGTAATATTTTGTAAAACAGCAAATAATTAAACATATTTAAAAACAACATTAATGTAATATAAGCAAATAAAACGAATTTTAATTGAGAACGTAAATTTTACGTATCTCTGGTGAGAGCGGCAGATATGAACACGCTAGCGTTCGAGGACAAAGCACTAATGTCCAGTTACTATAAAGGAGGTAAGACCGTGAAAAATAAAATAATGACCATTTTCTTTATTTAATTCAAATATATTTCATTATAGCACATCAGAGACATGGTAGTAACTTTTTTTCACAAGATAGGCATGGTATCCTTTACCTCCTTGTCAAATGTAGTGATGAAAATTCAAGTTAAGGAATTTTATTCTGATGGCAAGCGCTGTACAGTGCAGGCAAAATAAAATCTTTACATTTGTGCAACAATATATATATATATATATGTAAATATAATAATTAAATAAAATAAACAAATAAATAAAATAAAAGTGTTGTTATATATGACACTCGGAAACTTCAAGTTCCAGTAGTGAAACAATCCGGAATTAAGACAGCGAAAAAGCGTCTTCTGTTTTCAGGGAGCCACACATGTGGAGGAAGAACAACTTAAATCGTAAAACTAGTCCGCAAAAAAAAAAAAAAAAAAAAAAAAAAAAAGTACTTACAATTTATGTCAGTATTTTCAATTCAATATACTGTTTTTTTTATTAAAAATAATAGTGTAGATAGTAAAACAGTTATTAGGGGTTTTCTTTAACATATTTCTAAGCACAGTGAAATGCACTTTTGCATTGCAGAAAACTGGTGATTATGCTTTCGGCTGAAATTTAGGCATGTTACGCATGTAATTTTCTTTTCTTTCTTTTTAAGTCTTTGTAGTTTATCGAATTTTTTTAAAAACAATATCTATATATATATATATATATATATATATATATATATATATATATATTACTATTTAAACTAATATAAGTCCTCCATTCAAATTTGTTGAGAACAAAAATTCAGTTGAAGAAATTCTCATTAATTTAAATTGCAAAATGCGTTACATGCATGGCACATCCCTTCCCCCTCATTTAAACTTAAATTTTGCTTTATTAATGAAAACTTCTATCTTCAAAAAGACACGGATTATACAAAATTACAATTATAAAATAGTCATATTTCATACCTTTATTTGCGTAAAAGAAATCAGATTTATATTTATTTTTAAGTAATATTCTTCTTCTTTCTTTAATACAATATGTGTATATATATATATGTATATACAGAAAAAAAAGTTTCTCCTATAAATTTAATTCTAATAAGTTTAAGTGAATTAAAAATCTCAATTTCATAATACGTATACGAAATTTACCCTTCAAAAAAGGAAAATAAATGAAGACTTTTCATCCATAAAAAATTAAAAATTAATATTTTATTACAAAATCCTTAGGATTGTAAAAAATAATTTTTAAAACGATTTTTGCTATTCATTTTTACTAGACCTATTGAAAACATACTCCCTTCTTTTGAATACGAAAAATAAAAGATTATAATACAGTTATTCTAATCTACAGTTAACAATAAATTTTGTTATGCATGACAACCCATTCTTTCCATTACTGTTTCTAGTGAATGTAGAGAAATATTTATATAGAGATAAATGTGAAGTTAACGTGAATCCACCAGCTAATAATTTTCTTTCATGCAGATGTATCCTCTACCACATCAATCATTTTCTTATTGTTTGCTGAATGAATTGTGAATATAATTCGCAAATCTACGAATACCTTTTATGAGATAATTTTGACAGGAATTTATTTTTAATTTATCAATCAAACGAAATTTAAATAGTTATTAGAAATTTAAAATTCTTTAAAAATAAAAATTGCTAAAGAAAAAGTATAAGCCATCGCCGTTTTGACTTCTTGTAATTGTAATAATGTTTTTACGACAAAATTTTCTAAATATATAATATTAAATATTATAACATGTTCCTATTCCTTATAAGTTTTTTTTTCCTTTCGCGCTGATTCACTGACTAGAATTGTCAATATATTAAGCTTCAGAATTTTTTTTTTTTTAAGTAAATAAAACAGTAGTTTGTAATGCAGTGTTTCGTCACGCACATGGCATTTGGTAATCCGTATTATAATCATCTAATGAGAAGGTTGAATTTTAGTTTAAGGTGGCAGAAGAAAATAGTACTCAAGATTGTACACACACTTTCTCTTTGATCAAATAAATAAAAAAAAAAAAAAAAAAAAACTAGTAAGTTGTGACCAACCACATGACTTTATTCTATATTTTCGTATACAAATTCCCTCAGTAAAAATATTTTAATAAAATAATTATAAAAAAAAAAAATATCTTCCATGATAATGCAGACGATTTCCATATTAGAGAAGTAGTATAACACTAAATATCCAAAAATAGTCTATTCTCAATATTACATTATTATTATTATTATTATTATTTAAGAAAAAATTCGATAATTTTATTTTAAATTATCGCATATCGTTGGTACAACCATTCGTTTTAAAGATATTGGCGAGCTCTTTTGAAAGATACCCATCAGGAAAATTTACTCCCCTCGAGGGAGGATCCCCCCCCCCCCACACACACACACACAGGGAGGGGGAGGTGAAGCTCCTACATACACATTTTTTTTACCCAGTTGACTATCTCTATTACAAATAATTCTTTAAAATTCCATAATGATTATTAAAAAATAATTCTCTTTATGCACATTTATACAAAATTTTGTCCTATATCACCATGTTAAAAATTTAGAAAATGCGGGATGGTAACGCAAGCTGTTGGACAATTTTTACCAAAAGTTGATAGGCAAGAATGTATGTCAATGTGTAACTACACACCGATTCGTATGAAATTCTGTGCGGTAGTACCTGATATACAGTCGCCACAAAATTTTGTCAGACACACACACACACAGACTAACAGACAGATATTTTCTAAAAATGTTCAAATCGTGTTCTACAGCTCTCAAAACGTGTAAATCCAGCAAAAACCCGAGTTCAAAAATTTTTACGAAACCCATACTTTCTTCTATTGAATATGGAAGAAAATAAAGGAAAGAAAGAAAGAAAGACGGCTTCATTTCTTCGTAAAATATGCCACTGATGTTTAATTTTACGAAGAAAAATGTAAACTTATTTATTGTACCAAAGTCAAGGAGTAAACACTTTGGAAAACAAATAATTTTTTATGTATGGATACTGATAGAAATTGTTTTGTGAGCTAACATTATTTTCTGAAAATTATCATTGAAAATGGTTCAAATTTTATTCTTGCATACTCTAAACAATAGGAAGGATTTTCTAAATTAAATTTTCATCAAACGAATAATATAATGCATATTTAATTTCTTAATATAATGAATATATATAAATTTATTTAATGACTTAATGTTCTTCTGCGATATTGTAACAGGCATACA
The DNA here is from genome assembly GCA_963930645.1 of Salticus scenicus. NCBI lineage: Eukaryota > Metazoa > Arthropoda > Arachnida > Araneae > Salticidae > Salticus > Salticus scenicus. The sequence goes on from OZ005649.1 coordinate 80,815,248, forward strand.
CCTACAGTAAAAAAAAAAAAAAAAAAAAAAAAAAGAGAAAAGAAAATGAATAAATTTATTTGTGGAATGAAAATTTTTAAATCTACATTCATTAAAGTATAAGTACACCTTTAGAGATTTTTTTTTTTTATGCTTACATTTTTTAAAGTTTTATACTTTTGAATTTCTTCATTTCTATTAAAAAGTATTATAATATACATATACATATATATAAAGCTCAAAAAGGATTTTTTTTTTTTTTTTTTTTTTTTTTTTTTTTTTTTTTTATAATAAATAAAATTGTTAAATCTCATGTGATTCGTCTAAATAACGACATTTACGCAAAACGTAAAAAAATTGAAATACAGTTCATATTTAAAAAATAATAATTTAAAAAACGCGGTTTACTTACAAAAGTATGTTTTAGGATTTGAAATATTATAATAAGTTTTTTTACGATATTTTAAGAATTATGTGCTATCAAACTCATTGTATTAAAAAATTACGAAAATTTCGACAGATTTCTAAATTTTAACCCCAGGAAATGGACAAATTTTAAGATATCGTTATAAAAATAGTTCATTTGCCTTTTAAGGTAAACAAAAATACATCAGATTTGTATGCTTGGCTTGTAGTCCGCTTGTTAACCTTCGTCAGATAAAGACAGAGAGCACATAACGCACATAATACTAAGAATTGTAAAACCACCCAGGTAGAGTGCGGGAATCGAACCCGTTCTTTTAAGCTAGAAGGCGATTAGCAGTGTGGTTGCATATGCATAACCACTTGGCCCAAAATTACCTCAAACCTGGACAATAACACTATAAACATGTATGCCAAATTTAACGTTTGAAGTAATAGTGTATCAGATATCATGTTTTGCAGTAAGTCGTAGAAAATGCGAAATAGAGGAAAAGCAAAAAACCTAATCTGGAATTTAATTACGTCAAAATTTTGCTTACCAGAATTTAAGATTCACCTGGTTTATATAACTGCTCCCAAAGTTCAAACGCATAGTTAAAGCTAAATGTTTGAACCTTGTTCCTAGATGAAAACTGAAAAACGCGTTTTTTAACGAAAATTGCGTATCAAAGGTGTTTGTATGTCTTAAATCTCAATTTCTTTTAGATCTACAAAGAATCTGATATTTTTGGTAATGAGACATTTTACAAGTGACATCTTTCACTTTTACCAAAAAATGGCGGTTTCGTTGAGGATCTAAAATGGATGATGTTGTAAATTCAAACTTTTTGTTCCCAGAAAAAATCAATCCTTTTCAGAAAATTCGTCGGTTTTCCGTAACCGAACGTTTCAGAATAATTTGCAGTTTCATATTATACAGTAATATACAGTATGTCAGTATACAGTATGTCATATTACACAGTGTCCTATTATTACAGTAATCATAATTTTAATCAACTTCTAGATTTATAGTTATTAAAGAAATTGTCATAATAAATTTTTCTGATAAAAAATAATTAGTAAAAATAATATTTTTACAGTGTGCAACTCGGAGATGTTATCTGACGTCATAATAATAATAATAAGAAGAAGAAGAAGAAGAAGAAGAATATATTTAAATTAAAAAAAAAAATATGTCCCTGGTTTTTAGTAAATTCATAAAAAATGTCACAGAGAGTAGAAAAATTGAATAAAATTGAAATACCTTTTGAAATACCTTCATAGATAAAATTGAAATACCTTCTGAAAAATAGAAAAAAATCCATTAAGAACTCCTCGTTTAAAAGAAAGAGTTCAAAAAAGCAAATATGGCATGTTGAATACAAACATGCATCAAAATATATTTCAAAGTAAATTGTGAATAATTATCACCAGCTGTTAAGTCTAGAAAGAAAAAAAGAAAATATAGTTTTTCATTAAATTATTCTACGAAAATAAAAACTACCAAATCTTGTCGAAAGTAAAAATATCAACATTATATCTGAATCATAACAGTGCGTGATTTGAATATTGTGACAATTGCATGGAAATTGAAACACCCACTACACATACAAAATGTCTTTGAACTTCTTTAGTAAAACAGTGCTATTAGAGCATTTTATCAGGCCTTAAATAACGGGACTTTAATTTTAAAATATCAATTTTAAGAACATGATAGTGTGCACGAAGAAAAATATATTCTTTTTTTAACCGACTTCAAAAAAGAAGGAAGGTTCTCAATTCAAACCGTATGTTTTTTTTATGTTTGTTAGCTCATAACTTCTGAACGGATGCTCCGATTTTGACACTTTTTGTTTTGTTGAAAAGGTCTTGGTCTGAAATATGTCCCATTGTAATATCTTTACGATCTAGAGAAAATACAGGGTGCCCAAAAAATCAGTCCCAACTCTTTTAACTGCTAAACGGCTGCAGCTATAGTGATAAAAATATGTAAATATAGCAAAGTGGCCATACAGTACAAGGTTAAAACGCTTGTAGCACCACCTGGTGGAAAATAGCGGAGTTAGTGTTCCTATCTTGAAAATGGTTCTAGAGAAAAAAATGAATTGAAAAAAAGTGAAAATAGTGAAGAAAGTTGAAGAGTATCATCGACTTTGTACAAAAAGATAGTTTAGACATTCATGCTAGCGTTCCTATCTTGGAAACGGTTCAAGATAGGGGGAAAAAGTGACTTATAAAATTGCAGGGCATCATCGATTTAGTACGAAAAGATAGACATTGATGCTAAAAATACAATGATAAAAACGTGCATTTGTTTGTTCGCAATTTCTTACACTATGAACACTTGAGCTACATTGCACACGTTGCAGCGTAGCTGGTGAGACATACGCTATATAGTTCAAAATATGGTTACTTGATAATTTTTGTTTTGTTGTAAAGATCTTGGTCTGAAGTAGGTCCCATTGTAATATCTTTACAATCTAAAGAAAATAAAACGCCATCTGGTGAAAAACAGCGGAATTAGCGCTCCTATCTCAAAAACTGTTCAAGATGGGAGAAAAGTTAATTACGAAGTTGTAGAGCATCATCGATTTACTACAAAAAGACAGTATTTAGACATTATTAGTAAAAATAGAAAGCTTAAAACTTGCAGTTGTTTGTTCGCAATTTCCTACACTGTGCACAATTGAACTATGTTGCACATTTTGCAGCGTAGCGGATGACACGTATACTCTGTGGTTCAAAGTACTGTTACTGTAAGCGGTCACATCGATTAGCGCAAAGTCGTTTTCAACCAACTTCAGAAAGGAGGGTGTTCTTAATTCGAGCTATGTGTTGTTGGTGATTGTAAGCTTATAACATCGTAAGATATGCTGTAATTAACCGATCTCAAAAAGGAGGAGGTTCTCAATTCAAAGCGTATGTTTTTTTTGTTTTTGTTTGTTAGCTCATAACTTCTGAACGGATGACCCAATTTTGATACTTTTTGTTTTACTACTGTAAAGGTCTTGGTCTGAAATACGTCCCATTGTAATATCTTTACGATCAAAAGGTGCCCAAAATGTCAGTCCCGATTCTTTTAACTGCTGAACAGCTGCTGTCTAGTCATAAAGTGGTATGTAGGTAAAGTAAAGTGGAGATGTGTTACGCGATTCGACCGCCTACAGAGCCAGCTGGTGGAAAACAGTGAAATTAGCGTTCCTATCTCGGAAGCGGTTCAAAACAGGGAAAAAAAGTGAATTATAAAATTACTGAGCATCATCGATTTAGTACGAAAAGATAGACATTAATGCTAAAAACAGAACGCTTAAAACGTGCATTTGTTGGTTCACAATTTCCTATTTTGTGCGCACTTGAACAACATTGCATATGTTGTAGCGTAGCGGGTGACATTTATGCTATGTAAAATTCAACGTATGGTTATTGTAAGCGGTCACATCGATAAACGCATAGACGTTTTAAACCGACTTCATAAAGGAAGAGGCTCTCAATACAAACCATGTTTCTCATTGTCGTTGATGTTGAAATTTGTTAGCTTTTAACTTCGTAAGATATGATTTAATTTTAATACTTTTTTTGTTGTAATGATCTTGGCCGGAAATAGGTTTCATTATGATTTCATTAAGATATAAAGAAATTACAGGATACTCACAAAAGTCTGTTCTCACTCTAACTGCTGAACGCATGCAGCTGCACACTGGTAAAAGCAGTATGTAATTATCGATGTTGAAACTTCTGTCTGTCAGCTGCAATGCATATTTTGCTCTTTGTTGCTGCGCAATTTTCAGCGCAGCGGGTGACACGTATTTACTGTAAAGTTCAATACATATGCCTAACAGAATTTTTGGTTACGAATACAGCGTATCCGTTCTTTACATTTCTAAAGACTTTTTAACTTAACGTATGTTCATTCAATAGATAGTTTTTTGCTCATATCTGATATAGGCAAGAATAGTGACACGACTTAAAAATGCAGCATTTGCGAAAAATCAATTTAAATATAACTTGACTAGAATAAAACTGGCACATCTGCCTCTCGAGTGGATAACTTTCTATATGGAGATGTAGATTTTTTGTTCACACTGGGTGCATTTCATGTAATATTCAGTGACATAAACTATTTTTTGAGTTATGTCACTTTTCTTGGAAGTTGTGCTTTGTTAAGCTACCGTCGAACGTCTTTTGATGTTCTGCTATATAAATAAGTTTTCATTGAAAAGAGAAAAATAAAATATTTTTGTAAAAAAAATAGAACCTACTCCAAAAAGCAACTACTATTCAAACAACTAAAAAAAAAAAAAAAAAAAAAAAAAAAACATGGAATGAAACTGTAAATTGCGCCTAAGAGTATAAAATAATTTCCTTCGCCAAACAACCTATAACACTACAATTAATCATAACTTTTGAAGATGGCGCAAAATAAAATAAAAATTTATAACTTCATTCAATACAAAAATCAAATCCTATTCAATATACACATCTCACATTGTCACCTGCAAAACACAGCCGAAAACTACTTTAATTCAAGAAAACAAATAAGATTTCGTAAGCAGCAAAAGTTCGCGAAGATGCTGGTATCTGACGTCCTTGCTGAAAGAAAAATCGCAAAATTATCTGGCAAACATATTTAATTTCTTTGGGATATCATAATTGTTTTGATAAGGTATATTAAGAGAGTAATCAAGATTATGAAACAATACATCATACAATATATATTATGAAAATATACATCTTGCATGTATATTTTTGCATTACGTTTTGATCGTCAAATCCAAAAGCCACCAAGGATGATAGTTATAAAAGTTATACGAAATTTGCAAAGGAAACTCTAACTTCGTAGAAACAAAAATACCGCATTGTAAAGAATGTTCACTATTCTATATAGATGCTACTAATGGACCAATTGTATATAGTGATAAAATAATAAAGGAAACATGAAAATGGATCATTCGAGACAACAGCATTTCTTGCTACCGATCTAAAAACAAACCTTTAAAAACTAATTAAATTTTATTTAATTTTGCGCCGACTTAAGTTATGATTAATTGTAGTGTTATAGGTTGTTTGGCGAAGGAAAATATTTTATACTCTTAGGCGCAATTTACAGTTTCATTTCATGTTTTTTTTTTTTTTTTTTTAGTTGTTTGAATAGTAGTTGCTTTTTGGAGTCGGTTCTATTTTTTTTACAAAAAGATTTTTTTTTTTTAGTAATAAAAGAACATGATGATACTCCACTATACAGAATATCATACTTTAATATACACTGATGGAAAAAAAAATCCCAACACCAAGAAAAAATTATTGTACAATAATGAAATTTCAGCAACACATTTGTCTAGGTAACATATTTACTTGATTAAAGTTTCAAGACCACAGGTAGAGCCATTAGCGAGAAGAGCCATTTTAAATGTGAAATGTTGGTACATTAGTAACCGGTGTAACCGCCAGAATTTTGAATGCAAGCATGCAAACGTGCATGCATAGTGTCGTACAGGTGTCGGATATCAGTTTGTGGGATGGAGTTCCATGCCTGTTGCATTTGGGCGGTCAATGCAGGGACGGTTAAGGCTGGTTGTGGATGACGCTGGAGTTGTCGTCCAATGATGTCCCATACGTGCTCGATTGGAGAAAGATCTGGTGATCTAGCAGGCCAAGGCAACATGTCGACACTCTGTAGAGCATGTTGGGTAACAACAGCGGTATCAGGGCGAGCGTTATCTTGTTGGAAAACACCCCCTTGAATGCTGTTCATGAATGGCAGCACAACAGGTTGTATCGCTAGACTGACGTATAAATTTGCAGTTAGGGTGCGTGGGATAACCACGAGAGTGCTCCTGCTGTCATACGAAATTGCTCCCCAAACCATAACTCCAGGAGTAGGCCCTGTGTGTCTAGGCCGCAGACAGGTCGCTAGCAGGCGTTCACGTGGCCTCCTTCTAACCAACACACGGCTATCATTGCGACCAAGGCAGAACCGGCTTTCATCAGAAAACACAACAGATCTCCACTCCGTCCTCCAATGAGCTCTAGCTTGACACCACTCACGTCGCAAACGGCAGTGGTTTGGAGTCAGTGGAATGCACGCTACAGGGCGTCTGGCTCGGAGCTGTCCTTGAAGTAACCGATTTGTAACAGTTCATTGTGTCACTGTGGTGCCAACTGCGGCTCAAATTTCAGCTGCAGACGCAGTACGATTAGCCACAGCCATGCGCCTGACACGGCAGTCTTCCCTCTCAGTAGTGCCACGTGGCCGCCCGGAACCCGGTCTTCTTGAGGCAGTACCTTCCCTTGACCACTGCTGCCAACACTCATGCACAGTGGATACATTCCTGCCAAGTCTTTCTGCAATATCGCGGAAAGAAAACCCACCTTCTCGTAGCCCTACTACATGACCTCGTTCAAACTCAGTGAGATGTTGATGATGGCTTCTTCGTCTTCTTAGAGGCATCCTTGACTAACATCAACCCACTACGTCAAATCTCAACTGTAAATAACGATCACGAACCTTACAGCGCTTATTTAAAGCAAACCTCATTTGCATGTTCATAGTGTCACTACGAGCGCCACACTTATGCGCGTTGCTCGAAATTTGAATCGACGTCATCTTTCAGATGTATAAACAATCAGTACAAAAACCCTTAACGGGTTAAAAGTTTGTGACGCAGCTACTTTATCACTATAAGAATTTGAAATATGGGTCTTAAAAATAATGATATCAAGTTTTAAGTGACGCTCTTCTATTAGTTAAAATATACATAGATTTTCTTATTTGATCATTCGCTTTTTTCTTTTATTTATATTTACAATGCAAACATAATATTTTTAACTTCAAGATAAGACAAATATATAAAATATACTCACTGATGCTTTTTCATTTTCATTTCAATTTCAAAATAACAGTTTTAAAAGGAATGATATAAAAATTCCAGTCACGCCTCGGTGTCATTTTAAAAGATTTGTTTTTAGATTCCATTAAAATTACCTTTGTTTTGTCTGATAAAGTATATTTACACATTCAAACAGTGCTTTTAATTTTTAAATATGCTGTCAAATAATCACACTTTCACTGAGTTTGCATTATAAATAAAAATTATTTATTTCAATAAATCGATTTGTCTTTTGCGTCACGCTATCCAAAACTGTGAGTAAAATATATGTAAATGTTATTTTGTATCATAGTATTCAACTAAGTGAGAATTTCTGCAAAGAGACAGTGTGATGCAAAGAAAACATTTGCACAAATTTTACTTGCAGTTTTGGATAGCGTGACGCAAAAGACAAATCGATTTATTGAAATAAATAATTTTTATTTATAATGCAAACTCAGTGAAAGTGTGATTATTTGACAGCATATTTAAAAATTAAAAGCACTGTTTGAATGTGTAAATATACTTTATCAGACAAAACAAAGGTAATTTTAATGAAATCTAAAAACAAATCTTTTAAAATGACACCGAGGCGTGACTGGAATTTTTATATCATTCCTTTTAAAACTGTTATTTTGAAATTGAAATGAAAATGAAAAAGCATCAGTGAGTATATTTTATATATTTGTCTTATCTTGAAGTTAAAAATATTATGTTTGCATTGTAAATATAAATAAAAGAAAAAAGCGAATGATCAAATAAGAAAATCTATGTATATTTTAACTAATAGAAGAGCGTCACTTAAAACTTGATATCATTATTTTTAAGACCCATATTTCAAATTCTTATAGTGATAAAGTAGCTGCGTCACAAACTTTTAACCCGTTAAGGGTTTTTGTACTGATATCATTACTTTTTAGAGGTTATTGATCAAAAAATTAAAACGAGTCGTTCCGGCTCATAGGAAGGTTAGGTTGATTTATCTTTTCTTATGAAGATGCCACCATCTTTTTTCAAAATGACAGCTACAATTTATTAATGAACTTGGTAGATTTATTAAAGAGGTCTATTTACATATGGAGTTTTAAGCAAATCGGTTCAAAAGTTATTGTGATAATTTTCAAGTGGCCACCATTTAGAAACAAAGGACAGAGTGACTGAGATGCCCAGTGAACTTATCAAAGATATTTGAATATGTCAACTGTGCAAATGCGATTCAAACTGATTCCATATTACAAAAGTTATTGTAGTAAAAAATTTTTAAGTGGCCGCCACTTGGAAACAAAATGGTGGAGCAAGTTGCCTAGCAAACTTTTCCAAGATATTTAAACTGTATTAAATTCACTCCCCAACTTTGATCTGAACCCAGTGGCGCCGATTATGTGGGGGCTTGAGCCCCCCCAGAAAATTTTCTGTAAGGGATCAGCCCCCCCAGAAATTTTGAATACTGATTCTCTATTAAACAAGAAATTCTTTCCTCTATTTCTTATTTAGTTTCTTACCAAAATCATAGCTGTAAAATAAGGTTGTTGCAATTGAAAATGGACATAAATCGACTAAGAAAAAAAGAAAGAAAAACAAGAGAGGCTGAAAGTCTCTGTATGGGGCGCAGGGTGAGTTCAGAGGAAGATGATTCCCTTTACTGTGCTACACTTATAGTTTGTGCATGAGGAGCAAAAGTTTTCAGAAACATCGATGCAAAGTAATATAACTATTTTTACAAAAGTTACTGCCATATAAATTCGATTTACATAAACTAAATGGCAAAGATTATGATGGCATTTTCAGGTCCAGTTTTGGGGCCCTTTGCTACTCAGAGCCCCTGGCACGTGCCCCTGTGTTAATCAGGCCGTTGTTTGTGTGTGCATATGTTCTTTTCCTTGGGTAAGCGTGTGTACATTATTACACCATATTTGATGACCTTGTATTAGAAATGTGATGCCCCCCACCCTCAAAAAATAATCTTGGCTACGGCCTTGGTTCGAGCCCCCCCAGAAATTTTTCAAAGTCGGCGCTGCTGTCTGAACCAGTTTAGTATTCTAAAAGTTATCGTTGTGGCATATTTTCAAGTAGCAGCCTGATTTCAAGTGGCTGCAACTTGGAAACTAGATAAATGTTGGAACAAAATTCATCCAAGATATTTGTGTGATAAGTTCAATGTCCAACTTAAATTGATTCAGTATTTCAAAAGATGAGAAAATTGCATATATTTCGGTAATCAGATGCAAAAATTTTGTAATCAGAAAACATACGCCAAAAAAAGGCATAAATCTCGCTGATTTTTGACTCAATATATGTATTTAACATCTGTGATATCACTTTTCAGAAATAGCACAAATTTCGTCCATTATAGCAGCGAAAATATTTGCCTATCTTTATTTAGTGAAAAAGAGAAACAATCGCTATTTGAGCAATTAGCCATGATAAAGGTAAATTTTGTTAATAAGACATGAAACGATGGATTTCGACCCAGTGGCAGAAACACCGCGACATAGTTACGGACACAGAAAAGCGGCTTGCAGACAGTTTTTGTCTGCAACTTTCGAATAACAATTCACTTAAAAAAAACTTCTGTATAAAAACTAAAACTAATACTTTTATTATTTATAATTATCTATATTGTGTTGTGTCAAACATTGCTATAAAATATTTAATTGAATGAGATGAATTGAATGAGTACACACAATTGTTTATACTATATTGTCCTGCAGTAAAATTGTATTCGTGTATTGTTGCACGATATCACCTGATGTTACCCCCCCCCCCCCAATCACCTTTCAGGCTTTTTGAGTGTATGCCATTTTCACCACTGATTAACACAAATTTTGCAGACAGATTATGAAATTTTAAAAGCCTGTCACAGACAGCTACGAAACTTTCTGCCACTGGGGATTTCGATAATTCACTGCAAAAATATTATGTTGTTTTGTAATGAATTAACAGCTTATTTCGTACTTTGAAAGATTAAAAGTAAATGTTATCGGTTAAACGATCCCGTATTGTAGATAGACTTTTGTGTTGCGTATTTCTGCAATGTATAAATAATAAAAAAAGTAATTTCATTATTGTTTTGTGAAATAATCTCATATCTCAGCAATCATTTTTTAAAAACATACAAAATTTAATAATTAGCAGTGAAATTCCAGTGGCAGAAAGTTTTGTAGCTGTGTGCGACAGGCTTTTAAAATTTCAAAATCTGTCTGCGAAATTTGCCTGTAATCAGGGATGAGAACGGCTTACACTCAAAAAGCCTGAAGCTGATAGCAGCAATCTTTGGGGGAGAGAGCTTAACAATAGTGGTGATCTCGTGCAACAATACACAAATACAATTTTACTACAGAACTATAGTAATAAACAATTATAAAATAATAAGTTGAACTCATTCAATTAAATATTTATAGCAATGTTTGACACAACACAGTATAAATAACAAAAGTATTAGTTTTGATACAGAAATTTTTATAAGTGAATTATGAAGTGGAGGAGAAGTTTTGGAGCAGTTTTAAAAGAAATTAGCACTTTTCTATGTCCCCGTAGAATCTTAGTAACAGGGGAAAAGAATACGCATATGCTGTCTATCAAGGGAGATATAGGCTGCTTAGGTCGCCGTTGTTAAGTACTGTTTTGTGTGTTCCTACCAAGGCACCTATATGGGGGCTCTAGAGTTCCTACCAAAGAGCATCTAAGACGTCATACATGGGTAGCGCATTGTCGCAGGCGAAAAATGTCCGTAAATTGCAGACAAAGACTGTCTGAAAGTTGTGGGCAATTTTTTTTATTAGTACAGAGACAGACAAAGAGTGTTCGAAAGTTATGGACTAATTGTTTTATTAGTGCAGACAAAAACTGTCTTCAAGCATTTATTCTGTGTCCGCGACTATGTCACCGTGTCACGGTGTTTCTGCCACTGGGGTGAAATAATAGTCTATATTAGCAATTAGTTGCTCTTGCATAATTTTAAAAAATAAGCGGTAAAATGATTGATTCCATATTTCAGCAAATTTATTGCATACATCGGATATTGTCTTTGCAAAAAAGGGCGAATTTCATTGATTAACATAGAGATAAAGCCTATTTCAGCAAACAATTAGGATTAAAATAACCTTATTAAGCAACGGCGAAATGATTGCGTGTTTCAATAATCAGCCACAAAACATCGTGAATTTCAGAAATCACCTTTGAAAAGATTTCAAATTTTATCGAATAACGCCGAATTAATATCGTATTTTAGCAATTAGTTGCACTTAAGCATAAATTTTTGACAGTTAATAGTAAAATGATCCCGTATTTCCGAATTAGGCTGCAAAATTATTGCATATTTCGGGATTCAGCTTTGAGAAAAGCATAAATTTCATAGATTAGCGGCGAAATAATTGAGTATTTGGAGATTAAACTTTATAAAGAATACGAATTTCATCGATTAGGCGCAAAATAATACAGTGAATTTTATTAGTTAGCAGAGATATAATAGCGGTATTTGGGAATTAAATGTAAATTTTAACTATAAAAATTGACACCATAGTTAGCGGTGAAAATAATCCCGTATTTTCGAAATCAGCTGCAAAATTATTGTGTATTTCAGCATTCAGCTTTGAGAACAAAGTGCAAATTACGTCTATTATCGACGAAATAATTGAGTATTTGGGACATTTAACTTAAAAAACGCAGAAACTTTATTAATTAGCGATGAAAAAAATTATGCATTTTAGCAATCAATTGTAAAATTATCGCGAATTTTGGAAATCAGTCTTGAAATATGTGAATTTTATCGATAACTGGTGAAATTATAGCATATTTTAACAAGTGGTTGTGACTATATGTATAAATATTGTTAATTTCACATTTATTTTTGCACATGCTGTGCAGTTTTTTTTTTTTTTTTAATAATAATGTATAGACCTTAAAAAAAAAAAAAAAAAAAAAAAAAAAAAAAAAAAAGATGATACCTATATGTACCAGATTGAACAAATATCGAGAGAGAAAAATAGATACCTACCATTCCTTATAGAATGTGTAATTTAATTATTTATGGGGGAAAATTCTTAGGGAATCTACATATTTAAAGCCTGCAACAACTTAAAAATATTATTGTAGATTACAATTTAAAAATTTTTAAATAAAATTATCTAAAAAATAAATATTTAGAAATTATTTAAGTAAAAATTCTTAAATTGCAAATTAGAAGTATTTTGCAACAAATATTTCACTGGCTCCTAATTATTTTAATTATACTTTTATGAAATTTCAGTTCTTTTGGTCAGTAGATTTTGAGCTACACTAAAAAACTAATATCACCAAGAGATTTAAGATTGAAAAAAAAAAAAAACATTAAAAAACTCAAAAGTCCCAATAAGTATAATTGCTAAGCATATTGACTAAATTACTTCAAATTTAGTATCCAGTTGTAAAATTTTCTCCAGGATCTAAAAGTCAAAATTGTGTATTCGTTGGAAATATAAATTTTAACATCGTTGCACACTATTCGAAAATCTGACTTCCAAACAGGGTTGTTGATTTTTTTTATTTTTTTCAAAAAAATCGATTTTTTTTATTTAAATCAAGATTTAATTGATTTTTATTATGTATTCATACATTATTGTACAACATTTGTTTTTTATTATGTGTATATATATGCACAATATCCACACTATCAATCATTTTACTTAAATTATAAAAATATAAATAATATTCTATTTCTATAGAAAAAATCCATGTAGGCATTTATTACCAACATTTTTATTCAACATAATATCTTCATAATAAGAAGTAATTGTATAACAATCATAAATGCGGTAGTATGAGCCACTCAACTTCAGACTTTGACTTTGTAGCTACAATAATGTATTGAAATAAAGCAAAATTTTACTCACACTATTGAACACATAAAATAATTTTGGAAAAGGATAATTTAGTAGGAAATATGACATATAACTGAAGCAATGTATTAAGAGAAAAAAATCTTTACTCATAGTTTCTAATCAAAATTTTAAAAAAAATAAGGAATTAGGGAAGATAAAAAAAAAAAAAAAAAAAAGATATCCTAAAAAATTTTTACTTAGGTTTAACAAATATCATTTGAATCAAGAAAATTTTTTCACACTTTACCCATTAACAATATTCATATTTTCATTACCATTTTAATACTTTCACTTTTTTTTTTTAATCTTTTTTTTTACATTTAGTGGGTACAATTCATTAAAACAAGCAGTGACAGCAGCCTCGAATTGTATTTAATTGATTATATGTAGTTAAATTAAAATGTTATTATTTTTTAAAAACTTTTTGGAGCCTGCAGGGCTTTTTAAACAGTACAATGTAAACAATGCTATTATTTTTTAAATATCATATGAGCCAATGCTAAATGACATAAACTGGTATAAGAGCTAAATAAATAAGGAAATATTTTCTTTTTTAAATGTTTTTAGAAATTGCAGAAGTAGGAATTTCATAGTAAATATTAAATAATACATTGGGAAATTGAGAACTAAAAACTTTAAAATATATCCTTAAAGTGTTAATGAAGGCGGTAAAAACTGATAAAACCCGTTACACCATTGCACAGTAAGTATTATGCCAACCCTGTGGCAACTTGTACCGCTAAAACGCTCTAGAGTGATCCCTGGTAGCAGGAGTTGTTTATATTTAATGTCTACGGATATTCCACCTCCTTCCATGACTTAGCGGTAAGGTATATCTATATAGTTTTATTTTCTTAAAACTTACAATTAGTTTTTCATAAAATGTAATTACATGTTTCGTCTGTTATGAAGAACAAAAATGTTGTCAAATATAAACAAACCAGTGTTTCCACTACAGTCGCTTTTTATGCAAAATGCTATACAGTTATCCAAAATATGATCACACATTTATACTAAAAAATTACATTAAATTCTATAATAATAATAATAAAAAAAATCTTTCACAAAAAAGTCACAATAGACAATTTGCACGTTTTCGGATTTTATTCTAATAGAAAATGAAAAGGTAAGAAAATAAATACATACATATTCATTACATGAATAATAATAAATACACAATAAATACATACATTTTCTTTATTTGAAATCTAATGTCTGATTTATAACAATTTTAACATCGCACTATTTACTGTACAGAGAAAACGCAGTATAATATATTGTGACGTCACTCTTTATGACAACAAACTAAAGTAATCGTTGTTTACATTTGATTTCATGCTTTGCTTTGCTTCTTGAATCAGTGAAATAGGTTTTCTATGATATAATAATGACTGATATTAAAAAATTGTAGTATAAATATTGTATTATTTGTATTGTACCATTTTGCACTAATACAACACACAACAGCTAACGCTTCTCAAAAGTTATTTTTTAGCGTTCCACAGGATCCTATGAAACGAAAACATTGGACAACCGCCATGAAAAGAAAACATTTGAAAATGATGATAATGATATTGAATGATTCTAAGATGAAAAAGAAATGCTCAGAAATCACATAAACGATTAATAATCACGAAAGTTAAAACAAATTGCTGCTTACTAACCAGGCTAACAGAATGTAAACATTGAAGCATCATAAACTGTGACGTCAGGCAGCCTTTTGAAGTCACGTGATTTTTGGTTAATTTTAAAATTATTTTTTAAATTAATGAGAACTTTTTTTGCATTTTTAATAAACTTTTTGAAATTTATGGGCCTAAAACTACCATAAGAATAGGATTTTGTTCAAATCCCCCATGTGTGCAAATTCCTCATTCAGGATGAACTTATTTCATTGTGATTTCGGACAAATTGTGAAAATAGTTTTCAGTTGCATAAATTTGGTAAGAAATGAAATTATAAACAAACTGTCACTAAACAGTGTGAGCAATCTATTAATGATAAATAATGCAGGCCTTGAAAGTGGGTTTAATTTTTAAGATGCATTTGTACAATTAACTGCTATGGGGGAAAAAAAGAAGAAGAAAAAGAAAACTAAGTAAGAAAGCTTTTGATAAGTTTTATTTAGCTTATTTTTGGAATAGCTTTACTATAAGGCGCCCATCGCTGTTGCTGATGTACATCTCACTGAATGAGTCGATTACTGCAAATCGATATTCTGAATCATTACAAAACATCAAAAATACATTTCAAGAAAATAAATTACTGTTTCACTCTGGTGCTTGTTTTGAAATTCACTGAAATAAATTAAGCATATTTTAAAGATTAATAAAATATTTAAAACAGTAATAGAAATTTGAGCTATTTCACCACAAAAAAAAAAAAAAAATTTCAGAGAGCTTTCAAGCTTTAACACATAAAATTCAGCATTATAAATGATGTATAATCTAAAATAACTTGAAGATTTGCCCCAAAATTTCAAAATTACAGCCTTGCATGAATCTGAAAATGCATGAAAATCTGTACAGAAGCAATCACAAAACAAACAAAAAATAAATAAAATCACTGGATGCAGCTAATTTGTCATGCACGAATCTGAAAATTCATGCTACAGCGGTCAGTATCCCAATATTAAGACTAAAACAATATCACTGGATACCCCTAAGTCATAGCACATGAATCAGAAAATGCATAAAAAATCTGTACTACAGTGGTCACTATCCCGATATTAAAACAAAAAAAAACATCACTGGATACTCCTAATTCATGGCACATGAATAAGAAAATGCATGAAAATCTATACTGCATCAATTACTAGAATACACTTTTTTCCCCTAAATAATTCCATTTATTAAAAAGTAAAATAAAATAATAAAATACACTCAAAAAATTAATTTTTATACCTCAAAAACGCATTAAAAAGAAAAATCATTCAGCTGGGCCGCATTACAATAAACACATGCGCGCGGCTGGCACAAAAAGAAAAACAAAGTTCCAAGACAGTTAAATGAAGTACCGATACAAAAAAGTTACTATTAAAAAGTGTCGATACACTGAATCTCATCACAGCATCATGAATCGCCAACAGGTACCCTATAGTAAAGCTTAGCCTTATTTTCTTTATACTGCTTGTGCTGCATTATTATATTTAGAGTAGAGTACAGTATAAGCTTGATACAGGGTTGCCACTCAAACAGGAGAATGAAATTACCTGACTTTTAAAAGGTTTTCCAGGTATATTCTAAAAAAATTTCAGTCTAACCGTATATTGAGCATTGACTGTGTTGAGGGCAAAATAATTAACGTCCCACTTGTAAACACAAAATTTACATATGACAAAAGTTGCATATAATGATAGCATTTGTCGCTTATAAGCGAGATAAGAAATTCCTTACATGAGCAAAAGAGAAGGGTGGGGGTGTTTAAAAAAAATAGCAGAAGCTAATGGAGAAAAAAAAAAGGGGGGGGGAGGGGAAATGACCGTGCATTGGCAGATTTTTCTTTTCACTGACTTTTATAGTCAATTTTCAAATTCCCTGACTATTCCAGGTTCTCCAGGTAGCGTGGCAACCCTGTTGATATAAAGTAGTTTTCATACTACCTTAGCTATATCCGTCAAAAGCATTATAAATGATTATTATGATACACAACTAAGACATTCAAATTCATTTAAAATTTAACAATATTGTATTAATACAGTATATATTGTATCAATACAGTATTAATACAGTACATACAACATTTCCCAATTACCCATTACACTAGACTTGTGATGTATCTAATTAAGGCTGTAAATCAGTCAGATAGCTCCCTTTCTCCCTTCCCATGTTATCATATATATATAGGATTTTTGTTGTTTCGTTTTACAAGGCTGTATCATTCAAAAATAAAGTTTTTCGTAATCTGTTTTTTGAAAAGAATAATACAGCTATTTTATTCCAATAAATAAATTTTGGACTGTAATCGAAGTATCTCTTAGTATCTCGATTAGTTAGGATCTCTAATCAAAACATTTAAATTTATTTTTCCAAAAATTGCTAAGCTAAAAGGTGACATATTACGAATAATAACAACATAATTAAAGTAATAATAAACATAATAAAGAATTCGAAAACTTGTTTAATTATCATATTACAGAAAACTGAGTAACATTTTGCGAAAAAAGCGACTATAAAAAATGTAAACAATGGTTTGTTTACAAATAACAATACTTCCGTGCAATCAGACGAAGCCTATAATTACATATACGTAAAATTATAAGCAAGTTTTAAGAATATAAAATTATAAAACACTTACCACTAAATCATGCAAGTAGGTGGAATT
Source organism: Salticus scenicus (assembly GCA_963930645.1). Taxonomy (NCBI): domain Eukaryota; kingdom Metazoa; phylum Arthropoda; class Arachnida; order Araneae; family Salticidae; genus Salticus; species Salticus scenicus. Next base: position 80,832,676 of record OZ005649.1, read on the forward strand.
TTTGAATAAATATTTTAATTCCCCATTGAAAATAATAATGTAAAAATCACTGCTCACACTCTCGCTCTCATATCTCAGTGTTATTTTAATTTAATAAAAATTATGATTAACACGTTCACGCCGGCGTGGTACACCGGTGGGTCACAGCAAAAGTATCCGAGCACTACCAATATTTGTCTAAATCATGCAAAATTTCGTATTAATTCCAATTTCCAATCAACAAATTAAACAAAAACACCGCGGCGCGGACGAATACAGGGAAAGCAATTAGCTTAGCGTCTACAGGATGTACGCATCCGTATGATGTACGCATGCGCTCCAAAGACCATGGACCATGGTATAAATTTGTGTGCATGAGGGATTTATTAAACGTTTTCGCTTTAAAAATATTTTTAATTCATTATGAATAATGATGACATAGAATATCTATAATTAAAAAATTCTTCATTTATTTTAAATATTATCTAAATACTTTTTTGACGAAATGGGAAATCTTAAAATTAAAATTATATTCTTCATAACAAAAATTTATTGACTGCATTCACGTTGGTCAGCCAACCAACGTGTCTTGAAAGTAAGAACCGAATTACGACATTTTTGCCGAATAAAAGCATGCATTTTGGCGGAGTAATATAGTTCTATTTTCAAAGCAACTTTTACAAAAAACAAGAGTTTTCCTGAAAAAAACAAAAACGTTACTCGATTCAGAAAGATCCCATTAACAACATATATTAATTAAATTAAAATCGTTCGTGCGGTTTTAGAGATATTTTTTCATGAATTTAGTTCATTACATCCTTACACCTCACGTTTTTCCTTTTTGGCTTTAAATTGAGATTCAGATCTTAAAACATACTGCATGTAGGAACGTAAAATTTTCAGGATAGATTAAGACCGACGATAAAAGATTATTTTGAAAATATCAGAACAAAATAAGGCATATTTGCTGAGATATTAAGTGTCGGCTTTTACAAATCTCTTTGATGTCAGACTAGGCGTATATATGAGTTCGCAGCTTTCCGTCCGTTTGTCCTTCCGCTTGCGTCACTCGAAAAACTGCCGTTTTTCATGATTGTATTATTTGTATTGTACCATTTTGCACTAATACAACACACAACAGCTAACGCTTCTCAAAAGTTATTTTTTAGCGTTCCACAGGATCCTATGAAACGAAAACATTGGACAACCGCCATGAAAAGAAAACATTTGAAAATGATGATAATGATATTGAATGATTCTAAGATGAAAAAGAAATGCTCAGAAATCACATAAACGATTAATAATCACGAAAGTTAAAACAAATTGCTGCTTACTAACCAGGCTAACAGAATGTAAACATTGAAGCATCATAAACTGTGACGTCAGGCAGCCTTTTGAAGTCACGTGATTTTTGGTTAATTTTAAAATTATTTTTTAAATTAATGAGAACTTTTTTTGCATTTTTAATAAACTTTTTGAAATTTATGGGCCTAAAACTACCATAAGAATAGGATTTTGTTCAAATCCCCCATGTGTGCAAATTCCTCATTCAGGATGAACTTATTTCATTGTGATTTCGGACAAATTGTGAAAATAGTTTTCAGTTGCATAAATTTGGTAAGAAATGAAATTATAAACAAACTGTCACTAAACAGTGTGAGCAATCTATTAATGATAAATAATGCAGGCCTTGAAAGTGGGTTTAATTTTTAAGATGCATTTGTACAATTAACTGCTATGGGGGAAAAAAAGAAGAAGAAAAAGAAAACTAAGTAAGAAAGCTTTTGATAAGTTTTATTTAGCTTATTTTTGGAATAGCTTTACTATAAGGCGCCCATCGCTGTTGCTGATGTACATCTCACTGAATGAGTCGATTACTGCAAATCGATATTCTGAATCATTACAAAACATCAAAAATACATTTCAAGAAAATAAATTACTGTTTCACTCTGGTGCTTGTTTTGAAATTCACTGAAATAAATTAAGCATATTTTAAAGATTAATAAAATATTTAAAACAGTAATAGAAATTTGAGCTATTTCACCACAAAAAAAAAAAAAAAATTTCAGAGAGCTTTCAAGCTTTAACACATAAAATTCAGCATTATAAATGATGTATAATCTAAAATAACTTGAAGATTTGCCCCAAAATTTCAAAATTACAGCCTTGCATGAATCTGAAAATGCATGAAAATCTGTACAGAAGCAATCACAAAACAAACAAAAAATAAATAAAATCACTGGATGCAGCTAATTTGTCATGCACGAATCTGAAAATTCATGCTACAGCGGTCAGTATCCCAATATTAAGACTAAAACAATATCACTGGATACCCCTAAGTCATAGCACATGAATCAGAAAATGCATAAAAAATCTGTACTACAGTGGTCACTATCCCGATATTAAAACAAAAAAAAACATCACTGGATACTCCTAATTCATGGCACATGAATAAGAAAATGCATGAAAATCTATACTGCATCAATTACTAGAATACACTTTTTTCCCCTAAATAATTCCATTTATTAAAAAGTAAAATAAAATAATAAAATACACTCAAAAAATTAATTTTTATACCTCAAAAACGCATTAAAAAGAAAAATCATTCAGCTGGGCCGCATTACAATAAACACATGCGCGCGGCTGGCACAAAAAGAAAAACAAAGTTCCAAGACAGTTAAATGAAGTACCGATACAAAAAAGTTACTATTAAAAAGTGTCGATACACTGAATCTCATCACAGCATCATGAATCGCCAACAGGTACCCTATAGTAAAGCTTAGCCTTATTTTCTTTATACTGCTTGTGCTGCATTATTATATTTAGAGTAGAGTACAGTATAAGCTTGATACAGGGTTGCCACTCAAACAGGAGAATGAAATTACCTGACTTTTAAAAGGTTTTCCAGGTATATTCTAAAAAAATTTCAGTCTAACCGTATATTGAGCATTGACTGTGTTGAGGGCAAAATAATTAACGTCCCACTTGTAAACACAAAATTTACATATGACAAAAGTTGCATATAATGATAGCATTTGTCGCTTATAAGCGAGATAAGAAATTCCTTACATGAGCAAAAGAGAAGGGTGGGGGTGTTTAAAAAAAATAGCAGAAGCTAATGGAGAAAAAAAAAAGGGGGGGGGAGGGGAAATGACCGTGCATTGGCAGATTTTTCTTTTCACTGACTTTTATAGTCAATTTTCAAATTCCCTGACTATTCCAGGTTCTCCAGGTAGCGTGGCAACCCTGTTGATATAAAGTAGTTTTCATACTACCTTAGCTATATCCGTCAAAAGCATTATAAATGATTATTATGATACACAACTAAGACATTCAAATTCATTTAAAATTTAACAATATTGTATTAATACAGTATATATTGTATCAATACAGTATTAATACAGTACATACAACATTTCCCAATTACCCATTACACTAGACTTGTGATGTATCTAATTAAGGCTGTAAATCAGTCAGATAGCTCCCTTTCTCCCTTCCCATGTTATCATATATATATAGGATTTTTGTTGTTTCGTTTTACAAGGCTGTATCATTCAAAAATAAAGTTTTTCGTAATCTGTTTTTTGAAAAGAATAATACAGCTATTTTATTCCAATAAATAAATTTTGGACTGTAATCGAAGTATCTCTTAGTATCTCGATTAGTTAGGATCTCTAATCAAAACATTTAAATTTATTTTTCCAAAAATTGCTAAGCTAAAAGGTGACATATTACGAATAATAACAACATAATTAAAGTAATAATAAACATAATAAAGAATTCGAAAACTTGTTTAATTATCATATTACAGAAAACTGAGTAACATTTTGCGAAAAAAGCGACTATAAAAAATGTAAACAATGGTTTGTTTACAAATAACAATACTTCCGTGCAATCAGACGAAGCCTATAATTACATATACGTAAAATTATAAGCAAGTTTTAAGAATATAAAATTATAAAACACTTACCACTAAATCATGCAAGTAGGTGGAATTTTTGAATAAATATTTTAATTCCCCATTGAAAATAATAATGTAAAAATCACTGCTCACACTCTCGCTCTCATATCTCAGTGTTATTTTAATTTAATAAAAATTATGATTAACACGTTCACGCCGGCGTGGTACACCGGTGGGTCACAGCAAAAGTATCCGAGCACTACCAATATTTGTCTAAATCATGCAAAATTTCGTATTAATTCCAATTTCCAATCAACAAATTAAACAAAAACACCGCGGCGCGGACGAATACAGGGAAAGCAATTAGCTTAGCGTCTACAGGATGTACGCATCCGTATGATGTACGCATGCGCTCCAAAGACCATGGACCATGGTATAAATTTGTGTGCATGAGGGATTTATTAAACGTTTTCGCTTTAAAAATATTTTTAATTCATTATGAATAATGATGACATAGAATATCTATAATTAAAAAATTCTTCATTTATTTTAAATATTATCTAAATACTTTTTTGACGAAATGGGAAATCTTAAAATTAAAATTATATTCTTCATAACAAAAATTTATTGACTGCATTCACGTTGGTCAGCCAACCAACGTGTCTTGAAAGTAAGAACCGAATTACGACATTTTTGCCGAATAAAAGCATGCATTTTGGCGGAGTAATATAGTTCTATTTTCAAAGCAACTTTTACAAAAAACAAGAGTTTTCCTGAAAAAAACAAAAACGTTACTCGATTCAGAAAGATCCCATTAACAACATATATTAATTAAATTAAAATCGTTCGTGCGGTTTTAGAGATATTTTTTCATGAATTTAGTTCATTACATCCTTACACCTCACGTTTTTCCTTTTTGGCTTTAAATTGAGATTCAGATCTTAAAACATACTGCATGTAGGAACGTAAAATTTTCAGGATAGATTAAGACCGACGATAAAAGATTATTTTGAAAATATCAGAACAAAATAAGGCATATTTGCTGAGATATTAAGTGTCGGCTTTTACAAATCTCTTTGATGTCAGACTAGGCGTATATATGAGTTCGCAGCTTTCCGTCCGTTTGTCCTTCCGCTTGCGTCACTCGAAAAACTGCCGTTTTTCATGATAAACACGCCTACCAAATTTCGTTTATCTAGCACAGCTCCTTCCTGGTGTTGGGATTTTTTTTTTCCATCAGTGTATATTAGAATATCTTTTATTTTTCGAAAGTTAATGTAAATATTTAGTGCACTATCCTAATTTCCAGAAGAATATATTTATTATAAACTTCTTAGAAGTTATTTTAACTATTAATCATATTTAGCCATCCTATTATACCCTAGTATTCAATTATCGTATGAACATTAATCAAGTCTAGCTTTAAAAAGTACCTAATGAAAATCTATCTAATTACCATAAACCATAGAATAATTTTAAAAACCGAATAAACTACTACGTCAGAAACGCCAAAGAAAAACATTTGAGATGCATAAAGCTGTTTCGGTAGCCTTACGCGTACCGTCTTCAGTGCAAAAAGAATTTTGAATCTGGAGAAGTGCTCGTATATATAGGAGAGGGACCGAATTTGACGTATTAGTTTATTTGGTTTTAATATTCGAACGCCAAGTCTCCTGTTATTACATGGAATAATTTATTCAATATTAAACTTAGTTTTTGCATGTATAACTTTATTTGGTAAAAATCGAATGTAAAAAGTAGTTTGGATAAAAAACTATTATCTATAAAATCTTTTACTACTAAATTTCGTTTCACGAATAAAATACGAAATTATTTTAGATTAAAAAAAAAATTATGACCTTATGTTAATGAGATTTTTTTTTTTTTTACTGTAATATTCTAACTATAGACTAATTGTGTTAGATTACGTAAGAATTCTGCAACAACTTAAATAATGGTGGATAACTTAAATTAAATATTCTATAGGTCTGGACTAATCAGATTAAAGACTATTTAGTCAATAAAACATATTTCTTAAAATTGCATATATATATATAAGAGGAGCAAACGTTTAGACCGTGTTTTCGCTCAAAAAAAAAAAAAAAAAAAAGTTATTGATTTTTCGTTAAACTTATCATAACATAGTATGTCTACATATCTTCCTAGATATGACTACATATTTCTCTAGTAACTAGTAATACATCTAAACAAACGATAATTAGGGTTTAAGTTCAGTTATTTTTTAATTTATAAGTTTTTTGTGCCTTCTGAAAAACTGTATTCGAATGAGAAAACATGGTTTGAATTTTTGCTCTCTCTCTCTCTCTCTCTCTCTCTCCCTATATATATATATATATATATATATATATATATATATATATATACATATATATATATAATTTTTGTTCTATCGTACTCTTTTCAATTAGATATTTTTATAATAATTTTGTACCGTGAAAAAGAATTAGATTTTTGGAAAAGGTTTTAAAAAGTTAATTTAAAAATTTGGCAAATAAAGATATAACACTAATCATGGTAAATTTGATACAAGCGTACAGTCAATTTCTACAAAAATAATAAATTCATAGCTTTAAAATTTTCGTTAAAAAAGAATCTGCTTTATCACTATAATATATTTTTGATGATAATCAATAAATTTTACTTTAATTGTTAAATACATATATTTTCTTTTTAATAATTGCATAAAAGTAAATGGAGGCCTCCCTGTTGAGACTCAAAAAGAATTTGGGTTTCGTCTATGGGTATGTATGTCTGTATGTCGCGCGATATCGGTCGCAAAAAGTCCCGTTATTGACTTGAAATTTGGTACGCATCTTCATAAGCCCAACGGAATCAGCTGTATAATTTTGGGTGGGCATTCCATATAAATTTCGTGTACAGGGACACGCCAAAGTTTTTCTTAATATTACGGCCTCTTAATACTACAAGTCAATAGACTTGCAATTTGGTACACATATTTATGAACCTAACTGAACTAGCTGTATAGTTAGTTATAAGTGTGCATTACATTTGTAGTTCGTGCAGAGGAAAACACCAAAATTTTTCTTATCATTACGGCCTATGGGCAGAGTTTCTATGTGCAGCAATAAGAGCCGCAAAAATCCTCCGATTGATTTTCAAATTCGCACGTTCAGACGTTGTATAGAAATAGCTGTATTTTTATGCCCATATTGTTTAAGGATTGTGTATAGGGACACGCCGAAATTCTTATCAATACGGCATGTGGGGGTAATTTCGTTTAAACGTATCTTAACATCATTACTTTGCAATTAACAAAACGAAATTAGCTTACATTACGGAGATGCTTGAACTTATGTTTTCTGCAGAAAATATGTGCTATTAGGCTTCCTAATTAATGTATAGGACATTTTAAAAGTTTTCTGGTAATGCCACGTATTAAGAAGAATTCTGGGATTCTACTGTTGAAAGTTCCAACTTATTGTCCAGGTCCATACAGCTGAAAAAGATGGCGTTAAAGTAAAGAGAACTAATAGTTCGCTGTAAAATATGTTTATTTTATTTTGGAGAGGTTTCATAGGAAAATCAACGGTACCTTAATAGTGGAATTACAGCTTGACCGTAAGTTACGAGAATGCAAAAGGTAGAGGTGAGAGAGAGAGAGCTACGGGAATCACATGTTATCCTATCAGTACTTTTAGAGCGAATTCTCAAGTTGTCTACCTCGCAATCGAGATCAGACTGCTGAATTACACCAAGATTTTCGAAAAAGTGCCAAATTTTACAGCCAAAGATATTCCATTGTTTCTAGATCAAATTAATATAAATATTTTGAATTTAGCAAGTCCGTTAAAGAATTAACGCCAATCATCTATGCCAAATTTTATCGCCAGAAAGCCGTTGAGTAAGGGAGACACTCAGACTAGGATTTATTGCATATCCTGTCATTATAGAAATATAAATTACCCTTTAATGATGTTCGAACGGAAACGTATTGCTTAATTTTGTTTCCAATAAATAAACTTATGCAACTTAAAAGAATGAAAATGTAATTATGTATACAACGGTTTATAAATGAAAATAATATTTTTTTTATATTTTATTTACTAAATGATTTAGGAGAGATTATAATTCTGAGAGATGTCATTTAAAAAAAATAACTATTAGAAATAAATTATTTATTTTAAAGAATAAGTTTTTGTTCTCAGAAGATTTATTTAATCGCTCAACGGATAAAATATTATTAGAATTAAGATATCTATTTATAGACAAATGCGAATAAATATAAAAAGTAATTTAGAATTTTGTTAGATATTTTATTAGACATTTAATTTATTGAAAATATAGTAATTAATTATTGCATTTATTTAAAGCTGTAACTAAAACTCATATATGTGAAGTAATGACTTCACATATTTCTCCCCAGCGAAGAGGGAAAAAATGAATCGTCAAAATGGACAAAAATGATAAAAACATAAAACGCTCTCTCTCACCTTCACAACAGTATAATATAACTCAAAAAATGTGTATACCCTTATGGGAAATGTAAACTAATCTTTTGTTCAACAAGAAAAAATTGTGGCATATAACAATAAATTTGAAAAAAATCAATAATAATGACAGTTATGGAACAATGAGACATAGTCAATTATTGTCATGCTACAGTGACATATCTGAAACAAATTACATAATCAATAAAGTATATAAATTTGACATATAAAATGTGTAAAATATTAAAAATAATCCTTCATTAAAGTGTATGTATGGTTGAAAATAAGGAAAAGGAAATCAGTAACTAGAAATATGAAAATCAATTACTTTTGTATTTTGTTAATTTTGAAAAAAAAATTAATATTGCATTAATATGAAAAAGATTCAAAAAAATTTTTGAGTAAAAAAAACTATCATCCTACACGTGAAAAATTAAATTCCAACAAAGTGAGCCAGAGTGTAGAACAGAACAATAGCTATGACAGATATTATGGTTTTGTGATGCCAAACTGAACATAGCGTAATGAACTATATGTGAGGGAAGCAGAAGAGGCTTCATGTTGTGCAAAAAAATGACAACCAGCATTCTGCCAAGCGACATAATGAAAATGTCTTTTGTATGTGTAAAAATGTGTAGAAAAAAAAATCTAGCCCTATGTCAGAATAAATGCGCACATGTAAGAGTTTAAGAAAATAATTATTTTATTTTATTTTATTTTATTTTATTTTATTTTTTTAATTCTATTTATTTTTATGCATTCTAATTTATTTTCTTTTGCATAAATTTCTGAACCAACTTTATTTCAATAGATTGTGTTGGTCAAAAAAACAGTATCAAAATTTATCCGTATGAAATAATTTTTTTTTTTCCTGAACAAAATTTTAATAAATGAATTAGTATTTGAATTTCTCAAAAAACATGATCTCACTAAAAATTTAATTTTTAATGCATAAAATCTGAGTAGACCTGAAATAGGTGATAAGAATACAACTCATAAAAATTGTCAACAACAGCAAAAAAAATTCTAAACACATATTTTGTTTTAGAATTACAGTTGAATTATTATATTATTAAGCCCAATTAATATTCAAGACCTTTCTTAAGAATGATACTGTATGTTACACAGATAATTTTATAATACCAGTTCAGCAAGAAATAGTCTTTAAAAAAATGAAGAGTGAACCAGCCACATACTTCTGCACAGACTACCTCTTACAACGCACAGAATATTTCAAGGTCCCATTCAAAACGCATCTGTGGTGCAAACCTTACAAAAAGGAATTATTTTAATTAAAAATTTTTAAATAATTAAATATTTAATTTAAGCTGACAGAAAATTTTCTGCAAGAGTTTTACTCTTTAAACAAGAAAACATTTTGATAAAAACAACATTTTTTTCACTTTTTATGTATTTCCCTGAAAAATAAATAGGCTCTAGAAACATATCAGAATTTATTGCAAGTTGACAAAAATATATTTATTTACCTTTCTGTATGTGTGTATTATTATTGTATATAGTCTTATGTGTAGACATTCTATGTAAAATTTAATAACCAAAAATGTAAAGCAATATCTCCACAAGCATACCAATAAAATGTATTAAATAAATAGGTCAGAGAAAATTTTGTGAGAGTGTGTGTGTGTATGTCAAACATTGGGTTGTGAAGCCAAGTTTGAGAATAATGCAGAAAAGCATAGAAAACATGCATTTCAGCAGACATATTTTCCATATCCTCAAAAAGATAAAAAGTAGTGTCATTAATAGGTTGAATTTAAATAAGCTTACATACTGTGCATGGGCCTGCACTGCCGAAGGTAATAGGACCTGAAGTGAGATTTTTTTCTTCAATCAGAAATACTTTTTTTTTTTTTTTTTTTTTTTTTTTCTGACTTATAAAAAAAAAAATATAAGTGATTTGGAGATTTTTATTCATCAACCTCAAAAAGTCCTTTCATATAAACTGGAGGGGATTGTTGACTGTTATACCAACTATGTGAAAAATACCAGAGCCGGAAATCAAACCTGGGCCCTCTGCTTAATAATATTCGTTGGCAACGCCTTGCCAACGAATATTATTAGGCTGAGGGCCTGAGTTTGATTCCCGACTCTGGTATTTTTTACATAGCTGGTACGCCTTGACAACGAATATTATTAAGCGGAGTGCCCCAGTTTGATTCCTGCCTATGGTATTTTTCACATAGTTGGTATAAAATTCAACCATCCACTCCAGCTTATCTGAAATCAATTTTCAAGGTTGATGATTTAAATTTTCAAATTAAAATTTCGTGGTCTATTGGAGTTATGCCACGATTAATATTTTCACAAGAGGGCACCTTAGAGGGCACCCTTGGGGCACCTTAGATTGAGGGTGCCGTCCTTTCACCTTAGTTAAGGGTGCCATTTTGGCTCCCTTAGGGGTGTCACCAGTGAGACAAGCTTTTCACCCCTAAAAGGTGCCATGTGTCACCTGTAGTTTTAACAGTGTAATTGCAAAGAAAAATGGTATAAACGTTTCAATGGCAGCCCTTGTAGAAAAAAAGTGTCAACTGGCAATCCTTCATGATTTTCATCGTTTACCATTACCTTAGTTAGCTGAAACCTATATTGATTAAGCCAGTGAGTCGAATCTATCATTGTACATATATGTTGTATAGTTCCAATAGTTCTTGTTGAACTTCCTTCATAATTCCTAAAAGGAATTCATTTTAATTAGTATTTGGAAAGTCTTGCAATAATTCTCCAACAGGTTTATAAATGAGGATTGGATCATACTTATTCTCATTTTGCATTTTTTTTTTTCATTAATAAATTGACTAAAGCATTATCATCTTTATATAAAATTGACTTATCAAGATGGAAAGCACTTTTAATATTATGAAGGTCTTTCCACATTGTATAACTATCTCTTGGTAGGTGAGTGCTTCTCGTTATCCCCTGTAATATTTTTGATATGGGTATACCAGCACTTAACGATGAGGCAAGGTTTAATCTTTCCAACTTCTTTTTCATATACTACATGGACAGACTGGTAATTGACTTTTATTTCAGTAGCTTCGTTATGTTTCTGATGATACACTCATAAATGCTGGGCAAGTGTGTCCTATCTTTATACATCCCAATTTTTTCAAATGTCTATGTCTATTTTCTATAGGACTATATATTCCACTTCAAAGACAATCATAGTACATACATTTTATGTCACTTTTCTTTAACGAATTTCAGAAAATAAAAAAAGCTTGATAACTTATTCTCAATGCTATTTCTTTTTTTTTTTTTTTTTTTTTTTTTTCCAATCTAGAAAGCCAGATTTACAGTTCCGACATCTTCAGAATGAATATTCCTTAAATGAGAAGAGAAATGTTTTTCCTCAAACTGAAATTACGCGACATTTTTTGCAAATAATTGGATCACGCAAAAATTAGCGACATTATAATATAAATAATAACAAGATAATGAAACTAAATACGAGAAAACAATAAAACACGTGTCCTTGTTCATTATTTATCTCCAAGGCTTCCGTATGCCGTAGCGTAGAGAGAATCGTTCAAAAAATGATTCGTTCTCTGAAAGTCAGACCTATCCTCTTGCGCATGCGTTTAAGCCCATTAAAGTTACGGCTGCCGTAGCTCTAACCACTTCGTTATTAAAAATATAGTAATTAATTATTGCATTTATTTAAAGCCGTAACTAAAACTCATATATGTGAAGTAACGACTTCACACCACGCAATCGTCCAAATTATGTCGAATTTCGAACAATTATTCATGAAAAACGTAGAATAAGCGGAATAGTTTTTACTGGTGTATACAATGTTTTTGGTTCGTTTACAGAGACACACAAAAGAATTTCGTGACACTAGAGCTTTTGGACAACTTTTTATTTAAACGCACTTTATGCTGCATTGAACATAATGGAATTGACATACATTGTAATGATGCTTAAAAGCATATTTACTCTTAAAAAATGGTATGTATATACTAAATTATTTATTTATGGGACCACACAAAATAATTCCGATGACGTACTGTAATCATCCAAATAATGTCAAATCCGTTTGAAAAATTAATGATTTATAATTAATTAGGTGCATTCTTATAATTGACGTGTATAATGACTGTGGCTTCTTTTTCGAGCTACATAAAAGAATTTCGTACTATTGCGGTCTCTAGTCGTTATTTCTTCAAAGTTCTTTTTTTTTTTTTTTTTTTTTTTTTTAACACGGTTATACCCCATTAAATAAAATGGAATTTATTAGGATTTTAAAAGAATTCTTTTTCTGTTGAAAAACGTGGGTTTACAGGGTTAAACAAAATAGTTCCGATGTGCCTGAAATCCGATCAGCCTTAATCATTTTGCATAAAATTTCGTACAAATATTTATGAATTTCAAGGAAATAATACAAGACTGTCAGTTATTAGAAATGCATATATACAGATAGGTATAGAAAGAGAGATACAGCGGGGTGAGGGAGTTGAGGGGCTGTAATCCCCCTCAGGAATGTATATGTTTATGTAGAATGTCAATCGCATCAATATATATATGATATAATAAGGAATAAATAAAAATGACTTTTTGAATAATGTGCGATGAAAATAAGACGTTGCGGTTCCTGTTCTGCAGATCCAGTAATGTATAGAGAGAAATTTTATATAACATATTTACCATAACAGTTAATAAACTAACTAATATAATGAAATTACACATTACAAAACTAAACTGTGCAGACTCTTCTTTTCGTTTAGGAAAAAGATTTATTGAAGAAAAATATTAATTTACTTATTCATTTCTAGCGTGAAATTAGTTTTTTAATAAGAGCAATATATGAAATACGATTACTGGGGCAGCTGACATTTAATGTCGTCATATGACAATTTCTTTAAGACGCTGATTTTATCAGCTCTATACGATAAAATAAAATATTTCTTCTCGCACATACTATTCTTATCATATTATTTGTGTAGCGTGAAAGAAATTATGTATAATGTTTATCTTCACTTTAATCGCATGACGTATTTTATTTATTATAAAGATAAAAATGAAGAAGTAGAGCATTTTCAAGATTAATTTTATAAAATAATAAATATAAAGCTTAAGTAATTCTAATTATTTTCATTCTGAATGCGAAAATATTTTAATGCATGGAATTACCAATAATAAAAAAAAAATTCTAAACATACAAGTCTGTAAAAAATGATAAACTGAAAGATAATTTTCATGCCATATTTATATAAATATTAAAAATCGCTTACTGGTTTTACATTCTCAACTTTTAATAATATAACTTAAAATTATATCACTTAAGAAACATACATATATGTATTTTTACTTTCCAAACACTATAGTGAGGAAAGTATTGTAATCATGTCAAAAATACGAATATGAGATTTTGATGTTTCTATACGTTTCGAGGTCCAATGAGTCCGTTTTCACTATTTTTGCGATGATGTATGTATGTGTGTGTATGTCTGTGTGTATGTGTGTGAGTGAACAAGCTAGCGTCTAAACGCTTTGTTCGAATAAGCTAATAATTGGTACATATATTGTAAGTCACCATATTACGATCCCTATTGATTTTGGTGAATCTAGCACTTATAGTTTTTTTTTACAGGGTTACAAAGAAAAATGCTTTATCACTATGGCCTAAGGGACCAAAATCTTAAAAGTGCGATAGCATCAAAACGCCTTATTCAATTGAAAAAATAATTTATACACATATTATAGGTCACAGATACTCAATCTGTATAGATTTTGCAGAATCTAGCACTTATAGTTTTTTTTACAGGAACACAAAGAAAAATTCTTTATCATTAAGACCTATGGGGCCAAATTTTTAAAAGGGTGATAGAGTCTAAACGCCTTATTAATCTGAGCAAAAAATTTGTACACATGTTAAAAGTTACAGTTGCACCAACTGTATAGATTTTGGTGAATCTAGCACTTACAGTTTTTTTACAGGGACACAAAGAAAAACTCATTATCATTATGGCCTATGGTACCAAATTTTTAAAAGTGCGATAGCATCTAAACGCCTTAGTCAATTGAGCTGAAAATTTATATGAATATTATAAATTACTGTTGCACTAACTATAAGCATTTTGTTGAATCTAGCATTTATAAGTTTTTACAGGGACACGAAGAAAAATTCTTTATCATTATAATCTATGGGCTCAAAGTTCAGTAGCGTCAAGTAAGACATCGTGTAATATATGGAGAAAAATACTCAAACACTCTATTATGGTTTTCTCTCTTTTGTTTGTTTAACAACTCCTCTTTCTTTACTTTATCTACAAAACTGTCAATTACTCAATGTTCGGAAAGTCGAGTGGAATCACTCCAGATTTTTTATTATTATTTTAAAGTGTTTTTTTTTTAATAAAATTTTGATAAACTGCATATTTTTATTTATATATTTATTTATTTAAAGAAATCCAAGCTGGTTTATGCATATTTTTTTACGGTTAATATCAATAAAAATGAATCGAAGTAATTTCTTATGCTGTCAAAGCATTTTCAAAATTTTCGGCTTTCATAAGTTAAAGAAATTAAGAAATATATAGTATAAAAACATTCACCCCACAATAGGTTTATAATCGTTCGTTTTTTTTTTTTTTTTTTATTTAATGCTGAGTTTTATCATACATAAAATTTATATTTTTTGTGTATGTATGAATTTAGGCTTCAAATAATATTTAAAATACATTAATGTAATTAAAATAATGTAGTGCAAATGTAAAATTGTTCTTTTAATTAGTTTTCATTTTTAGCCTTTACTTACAAACAATGTGACTTAATATTAAAAATATAAATTAACTTTCTGGGAAGGGTGTTTAAAACTTAATTAAAATTGCATGTCTGTATTAGAAAATTAATGTCATGCTTCGTATTAAATCTTTAATCAATATTTCACTTTCATTACAAATATTCTTAGTTTGTATTGAAAAAAAATAATAATGCATTTACATTTTTTTCCCAATTATGCGTGATGGCATTTTATTGAAAGCGATAGTTATCCCATTGTAAAATGTACTGACACACATTAATACGAAAACATTTACATATTCTTCTTATTCACTTTTTATATATTTCTTAATTGCGTGTCCGATATCCTTGACTCTAAAAATCCATGTCAAAGTGGTAGTGATTAAATAGTTTCTCTTTCGAGACTGTACCAAATGCCAAAAAGAAAAAAAAAAATAATAATGCTTTGCTCTTTTCGAACGCATTTAAGAAAATACGAATTTTGTCACCTATCAATTAAAATAGCACTGTTGAAATATTTAGAATATATAACGTCTATTTCAAGCCAATACACTCTAATAATCGGGTAATTAACCTTTTATTCCGTTATTCTATTATTAAATCTTATTCTATGGGAAAGCATAACATAATTTAAAAGATGCATGTTATTTCAATCAATATGTAACATAAAAAACATCTCTATTTCTATGCATTTTTGTTAACAAACATTTATCTGCAAATTATTAGACACATTTTTTCTGGGCTATGATAATTAATTAATCTTTTTTTTTTTTTTTTTCATTTAACTTATAATTTTTGCATACTTTACTTCCTACTAAATTAAATATTCCGTTAATTTATGTGATGTCAATGTTTATTAGATTGAAATGAAAACCACATGCTTACATTGGAAACGGGCAAAATTTTACTGTTTAATGAAGGCTATATCATCCTAAATCACAAAAACAACTATTTATTTAAAGATAAATCTAATGACTGTTATGTATCACCTTTGTGCGTTAAGGCAAGCAAAAAATGCATAATTAAATCATTTTACATTATAAAAATATTGTAGAAAGTGCAGTTACTCAGTGAAGGAATATAATCTAGTTGCGGCGGATAAACAGTTAATAGCCATTCTTGGATAATAACAATCACGGTTAAAAGCCACTCTTGGATAACAAAAATTATTCACAATCAATGTAGAAATGATCAAGTTTAAATAATTTAAATGTGAATTTTATAGAAAGTTTACAAAAAGCTGGTTTGCTAAGAGGAGATCAGTTGCAGGTAAAAGTTCAGATTTTTTACTTTAATCACTATGTCAATAAACTAATTAAACAAAAAAAAAGGTAAGAAACTAGGTTCTAAGCAACTGATTAACAAGTTTCGATTTGGAATCCATAGATTAGGTCTTAACATAAATCACTGTATTGCCCTTAATTTTTAAACATAGTTGCATTTAACCATAAATAAAACATCAAAATATTCAAAAGTATTAATAATTTAACATAAGCATTAACAAATTCGATATATTCCAAATCTGAAACTTCTTAGAACCTCTAACTAAAAATGAAGTGAATTATTTTGTTTGACATAATATGCTTTCATATTTTTTTATAGATAACATTAGTTCTGCTTTCAATTTTTGGAGTCACTGAATCTGGAGATTTATACCCTTCATGTAGGATCAAAATTGCGATGGTACGTCTCCGGACTACGTTTAGGTTTGTGTCCCAAACCTAAACAAATTCTCAATAGCGTAGTACAACTACAACGTAAAAGTCACTCACTCTCCCTTCACTTCTATGAAATATTTTTATTTGCTTTAGTGATATTCTTTGAAAAGTATATTTCAATAGGTATAGTATAAATAAATTGAAAATTAATTTTTAAATTGACAATTATATAACAGCTTTTACTTATATTCTATATAAGACCCTCAAGATTTATTTTATTTTATTTTATTTTATTTTATTTACTTTATTTAACATTTAAATTTTTTTAACTTGCTTAAAATTATCTCCTAAATGGTCTAATACTCGTACATTTTCCATTACAATAATTGAAATATCTCTTTGCAAGTCATTTACATTATTCGAATTTTTCGAATATTAAAATTTAAAACTTTAAAGCTGTTATTTCCTTTTTAACCTTCTATGCAGTAACATATTTTTGCAACATCATTTCCTGAAATTTATTGTTTTACATTTCAAGATTTCATCAATACATCTCATCGCAATAGAATCATTTTATCATGAGAATTTATTTAGAAATTTAACGGAAGTTACGTAACAAATTCAAACTAGTTTCGGATAGAGAGGAAATTAAAAATGCAATTCTATATGTCTGTGATGAAAGCAATTGTTCGCAATTTTATGCAATGCGCACTAAGAACCTAATTTATCATTTGGAGCTATCCGTTCTGAAAATTAATAAGTTGAATATAAATTATTTCTCTTAAGTTCCAACAAAATTTCAAATTCTTAAGTGATTAGTATAAATTTATTTATTTATTATTATTATTATTTATTTAATTATACGTCCATGCATAACGCTGGTCGGCATCAATACCTTTCTTTCCTTTGAAATTAATGATCTTTTGTGAAAAATTTAAAAATACTAACCCCAATTACAAAAGTTAAAATTTTCGATTCAAATTTTATTTGTCTTTTTTTTTTTTTTTTTAATTATTTATTTATTGGTTCAGGGTGTCACCTTTGAAAATAAAATTGTTTTCTCTTGCTAAAGCATTAAAGTTATCAATGTGCTATATTTTTGTTTATTTTTGCTTGTAAGTCCGCTTTCTTTCCCCATTTTTTTATCGGAAACAATCCCGCGTTTTTTAATTCCCCTTCATACTATAGATATGAGGAACTTAGGTAATCGTGAAAATTATCGACATCGGATTTTTGACTTTTTTACACGTTTTCAGGTGTGACGAATCCAAAAATGACAAAATTTGTATGGTGCTCGTCTGTAGGATGTCTGTTAGTTTGTTAGTTCTGTAGTATGTTAGTCCGTTAGTGTGTTAGTATATTAGTCTCTGTACACGATATCTCAAGAACAAATTGTTGCAGAGAAGTCTGATTAGTTTTAAAATATTGTTTTTGAAACTGGCAAGAACCCTATTCATTTACAACATTCGAATTACAAAAATTCATAAGTTATTAAAAATTTACGATTTTCTTATCATGGGAGAACAGGGTAAAATTTCACTTAAATGTGCACTAAATGGAAAATTTTTACCGTAAGAATGTCAGACAAGTTTAAAAATATCACTTTTGATGCATGATGTACACCAGTTATTATAAACATGCTAATTTGAAAATTTCGCAAGTTATTGGAAATTTACGAATTTCTTAACATGGCAGAATAGGGGAAAATTTCACATAAACGTCAATTTCACAAACGTCCCCCGGGATTATAAAAAGGGCAATGTGCAGCTAATGAAAAGGTGTTTTCTAGATTCATGTGGGCAGTTTTGGATTCTTAAGGGCTCATTTAATATTTAAAATCCAGAGATTTATTTTAAAATTTCGATTTTAAGTACAAATAAAAGAAAAACTTTCAAACATTAACTTTCTTTACAACTTAATTTTGCTTGTTACTGATATATGAACGACTGTTGATTGTTAAGCAGAATACATTACATTTATTTATATTTATAACATATATTCAATTTGAAGGTTATTTTCAATAAAAGGCAAAGGCGCAACTTTTTTAGATTAAGGGCAAGAAGGAGGCCATTTTTCAGTCAAAGGGCAGGCAGGGCACAGCGCCCTCCTGCCTGCTCTAGATGAAACATATATACATATGTGCGTGTGTGTGCAGATAAAATTTGTGAAATAAATTTTACAAAAATAAAAATAATAACTATGTCAGAAAAAAATTTCACAAAAATAAGAAAAAATCACAAAAATAAGAAATTTTTTCACAAAAATAGGACCTTGGAAAAAAAACCTGGACAGACCCCTGATTATATAAAAACTGGTCTTATTAGTACTTAGTCTTGTGCTTTGCAGTCGTTTGTTGAAAAATTTGTATCACAAACTATTTAACTTTCTTCATTGCAGATTGCATCACCCAGGTTTGGTGAAGATGTTCCAATACACATTTTAACCAGAAGTTTATTATCATAGTAAATATGCTTTCATAATGATAGAAGCAATTTTATTTATCTGATAGAATAGCTTTGTGTGTATCATTAGAGCTGATAAAATATTAGCATGATAAACTTCAATGTTAAAGAAATAAATAAATATAAAAGCTGTTTTATGTACTGTTTGTATAGGCAGAAATTACAGAATATGTTTAGTTTTAAGTAATTTCTTAACGATATTTTTTCTTCAAATTACATAACAATATTTTATTTCTTTATTACTTTTTTAAAATAAATTAAGCAAATATAAATTACATTTAACAATATGCAAGTCGTTTTGTATAGATATTTATATTAATTTTAAATGAAAAAAATAATAATAAAAATATTTTAAAACAGTTCAAAATTTTTCTTAATCAAGTTGTATGTTTTAAAAACATTTTTTAATCATTCTCATAATATGTGTCTTTTACACTGAAATTTTATTTTAAATGCAGTTAATTCGTATTTAGAAAAAAATGTCTGGATTTAATTCTTGTTGTTTTAAAGGTATTATTTCATAAATAATATGATTATGTAATAATTAAAAATTATTTCTTTTAAAGAAATTGTAATAAATTTAAAATAATTCCTGCGCGTTTTCTTTTAAATTCTTGTTATGAAAGAACTGTAGATTCATTGCTTTAAATTTGAAAGACATTCTCATAAAGGTTTTAAACTAAAACATTAATTTAAAAACTTGAGATGGGAATTAATGAAAATAAAATTGCATGTAAAAGTAAACTTGCTACTTTTTAAAAATCTAATATTCTAATTTTTCCTTCAAAAATATTATTACTTCGTTTAATTTAGAGAAGGATCACTAACAAATTGAGCATGTAACATTTTTAATACATATAATTAGTTTAAAATTTAATTTAAATATTTAAGTAGTAAAACTTTTTATATTCAGGGGGGAAAATTATAAATGAAGTTATATCCTTTAAAATGTACCAAAAAAATTTCTTTAGTTATTTTATGTTAAAAATTCTTGAACGACTAATGGTTGCATAGAAATAAAGAGGCACCAAATAAAAACTGTTAATTCTACACGATTGAAATATATTTTTTAATCATTTTTTTTTCTCAGTTATGGAATACTGCATAATTAATTATATACAGAAACAATATATATTAAAAGTATTTTTTTTTTTTTTAACAAAATGTCCATAAATTAATTACTGATTTTAAAACATTTTTGTACCCAAATGTTTATGAAAGAAATGTTAAAGGAATATTTTGAATAAATTAACAATTCTTTAAAAATTATTTTTTATTTTTTATTATATTTTTACAGCATCTACCGGAAAACGCTTACACAATCCCTAAAGAATATGTTAATCCCAGCAAATTATTACAAAATATATTTTACAACTACAAAAGCCCCGGGTTCGTGAATGAAACGAATTCCGAATGCCGGAAAATTTTCAAAATCAAACTTGAAATGTACTAAAATCGGCCTGATGCTGTTTGTGTGCCAATAGATCAAAGTTTGCTAACGAAACCATTTTTAAATTCATCAGGTCAATGAAGGTAGTGTTGATCTTATCACTAAAATGATCTCCGAACAGAAATAAATGAAGATTTCAGACCAATTTTTTATACCAAAACTAAATGCAAAACTGGTGTACAATAGATATAAAGACAATAGACAATATATAGATAGACAATATATAGATGTGCTGGATTAAAATTTATGGTGTGTGAAGAAGTCTTATTGTCTTTATACAATTTTTTATAGTATAAAGAACTAATAAAGACTCACTGTGTCTTTATGTAAGCAAACAAAAGAGATCCACACTTTAAAAATGGATAAATTAGCATTAATCAGCTCTTACATAAAAATGTGATTATTCCTACGGTAGATAATACTTAAAATTCAAATGCTCAAGCTGTAAAACAAAATGTAACCAACATAGTTGCTTCACTTTAAACATTCTCTTATAAACATTTTCTTTATTCTATTTCTTTAATTCTATTTCCTTAATCTATTTCTCATAAACATTTTATACAGATGCCAAATACATCACAGAATCTCTTAATTTTAACACTCTTTTAAAGATAGTATCTGACCGTATTTTTACATAAAAACCACAGCTATAAATTCATTTAACCATTTTTTTTCTTTTACATTTTGCTCATCGTGTGATCTTATAATCGGTGCGTCCACACACAGAGTCCTTAGCCATTTATTTATATAGATGGTTGTAGTAAAATTGCCTGCTTCCAATTCTTCTTCATTATTTTTTAGTTATTTTTTATTAAAATTTTAACACGACATTGGATTGAAGATTTTTTTTTTTTAATGCTTTACTATAAAATTTATCATATCGAAAAAAAATTTACAAAATTTCCATATTCTATAGCTCCACAGATACAAAATTTCCATATTCTATAAATTTCCATATTCTATTCATGTACGATAAAAATCGTACATGAATTTTAAGAGATACAGTAAAAAAAAAAAAAAAATAGGCTTTATGTCTTATATGTTTTTATGTTTAAATGCTTACACATTCATCAAATACATATATTAAAAAATAATAAAGCTAAATGATAGCAATTGCCAATTATATTATTTCCATACGTCCGTAATTTTAGAAGTAAACAAACCTTCTGTTATTCGTAACATTTAATGCGTTGAATCTAATATTTTGTAAATTAATAAATAAATTAATTTAGATAAAATCTCATTTTTCTTCCTATATAATGTATTTTATTTTTTAACATTAAATAAAAAATTAAAATTATGTCCTTTATATTATATTCTTTATACAGTAAATTTTATTCTCAGGCTTAATTATAATACTTAAAGGTATATATATATACATATATATATAATAATTATATAACAAATCTAGTTTAAACTATTGTTTTTATGTAATTCAAATGCAATATTATCCATACATTTTAATCATTAATATTCTGCTATCTAATGGAAAGGGGATAGTCCTACAATGGATTCCCAGTTATTGTGGTATACCCTCCAACATACAAATTAATATTTCATAGTATTGTTAGCCCCGTCTTCTTTTTCACACAAGTATATTCTTAGAGTATTTTTCTTCTTATTTAATCGCAATTGCATTTGGAGAATATTTCTCTAAAAATTTATTGGTCGGAGAAAAAGGGCGGGACTAACAATACTACAAAATATTAATTAGGATGTTGGAGGGAATGTTGTGGCTTATGGGGAAATAAAAAGGCACACATACTCCCAAAAGAAGTAATCTCCCTTAGACCCCCTCTATGCCTCCTTTTAAACTAAGAAACGCTAAGCTTCTAATTAAACAAAGAATTTAAAGTCAATGTGAAACTACCAAAAAAAAAAAAAAAAAAAAAAAAAGTTGTTGGCAAATTCTTCTATAGACTTATTATTTCTTACTTGTCAAAAAACCTCCCTAAAGCTTTTGGAGTCTCATCTTTCTGGTCTCTTTCTGGGCATAACTTTTTATAAATTCATCAACACCGCTATGGATTTGCTGACTCGCCTTTTCCCATTTTGTGTCAGCAAAGTAATAAAATGAATGACGAGCATCTTTAGTACTGTTCTGCAATCCAGGATGCCCGAAGTTCTTCATATTTTAAGACACTATCCTACCCTTGAGATACTTGCTTTTTTCATTCAATTGCAAGACTTCGCATACTCGAAAGAACGAAATGAAGGGCGCAATCATATATATATATATATATATATACACACAGGGTGTCCCATAAGTCTGTAGACATTTTAAAAATTTACAGCTATTGAAGGAATTGATAGAATTAAACGCGGTTTGCGAAAAAATCATTCTTGCGAAGAGGAATTTTTTTTTTTTTTTTTTAGTAAAAAAATAATAATTAAGCTTTTTGTCGTAGAGGCGCTGTTATCACACATTCTCATAAAAAAACTAGTACTTATTCTCATATAAATGATTTCAGTCATATAAATATTATTCGATGTGTCCGTCGTCATCACAACTTACAGTTTTCAAACGAGTTATAATTCTGCTAGCTGCAGCTTCAGTCGGCGGTTCTTCTGGAGGGAAAGCATCTTCACCAGTAACGCTTTATCCAGCAAGTCAGCTTTGCAATTTAAACTTCATGTATGCGCAAGTAGGACGCAAAATAAGAAAAAAGCTGTTCTAATCGCAAAATTGTGCAGTTTATAGAACTTTCATTTGCATTTTTCTCTTTCACATCCGTGCGAAAAATTTAACTGTTTGTCTTACTATCGTCGACAAAAAAGTTAACTATATATTTTTCTTTGCCAAAAATAAAGAATGATTTTTTACGCAAAGCGCGTTTAATTCTATCAATTCCTCTTAAAGCCGTAAAAGGAAAGAATTCGCAGAA
The DNA here is from genome assembly GCA_963930645.1 of Salticus scenicus. Classification (NCBI taxonomy): domain Eukaryota; kingdom Metazoa; phylum Arthropoda; class Arachnida; order Araneae; family Salticidae; genus Salticus; species Salticus scenicus. Next base: position 80,856,242 of record OZ005649.1, read on the forward strand.
ATCCACTGCGGAAGCAAAACACCACGGCTCGTGAGACGAATATTCTTGCCAAGACAATGTCCCGCATAATAATACAAGACCTGGGACTTGGTGCTTACCGTAGAAGTACAGACCAATGACTTACGGCTGATCTTATGGATAATCGTAAGACCAGAGCGAAAGTTCAATTACAGCTGCACGCGAATAATAAACATTGACAAACAGTTTCGCATATGAAAAAATGTTAACTATAGAGAAAAAAAATCAAAAAACAAAATGACAGGATGTTAGCTCGCAGTTTCAAAGAAGCTGAAAAAAAAAAAAAAAATCCAGACACCACCCTGTTTCAGTAATGGTTTGGTGTGTGGTTTCGTATGAAGGTGTAACCAAGCAACATTTTTGTGAAAAAGATGTGAAAACGTCAGCTAAAACTACTAAAGCGACATTTTGGAACAAGTTGTGAAGGCCTTAAGTGATACTTTGTTCGCTGAAAAGCAATAAATGTTGCAGCAGGATTCAGCACCTGCGTACAGGCTTGAATGACCCGGAGATGGTGTGAGAACGACTTACCAGAGTTCATTCGAGATAATCATTGATAAGATTTGAAACCCAGATTTGAATCTCCTGGAACATTTTAGAGGAGAAATTTTGCGCTAAGACTCATAGAAATATTGAGACTTTAAAAGAAGATTTAGTGAAGACAGCAGCAGAAATTGTGATTGATGCCGAGCATGCAGCGATTGATAAGTGACCGGAGCGTTTCAAGATATGTGTCAAGGCAAAATGGGGTTATTTTGAATAGTTTTTTGTTTATTTTTGAAATATACTATAAATAATAAATAAAATGTATGTTAAATTTTGTTTCCCTTTCCATAACAACTAGACCTTTGTAACTGGTTATATATATATATACACACTCATGTTTGTGAAAATTGCAGCACCAAGAAGGAATGGGAATATCATAATTATATTTATTGGACACATATATTATAGTAGGAAGAACATTTGATTAAAATTTCAGGAAATTGTGAATGATATGTACTGAGAAAACAGTACATAAAGCAACGACCTCTGTGAGCAATGACAGCACTTATCTGACTAGGCATTGAATCAAACTGCGATCGGATAACATGTACAAATAAAGCACTTCATGAAGCTTCAACACGGTGCCACAATTCATTGTAGATCGCATTCACTGGTGAGTGGTGGGAGCCAGTCGCTTTTCAACAATTTAACAGTCATTTTCATTGGTGCTGGATCAAGAGAACGCGCTTGCCAGAGCAGTAGTCCAACAGAGTCTGCATCAAGGAAGGTTATGCCAATACGGACCACTTGCGGTAGTGCATTGTCCTGCTTAATTATTGCGCTTCGAAGGCCTTAAATATAGGGCAGATCGACGGGCCTTAAGTCGTCAGAAATGTAATGACTGGTTTCAGAGTGGCAGGAATGAAAACAAGTGGTGATCGAGACGTGTATCCAATGGTGTCGCATACCATGACTCCAGGTGGTGACCTAGTACGTGGCTACCAAAATTTTGATTAACCTCAAAACTGCATCAGTGATATGAACGCCTTTAATCTGTAATCAACGACAAACCTGGACGCAGGAATGACGTAAAGTCACCTTTCAGACAAATCACAATCCTGTTTACAGCATCAGGATTGCCTTATCCGTATTTAACGGCATAGTGAATAATGCAGATTGCCAGCTGGGATTCGATATCGTCACACTATCTATCACATGCAGTGATGGTATGGGGTACCATTGGATACACGCCTCGGTTACTTCTTTTTTGCATTCCTGGCACTCTGAATAGCGGTCATTAAATTTCTGGTGAGTTAAGGGCCGCCCATCTGTTCAAAATTCAAGGCCTCCGTAGCGCAATATTTAAGCAGGATAATGCACGACCGCAAGTTGCCTGTATTTTCTGGACCTTGCTTGATACAGAATGTGTTCAACCGTTGCTCCGGCCAGCGTGTTCTCCTTATCTCGCACCAATTAATATAACTTTTTAATCGTTGAAAAGCGCGTGGCCCGCCATCACTCACCAACAACTACGGTCTATGAACTGTGGCATCCTGCTGAAACTTCATGAAGTGCTGTACCCAAACATGTCATTCAATTGCTTTTCGATTCAATGTCTCGGCAGATAACTGTAGTTATTGCTCCTAGGCGTCGCTGCTTTATGTACTGTTTTCTCAGAATATATTACTCAAAACTTCATGAAAATTTAATCAATTGTTCTTCCTACTATAATGTTTGTACCCAACAAATATCATTCTTACATTCGTATCCCTTCTTTGTGTTGCACAATCATGATTACATATATATATATATACATATATGTGTGTGTGTGTGTGTGTGTGTGTGTGTGTGTGTGTGTGTGTGTGTGTGTGTGTGTGTGTGTGTGTGTGCATCGGATGAATGTGAACCGAATACCACAGCTTGTACTGAACTGGAGACTTGAAGGCGAAAACATTAGGGGAGGACCGCGGAAAAGGTGGAAAACAAGCTTATGAGGAACATGACAGAAAATGGAATGGACGAGGAAGATGCTCAGGACAGAAAAACATGGAGACAAAATCTAAAGGCAGTTGTTGGTTGAAAGGTAAATTCAGCATTGAGGAAATTCCTCAAAAAGAAAATATATATCTATTAGTTACATAAAATGTAAAAGCAATTTATGTTAAAAAATGAGTCTTAAAATTGAATTTTTCATTAAAAAAAAAATAATAATAACACATCTTGTATGAATGTGACATGCAACTGTTATTTTTCGATTCTGTTTACCACGGTTTTGCAATTTTCTTTTTCCACGTATATATGAACTTTAAACTTGTGTTAGAATTTACATTTAATTGGATACTTGGTGTTTATTTTCTCTGAAAATGAGCGCATTTATTAAGCATTTTCATGTTCCATTTTTTCTTTGGATATTTGTTGTATAGTTTTCATTCAATAACTTTCACATTGTTTCCAATACGGCATTTTTAGGTGCAATTTGATGTAGTATTTGGTGATTTATATTTGGAAATATTTATAAAACATGATCTGATGTTAAAAGAAAAACTATTATAAATTTCTATGAATAGTTTATTAATACTATTTTGTACATTTCAGAGTCATTAAAATCACATTGTTCTTACATTATAGAGAAATAATACATTATTAAATTTACTATTTATTAACGAAGCAGTTTTTGATTAAGTCCATTTATGTATTGTTACAATAATGCAAAATGATTGTATAGAATGTATTCATAAACTGAAAGTCTATGTTTTTATTAAAGTTTAGAGATTCACATATAATTTTGAAAATGTTGTATCTTTGTAAAATACACACAATAAAATAAACTCATTATATATATATATATATATATATATATATATATATATATATATATATATATATATATATATATATATATTGTGAGTATGCGTGGATTTGATCACATAAGACATTTAGTAATTTTAATCTTAATAGCTTACTTTTCTGATGTTATCATTATTTTATGCACTTTTAAGAAAAATTTACAAATGTGTTTGTAAAAAAATTAAAAATAATTTAAAGTGAAATATATCTTTCAGTATTGTGTTAATATCGTTTAAAAATAATTAAAAAATCTCAAGCATTGTCGAATTGAATTAACAATTTAAGGTTCGTTTCATTTAAAATAATATACTTTACTAAAAATAATAAAAATAATTCAATAGCTTGTTTTTATGTAATTCTTTATTCATATATAATTTCTCGTTTTTCAAATTTTTCAAGTTAATCATCTTATGAGATAAAAGAAATCTTATCAAAGTAATACAATAAGATTTTTATAGATTTATGAATTAAATCGTAATTTAAAAGAGAATTTTGAAATGCAAAAATTTTTAGACTTATTTAAATTCAAAACAAATTAATTCGATGATGAAAAATTTCTCATTATCTTTTCCCATTCTCTTTGTTTAAAAAAGAGATTTTTGGGAATGTCTTAGTTCATTTCATTGAATGGGGATATTAATTTCCCTTTTCTTTTCATATCAACGAGCACATAATCAGAATCTCTCTCTTTTTTTATCTATGCCTTCAATGGATTAATTTTGCTAGTTAGTCCTATTTGATATTTAAAATCAAAATTGACAAAATAATAGTAATATAAAACCAAATTACCCTGAGTTTGCCTGTTAATAAAAAAAAAAAAAAAAAAAAAAAAACATTTTATACTGTGAAGAAAATTAAAAGAGAAATACACATTATATTTTTCATTAAATATATATATTTATTATAAGAAACAGATTGTTTAGTAAAACTGTTTAAACTTAATTTGCTTAATATAGTCGTATATGTATTGCCTAGAAAATAGAGAAAAATAAAAATGCATAAAAAAAATTGTATTTTTTATATATAAGAAAATTTTAATGCTTAATAACATATTCCAGCATCGATCCTAAAAGCGATATACAAGTTAATAGGGATTAAAATGTACTCATTACATGTATGATTCCTAAATACAGTTAATTACTGGTACAGGTTCACGATTCCTATAACATGAAATTAACTGTCAACTAAGTGAAAACATACTTATCTTCTTCAGTTGCTTTAATTATTATTCATTAAGGAAGCGTTACAGCTTTTTTTTTTTTATAATGCTCCGTACATTAGTAATTTTGGCAATCATGTAAGTCCTATTTGATTTGATAGATGAACGTTTTGTGCTCATAGGTACTAAAGGTAAATTATAATTTAAACATAGTAGATTTAGGATTAAGACAAGGGATATTTTTAGGACTACAGTTATGAGGAATAAGTGAAGATCCATAGCATCTTCTGTAGCTATAGGAGAATATACGTTTTCGAACGAAAACAAGTCTGACTTTTTATAAAATTTCTTCCATTGTTTTACAATAGAAAAATATATAAATATTGCCTTATTTCGAGACGAAAATATGTGTTTTATCCATTCTAAAGATTTCAGTGGTCGTTTATATTCTACTAGAAATGTTTTTAAAATTTCTAATTATTTTGATGTTGAAAACTCTAGAATAGAAATTATTTGCCTGGTTGCATAAGTCCTTTTAAGATAGGTAATAGAGGCAGACTTTTTTGTTAGCTAGAATAATAAGAAAATATAGTTGATTGTTATTTATTTTCTAATTTAATCAAAACATTTATCTTATCTTATATATTCCGTTTTTTTAATCAATAAATTAATTGGTACAGGTAACTAGTAGACAAATTTAAAACAGGATTGTTATAGGGCATAAAATTTATAGATTTTTGTTACATTTTATAATAAATAAAACATTGTTACAAGTGTTCCATTGATTTATTTTGCATATTATTAATTTTTAATAAAAAAATTTAATTATTATCCGTTTTATAAACCAATTGAACTAATATGCTTACCTTCTATTGTTAGATACAAAAAAGTTCAAATTATAATATCTGTACTAATGTTTTTGCGTGTATTTTTTTTTTAATCATTAGCTGTAATGAGCTTTAAACTAACACATTACTACCAACGTAAAAGAAATATACACTGTAAAAAATAGTTTCTTAAAAATGAGCTAAATTGTGTCAAAATAGCTCCGAAACAATATATACTTAAATGTGAAAACCCATGTACTCATTTTTGAGTATACTGACATGTTCAAAAAAGGGGTTGACCAATAAGAATCCCAATAACCCCACGTTCGTCATGTCAATATACTCAAAAATGAGTACATGGGTTTTCAAATTTAAGTATATATTGTTTCGGAGCTATTTTGAGACAATTTAGCTCATTTTTAAGAAACCGTTTTTAACAGTTCAGTTGCAATTAATCATACAACACATGCACGCTTATTAACATAAAAACTTTCTGGAGTAAGAAAACCATTCATCAGAGTCTCAGTATATGAAAAGAATAAACAATTATACAGTTTACTTATTCTCCTCCATTGTATAATCATGATCAAACAGTTTTTTAAGAACTTTTATTATAAGAATCCTCGCCAAACAATTTTCGTAAGAACTTTTATTTTAAAAGTTCTTTCCTAAAGTTTTATTTTAAAAGTCGAACATTTATTCTAAAAGTTCTGACGTAAAAGTTATAGAAAAAAACTTTATGATAAAAAAGTTTAAAACAGAAGCTTCTGTATAACATGTTTAAGGGAAAAAATGTTCTTTTATAAACATTTTTAAAAAAGTTTCTAAAAATTATATAAGATTGAACAGATACTTTCAAAACAAATGCACATAGTTATTTTGGAACCCAGGTGAAAAAAAAATTAATTAAGAAATGATAAATTAAAAATTATTACTTTCTCTTCTCCATACATATGTCAGAGAAAAATTTGTTTTGGTGTCAAAATTTGGAATTTTTCTCTTTGTTATGCTTAAACGTTTTGAGTCCACTGTAAAAAATGTTTTTAGAAATAATTTTTATATAAAAGATTGTACTACTAAAATATTGTTTACAAATAAAAGACATAATTACTTCAGTGATAAAAAAAAAAAAATAAATAAATAAATCTGATCTTAAGATAATGAGTTTTCATTTTTTTTTTCAACTGCAACACATCGACTGCAGATTAGTTGGATTCAATCAGGTAAGAAATTTGAAACAAATTAAACAAAAGTGGATAATTTAAATTAAAAATGCTGCCATTCGGGACTAATAAGATTCAATGTTATGTAATCAATTAAGAAACTAAACAACAGGTATAAACAATTAAATGTAAGTAAAATGGAACTATTTTGGATAACAAGTAAAGATTTGCATAGACATTTCTCTATTTATAAAAATACATTTTTCCCCTACAACTTCATTCTGTTTATTTTTTGATTTATTTTAATTATTATTATTATTGTTGTTGTTTATTAATTTCCTTTTTCTCAGTACCACGGCTCTGAATCAAGTATTTTTCTTTTATATTGTTTGTGTACCTTAAAAAAAAAAAAAAAAAAAAAAAAATTAGATTTTTAAAAATAGTTTTTAAAAAGTCAACTGAAATCTTGTAAAATAAATGTATGATATAACCTATGGTGAATTGAAAACAAGCGTGCATGCAATTACTACAAAATTCAAGTTATAATTTTATGTCATTTAAATTAATGAAGAATAGTAAAAAAAAAAAAAAATCTGTCTTATCACTATAAAATATTTTATATAATGTTAACCAATAAATTCAACTTTATTTACTTAAAATTTTATTTATTTTCTTATTTCATAATATATACTTAAAGCGATTTAAATATTTTGCGAAAACCTAACACATTGTCTAGATCAATAAAAATGTGCATAATGAAAAAAACATAAACAGAATCTTTTTTTCTATTAGTCAAAGATTTTTTAAAGAAAAATATTAATTTACTGTTTCATTTCTAGCGTAAAATTAGCATTATATATATATATAACGGCAATACATGAAGTAATGATACCGAGACACCTGATATTTGATGTCATCATATGACAACTTCTTCTTGCTGTTCATTTTGTCAACTTTTTTAGTTAAAACGAAATATTTACTCGCAAGGAATCTATCCATATCATTCAATGCATGCTGCGTGAATAAAGTTATATGTTATGTTTCCGATTGATATATTTTATTTATTATAAAAGTAAGAATAATGAAATGTGTTAATTCGATAAAGGATTTTATAAAATAATAATTTTAAGGTTATGTAATTGTATTTATGTTTCTTATTAAATACTAAAACAATCTTATGCATTAAATTAGCAATAATAAAGGTAACGAATAAATTAGACATAGCCATGTAAAAAAAAAAAAAAGTATTGAAAAGAAAAATAATTTCATAACTTATTTTTAAAAATAATTATAATTGTTTGCTGATTTTATATTATGAGATTTTAAGATCGTACTTGAAAATCATGTGTTGTGTTAAGCACACATTTTATTTATTTCTTCTTCTTTTTTTAATTTAATAAATGCTGTCTACTCTAACAACTTCAGTAGGCTGTTTTCTGATATATGTATGTGTGTGTATATATATATATATATATATATATATATATATATATATATATATACTCTTCAGATACTAAAAGTTAATTCAAAATCCAACTTAAAAGAGCTACTGGGTATTTCTGGTTGTTATTATGTTATTTTGAAAAATAAAATGGCTAAAATTTTTACTATAACAAACGCATCCTTTCCTCAAAACAAAAAGTAAAAGTTATTATCTTGCCTTATTTTCGTTCTTATTTCATTTTGCATGTGTGCTTTTGTTTCTTAAATTCAATATTATTTAAAATTAATAAACTATGATACAACTTTAAATTTTACTGTATGGTTTTTGTGTTTTTCAATCTCTATTTTATTTACATTTATATGTTGAGTTACTTTGTGGCTAAGAAACATATCTCACAATATTACCTCGCCTAAAAGTTCACACCAGAGACGTGACAGTCAATTTTTAATTTAATACCCTTTTAACATACTAAATTATTTTTAAATTTTTAACATTTCGAAACAAGTTTTATACATACATTTTTATAATTAATACTAATACAAATTGTTTCATTTTTACCTTCTTTTACCCATAAGGTAGAGAAAGTATTAATTTTGTGTCAAACTTTCAAAATAGAGTTTTTGTTATATTGGTACGTTTTGAGGTTCCCTAAATCCAAAAATCATATTTTAGTGGTTGGTCTGTCTGTGTGCCTGTCGTCTATTACCAGAATATCTCAAAAACAAATTATAGCAGAAAGTCCAAACTTGGCATTCTAAATATGTATGATATGGGGATGCTACATTAAACTTTTCGTTGAGATCAAGGAAATGGTTCGTGCACAGGGACACCCAAGAATATTCAAATGCTTTACGTCTATAGGGGAAATTGCAGGTAAGTAGAGTTTAACATCTATAGACTGCACTAAACCAAATAAAACGGATATATATATTATATACGTAAAAACATGTTTCATGTAGATTATGGTGTAGAAATCATTCACTGTTCATTTCTAGGGCCACATAAAAGAACTAGACTATATTGCGACAATACTTGAAATATGATGGAAGTATACTTCAGGTTAAGCAGTGCGTTATTAATATAGTATTATATTTATTTTCACCATGTGGTGTGTACTAAACTTTCAAAAAATATACAGAGCTGCCGATATTTACGTCATAACATTCTTTTTTATTGTTGGTGGAAGTGCTTTACTGAAATATTTTACCATGTGGAGAATCAGATAAGTGAGAGATTGCCCATTTTGACTCTATCAATCACCACCAGTTGCCAGTAGCAGACTTTGTTTATAAACTCTCTTTTTCTTTCCTTTTTTTTTTTTTTTTTTCTTTTTTTACCGTTGCAGAAGTATTTAGTTTCTTATTGTCGATTGATCGTGCTCTGTTCTGCGGAAAAGTCTAAGTGAATCTATTCTACATTTGTATATTCTAACTTGTACTTTAAATCATAATATGTTATTTAGCGCTGAACCTGAGCTCCTATATTCGAAAATCTTGTGCAGTATGTAATTATTAGATAGGTGAAACTCAAACTAGTAGTGCTCTCATTGGTGTTAAAAAAAAATGCAATGTTTATTCCAACTCTTTATATACGAATTTAAAAACTAATCCTTACCAGCCAGAATCGAATTTAGCTTCTAAACACGATTCTGAATTCTGCAATTTAAATCGTTTGGCTATTATCCATATTGATAAAGATATAAATAAAAATTTAACGACAAATTTCATTGATGAATGGAATCGCATTGAATTAGATGCAATTCGCAGTCGCAAGAAACAAAGAACATATTTTAAAATGACCTGCTAGAAATCTCAATAAAATGAAAATAAATTTATACTACTTAAATTTAAGTGAAGACCTCTATTAAAATTATTATTATTATAATTATTATAATTATTATAATTATAATTATTATTTTATATTTTAATCTTCATTTAAATGTTTACATTTAATAAAAATAAAAAGTATTTTTTTTTTTTCTTTTTTTTTTTTTTCCCGAACTGTTTACAACGGCAACCAATATAGAAAACATTGATCAATAAATTCAACGTCATTAAAAGTTTAGCAGCTATTTAGAATTTTTGTAGGAAGTTTTACACATTTTAGTACAATTCATAGCTTATCACACACATTCCAAAAATACAGTTTTATAAAACTGGAGAGATTTTTAAAAAAAAGTTTTTTAATTGAATTATCTTGTTCTGTAATATAGGTCTTTTCACATTTTTATGATGTATCACAGTAATATAAAATTCGATTTAATGATATATCACAATTCTATATAAAAATACCTCATAACTGATAGAAAAAATATTCTTAAGGAGTCACATGGATTTGAAAGCTAAAACAAAGCATATTTTCTCTATTTTCTTTAATATAATAATTAACATCTGTTCACAGTTTTGAACATATAAAAGAGCAGCACCTAAACAATATTTTATGAAACTTTAATTAAAAATATTACAAAATTCAGCCGGTGGATCCTAGTTTCTATAGACCCTTTAGGAAAGTGGCAGTAATGATTCCTTAAAAACAAATATTATTGAAACTTTGAATGTTTCTTCAAAATAAAATTGACTACTTCTTTAATGAAGGATTTTTTAAATGTTTTATTTCAACTAATTTTTCAAGACAATGTGCAGGGTAAAAATCACCGAATTTTGCATACAACTCTGCAATTGGCTTCTTTTAGTCTATGAAATCCATCTAATACCTTAACATTACTGTTATCGATATTGATTTCGATAATAAATTTGCTTGTTTATATGCAAGTTCAATAAAAATTTGCGCTTCATATTATTCTATTTCAACTTAAGAGATTAAATATTTCTTTTAAAAGTCTTAAAATACTCTCATAACCAACAAATAAATTTTCATTTACAAAATAAATAAATAAATATATAAATAAATAATAATAATAATAATAATAATAATAATCTTACACGCCTAAAATAAAAGAGTATTTTAAGATTCGAGGAATAAATTTATGTTAAATGTATATATAAATATAGATTTATTTTTTCAAATTCTCAAATTTGATTTTTTTAATTAAAAAAATTATTATAATTCAGTAAGAAAAAATATAAACTATTATTTTAACTCATAAGATTTTAATTGTATTCAAATGAAATTAGTTTTTTTAAAGTTGTAACTCTTACAATGCTTTAATTTTAATAAAAGTTATTAAGAATCAACTACATTAAAAAAAAAAAAAAAAAAAAAAAAAAAAATCAATCACTCTATGTATTTTTAATTATTCATTATAGATGGAACCCTCATAAAATATTTTTATAATTTAATATACACAAAATCTATTATTATTCTTTAAATATGTATTCATATATTTATTTTTCTTTAGAAACAGAAGAGATTAATTATCTAAGCAAATTTATCAAGTTAAATTAGATCTTTGAATGAAAAGGGATATAAATATTTTAGAATGTCTAATTTGAGAAATTAACAATTCAAAATTACTTCAAAGTGATTTTTAAAAAAAACTTATTTTATTCTTAAAATAAAATTTATAAAGCGAACATCTACAATAAGTTTTGAATTAAAAATTAAGATATCTTATTGTTTGTTTTTCTCGAAGCATTTAACCCGTCGCCGGCGCGCGCCAGGTCATCTTCAATAGGTGGACTTGTGCTGTGCTTTGCTCCCGACTGTCACTCTCACTTAGGGTGCTACTACGAACATATCGAAATCTTGCGATTATCGAATGTGACATTATTCTGACGTAACATTTAAAAATATATATAAGATTTCAATCATTTGCTACTTTAAGAAAACTTTGAGATAGTACACATATCAAACAATTTCGATGTGGAATTAGCCAGTAGAACTGCTTTTAAGATATCTTTGACGTTGTAATTTCTGAAAACATAGTTCTACGTCACCATTCCACGAACAAAACGTTTCCATGTGTTCGTAGTAGCAGCCCTCTTTATATTCAACATCTTACTCCATTCGCTATTTAGATTTTAATTGGGCTTCACGTCATTACAACTGCCTGAATTTGTTAGTATTTCAATTCTTTCGCGCATCCTGGCGTAATTACGATTATGGTAGTTAACAAGATTTTAAATACTATTAAAATGTCAATGTTAAAATTTTGGTTAGTTTTTATTAAAACTGTGTTTTTGTTTCCGTGTTTTATGTTTTTCTTATGTTTTAGATTGTTGATCGGTTTCATAGTCATTGCAGTAAAAATACCTTTTCTAATTTCATTATCTTTAAGAATAATTATATAAATCCTAGAAGTATTTAGAAAGTTGATTTGATGTTTGCCATTCCTTATGCGTTGGAAGGTATTTTTGTTTAGTTTTAATGGTATATTTATATATATTTAGCTACTTAATTTTTTATCTTAACAGGGGTGTCGCTATCTTATGGAAAAGAATCTGCATATTTAATTTTGATAAGCTGTCTGCATTCAATATGGTTTATTTTTTTAATTCTATTTTCATAAATTTTTCTTTATTAAATTTTTCTTGTAACCTGCCATTCTTGCAATTTGGGATATTTCCTCTATTTCAGCTTTTACGTATTTATCGATAAAACAAACGTTAATATCTCTATTAGTGTTGCATTGAAATGCACTAATTTTGTAACTGTATGGTGTATTCAATCTTATATTAATAATTTATTTGCGGGTTTATTAATAATTTATTTGCGGGATATTTTCGGGTTTATATCGGGTTGAACGTCGTCGTCATAACTGAGCCAGTATTTAATTACGTCTTTGACTTCACTGAAAAATTCTCTATCAATCTTATTCTAAATTCATCTATGACACCAGTAATTGGTGACCCCATAAGAACTCCTTTCTACTGTTTATTGTTAGACTTTGTTTACTGTTACACTTTTTTTTTCCTTCAATTTACTGTTAAAATAAAAATACTTTCCATTAGGAATTAAACTATTCGCAGCAATTAATGTTGTTTGAATTCAGGATCATGATACTTTTTTCTTTCATTTTTGTTATTGATAATTTCCTTGATTTCTTCAATGTCAATAGAGACGTTAAAGTTTACTATGGTGTTATTTTTAGATATTTCAATGTCCCTTAACTTTTTAATGAAATCAACAGTAGAGATTAAGCTGCTGTTGGAAGAAGGATAATTTACTGATAAATATTCTTCATAAAATATTCGAAAGGATATGTTGGCTTCTCTTTTGCCGAAAATAGGACGAAATTTTGGGGATATTTTATGATGTTTTGATCGCTCGAAAATGAGAGATATGATAGTGGCGTGATTTCGGATATATATATAAAATACATTATAAGTAAATATGAACCGCGTCACAAAATTAATTAAAAGTATTTTATTCATTAATCATTTTTTAGAGTAAATTAGGCATGCAGAATGTATATTTAAAATATAAATGTTTTTAAAATTTTTGTATTAAATTTTAAAAGAAAATAGAAAACTGTAATATATATATATGTATATTAATCAATAGGTATGTTTTAATTTTTCTACTTCTCATATTATTTATATTTAACATATAATTGAAATACAGATTAAGCCTATTTATTAAAAAAAAAAAAAAGCTCAGTAGAATTATTATAATGTTAAAAATCATATTTCATAAAATTTAACATTAATTCATAAATTAAATAATATTTCTTTGTAAGAAATTGAATTTAATTCCGAATAATTTAATAATGTTTTGTTTTCAATTATTAATCTAGAACGAATTGTGACTTCATTACTTTATATTCAAAAGACATTTATATATATATATGTATATATATAAACTAAAAAAAAAATATTAAATACTTAAAAACCGAATTATGAATAATGAAATTGGTTGTTGTTGCAAACTCATTACTACTAAAAAATAACAAATAAAAAATAAAGTTATTTTGTTTAATTCAATTTAAATAAATTTTACTTACAAATGTTTTCGGCATAATTAATTAGTTAAAAATTCAACTGAAAATATTAAATAATAAGAAACTTCACATTCAATAAAAAGTATGAATTAATTTAGATCGTTTAAAAGGTAGGAAAGAAAATTAATTATTCATTATTTTTTTGAATGTTTGTTGAAAAACTAGTATATGTTAAGAAAAAAAAAAGTAATGAACAAAGTGTATAATTTCTACACGATTAAATTAAAATTTGCAATTTATTCAATTCTTTCTTTGAATTTAACATTTTGCATGTAATTAAATAAATATATATATTTACAAATTAATTATATTCTTGGGCAAGATGTAATAAAAAGCTTTTGTGCTGTCCATGTATTAATTACTACTTTTACGTTTTGTTATAACAGAAATGTTTCTTCATGACTTTTTAATAAAAAATAATAAAAAAAAGAAGAATTAAAACAAAAATAATAATAATGTAATAATAATGTAATAATAATAATAATAACATCATTTCATTTAATCACTTATCCAAAAATATAAATGTATAAATAAATAAATAATATAAATAATATAAATAAATAAAATAAATAAATAAAAATAACACTAAAAAATACTTAAATACTGAGAAATAGATAATTTGATGTTTTTAGTTTTACAGTTTCTAAATATCTCTTGAAAAAAGAAAATGTTTCCCTTTATTAATTTTTAAACTTTGCGATAGAATATATATATATATATATATATATATATATATATATATATATATATGTATATATATATATGCTTATATATTCACTCATGTTTGTAAAAAAATGCAACACCATGAAGGAATCCTCAGAATAAAACGCAATTTAATGCACAAACGACTTGTATTAGTACAAATAAATGATTAAATTTTCAAAGCAAAAATAATAACAATATTAAGTGTCCGAATCGAGTATTTGGTGTGGCAACCGTACGCTTTAATAAGTGCTGCTATACGACGTGGCATAGAGTCGAACACATTTTGAAAGCTTGCTTGGGGAAGAGCATTCCATATTTATTTTAGACGTACCCAAAGTTCATCTCTTGAAGCTGCAGGACGAGGATCACGAGCGAGACGCCTACCAATGAAATCCCACTCATGTTCAATCAGTGGCATATCCGGCGAATAAGCAGGCTACAAAAGATACTGTATGCTTTCTGCTGAAAAGAAGACTTGCACATTCCTTGCCACAAGTGGTCGGGAATTATTCTGCTGAAAGGTAGCTCCAGGAACGCCTTGAAAGAAAGAAATGACTTCGGGCTCCCTGATGTACCTGTCGCTGTTAAGATTACGCACATTTTGTAACAGCAGAGATCGTCCATGATACTCAATCGCACGCCAGAGCATAACACCGGGTCTTCGTCCACTTTCACGTTCGATAATGTACTCCAGAAGGTAGCGTCTAACATGAATACGGCAATCATGATACCTCTAATTATAGCGGGATTCGTTAGAAAACACCACTTTCTGCCTATCTGCATTCCAGTCTCTATGTGCATGAGCCCATTGCAGCCGCAAGCGTCGATTATTTCGCGTGAGGGGGGGGGGTCCTGTATAAAGGAATTCATACATGCAATCCACACGGTGCAGCAGACGTTGACGAATTGACGAAACAGACAGTGATACACCTGTAGCATTGGATCAATCAGTTGTCAACTATCTAAATGAAGCTGTACGCTCCATCAGCTCCATGCGGATCAAGTGTCTATCATCGTGCATTGACTTCATTTTTCAGCATCGACTCTCGGATTTTCAAGTTGTTTGGTTCTCGTCTGTTCACTGTTTCCAAACTCGTATCACCGTGCTGCTGTTACGCTGCACACGAGCTGTTTTTACGCGACAGGAAAATCCTCCTTCTTGAAGGCCGGTGATTCTCCCCCCGTTCACACTTCATAATTTGTTCGAATTTCACCCTCTGTCGTCGACGAGGCATAATAACGTCTCACCTCACGTTTACCACAAAGAGATAAACATAGACTATTTTATACATGCCGCTACAGCCGTTTATTAATACGGTTTTAGCAGCAGTCCAGAGGGCGCTGCTAAGCCCACGAACACGTGGTGGCTTTGAAATATTAATCACTTACTTTACACAGTATAATTTGCATTTCCTGAAAATTTCAGCTCAGTCGCGTCATTCTTTCATGGTGTTGCAATTTTCACAAACATCAGTGTATATATACGGCATTGGGTTTGCAGCATTTTGCATTAAATGCAGTTGCTATGACATCCACAATATCAAATTTAAAATTACAAAAGTTTATTATTGTTGAATTAAATTAGCACATTTTAAAAAGTCCGAAATCAGAATAACATTTTATTTAGAAATAAATGAAGTTTAATAGTCACTCACTAGTTCCGCCTTTCCACTAACTAGAGTGCATCAATACAAGTTTCAATAGGACACCCTGCCTTCCTCACCGCTAATCCCATCTTTTGATGTTTCCAGAATTAATAAATAGCTATACCTTGTGTCTAAATTTCTGTTTGGTTTTTTGTCATTGCGTGCATACTTATCGGCTGAAATTTCTGTGTGTAGATGTGGTTCTGAAAATCAGCTAGATTTTTAACATTTTCCAAAACGTTAAAAAAAAAAAAAAAAAGTATTGCTTTTAGTTATGTCTGGAATTATTTTATTGTAATTTATGTAATTTGAATATTCATTGATTCTTTCATTTGTTGTTTGGTCATTCCTATGTAACTTCTTATTCGCTTTTCTTCATTTTGGTACATTATTTTATTGATTTCTTCTTTTACAAATGGGTCTATTGCGTCTTTATCACTACGAATACACGGAAAATATTTTATTAAGTTATATAGAGATATTTAGTTTTATTCTGTCGGTTCAATATCAAAAAACGTGTGTAGACATTGGGAAGCTAATTTTGAGGAAGGCCAGGTGTCCGACTGAAACCGATAACAATAATATATAGATATAGATATATAGATATATAATTATTGTTTTGTACACTTTTAAAAACAAAATAATATGTTTCACCAGAAAAACATGTCCCATATTTTACTCCGATTAATATTTTGGTGCTACGCTTCATCACTTAGTTGTGCCGTTTTGGAAGTAAGCACTATTAAAATAGTGAAACTGAGCACCAAAATATTGGTTTCAGCTAATTTTTTTTTTTTTTTTTTTTTAAGAAATACACAATTTTATCTTTCACAATGTATATAAGTTTGTTTTAAAATTTAAAAAAAACATAATTAATAATTAGAGAATGTTTTTCTGGATAATCCACAAATACGTACGGAGGTAAAAAGAAAAATTGCACTTTAATTTTGCGAGACATCTATACATATAATAAAAGAAGATGTGCGTGTACGTATACCCGGCTTTTTGCAGGAAAACGACTGATCGCAGAGCTATACGAAATTTCTCTATTGATCTATCCTAATGCACTTCAAAATCCAATTTTCGAAATTTTGTTCAGTTTCTTTTTTTTTTTCTTTTTTTTTTTTTTAATTAATTATAATCTGAAAATTTCTGGAAAGGTCAGCTCTAGAGATAGAAACATAAAAGTGAAAATTGTTCAGTGGCCCATTAGCTCAAGCAACTAGAACATCATTCCAATAACGCGCAGATCGTGAGTTTAGGCAAATGTATGATTTTTACAGATAATTAATGGAAAAGGGTCGATTGTTAACAGACAATGTTTCAGCGTCTACATATTATCGTAGGAAATTTTTATTATTATTAATATTTAGTTAATTATTATTTTTTTTATTTTTTTTTTTTTTTGCAGCTGAGTAGAATATCTAATGCTGCAACCTTTTGAGTGAAAATGGTAATATGTACGAGAAATGTCGGTTCAAAATATGTTGTTTTTAATAACAACAGCCTTATCTATTATCCAGCTAACACCTAAATTGAAAAGTCCGGTTAAGGCAAAATGCAGGCAAGGGAATATTGCATATTAGGTAGCACTATTTCTCTTTCCCAATTAACATAATCTATTATACAAACTCAAAATTCATAACAATATATATATATATATATATATATATATATATATATATATATTGTTTTTATAAAACATATAAGAACTTCATGTAAAAAAGAAGAAATTGAGAGAGAGAAGAAGAAGAGAGCGTCCATGATGAAGTTTTAGTTGAAAGAGATAATATATTTTATTAAGATATTTGAAATGGCGATAAAATTTCGAGCACTTGTTTTCACCCGTGCAAATAGCATGTATAGTGGTAAAAATATTTTTCGTTATACATTAAAAGAATTTAACATGTAATGCTTCTTATCGTAAAATGATTGTTATGATCAACTTCAGTGTTCAGTAAAACGTTAATACGCAGTTAATCGTTAATGTTAATCGTTAAAAAATGTTAATCGTTATATACGCAAGAATTACCAATTATGTTCCGCTTTAAGCAACTTATAAAACTAAACATAAATCTGAACGACAATTGTTTTTTAAAATTATTTAAACGTAATTTATTAATTTATCACTAATTGAAATACATTAAGCACAAAGAAACTACATTAAAAATATGTGGAATTATATATTTCTGTAAATTAATTTACAAAAACTAAAAAAAAAAAAAAAAAAAAAAAAAAAAAAAATAAGTAAATAGAGAAATAAAATAACTTTTACAGTTCAATTGAAATACAAAAATTAGAACAGGGTCAAGAGAATTACCACTATAATAAAAATTTTATTTCATAAATTTTAGCACAACGTAATTTTTTTTTTCTTTTTTGAGAAAAAATTTAATTCCAAATAATTTATGAATAGTTGTTTTAATTCTCAAAATCCAAGAATTGCAATTTCGTTACTTTAAGTTCAATAGGCATTTATATATATATATTAACTAAAAATTTAATACAAAAGTATAAACACAGAATTCTGGAAAATAAAATTACTTATAAAATTGCACGTCATTAATATAAACACAATCATTTTAAAAATCATTTTATTACCCTCATTTCAATTTAGATAATTTTTACTCACAATTCTTTTGGGAAATTTTTTATGTAATTGACTAGTTTGAAATTAAAATAGAAAATATTGAGAAATAAGGATTTTTCATCCAGGAAATTATATATAATTTTTATTAAATCCATTAAAATATATTTAAAAAAAAAAAATAAAAAAATTCTTCAGTCTTTCTGTTGTATAAAATTTGTTGAAATTTGTTAAGAAAAACAGGAAGTGTCAAATAAAAAACATGAACTTTACATTTTTAAATAAATTTGTGTAACATCTTTAGTTCAATAGCTAAATATTTATTTTGGTTTGTGTATATAGTTTCTTATATACTCAAAGAAAATACATATAAATACATTTTTGCTCGCGATTCCCATACATTAATTACTGTTTCTAGATATTGTTACGCATATTTCTTGATGAATTCTTATAAAAAATGTCAAGGAGAGTTTAAAAAGTTTTTTAAAAAAGTGTTTTATATTACTCTGCGTGATGACTTCTATGTGAGAAAGCTACACTGGTTTACAAAATTAAAGGAATAACTTGTTTTCTCATTTTCATCTTTTGCACGTAATTTTTAAACAAATGAATACAGAAACATAAAATGTGGATGACATGTCCTTTATCATGTCGTCATTCGAATTTTCTAAAACTTTAGCATATGTAATAATTTTTAAACTAATAATTATTCAATTTTTCTCAAGAGTAAGTTTGGGAAAAAATGGAAAATTTCAACTATTTTAGTCAAGAAAACTTAATGAAAAATGGTCATAAGGATGTATTACGGACAGGTGAAGATGCACATACATGCATGTGTTAGAATAAAACCGGATTTTTCTTCCTGTAATCCCTTTTCTGTTTCTTCTATTTCCTTCTTTTTTTCGAACACGAATAACTTTTTTAAAAATATACATACAAACATGCAAATTTGATAAGATGTTCATTATAAAATTATTTATCGACATTTTTATTATCATGGTGAAGCTCATAGTTTATAAATTAGTAATTATATATATATATATATATATTTTTTTTTTTTCAAAACTTCTGCTGTAAAAGTTTTTTAAAAAGTGAATAGAGAAAGAAAAATCGGGATTTAGTTTGACATTTGAAGACATGTACTTCTTCATCTATCTGTAATGCATTCATACCACCATTTTTTCTTAAGTTTTCTTTTCTAAAATTGTTGAATTTTTTTCATATTTCCCACTTTTGGGGGAAAAAATAATTATTAGTTTAAAAATTATTACTTATGCTAAAGTTATATAAAACTCCATTAATGATATGATAACAAACATGCAATCCAAATTTTATGTTCATATTTTTATTCAGTGAAGTCTCGTTTCCTACTTCAACTTGATTCGTTGTCCTTAATTTAGAGTAGGAGACAATCGGAAAACTCAGATTAAAGACATATTGATCTTTATTTTATCTTTAAAGTAAAGAGGGGCGTAGGGATATGAAAGAACTCACTAAATGAACTTAAACTAAGTAATTTAAATTATCATAAAAATAGCTCACCACTTGCAGCTTGCAAACATAATAGTCGAAATGCCGAGGACTTTTTCAGAGGACAAAGAGCATCACTTTTCCTTCTATAACAATCTCCGCGAAGGTGATTCGTCACGTTATGCCACCAGCAAAAACACATCAAAACATTAGTCGCTAACGACACAATCACCAACACAACCCGTTTTCCATTAAGTGCCCTATTTAAAGTCCTCAAAATAAGAAAATACGATTCACTTCATTTTACCAAACTACTTCTTTAAAGACTATCCGTATTCAATTTCTAAATACTTTTCACAATCTACGTAGATCTGTTTTCAAATTATCCAACTAACTATCCAATAACTAGATACTCCATGCTAACTGAAATTCACCTCTTCTCGACACTTTCAACTAGATGTCTCACCCACAACATCACCAAAATATGCTGGATCCAACTGGAAACTCTCCCAATCTCAACCAATCATCCTACATTGACTTGACATCACCACCTTAGACTACTTTTAATACTAAGTTCAACTGGCAACCTTAACTCTCTCAACCAAACATTCTATCCCAACTCGACGCTATCACTTTACACTACTTTCAATACTGAATTCACTTGGCGACCTTTACTTTCTCAACTACACGCCACTCGTACCTTACAAATTGTTTAAATGTTATTCGCAAAAACAGAAAATCGGAAAGGAGGTTGTTTCTTTAATTTTGACCGCCAGTGTAAAACAATTTCTATTTTGCTATTATAATCACACCAAATTGTTAAAATAATATTTCTTACAATGTCTCTGTAAATATACATATATATGTATATTCTATTTGTAAGTCTTTATCAATTTTAAACTTTGCACAAGTGAATTAGTTCTCTAGTAGAAAGTTTTAAATTGATAAAGAATGAGTAAATATTATAACAACTTAACAACTGTACAATGTATTTTTCCACATTGTATAGTTATAACGTTTTCCAAATCAAATTTAAAACTACAAAAAATCATATTGAAACTCTCATAAATAGAGATTACATATATCATTCAAATGTTAAATTTTATTGTGTTAATCATATAATTTGGAATTTTGTAATTAATTAATCACTAAGTTGTAGGGTAAGTTCACCAGTGCTTGACACTTTTAGAGCAATCTCTAATGTTTTTAATGTTCTAGTCATCAGTAAATATTTTTAGAAATTTTAAGTTACTACATATGGTATGAAAAACATTCAGAACCACATACATGTTAAAATATATACATTTGATAACAATTATTATTTTTTTTATGAATTTGTATTTGACACTTACTCAATGTTACAATAATTGACACTACCAGATTTTTCTTTTATTTGTAATTGGCACCCTATTTTCCAGTGTTTGACACTGCTAGTTATTCATTTTACCAGTTAATAGCACCCTATGCTCTAGTGTTTGACATAAAATGTTAAAATTCTTATATGTAAAATATATTATTTTAATATTTTTTCTTATTTATTAATTAATTCGGGATAGATGTCAATTACTTGAGCATGCCAATCACTGGAGCACCTACCCTAGTTGGAAAATCAAATATATTTGTATAAGTAAAAACAATTCAGCAGGATTCGTGCAGTTTTTGTTAAAAAAATTTTGTTCTCTCTACCCGTTTTCATTTATTACTTTTTTCTTCCATAATTTTTCGTATTATTTTTTATAAAACGACTTATATATATATATATATATATATTTAGATATTCATAGGTGTGTTGCAATTTTGGCTTTGACCTTCGAAATTTAGCAAGAAAACTGAAACATCTTTTAAAATTCCAAATTCAGGCGTTTCTTATTATAGAGAACTGATGTTTTATTTTTTATGTCTTAAATTTAATTCCATGTGTTTAAAATATGTAACTAAATTTGTTATTTGATAAACAAGTAATTTTTAATTATGTCTATTAAATGATTGTGATGAAAATGTAAAATAATTATAAAGAATACGTTTAAAAAGTTAAAATTTAAATTCCTTTTAAAATTGAAGCATTGCATATAGCATTGTACCAAACTTACATACATTAAAATTAAATTAGCAAACGCATTTTTTTAATTAACTATTTTCATAAGTATGCATAAAACTATTTATATATATTTGCACACACACACACACACACACACATATATATATATATATATATATATATATATATATATATAGGGTGTCCCATAAGTCTGTAGACATTTTGAAAATTCATAACTATTGAATGAATTGATAGAATTGAACACGGTTTGCAAAAAATCATTCTCGTGAAGTTTTTTTTTTTTTTTTTTTTTTTTTTAAGAAAAAAATATAATTAAACTATTAGTCGATAGAGGGCGCTATGCGCATTTTTATTCGGATGCAAATATTTACAGGCATATAAATCATATTCTATGTGTCCGTCATCAGTTATAACACTGCTAACTGGAGCTTCAGTCGGTGGTT
This sequence comes from Salticus scenicus, assembly GCA_963930645.1. NCBI lineage: Eukaryota > Metazoa > Arthropoda > Arachnida > Araneae > Salticidae > Salticus > Salticus scenicus. The sequence continues at coordinate 80,878,995 of OZ005649.1, forward strand.
CTTACCTACGGGAAAACGTCTTCACCGTAACGCTTTATTCCCCAAGTCAGCATCGTAATTAAAATTTGATGTATGCGCAAGTAGGAGGCAAAATAAGAAATAAACTGTTCTAATCGCAAAATTATAATCTAAATTGTATAGCACTTTCATCTGCATACATTTCTTTAACATCCGTACGAAAATGTAACTATTTGTGTAACTATCGGCGACAGAAAAAAAAAAAAAATCTCTTCACGAGAATGATTTTTTTGCTTCGCAAAGTGCGTTCAGTTCTATCAATTCATTCAATAGTTATAAACTTTTAAAATATCTACAGACTTATGGGACACCCTGTATATATATATATCAGTTCAAAAAACCCTTAACGGCTTAAAAGTTTGTGACGCCGCTACTTTATGGCTATAAGAATTTGAAATATGAGTCTTAAAAATAATGATATCAAATTTTAAGTGACGCTTTGCAATTAGTTAAAGTATACATAGATTTTCATATTTGATCATTTACTTTTATCTTTTATTTATATTTATAATGCAAACGTAATATTTTTAACTTCAAGATCAGACAGATATATAAAATACACTCACTAGATGCTTTTTCATTCGTATTTAAAATTCAAAATAACAGTTTTAAAAGGAATTATATAAAAATTCCAGTGGCGCCTCGTTGTTATTTTAAAAGATATGTTTTTAGATTCCATTAAAATTACTTTTGTTTTGTCTAATAAAGTATATTTACACATTTAAACAGTGCTTTTAATTTTCAAATATAGTGTCAAATAATTATACTTTCACCGAGTTTGCATTATAAAGTAAAATTATTTATTTCAATAAATTGATTTATCTTTTGCGTCACGCTATCCAAAACTGCAAGTAAAATTTGTGTAAATGTTTTCTTTACGTCACACTACCTCTTTGAGCAAATTTTCACTTAGTTGGATACTATGATACTATGTTTTGGATAGCGTGATGCAAAAGATAAATCAATTTATTGAAATAAATAATTTTACTTTTTAATGCAAACTCGGTGAAAGTATAATTATTTGACAGTATATTTGAAAATTAAAAGCACTGTTTAAATGTGTAAATGTACTTTATTAGACAAAACAAAAGTAATTTTAATGGAATCTAAAAACATATCTTTTAAAATAACACCGAGGCGCCACTGGAATTTTTATATAATTCCTTTTAAAACTGTTATTTTGAATTTTAAATACGAATGAAAAAGCATCTAGTGAGTGTATTTTATATATCTGTCTGATCTTGAAGTTAAAAATATTACGTTTGCATTATAAATATAAATAAAAGATAAAAGTAAATGATCAAATATGAAAATCTATGTATACTTTAACTAATTGCAAAGCGTCACTTAAAATTTGATATCATTATTTTTAAGACTCATATTTCAAATTCTTATAGCCATAAAGTAGCGGCGTCACAAACTTTTAAGCCGTTAAGGGTTTTTTGAACTGATATCATTACTTTTTAGTGGTTTTTGATCAAGAAATTAAAATAAGTCCTTCTGGCTCCTAGGAAGGGTAAAGTAATTTATCTTTTCTCATGAAGTTGCCACCATTTTTTTTCCAAAATAGCAGCTACAATTTATTAATGGACTTAGTGGATTAATTAATGAAGGTTTGTATATATGGAGTTTTAAGCAAATCGGTTCATAAAACCTTTCTAATGTACATTTTGAAATTTTCAGTGTGCTAGCACAGGGAAACAAGAGGGTAGATTAAGTTGGCAAATGAACATATCAAGTACATTTCTAAGATAAATCTACACTATAAATTTAGTGTGAATTAATTCAGTATTTCAAACGTTATCATACTGACAAATTTTCAAGTAGCCTTCCACTTGGAAACAAAATGGAGAAGCTTCGCACTAGAAAAATTTATTGACTGGGATTCTCAAACTTAAAAAATAAAAATAAATAAAAAATAAAAAAATAAAAAAATAAAAAAATAAGAAAGAAAGAAAGAAAAATAAGTGGATAATTTCAAATTTAAGTTAGAATTACGTAATTTACAGTTTACAAGTTTCTTTTTAGAGAATTACAAATTAAACAATTACAAAAAAAAAAAAAAAAAAAAAAAAAAAAGTAAATATTAAAAATGGAAATTTGTATATTTTGTTTCCCCTTTTGAGGCTAAGTATGCTCCAATATTCACAGTTTAAATTTTCATCAAAATTGCAGGTAAAAATTACTTTATATATATTTTCATATAAAACGTTTGGAGGAAAAAATAGCCAAAATATAAATTAAGCTTTACATTTCTATAATTTTAAAAATAAGATAAAATCACCTGGAGAAAAATTTTATGGAAAATATAAGTTAAGCTTTAAAAAAAAAAAAAAAAAAAAAAAAAAAAATGAAATTTCTGCGTAAAAAAATCTATTTCATAAATATATTTACAACTACAATATACAAAAAACCCTCCTTTAATTTTAAATAATTATTTCTACATGTTTCGAAGCAATTAAAAGTTTTTTCTTTCTTTCTTTTTTTTTAAGAAAAATAAATAAATGCAGTGGCGCTATCTAGTAGTTTAAAGTCATATACATATATATTTAACTTTATTATTATTATTATTATTATTATTTCCCCTAAAAAAAAAAAAAAAAAAAAAAAAAAAAAACTTGTTTAGAAACAGGTAGTAATAGTTATTTAAAATTAAAGGAGGACTTTTTGTTTATTGTAATTGTAAATATATTTATGAAATAGAATTTTTCATGCAGAAATTAATTAATTAAAAAAATAAAAGGAAGAATAATATTTTTTAAATACATTAGGGTTTCAAAGTAAAGATGTTTTATTTATTTATTTTGACGTGTTTTTTAATAATTGCTATTTGACATATTTTTCATGAATTTTAATAAAATTCATGAAATAGTGTTATTTCTAATAAACACTGTTTCATCCCCTAGTCATTATTGCTTTAAATAATAATAATAAAAAAAAAATTGATTATGTTAATATTTAAAATATGTATCATTTTAAAGTCTGAAAAATAAATAAATGAATAAACTCTAACTGTATTTTCAAAAGAGATTTTTAATTTTTAAAAAGAAAATACATATATATATGTATTTACGGAAGTGTATATTTTAAATAAAAAACGATAGATGGCGCCAAAACTCTATTTGCTGTTTCTTTCCATTCCCGACGCGGAATGATACATGAATATGAATCGCAAATCATTGAGCTATTATAAAATCGATGTTCATGAATGATTAAAAATGTTTTCGCTTTAAACAATTGTAAATTCATCATTATTATGATAAAATGAAATATCTAAAATTACAAAATACTTCCTTATTTAAAATATTATCTAAATATTTTTTGACTAAATATGAAATTGTGAAATCAAAAATATTTTTTTCATAACAGAAGAGAAAATATATTTAAGTGAATTTGACTTTGTATATATACAATAAATATTTTAAACATGTAATAAAGTACTTTTGCGTTAAAAAAAAATCTAAATAATTCATTGGCTGCATTGAAGTCGGACAATCAACCAGCCCACATACCTCACAAGAAAGAACCGCATAACAGCGTTTTCACCCGGAGAAACACGTATAATTGGCGGAGTAAAATAGTTCCATATTTAAAGCGATTTATATAAAAAACAAGAGTTTTTCTGAAAAAAACGAAAACGTTACTAGATTCAGAAAGATCCTATTAACAAAATATATTAATTATATGAAAATCCTTCAAGCCGTTTTAGAGATATTTTTTCAGAATTTGAGTCCATTACAACCTTACACCTTACATTTTTCCTTTTTGGCTTTAAATTGAGATACAGATCTCAAAACATATTACATGTAGAAATGTAAAATTTTCAGGATAGATTAAGACCGAAAATAAAAGATTATTTTGAAAAGATCAGAACAAAATATGGCATATTTGCTGAGATATTAAGTGTCGGCTTTTACAAATCTCTTTGATGTCAAACTAGCCGTATATATGAGTTCGCAGCGTCCCGTTTGTCCCTCCGCTTGCGTCACTCAAAAAACTGTCGTTTTTCATGATATATTATTTCCATTTTGAACTAAATATTACTTTCTGCATTTTAATGGAAATAATTAAGAGCTAAATAAAAGAACTAAAATAAATTTAAAGTGAAATGTCTTTTATTGCATAGTATTGTTATATCCTTACACAAGAAAATAAAATCTCACATGATACATTAAATTTGATATTTTAATGCTCATTTTATTTAAAATAATATATTTTACTGAAAAATATTAATACTATTTATTATTATTTACAAAAAAATAAAATTTTCAAAAAGTAATATTATGTTGAAATTAAACCATATATATATATATATCATAGCCTCTTAAAGTAGATGCCTGTCGCGTGGCTCGGAAACTTGGCAACAGTTGAAGTGGTAGACACCGCCACCTGGTACAGATTGCGCGACATTTTTATTCAACAGCCACAAAAAAAAGTTTAAAAGTGGGATATGATATACATAAAAGGCGAAAAGAATCGAAGAAACGTCGATTATATACATCATAATATTACTTCTTAAAATTATTGGTAACAGTTGAATAAAAAAGTCACGCAATCTCTACCAGATGGGGTTGTCTATCTCTTCAACTGTTGACAAGTTTCTGAGCCATGCGACAGGCATCTAGTTTAGGAGGCTATGTATATATATATATTACAAATGAAATATAACACCATTAAAAATAAAATTTATTGCATCACAAAAGCGTAGTTTAAATCAACTTAGCTGCAACTTTTTTTTTTTTTTTTTTTTTTTTTTTTTTTTTTTCCTTTTTGAAATTTCCAGCTAACATTCATATTTGTATTAGAAAGCGCAGTTAAAAGGTTAAAACACGACATTAAATTTATAGAAATGTTATCGAAATTTGCTTTATTTGGCATTATTACAATTATCATCGCTATTAATGTTACTATTTCTATTATTATTCTTGTTTAAGGGAAACTTTAAACATCACCTTTCATAGTGTCAGATTTAATATAAAAGTATCCTAACTAATTCATAGATAAGTTTAAATATTATTTTCAACTAAATTAGCTATCATGATTCACATTTTAAACTCAATTTGATCTAAACATTCTAGTTTGAACTTATTCATTTCTGAAAGAAAACAAAATAAAATGTAAAATAATATCTTTGTTAATAACTCTTTTCCATTTCAAAAAATTTTCTGTGATTGCTTCGGGATTTCAATGGAGAAATATTTTAAATTTCCTTTTTCTAATCTAAAATAGATTGAAATGAAACTTCCACTGAACTTTTAATTGGATTCATTCTAACAGATCATTACTTTTGGTTGACTGATAATGGCAGAGTTTTAAATGAAAAGCAGAAAATTTGAAGGAATGATAGCATGAAACGGAGCAAGTGACATTTCATTAATTAATTTCACTGTGAGATATGCACATTAGGAAGGCGGCTTATTAATTTTTAAAAATATTTATAGAACAATATTTCCATTTTCAGTTTAGTAAAATAATAAAAATAATAATAATAATAATAATAATAATAAATAAAATATAAATAAATAAATAAAAAATACATAGCTACAGTCAGTAACAAAAGTATCCGAACACTAACAGAAATTCCTATATAAAAAAAAAAGTACGCTTCAATTTGTTTTGTTAAATAAATCCTTGTCGAATTATGTTCTTAGTCAGTCTAAGAACATGATTCGACAAGGATTTGTTTAACAAAACAGTATTAACTCTACTTTTTTGCATAGGATTTTTTGCTAATGTTCGGATACTTTTGTTACCGACTGTATGTCAAAATTGTAGTTATAAAAGTGTATTTATTGAAAGTAAACTTTTTTAAACTAGTTCAGTATGAAGAGCATAGAAAAAAAATCGGTAGTGATTTTTTATCAAAAAACTGTTTTGCATCAGTTTTCAATGCGTCCACAAATCAGTTTTCAATGCGATAAATAACCAAGACTAGGATATTTTCGATATTTTTTTTTTACGGGCGATATATAGTGATTCCGCCATTTATATATAGATATTATAAAAGTACATAACCTAATGAATCGGTCGTCAGGGCGCTGCCGTCTAAATCTCCAGGTTCTGGGTTCGAATCATGGTGCGAGCAGGGATGTATGTGATGTTTTATGTCTGCCAGATATTGTATGCATTTGTTTCTGTGAATTATTGTAATATGGATAAATCAAAACAAAAGTCATTGCAACTATAGGTGTCAAAGCTGTTAAATAAATGTCAAAACCTAATAATGAGAATATTCGGCAACTAAAAAAAAAAATAATAATAATAATTTCGCATGCGCCTTTGAAGACTATCCTTGTTAATATCAATTATATTCGTTAAATATGCTCGAGAATATATGTATGTATATGTACGAATGTGTGCGTGTGTGCCGTTTTGCGTGTGAGGTGGCTAAAGGGTCACAAAATTACAATATGTTTATTACGTTTAACTAATATTTTAATTAAAATAGCAAAATTAAATGAAAAAAGACACAGAAAATATTCGTAATACATCATTTGTGCTAAATAGATGAAATTGCAGTAGTTTAAAGATTTAGAAATAACATTTAGAAAAACTAAAAATTACTGAATATAAATAAATTACAACCTTTTATATGCAAATATATTACAAATCAATATAGGAGATATAGTGCGGTGGGACAAATTAGGCACGCAGCCGATCAACGGGAAGGAGTAAAGCGGACGAGTTGAGACTCCAGAAGGCTGCGCAACATCTGGTGACGATATCAATGATAGTGACGATATCAATGATCACTATATGATATCAATATCATATAGTGACGACTTCAATGTGCATGTTGATCATTTCAAGCGTCTAAGATAAAATGAGGATATTTTCTCTCGTTTTCGTAAGTGATTACTTGAATTTCAATAACACTGCGGATATTTTCTCTCGTTTTCATAAGTGATTATTTGAATTTCAATAACATTGCGTATATTTTATCTCGTTTTCATAAGTGATTACTTGGATTTCAATAACACTTCCTAGGAATTTCTCTACAATGGTAGTATTACAATGTATATATATATATATATATATATATTAATTAAACGATTTCTTATAAGATTCTAACCTAGACTGACACAAGAGTACCAACAGTTCTTTCTAAAGTTAAAAATTATTGAATACAAGACTGCGCAATCCCTCTTATGAAGATAGAAGGGTTTATGATTTTGCTAATTAGAAGAGATTGCGCGCTGATTCCATTAAATTCTTTTCTAGTTTAGATTGTGCAGTACTTAGGTAATGACAAGATAATGAAGATGGTTGCGTTGAATGCCTGGAACTCTACCTCGACACAACTTCGATGGGTGACTGGACTTCTTTAAATATGTTACTTGTGACAGATGGTTGCACGAAAGCTGTACCATTTACATAGGTGGAACGATTTTGGACAAAGACATTTTAAATCAAAAACACGAAATTATTCAAACGGAAATGGAAATGTACTAATTTTATTTAAACGTGTTATTTAGTAATTTATTGCAAGTTGGTAATATTATTTGATCTTATTTTTTCCTGATTCTTTAATATTTTTTCTTAAGGTAAATTTTTTCATTGTTTTTAAATTTCTTTTATTTTTCTGATTTTTTTATTTATAAGGTTAAAAAATACACTCTTAAGATAATAGTATATATTTACAGAAAACCTTACAACAATGTTATTTAAATGCCATTATTATTGTTAACAATTTAATAATAGTTATAATTAATAGCAATCTCTCCTGCCCCTGTGCGCAGTCATACCTAACCTGTACACACATACTCCGCAAAATAGCTAACTTGGTTTTATTACAGTTTTTGCTTTAAATTAAAAAGCAACAACTATTATTATATTTTTTATTATTCAACAAAATAGTTATGAAAAAGCATAGGAAACGAAGGAATTCAAAATTATTCTGCAATAGTTTAAACAAAAAGTTAATATTTAGATTTTTTATATAATTTTGTTGAATTGTGCGCAAAATCTCCTAGCTTTACCTTACATAATTTCTTATTATTTAAAAAAAAAAAAAGTGCATTTTAGGTTTATGTATAACTTATATTTTTAAACCATAGTAGATTTTAAGCATTATTTTACTGCTTTTATGTTGGGAAATTATACAAAAAAGCATTTTTTTTTTCTTTATCCTCTTCGCACCCGAAGCTGTAATAACAATATAAATAACATTTCAAGGATTTTAGACACATACGTTCGCATTATACATTACAAAAATGCGCATTTTTCTTAAATTTATAAGTCTGGGGGATAGTAATATACGGTGCAAGTATATGGACTTTAAACAACTTAACTCTAACTTACTAACTTAGTAAAGTCTACCAAACTGGAACACAATTTAAAAATTGATGAGCTTAAATAAACCAATCTAGGTCAGTTTTTTATTTTATTCTGGTAAAGTGCCTAAGTACTTTAAGTAATTATGAAAATTACGTACTTTTCTTAGACCACACTGTTTTGAAGTCGTTTTACGAAATTCGACAAAATAACATTATACTATTTCAGAAATAAATTTAGTTTCATGCTGCCATATATCGGTATCTTTTTAAAGCCAATTTATTCAGCTTTTTACTAGTTTAGTCAAAATGTAAAAATATGGTACACATTTTATAAAGGAAAGAATAGAGGTCCACATTTGTGGGCCTCTGGAGCGAGAAGTTAAATGACGTACATTTGTTCTTAAAAACATTTTTAAGACATGTTTGAAATTAGTATAATCTACAAAATAAGTTATTTGCATTTAATAAATGATTAATTATGGAACATAATTTTTGACAATATTTGAAGATTTATTAAATAAAGTATTACATAAATTTGTTTTCAGTCTTATTTTAAAGGTTTTTGTGTCTTTTCTCCAGTTGGAAAAATAAAATGAGTTCCGTATAAAAGACTTTTTTATTAAAAATTGCAATAAAGCTGCTAGTAATAAAAATATATATCACTCTTTTTATTGGTAAGATAAGCATAATTTTTGTATTTCATAATTTACTACCACTTTACTTTTTTCCTTCTTTTTCCGATAACTTTCTTTTTTACCCCTATATGTTGTAACATCAGATTTTCTTTTGTTTTTTTAGTTTTTATTGTTACATATAGGTTATCACTTTCATTCAGTAATACAATTTCTGACTAGTTATCCAATAATACGATTATAATCATTTATCAAACGAAACAAAGATTGCAATTCTGAACACAAAGATATCGAATTTAAACCAATTTCCGTTCTTTATTAGTAATGTATGTTTAATTTCTAAGCTCATTAAAATGCCATAAATATTAATTTTAATAATGGATTTAAAACAATATTAAAGTACACATTATTATACTCATCAGGTTTATTTAAATGATTTCCAGTTTTGGTAATCTAAATGCTACTTCAGAATTACTTTACAGAAATATGTTATCGCTTATTATATATTTTTTCAGGTACGTTAAGAAATAAATGATTTTGCTCCATATTACTTCCCTATATTTGAAAAAAAAAAAAATCTCTATTTTTTAAATATATATATGATAGTATATCTATTCCGAATAATGAAATAAAACTACTAAAATATTATATGTTTACTGCTAAGATAAGGTTTTTTTTTTTTTTTTTTTTCATAATTTATTAATCCTTTTACGTTCTCTCTTTTTTCAATGAAATAATCTTTTTTTTTTCTTGTACAATGTAACCTAAGACACTGTATTGTTTCATTGTACTATAATGTAACCTTATTTTTATTCTTACATATAAACCACATCTTTCATTCAGTGATAAAATTTCCGATTAGTAATTCAATAATGCAATTATAATCATTCATTAAACAAAACAAAAATTGCGATATATAAAGAAATCGAAAAGGAATCGATTTCCATTTTCTATTTGTAAAGCGTATTTGATTTATCAGCTCATTAAACAGACAATATACATAAATTTAAAAAATAAATTTAACGATTTCAAAACACACATTTTTTTTTTTCTCATGAGGCCTTACAGTCGTTATAATTTTCAGTATTGGTAATCTGAGAGCTACTTCAAAATTATTTTTCTGTAATACTCAGTAGTTTTTCATACATTTTTAAAGGTTCGTAAAGAAATAAATGATATTATTTTTCCAATATTTCCTTTCAGTTCTTAAAATACACGAATTATTTTTAAAAAATGATATTTTTTTTTTTTTTTTTTTTTTTTTTTTTTTTTATCTCGATAACAAAAAATTACTTTCTCTCGATTAGAAAATATTTTAAAAGCAATTCGATAAAAAATAATTCTATGTGCATGATGAAAATATAATTTTCTTAACATAATTATGCCCTTTTGTGTTTTCCTAACAGTAAATAGGTATGACTTTGAAGCGGTGAAAATGCTTAATAAAAATTACATATGATAAATATAAAATATGTAAGACTATATTAATAATAATAATAATAATAATAATAATAATAATAATAATAATATATATATATATATATTTTTTTTTTTTTTCAGAAAAATCCTTTTTTTCTTGATTAAACTTTTTGCATAAAATAATGCGAAATTTATGGTTATTGCAATATAAATTTAAATATATATATTTTTTAATTTATATATGAATATGTTCTTAATAAAATGTCGATTAATTTACGTTATTTACATATTATGAAAATTAATTTTTGATCTACATATTATAGATTCCTTTTCTGTAATATCTATGGACGCAAACGCATATATAAACCCGTGTAATAAATTGAAGTAAATATTCTGATGGTCGTAAAAAAAAAAAAAAAAAAGTTGTAATTTGACTTATTGAATGAATTTGAATGAATTTAATAATCCTAAATTTATGATTCAAATAAATTTCGCAATTTATAGATTATATATATAATCAATTTTGGAAATTTCGTATTAGTTTCAGAAAAAAAGAGAAAATAATTTAGATAGAAGAAAACAATTTTAAGAATGTGTTATACTACAGAGACAATTTTAACATTCAGATTGTTCTCCCTTGTTTTCCTTCGATAAATACAGAAGAAAACACATTCATGTCAAATTATTGGACTTTATTTTATTATTATTATTATAGTTTTTAATACGTAAATGATGATATTCTTCCAATAAATGCATCCAAATTTTATTACATTGCATTCTTCATTGCCAAATTTGCATAGGTTATTTTTATTTACTTTTATTTATTTATTTATTTATTTGTTTGTTTGTTTATGTTTTTCTTTTTTTTCTTTTTAAGATCCTTATTTCATGAAATATGTTTTCAATTAAATAAACAAAACAAATAAACAAACGAACAACAACAAAAAAAAAGCTTAAAATGTTTTTTGTTATCTTTAATCATATTAATTTAGCTGTATTCTACGTTTTATATTTTATACTTTCTTTTTTTTTTTTTACTTTCTCTTACCCATAAGGTAGAGAAAGTATTGTTTTTGAGTCAAATATTCGAACGCGAGTTTTTGTTATATTTACATGTTCTGAGGTCCCCTGAATACGAAAATCATGTTTTTAGCAAATGGTCTGTGTGCATGTATGTGTGTCTGTGTGTGTGTCTGTGTGTTTGTCTGTCTGTGTGCCTGCCTGTTATCAGCATATCTCAAAAACAAATTATGACAGAAAGTTCAAACTTGGTATTCTAGATGTGTATCATATAAGGATGCTACACTAAACTTTTCGTTAAGATCAAGCAAATGGTTCGTGTACAGGGACACTCAAAAGTATTCAAATACATTACGTCTATGGAGGAAATTGCAGGTAAGTAGAGTTTAACATCTATAGACTGCACTAAACCAAATGAAACGAATATATATTTTTTGTAATAGAGATAGTCAACTGGGAAAAAAAAATCGTGTATGTAGGAGCCTCGCCTCCCCCCTGGGGGGAAGTCCCCCCTCCAGGGGAGTAAATTTTCATGATGGGTATCTTTCAAAAGAGCTCGCTAATACCTTTAAAACGAATGGTTGAACCATGGATCTGCGATAATTTAAAACAAAGTTATCGATTTTTTTTTTACTTTTAACGAAAAAAAACTTAGAATTTTTTTTTTTTTTTTTTTTTAATTTTGAGAATAAAATGGACTTTTTTTGGATATTTAGTGTTATACTACTTCTTTAATATGGGAATCGTCTGCATTATCATAAAAGATATATATATATATTTTTAATAATAATTTTAATAAATTATTTTTTTAAAAACAGAAATATTTTTAATAGCCGAATTAAATTCTATATATATATATATATATATATATATATATGTAGGTGCATTAATGAAACGGGGTGTTGAGGAGGGCTTCAGCCCCTCTCACACAGAACTAATTATCATATAAAACTCTTCCGAAGCCTAATTTGAATTGTTTAACACAGGTTTACATAAGTACTCGTTATCTTACCTCTGAATCTGCAACCTGTATCTATAGTATTAAATTTCAGGTTAAGAGAAAGTCGTGTGAGTGACACACCAGATTATATCTAATATTTCAGAGAATGTTAATTCGCTATGCAATATTTGAAACAGCATAACAAATTTAGAATTTTATCTTAATTTTAGATATGCCGATTCTTTCTTCTAATTATTAATGAAAGGAATTGTGTATTTAATACATATTCGAACCAACGAAAACATATTTTATTTAGAAACATACAAAGAATTTTTTTAACACTTTCTAACGAAGTTGAAAAGTGTTTATACGTTCGGTTTGTCTGCTTAACCTTTCTCTCTGGCCGCACTCTAATTTCCATAAATATTCATAGAATTATTTGAAACCGATATATATGAATTAAGTTCAGTTTGGAATGTTGCCCATTGAAAATGAACTAAAAAACACCAACTTTTTGTGCATACAAAAACCGATTTCTTTTTTTTTTTTTTTTTTTTTTTTTTAATGAATAATTTAGAAATTGTTCAAATTTCACTTCCGATTAAAAAAAAAAAAAAAAAAAAAAAGCTATAATATTATAATGGGAAACGTTTTTTCTTATAAATTATATCTTAATAACAAACATAAAATTACTGTTCTAATTTTACAAAATATTTTTTTTAACTTTTAATCAAAAACTATAAAATAATGTAGTCGCGAAAATTCTAAATGAACCATAAAATAGAGTACAGTATTTTTCCAGCTTAAAAGTTGCTAGGAAACAAAATCCTTGCTTGTTTAGATTTAAAAAGAAAATCTAAAATAAATTATTATTGGAAACCATTTTTCCAATTTCAATTGCAAGTAGCAAAATGTGCAGTTGAAAGAGTAGAAACAAACACAATTGAAAGCTCCCAATTTAAATATGGTTTAAAGTTTAAAAACTTAAAAGTGTGAATCAATACAAAAGAAAAAAATACGAAGAAACCTTTTAGTCCATTAAAATATTTCGATAACGCAATGTCACTCACCTTAATGCTTTGATGTATCTTTATCGTTTTTAAAAACGAAAAAAATCGTAAAAAAAGACAAAATAATAGTAATAATAATAATAATAATAAATAATAAATAATAATAATAATCGAAATTGAATTTTCTGTACATTTTAAACTGAAATCGGATAAAATGTTTCTGTTATAATTTTTTTCTTTTCTTTTTTTCTTTTCTTTTTTTTTTTTTTTTTTTTTTAATAATTACTTGGTTTGAACTTTTTTCAGTAAAATGAGTTAATAGAGCATAAGTATCAGCTTTCATATTTAAATAGTTCAAATTAGAGGTTAGACTCTCTGATATTAAGTTTGAATACAATGAAAGAGAAAAACTCCTTACAGTGAAAGAAAACGTTACATAATATTTTGATTTAAAATATATATTGTCATAAAAGATTTTTTTTTCTTTTTTTTCACAAATATTCTTATTTTCCTGACATGCTATTAAATTAAGGATTTATATACACAATTTACATTAATTTGAATTTTGTATTTATTAAAAAAAAAAAAAAAAAAAAAAAAAAAAAAAAAAAAGTTAGAAATTGCTTTTAAAGTTTTATATTAAACAATGAACAGGGGAAAGAAAAACACACTAATGGTTGTGCATACATACAGATTGCAATTTACTCTTGTAATAAGAAATCAATTCATAAGTTATATTAACAAACACAAGTTCTATAAAAACATGTAATTTTTAGTAATGCTGGTATTGAAAAAATATTTTCCATATTTTCTTTTACTCAGAACAAATTAAGAAAAATTTTGGTTTAGAAAGATTAGCATATTAGCAAAGTCAATTATAGGCCATACACTGTAAAAAAATAACTATTACCAGCTGCAAGAAACTCTCTGTGATTGGAGAAAATAATTATTTTCTCCAATCACAAATAATTTTTTGCAGCTGGTAATAGTTATTTTTTTACAGTGCAGGGGAAAAATAACATGTGGAGAAATATCGGGAGAAAAATAGCATGTGAAAAATAAATTTATTCTGTAAATAACATAAAATAAGGATTGTATAATATAGTATTTCTTTAAAATTTATTTCTTTATGTAATTTTCTTTTGCTTCAATTATTTACTTATGTATTTCTTACAGGAATCATTTTTATTTGCATGAGTGGATAGTTTTAATTTCTTGCATAACTTTATATCGTCTAATGTGTCAAAATATTATAATATTTTTGAAAATTTAACTTTTAAAAAATACTTTTAAATAGAAATTAGACAATATTGAATAACATTAGTGAAATAAAAATGTTTAGTACAAGATAACCATATAAAAATATCTGGGTAAGAAAGTTATTCTTTATCCTTGAAACAACTATATACACTCATGTCCATAAATTAAAGATAATTCAGATTCACACTGAAATCGAACATTAATGTAAAAATTTCACCTGTAGAAATACCACACACATCTTGAAGAATATATGCAAATTATAGGAAGCCTTCAGATGACGCCGATATTATGTTACAACTAGTGGATCTGCAGATCAGGAGCCTCAACGTCCTATTTGCATCACACATTATTTAATAGGTCATTTTTATTTATTCCTTATTATATAATAGTATATATTGATTCGATCGACTTGTTACCATAATCAGATACATTCCTGAGGGGGGCTGCCGCCCCCCCTCAACCCCCCGCTGTATCTCTCTTTGTATACCTATTTGTATATCATATACAGTGTCACGGAATTGTAAATAATTGCATTTATTTTTGTATCAATTCTTTCAAAGAGGCTCAGTAAGTCGATAAAATGCTAATTTTGTGCATTTGTAGTTGTTTTCGCGTTAAAATAGCGTAATTTTCCTTTTGAAACGCATTAAAAAGCTCCAATAATGGAAGAAATGGATTTTACGCCAAATTTGGCGACTGTTTCCTTCCTTGGCGATTTTTTTGGCGACCTTGGCGAGAAAATCCTTATTAGGGATATACCAAATATGGAAGCTCTAAACTCATTGGCTGATGAGATACGAGAATTTTCCAGAACAGTCTGTGTTCGATAGAATAGTATAAAAGGAGCATTTTTTTTTTAGCCAAGGCGGCCAATCTTAGATCTGTGTCCGTTTCGTCAAATGCTTGCTCTGCTTTGAGCCTCTTTGAATGAGACTTGCTTTATGTGTTATTGATTTGTTTTGTTGTTTTGCTGTTAACGGCTGTTTTTTATGCTATGTTTACTGGTTGAATTGAAGCTGATACTTGGTTTATAGACCTGTATTTTTCTGGAATTTTCTGTGAATAAATCACTGAATTTTTTCAAGTTTCGCCTTTCATTCTCGGACAACTTACGAACCCCTCAAGTACGCAACAATATGTATTCTTAATCGGTCTTGTATTATTTCCCTGAAATTCACAAATACCAAATTTCATACAAAAAAATTACATAGCATATCGGAAATATTTTGCGTAACCTTTAAACTAATTATCAATTCTATGCCCACAATTTTCAACAGGAAAACATGCTTTTAAAATTCTAATAAAATTTCATTATTTTTGATGGGGTGTAAGCATGTTAAAATACACTTTTAAGAAATACCGACTATAGACCGTAATAGTACGAAATTCTTTTATGTATCCCGGTAAAGTGGCCACAGTCATTATAAACGCCAATAATAAGAATAAACCTTATTAATTATAACTCATTAATTTTTCAAACTAATTTGACATCATTTGGATGATTACAGTACATACTCGTAATTATTTTGTGTGGTCCCATAAATTATTTAGACGATACATAACCTTTTTTAAGAGTAAACATGATTTTAAGCATCTTTATAATGTATGTTAACTTTATTAAGTTCAATTCATCGTAAACGCATTAAAATGCGCGCTTAAATTAAAAATTTGTCCATAGGCTCTAATGTTACGAAATTCTTTCGTGTGTCTTTGTAAACGAACCATAAACATTGTATACACCAGTAAAAACTATTCAGCTTATTTTGCGTTTAAAATTAATAATTGTTCCAAATTTAACATCGTTTGGATGACTACGTGACATTGTCAGAACACTTTTGTAATGTCCTGTACATTAATTAGAAAGCTTAAGAGCACATATTTTCTTCAAACAACATAAGTTTAAGCATCTTACTCACGTACACTAGTTTCATTTTCTTCATTGCAAAGTAATGATATTAAAATGCGTTTAAACGAAATTCACCCCATACGCCGTAATTTTAAGAATTTTGGCGTGTCCCTGTACACAGTTTATAAAAAATATAGCAATAAAAATTATACAGCTACTTATATGCAAAGCTGGAACGTGTGCACCAATTTGCAAGTCAATCGAAGGATTTTTGCGGCCGCTATTGCGGTACATACAAATTTTTCCCATAGGCCGTAATGATAAAAAAAACTTTGG
This sequence comes from Salticus scenicus, assembly GCA_963930645.1. Classification (NCBI taxonomy): domain Eukaryota; kingdom Metazoa; phylum Arthropoda; class Arachnida; order Araneae; family Salticidae; genus Salticus; species Salticus scenicus. Next base: position 80,895,752 of record OZ005649.1, read on the forward strand.
TGTGTCCCTGTACACGAACAACAAATGGAATGCACACCCAAAACTATACAGCTAATTTCGTGGGGATCATGAACATGTGTACAAAATTTCAAGTCAATAGCGTGATTTTTGCGGCCGCTATCGCACGACAGACAGACAGACAGACGGACAGACGGAACCCAAAATCCTTTTGAGTCTCAACAGAGGGCCTCCACTGACGTTTCGGCAAAAATTGGAAGTCAATAGCTTGATTTTTGCGGTGGCTATCGCGCGGTACATAAAGATTTTTCCCATAGGCCGTAATGATAGAAAATCTTTGGCGTGTCCCTGTACACGAACTACAAATGGAATACACACCTAAAACTATACAGCTGATTCCGTTGGGCTCATGAACATGTGTACCAAATTTCAAGTCAATTGCGCTATTTTTGCGGCCGCTACCGCGATACATACAAATTCCTCCCATTGACCGTAATGATAAGAAAAACTTTGGAGTGTCCCTGTATACGAATTGCAAATGGAATACATACCAAAAACTATACAGCTGATTTCGTGGGGCTCATGAACATGTGTACCAAATTTCAAGTCAATTGCGCTATTTTTGCGGCCGCTACCGCGATACATACAAATTCCTCCCATTGGCCGTAATGATAAGAAAAACTTTGGAGTGTCCCTGTATACGAACTACAAATGGAATACATACCAAAAATTATACAGGTGATTTCGTGGGGCTCCTGAACATGTATACTAAATTTCAAGTCAATAGCGCTATTTTTGCGGCCGCTATCGCGATACATACAAATTCCTCCCATAGGCCGTAATGATAAGAAAAACTTTGGCGTGTCCCTGTATACGAACTACAAATGGAATACATACCAAAAACTATACAGCTGATTTCGTGGGGCTCATGAACATGTGTACCAAATTTCAAGTCAATAGCGCTATTTGTGCGGCCGCTATCGCGCGACAGACAGACACAGCCCAAAACCGTTTTGAGTATCAACGTAGGAACTCCACTGACGTTTCGGCAATGACTAAAGTGTAAGATAAGGAATGGGAGCAAAGAAGGAAAATTGTTCACAGGCTTTCTGTGTGCCGCTCAGTACCACAACCGAATGGTTATGACACAGAGGACGCATGCAGATAATTTTTTACGTGGTAGAATTATCGGCCGACTAGAATGTGGGCGTACTCAAATAGAAGTATCGGGGGAGCTTAGAATCACCCAAAGTGTCATCTCTAGGCTTTGCCAACGATTCCAAAATGATGGAAATGCCAGTCGACGTTACAGTACTGGTCGGCCCCGAGTTACAATGCCGAATGACCACCGGTATCTGGCAGTAACTGCCAAAATAAGCAGATAAAGTGCAGCATCAGACCTGTCTCGTCAGCTGTCTGCAGCCACGAGTGCCACAGTTTCAAGACAAACCGTGTATTGACGTTTGGGTGATATTAGTCTATATGCTCGCAGGCCTGTTAGATGTGTTCCACTCACGGCAATGCACTGTGCCAGTGGTTAACTTGGAGTAGAGAACATGGAATGCGGACAGCGGCACAGTGAGCTTGAGTGACGTTTTCCGACGAGTCCAGGTTTAGCCTGCAGCGTGATTCACGCCAGACATTCATATGTAGAACGTCAGGAACCCGTTACCACCAAAACAACATCATTGAACGACACTGTTACTGTGGGGCAGGAGTGCTCGTTTGAGGGGATCATATTGGGCACCAGGACAGATCTGCATGTTCAAATCGGAAGAATGATAGGCCAAATTTATCGGGACATTATTCGGGAACAACATGTACGTTTGTTTAGGGGTGCCATGAGCTCAGAATTTGTGTTTATGGACAACAATGCGCGTCCTCACCGTGCAAACGTTGTACACGGATGCCTACAGTCTGAAGCTATCACCCGCATGGAATGGCCAGTATTCTCACCTGACTAAAATCTGATAGAGCATGTGTAGGACATGCTTTTCCGATGCGTTGTAGTCCGTCAACCATCTCCTACATGTGTACCGGAACTTCGGAGAGCATTGCTTACTGAGTACACTGTAAACGTAAATGTCTTAAATTCAGTTTAAAAAGTGTCTTAAATGAATTTTTTAAGCGAAAAAAAATGTCTTACTTTTTAAGACACATTTTTGCATCAGAAATTAAGATATTGCTAGTTTCTTAAAACGCCGCCATGTTTTAGGCTTAAAAACACCGCCATGTTAGGCTTAAAAATACTACCGTTTTTAAGGCTTTTTAATAAATAAATAAATAAATAAATATGGCGTGCGATTATGTTTTTCTGTTAAAAATATATTTTAAAATTGTTTAGAGCATTAATAAAATATTTATATAAAAAAAGAAAAAAAAAATGTTCCATTTTCCAGAGTTGGGATTCGAACTCACACTGTCTAAGGAAACCAAAACCTCGAGCAAAGCATCGTCGGAGTGAAGCCTTTACCAATCACACTACTGTCGAATACAGCATTCCGTGTTTTTATGATATAATATACTGCAGTATTCGTGAAACAAATCGCAGTGTTATGTTTTATTTCTAATTTTTTGCCATAAAACTATTGATAGTATGGTATCTTAAACTTAATAAATATTATTTTCTTAAATTTCATATTTAGAGGAACAGAATTTTTTAATAATGCAAGTATGTGAAGGCTGCATCCCTCGATGATAACGATTTCTTTCCTTAAAGTGATATTTAAATAAAAACGAACTGTAATCATGAATACAAGAAAATTTGTAGTTTTACATTTAGATATAGGTGAATTTGTCAAAGAAAAATATTTTTAAATGAATAATAAGAAGAAGAAAGAAAAAAAAATATGCACAAATTATTCATGATTGTTCTCTTATAAATTCGCTTTCTTCTCTAGAAATTACTTGCTACATCAGTCTTCACACTTCATCTTTTAATATAAGAAAGCTTTAAAGACAATGATTTTTTTTTTTTTTTTTTTTTTTTTTTTTTTTACAAAATAAGCTTTGTGTCTAAATATGAATTTATGAATTGTGTTAAAGATAATAGCATGCAAATATCATTCACATCCCTAGAGTATTATTCCATAAAAATATAATTTCATAAAGCTACCATAATTTAAGTAGTTTAACTGCTTATTATATAAAATAATAATATATTTATTGAATGTGGAAAGAAGTAGGATAAGCATGTTTTCTTAAAGTAGATTCCATATGAAAAATTTTCTAAGTAATGCAAGTGTCTGAATTTCTAAAGTGTCTGAAAATTCAAACGCGTTTTGCTGTCTGAAAATTCGCGTATTTACGTGTTTCAGACATTTTTGTGTCTGAATTGATATTTCAGGCATATTTCTGTCTTAAATTAAAATATCTATAACCTCTAAGGTACATTTTTAGTCATTTACGTGTCTTAAATGCCGTTTCAGTTGTCTTTATGTCTTACTTTAAGACCCTTTTATTTGCAGTGTAGAGTAATCTTCCCCAAGATCAGATCAATAATTTAATACTCAGCATTCCTAAGCGTTGTAAGGACTGTATTTCATCATCTGAGAGAGATACAATGTATTAACCATCATACCAACCATGTAATGTTAAGATTTTGCATGGGAGATATTTTTTGTAATTGCTTCAGGGAGCAAAAACCGTAGTTTTTATAAATGGTATCCTACATAAACCGCCTTTTTTGTTCTTGATCTTTTGTTTAATAAATGGACTCTATGAATAAGTCATATTTGTTATGCTTCTGAACCTTTATTTGCCTCAGCTAGCATTATCCTTAATTTATGGACATGTGTGTATATATATATATATATATTAATCAAACAAAGATCTTGGTATGTTCATTTTAAAAATTTCTGATTAATTACTTACATACTGAATACCTATGTAAATTTTACGGATTATTACAAATTAAAATTCTTATTTGTATCATTTCTTAAGTTTCTGCCAGTTATTGCCACTTACTGGCAGAAACTAGCTTCTGCCATGCCAGATTTAACTAGTTATAAACAGTGGTTTTAACTGCCCTGGCAGAAACTTGCCAGCCCTGTTTCATTCACACAATGTTGCCTAGTATAGTGCCGGGTTGAAATGGGAGTGGATCAAGGGGAATTGTTGTATACTTGTTGAAATAATGGTGGCTGAATGTTTAATAGGTTCTGTTTTGAAGTGAAAATTTGAAATGATTATTTCCATCTAATAGCAGGCATGTAAAAATATGTTGGTGATTTATCATTGTAATAAAAAACATAATATATATATGTATATATATATATACATTTAGTGACGATCTATTCACATGTTTCCAGTTTAAAGTTTAATTACAACCACTTTGATTAGATTTTTACAAATCCCCCCTTAACGAACGGCAAAAAAATGCCTCGCGAAAGCCTTGGGATTTCTAATCATTTTCCGTCTGCAACAAAAATGTGATTGAATGTAATTGAAATGTGATTGAATGCAAATTTTACATGTTTTATGAATTGTTAATACATTTTTCGATACCAAACTTGGTCTGGCATTTCTGGATCATAGATAAGTTTTACTTTGCAGCAAAGAAAAATTCTACTACTAGGAATAATTATAATTTCATGAACTTTTATTAAAAGAAAAACAGAAAGGCAAAAATCATACAGTTTAAATACATACAGACAGTGAATATGAAAAATATACAGTGAATACGAAAAGTTGTAAGATTGTTTAAAACATTGCAGATCAATTTAACAACAAAAGAGACAAATGTTTATGCTTCAAAATAATTCATGCTATCAAAATGGGAAACAAATTGTTTGTTATCCACTTAAAAATAATTTAAAATCAGTGGAAAGTGGTTTTTTGTAAAAATAACTATAAAAAATATTTTCTTATTCAATTATCTTAAGATATTTTTCTGAATTTTTATGATGCTGCAAAGAATTTTACACTCCTGAATATGCGATTCATTAATAATAATAACTAATATATATATATATATATTTAGTTTTTGAAAAAGGATATTGAGTATTTGTGTAATTTAATATTTTGTATCAAAAATATTGCGTAAAGAAAAAATATTTTTTTTTAATTAAAATTCTAAAGTATTTATAAAATAAATAAATATGTATATATATAATAACTGGGTATAACTAATATTGTAGTTTAAAGAACGTTTAAATGAAAAGAAAATTTTGCTCATTAGATGACTGTTTATCTTTAAATTATATAGAAATTGTGACTAATTACTCAAGTTCTTGCATAAAATAAAATACTTCATATTATGATACAAAATAATCACGTAAAACGTAAAGTAATCATGACATACGTAAAATTTCAAATGTATTTTTATTTTTGTTAAAGTTCTTGTTACACATAGAATAAACTTGCATGTTTTTAATCATTAATTCTTTCTAAACTAGTCGTTTTGCGCACACCTAGCATTCAATTTTTACACATGCATTTCCAAATCACTCTTTCTTCCAAGTTTAAATTAGTAAACTTCGGCTTATATGGAATTTAAAACAAATGACATGCATTTCCAAATCACTCTTTCTTCCGAGTTTAAATTAGTAAACTTCGGCTTATATGGAATTTAAAACAAATGATCTTTTACATCATAATTTTGAAATGTTACGAATTCCAAACTTCTCCATGAAATTAAAAATGTCATCATAATTTATTAATTACAATTTTGTAATCATGTGTCTATAATTTTTTTTATAGGTTATTAATTTCTTGTGACATAGATAAATTCCACGCAATCCATTGATTGAAATTATTTTTACGTACGGATGAAAATCCCGCATAGCAGTGAAAAGAGATTGTTTTAAAATATAATTTTTTTTTTCACTCAAGCTTTGTTTTCTGAATGAATTGGTTATCGATATTTATTCTGATGTGCTACACTTTAAAAATTTGGAGTTTTATGACTAAGAAGCTATAATTCGGTCATTAAACTTGATTAATTAAAAACAAAATAATAAAATAAATTTAGATCTTTATAAATATATATATTCAAGTTCTAAACAGATTAGGTATTTCTACTATTTAAAATTTTTTAAAGATTCAAAAAATAACTGTATAAAAATCAATCACATATCATATCTACTATTTTTGTTTTCTCTATAAAACAGATTATACCAAATAACATAAAGAACACTAAAAATGTAGAATGAACATTTAAAAATATTTTCCATTATTTTTAGATGCACTTTACTGTATGTGGATAAATTTCAATTAAAGACAGTTTTTTTTTTTTTTTTTTTTTTTTTTTTTTTTAAGCAACAATTGTTTTATATAGAAATATTCATTATGCTTTATTTATATATATACTATATATATATATGTATACATACAGGACAAAATAATGTGAACCCTTTCACTTTTTGTGTTTTATCGAATATCTTTAAAAATACTTATCGTGCTATTCATCAATTTTGAGAATTAGAAAAACATATCTTTCCTGATATTTTTAAGCGAAGATTTTGTTCCGAAGGCCCATAGAGGACAAACAACAAATCCAATAAAATAAAAAGTGTTTGAGAAAACCCTGTAGATGGAAAAACTTCGATTAATCTGTAAATTTTAGATACTGTTTTATATGATATATATTAAACATGTGTAGGGGATATTATAAATATTTAAGGAGTTATTAATATTTTATTAAAGCATGCAAAAATTTTTTTGCAAGTATTACCTTTATAACTCCAAAGGTTTTTCCTTAAATTTCATGAAACTTTCGGAAAACGTTATAACATATGCCTAAATCATTTAAAAATTTAAAAAATTCAATTTTCTTTTAAAATAATTTATTTTTATTTTTATTTTTATTTTTTTTTATAGGCATGTAATACATATCTATCTATATCTATCTATATATGTATATATATATATATATGTATATATATATATATATATATATATATATATATATATATATATATATAAAGAAGAATGGCAAATATTATACAAAGTTCCATTGTGTAACATAATTTTTTCTCATACAAACTTTCATTTGTGAATGATCCCTTATCGTAAAGAACTTTTTAGAAAACAGCTAAAAAACAGATTATTTAATCCCTGATATATCTATGAATTTTTGTAATATTCAAATACATGTTATTTGTAAGGTGTATACAGTTGGGTATCAAACTATGTCAAAGTGTTTTTGCTATAGTCCGAGCATGCGCAAATATAAATTATTTACTGCAATTGTCCATGTCTCTTTGAATATTAAATATATTTCTTTTAAACTATAGTGCAATAATTTCGGCATATGTTGGCATGTTCTCTGAAAGTTTTGCGAAATTTGAAATAAAACCTTTAAACTTTTAAAGTTAACACTTGTAAAAAAATTTTGCATTTTTTAATAAAATATTAATAACTTCTTATGTATATTCAAGATATCCTCACAAAGCACTTTAGCGTCGAAAAATAGATGCCAAAATTGAAAATAAAGTGGTATAAGTCCTGATTTTCAAATTGCAATAACTCAGCGAGATTTGACTTAGAGTGATGAGTTTTTTCTTCTTAGAGCGAGGAGAATAGTTTTCTAAATATAAGTCATATGATAGGCGGGACCGTATAATATTAAATTTCGTATTTTAATATGTATACAGCCCCTCGTACAAAAAATGCCATATTAGAAATCTACTCTTAATTTGCACCAATTTTGTAATTGAAAGTATCTTTCTATCTTTCTTAGATTACGAGATAAACGCGGTAACAACTATTTTCAATCACTCGGTATATATTTTTAAATTGCTATATAAACTCATTTTAAATGTCCTTTCGTATGCATTGGTTAGTTACTCCAGGAAAATTTTTAGGCATTCTTCATTAGTAGGTCAGTTTTAGGCAACGCAAAGTTCTACAAAAAGGCTCTAGATATTCTTCAAACTTCCTTTTAGCTGTCTTTCGAATATAATTATTAGTTTTCTCTGAGCAGGCATGTATTACTTGGTTTCTACTAGAAAACTGGCAGGCGTCCTGATTATGTGAGATAGTTATAGATCTCGGAAATTTGTGGGTTCAAAAACTGACTCTACCGATATATTTTTTAATCTTCTCCATTTATATGTACTTAGGACATATGCGTTAATTTACACTTACAGGAAGATTATAACGCGTCTAATTTGTTAGTATGGCCAGAGGACATAAAACTGGCCTACAATCGGCAGCAAAATTATTCGAGCGCCAGCAACAATTCCTATATAAATAATCTGGTGGGCCACTCACACGACTTTCTCTTACTCTGAAATTTAATACTATAAATACAGGTTAGAGATTCAGAGATAAGATAACGTGTACTATTATTTAAACCTATGTTAAAACAATTCAAATTAGCCTTCGGAAGATTTTTATTTGATAATTAGTTCTGTGTGAAGGGGGCTACCGTCCCCTTCAACCCCCCGTTTCTTTACAGGATCTACATTTATATAGGATTTAAATCTGTTATTAAAATTAAAAGTTCACTTAAAATTATTCAGACAACTTTAACTTGCACTTTCAGACAACATTCTAACAAGTTTCACGCAACATTCCTTGAAACTTATCAGTCTTGATCAAACTTTTCCGTTTTTAAATTACTCTTAGAGACAGAGACAAAGACCAAACGTTAAAAAAAATTCTACTTCGGTAATCAGGAAGCTTGAAAACGTGTAAACATAAAAAAATCAAGTGATAAATATTAAGCTTTAAAAAATGCATTATTTACCATATGTCTGTGAAGAATTCATTTCAATTCTTGAGCAGATTTTCTGGACATAGTAAAATATTATAGTAAAGCACTTTCGCTAACAATAAAAAAGAACGTTATCGTTTAAATATTTGTAGCCCTGTATATCTTTTGAAGATTATGTACAGACCACAAGGTGCACCTAAATATAATCCTACAGTAATAATACACGGAACAATCTGAAATAAACTTCCATCCGTTTTCTGCAATTGTCACACTATAATCTAATTATTTTGTGTAGCCCTGTAAATGAACAGTGAATGATTTCCATACCATGTTTTACAAGAAACATATTTTTACGCATATAAAAAAAATATATATTCATTTCATTAGGTTTAGTGCAGTCTATATAGTCAAACCTCGTTAACGTGAACACTGTTAACGTGAATTACTTTTAACATGAACTGTTTTCACAATCCCCGTCAAAATGAAGATTAGTTTTGTTATATGATGATTAGTTACTGATAGCATGAAATGCTGGTAGCATGAACAAATCTATAATGCCCCTTGTGATTCACGTTAACGTGGTTCGACTGTATATGTTAAACTCTACTTACCTGCAATTTCCTCCATAGACGTATTTTATTTGAATTCTCTTGGGTGTTCTTGTACACGGACCATTTGCTTAATCTCAATGAAAAGCTTGGTGTAGCATCCCTATATCATACACATTTAGAATACCAAGTTTGTACTTACTGCTTTTATTTTTTCTTGAGATATGCTGATAAAAGACAGACACACAGACATAAAATCACATCTCATATAGAGACATCCAGAAACACGTGTCAATGTAGAGAACCACAAATTGGATTTTTAAAACAATTACACTTTAAAACACGTAAAAAAAGATAAATTTAATTAAAATCATTAAAAATTACATCTTGTCAAATCTTTTCGCCCTACTTATCAAGGCATCATCAGGACAATCTCAAGCCATTTTTTAGTTTCAAGTGCAGTAACAGTTGAATTATATATACGAATAAAAATATATTACAGTTACAGTTAATATAGATGAAACAGTCTGAAAACGTAAATTCTGAATTTTAGCTGAGCTTCATTGCGTCACCATGGAGACAGTTGTTGTGCAACGGTTGAGGCTTTACTGGGCTTAAATCTAGATGAGCTTTACTGTGCTTCTATGAAGCAACTTACATTCTCTAGTAAAGGAAATTGTATTTATTTGATTCTTTACAGGAAATATGTAGAAACTTTGAAACTGCAACGGTTGAGGCACTTTTATGGAGAATTCATTATGTAGAGTTGCAGAGGAAAACTGGCAATAACAGTGCAGATGACAGATGACAAAAAGTCAGCTTAGAGTTAAATAACTGAAGTTGGTTGATGCTTTGGGTGACCTGGGGTCACCTGGAGACCTTGACTGTAAAAGTTTTTGGACCATTTGCATTGAAAATAGGAGAGGCTGGACGAGCCTTAAGAGAAAAACCAGGGCAGATTAAAAACCTTTTGCTGTTAACATTTATTGAGACAACCATTTTATTGAAAAGAAATTTAAATTAGATATGTGGTTGTATTAGAAAATGCCATATTTTTGGAATGAAGGCAACATCTTTAGAATTAATTGAATTATATTTAATTATATTTATAGCTTTCGGATAATTCTGAAATAATTGGTGGAGAGGAGATAATTTCTGCTTGATCCCAAAGCGGTGAGGCTGAGTTTTCATAAATAAAGTTGACTGAGGCCGAAATCTTTCCTTCCTTGAAATTGCGAATATGTTCTTGAATTCTTTTGTTTCAATTTCTTTTGGTTTGTCCGATATAGAAAAACAAAATCATTATCTTGTTTTAGTGATATTTTATAAACTCCTCCAGTGGGTCCTTAAATCACGATCGTTTAATCTTAAATGTTTAATAGTTAAAGGAGAACTGAAAGGAATAATTATATTGAATTTACGAAAAGTATTATGTTTAAAATCAATAAATTCGTTACAGAAAGGAAGACTATTACTAAATTTAATTTTAGGGGTTAATGTAGAAATACTTATTGTGGAATCAAAATTATCAATAAAATCAAAATTATAGAATAATAAACTATAATCCGGATTATCAATAAAATTAAAATTAACCTCTACTCTTCTACAATAAGTACGTCTACATTAACCCAGTGTTAGACAATATGCATTTATTGGAGATTGACTATTGACTCTAATTCATAACTTATATAAAATGGTTACGCCTACTAGTATTTTGTTATCAGAAAATTAAATTTTAAAAGAATAGCTCATCATTTAAAATAATGCTTACAATTACATAACATGTAATTTTTTATTTCGTTATAAAGACTAATAAATGGCTAAATTGTATATTTATTTTTCATCAAAATTTCTAAATTTAATGAACTTATCCCTAATAATAAATGTAAATAGTTGTAAGAAAATCTCTAATAATAAGTAATTTGAAAGGAACAGATTACTTTTTCTCTAATAGTAGCACTGTATTGCAAAGAGAAAAAAAAAAAAGGCCATGTGTAAAATAATTATAAAATATATATTGCTATACATATTTTAACCAATTTAATCCCGTTTCATTATGACTTAAAGTAAAGTTTTCTAATAATGTAACCTCAAGTTTTCTAAATTTAACGATCTAATCCGTCATTACTAGAGCTAAATAAATTCTTAGAAAGTTCATTATTATATTAAATAATTTTCTATCTAAAAGAATATACAATAATGATTTTTTTTTAACTGAATTTATTTGAAAGCGATTTCATCCATCGAAAGAAAAAAGCTTTATTTCCATTCTGAATGTATATTAGTTTTGAAGAAGTATTTTTAGTAATGTCTGATGTAATTTAATTTGAATTCAGTTTATAATTTTCTCTTTTACTTCATAGAGAAAGCTTGCAATTGAAGTTCTTTGAATCGTATTAGTGCAACAAATGATTTAATTTCGGTACGTTGGCTACATTCTAAATTAAAATTCTAAAATGTCACAATTATAGGAAAAAAATCATTTAAGTAGAAAGGATTTTTATTGATTAAATACTCTCTTTACATTTTGTGCCAGCTTACATAGTTTCTTTAATTTATGACCAGCGATATAAAGATCTTTGTTTAAAAGTAATTTCAGTACATATATTAAATAATTGTTGCATTTTTAAAATGTTTCAAACATTAAAGTTACATTTCAGAATATTTAGGTTGTATTATTATTTTTTGGTATACAATTCGAAAATACTATATATTAAACTTATAATATATATATATTTTTAACTAGATAGATAAAAAATACATACTATTAATATTAAAAAAAAATTAAATTAGGCTAGATTAAAGAATTGTTAAAACTTCTATATTAATAGGTATGATTTATGATTTTAATTATGTATATATAACAAATATATTTTTAATCTCTCTCCTCCCTCTCTCTCTCTCTCTCTATATATATATATATATATATAACTGTTAGATTAGAAACTATACCATATTCAGTACTAAAATAAAAACTTCTTCGTTAATGTACAGTTATCTCATGAAGGTAAGTAACTGATGGCTTCAAGATAATGTAATAAGATTATCGCAAGAAGCTCTTAAAAACAGGCTTTTACAGAAATTGTACAACTCATAAAATAAATTTAAAGAATATCTAATCGTCGTAGTTAGACTGTGCTTATCATACATTTATTATTAATTTTTTTTACTGTAATACGTATTATCTTTTATTAACCCTTTAACATTCATTGATTTTGAAATAAAACTAAACATACAAAATTTTTTATAAAAGTTATTTGACTGAAAGTACGGATTCATAAACAATTACGTTCATACTCTGGCAGTTGGCATTTTTCCATGGTTTTCTCCGAAACATGCGCAAACATCGTGCAAACGGATTAGAAGACTCCTACGGAGGTCATATTATTCAGGCCTACTACTCTCAACTGCCATTGATCAAAACAACAACAACCATAACTTGCTTTAATCGATTTATAAAATTTTCTTCTCTCTGTATTTGGTAGATGGCAGCAATGCTTTCAAATTTATAATATGATGTTTCATACGAAGCCGTTTGTAGAAGTCGCTTTAAATTGATTTGTAGGGACGAGTGAACTTTTCTGCTTCGATAATGCACTCGTGCCTACTTATTTATTTTTTTCCCCACCTGATAAATGTCTTCTTATAATTCTAATCAAAACAAGTGTTGTGACATTTTGAAACTTATTATACTTAGTTACAAGGTTATTTATTGTTTAAATTAATTATTTAAAGAATATAGTCAGGTTAATACATATGTATTTTTAATGAAGAATTTCTCAAAAATGCTGCTTATTTTTATTACATATTTATGTTGAGCTGTTTACCAAATAGCTATTTTTGGAATTAGATTAGTAATTTTTAAAAGAAAATATTTAGTTAGCGTTAAATGTTTAAGAGAAATTAACTTTATGATCGCTAGGCACAGGGCAGAATGAAATGACTCACAAATTAGGCTTCTCTTTGCTTGTATTCTTTTACCAAAATTTATTGATTTATTTTATTAGAGTGTGTTTCGTACTTTTGTTTTTATGCAACTATATACATTTTCTTAAGCACTAATCTCCATAAATATATATATATATATATATATATATATATATATATATACTTATTAAACATTACCCTAATCACACATGTTATGTATATCTTTAATTTATAATAATTTAAGAATTTTTTAAAGTAGAATATTGCTATTCATTACGCAGTAACATCAATAATGAACATTTTAAAGTAATTTGAGATTTCTATAAAGAAAATTTGTGGTTATAGCTTAACTCCCTAATTCATATTTCTGCTCAAATCGCCATCACATGCTTGCTCTCTTAAACTTTTATTGTAGAGCATATTATATTTGTGTTAAGGGTTGGAATGATAAATGTGGCACTATAAAGTTGCCTGGTTTACTATTTATATTTACATTAAGGGAAAAAAAGAACTTGGTTAACCAATCAGCAAAGTCATAGCCTTCTCCCACCCCCCCCCTCCCACCACCACCATGCAATATTGTAGGGGCCGTGCCCTTAGCGACAGTGCCTTTAGCGTAGATATATAAACCTGTGTCCTTAGCGTAAATGTTATCCCCCCTTAGTATTGTGCTTTTACACAAGTGCCTTTAGCGTAAATCTAATAAATAAATAAAATAAAATAAAATAAATAAATAAATAAATAAATAAAGTGAGCTTTTCAATTTTCCTTTACACTATATCCAGACACAGGTTTGGCTATTTGGTTTCAGAAGTAAACTATTGCGAAATAGGGGCGTTTAAATTTTTAAGGACTATCATTTGTTGTCACATTCCTACAATAAAATAATATGGTGTGTTACTCACATAACTTTCTCGTACCTGAATTTCAATACTATAAAGATATATTGCATTGTAAAATCTATAAGGTTAGGTAATAAAGTTCAATCTACTTTAAAAATAATCTAAAATAGGTTTAGTAACAGTTTTATAAAACATATAATTCTATGCGGGGGGTACCGCTCACTCAACTCACCCGTTTAATGATAGCGTCAACATTTACTTGAAAAAAAAAATCAGGACTATTATTAATTTACCTTCAAACTTGATCAAATATTTCAAGTGGCAACCTAATATGAACTTCAAATTACAAGATTTTAATTTCCTGCAGTTATTTAATTATTTATTTTTTAAAGATATGCTGATAACAGATATACATACATATTAATCGCTAAAAATTGGACTTTCATATTCAGATCACCTCAATACGTGATCTTATTAAAAAAAAAAAAAAAAAAAAAAGAACTTGAAAAATTTATTGATTTTACAGTATGGGTATGAAAATTTAATTTTCCTTCCTAAGCACTGTTCATCCACTTAAAAATGTAACTTAATGTTAGTAAAACGTAGCAAAGCACTTCTATCAATTGCATTCAACAGAAAAGAATGTTTAGCTTATTTTGGGGTAGCCCTGTATGCTGTATATTATCTATAAACTATATTCACATCACATTGTGCACTTAAATTTGGGATCCGTAAATTTCGCCCCCAGCATCTCGCCCCCGGCATTTAGCTTCCAGCATTTCGCCCCCGGAAATTTTGCCCACGAGTTGTGTCAAATATAAATGTAATTACAAATAAAATATAAACATACATGCAATATTTTCCAAAATATTAGCATCTTTTTATGAACTTCGAATCTTCTTTGTTTGTTTGTGTATCCAGTACAAATCGTTCAATCGATTTTTAACTAACTTCCCGACTAGTTAGACATTTGAAACTTTCAGAATAGTTCAGAACATGGTGGCAATGCATATTTTTAATACTCTTAGACAACTGTTTCAGGTCCCTGCTGCCTTTGGTAGCGTTTACACAATTCAACAGAAAATTTATTTTACTTACTTCTCGACAACTAGCCGTTTGAAACTTTTATAATAGCTCAAAAGACGATAACAATGCATTTTTTATTACTTTTAGCCAAATATTTCGGCTCCCCACTGCCTTCGGTAGCATTTATATGATTCAACGGAGAATTTAAAAATATAGTATATAAAAAGTTCGTTATTTTTATCTTGCAATAATTTATTGTATAAAAATAAGAAGTTTATACAATTTTGATATATATTTTGATTTTGTCATAACAATGGTTCACAAACAGCATGGCGATAAAAATATGCATGAATGAATATTTAATTTGTTCATTCATGCTAAAAAAATTTACTTTTTCTCTTTTAACATCGTTTATAAATTCTGGTGGTTTTTAACTTTTAATAAGCAAAATTACTCTGCTCCACAATCCCATCCGTGGAGGTCAAAATTGTGATGTCATGTCTTCGGACATCCTTCAGGGTCGAATCTCAGACCGATGCCAATTACACAGCACTAGTGCGACTTAATAACCCAAACAACTCTGCTCCTCAAAGGGTTTAAGAATCCCCAACTGAGAATCGAAACTGAGGTTGTTTCCAAACATAGTACATTTTCAAAAGTAACTGTTAACTCTAATACAGTATCAAAACTTTTATTATGGGTTTACATTTATTATTTTACACTATTTGTTAGTAATGGAGCATATAATTAATTAAATTGCAGTAAGCCAAAAAAAAATAATAATAATAATGCTCACTTACTAAGTATATTTTCGTTTGTTTCGTAATTCGTAAACAATTCGTCTTTTATCAATATCATTACAGACTTTATATGCGGGCTGAATTTTCATAAATAAAATACATTCGTCGACCAGAAAATATTTCTGTCTTAAGGAATCGATTTCGAAATGCTAAAATGTCGAACACTTTTGCAACAATAAAATTAGTGGCTTTATCTATGGACTGAATATTCATTAAATAAAGTGCATTCGTTGACAAGAACATGCTTATGTCTTTACATATTACTTTATACACTCAAAAATGTCTTCAACCTTCATAATAATATTATTACTAGCTCTATCATTATCTTCTTTTGGAATCTCTATGATGGTAGGTAATGTTTAATGGCCAAAACCTTTGTATTCTTGGTCCTTATGAATATAATTCTCCTAATTATCTACAAAACGGAAAATTTTACATAGTCTAAAAAGGGAGGTGCACAACCAGATGTTATAAGAAACCCATATAATACCAATTTGCAACGTTCTTCGTCGAGCCATTTTTGAGCTATGCGAGATACATCACAGGCTCTATATATGGTCTAAATATTCATTAAAAGAAAAAATATATATATATATGCAGTCATTGACAAGAACCTGCTTATGTCTTAAGCCTAAGTTTCTACGCGCAAAAAGTCTTCAAGTTTCATTACAATAGCATTACTGGCTCTATCATTAGCTTTTATTTTAAATCACTATGATGGTAAATCATATACAATGGCCAAATTTTTTGTATTTTTGGTCATTATGAAAATACTAATTGCCAAAACTTGGCATACTCAATTATTGACCGGAAAACAATAATTACATGCAAAAAGATGTTAAAAAAGGAGTTACTATAACGAGTTTGAAAAAAATCCGTGCAGTCGTTTTTAAAGGAACGCACTTGCAAAGCTTGGAATTGAGCTATTTTTACAACTATATTATTTGAAAGGTCATCTAATAGAGTGATTATATAGCAACCACTAATAACACTCGAATAGAGATAACACTCGAATAGATAACACTCTAATAGAGTGTTTAGATAGTTTATGAAGAAAATTAATAGAGCCGTTTTCGAGGTACGGATTTACCGCCCCACTTCCTCTTTCCGCTGTTCCATTTCCGGTTTTTCAATTTTCACCAAAATTTGGAAAATTTATCTGTGTACCAGACCTCTCTCAATTCTGAAGTTTCGTAGTGCTATTTTTGTTAGCTTCGGAGATATGATACCCAGAAGACACTGACCAACTGTCAGAAACTATTTTCCTGGACTAAGGAGACCTTAAAATGTATAAATCAGGTGAAAAATTGATATAGAATTTTCTGACCGAATACAGTACTTCCATTATCCTACTACTGTAGGTAATGCAAGTAAACATTTCTTGGTGCTGTAATCTTAATTTCTTATTAATCAATAATGATTAAATTGACTAATAAGAAAAACAAAGTAAAAAAAAAAATATATTTGATAAATTAATAAAATTATTATGTGTGTACTAAAAATTTAAAATAAATAAATAATAATACTGTACACTTAAACTTTCTTTTAATTAACACCGATAAAAAATTCATCGAACAATTTTTGCATTCGAGAATCTTATCTTAATTCATATGTTTTATATTCAAATTAAAAAGGAAAACAGTGTGAATTAAATATAAATATATCGAGAATTACTACATGTATACTTTTATTTTTATTTATAATTACATACATATTTTACACAACTCGGGGACGAGTCGCTGGGGGCGAAATTTCCGAAATCCACTGCTCGTGGGCAAAATTTCCGGGATGCGAGATTTCCCGGGGGTGAGATGCTGTGAGGCGAAATTTCCGTAAACCCTTGAATTTAGTTTTATATGAAAAACACCTAATACAAAAGGAAATACACTTCCAGCAATTTCACAGTATACCTCCAATATATCCAAAAACTTTGGGATGGATGGTTGGATGGTTGGGTTTTATGTCGCACTAGCGCTTTTCAGATGGGCAATTGGCAGCGGTCTGGGACACACCACTAGAGGTGGTCCAGAGCAGACTTGTAGTAATCTTAATCGCGTAATCGTAATCGATTGTAATCGATTACAAAAGCAACGTAATCGCTGATTAATCGTAATAAAAAAAAAATATTTAAATTATAATCGTAATCTAATCGTAATCAAAAAAAAAAATATTTAAATTGTAATCGTAATCTAATCGTAATAAAAAAAAATATTTAAATTGTAATCGTAATCTAATCGTAATCAAAAAAAAATATTTAAATTGTAATCGTAATCTAATCGTAATCAAAAAAAATATTTAAATTATAATCGTAATCTAATCGTAATCTGATCGTAATCTGATCGTAATTTAATCGTAATCTCATTATATTTTTCTAGAGAATAATCTGTATCGCGAAGCAATGTAAACGTAATTTATCTCTAAAATAAGATTGCACTATATTTTTCTTTTCTTTGCTGCCATTTTTACTCTATTTATATTTTTTGTTATCCCTTTTTTCAAAATTTTCTAGCTTCACAAGCTAATTTATGAACTTACCTACTCACCCTGGAAGATTTCAGAGGTCATGTTTTCAGGGCCCGATTAAGCTTTGAAGCTAAGGGAAGCTCAGCATCATTTCGGGGCCACCTTTCATTTCGGAAAAATCTTGTTTTCCTGTAACGTATTGTAATATAAAAATGCTACAGACCAAAAAATTAATCTGTGTTTATTATTTTTATTTTTTTCTTTCCGAACACTATAGTGAGGAAAGTATTGTAATCATGTCAAAAATCCGAATTTGAGATTTTGATGTTTCTATACGTTTCGAGGTCCCCTGAGTCCGTTTCCACTATTTTTACGATGATGTATGTATGTGTGTATGTATGTCCGTGAGTGAACACGCTAGCGTCTAAACGCTTTGTTCGAATAAGCGGAAAGTTGGTACGTATATTGTAAGTCACCATAATACGAACCATATAGATTTTGGTGAATCTAGCATTCATAGTTTTTTTACAGGGACACGAGGAAAAATTCTTTATCGTTATGATGGGACCAAATTTTTAAAAGTGCGATAGCGTCTAAACGCTTTATTACTCTGAGGAAAAAAATTATATACATGTTATAGGTCACAGTCGCACCAATTGTATAGATTTTGGTTAATTTAGCACTTACAGTTTTTTTACAGGGACACAAAGAAAAATTCTTTATCATTATGGCCTATGGGACCAAATTTTTAAAAGTGCGATAGCATCTAAACGCTTTATTCAATTGAGCTGAAAATTTATACGAATATTATAAATCACTGTTGCACTAAATATAAGCATTTTGGTGAATCTAGCATTTGTGGGTTTTTACAGGGACACAACGAAAAATTCTTTATCATTATGCTTAAGACTTCGGTTCGTCTCTTCGCGCGCGCTCTAATTCCCTTAAATATTTATGGAATTTTTTTAAACTAATATATGTTAAGTTCTTCAAGTTCACTATGGAATTGTTCCTTTTTAAAAATAGGGTAAATATTACCACTGGTTTGTCTACAGGGAAATTTGAAAGAATTTCAAAGCATTGCGACCTATCAAAGGTATTTCTATAGATCATATTTTAACTTTTATTTCGCACAAACCATAATGCAGTCGACATTAACAATACATATGCGCAAGAAAATGCTTCCTGCAGAATATAATGTCATTAGCAATAAGATTTAGAGAGCAACACAAAAATTTTCACTTTCAATAACGGTTATAATTGAAAATTGCTGGAATTGCATTTTCGTTTGCCTTTATCATTTTTAATACTTCCTAGCAACGTTATAGAGTGATTATTGTTTAGAATGATTGTTTCATTTTCTATATCTACAAATTTATATGAACTTATTGGTGTATTTTTTTTTTTATATAAACCTTTTAAATGGGTTTTATTTACAAAAAATATTTAGTATAGAACGCTTTATTGAAATTAAAAAAAAAAAATAATAATAAAAGTTAACAAACAAATCGAAAATATTTTTATGAGAATAAAGAGTTTTGCTTAATCACAAAATTAAACATGTTAACAATCCACTTAATAAGATGCTTTGCCATTAAAAAGTAAAAGAAATCTCTGAAATATGATTGTTACTCACCCGTCTTAAAACTTAAGTTGTCCACTAAAAAGCAACTTTAAAGTTTAGATATGCTTTAATGATTTCATAATTTTTTGAACTTACGAAATTTTAATTTAATTTCTTGAAATATTTAAAATTTAATTTTTGATTGTCTTTTCCTCTTCTGTCTCTCCGTTCATTTATCTATTTGCGTATGCTCTAGTAAATTTAAGTAAAACGTTCTGATTGCCGAAATATTGCGAAATAGGTGTATTTCTCTTTTCAAACATATTTCTGTAGTGATTACCGTTATTTATGGGGCCTAATAAAATATTTTTAATATATTTGTATTTATTGTATTTTATTGTTGTAAAATAATTTAAAATCTATAAGAAATATTTCTCATCCAAGCTTTGAAATTTTCCTTAGAAAAAAAGGATGAAAAAAAATGTGGAAAGTACACCATTTATCATATCAACAATTTTGGATCCACGATTCAAGAATAGTTGCCTGGACTTGACGAATGAGCAAGTGTGTGAAATAATAATTAAAGAAATGAAGAATCACTTTCTTGTCGAAGAAATAACAGAACCAGAAGAAAAAGCCGCAACTGAACCTAAAAGAAAAAAAAAAAAAAAAAAAGACCAAACTGTTTGCGTTTTTGGACGGGAAAAGATTAAGTAAACTTACCAAGAAATATGCCGTTATTTCCGATTTTGCTATAGCAAAATCGGAAATAACGGAGTATTTAAAAGAGCCATTGAAAGGAGAAGATATTTGCCTTCTAAATTTTTGGAAGGAAAATGACAAAAGATATCCAAAAAATTGCAAAAATTAGTTCAAAATATCTCTCTAGCTGTGCATCTTCAGCACCCGTAAAGAAGCTATTCAGTGTCGCTGGAAAATTCTATACGAGTTCCCGCACTCTACTAAAAGCGAGAAACTACTAAAAAATTTAATTTTGATTAAATTAAATAAAAATGTTTAAAAGAATTTTAAATCTCTCCTAAATTCTATTTGTATATGTATGAAGTTCAATGTTCAGAAGTAAGAAAAAATAAATTTTTTTGGTTTATTAATTAATTTTATTTATTTATTGGGGGAGGGGGGGTAGTAGTGCAAAATTTTACAGACGAGAAATATTTGTTTATTAATATTCATTTGAGAAACATAAATATATTATCTAGACCATTTAATAAAATCATTTAATTAATACAGGTGTCATCATAATCTATGAAGGTATAAAGATAACTAAACTCATTATTTATTATAGGCAACAGAATTGTACATCTAATTTGCAATTTTTAAATTTATATCAGTATGATATTTCTCCTTTGTAAAAAAAAAAAAAAGAAAAGAAAAGAAAAGAAAATGCATTTTTAACTGACAGTTTTATTTAAATCAAATTCGAATGTTTGAAACTTCTTTTTTAATTAAATTGATTGCATTTTCATTTAGACTTCTTACTTATACCTTTACACATTGCTACCAATGTAATTCAATGCGTGTACATACTTACATATGATATAATTTAAGGGGTTCTCCAAATTTACATAGCTTCTACTTCTTACCTTTTTATGTTTTACTAAATAATATATATATATATATATATATATATATATATATATATATATATATATTATCTTTCTTTTCTACTGAAAATGCAAAAGTAATATAAAACGAATTTCATGCTTCGGAACTAGCGGTAGATTTGAAAATAAATTTTGGTCAACTAAGTTATTATAAAGAATTGAAATTTGTGACAGGTATTTGAGATAGTATTTTAATTTCTGACTCATACTTAAAACTTCTTTCAATATTTTAATGATTACATTTCTTTGATGGTCAAAATATAGAGTTTTGTATAAATATAAAATTTCCCTCGCTTTAGATTTTATCATCTAACGCGAGGGAAATTTTATTGATATGATATTGATATGATATTACTTGATATGATAATTTTAATCTGCTTGCTGTGATATTAAAAGCTTAATCTGAAAGCAATCAAAATAAAGAATATATAGAGAATATAAGGAGAGGATATATACAAGATATATTTCAAGATATATGTGAAGAAATATCTAAGAAAGATTATATACAAGCGATATTCATCACATCGAGATTGAGAAATCTATATAATTGAAGTTTAATTGTAATCGATTTTTCAGGTAATCGTAATCTGAATATAATCGTATTCTAGAATCTAATCAAAACGTAATCAAAACTGTAATCGTAATCTGAATGTAATCGTATTCTAGTGTATAATCAAAACGTAATCAAAACTGTAATCGTAATCGGAATGTAATCGTATTCTAGAGTATAATCAAAACGTAATCAAAACTGTAATCGTAATCTGAATGTAATCGTATTCTAGAGTCTAATCAAAACGTAATCAAAACTGTAATCGTAATCTAAACGTATTCGTAATCGGCATTTGAAGATTAAAAATAATCGTAATTGTAATCTTTTAAGGATTCTGTAATCGACTTCAAGTCTGGTCCAGAGACATGCCATCACAATTTTGATCCTTCACGGAAGGGATGGCTCTCCCGCTTCGGTGACCCCCAGATGTATAATTTTTCATGGGAACATGGAGGACATTGCGGCCACGACAGATTTTACGTGCACCAGCCACCATTAGTGTACACGACGGTCTTTGGCCGGCTCGATTACCGAACCCAAAATCTTCCAATTACGAGGCTAGCGCTCTACCGACTGGGCTATCGCGGTCCCCAAAAACTTTGGGAAACCCAGTAAACAAATGATGAATTATTTCCATACCATGATCAATACAAAACAGGCTTTAATTCATATACATAATCTGGTGTGTCACTCACACGACTTTCTCTTACCTTGCATTTCAATACAATAAAGATAGATTGCATACACGGATTATTAGTGTGATGTCTTTGCCCATATACATTCTATAAATATGGGGAAATTCTGGAATTATGCAACCATTGTTCATTAAAATATTCGTAAACTTTGGATAATTATTACTTAAGCTAAGGGAACAGCTTCTATTCGTCCTTCCTTAATTACAATCTCTTACGCTAGGGGCACATTATGCTAAGGACACATCACCATATAAGGAGGGCCTGCATTCACTATTTTGACACTAGAATTATTCCGATTCAATAAGCTTTTCCTATCCTAATTTTCCGATTAATTTCTTGGTTGTTATATTTGTATTTTTCAGTTTTCAATTACATACTATTTCCGTTTCGATTTATTATGAACATTAAACTTATTATGAACATTTATGGGAAATTCTTATTTGAGGAGCAAAAATTCAAACCGTGTTTTCTCAAAAAAAAAAAAAAAAAGATTTATTGATTTTTCTTTAAACTTAATAATAACATGTCTACATATCTCCTTAGATATGTCTATATATTTTCCCAGTATCTAGTAATACATCTAAACAAACGATAATTTGATTTTAAGTTTAGTTATTTTTTAATTTAATAGTTTTTTTGCTGTCGGAAAAATTGTATCCGAAGGAGAAAACACGGTTGGGATGTTTGCTGCTCATTTATTCATTTAAGTTAAGAAAATTTTAAATTATGAATAACTTGCGCAGTTTAGAAATGAGAATTTTCACAGTAAATGATGTTTATAATAGTATCAAACATTATATTTCAAAATTTGCCTGACATTTTACATTTACTCCCATGTTAAGAAAGCAATCCGACCACTTTACGATATATATATATATATATATATATATATATATATATATATATATACATATACATATTGAGGCATTTCCTGCGAACTCTAATAAACTAAAGAACTAAATTACTAACTAAAGAATTTAAAACCAAATTAATTACCTACAGAAAATCGCCATACGAATTTTTGATTTTTTGATTCACTATACTTTAAAGGAGATTTTTTTACAGATTTTTCTATTTCTTTGTTTCTTACTTTTTTCTTTAAGTTACTAATCTCAATTATCTATACTACAGAATTTTGTGGAAAGTCTGAATAAATTTTTACTAGTTAAAAATTTACCATTCCTCGATTTGAAAGTATTTTCTTTTCGAAAACTTATATAACTTCTCTTAATGTGGTAGAAGGTACAAACCTTTAACTGAACATCTCAGAAACTTGCAGAAATTTGTAATTTCAAAATTCCTTTTGAGTAAAGTTAAAAAAATACTCTAAAATATACAATGATAAAATTCTATAACAAGTTATATATATATAATATCATATTATAATTTTCAATCTAATTAAAAAGACTAAAAGTTATTCCATACATTCTAGTTTATTTATTTATTTCTAAACTGAAAAATATATATATATATATATATATATATATATAACTTTTCCCTATTTCAAAACTACAAGTTTCCAAATATAGATTATAAAATACCGATTACAAAATAATTTGTTCAAAATTTCTTTACAAAGAAAAAAGTAAAATATATACAAAAAACTTACATTTATTGGACGTTTTACTATATTTGTTAAAGATTAAAAAAAATATGCATATCAAATAATTCTATTCTTTCATTTAATTAAAACCGACTGTTTCATGAAACCAGGAATGTTTGATAATCATCTAAAATCATTGATATTTGTTTTTACATACATTTGAAATATATTTATTCATGTTTACTGTTTTTAAACAAAAATCTTATAATAATAACAAAATATTTTAATAATAAAGTATAAATTGTAGAATTTAATTAAAAGCATATTTGTATGAAACAAATAAATAATTGAATATTCACTAATGTCAACAATGCATTTAAATATTTACGTTTTCATACTATTCATATTTGTTTTATTATTTAAAATAAATTAATGCACATTATATAATTATAATGAGATTAAACATTGAAAATGATCTGGTGTGTCACTAGCACGACTTTCTCTTACATTGAATTTCAATACTATAAATATAGATTGCAGATTAATTCGTAAGGTTAATAAGGTAAGATAATAAAGTTCAATCGACTTTTAAAATTATCTAAAATACGTTGAAGAACAGTATTGTTTGTCATATAATTCTGTGTGAGGGGGATACCACCCCCCCCCTTCAAACTCCGGTTCAATTATAGTGCCTACATTCATTTTATTTCTAATTTTTTATTTTTTATTTTTTAAATTCAAGTCTGTAAGTGATTTGCCTTCAAACTTGACAATCTTAATCATTTTTTTTTCATGTGGCAACCTCATACGAACTAATATCAAAGATGAGGGGATTTTTCAGCCTTGAAATTGAA
The DNA here is from genome assembly GCA_963930645.1 of Salticus scenicus. Lineage (NCBI taxonomy): Eukaryota > Metazoa > Arthropoda > Arachnida > Araneae > Salticidae > Salticus > Salticus scenicus. The sequence continues at coordinate 80,920,806 of OZ005649.1, forward strand.
AAATATATCAGATTTGTCACAGGTGTGAAATGTTTGACTCTAATTATTTTACAACGTTTGTATTTTATGCTTAAATCAATAGTATTTACATTAATCCAATATTTCTTTTTGTTTTTTCCACAGGGGTTCAAAGATTCCCAATTTTGTATTTCTGGCTGAAGTTCCCCCCCTTTTTAGAGACTTAAACTACTTTTCTTATATGAGCTCAAATGAGTTACACATTGTTATTCAAATATATTATGAAGTACACTATGACTTAAATTATACAAAAAGGTGAAAGCATTGCGCCAGTGCCTCATATTAAAAAAAAATAAAGAAAGAAAGAAAGACATGACATTGAATATCGTGAAAACATTGTGTACACTACTACTTCTTACTGGTTTGAAAGAGATGTTACTAATGAAATAGAATTTATCTAATCAAATTTTATTTAAATTTCACTTTTGTTACACTAAATATTCTTTAAAAAATATTTAAGTCTGTTTTTTTTTTTTGTTTTTTTTATCATTGAAGTTTATATCACGACTAGGAATCGAACCCGGCACTTGTCATCGAATCTGCAACATTTGGAAATCTGTAACTCTGCCTACGACAGTTCTTTTCAATTTGTACGCTACAATATTTCTAAGGTATCAATCGATTTGTAATAACATATAGTTTATAACGCTATGTATAGATTTTGCTTAGGCAGTAGTCTACATATTTAAATTAGCATAAATTTCATTTTTTCAATGGTAACCTCCGTTTTTTTTTTTTTTTTTTTTTTTTTTTTTTTTTCGTTTTATTATTTGGATTAAATTATCGCGAAAAATTGTATGATTTATATATTTCGCTAATTTTTCATAGAGTTATAAACTGTCAAAGCATGAGGACGCTAATGTTAAATGAATGTGATAAACATTAAGTCATATCTTCTTAAAAAATTAGTATATTATTATTATTATTATTATTATTTATTAATATTTAATAGCTTTTATAAGATTTTACCGCGAATTTTCAGTTTTAATCTTGTTGTCATATTATTGTACCTCTTTACCGTGCGGTTTGTAAGGTTTATGCTATTAAGATTTTATCGCATAATGTAACATAATAAAATATTTAATTTTTATTAAATGATATTTAATACAGAATTAATTTTTGGAAAATTATTATTATTATTATTATTATTTTTAAGCTTATAAAATCTAAGTCTGTCTAATTGTTTAATAACAAAGACAATATTATTTATTTTCAATTAATTCTAATCACGGCGCAAAATTCACATTTACTACGGAAAAAGAATTTAAAACAAATTAATATGTCTTATTGTTCTGTAGCAAAAAAGAAGTGACCGTAAATTAAATACATTGACGTCCACAATACTCCAGAGAATTAATTCAAATATGAGGTGCTGAAATATTTTTATTTTTTTAATCAAAAATATATCCATTATGTTAGCAAAAAGATTTAATAAAAAATAAGTCCTTTTACTTTATGAATAGATTCGGGCATATGCTACAAGTAAGATTAGTGAGAGGGAGGTCTTTATATATATATATGTGTGTGTGTGTGTGTGTGTGTGTGTGTGTGTATTACTATGTCTACAGAGCGAATGAATGGAGAAAACTGCGATGCGCACTTCATTTACATTGCCAAAAACTGGTAGCCCGGCGGGACTTTCGCCAATGTATCGCCAAATGGGAAATTTTGAAAACGCGGTTAGCCTAGTTCTTGGCGAGCTCGATAACAGCCAAAAGTATAGAAGTCTAAAAGAATGCAAGACAGGAAATGCAAAGTAACTACAGCTACATTAAGCAATTTTGATATTTTAAAAGAAGAATGCATCAGAAATATTGAAATGCATACTATAATTTGAATGAATGATTTATTCTGAATGGTACTAAATTAATAGAAATATTACTTAAATTTGCTTGATTTAGCATTATTATAATTGTTATAATTATTATTATTATTATTATCATTTCTATTATTATTGTTATCATTATTATTGCTGGTTTGGAAAAACTTTAAATTTTATTCTTAACTGTGTGAGATCTAATATAAAAATATACTAACTAAATCATAGATAAGTCTATTTTTTTTTTTTTTTTTTTTTTTCAATTTATTTATTTATCAAAATTCAGAATTTAAACTTTAGTTGATCTAAACATTTATAGCATTGGACTTTTTTATTTCTCAAGTAAAACAATATAAAATGTAAAATAATATCTTTATTAATAACTCTTTTCCATTTCAAAAAAATTTAGTGATTGCTTCGTGATTTCAGTAGAGAAATATTTTACATTTCCTTTTTCTAATCTAAAATAGAGAGACTGAAATGCATCTCCCGCTAAACTTTTAATTGGATTCATCCTAACAGATCATTACTTTTGGTTGACTGATAATGGCAGAGTTTTAAATGAAAAGCAGAAAATTTGAAAGTATGATAGCATGAAACGGGGCCAGTGACATTTCATTAATTAATTTCAATGTGAGATATGCGCATTAGGAAAACAGCTCATTGATTTTATAAATATTTAACGAACTATAGTCCCACCATTAATTTAGTATATATATATATACATATATATATATTCCTAATGATTTGGAAATTTTTAACATTATACGTATCTTTATCATGTGTGTGGACTATTTTTTTTTTTTTCTTTTTTTAAACTGAACAGTTTTTTTTTCTTTTTAATAAATAAAATTGCAATAATTTTGTATTTTAAAGAAAGTAATATTCTGACTTTAGTTTATTAAAAATACATTTCTCCATTCAGTTCCGTTAATTGAAATTTAAAAAATAATACATAACAAACAAATTTTACGATTAATCAAACGAGAAAAAAAAAAAAAAAAAAAAATAGTCAAATAAATATCAACCAGTTTTTAAATCACACCATTTATTTCACAATTTTACAAGTTACTTCACTTGTATTGATTGTATAAAATATAAAAGCCGAAATACAATTTATCAGAAATATTTATCAAGTTCCTTAAGTATTAACTTTGTACAGAACTTTTTAATCATTAATTTATAATATTGAAAAACATGCTGTAATCTCCCCACGATATACGATATTTTTTTATCATATACATTGATTGCTGTTATATTTTAATTTAGTCCAATAATTAAAGTTTATAGATTATGAAAAGCAACACAGAACTGACATTTAAAAGTAAAAAGTACAAAACTTTGAATAAACACCATAAAATGCTAGAACTTGCAAACATTGGTTCGGATGGTGTCTTCTTTCGATCCGAAACAATTGTTTTGAGTTCTGGCATTTCATAGTGCTTATGCAAAGTTTTGTACTTATTACCAATTTTTATAAAATTAAAAAAAATAATGTTGTACAAAATTTATAATAATATATTTATCCATTCAGTATTAAAAATAATTTTTTTGATTTTTTGAAAAATATTCATTAAATATTTTTTTTTCCATTTTTAATTAATCAAATAAGTATATATTTTATTGTTAAATTATCTTCTAATTTTCATAACTATATATATATATATATATATATATATATATATATATATTTAATGTGTGAACCGCTATTTCAGTATATACTAATTTCTCATAAGCAAATTTTATCCATTATTTTAAATGTCGAAGAAATAAAAGTGGGTGTCCCCCCACAAGGAAAGTCTCATTAAAGCGCACACTCAGAATATTGTGAAAAAATTACAGAGATACATATTTACATAGGTGATACAAAATCAGTTGAATTTATCAGCGGAATCCCACTAAAATGTATATAATAAAATAAAATACTTTCGAGTATTTGGCGCAAAAAGACAAAAAGTGTACGCGATTTGGCGAGTAACATCTTTTCCCGAAAAATACAAATATTTTTAATACATTTAAGAATTTCTTGCAAAACAGATCTTTTTGAATAGCGTTATAATAAACATACTTTGAAATTAATCGATGAAAAAATTACCTGTTTTTCATTTAAGCTCGAATATTGTAAACATGTGGCTCTTTATTAAAAGTATTTTCATTTTAGCTTTGATTTTCATTTTAACTTCGATTTTTTTTTCTTTTTTAATCTTATGAGTTTTAAATATTTAAATTTCAGTCAAATAAACATTTAATTTATGCATATCTTCAGTTTTTTAATTTGTAATTGAAAAGTCTTCAATATTTTGCAAATTGCAAATATTTATTCTTACTTTTACTTAACGTTTGAAAAAAATTTGAAAATTAAACTTATTTATTTTATTTTTATTTTATTTTTTATTTTTATTTTTTTTTTTTGAGAAAATGTCTTTAGAAATTAACACATACAATGTTGTTTGGATGCTGTATACACAGTACATGGAAAAAAGAAATATGGCACTCACAAATGTTATAGAAGAATAAATTAAATTAAAAATCCTCATTGTTGAAATAATATATTGTTACAAAATTGTAAATAATTGTGTTTATTTTTGTATAAATTCTTTCAAAGACGCTTAGTAAGTTGATAAAGTGCTAATTTTGTGCATTTCTAGTCGTTTTAGCGTTAAAATAGACTTATTTTCCCTTAAAAACGCATTAAAAAGCTCTAATAAGGTAGTAATGGATTTGGCGCCAAATTTGGCGATTTTTCCCCTCCTTGGCGATTTTTTGGCGACCTTGGCGAGAAAATCCTTATTAGGGATATACCAAATATGGAAGCTCTAATCTCATTGGTTGATGAGATACGGAAATTTCTGGAATTTTCCACACTTTTCTACAGGAGTATAAAATGGACGTTTCTTTGCCAAGGCTAGTTCAGTTCAGTTCTCACCCAGCTTCCGCTAATGCTTGCATTGCTTTGAGCCTCTTTGAAAGAGACTTGCTTTAAGTGTTATTGCCATACAGTTGGTACTGTGGATTTGCTATTGATAGCTGTTGTTTAAGCTGTGTTTACTGGTTGAATTGAAGCTGATACTTGGTTTATAAACCTGTATTTTTCTGGAACTTTCTGTGAATAAATTACTGAATTTTTGTAAGGTTCATTCTCGGACAGCTCACGAACCCCCAAGTACGGAATATTTCTGGTGTCAGGAGTGAGGTTGTCTGTGAATGGTGATAACTAGAGTTATGGAGCAGGAAATGAAGAAACTTCTAGAAAGTTTAGCTACCCAGATGAATGAAATAAAAGCCGGACAGGAAAAGATGGAAACCGGATTGATAGAGAAAATAGAAACAGGACAAAGAGAAATGAAAGAAAGTCTAGAAACCGGACAAAAAAAATTGAAAGACAGCTTGACTGAAGAAATGAAGGAAATGAAAAAGAGTTTGGGTGAAGAAATTAAATATAATCAAGAAGAGATGAAGAAAGATCTATCATCAGTGAGAGACGACTTAGTAAACGTGAAAGAAGTGATAGAGTGTAAGTTATCAGGTGTGGGAAACAGAATAGATGGAATAAAAGGAAAAGTTATAAAGATTGAAGTAAATTTTGATGAGAAAGTTTTGAAAATAGAAGAGAATTTTGAAAAGAAAGCTATGAAGATAGAAGAAAGTGATATGAAAGTTGAAGGGAGTGTTACGAGGATGGAAAGGAGTTTCGAGTAGAAAGTTAAAGAAAATTTTGATCAGGAAGTGAAAGGAAGGTTTTCAGAGATAGAAGGTAAATTGAAGAGAATAGAAGGAGATCTGGAGAGAAAAGTGGAAGAAAAGTTAGAATCCATGCCCCAGGAAACTGAAAAGAAAGAGAGAAGAATCCAGACACAGGAATTTATTAAGCTATACACCTACGACGGTAGTTCCTCCTGGCATGTATATAAGCAACACCACCTGTAATAATGCCTCCGAGCTGAGCTCTACGTCACGGAAGATCGGCCGATTTCATCCAATCCCCACGATACAATATGTATCATAGGAAGTGATGATTGGATGAAATCGGCCGATCTTCCATGACGTAGAGCTCAGCTCGGAGGCATTATTACAGGAGGTGTTGATATAAGACGCAGTTTTCCATCGTAGCTGAAGCTAACGGCTGGGACTATACCGCCAAGTCAGTCCACTTAGCAGCAGCATTACGAGGAGATGCAGCCGAGATACTGAGAAATGTTTCTAAAGAAGAAAGGAACGACTTCGAGGCCCTGACTAGAGCACTGGAGCTACGGTTCGGAGAGAAGTGTTCTAAGGATTACAGTCGCCTCCAGCTAAAATCCCGTTACCAGAAAACGGAAGAAAGTTTGCAAGAGCTGGACATTCAGAGACTGTCACACCTAGCATTTTCAGACTGTCATGCTGACGCTCGAAACGACTTAGCTTATCAGTACTTTATCGATGCTGTTCGGGATCCAGAAATTCAAAAAGCGCTGAGACTCTCCAACATCAGAGACGTAGAATCAGCTTTAGGCTATGCACTTAGGATAGAGGCAGCCCGACAAGCCTCCCGTAAAGACCGCCATATCATAAGAGCAGTCTCAATAAATGATTCGCCTGCTGATGAAAATGAAATGAAAAGAAGTCTAGCAGAGATCTTAAAGAGATTGCGCAGACTGGAAAATAATAAGGAAATAAAGGATCGGAAGATAAAGTGCTGGGGCTGTGGAAGGGATGGTCATTAGAGATGTGCGTTATTTCACATAATAATATAAATAATACTGTTATTACATAAGAACCTATTAGCATTGTAATATATTACAGAAATGATCATATTAAATAAATAACACTTACATCTTACCTCTCAGCAGGCAAAAAAAAAAAAAAAAAAAAAAAAAAGAAAGAAAGAATGCCTGTTATAAAAAATGTAATAATGATAGTATAACAACACGGATTTTTCTTTCTTTCTTTCTCTCTCTCTCTCTCTCTCTCTCTCTCTCTCTTCTTCTTCTTCTTCTTCTTTTAAGTAAATGAACGTACTTCTGAAATCATATTTTTAGGGAAAAAAAATTCGAGAATTTACTTCTTTTCCTTTGTTCTAAAACAAAATTGCAAACGCCATTTAAATCATACAAGAACAACTTATATGATACAACATTATACAAGTAACGAGTTTAAAACTCCCTTTCCCATAATGAATTTACAAAAACAAACTATAAGCACCGCGACTAGCAAAATCGAAATCATACGTAGACAACTAGATCGAATCGCATCATGCGAGTAACGAATAAAATACTCACCTTTCAGAATCTGATAATTCCCGCACACCGCATGTAACGAAAAAGTGTGTGTTTTAAAAAAGCAGGTGTTTTAATTAAAATGTTAGGCTGTCTTATAATTTTGTCCATGGCATTTTTAATTTTTTTTATTAAACTCTATGAAAATATCATTTCTGTTAAACAATTACGTGTGATAACAGAATAAATTTATGTTTTTGACGTATTTGATAAAGCATTTTTAAGCTCTGAATCTTTTCTTTCACTCTTTGTCAAATTAGATAGGTGTCTTATAATTATATCCACCACTGTAAGTGCTACTTTATTATTGTTAACAATTTAAGAATAGCTATTATCAACAGAAATCTCTCCTACCTAAGCGCACAATCACACCTATCCTGTGAGGACATATTGCACAAAATAACTAATTTGGTTTTATTACAGTTGTTGCTTTAAATTATAGCATAACAATAAAGTAGTTATGAAAATGCGTAAGAAGCAAATGCATTCAAAATTATTCAGCAATAGTTTAGCAAACAATTAATATTTGGATCTTTTATATAATTCTGTTGAAATGAGTGCAAACTCCCCTAGTTTTACCTTACATAATTTCCTATATATATGCATATGTGTATATATTTTCTTTAGAATACTTAGGTGCATTTTAGGTTCTTTGTGTAACTTATATTTTTACACTATAATACTTTTTAAACATTATTATACTGTTTCTATATTTGGAAACGATTCAAAAAAGCATTTTTTTCTTTAAATGATATGCATATTATCTCTTAAAAACTCTTTTAAGACAAGTTTGAATTTAATATAAGATATATAATGAGTTATTTTCCTTTAAATAAATAAATTAGTTATAGAACTTAATTTAAGAAAATAATGTAAGATTTGCCAAAATAGTATTAGATTTGTTTACAATCTTATTTCAAAAGTTTTTACGTCTTTTCTCCTATTTTAAATATAAAATGAGTTTCATATAAAAATATTTTTTATAAAAAAAAATATAAATAAATAAATAAATAAAGCTGCTGTTAATAAAATAATCACTCTTATTGATAATATAAGCATAATTATTGAATTTCATGCTTTGTTATAACTTTTTTCTTTTGTCCTTCTTTTTCCGATAAAATATTATTTTTCACGTCTGATAGTGTAACATCAAACTTTCTTTCTTTCTTTCTTTTTTCTTTTTTCTTTCTTTTTTGTTTGTTACATGTAGGCTATCACTTTCTTTCACTAATAAAATTTCTGACTATTTATCCAATAATACAGCTATAATCCTTTATCAAACAAAACAAATATTGCAATTTCGAACACAAAGATATTGAAAGGAAACGAATTTTCATTCTCTAATTGTAATGTATGTTTGATTTCTAAGCTAATTAAAAAGCCATAAATATTAATTTTAATAAATGAACTTAAAACAATATCAAAACATACATTTTTATTTTTATCAGGTATATTTAAATGATTTTCAGTATTGGTAATCTAAATGCTACTTCAAAATTATTTTACCGAAATCTGCTATTATTTTTTATATATTTTTAAAGGTACGTAAACAAATAAATGAAATGCTCTCCACTATTTCCTTATAATTAAATATATAAATGATAATATATTTACCTCGAATAATGAAATAAATCTACTAAAAAGAACTATATCTCTATTGCTAATATAACTTTTTCTTTTTTTTTTTTTATAATTTATTAAATCCTTTACTTTTTTTGTCTTTTTTTCTACACAATAATCTTTTTTCTTCATTATATGTTATATCATCAGATTTTGTTTTTCTTTTAATTATTATTATTACATATTGGCTTTCACTTCCATTCTGAAATAAAATTTCCAACTAGTAATCCAATAACACAGTTATAACCATTTATCAAGCAAAACAAAGATTGCAAATATGAACACAAAGATATTGAAAAGAAACAATTTTTATTCTCTATTTGTAAAATATATTTGATTTATTGGCTCATTAAAAAGACTTTATACATTAATTTAAACGGAAAAAAGAATGAATTTAAAGGATTTCAAAATGCACATTTTCATCGTGGTAATCTGAGAGCTACTTAAAAATTATTTTACAGATACTTTCTTTTTTTTTTTTAATCTTTTTAAAGGTTTGTAAAGAAATAAATTATTCTTCCAATAATAAATAAATAAATAAATATTCCTATATTTTTACTTCGATTTAAAAATATTACTTTCACTCGATTGGAAAATAATTTAAAAACAATTCAACAAAGAATAATTTTAAGTGCATGATGAGAAAATAATTTGTTTAATTAAATTATGCCCTCTTGTTTTTTTCCTAACAGTAAGCAGGTATGACTTTGAAGCGATGAAAATACTTAATAAAAATGTATATAAAAATAAAATGCGAGAGAATATATTGATAATATTATATATTTCCGAAAAAAAAAATATATATATATATATATATATATATATGTATTTCTGTTAATTAAACATATTGCATAAAATAATTCGAAATATATGCTTATTACTTTTAAAACTTAAATACAATATTTTATCTGTATATGAATATGTTCTTTTAAAAATGTGATTAATTTACGTTATTTACGTATTATAAAAAATAATTTGTTATCTAAAGATTATAGAGTTGTTTTGTGTATATATACAGACACAAACGCATGTAAAAGCCCATATAGCAAATTGAGATGAATATTCTTTTTTTAAGAAAGAAAGAAAGAAAAAGAAAAGAAATATAATTTGGTTGATTAAATGAGAATTTAATAATTCTAAATTAATGATTAAATTAAACTGAAGAGTTTATATATATATATATATGGATACATATATATCAATGTTGAAAATCCTGTATTATTTTTAGGAAAACGGAGAAAATATTTTCAATAAATGAAGAAAAAAATTTTAAGAATGTGTTATACTGCAGAGACATATTTAATATTAAAATTGTTTATTTCTTGATAAATATAATAGAAACCAGATTGGTTCTAAGTATTGGACATTTAATATTGTTACATATTGTTAAATACGTAATAAACATATAAAACTTTTATTGCTTAATTTGCATAGATTACATTTTTGAGAAAAATCATTATTCTATAATCAAGTGAATTTTGAATCAAACAAAAATACACAACAAAAAGTAAGTTTAATGTAGGCTTCGTAATTTATATTTACATTAATTCTGTTGTATTCTATGTTTAATGTTTTCTTCAGCATTTTCTCTAATAACTTTCTTTAATATCTTCTTTTCTTAAAATGTCGATTCGCTATGCGATAGTTGAAATAGCATAACAAATTTAAAATAATCTTAACTTTAGATAGTACTGATTCTTTCTTTTACTTATTAATGAAGTGAATTGAGTGTTCAATAGTAATAAGTTTTTTTTTTTTTTTTTTTTTTTTTTTTTTGCACTTTCCAACAAAGTTGAAAAATTTATATAATTTCGGTTTGTTTGTCTGTCTGTCCCTTTGACCGCCCCGTAATTCCTAAAAATATTTCCGGACTTCTTGAATCTGATATATATTAATTCCAGTTCACCGGCTATCCCGAGATAACTCGGGGGAAATTTAGCATTTCACACACAACAGTGGCCGGTGAAGTTGTTAAGTTTACTTTGGATTGTTCCATTTTGAAAATAGAATAAACACCACCTATGGTTTCTATACAAGGAAACATGAAATAACTCCAAAGAACTGCGTTGTATGAAAGGTATTTTTGTAAACCAGTTTTCAATACCTTTATTTTTCTCAAATCATAATAAAATTAACATTAATTATTCATTTACACAAAAAATACTTTCTATAGGATACAGTATGACTAGCATTAAGATTTAAAGGGCTACCCAAAAATACTCAGATACATTAATGGCTCTGAATAATTTGAAATTGCTGGAAATGCATTTTCCATATATTGAGCGTTTTTAATATATTCCACCAAGGAAAAGCACAAAACTTTGAATAAACACCATAAAATGCAGTACATTTGCAACAATTGTTTCGGGTTGAAAAAACACAAGACCGGGCACTTCGTCACGCGAACAAAGTGGGCTTGAGTGATGCAATAAAAACGGCAGCGCATCTAAAATAATAAGAAAGCACCACAGAACTCGTGCCTGCTTTGTTCAGCTGACAAAGGGTCGTGTGTTCTTTCGACCTAAAACAACTGTTGCGAGTTTAATGCATTTTATGGTGTTTATTCAAAGTTTTGTACTTATTATTTTAAACTGCCAGTTCTGTGGTTCTTTCTTATTTTTTTACATTAATTTTAAACGTAATTATGAATTCAGTTAATATACCTGTCTATCTTTCTGCCCATCTGTCTTCCCATTCTGTTACCAAATATAAATTGTATATTAAAGACTAACGATACAAAGAATGCGTACAGTTGGAAAGCGTCAATAATCTAAGAGTTAGGCCTGGCGAATTTTGTATTTTTTTTTCTTTCTTTTGAGTTCTTAGAAGCGCTCTACATCGCTCCAAGAGTGATGAGCGGGGGCTGCTCCCTGTTAAATAATCTAAGCGAACTGCCTATTTTTCTGTTTCTTTATTTTTCTGTTTTAAATATTATATTATCATTTTTTTCTTAATTTTTTATATATACAATAGAATGAAATTTTTCATAAATAACTTGGAAATTACCAGAAATTAGTTTTCTAGCGAAAAAGAAATCCTATTATATAGAGACTCGTTCTTTATTTTTAAATTATATTTTAATAACAGGCAAAAAATCAATCTTTTAAAATATATTTTTTAAATCTTTAACCACAAATTAAAAAATAAAATACTCGCGAAAATTCTAAATAAAACATGAAATAAGATACTTTTTTTTTTTTTTAAAAAAAAAGCATAAAAGTATCTAGGAAAGAAAATGCTTAAGTATATAGGAGAAATATTAAAAAAAATTTAAAATCAGTTATTAATGGAAACCATTTTCCCAATTTCAATTGTTAAGTGGAAGCAAACACAATTGAAAGCTCCCAATTTAAATATGCTTTAAAGTTAGGAATTTCAAAAACTGAAAAGTACAAATCAATACAAAAGAAAAAATAAGAAACCTCTTAGTCCATTAAAATATTTCGATAACGCAATGTCACTCACCTTAATACTATGATGTAACTTTCTCGTTTTTAAAAAAAGAAGTAAAAATGTAAAAACGTAAAAACAATTTCAACAAAAGAAAAAAGAAAAGGTGAAATTGCAATACATTTTTAACTGAAATCAGATAAAAAGCCTCTGTTATAAAGTTAATTTTAAAATAATTACTTGCTTTGATTTTTTTCCGTTAAAATGATTTAACAGAGTAAAATTCAAGTTAAGTCGAAATTCGTACTCAAATAGTTTGAATTACACTTTGGACTATCTTAAAGGAAGTTTGAATACAGTAAAAAAAAAAAAAAAAAACAATCCTCTCAGTGAAAATAAGGATATATAACATATATATTTTTAAATATTTATTGTTGTTTGGCAGTAAAACATTGTATTATTTTTAAAGCCTAATTATAATAAAAAAAGAATACTTCATTACTTACTATGTAATCTAATAATTTACAAATGAAGCAAAAATAAATATTTTTTGTTATGTAGCATAATATATTACTTTGTTATATTAGATATGAAACATCTATTTTCTTCCATTACTATCATTTTAAATATAATAAATACTTTATCACTTCCATAGTTAATATTCTACTTTTAAAAAGCATTAATTTCAGTTACTTGTAAGTGAACTTTTATATAGTGATAAAGATTTACATGCATCTCAGATATGTAAATTAAGTAATCAGATTGATTTTTTTAAAACAGAATTTTAATTTATTATAGTAAAACTGCAAACTTGTATGGTTTTGAACACCAGTTTTTCTATATAATTTATTTTTTTCTTACTTAGTCACAGAAAACTTGTTTAAAAGCATGCGATTCATTTCTATTAAACTTTATGGCAGTAAAAAGTCATACAATTTGACAACTATGACATTGCCTTCTTCAAAAATATTTTTTGGGGATGCTCACACTGCTGGAGGCATTCTTTAACACTCTCGTAACGCCAATGAAACTCAGATATCGAAGTTATGTTCAGCTGGTCATTTACAAATTTCTTAATGTTTTCAGTTTCTCAGAATGACATTCAAGTTTTCAAACTCTGAAAGAGGAGAAAGTCACAAGGACTCAAGTCAGGGGAAAAATGCATGCTGAGCAGCCACAGACATGTTTTTACTTGCTAAAAAGTCTTTTATTTATGAATAAAAAGGTTCATTTCATGGTTGTCAACTTTTATGTGTTTTGTAGTAATTCGCAACCAATTTCTTAGAGATTTATTTTTATTTTATTTATTTATTTATTTTTTTATTTACAAGATCGACAAAAGAGTAAATATATATATATATATATATATATATATTCTATAAATACTCGTAGATAAGCAAACATTTCTGGATTATCCCGGAGCATTGTTAATACTACCTTTTCTTCAAACCATTTTTTATATACAGATTTTTCTTTAATATATAGTTACGTTTAAATAAGAAAAAATTACTTTTTAATGAAAGTGGTGTAAAAAAAGGCGTATAATAAAATGCTCCAAAATGGATTCGTAATATTGATATATTTGCATAAAAACAGTGGTAATAAGTGCTCCTAACAAACTGAAGCAGTTGGCATCAAATAACTCTGGGTTGTTTTTAATGTGACAAAATTTTATCTCTGTAAACCTGCTGATTTTCTAAAAAAATATATCAGTTTACCTGCAGCTAAATATTATATACACACACACACACATATATATATATATATATACATATATATATATATATATATATATATATATATATATATTACACTGTTACTTTAAATCGGCTCCATTACTGTTTAAAACGCACTTTAAAAAATCTTTCCTTTTAAACAAAATAACTACAGGCAACCGTATGATTGTAGCAAATTATTGGCATTTAATAATCTCGCTACTTAATTTATACCTTTTGTGTGTTGGTGTATGAAACATTTTATTATGTGTTAAAAGACACATTAAAATGAAGTGGATATAAAAATATTAGATTTAATTAAAAACAATGCGTTCCTGATATATTACAAGTATTGATACTTGCCTGAAATATTACTACAAAAGTATCATACAAGATCCATGAAATTTAAAGTCTACTGACTCTCTGGACTCTACCTCTTCAATTTCCTCTGCAAATGTTACCGCCATGCCGACCTCTTCCAATTTTGTTCTTTCCCTTTCTCAGCAATCATTGACTGGATCCACAATCTCAGATAGTTTTCTATGACATGATATCACCTCCTTGTGACCCAAACCAGTTCCCACCAATTTCGTCCTGCAGTTCATCTAAAAAAGACTTTTTGATGAGTGCCGTTTAATCTTTTCCCTGGATATAAAGCTTAACTTCACCTATAACTGTAAGATATTGAAATATATATTGAGATGTACTTAAAATGAGGAGAAAACATTAAAGCAGTGTTGTCTCAAAAAAAAAAAAAAAGAGTGTTAGTGATTTTTCTTTCAATTTAACATAACAATAGTATGTCTACATATTTTCCTAGTATCTATTAATGCATCTAAACAAACGATAACACTGCTCTGAAAAACAAAATCGAGCTCTGATAGCATTCTTGATGATTTTTACGTAAAATGATCTCCTGAATCCGAATATGACTACAATTTTGCACAGTCCCCCAACGTTTTATGGCCATGAATTTGATTTGGAGAATGAAAAAAAAAAATAACTTAACACTTAATAACAAAAATATATAATGTTTAAAATAATAATATATAATGTTTCAAATAAATCACATAGATTAAAGAAATGTAAGAAATGTAATACATAGTTTCAGTGGCAAATCTCCCTCTAAATTTTTCCCTTGCCGCAAATGTTGATGCTTTGAAATTTTCCAACTCTGTAGCTCCTCAGAAGATATTTAACAGCTAAATTAATCAACCCCACCCATAATAATCAAATTTATATCCATAAAATTACCGAAAAGTGATAAAAATAGGGGGTTATCCCTAAAAAACGATGGGTATAGGGCAAAACGGACGTCATATTCGGATTCAGGAGTCATTTTACACAAGCATTTGCCAAAATGGTGTTGGGGCACTTTTCATGAAAAGCAAGGTAATTAGGATTTAAGTTTAGTTATTTTTTAATTTATTAGTTTTTTTTTTTTTTTTTTTTTTCTGAAAAATTTTATCCGGAGAAGAAAACATGGTTTGAATGTTTGCTCCTCAAATAAATTTGTAAAAATGTTTTCCTAGTGATGCATTGTTATTGAACGGCTTCGATAATATATTTTTATTTAAAATGAGTTTTATTAAATCTAATGATTTTATATCTAATAGGTTTTAAAGTGACTTTTAACACATAATTAATACTATTGGCAGCAAAATTATTCGAGCGCTAGCAATAATTCCTATGAAAAAAAAGTACGCTTAATACTGTATTGTTAAATAAATCCTTGTCAAATTATGTTCTTAGACTGACTAAGAACATGACTCGACATGGATTTATTTAACAAAGCAGTATTAAGAGTATATATACATATATATATATATATATATATATATATATATATATATATATATATATACAGGAATTATTGCAAGAGCTCGAATAATTTTGCTGCCAACTGTATATTACACGCGTGTTTTAACCCCACTCTCTGGGAGGTTTGTTGGTTGGGTTTAAAGCCGCACTAGTACTCAGCAGTGGATAATTGGCGAAAGTCAGAAATTCACCACTAAGGATAATCTGGAAACATACCATCACAATTTTAACTGCACGAGGGCATCTTTTTCTGAAATATAACCTTTTTTTATGGAAAAAAAAATCTGAATACATTTTAAAAAATAAGCAAAACATTTTATTTTTAATCAACATCAATTTAAATTGCAATGCTAATCTATAAATTATTGCAAAAACTAATTTTAAGAAAAATAAGTATATTTTATAATATATCCTATCAGCATTAATAAGAATGTGAATTCTTTAACAAATTAAATTAGTTCAAGACAAAAAAAAAATACCATGATATTCGTGCTATTAAAATGAGAAACAAATTGTTTGTTCTCCACTTAAAAATAATTTAAAATCGATTGAAAGTAGTTTCTTAGAAAAATAACTATAGGAAATATTTTCTTATTCAATTATCTTTTAAGATTTCTTTCTAAATTTTATGACGCTGCAACGAATGTTATACTTTTGAATATGCGATTCATTAATAATAATATCTAAAATAATAATAATAATAATAATAAGGCTTAACTTTTGGAAAAGGATATTGGATGTTTTAATATCTTAATATTTTGTATTAAAATTATTGTATATGAACATACCAAATAAAACAATTTCTTTCTTTTTTTTCAATTAAAATTCTGAAGTATTTAATAAATATAAAAATAAATAAATAAATGAGTATAATTAATACTGCAGGTTAAAGAACGTTTAAAAAAAGGATATTATTGTTAATTATTAGATGACTGCCTATCTTAATTAACTTCACAAAAACTGCAACTAATAACTCCAATTCTTGCAGAAAAAAATACTTCATGTAATAATAGAAATAATCATGTAAAATATAAAATAAACATGACTTACATAAAATTTGTAATGAACTTTTTTTTTTTTTTTTTTTTAGTTCATGTTACAATTAAAATATTTTTGCATGATATTATATTTATTATTATTATTATTATTATTGTGTTTAAACTAGTTGCTGCGTGCCAACCTAAAACACAATCTTTACACATATATTTCCAAATTATTTCTTCTTCCAAGTTTAGATTAGTAAACTTCAGTTCATATGGAAATTAAAGCACGTGACATTATCTTTTACATCATAATCTTTATTTGTTTTGAGATGCAAAAGATTCAAAAATTTTAAAATGGCATAAAAAAAAATATATAATTACAAATTTAACCATGTGTTATATTTTTTTACTCATATTGACTTATAGTGACATAACTAAATTCTACATAATTCATTTATTATAATCATTTTCACTTGACGTATGAAAATTTCGCATATTAACGAAAAGAGATTTTTCTAAAAATTATATTTTGTTTTACTCAAGCTGTGATCTATGGATGAATAAATTATTGAAAATTATCTGCTTGAGTAAGCTTTGTCATATGCAAAAGAAAAAACTATGTTATATACTTATATACTATACTCCAAAATTTTTAAAAAGATATTTTTTTTCTGCAAATGAACTAATGATATTTGTATGTTTAATTTATAATTTGAATCAATGAACAAATCTTCTAAATCTGCGCTGACCATGGATTTTTTTTTTTTTTTTTTTTTTTTTTTAATCTTCTCGGTACTTTATTGCAGTTATGATGTATGCTTTTTGTTAAATTATCATTCTTTCATTCTTTCTTTCACTTTCAAATCCACGCATGGAATCTTAGGTAAAATATTTCTTTCTTTCTTTCAGTACATCGTTGTACTGATGTCATTAGTATCCAGCGTTACACTTGGGCGGGAAATTTGGATTTTATGATTATGAATATATTTATTGATCATTAAAATTAATTATTTAAAAAAACAAAATAGTCCAATATACTTTTTTCATTTTTTAAATAGGATAGGTACTTCACCTATTTACAAATGCTTTAAAGATTCAAATAAGAACTATATAAAAATCAATCACTTAGTATTTATTATTATTATTATTACTTTAAACTTAAAAAAAAAAAAAAAAAGAAAAAAAACTATACCAAACAGCATAAATAAGACAAAAAAAAAAAAAAAAAAAGAAGAACATTTAAAATATCTTATAATTTTTTTTTAGATGCATTTTATTATATGTTAAATTTAAATTAAAGATAGCTTAATTTTAAAATAACAATTGTTTCAAAACAACATTTTTTTTTTCGTCTTTCTTGTTAGATTGTTCCAAGTGTTCTTTCGGGGATATTTAAGTGGCATTAAGTTTTCCAATGCTATTTTTATAATTAGAAATAGTAAATGTTAATAAGAGACAAGCTAAAGTTAGTTACATAGTATTAAAATTTAAATATTCTCAATCTTGTATTAAAATAGCATACATTAAAATGTTTTATCATTGAGTTCATGAGGGTTATTATAGTAAACATATTTTTTGTAAATTTATTTATTTATTTATTTATTTATTTATTTTTTTAACTAGACTATCATAGGTGATGGAAATATTGTTTTCAGTCAAAAAATTTGATATTGAGAATGCCCCTGATTTACATATTCTAAGGTCTCCTGACTCCAAAAAAGAGGTTTTTGGAAAATGGTCTGAGTATGTGTGTATGTATTAGGGTGTCTTTAAAACAAATAAAAATAGGTTAACGAAGCATCAGAATTAATACTGATGAATTTTGATGAAAATTGGAATACTAGAAAGGGGAAATTGAAAACTAGTAGTGAGACCGTATGCTTGTAACTCAAAAGCGGCTCTAACACTTTTTGTTTTCTTTTTAAGTTGCTGTATAAACTCACTTTAGATGTTCTTTTGTATATATTTGTAGGTTACTCAAGGGAAATTCAAAATCATTCTTGTAGATCAATTTTAGATAATACAAAGCTCAAAAAATGACACTCGTTTCCTTCAAACATCCTTTTAGCTGTCTTTTCAAGTATAATTATTTTCCGGTAAACAGATGAAGTTGCCATATTTCGATAATGTTAAAAATGGAAAGCGATATTTTTATTTTTTTCAAAAACGGCTTTTACGGTGTATTTTAAATTTGTTACATAAACCGGCTTTTAGGTGAACTTCCTGATATGTTACCTGCTTTCTACTAGAAAACTGACTGTCGTCCTGATTATGTAGGTTAGTTATAAAACTCTGAATTTTTGAGTCCAAAACGTACTCTACCTTATATAACTTATATACATATATATAAGTTATGTAATAGTATACACTTACAGACTTACAGGAAGATTGTAGCGCGTCTAATTTGTTAGTATGGTCATGGGTAAAGGACATAAAATTGATCTATCTCCAAAATGTGTTTATAACATGTGGAATAATATTTAAAGGAATTCGGGTAATTCGTGTATTAAACGAATTCATTACGTGTCTTGTTATTTATATATAGATATGTATTTGTATTTGTCTTAGAATATCGATAAGGGCTCTAACAATTTTGATGAAAGTTTGGAATTAGGGTTTTTTTTGGGGGGGTGAAATATCTATTGGGCTCATCCTTATCTTCGGGAAAATTCGCAATGGCTGTTATTCGTTTATCCGCCCGTTGCAATACATTGCAGAAATTGGGTTTAATTGGCAATGAATATAACGATTTTGATAAAACTTTGCACTTAAGGCTTTTTTGTGTGCTAAATAGATTGGACCTCATCTTTGGAAAAATTCAAATTTGATGTTGACCCATTATCAGTCGGTTACATATTATCGTAGAAATTAGGTGCACACGGAAAAGCATGCAATGACGTTGATGATACCTGGAGTTTAATACGTTTTAGAGTGCTAAATCGATTGGACTTATACTCATCTTCAGGAAAAAAATGCGTTCGATTTTAACCCGTTATTCGTCGGTTGCAATATATAGCAGAAATTGGGTTTGCTCGAAAATGAATATAATGATTTTGATGACAGTTGGAAATTAAGTATTACTTGGATGCAAAATCGATTAGACCTATTCCCGTCTTCAAAAAATTTCTCGCTCATTGTTAACCCTTTATCAGTCATTTGCAATTATGGCAAAAATTGAGTTAAATTCGGAAATGGATAAAACGATTTTGAAGAAATGGAGGAAAAACGATTGACGATAAAATGGTTTTGATAATAAAACAATTTTGTAAAAAATTAAGGATTTTTTGTGCAAAATCGATTAGACTTATTATCATCTTTAGGAAAATTGCCACTCAGTGTTAACCCATTATCAACCGGTTGCAAATTATTGCAAAAATTGGGTTTACTCTGAAAGGGCATAACAGTTTTGAAGAAAGTATTGATTTAAGAGTTTATTGGAGTGAAAAATCAAAAACCTTATTCAAGACAATTTGCGTCTATTATTAACCCTTTAACTGTCAGTTGCAAAATAAGGCAGAAATAGGTTTTCTCAAAAATATATATAACGATTTTGATGAACATTCGGAGTTAAGTATTTTTTCAAGTAAAAAATCATTTAGACTTTTCCTCATCTTCATCAAAATTGGGGTTTTCTGTTAACCTTCTATACGTTGGATTCAAAATATGGCTTTTTTTTTTTTTTTTTTTCCTTACTTGAAAATAAATATTAAGTTTTTTATTAATGTTTTCGGTTAAGTGTATTGTTAAGTGAAAGACTGATTTGATTCATTCTCATATTAGTAATTTTCGCATTTTCTGTTAACTCTTTACCCTCCTGTCGCAATACATGGCAGAAATTGTGTTTACTCGGAAATGAATTTAATGATTTTGAGAAAAGATTATGGTTATACAGGTTTTATGAGGCGAAAGGGAGGCTCTAAGGATTTCGATAAAAATTTTCTGTTAACTCTCACTTTCACACATGTGAAAGTATGGCAGACGGTTTTCTTAGAAAATATTTGAATGACTGATAAAAATTTAGATTTAGTATTTTTTTTTATTTTTTTTTTTTAGTTTTAGTTTTATTGTATTGTAAACACAACAATGTGCCGTTCTCTTTATAACTTTCAGCTTTCACGTCGTCGAATGATTTTAATAACCATTTAATATAGAGTACCTTTGATATGACATTTCTATCTGAAATATCCCCATTTTCAGTATAAATAGCGTTCAATGCTATCTCACACACATGCACTGAGAAATACGGTAAAACTTTACTTTTGTTTTCTGGAAATTGCTAAAAGGATTTTGCCGGAAAAAAGTTTATATATTTGTTTGTTTGTTTTTTAGATAAAAAACAGTTCTCACTTATCTTCTATTTCGGGAAAATTAGCCGTCGCTGGTTCTTGTAGATCAATTTTAGATAATACAAAGCTCAAAAAATGACACTCGTTTCCTTCAAACATCCTTTTAGCTGTCTTTTCAAGTATAATTATTTTCCGGTAAACAGATGAAGTTGCCAGATTTCGATAATGTTAAAAATGGAAAGCGATATTTTTATTTTTTTCAAAAACGGCTTTTACGGTGTATTTTAAATTTGTTACATAAACCGGCTTTTAGGTGAACTTCCTGATATGTTACCTGCTTTCTACTAGAAAACTGACTGTCGTCCTGATTATGTAGGTTAGTTATAAAACTCTGAATTTTTGAGTCCAAAACGTACTCTACCTTATATAACTTATATACATATATATAAGTTATGTAATAGTATACACTTACAGACTTACAGGAAGATTGTAGCGCGTCTAATTTGTTAGTATGGTCATGGGTAAAGGACATAAAATTGATCTATCTCCAAAATGTGTTTATAACATGTGGAATAATATTTAAAGGAATTCGGGTAATTCGTGTATTAAACGAATTCATTACGTGTCTTGTTATTTATATATAGACATGTATTTGTATTTGTCTTAGAATATCGATAAGGGCTCTAACAATTTTGATGAAAGTTTGGAATTAGGGTTTTTTTGGGGGGTGAAATATCTAGTGGGCTCATCCTTATCTTCGGGAAAATTCGCAATGGCTGTTATTCGTTTATCCGCCCGTTGCAATACATTGCAGAAATTGGGTTTAATTGGCAATGAATATAACGATTTTGATAAAACTTTGCACTTAAGGCTTTTTTGTGTGCTAAATAGATTGGACATATCCTCATCTTTGGAAAAATTCAAATTTGATGTTGACCCATTATCAGTCGGTTACATATTATCGTAGAAATTAGGTGCACACGGAAAAGCATGCAATGACGTTGATGATACCTGGAGTTTAATACGTTTTAGAGTGCTAAATCGATTGGACTTATACTCATCTTCAGGAAAAAAATGCGTTCGATTTTAACCCGTTATTCGTCGGTTGCAATATATAGCAGAAATTGGGTTTGCTCGAAAATGAATATAATGATTTTGATGACAGTTGGAAATTAAGTATTACTTGGATGCAAAATCGATTAGACCTGTTCCCGTCTTCAAAAAATTTCTCGCTCATTGTTAACCCTTTATCAGTCATTTGCAATTATGGCAAAAATTGAGTTAAATTCGGAAATGGATAAAACGATTTTGAAGAAATGGAGGAAAAACGATTGACGATAAAATGGTTTTGATAATAAAACAATTTTGTAAAAAATTAAGGATTTTTTGTGCAAAATCGATTAGACTTATTATCATCTTTAGGAAAATTGCCACTCAGTGTTAACCCATTATCAACCGGTTGCAAATTATTGCAAAAATTGGGTTTACTCTGAAAGGGCATAACAGTTTTGAAGAAAGTATTGATTTAAGAGTTTATTGGAGTGAAAAATCAAAAACCTTATTCAAGAAAATTTGCGTCTATTATTAACCCTTTAACTGTCATTTGCAAAATAAGGCAGAAATAGGTTTTCTCAAAAATATATATAACGATTTTGATGAACATTCGGAGTTAAGTATTTTTTCAAGTAAAAAATCATTTAGACTTTTCCTCATCTTCATCAAAATTGGGGTTTTCTGTTAACCTTTTATACGTTGGATTCAAAATATGGCTTTTTTTTTTTTTTTTTCCTTACTTGAAAATAAATATTAAGTTTTTTATTAATGTTTTCGGTTAAGTGTATTGTTAAGTGAAAGACTGATTTGATTCATTCTCATATTAGTAATTTTCGCATTTTCTGTTAACTCTTTACCCTCCTGTCGCAATACATGGCAGAAATTGTGTTTACTCGGAAATGAATTTAATGATTTTGAGAAAAGATTATGGTTATACAGGTTTTATGAGGCGAAAGGGAGGCTCTAAGGATTTCGATAAAAATTTTCTGTTAACTCTCACTTTCACACATGTGAAAGTATGGCAGACGGTTTTCTTAGAAAATATTTGAATGACTGATAAAAATTTAGATTTAGTATTTTTTTTTTTTTTTTTTTTTTAGTTTTAGTTTTATTGTATTGTAAACACAACAATGTGCCGTTCTCTTTATAACTTTCAGCTTTCACGTCGTCGAATGATTTTAATAACCATTTAATATAGAGTACCTTTGATATGACATTTCTATCTGAAATATCCCCATTTTCAGTATAAATAGCGTTCAATGCTATCTCACACACATGCACTGAGAAATACGGTAAAACTTTACTTTTGTTTTCTGGAAATTGCTAAAAGGATTTTGCCGGAAAAAAGTTTATATATTTGTTTGTTTGTTTTTTAGATAAAAAACAGTTCTCACTTATCTTCTATTTCGGGAAAATTAGCCGTCGCTGGTCATTGCGTGGAAAAATACATTTCAGAAAGCAGTATTTCTAGAAAACGGCTTGAACGATTTTAATAAGAAATTATAGTTATAGATTTAATATGATAGTTCAATTTGAATTTTGTTTATCTCGAGGATAATTAGCTTTCAGAGGTAACACGTGCTCAGCGGGGGCAAACGAATGAAAAATGTAATTATCTGAAAGTAAGTCACTGTATTTACACAGCAAATGAATTTTAAAATGAGACAAAGTGAACTTGGTAATCGAGGTACTATATATAAAAAAAGTTCAATACAATAAGAAGAAACTACACAAATTTTCAATATCAGAGCTATTACAATTTGTAATATTTTTATTAGCACATTATTATTACATTTTATGTATCTTGCAGAATTTATCCTTATCCTACAATGTCATGCTTTGACATTTTCCTGCTGTAAATAAACTTAATGTGTTAAGGCGTGACTTGTGTATAAAACTAACATCAAGATTTGTTAGCTTTAAATTTGGTGTTAGGGTTCAGCATTATCAACTAATTTTGTTAATTTTAAATTAACTTAAAATACCTTACGTAGCAGGGATAATATAAAATAAACATATTTCCTTATTAGTGTTTTAGATTGAAAAAAAGTCAGACAACTCTCAGTTAATACAATCTCGAAATGACCTCGACCATAGATTTGCCTTTGCATAAATACCGTTACTGAAAAATAAATTTGCATAACTTTATTCACCTAATCTTCAAAATCTACTCCAATCTAACAATTTTCTCAATGGACAATATCCGTTGTAGGGGATAGAGGCTAAATCCTACCCAACATGTGGTTTCTGATTATCAATTTCTCTGTGAATTTCCCTATAGGATATGAACATATTCCTATAAAATACAAATATTTCCCATTGCAGTACAAAAATTAACATTATACTGTTGCATTATTCTCTGCAGTTCTCTCGGGGAAGGGGTTTTACGGCATAAGTCCATAATTCGCCGGCCATGAATTCCTCAAATAATCCTCTTAGCGTACCTCCCGAATAAGACTATTTCTCCACCAAGTTAGAAACTCATGCCGCACTTCTGTCAAACATTCAAGAGCTCATTCTAACTGCCTTAGAATGAAATTGACTTTGCACATTGTTTCTTTCCAATACTGAAAAATCTCTATGAACTTAATAAAACATCAAAAAGTATACATAAAAATATTTTTCTTTTATGCCTTATTTATACGCAGGCTGTCCCATAAGTCTGTAGTTGTTAAAAAATAAAAGAATAAATGAAAATGAAGGAGTAGGTAAAATTGCACACGGTTTGCCAAAAAGTTGTTCTCGTGTAGGGGGGATTTTTTTTTTTTTTTTTTTTTTTTTTTTTTTTTTTTTTAAATAAAGAAAAAATAATTGAAACTTTCGTTGATATAGTGCACAGATGCATAAAGAGAAATATGCAAATTTGAGTCTTATAAATTGAACAGTTTTACAGTTAATAGCTCATATCCAATTTTCTCTCTCACTTTTTGCATGCATGAAGTTTTAACTGCGATGTTGGCTTGGCGGCTAAAGCGTTATTGGAGAATATAATTCATCTCGGCTAAAATTTGCCGGCTGAAGCTGCTGTTTTCAGTCTTGCATTTCATTTGAAAACTGTAATTTTTGGCAATAGGGGAATCATAAAATAGGTGTTATATGCTTATAAACATTTGCATTAAAATAAAATATAGTTTTTCGTGGAAAAGTGTGTTTTGCTCCCGAACAGCGCCGTCGACCGACGAAAATTTTAACTATTATTATTTGTTTATTTAATTATTTATTTATTTATTTTTTACCAAAAATATCCCTCTTCACGAGAATTTCTTTTCGGCAAACCGCGTTCAATTCCAAAATTCCTTCAATTTTTTTATGTTTTAAAATGTCTGTAGCCGTTATCAAGAGCAGAAAAAATTAAATCAAACTTGAAAAGTTTTACAAAAGTAACATTTTTTTATTGTTGTAAATTTACTGTTTATATTATACTAGTTACTTTTATAAAAACTCATTAAATTAATTATAAACTCATGTTATCAAAGTTACCACTTGAAATAATTCACAGAATTTGACAATATACATTTATTTCAGATTGACTATTGACTCTAATTAATAACTTATATAAAATTGTTTCGTATGCTAGTATTTTGTTATCAGATAATTAAAAAGAATGGCTAATCTTTTAAAATAATGCTTACAATTATATAACATGTAATTTTTTATAATGCTTACAATTACATAAGATGTAATTTTTTATTTCATTATAAAGACTAATAAATGGTTAAATTTTATATTTCTTTTTCGTCAAAATTTCTAAATTTAATGAACTTATCTCTAATAATAAATGTAAATATATATTTAAAAATAAAATAAAATAAAAAATATAATAATAAGTAAATTAAAGGGTACAGATTAATTTTTTTCTAATAGTAGAATTGTATTGCAAATATATATCTATCTATATATAAATTCCATGCTCAAAATAATAATAAACATTGCTATGCATATTATATCCAATTTAATCCCGTTTTAATGAGACTCAAAGAAAAGATTTTTTTATAATGAAACCTCAAGTTTTTTAAATTTAACGGTCTAATCCGACATTACTAAAGCTAAATGAATTCTTAGAAAATTCATTATTATATTAAATAATTTTCGAACTAAAAACATATACAATAATGATTTTTTTAACTAAATTTATTTGAAAGCGATTTCATCCATCGAAATATAAAAGCTTCATTTCCATTCTGATTGTATATTAGTTTTGTAGAAGAATTTTTAGCAAAGTCCGATGTAATTCAATTTGAATTCAGTTTTTAATTTTCTCTTTTACTTCTTAGAGAAAGCTTGTAATTGAAGTTCTTTGAATCGTATTAGTGCAACAAATGGATTAATGTCGGTTCGTTGGCTACGTTCTAAATTAAAATTTGAAAATGTCACAATTAAAGAAAAAAAATCGCTTAAGTAGAAAGACTTTTTATTGATTAAATACTCTCTTTACATTTTATGTCAGCTTAAATAGTTTCTTCAATTTATGATTAGCGATATAAAGATCTTTGTTTAAAAAGAATCTCAGTATATATATTAAATAATTGTTGCATTTTTAAAATGTTTCAAAATTAAAGGTATATTTCAGAATATTTAGGCTGTATTGTTATTTTGTTATATATACTTTGAAAATATTACAAGGACTAGCAGGCTTTACCCTCTTTACCGTTTACTATATTTAAATGAATTCTCAAAATTACATATAATTTTGATAATTATATGTAATTTTGAATTATAAAAATATAATAATAATTATTTATGAAAATAATGAAATTAATGAAATTAAAAATAATAAAAATACTAAGTCATTAAAATCGATCAAAAACTTACTTTTTCCCCCTCCCCGGTTAAGGGGGGGGGATTTCGCAAAGTTCCATTATCTTGTGCGTTCAGTACATACATAACAATCAATCACACACACACGCCAAAAAATCCCCTTCGTGAGTTTATTTAGAGCACAGTTGCAATTGGAAAAATATTTTTTCCCACCAGCATCTGCCTGCCCCTATCAACATTTGGGTCCCCTGTCACCCAAATGGTGAAAGAGGGATGTTTCGCAAAATCCTTTTATAGTGCGTGTTGGGTATGTATAGCATAGACCCATAACAGAAAATTGCTTTCCTGATATAATTTTAAATAAACTTACGCTAGGAAACGTTTTTTTGCCTCTCCTTGTCAAAAAGGGTAGTGGGGAAATTTCACAAATTCTTTGCTAATGCGTGTTTGACACTCATAACTAACCAAAACACCAAAAAATATACTTCCTCAGATATTTTAGAACAGAGTTCCATTTAGAAAAGTGTTTTTACACCTCCTCCACCGGACACCAAAAGGTAGGGGAACATTTCAAAAAATCTCTTTATAGTGTGTGTCAGCTACACACACACACACCTTAAAAAATCATCTTTCTGAGATACTTTGGTGCAGAGTTATACTTGGATATGTAATTTTTGACCGCGTACTAGAGAGGGGTGTTATTTCATGTAATATAATAAATAATACTGTTATTGCATAGGAACCCATTCACATCGAAATATATTATTGAAAAGTTCATATTAAATAAATAACACTTTAATTTTATCACGCTGCACACAAAAAATGAGAGAGATAGAGAGAGTCATACCTCTGGAAATGTGCCAATAAAACACAGACAGAAATTAGATTATTTGTTAGGAAGCAGTGAAATATTTCCACCAGCTGTCATGTAACGAGTTAAATAAATAATATTTAATCATTTCGTTGGTTCCATATCAGTCAAATAACTTTTCGAAATAGTAATTGCTTTGATTATTTAACATCTTTCTAATATTTTGTTGTAAGTATTATTCTAAACCGATTGTTATGGTGTATTGATTTAGTTTAAATATCTGTATAGTCTGCCAGTAAAAGTAGATTACGTATTAGTCGAATATTCTTTTGAAATAGGTTATAGCTTTGATTATTTTACATCTTTCTAATATTTTACTTAAAAGTATTGCTCTAGACGGAATGTTATAGTATATTAGTTTAATTTAAATATAAGTATAGGCTATGCCCATGATACGTAATGTCGGAAATACTTAATACTACAGTTTAACGAAATAATATTTTCATGAAGCTAATTTAAACAGCCATGATGAGATAGGTTAGAGGTGATTAATTGATGTTAATTATTGTATTACGGGGATGGGGAATGGGAAGGGAATCGGAATGCACGCGCTAGGTTTACGCGCGTATTGGTATGTTAGCTTTGGGTAGACGATGGAAGGCGTTTAAAAAGGATGTGTGGAGTGGGAGAGGGGAAGAATGAAGGAGTGTTTGTTTATATTTAAAATCGCCTATAGCAGCTGAAATTGAAAAGAGCACTTATCTATTTTTGTTTTCTCAAGAATATTGTTTGAGTTTAATCAAGAATAATTTTATAAGAAATTTGAATATTTATTTATCTTATCTTTTTTTTTTTTTTTTTTTTTTTTTTTTTATCTGATTTTTTTTTTCTCTTGACTATTTTTAATGATTTAAAATGAATAAATTTGTTAAGATATTAAGCACAGTTAATATATTATGATCGTATGTTAAATTTAAGTGTGTGACAAAATAAATCATTTTATTCAATCAGTTTTTGTAAGAAAAATTTATATTTTAAAGAAGTGTTTCTAATTTTAGAAAACGTATTCACGGTGACTGTTTTCTAAGTATCATTGAAAAATATTAATTTCCTTGTCAATCTGGAATATTCAAGTTCTTCGGAAGATCGAAAGTGACAATTACTCAGTAATATAAACATTTGGGATGGCTTAAAGATTATTTTTTAAAGATTTGCTATTATTATTTAATTAATTCTTAATTATATATGGCTTATAATATGAGGATTCTTTTTTTTTATAGAAAACAGCACTCGTGCACGTTTTACTTGAAATTTATCTGTTTTCGTGTTTAAATGAATTGATTTAACAGAATCTCATGCTTACACGATTGGAACAAGCGTTTGTGTAAAACTTTGACTCTACCACTATTTCATATCAGCGTTTTTTTTTTTTTTTCTTTCTTTTCTTTTTCTTTCTGTCTTTCTTTTTTTTTTTTATTGCAAAAAAATCTAATGTTAAATAAAGTGAAGATTACTCTTCGAATGCATTGGAACTCAAAAACATGAATCGCATTCACTATGCAGAACACATGTAAATATTGTACTATATCCCGAAAGGGTTAGAAAGACACTAGCCGTATATAAACTAAAGAGTAATATGTTATAAAAATAATACGTTACAAGGACCTATTATTAAAGGTAGTATGGAACGATGTAACCTATTACTAAAAAGTAACTGTTTATCCTATCTCTACCGCGTACCCGTGAAGGGGATATATATATATATATATATATATATATAATATTATGATTATTATGAATATTACAGATTATTCACAGCTTTTCTATGAAAATAACGATATTTTAAATTATTGATTTGAAAGCCTGCTTGCGTTTAAATAACAGCTGTAATAAAAAGTGACTTGATGAAACTGCCTGTACACAGAAAATTAGCAATACGTCACAGTAATTATAAAGCAGGCGAAAAAAATGCGGTTATGGGTAATTGTGCACCCAAGCGGTGAACAGAAGTCAATGACATTTCCACATTTCCTAAATTTAAAATATCTCTTTACATACCATAACATTTATTTAGCTGTGTTGTGGTCATTAGGTAAATAATTTTACAAAAGTATTCTTTTCGACCCCCGATTCCTCCCTATGAACCATTTTGAAGGCAGGTTAACTGTTTTATTACTTTATAGTAAAATTTTTGAATGCAGAAATGATCAAATAAAAAATGTAATAATAGGTAAATTAAAGGGTACAGATTAATTTTTCTCTAATAGTAGCATTGTATTGCAAATATATATATATATATATATATATAAATGCCATGCTTAAAATAATAATTTTAAAAAAATACATTGTTATGATACTATATCCAATTTAATCCCGTTTCAATGAGACTTAAAGAAAAGTTTTTTAATAATGTTACCTCAGGTTTTTTTAAATTTAACGGTCTAATCCGACATTACTAAAGCTAAACGAATTCTTAGAAAATTCATTATTATATTAAATAATTTTCTATCTAAAAACATATACAATAATGATTTTTTTAACTAAATTTATTTGAAAGCGATTTCATCCATCGAAATATAAAAGCTTCATTTCCATTCTGAATGTATATCAGTTTTGTAGAAGTATTTTTAGCAAAGTCCGATGTAATTTAATTTGAATTCAGTTTTTAATTTTCTCTTTTACTTTAAAGAGAAAGCTTGCAATTGAAGTTCTTTGAATCGTATTAGTGCAACAAATGGATTAATTTCTGTTTGCTGGCTACATTCTAAATTAAAATTTGAAAATGTCACAATTATAGCAAAAAAATCGCTTAAGTAGAAAGGCTTTTTATTGATTAAATACTCTCTTTACATTTTATTTCAGCTTATATAGTTCCTTTAATTTATGATCAGCGATATAAAGATCTTTGTTTACAAAGAATTTCAGTATATATAATAAATAATTGTTGCATTTTTAAAAAGTTTCAAAATTAAAATTATGTTTCAGAATATTTAGGCTGTATTGTTATTTTGCTATATATACTTTGAAAATATTACAAGGACTAGCTGGCTTTACCCTCTTTACCGTTCAATATATTTAAATGAATTCTCAAAATTACATATAATTTTGATAATTATATGTAATTTTGAATTATAAAAATATAATAATAATTATTAATGAAAATAATGAAATTATTAATAATAAAAGTACTAATTCATTAAAATCGATGAAAAACTTACTTTTTCCCCCTCCCTGGTTAAGGGTGGGGGTGGATTTCGTAAAATTCCATTATCTTATGCGTTCAGTACATACATAATAATCAATCACACACACACGCCAAAAAATCCCCTTCGTGAGTTTATTTAGAGCACAGTTGCAATTGGAAAAATATTTTTTCCCAGCAGCATCTGCCTGCCCCTATCAACATTTGGGTCCCCTGTCACCCAAATGGTGAAAGGGGAATATTTCGCAAAATACTTTTATAGTGTGTGTTGGGTATGTATAGCATAGACCCATAACAGAAAATTGCTTTCCTGAGATAATTTTAAATAAAGTTACGCTAGCAAACGTTTTTTTGCCTCCACTTGTCAAAATGGGTAGTGGGGAAATTTCACAAATTATTTACTAGTGTGTGTTAGACACTCATAACCAACAAAAACACCAAAACATATACTTCCTCAGATATTTTAGAACAGAGTTTCATTTAGAAAATGTTTTTACACCTCCTCCACCGGACACCAAAAGGGTATGGGAACGTTTCAAAAAATTCCTTTAAAGTCAGCTTGTGTCAGCTACACTCACACACACCTTAAAAAATCATCTTTCTGAGATACTTTGGAGGAGAGTTATACTTGGATATGTAATTTTTGACCGCGTACCCGTGAAGGGGATATATATATATATAATATTATGATTATTATGAATACCACAGATTATTCACAGCTTTTCTATGAAAATAACGATATTTTAAATTATTGATTTGAAAGCCTGCTTGCGTTTAAATAACAGCTGAAATAAAAAATGATTTGGTGAAACTGCCTGTACACAAGAAATTACCAGTACGTCACAATAATTATAAAGCAGACGAAAAAAATGCGGTTATGGGTAATCGTGCACGCAAGCGGTGAACAGAAGTCAATGAAATTTCTACATTTCCTAAATTTAAAATATCTCTTTACATATCATAACATTTATTTAGCTGTGTTGTGGTCATTAGGTAAATAATTTTACAAAAGTATTCTTTTCGACCCCCGATTCCTCCCTATGAACCATTTTGAAGGCAGGTTAACTGTTTTATTACTTTATAGTAATATTTTTGAATGCAGAAATGATGAAATAAAAAATGTAATAATAGGTAAATTAAAGGGTACAGATTAATTTTTCTCTAATAGTAGCATTGTATTGCAAATATATATATATATATATATATATATATAAATGCCATGCTTAAAATAATAATTAAAAAAAAAATCATTGTTATGCATATTATATCCAATTTAATCCCGTTTCAATGAGACTTAAAGAAAAGTTTTTTAATAATGTAACCTCAGGTTTTTTAAATTTAACGGTCCAATCCGACATTACTAAAGGTAAATGAATTCTTAGAAAATTCATTATTATATTAAATATTTTTCTATCCATAAACATATACAATAATGATTTTTTTAACTAAATTTATTTCAAAGCGATTTTATCCATCGAAATATAAAAGCTTGATTTCCATTCTGAATGTATATCAGTTTTGCAGAAGTATTTTTAGCAAAGTCCGATGTAATTTAATTTGAATTCAGTTTTTAATTTTCTCTTTTACTTCATAGAGAAAGCTTAACAAATGGATTAATTTCGGTTCGTTGGCTACATTCTAAATTAAAATTTGAAAATATCACAATTATAGAAAAAAAATCGCTTAAGTAGAAAGACTTTTTATTGTTTAAATACTCTCTTTACATTTTATGTCAGCTTAAATAGTTTCTTTAATTTATGATCAGTGATATAAAGATCTTTGTTTAAAAAGAATCTCAGTATATATATATTAAATAATTGTTGCATCTTTAAAATGTTTCAAAATTAAAGGTATATTTCAGAATATATAGGCTGTATTGTTATTTTGTTATATATATACTTTGAAAATATTACGAGGACTAGCAGGCTTTACCCACTTTACCGTTCACTATATTTAAATGAATTCTCAAAATTACATGTAATTTTGATAATTATATGTAATTTTGAATAATAAAAATATAATAATAATTATTAATGAAAATAATGAAATTAATAATAATAATAATAATAATAGTAATAATTCATTAAAATCGATCAAAAACTTAGTTTCCCCCCTCCCTGGTTAAGGGGGGGGGGGATTTCGCAAAATTCCATTATCTTGTGCATTCAGTACATACATAACAATTAATCACACACACACGCCAAAAAATCCCTTCGTCAGTTTATTTAGAGCACAGTTGTAATTTAAAAAATATTTCTTCCCACTAGCATCTGCCTGCCCCTATCAACATTTGGGTCCCCTGTCACCCAAATAGTGAAAGGGGGATGTTTCGCAAAATCCTTTTATAGTGCGTGTTGGGTATGTATAGCATAGCCCAATAACAGAAAATTGTTTTCCTGAAATAATTTTAAATAAAGTTACGGTAGCAAACGTTTTTTTACCTCCCCTTTGCAAAAAGGGTTGTGGGAAAAAATCACAAATTCTTTGTTAATGTGTGTTAGACACTCATAACCAACCAAAACACCAAAAATATACTTCCTCAGATATTTTAGAACAGATTTCCATTTAGAAAAGTGTTTTTACACCTTCTCCACCGGACACCAAAAGGGTAGTGGAACATTTCAAAAAATCCTTTTATAGTGTGTATCAGCTACACACACACCTTAAAAAAATCATCTTTCTGAGATACTTTGGAGCAGAGTTATACTTCATATGTAATTTTTGACCGCGTACCCGTGAAGGGGATATATATATGATGATGATTATTATGAATACTACAGATTATTCACAGCTTTTCTATGAAAATAACGTTATTTAATTATTGATTTGAAAGCCTGCTTGTGTTTAAATAAAAGTTGAAATAAAAAGGGACTTGATGAAACTGCCTGTACACAGGAAATTACGACTACGTCACAATAATTATTAAGCAGACGAAAAAAGTGTGGTTATCGGTGATCGGGCACGCACGCGGTGAAAAGAAGTCAATGACATTTCCACATTTCTTAAATTTAAAATATCCCTTTACATATTATAACATTTATTTAGCTGTGTTGTGGTCATTAGTTAAATATTTTTGCAACATTATTCTTTTCGACCTCCGATTCCTCCCCATGAACCATTTTCAAAGCAATTTTAACTATTTTATTCCTTTGCAGTAATATTTTTGAATGCAGAAATGATTAAAGTAATCTCTTGATTCTAATTTTCAAAGAAAACAAGTAAAATTTTATTTTCCAAACAATTTACTTAAAAAATAAAAATTAAATAAGAAATACAGTAGATATAAAAGAAAATTTCTAAACTTAAACTGTTTAAAAATTAAATTATCAGATTCATTCTGTTAATGCATACGTATTAATATTCAAAACAACAACAACAACAAAAAAGGTTAAATAAATGCGTATAAACTTATTCTATTAATTTATGTGAAAATTTTACAATAAATATAATCCAACGATATTCATTTATGTATCCAATATGTAGAAATTCTAAACAATATAGAATTAAACATTTGATAAGTCAGCAATAACGATTATAGTGTTACCTGGTGTGATTAAAAAAACTTTGTTTATTTTTTTAAACAAGCTTCGAATTTAATTTCGTTTTAAAATTTAATAAAATACCAACTTTTGATTAATTTGCTTAATCCTTAATAAAACCTAAATTTGAATAATTTCCGTGACAAGAATCTATTATTAAGCATTCATTTTAATTTTTTAAGTCACTCTTTTATAAATTACAGTAAATTTAATCATTTTTGTTTAAACATTATTTTTCTTAGATGATATATATATATATAACTAAATGTTTTATGTGTGTTAAGCTCATTTTAAATATTATTATAATATTTTCAGCATTGTAATAGTTTCGCGATATAAATTTATTATAGATTCTGTAAAAAAAATGACGTATATGATATGAAAAGTACCAACATATCACCACATTAAGAGATAATTTAAACATTGTATAAAAATTGGAATTTAGAATTATCAAAATTTAGTTTTCTAAATCACAAACACTACTTGATCTTAAAATAGTACAGTTGTACTACATTACTTCCGTACCATCACATTTCATTTATGAATTGACACACTTAAATTAGTAAATATCGCATGCTTAACTGAACGTCATTTACATAAAACTATCATAAAAGATTTTTTTAAGGAAGAAGTGCGGAATTTTTTGCAATAAAGGAAAATTATTTATTTTGGAATTTTTGTCTAAGTTTGTTTTGAAAAAAAAAAAAAAAATCTATTAATTTTGTATATATTACAAGTTGCTTTGTATTATGAACTTTTTTTTAAGGTTACATACAAACGGAACACTTGCAATTTCGATGACGTAAATTTTGCAAGATTTTTTGCAAATACAGTCCGCTGCAAAAGTATCCGAGCACCAGTGAAAATTCCAATGTAAAAATAGTACACTTAATGCAGTTTTATTAAATAAATCCTTGTCGAATCCTGTACTTAGACTGACTAAGAACAGGATTCGACAAGGATTTATTTAATAAAACAGTGTTAAGTGTGCTTTTTTCACATAGGAATTTTCGCTAGTGCTCGGATACTTTGCTGCCGACTGCAGTCATACATTTGGAACGCTTGCAAATGACTCTGCAACTGGAAGTGTTTCATTTGTATGTACCCCTTAGTCTGCGTGTGAAATACTCTAAATCCCTGAAACGGTAAATCTTTTTTTTTTTTTTTTTTTTTTTTTTTAGCAACTGTTTGGAGATTTAAAATTATCTACATAATCAAAATTTAATTTTGAAGTAATATAAGTGAAAGTCCATCTAACAAAGGAGTTTATGCATGCAACAACTTGAAGAATACCGTTTTTGAGATAACAATTTTTTGTCCCACTTCCTTTTTTCATCAATACATAGGAACTTAATCTGTTCACTGATAACCAACAATTATATACGAAAGGTCATGTAAAAGAAAGTTAATGAGGATTATTTGAAGAAAATCCGTGAAGCTGATTTTTAGGAACCCATGTCAAGTCTTAAAGTTGACTTAATTATACAAGACGTCTATCCATTTTCCTTGAGAAACTAGCTGATTCCTACGTAAAGGCATCTAGAAGAGAATTTTTATGTCAACTTTGTAGAAATTTGTTAGAACCTTTTTCAGACACGGACAAAATGGCCACTTTGGGTTTTCAATGCACACTTCCGGTTTTTCAACTTTCCCCAAAGTTCTTTTGTTCTATCTTTATTCGGTTTAGGTATGTGTTAACATCGCCTCCTTAACTAGATGCCTCTCGCGTAGCTCAGAAACTCGGCAACAGTTTAAGCGGTAGACAGCGCCACCTGGTACAGATTGCGCGACTTTTTTATTTAAATGCCGCCAATAATTTTAAGAAGTGATATATGATATATATAATTGACGTTTCTTTGATTCTATTCGACTTTTATGTATAGCAAATCCCACTTTCAAAAATTTTTGGTGGCTGTTGAATAAAAAAGTCTCGCAATCTGTACCAGGTGGCGCTGTCTACCGTTTGAACTGTTTTCAAGTTTAAGAGCCACGCGACAGGCATCTAGTTAAGGAGGCTATGGTTTTAAACTCGGTTCAAAATTACGCGCGGTAAATAGTCGTAAATTATATGTTATCGGAAAGTGAACTTTGAACTTTCGGAAATGTTTATAATAAAGGGCATTATTTTTATTGCTCTTTGAAGAAACTTACAAAAGAAATCCATATTTTTAAAGACAATTATCATCATAGGAAAGGACTTTAAAGTCTTCAGAGGCAGAAACTCCCCGTTGAAGCTCGCTTGCGTTTGCAGCAGATAAAAACTACACCAAAAAGAATTTAAATAGAACCGAATTGCCGCTCGCTGCTGCGCGTTCGACTGGATCAAACTTTAATCAGAAAATTTCCCACACACCTAATGACCATTTTCCAGACCTCTCATGAGGTCTTCAAACATGTAATTCAGGCGAAAATTCGACATTAAAGTTTTTGAGTGATTATACGACTGAGTGAATACCTACGGTAGACGGATAATTAATATAAGGAAGGAAAATGAGAAAATAGAGTTTAAGAAAGTATGTAATTAAAATTATACAAATATCAAAAATTTAAAATGTAGCGATAAATACAACAAAAACGGGTACATAATCTCAAATAATTTAAAATATTTACATACTCCTTTTTATATTTTTTTTAAAGTATTATTGACTACATAATAATCATTATTATTTCTATTATATCATAAACTGTTTTCGGCATTTCTTTATTTATTTAATTTGAAAACAGTTAAAAAAAAAAAAAAAAAAAAAAAAAAAAAGTAATTTTGTGCAAAACAATGTTTTTTTTTTTTTTTTTTTTTTTTTTTTTACTAAATCGTAGCCGGATTAAGCTAAATAAAATAATGCTTTGGTTTCAAGAGACATTTACACTATACAAATGCAATTATTATTATTATTATTATTATTATTATCATTATTATTATTATTTCTTTAAGTAAGCGCCTGTATATACCATGCATAAAGCAAATTAATTTGTTAAAATTATTTGATTTTATTTATTTTAACCTAATTTAAATTTTATTTTATGCATTAACATATAAAAGCTTCTATTAAAATAAATAAATTTCATTTAAACTTTTTTTTTCAGTACGCTGGTTTGTTTATTTTGATTTAATAATTTATTATTATTTATTATATGTTTTAAATTTCTGAACAAAATTTGATATACAATATTGCATTATTATTTTACTCCCGTGTGTAATCTTAAGATAAACAACTTAATTCTGTTTTATGAGAAGCTGTTGCACTTATTAATAGATAGACATACGTGACAACATAAAACTCATTGCTTGATGATCATGCTATCTGGGAATGTAGCAAATTATCTTTGAGTAACTCTGAGATAAAAATAATTGAAAAGGATGTATAAATTTTGAGGTGCCGAATTTTGATTTTATACCCAATTTTATCTTATTACCCAAGTTCAAAATATTGTTAGTTATAAAGGAAGAAAAAGAAATGGAAAGAATATTTAGTTTGCTTTTTTAAAAGTATATGTAGAAATTTTCTTGTAGCAATTTACAACATATTCACAGTTAAATGTATTAATGATGTACTGTAAAATAAAATAAAGTTCATTTTTTAAGATTAATATACTTACTATAGTCATCATGTTAAGTATTTACAGAAAACAATTACACTACCAATTAATTCAGCTCTAAATTTAAAATCATTATTTTACATTGGGAACTTTTATTTAAAGGTTTCGTAAACTACATCTAAATTCATATTAGATGAATTTAAAGAAACATGTATTCGATATAATGTTACAGATAAAAACAGCAATCTTATTTTTTAAAATATATAACTATTTCAGAAAATTATGGAGTGGAAGGCTGATTTTTTTTTATACCAACTACGTGAAAAATACCAGAGCCGAAAATCGAACCCGGGCCTTCCGTTCTGGTATTTTTCACATGGTTGGTATATATATATATATAGTATATATATATAAATCAGCCTTCCACTCCATAATTTCCTGAAATGAACTTTCGAGCTTGATGAATAAATTTCTAAATTATATAATTATTTTTAAGTATAATAATAATAATCAATAATTAAAAAATTTTTGGGGTTGCCTACTATAATTCACTAGTAAATCAAATTATTTATTTGTAATTGAAAATTAAATTATAATGAGATAATTTATTACTTTTAAAAATGATAATCATACATTTTTCCTGTAATTACATTTTCTTTATTATTAGTATATTAAAAACGCTTCCTTATTAGAAGTGATTGAATAGTGGTTGAGAATTTCTTAAAAAATGACTAAGATTAAGTGAGTTAAGCTATTCTCGTGCTACGCAAAGAGCAGTTGGCGATAGTTTCATATTCTCATCTAAGGACAGTTCTAAGAAATGCCATCACAATTTTGATCCTCCATGTATCCCCCACCCCGGCTTCGATTTTGAATTAGAAATACTTTGTAAAATAAACACTATATAAAATGTTTTAACAATTTTTTATATTAATATTTGGCTCAATTCTTATTAAACAGTGTTGAATAATACCTTTTCAGAGTATAGTTACTTTTTAAAAATATATTTAAATTAGGTTTATTAATTTCTGGCTTTGCGATGATTATATATATATATTAAATACATTTATATAATTTTATAAACGATGAAATAACAAAAGAATATGAATTGTGAAAGCATGAATTATTTACCATTTAAAGAAATTTTTTTAGAAATGAAAATAATCTTATTTATCTTTTGAACATAAATGTCATTTTAAAGTACATATAAAAATTTTATAATAAGATTAAAAGGATATGTACTCAGATTAAAACTGAATATTTTATAATACTCTAAGATAAAAAAACATTGAAAATGACATATGAAAATTTTATAATAACTTTAAACTAAAAATAAATATTAAAAGAATTGAAAAGGTATTAAATCCTATTTAATAAAATCTAATTCTATATTCCAATATTTTTAGAAAATAATGACATGAGGCGTAAAAATTAAATATTGTATATTTAAGAATTTTTATTTATTTTATAAATATTTATCTCTTTCATATCATAATATTATAAAAGAATGTTAGTAAATTGTAAATAGTATCATAAAAGAAAGTTAGTAATGCTCAATTCAATATATTTTAGAAAAATTTCTTTCCGTTATTTTCTATTATAATTTTTAAGTAATTTTATTCGAAAATTATTTGTTAATTCCTTGTTACGTTTTTTCCACTTTGTATGAATATATAAACGTATATATATGTATATATATATATATATATATATTGTAGAATAGGATATATATATATATATATATATATATATATATATATATATATAAGTAGTTAGGCGCATGCAGTTAAGCGCATTCATTGTTATTAAAATTCGACTAAGCAAACAGTGTGTGCAAATTTTTTTTTCTGAGGTATCCGCCATCATTCAGGCAGGGCATTTAAACATTAAATTCTAACACAGTAAAATACATATGAAAGATCTTGTTGATTGATAATGGATAAAAACTATGCTCATGTGTCTGTTTGTATATTTTATAAATTTTAGGCAAGAAGATCCAACAATTAGAAATTTGAAGTCTTTTGAAAAACATATTACTAATCTATGAATCACCTAATATAAAAAATTACATGTAACATGCCTGTTAAAAATATATATGGTATTTTAGTGGAGGGTTTAAAAAGACAATATTTAAAAAATAATAAGGGCCAACAGGATAACTCTATCCAAAAAACTAGCTATCAAATCTGATACCGCTCTTTATTCTAGAATCTAAAGAAAGTTGGGGTGCTTACGCAAAGAAAAGAAACAAATAAAGTGGGCTTTTGACTGAAGGAATTAATAACCGTAGAAAATAAGGGATCAAATGAATTGAAAATAAGTGATGTTGCTCAACGCAATTTTGAAATTTTTTAAAAGTGCCTTTAGAGGAATATCTATTGTTAAAAACTTACTTATTATGTATGACGGTAATGTCATATTTTTTCCGTTTACTGTTAAAAAAGCAAGAAAATTTTATGTAATTCACTTTATTTTTTTCTCATTCAAAATAAAATAATTATTTTTTTTTCTGTTTTATCTGAATATCTGTATTTAATTAAAAATTTACCTGCATATTCTCGTAAACGACTTAAAATCAACAATATACAGTCAGTAACAAAAGTCTCCGAACATTAGTAAAATTTCTTATATAAAAAAAGTACACTTAATACAGTTTTTTTTTAAATAAATCCTTGTCGAATCCTGTTTTTAGGTTGACTAAGAACATGATTCGACAAGGATTTATTGAACAAAACTGTATTAAGTTTACTTTTTTTATATAGGAATTTTTGCTAGTGTTCGGTCACTTTTGCTACCGACTGTACAACCATTGACATAATTCATTTTGGAAGAATCACATTGTAAAAACTATCTTTCTATTTTATAAAGGATTACTTTATGATGAATTTACAATACGGAAAATAGGTAAGTTGTTTCGAATATGAAATCTAAAATATAACTATAAAATGCCAGAATACGGTATTAAAAACTATTAGGAAAAGAATTAAAAAAAAAAAAAATATTAATAAATAAATAGCACACACACACAGAGAGAGAGAGAGAGAGATGCACCATTATTAAATCCAATTGAAGCATTTATCACAAGGGATACAATATTAACAATTGTGTAAGAATTTAATACTATCATACTGAATACCAGTTAAGATGTGTGGGTTCGAAACCCAGTTGAGGAATGCATGTTCATGATGGTTCGGAATTAGTTTGAAGTTTCGGTCTTATTAGACTTAGTTAAATGTTAGTGTTCAAAAATTACCTTTATAAGAAAAAAAATATTCAACCGAAACAATCACTTCTCAAACACAAGTAAAACTGATTCTTGCTGTAAAGTGCCTAAAACACTCATTTTTCGATATGGTGTATCAGTGAAATAAAATTTTTAATGGAACTGTGGAAATAATTTACGAAATTTCAAATGCAATGTTTCATCTTTATTCTACAAATCATGTATTGTATAAAATATTTAACATTATCTAACATAAATTCAAATCTAATACATTACCCATTACTATAGTAAAAATATTTAATCAAATTTTGTTTTTAGCATTCGTAAAAAACAAATTAGTCTCATCTTTAAAATTCCAATTACTGTATAATTAGTATGAATCTCAAAATTAAGTGACTTTTAAAATGACATTTTTTGATTATTTAAGGATTCATAGGCATTTATAAATTGATAAAATAAGTAATTTGAAAAGAAATAGAATCGACATTTTTAGATCTTTCACATTAAAATGATTGTCTTTATAGAAATATGGTAGAATTGTTTCTCTAAAATGACATATATCTAAAATGGTCTTGCATGACATATTAATATAATTTTTAATATTAAATATTATTTATGGAAAGGAATAGATTGATATTCGATTGATAAAATGCATTGTTGATGGAAAATTCGAAACTTATTTTCTTTCAATTATTATCAAATGAGCCAGATTTTAGGTATTTTCCAGAGTTGTAATTTCATATGATGTTTTGCACATGCCGTGCGTTTAATTGGAAGATCCAATTTTTTATACCACGCTGCAAAAAGGCTTTTTCATGAAAAACTCCTTATAGGGTAATATTTTTTTCTTAATTTACTAAGATTTGTGAGTTTAATAGGTTTTTTTCATAAAATGATATTTTGCAGCGCGGTTTAAGTAATTGGATATTCAAATTAAATACACTGCATGTAAAAATGGAATTTTAACTTTAAAAATCATCTAAAATCTAGCTCGTTCTTTTGCCGAAAATTTGCTTAATTCTTACTTTATTAAAATGAACTTCCACGAAATTTTTCTAATATATCTAGCTTTCAATCTATGTAGTAAACATCCCCGCATGCGTATTAAAAAATTGTTTACTATAAATATTCATATAGCAGCGAATCCTCTAGAAAATTCAAAATGCATTTTTAAAATAAAAACAGAATCTCGCGCCACCTCCATTTTTAAAGCCTTAAAAACGTGTAAATAATATGGTTTAGAATTTTTCTCTAACATTCTGTCAATTTTTCTGAAAGTTTTAGAAAATTTTAGGGAATTTCTAGCTGAAAAAAAAAAAAAAACTTTTCAAAAAAATTAATAATTTTTGAAAAAAAAAAAAAAATCTGCCTAAATAGTTGTGCTATTCGCACAAAAATGCATGCAAATAGTGTTCATACTATGTGCAATAAAGTGCAAAAGTTACAATTTATTTGTAGCTTTTTATGATACATGGTTATCCAAAGTATTTGCGCTTTTCTTCAATTTGTAGTTGGTCCCTTAATTGCACTCTGGACTAAATCGTTAATGTAACAAGTGAGTTTTGAATTGCTCTGCAAATGAAAGAAAAAAAAAAGAAATTGCAACTACCTCCATAAATAAATAAATTAAATTAAATCTTTTAGTGTGTTAATGAACTAAGAGATGGCGCCAAAGCTATGGTTTTACTCTGTTGAATTATAATGACCTAAGAAAAGAAGAAGGAAAAAAAAAAAAAAAAAAAAAAGATACATCTATAAATTTCTAAAAGTCAAATTTTGTAATCAATACAAAATAATAATTATTTAAATTTTAAAAAATGCGTTCTTAACTAATCATTAATTCAAACTTTTATTAATATATTTTAATATCAATATGCGAATAAAAGTTAGATAAAAACTAAACCTAAAATAATTTTACATGTTAAATAGTTCACTTTGATTAACATTTAAGCATCCGTTTTAGATTACAAAAATTTTAAATACATTACAATCAAATTTTGAATGGTAACTATTAGAAGCAAGTAAATTTTTCTATAGAAGAAATGAAAGTTGTTTAATTTATTTAGTATTGTTTAATTTACCGAATTCTTTAACTCATTTTTCGCAATCTCTTAAATCTCAATATTGTGGCGCATAATAATGACATTCAACTATATTAGAAAATGAAAATGGTAGGTATGTTTCTGAACAGACAAACATTTTGGCTTTCAAAATATAAAATCTTTAAGACAAGGATAATTTTGGTTGTGTACGGCATGACGTCAGAACTGATAGTGAAGGAAACAGCGAATCAGGAGTACTGAAATTCGCCCGTGATCAAACTCGTGTAAAGATTGTATATATGCGCCCCGTTGCTAATATTCACAAAACGTTTGGTATACGGACTATAAATAACATACTTTTTAAGTATAAAAAAAAATGTTCAAAATGCTGTTCTGCACTGCACGCTCAAATGTATTAAATTTAGCGAAAAAATGTCTTAAATGGATGGTAACATTTTAAACAGAAAATACATTACTTTTTAAGACTGTTTTACATCCGAAAGCGGTGTTTTAAAATAAAATAATAAAAAAAATATAAACTCCGCCATTTTTAAGGCTTTTAAAAATAAAGGTGGCGTGAGATTCTGTTTTTATTTTAAATATGCATTTCAGAATTTTCTAAAAGATAAATAAAATAAAAAAAAACTTTTAAGATTTTTTTTTTCGTGAATTTTGAATTCAACCGTCTTTTTTCACCTAGAATCGAAT
This sequence comes from Salticus scenicus, assembly GCA_963930645.1. Taxonomy (NCBI): domain Eukaryota; kingdom Metazoa; phylum Arthropoda; class Arachnida; order Araneae; family Salticidae; genus Salticus; species Salticus scenicus. The sequence goes on from OZ005649.1 coordinate 80,964,586, forward strand.
ACCAGCGGTGTCTGAGCCGAGTGTCGTATGAATCATGCCATCATGGCACAAAACAAAACATGTTTGTATGATAGTATATACTCCAGTATTTGCAGAACAAATCGCAGTTTTATGTGTTAATCGTTTTTTTTTTTTTTTTTTTTTTTTTTTTTTTTTTTTTTTTTGCCGTATAACTAAAGATAAGAAATATTAAAGGTTAATACATATCATTAGCTTTAATTTTTTAAGTACAGATTAAAAATTCTGTAAAATGCATAAGAATAATGTAAAAATTGCTGTCTATGATGTTTGGATATTCTTTTTTCCCCTTAAACTGATATTTAAAAGAAAACAAGCTATGAACATGAGTACCAGAAAAATTGTTGTTTTGCGTTTAGGTACACGTAAACGTATGTTAAAAAATAAAATAAAATAAAATAAAATAAATGCAATTATGCACAAATTGTTCAGGATTGTTTATTTACAAAATCGTTTCGTTCGCTAAAATTTACCTGCATCATTCGTCTCAATATTTTTTCTTTAAATAGGACAAAACTAGCTTTAATATAAAGGAACATTTTTACCAAATATGTTTCGCGTTTAAATATGCTTTAAGAAATATAGGAAACACAATTCCGCACGAATATGAAGAAAGTTTCTAAAATATTATTCCTTGAAATTTTAACTTCATAAAGCTATTATAGTTTAAATCGTTCAAAATATTTATTACATAAAAAAATATTACATTTACTGAAGGTAAAAAAGAAATTTAAGCAGGAAATTAATGTTGCTCAAAGTAGATTCCGAATGGGAAATTTGTGTCTAAATTTATAAATGTATGAAAATTCAACCGCGTTTGTTGTCTAAAATTTCTCGTATTTACGTGTTTCAGACAGTTTTGTATGTGAATTTGTATTTCGGACACGCTTCTATCTGAATTTAAGACGTTTTAATTTACAATTAATCTATAAAGACAAAAAAAGTCTTAAATTACGATACCTATTAAGTCTAAGTTACGTAAAGCCTTACTAAGTATATTAAGACATTTAGGTGTCTTAAATGGCCTTTCAGGTTTTTGTATTTTACTTTAAGACAACATTATTTGCTGTGTAGGGGGCAATTTGTAGAAAAAAGGGCAAAATTAACAATGAGAATGAATGTGTGACTAAATGGAATGAAAACTAATGAATAAATAATTAAACTGTTTATGAATTCCACATGCTTATTTAGTTTTCTAAATGTTGTTTTCCTATTTAAATATCACTGAGCTAAAGAACAACTGGAGCAAATGCTTCCAATACCTTTACACAGTGTTTGTGCGTTCCAGTTTTTCAGCAATCATTTGCCGTACAGACTTAAAACTGGCACGGCAGGGAACAATTGTCGGGTCGTCTATTACTATTATACTCTTTAAAAATTTTAAATTTAAAATTCTAATATCATGTTTAGCATATTTTTGTTCGAACAGACAACCTTTATACAATTTTACTTTGAAATATAAAGATATCAAATTCTTTCTGCCGTGCAATGCTCGAAAGACAAGCCTTCCAAAGACTGCACGCAAAAAACGGTCTAGCATTTCCTCCAGTTGCTCGTCAGCTCAGTGGTAAATATACGCTGTTTGAATAATGCGATTTTAATACACTAGCAGGAAATAAATCCCAATGCGATTAGAAAATAACATAAAAAAATTAAATTCGAGAAAATAATATTTCTGTGTAGCATATAGCGTAACCACGTTTCCTACGCCTAGCAGTGACAGCGATTCAAAAGGGTTGGATGGATGCCAAATTGACCGACACAATAAGATTTGGTAAACAGATTGTCTTTCGGTGTTCTGTTATCGCTTATTTTCTCTGAACGACAAGGTTCATTATGCCAATTTTAACACTGCACTGTAAAAAATGTCCTATTTGTTGCCAGAAATTATTTGTAATTTGAGAAAGTACGTTCTGACAACGTAATTTTTTTCGTAAATTACGCCTATTACAGAGAATTTCTGGCAGCAAATAGGACATTTTTTTTTACAGTGCGGATTCGTTGAATCTGCACTTTTGCAGAGGCACCCGTGGTCGCAAGAAATGTGATTAAAGAATATTTTATTTATTTGAATGAAATTTCAAAAACACCGCTTAAAATATAAGTGAGATGAGTTATTTTAAATGTGAAATGGTAATACATTAATAAACGCTGTAATCGTTCGATTGGGAATGAAAGCTTACCAACGTACATGCATTATGTCACATTAGTATATTATTTTATCACATTAAAAGTGTGGTATGTTGTTTTGTAGTTATAAGTATCATGGATGGTGAAATTGTTCTATCAAATCAGCAGTATATAGTACTAGGTATAGATGAAACTGGATTTGCCGTCCAATCAAGTCCTGTACACGCTTGACGGGAGAAACATTGTGTGGTCTCGCATGACAAGCTAGAATTTTTAAATTATGTAGAGCAGGCTGGGTAACAACGACGCTATGAAAACGACCATTAACTTATTAAAGAAGCCCATTTTGTATATTGCTCATGAAATTTTGCACAACCAGTTTTTTCAACAGTTCTTTTAATATTATATATTTTTATTACCGAAATGTTTTAAAATAGCATATCTTAATTATGGAAGTACTGAAGATTTTTTTGAAATATAGTATTTTATATTGAAACTTTAAAAACCTACTTAAACATTAATCGTTTCAGGCAAAAGCAGTCTTGCTAGAAACTCTTCTTGCTTTTACCTTCAAGGTTGTACCCCGTGTTTTTTGAACATGAAGTAGTAAAGCCATGTCCTTTCAAAACCATTAGTACTTGTATTGATTTTAAGGTGTGTGAAAAAGTTTTGAAGTTTAAATATTGACTGCATACCAGTTCGTTTTTTAGAAATGTTATTTAGTGTTTTATTGTATGTATTAATGCCTGCTATTCTCATTTATGAGAATTTAAATTATTAGAGGGAAAAAATAATACAGTTAAGTAAATAATTAAAAAAAAAAAAATGAGAAATGATTTAATATAAAATATACCAAACTAAACTTAACTAAGTGTATGAGTTTTGGAAACCATTTAGATTAAATGAAATACACAAATTATAGTAGAAAGTTTATAGTGTTTCTTTTTTTCTAATCGTTGTAAACTCGTTTTTATGGTAATATATAGATATTTTTTTAATGTATCGGCTTAATATTTTTCACTTTTTTTTTTTTTTTTTTTTTTTTTTTTTTATAGAAATCATAGAATTTTAAATGGACTTTCAATTAAAGAAATATTATTTATTGATCACATTTATATAAAATATAAAATTTTGCATTGAAAAAAATAAATCTAATTCGTTTTAAATTTAATGAAATGTTTTATATATTTACTAGTATGGATTTTAGTGATAATAATATATGATTGATATATGCCTGTAGAAAATCAGCAGTATCAACTTCAATTACTATTTAACTGCAATCTGTAATATCCTGATAAGTATCAAAACAGTGGTTTATGTCAATTTATCAGAATCATTTAACAATAAACGTGACACATAAAACTGATGGTTAAAGATCGTGCTAACTGGCAAAAGAAATCTGAAATCTGTCGAAAAAAATTCGTTCGTTTTCAATATTTATAATCTTTCTTCTGAGAAATATTTGCTATAAAATATGGATTACTTTGTAACCTTTTTGAATGTATTAAAATGAAATGTTCATTTTTAATATTTTGCATATTGTGTGATTTTTATCACTCGACGCACGTTCAGTAACATTACCCAAGATCATTATGTAAAATTAATATTACTAATATGTATAATATATTTAAAAGAAAATGCATAGTGATTTGTATCTGCATCATCCAAAGAAATTTAAATAACTAAAAGATATTCTGAAAGAAAAAAAAAAAAAACTATTAATATTAACAAATTAGTATATTAAATTTCGTGATAAATATTTATAGTTAAGGATACTAATTTATTTTTATCTAAAGATATGTATTATCTTCTTATGTATATATATCATTCTATTTAATTCATTTTACGCATTTTCGTAATAAAGTAGTTCAGCAAGGAGCGTAAAGGCGTTACCAGGTAAGAGCGTCATTAACACATACTTCATAAAAAGGATTTCCAATGAGTGAAATGGTCGAAGTATTCTCGTTGGGTACAATTTGTCTCACGTATATTCGTCAATCAAGCATGTTCGACTGTTTCAGTCATATACAGTAGTTTTCTGCATGAACTCCTCGAATCAGAAAATCGCGGTTACAGAATACCCTTTATCATTTTTCGTTTTAAACATCCTTGAGGTGTGTATTGCAAAATGTTGGGTTCGTTGTTTAAATGTGTAGATTTCGTTTATGCTTAAAAAGAACCCTACCTACACCCCGAGGAAATCGTTTGGTAGCTTTTGAGTGGCAATATCTTATACTTCAGACAACACGTTCTTCCGTCTGATAGCAGCTTTAGAAATATGCTGGTTAAGCCAAATATTATATATTCGTAAACTATAGTAAAGTCCAGAATTTGTTATCTTAATAATATTAGCATTGTGAAAAATCGTGATTTTCTTATTTTTCTTAATTTTTGCTTCTTACTGTTAAATAAAATTCCGAATAATTTTTAATTTTTACCGAGTAAGACATTTCAAAGACCCGTATTTTACAAGCATACAAATGTGGAAAAAATATAAAACATTAAGCAGTACGTACAATGAGATTTTTAATGCAATGACATCCACAAGTATTACTTAGTTACTTTCCACCATGCTTGTGAAATCAATGATTTTCAATATAATATATAGATTATTTCATGATTCCTTTTTATGTCTTTTACTTACTATTACAAATTGGCATTTTCACTACATTTCTTAAGTTTTCGCTTATATGTTATTGTATCAGTTATCAAGCCGGGATATCTTTTATGCTAATTCAAGTGTACTTACAATATAATTTTCTGTTCTCGAAGTTTTGCCTTGTAAAACATACAGAGCTGCTGACCCTACGAATTATTTCATAACACTATTTCTGGAAAGGTTTTTTTTTTTTCTTTTTTATCAATTACCGAAAATTCTGTGATTAAATTCGACAAAAAAAGCATTTCGGAAATAATGGTGCAAAATAACCCATGCAGTTGGCAACTCTATGGATTCATACTGCAAATCCTTATTCTATGTGCAGTTTTCACGAATTTTATTCTTAATAATAAAAATTTCGTTATTTCTTGTTTTTAATGAGGGATCATCATAAAATACGACCATTCTAAATTATATAACTGTTTTATTTATTTGACGTTTTTGAGGGAGCTATTCTAAAACCCCACAGTGAAGCGTAACAACCACTGTCACAGCCTCGTATTTTTCACATACACTACTGTAAAATATGTATTTTAAAGCATCTGAATATTTTAATTATACTATAGCCATTTGAAGAATTAATAAGAACATTTAATTGAAACTTTTATTCATTAAAAAAAAAGAAACATAAGAATTATTTGAAAATAAAATAAAGAATATAGTTGATGTTTTGTCATTTTTAATAAAAAGTGTAAAGTTAAAAGTTAATTAATTTTAAAAATATTTAAAATAAAAATGTTTAAAACAAAAACAATAAAGAATCATTTTAAACAGCGAAAAAAAAAATCAAATATAATAAAACATTACATGAACGGGCGCGCGTATTTTTCAAATACAAATAGCAAATAAACAGCTTCATATCATTGCCTCGAGGTTCAAAAGATAACTAAAAATAGATCAATATGTACTGAGTGAATAACCAAAGATAAGTGTTCCAAATGCTCTCTGACTTCAAGATATACAACGAGATTCACCGCTAGTGTATCTCTCATATACGCGCGCCCGCTGGAAGCTTAAGATCATATGGTCTTCAGATAATTTGTATAAAAGCTATTTAATTAACTAACAACAAATGTACTAGCAAACTCAAATACGTGCAAACGAAAAGAACAAAAAGTTTGTAATTCTCGGTTTCTTCATACATCAAAATGTGTTAATACTATGTCAAATGCCTTAATACAATGGCATGATTGGAAACTAAAAATATTCGATCGATAGTTAATAATGCCTTACACATCAGAATTTTTACTTACAGACAATGCATGTAAAATTTGACGGGAAACTTAAATACGTCGAGTTAAGGATTTCATACTGCAATATTATTATTATTATTTCCAACAGAATGTTAATTTTTTGTGGAAGTATTAGCATACGTAATAATATAAAAATGACTTTGGTAAGATATACACTGTTCTTTTTGGGTCAAACTTTTCTTTTCAAATAATTGTGTTAAAAATAGCAAACTACGGACACGTGATTGTTGGCAATCATGTCAAATCAAATTTGGTTCCTGCCTGACCTAATCCCTTCGCAATTTGTTTTAACGTTTAACAGCATTATTGTCTATGCCTTGCCAAATTCCATTCTCATTATATAAAATTAATTAAATTTGCCTCTTTTCTGACATTTTGTGTTGCTTTTCTCTGAGCGGTCCGTTACCTTTTCGAAAGCTGTCATCTGTTGGGATGTGTACATGTATCTTATCTTCACTTTTATTACCCCTGTTGTGCTACTTCGTGAGCCAATTAGGATTTTTGAAGGATGCGCTCATCTTCTACATGTATCCAACTTACTCCGATTCAGCCTAATTAAAAAATGCAGGTTTCTTTTCTTTCATTTCTGCAAACTCAAAGCTGAAATTTAAATTGAAAAAGTAAACATATTTCTTATATTTTTAACATTATCTTTATTTATATTCTCCATGTCTCATATAATAATAAACTCCTTTCTTAGAGATAAAACTTCTATATTAATTATTTTTTTAAATATCACAAACAAATGACGCCTTATAAATCATAAATTACTTGAGAGCAAATTTATCATTAAAAAAAAAGTGATTCTGAAGATCTTCGACTTTTAGCTGACATTCGTATATCGTTCAGAATGATTTCTTTCAAATTATTTTATCTGGAACCGAATTCTTTTAAGTGAAACATTTCTTTCAATTAATTTACCTGATATGTACCAGTTTTGAAAAGAAAACTTAGCGATCCTCTTAGTTACTTAATTTTAATCAATTTCACGATTTTTTTTCCTTTACATGAAAAGACGTTTTATTTTCAAGTTCTTTCATATCTTCAATTGCATTATTGTAACAGATAGATTAATTTCGCCTGGGTAACCCCATTTGGTATTGGAAATGTCACAAGTTCAGTAAATTAAAATAATCTTATCGTAAAACAAAAATGTTTTAATAAAATGTAATTTGTAATTTATTCGATCTTTACTTCCTAAATTCAGCTATTTCAATGAACAGAATTATTCTCTGTAATTTATCTATGTATATATTATAATATGCATGAAAATAATCTGGTGTTACACTACATTAAGCTACATTAGTATAAGTATGTTATTACGGTTTATGGTGTAGGAAATGAGCTACTCTATTTGAGGTACTCTATTAGATTTCTAGTGTAGTTTAAATAACACTTCAATTACGTTTTAGAAAGAGTTTTGTTTGACACAAATTTCTTAGGAAAATTGGACACCACCTACCTAAATTTCATTTTTAGATATATATTAGCTATGTTCATTAAATATTTAAGGCTTTTTGAATAGATTTTTAAATTTAATTTAAATTATTCAAAAAGTTGCACTCATGCAGAATTTTAAAACATACGCAAGTAATTTTATTTAGCTCATATTATTATCCATAAATTATGCGCGCACCAAACAAAGCATTTAATTTTATATCAGGAATGTATATATATATATATACCTGACGTAAATGGAATTGCACTTTGAGCAATTCAAAACATAGCACAAGACTGCGACAATTCATTTGTATTGTCAAGTAAATAAAAGATAAAATGTTTTTATAAGATAGTTGACGTGAAACATGCTTTTTTTTTAAATAAAGAATGTCTATCAGTTAAACTTTAATCTGTATAGTCTAAAGATGTTAAACTGTGCCACCAGAAATTACACGTAAACTTAACGTATCAAAATTAAAAAATTTAAAAAAAATGCTGAGTGTCCCTGTATATTAAACATTTCGCCGATTTCAAAAAATAAATTAATTAAATAAAATAAAATAAATAGATTCATCTAATACATATTTAGAAGACAAGGTTTCGGACTTTTTGCTGTTATTTGTTCCCGAATTATCATAATAACTGTCTCTCTTATTGCCAAAAATCAGAAAATAAACACACTCAAAGAACAAAAGACCTGATTTTCTGATTTAAGAAACCTTTAGAGCGTAAATATGTACAAAAAGAATATTTCGTCATCCCCCCCCACACACACGGAAAAAAAAAAAAAAAAACTTTATCTACCAAATATGATTAAGAGGAAATAATAAACATATTCATTATATGATGTGAATGATTTACTGTCAAAATTAGAAAACCCTGTGCTCTATATTTTAGTATAAAATAAGATCAAATATGATATATATATATATTGCATAATATACAAATTGTGCACACACACACGCTCACACATATACATATTGCTTATTTTATTTTAATCAAAAACTGAAAGTTTCTCTATATATTAAAAAAAAGTTACTGTAGCTGGCGTCAAATTTTTTTTTTGTCTGCGACAGCATCTTCTCGCGGAGGGCAAGGTCCTTCGCGCCAGGAGAGGTATCAATGTGTTCCGAATACTCCAGGGTACGCATTTCAGCTGCTTAGAAATTTCTATCATTTTAATTAAAGAAGTTATTAGCTAAAAACGACAGGTTTATGAAGGTACTCTATTTGCCACCGTGAAAAAAGTTTCTCCGAGTGACATCGTTCGTCTGTCATGAAGTCATTTTACATGGAAAAATTAAAATATGATCCATGGCGGCAGGAAGGTAGGTTGGGTTTAACGTCGCACCAGTACCGCGCTATGGTTAATTTGTGATAGTCTAGAATGCAACCCTAGGGATGTTCTGGAGACATGCTATTACAATTTTGATCCTCCACGGAGGGGATAGCTCCCCCGCTTTGGTAATCCCCAGAGGTATAGTTTTGATGCGAACACGGAGGACTTTGCTGCCCCGATGGATTTTATGTGTTCCAGCCACCGTTAGTGTGCACGATGGTCTTTCGTCAGCTCAAGTGTCGAATCGACAATCTACCAATTACGTGCTCGTCACTTTACAGACTGAGGTACCACGGCCGGGAACCGTGGTTGTAAAAAACAAAGAAAATAAATATCAACTGTTTTTCTCTACTTTTAGTAAAATTAATTTTCTTACATGGGAAAATTAAAATATGATCCATGGTTGTACAGTCGGTAGCAAAAGTTTCATAGAACTAGCCAATAATTCCGATATTATAAGAGTACACTTAATACTATTTTGTTAAATAAATCCATGTCGAATCATATTCTTAGAGTGACTAAGAACATGACTCGACAAGGATTTATTTAACAAAGCAGTATTAAGAGTACTTTTTTTAGACACGGATTATTGCTTGTGCTCGGATATTTTTGCTGCCGACTGCAGGTAGGTAGGTAGTTAAGTATGTTGGGTTTAACGTCGCACCATTACTGCGCTATGGATAATTGGCGACGGTCTGGGACGCATCCCTAGGGATGTTCCGGAGACATTCCACCAGAGTTTTGATCCTACACAGAGGGGATGGCTGCCCCGCTTCGGTGACCCTCAGAATTTTAATTTTCATGGGAGCATGGAGGACATTGCGGCCACGACAGACTTTGCGTGCACCAGCCACCAACAGTGTACACGACGGTCTTTGGTCGGCTCGAGTACCGAACCAGCAATCTTCCAATTATGAGCTCGGTGCTCTACCGACTGGAATACCGCGGTCCGGATCTATGGTTTTAAAAAAGAAATAAAAAGGGTCATATACTAAAACTCTAATGTGAAATGGTATAGATATTACGAATTTCTTTTTGTTCAAAAACGGGGGGGGGGGAAGTTACTGATTTTTTAGTACACTTTTCATACAAATAAATTAAAATAAATAATTTGCTATTAAATATTATATATTTCAATTTGCAATTCAGTATGGGGATTTTTCTGCTTTTCTCTTGTGCTATGCTCTTCTGCTTTTCTCTTGTGCACAATAATATTCTTATGCAGTAAAAGAAAAGAAGTGAATAGGCGTGCAGAGGTCTGCATGTGTTAATAAATAAAGTGAGTCGGGGGAGGCGAAGCCTCCCTCGGTTGCTGAAGAGCGGAGCGAGTATGTATTAGGGGAAGCCGGGGTAATAAGAGACAAAAGGATTAATAAGAGACAAAAAATATTATTAAAATCTATACTATTAATCTAAATAACTTGAAATAAATGTCTCGTATTAATTTCATTAAATGGACTCCTCTTGATTTTTTAGGTGATTTTTGAACTTAATTTTTTTGTTAAATTCTTTTTTTAAATTTTCATTAAATCATTGTCTCTAATAACCCCACGCGGGGTAATAAGAGACCAGGCTTGTAACTGTCCATATATAGCAATGTAAAATCATGTGAGATAATTAAAGATATCTGGAAACAATTCTGAATCAGCCAATAGTTTAAATTTTTTATTATTTACATCCATTCAAAAAATATGTTTGCTCGAAAATTAACTTTCATAAATGTGTTTGTGAAATCCATTTCTTTTAATATTAGGTCCTAAATAATATATTATTGTACTTAATGATAGTTCTACATAATCAACATAACCTAGGGATTAACCAAAAACACCAATATAATTTCTAAAATAGTCAGAAAATTTTTTACCCATTTTCTAAAGTGTAGTCGAAAATAGGCAAAAAATACGTATCTTTGAAGTGTATACAAGCGAACAAAATGTTATAAAATATTTTTCTAGAAATTATAAATGAACTTATTTATTATGTAATGAAGTATTAATGACTAAATACTAACTTATACACATTCTAAACATAAATTTACATAATCATATCAACTAAATATGGTCTAGTCTAATGAGTGAAACTGCTTTTTGATTTAAAGTGGAAAAAAAAAATGTTCTCTTGCTAAACTTAGACTGAGCCTAACACTAGGTAACTCTTCGTAAACTAGTCAGGCAGAATTAACAGGAACTACAATTGGGGGGGGGGACACAGGAATTAACAGTGGGGGTAATAAGAGACTCATTTCTCTTATTACCCCCACAAAAAATAAAAATGGGGTAATAAGAAACATGCATAGAACATGTAAATAAAGAATGCTTTCAAGGTTTTAAAAAATTGTACATCAAAAGTCATAGTCTTGGTCAAAAGGTTACACATTAATAAATCTCAAACATCTTACTTACAAAAAAAAATAAAGAAAAATTTAGAAAAAGTCACGATCTCTCAGGGTAAGTTCAAAGTGAAGGTTTTTTTTTCATCGTATAAAAATAAATCAAAATATGTCATAAACTTTTCAATAAGTGTAAAGAATACACATGATACTTAATATTGCATATTTTTAATGCTGTCTAAGTATATTTTTTGGTGGGTTTTTTAACTGCGTCTCTTATAACCCCTGTCTCTTATTACCCCGGCTTCCCCTATTTATACATATGAGTAATACATATGTATAGCGAGTATGTATTATTTATACATAAATAAAAATTAACTCTGAAATTTCTAACGAAACATACAAGAATATTTTTATGATAAAAAATTTAGAAATAATATGAATAATTAATATTGTAAATTTCCTATCACTAAAAAAAAAAAAAAAAAAGTCCTCGAATTTTTTTTTTCATAATTTCGTATTATATTTTATCTTAATTTCTTATTATTTTAACAAATTATAATATTATTTGCAATTAGAAACCGTCAAGGATTTTGAAATAACAGATTATACATATTTATAAAAAGAAATTTCAAACTATCTAAATTTTAATTGATTGTAAAATGTATCTTTTTATTTGAATTTTTTAAATATCATTATTGAAAATTAGCATAATGGTCTCATATATATTGTCTTATGTTTACAAGATAAAAAAGTCATTCCTTGCATTTTGTGTTATATCACTGTACCAGCTAGTCGTTTACTTCTTCAATAATTAAACTTGACTTTTGTAAAAAAAAAAAAAAAAAAAAAAAAAAAAAAGTCAATTAAGCTTTACATCTTTAGTATACTGTAGTAGAAAATAGCAAAATTTAACATACTTTTCCGATGAAAAGTAACAGAAAAGCATCCTTTAAAAACCTTTTCGATTATCAACTACTCGTATTTTACAGTAATTTCCGTGTAATTACTCTTGGTTATAACACAAAATTGCTGTTTATTTTACTATAATTTTTATTTCTGTTGTGTGAAATCATTTATGCATATTTTAATTGCGAAAGCAATTAAAATATGTATAAAATATAAGCATCTGTTTTCGTAATGCGACATGCAAATATGATTTTTTCCCCTGCTTAGTGCTTATGTTGCTTTTGCCAGCGTAAATAACTTTATTTCTTAGAACACGCTAAAATATGTGTTTTAAAGTGTTAGATGTATTCTACTTTAAAAATTAAATCTCATACATAAATTAAAAATTTTATAGTTTTCTTAGTTACTGATACATTTTTAAACTTCGGTTTTAAAAATATTTCTTTGAATTAAAAAAAAAAAAAAAAAAAAAAAAATAGTTGAAACCTTCTTTAACCCTTTTAATCTAAAGGTAAACAAATTTATTTTATGGGAGTTACAAAAATAATATTTTTCTCACCTGCCTGATTATTTGGGTTATAGAATGTTTAATTTGAAAATTTTAGTTAAAAATGTATTTAAGGATTACAATCTCTAAAAAATTAACGTGTAAGTGTTTAAAATAATAATAAAGAAATATAGTATCGAAGTGCATTTATTTTATAATATGGTTATTCATTTTGTCCTCTAAGCTATACTCTGATTGGTTCACTTCTAGCTATTAAATTTCGTTGAAAAACTTCATTGGAGTTATAAGTTTAATTTCTAAATAATAACTTTTAATTAATATTATTTAAATTGGTAATATTATTTCATTAAACATGCTATATAGTTTTTCACTCTCATAATACTTGCATATCCCTATATAATGTAAATGCGCATGGTTTGTTGTAAGTTTGTGTGTATTTGAATTGAATTTTAAAAATAATACTTTAAATATTTCAAATTAAATCGCTTTATGAGCCATTTTTTTTTAATTGTTTTACAAATATCAGCCTATTCTAATGAAATAATTGGTTGATAAACTGTAAATGTTTGATGAAAATCAATATAGCAATACCAAAGTCACATAAATTCCAATCTTAATAAAAGAATCATATATTCATCGTGAGCGCACCAACTTAAGAGCAAATATATAACTGAGGAAAGTTATAAAACAATATGCAACTTATTATGAATTAAGAAAATAGTGTGTGAGGAAAGTATCACATAATAGCTTCTTAATATAATAAAATCATATTGAAGTATCGTGGTTATTAAGTTTTATTTTAAAAAACGTCCTTTTCAATATTTTCAAACCCCCCCCCCCCTTGTTTTTTAATTTAAAATAATATTGTTAGTTATTTTTAATACTTTGTAATGACAAAACTGTCGTATGACGTTTCTTATTTTAATTTGTGTATTAGCAAGTTGTGAATCTTGATTATTATGCACAGTAAATTTTAGAAAATATTATAACTATATTCTGAAAAAAAGCTCTATTTAGAACTTGATTTCTGTTCTAAAAATACGTCAGTATCATATATTACATCGATATGAATATTGATTACTTTCACTCAATCCCTCACTAACTCAAGAACGGGCAGAAAACTCTACTAGACCTACTGTCTCGAAACACATCATAGAACATATAGTGTAAGCGTGTGCTAAGACTCATTTTTTATTTCGGTCTCCTTTCCCCCCTTGGGGGGCAGAAAGCAAAACCATGTCCGGTCTCCTTGCTCCACCCGCCGTGAACGGAGATCTTCAAAATTGTTCAAGAAGATGTCGTACCAAAAACGTAATTTCCCCGACTTTAGAAATTCAAATTTTAAGGGGAGAAAACTAATATAGTTTATAAATAACATTGTTTATATATAATCACTATATTAAAGTGATCGATTTTATGAATACCGGAACGTTTCGTTTAAGAAGAATTTGCTAAATATGTTATGATTTTGTAGGATATGCAACTGTTAGATTTTTTTTAATTAATTAATTAAAACTTGGTATTTGAATTCAATATTTAAATTAAATTTAAATTTTTGCGAAAACCGTCAAAGATTTAAAAAAAAAAATCTTTAATTTATGACTCAATTTTCTTTCTCCAGTCCATTACTGTATTCCATATGTCTACTTACCATTTCTCTTTTCTCATACTACACTGGGATAAGTCAAATTCCATGATCAAAATTATATATATATATATATATACATTAATTACATTAATCTATATATATATATATATATATATATATATATAAAAGAGTACATTCCTTCTCTCACTGACTGACTGAAGCGGACAGTTGTGAATCTGCGGGTAACTGAGTCAGAAATTTTGGTTTTCAAGTTGATTTCGAGACCCTAATCCCCACTATGATGAGGTTATTCAAGATGACAAGATGGAGGAGACAAAGACACATTTGCGAGCATAATTCTTTTTTTTTTTTTTTTTTTTAAGGGATTTACAAAATTTAGATTTTCAAGTAGAACACTACCAAAAATAGCACAAGGACGTTCAAAAGAACCGTACTTCTTCTTGAAAAAAATTCCATTTTGTGTTCCAGTTTTAAAATTATCGGTTTTTTAGAATGGGAGGGGGAAGTTACGAATAAGTAAATCTGAGAGACCAATTTTAGCGTTGAATTTGAATTTATCATGAATTTATGCGGAATTTTGTTGTGTGGGCTGGATATGTGCGTGAAACACCTACACTGACAGTATTTTGGAAATTTACCCTTGGAGCAAGGGGGAGCAAAAAACAATCTTACAAGCTTAACTCTACTCCAAATTATACCAAGTGGATTTTTGGTGTGAGGTTGGTTATGCGCATCAACAAGCACTATAAAGGGATTTTTCGAAATTTTCTCCTTCCCACATGTTAGGGCGGGAAGGGGAGGCGCAAGATAATTTTGCAGCTTAACTTTACTCAAAATTACCTCAACATGGAGACTCTTTGTTTGATTGAAAGTTTGATTTTAAGAAATTTTTAATATCATCTGAACGTGAAGATGGGTTTTTAAAAAGCGGTCAAAGCGATTCTGAAGATTATGGGGACCTGGACTCGTCATTTTGAAGGCGGGAAAGTTTTTGTCGAAATTAAATACTAGGTTTCACCTATTTAGTTTACATTTTGCCTAGTTACTTTAATATCTTAATATATTTTTTTTTCCTCCCTTTTTTCATGTTACCTCTTTTTAATTTATATATAATGTCTATATATATATACAGTTTATAATAAATTAAAAATATATATAAAGCTTCTTGTTTATTTTAATTTCGAAATATAAAGTAAAATCATAATTATTAAGGAAAATGTTTATTTTATTCTTATACTTGATAATAAAATTGAATTATTATGATTCCTTTCTTTCTATCTATCTCTTTAACTTGTGACATCTAGATATTTAAAAAAATATAACGTTATTTTAAGGAAAAATATGTTTATTTATAAATCATTTAGCGTTTATAACTAAGCTATTAATATAAATATGTCTTTCAAGATTCTGTAAACTTTATTTTTTGTCAGGAATAAGTAATAGGTATATGCCAAAAATATAAAAAGTAACCCTTTTCTCGTACAATTTCTTTCAATAAAACTTTTTGGCATTAGAATGATGTTTAATTTACAAAAATAATATTCATTTTCTATGAAGAATTTTGATCTTGACAGATATTACCTTTAGTTTAATAAGAGGAAGAGCTCGTGGGACTTTGAAATAGGAACAGCAAAAATGTTATGAATGAGAATTTATAAGCAGTCGATTTTATGAGAAATTGAAATCTGTCACACGTTAGATTTCAAAGAGATTAAAGTAAAAATCTCTTTTCTTATATTTTGATATTATTTTTTATTTTAATTTTCCATAAAACATTATAGTTTGTTTAAGTTACATAAAATGTATATTCATAAGCATACGAGAACAATATTAATCATCGGGGTATATCCACGCATTAGAGGACAGAATTACAAGCCCTGTGTAGCTAACATTTTGTACTTTTTTTTTTTTTTTCTTTGGTTGGTTGGTTTTAATTTTAAATTTCCATCTTGTAATTACTACAAGATTTTCTGAATGTTACTCAGATGTTAATTGCGTTTTGTTAAGATAATGTCATCAGGATACACTAAACGGACTTTTTTACGTCAGGATAAGTAAAACAGTCTACATTAGTTATTAATATGATTTTTCACAGTCCTTAGCTAGAAGTAAAAGCATTCTTATATCTCTACTTAATGTACACATCTACCTGCCAATATCCCGGTTTCAAACCTAAAGAAGGAAATTAACGAATTTCTTAAAATATATTCAAGATGATATCAATTCTCGGGAACAGGCATCTATTCTTTTCCGTCACATCATTAAGTTTCTTGTAATTTGACCAAATCCCTTTAGAACGAACAGGTGGGGTATAGTCAGCTATTCGAAGAATATTCAAGGTTATTCCTTCCATTCGTTTCCACATTTTCTAAGGGATTCTCAGGTCCTTCTTATTTAGCAAAGTGAATTAATCTGCCATTGACTGATCGGAGGATAGTTGTAAGCGTATATTCGCCGTTTTACTTTATTCACTGCTTAACAGCTTAACTAAAGATAAAATGACACCCTGTAACCCCTTCATAAGTATTACAGTTAATCTATACGTTTTAGGTTCTAGTTCTGCAGTTTTCAGTATTCGTCTAATTATTACGCTGTTCTTAATTTTTGCCTTGTTTAGGAATTTTTTCTGAACTGTCTACAAAATTTCTTAAAGCTTTACGTCCTGATATCCATAATTGTGCAGTTAAAACTAAAATTAAAAATAGTTAGCTTTTTTTCTTTTGTCGTGTTATTTAAAACCGAAATTGGGCAATTTTTTCGGTTAATTTCTTTCAAATGATAAAAAAAAAAAAAAAAAAAAAATAGATATTGTCAGTTGCATTTCAGTAAGTGTTTATGTCAAATCCAGGTTTTATCTAAATATGTAATAAAGGGATATCTGCATGAGTATGTGTGTGTGTGTGTGTGTCCGGCGCTTTTTAGGATAACGGCTGATAACATAACTACACAAATTTGCATGGACGCTCGTATTTATCTCTCCTACTGCACCTCAAAGCCCATTTTTTTTTCTGATTATTATTATTTTTTTATTTAATTAAAATATGAAAATAATGACATTATACTCGGTTTAAAATTAGTCATTTTAATATTAGCTTTAAATTTAATTTTTGCCAAAAATGTTAAAGAGATCAAAATTCTTTTAACTTTAAAATTAAATAATAACAAAAAATAAATAAATAATAATAATAAAGATATTTCTAGGCAATTTTTTAAATTTTGACGCTGAAGTAGATCAGATATTTTCGTCAAAGACACTACTTTTGTGACAACGATTTTAAGGCAAGTAGCTCATCAAAAAAGGGCGACAGTAATTCAAAAGTCTCCAAGGGGTGCTATAAGAAAGCTATACCATGATAAGGTTTACATATTTATTTATACATTTTTCTATATTCAAACCACTCTCAGCTAACCGTAAAAAATACGTATAACTACAGGAAATTAGTTGTCCCATACAGTACACGTAGCACTCGTAACGTGTTGTAATATTATCATATATTTGGCGTGAACTGCTGTTATTTATGGTCGAGTAGAAAAAGCTAATAAAATATACGAAATAGCATGTAAGTAAACAATATGCATAGTACGTATAGTACGTTCGTATGTAATTGGGATTCAAATATAAAAGGGCTACTTCAATTTTTTCGATACTGTCCGATTCCAAACTGTCATCAGGCAAGTCAAAGCCCACGGATAAGGTATTGGTCACAGGCAATTAGGACGTACCCGAAGCGACTTCTTGAACAATTTTAATGGATTTTCTTTTTACTTTTTGTTTAAAAAGCGATATAAAAAATATATATTCTGATTTTAATTCATTTAAATGTAGCAGCTAGCGAAGTGGGCGAAGCCTGCTAGTATTGTATAAAAATTATTACACTTCAGAGTGAACAAAATATTGTACTCTCAGAAATCGAATGACGCAGCTTCGCGTCGCACTTTTACTCCGCAATTTGCTATTGGCGATGCTCCTACTACGTAAATCATCGAAAATATATGTTTTATGCCGACAAAATATATGAAATCTAGTAGTACGATTAAATACTTTTTTAAAACCTTCTTTATGTAATTTGTTCAGAACATTCTGCATTTTAAATTAATATTTTCCTTTTAATTGAACTTTAATAAACTATTTAATTCAGCTTAAAACCAATATTTTACATTATTGTGTAAAATTTTTAACATATAAGACAGTATTTGGATATTTAAATTCTTTATATTCAAAAGGCTTAAAATCGATTGCATATATTTTTTTGTAATAAAGTATTAGAATTTTTTTTTCTACACATAATTTAAGAAACGAATACTCAACACTGGTAAAGTTTTAAAAGTAATGTACTGTTAATTACATAATTTAAGAACTGTTTGAATTAATTTTACATGTGTAAAATAAAGGATCAAAAAGAAAAAAATCTCATTGTCAATATAAAATCTAAAAGAAACAAAGCATATTTTCCATTTAAAAAAATCTATAATCAAACGTCCAGGACGTTTCATTTTTCGACATTTGTAGTAAATAAAACGAAAAATATTTTAATATTTTTACTGACAACTGAAATTTAGTTTAAACTGAAAATTTCTGGATTTCAAAATTGAAAGTGTACAAAATCAATAGAAAAGAAAAACTAAAGAAAAACCTTTTAGTACTTTAAAAATTCCAATAACGTAACGTCAATCACTTTTATGTAATTTGCTATTCTTAGATAAGAAAGAAATTTTCCAAAAATTTAGTATTTCAAACAATAAAATACTCATTGCAGGTATTTTTTTTTTTTTTTTTTGTAACTGAAATTGTGCACAATAAAACACTATTTATGCTATTTGTAACATTAATTGAATAAGAGTAAATTGTGGTTGGTGCCATATTTGCACTCTGAATTAAATCGATAACGAAAAAATTGAGTTTTTAAATGTCCTTTGTATGTCTGAAGTTCTGGCCCATTTTATTAAGTATTTTTTTTTTTTTTTAGAAAATAGAAAAAAATGTCAGAAGAAAAAAGAAAAAAAAAATCTAATGATTTGATCCTCAACTGTATTTAAATTATTGTGTGTTCAGTTTTAAACTATGTAAAAACTATATATTATCATTACATCATTTATAATTAAGGTAAAGCTATGAGAGGTTGTTAGATATTGTCCATGTTTTATTTTATTCTCTCATTTATGCATTTTTAACTCTCGTGATGTATTTTTGTTATTGTAAAAAAAAAAGAAAAGATTATTGAGATGATGCTCGTGTGCGTGCATCTAGTTTTTTTCTTTTCTGAGTATTCAAATTTTTGAGTGGAATAAAAGCAGCAAATAGATTTTGTTGTTGTTAGAATTTATTTAGTTTTATAGAAAGCTTAGGAGTTTAAAATAACTTCTTCTGTATGCTTTAAGTTTATTTGGCGTCCGCAATTATATCTAGTAAGCTAGAGAGTTAAAAAAAAACTCTTTTTGTACGCTTAAATAACAGAGGTGGCGCATCATGAAAAACTGTGTATAAACAAGATAGGAGGGGGGTGAAGAATCGTCTCAGTTGCCCTATTTTTTGAGGCCAGTATTAAAAATCTGAAATTTTTGAGCCATTTAAGTAATCCGTACACTTCAACTCTGATTATACATTCTGCAAATCTAATTTATTTCATACTACACTATATTATTTTTCAGAAATTTCTTTTTAAGTCTTTACATACCTTATTCAAATTTATTATGCAACAGTGACTGAACTTTTTCGAAATTATAATCGTTAATTAAAATATTTGTAGATTAACATTCAATTAATATTTTAATGCATTTAAAAACTCAGAAAAAGAAATATATATCTTGTATCTTTAATATATTTTAGTATTAACGAAATCAGAACTAGTTATCTTATCACATAATTTTAAAAGTATCAAATTTACAATAATTCTGTTTCAATTTCCATGAAAAGGGATTTTAAAAATATTAATTTTTCTAATTTCGATTGAAAATCATATAAAGTATGAATTAATTTGCATTACAAATATCGAAAAATTCAATTTGCAATTGTATAATTTGTAATTGTACAATTTGCAATTCCATGAGAAGAATAAAAAAAATAGACAAAAAGTAATCAAGTTTTGTAAATTTGCGTATTACAAATTAATTTCTGTTTTCTTCGTTTAAATTTCTAATCATTTACTCTTTAAAATTTCATTCATAACCAAATAGTTTAAAAATTAAGTCAAAATATTGCAAATATTATTAAATTTAAAATATGGGAGAATTGAACTGGTAACGTTTAATTTAAATTATAATAACTTTTTTTTTTTTTTTTTTTTTTTTTTTTTTTTTAATACGATAAATTGAAAACTACTTTCCTTTATACATTATTTTTGAATATTTTATGATATTTTGTTTTTATAATGTTTAAAGCAATATGATTTTTGCAAATGTAGACTACGTTTATATAGTTGTTCAAAATTATTTATTTTATTTATTATTATTTATTTACAATTTTTCTTGTTAATATTTTCTTACACATTTAATGAATAACAATACAGTTGTGTATCAAATAAATAATGTCTTAAATAAATTATATAGATATATAGATATGAGCACAAATATGTGATTATATATACACAAAAATTATAATATTAGATAATACTTTAAGAATATTTAATTTTTAAATTATTTAACGTACTTAATATGTTTAAAAAAAGAAAAACTATAAGCACTACATAAAATATTATAAAACATAAGATATATACACATCATTAGATGTCAAATGATTTACAGATTAATAAAAAAACAATTTACAAATTTTTACCAAAAAAAAAATCAGATAGACGTATTTATACAATTCAGTTATACTATTCTATGAAATGTATGTATTTCTATAAATAAAATGGAAACAAAAGCTGCCTATATAAAATACTCGCTGCATAAATATATAAAGTTAGTTCATTAAGGAATGCATTTATTCATTGAAATAGTTTTTACTACTGGAAATAAAAAACGTAAGATGCAGAAAAATACCACAATATATCTAAATGAAAAATAGAAATCTAGCTGTTAATCTTCAGATGAAAAATATAGAAAAATTAAACGACATGGAAAAGCATATAAAATTTGCCGTGATAATATTAGGTATATGATTCAATTTTTGAATATATTAATTAACATACTTATATTTATTTTACTTGAATAGCCTGAAAATTATCAGCGGTATCACATATTAGCACAGAGATTGCAAAATGTGATATTTCATGTATATTTAGTATACTACTTAGTTTAAGTTTATAGACATTTTTGGGGGATTATTATTTTTTCTTTCCATAAAAAAGACATCTATATGTTTTATTATTTTTGCAGATAATTGTGTTGATTTACAATTTAAAGAAATCTATCTCGTTATTCGATTTAACACTTTAACAGCCTATCGACTTGTATACATGTATTTTAATTTTTAAAAAGCATATATTTGTACACAACGATACATATTTTGTGCGTTCAGCTTTCCAAGTGTTACATTAGAAGTCTGTTGTACCTATACAATTGTTCTACTTATTGTTGTATTGTATTTGTGTTGTACCTATACAATTGTGTTGTACCTATACAATTGTTGTACTTATATAATTAGAAGTGTGTTGTATCTATACATCAGCCTACACACAGAAAGGAAAGTTTCTGAAAATTTATTTATAAATGTAAGGTTTTCTTTTGATATCTTATATAATGAAAAATTATAACATAATATTACATATGTACGCATTTTGCTTAAAATTATCAGAAAAAGATCAAATGAAACACTGGTGTTTAAGCTGACCTTTTATGCATTTTTTAATTAATTTGCGAACATTTATTTTAAAATTTATTCTTACAATAGAATAATACTTTTAATGATTTTTTATATTACTCGAATTTGTTCCTTAAATAATTATTCATCATTTTTGAAAATATAAACACATAATTACAGATAACAGAGAAAATACATTAGCGCATCCAGAAGTTTGAAAAAGTAATTAAACGAAATCTAATTAATTAAAATGAGCTCGTATTAGAAAATTCTTCTGCTGTTTAAAAGTAATTAATATCAAAACTATTTTTAAAATTTATTTAAAAAAAACAGATAAAATGATATTTTACAAAGAAAGGGAAAACATAATGTATAGATTTTTTTTTTTTTTTTTTTTTTTTTTTTTTTAAGTTACCTCTTAATTTATAAATTTTAATTAACTTACACAATAAATAATTTCCACGTATTTATTATTAAAGCTTTTTTTTTAATATAAAAGTATGATGTTTACGTTTAAAATTTTATTGTATATATATTGTCGTAAATTTAAATAAAGTATTTTGAAATGCGAAAAAAAAAGTCCTCTTTAAAACAGCTGAAAAATATGAAAAAAAAAAAGCATAAAATGTAATGATAAAAATTTAAACAACGATTTTCAAATACTGGATTTACTTATTAATTGAAAATATTCAGGTTTCAATGACATATATAAATGCGTATATTTATCATCGCATGGAGATTCGTCTTTTACAGTTAGGCATCCAAAAAAATGCTTAATTTGCAAGCTATTGGTCATAGAATGACAAACTCCAACTCATCCTAATAAAAGAACTTTAAGTTTACACATTTTCGATGAATCAATATCAAATTTCTGAGCTACTTTTTGCATAGTCAAACTATTAGAAAAATAAAACAAAGGCAATGCTTTTGTTTTAAGCAATCATTCTTTTCATTTCCTATTTCACATTTCAATTTGTATCGTAACTAGTCAGCCAAAAGTAATGATCTGTTGAGCAGAATATAATTAAGAATTTCACGGAAGTTCAGTTACAAATTCATTTCATTTGTGATTGAAAAGGAAATTAAAAATATTTCTGTTTTATTCCTAAAGCATTCACTGGAAATTTCTTGCAATACAATATCATTAAAAACAAAATAAATTTTTAATGCTTCAAAATATCGACTTAAAAATAAGATATATTAAAAAAAAAAATAATTCATAATAAAAAAGAAATATAAAAAATAATTTTCAAGCTCAATAGTTTTGTAATTTGGAAATAATTTTTACCACGTTTTTATTAACTCGCTTTCTTGTTTGTTTGTCCAGTACAAATATTGCAATCGATTTTTAACTAACTTCCCGACTAGCTAGACATTTGAAACTTTTAGAATAGCTCAGAACACGATGACAATGCGTTATTTTAATATTTTTATTCAATTAATAAATGTTTGAAAATTTGATATCTCTCTTCATTGCGCACTTGATCATTTTCTTTCAAGTTGATGGGATAATTCATCAAAAAAAATTTAAAAAAAGTATTTATTAATGCATAGAATTGTCAAGTTTGTAAGACTTTAAAAAAAATTAAAATACGTGATATATAAAAAGTTCTTTTTATCTTGTAACTATTTGTTTTTCTTTCTAATATGTTTCTTAAGGTACTTAATTTGGTTATTTAAAGCATAATGCACAAAGAAGAAAGATAACTTCACTTATTTAAGACATTCAAAGTTTTTAAATATTTATAAAAAAAATCTGAACCATATAATTCATGCATTTTGTATTTTCTGGTTGTCTGATAATCTTTACAAAATAGTATCAACAAGAAATTTCACTAATCACATAATTTAGAAATTTAAAAGTCATAAGATTAAATTTATATAACAAAATCTATTATAAGCATTTTATAATCCCGTAAGTTACAATACATTTGATGAGTATTGTTATGTATATATATGTGTGTGTCTCAAAATTAGAGAGCTAGATAGGTTTTGGAAAACACAGTTCAAAAAATGAAGAAATATTCATGGGATAAAATATTAAGCATATGGAATCAGAATATAAGCGTATTGCAACAAAGAAATATAGTATAGTTTTTTTTTTTTTTTTTTTTTGTGAAAATCAAAATAAATAAATAAATAAACTATGCTGTCTCAAAAATATAAATATTTTTTATTTACGTTTCAAATTTTCGATTCATTTCTTTGATTTATCTTCAAACTCTTATCAGGCATGCTTAGAACAAGAATTTGGAAAATGTGTGGCTGCAATAAGTGTCACCTCTGCTGCAATGATTGCTTTAAAATTTGAATAGTCGAAAACTGAAGACAGTGGACATACACCTCTCGTGCAATTTCTCCCCAGTTTTCTTCAATTGAATTTAGGTCGAGACTGTTGGCTGATCAATCTGTAATAATAACTTCATTCCGCATAATCTATGATTTATTTGAGTAGGAAGTGGGAATCGATGCATCATCTTGATGGATTTTTCAGTCCCTCTCTCCCCCCTCAGATATTCTCCAATTAGAAGCAGATTCCTTTTGAGGGCATTTTAATAATTCTCACAGCAAAGAAAAGTAATATTTGCAATATCCGTTTTCCTGCTAAAGCAGAGCACGTCCCACAAAACAAGGGTAACCCTCCTTTTTGTCGACAAACAAGTCCTGAGGTTCCGGTCATAGATAATGAAAAGAGTATGCTGAACCAAAGACATCCAACCAAATTGAATATTTTTCGTCACTGAAGAAAACATTTAATCATTCACTCAGCCAATGACGAGAATCTCATGAGTTTTTTTGTCGACAAAAAGGAGGGGTGTGCGGGATACGTTGCGGATATTGATGGCACGGATTGATACAACGGACATTGATGACATAGCTTATCTTAGAAGTCTACATTGCTCTGAGGATTATTGAAATGTTCTCAAAAGCAGTCTAATTCCAATCAGAAAAAATCTTAGTAGGGAAACTAGAAATTCCAACATGAGTATGCGTCCATTCAAACCTCTTATTCACAGTGGCGGCTGGTGAATGACGTATTGGGTGGGCTGCAGGCTAGTGACTAAAAACAGTTCATTAGCCTGGAAAGCTTTTTCTTATAATTGGCTATTGAAGTGTCAACATATTTACTTTGATTCTAGAAATAAACAAATCAGCCAATAAGACGAATAAAGATTCCATTGTATGTACTTATTTTAGACGCTTCGATGCAGCATCCCAAAACGTCATTCACGGGCCACTGCTGATTATTCAACAAAAGCTTGATTTAGAATCAAATTACTGCTGGTCAGCTATCGATATAATTCATTCAGTTAAATCCAACTGAAATCCTTTGGGGAGTATTTGCTCGAGAGGAGTAAGCTCGTGTTGTTCATTATCGATAATTCAGAAATTAAATTCTCTCTGACAGAAGATCTAGTGCATATATATATATATACATACTCAAAAACATTAATAATTATTTTCTTATACTAACAAGGAGACGGCAAGGGTGTGGGGTCCTCAAATCGAACGGAGGTTCCGCGTGTAGTTAGCACTCAGTGAGTGTATTCACATACTCAAACCCTAGAGCGCACTACTTAGCCATCGCCGAGAAAAAAATTCCTGAAGTTTGAAAATTTTTTTTTAATTTGTATTAAAATTTAATAAATCGTTATAAACAATTTCTTTTCAACTTTTATACATTGTTAAATCGCGAATTTAATGATTTCTAACTTTTTAACATTAAACATATGGACATTTATCAAACTTATCTGAACATCGAGAAATATTTATGAATGTGAACGAAGTTTGCTTTTTAAGAGAAATTCTCAAAACACCGTGCTCATGTAAAAAAGCTGCATTTATTTGTTGTGCAAGTTGTCGAAAAAATTTGTGTTTTTCTTGTTTTTATGATAAATATCATCCAGGTTTGAGTATTCGTAAGGATTAATGATTGAAAGAATTGCTAATGCCATAAACGTATAATCATAAATATTCATTGTATTTAATAATATGTTATTTTATAAAAAAAATAAATGGTAATGTTTAAAAGAACTGTGGCTTTTGTATTTATTCTATCTACAGTTCTAAGTTCTAATCGTTAAAAAGTTAGAAATCATTAAATTCGCGATTTAACAATGTATAAAAGTTGAAAAGAAATTGTTTATAACGATTCATTAAATTTTAATACAAATTATTATTTTTTTTTTTTTTCAACCTTCAGGAATTTTTTTCTCGGCGATGGCTAAGTAGTGCGCTCTAGGGTTTGAGTATATGAATACACTCGCTGAGTGCTAACTAAACGCGGAACCTCCGTTCGATTTGAGGACCCCACACCCTTGCCGTCTCCTTGTAAGTATAATTATCACTTTTACACTGAAACTAGCAGGCTTTGCCCGCTTCGCTTGTCACTATATTTAAATGAATTCTCAAAGTTCCATATCATTATTAGTAAAAAATATAAAATAAAACAAAATAAAAATAAATAATTGAAATCAGTTGAAACCTCATTAAAATTCTCACTGCCATTCTTAGTGTTTTTTCCCCTAGCAACATGACCAATCTGGATCCACACTGCCTTCAGCAACGGCCTTCCATATTTTTTTTACTCTCTCTTTATGTATATATATATATAATAATAATAACTTTTAATCGAGTTATTATTTAATTCTGTACATAAATAATAAAAAAAGACTCTATATATTTTTTTTCTTTTCATGGTTGAATACTATGTTAATAAGCTAGATAGCTCTCTTAATAGAAATTTTATGCTTTATGCAATACCTTAGTTACTATAAATTTAATTTTACTTTTGATATTAATTTAATATTTACATTAATTCGAGTTTCCTAAACATTGACTGGCAATAACTCATTACGAGGTAAATATCTTTAAAAGGAAAAATTGTTGTTTTATTAAATATATCAGTAAAATT
The DNA here is from genome assembly GCA_963930645.1 of Salticus scenicus. Classification (NCBI taxonomy): domain Eukaryota; kingdom Metazoa; phylum Arthropoda; class Arachnida; order Araneae; family Salticidae; genus Salticus; species Salticus scenicus. The sequence goes on from OZ005649.1 coordinate 80,991,436, forward strand.
TTTATATAAAGGAAAAATTCCAAAGAGCGATTCTTTTGAAATGAAATTATGCGAAAATTAGTTCCTTGGATTTCAATGAAAGAACCTTGTCTTTTACTTCGTTTTCTATTCACATTACCTGAAAAAAGTATGTCCTTGTAGCTATTTAGTTTGAATTAAGTTTTTAATTTTCTGTTTTATTCCAAATGTAATCTAAAATCTTTGAAATCATTAATTGTATCAGAGCAGAAGATATATTAATTTTGATTAAAAAAAAAACATATGAAATTAGGAATGTCAAAAACATGGTAATTTGAAATCCATTTACTCATTTAGCATTTATTCATTTCAAATTTTTGTGGATTAAGTGAATTTAAAAGAATTTAAGTGAATTTAAGTTAAGTAATGTATGATATCAAATATAATATTTTTAAGAGAGTCGCATTTCTTCACAGATATAATAACTTTAATGATGAAAGTTCAGGTACTAATAGAATTAATCATTTTTCATAAAATAAAAATTTGTTTCTAAAAAAAATTAGTTTTATAACCAATTCCTGCAAAATAAATAAATAAATAAATACTTTATGCAGAGTTTTTTTTTTTTATATATTTTTCATTAAAATAAAAGTAAAAATAAAAATAAAACGAATCATTCTTCAGAATATACTTCATAAAATTTCGATTTTTATATCTTCAATTACAATTCATAACCAATTTTGAGTAAAATTACTCGAGTATATGTTAAGTTGATATTAAAAAATAGTATGCAAGTATTAAAATAAAAATAACTTTTCAATATTTACTTTAATTTAATAAAATGCAGACATTTTATAATCCCCCCCCCCAAAAAAAAAAAATAAATAAATAAATAAAATAAAAAATCAATTATTTTTCACTAAATATGGAAAAAGGAACTAATACATGTCAGAAGTAATTCCCAGAAAATATTTTGCTAAAACAGAGCTTATCTCTAAAATCTAGGTCAGTCAAATCTGAATGTTAAGAAGAAGAAAAAGTTACTACGATGAAAACATGTTTACAAAATAATGGTACTCGTACTCCTTAATTCGAATAGACTTAGACATGTAAACGTTAGCATTAAAACGTATGACTAAATGATATATCTGAAATAATTAATAAAACATCGATTTTATTTTTAATTTACGAAAAAGCATTTCCTGGGAAGTCGTCTATAGGGCTCAAAATTGTATTTATTCCAATTTTTATTATTATATTTTCTTGAGATGAAAATCTTCTTCATTTATCATGGGAAAAATTTTAAAACATAATAACTTTAATAAATAATTTGCCCTATGGGAATTTGTATATGAAAGTATTGAAGAAAGTTTTGAGATATCCATAACATACTAGCATTTAAATCACGAATATTTTTTTCTCATATAATTATACAAATATTTCTCGGAGCCTAATTCAACTAATTACGTTATCCAATCAATTGAGCCTAATTCAACAAATATTTCGAATAATAATAGCCATAAAAATGTAAATAATTTATTTTGATTTTTTTCTTCTCCTTCTCTAAATACACTTTTAATGTGCTTCTGTTTTTTTTTTTTTTTTTTTTTTTTAACTCTCTGCACATAATTTGTGTTAATCTCTTTTATATCACTTTGTTCCTATTTTTCACAGCTACGTTATGGAGGGTTTTTTTTTTTTTTTTTAATACAAATCATTACATTGGCATATATACTTATTTATTTGAAAATCACTATAATGTCAAAAAAAAAAAAAAAATATCAATACAATACATTTTACGTGAAAAATTAAATTTCAAGATAATGCAGAATTTTGTATTTCACCATTAGAATATTTCAATAAAGGTGCAATAAGTATTTTCTTTTTTCACATCAGTTTCTCCTGAAATATCCCTGACAATACATGTGACGTTTAATTTCAGCAAAAATCGTATTCCCAGGTTTTGAAACGTCTTGATCTAGACAGATATTATCTTGCCGTCATAAAATCGCAAAGCTATGGGACTGGAAAATTGTAATAACTGAAACAAATTCATGAAGATGTCATATTTATATATAACACATTTATAGAAACTGAAATCTGTCACATGACTTAAAGTTGACATTTTTGATATAAATGCTTAAAGTAAAAAAAAAACTATTTCATTTTCTTATATCACGTCATTGTTTATTTATGAGAGCATAACTTATTATAGTAAATTTATTTATTTTTAGTATTTTATAAACATTTAGTTTAATAATAACTTAAATGGTTTTAATTAGTAAATTAGATTAAATTATATTCTTAGAGTTATTTTTTGCTTTTACTTATACCTGAATTTTTATTACTTACGAAGGACTGTCATGACTTTCAAACTGCGATAGAATCGTCGCCATCTGTAACTTAGAATGGAATAATATGAAACTCTTTCAGTAGTGTTGGATAGATTTATTGTAGTATGCAAGCATGCAATCATTCACAAAGGACGAACATACATTAACACCAGCAGGCAATGCACTCATGAATCTCTAAATTATAGAATATTTTTCCACATTTGTAAGGTTCATTTTCCAGCAAATGTGGGAAAGTATATGAACCGCTTTATTTTAAAAGGGGACTTCTACCATTTTATCGAATTTCGCTTTTTCCCCTTTTTCAGTAAAAGGGACATAGATCTATTATTTAATGAAGAAACGAGACTTTTTGGCTTATAAGTATGTCTACAGGGACGCTTTAAAAGTTGCGTTTTATTTTAAAAGGGGACTTCTGCAGCACTCTTTCATGCCCTGTGATAGGGATTTTTCTGTTATTAGAAGGATTATTAGAAAAACTCAAAGTATTTATACAATGGATGAATATGATGACTTGATAAAAAAGGTTTCGAAAAAATTGCAGAAATTTACAATTGTCCAACCTACACATCGTGATGTTTTGGATTTTAACAGCTGATATCGAGAATTTTTTATCAGAAAATGTTTCTGTTACAATATCAACATATCACTATCTGAAATGTAAGATTCTAACCCTGCGATACTTGCCACCAAAACTTTATTGTGGGTTTAACTCAGCACAAATTTAGATTATGAAACACGCAAAAAAACTTGTCTTTGCCTGGTAAAGGGAATGTTTCTTGAAGACCCATACTGAAAAGTAAAGTAGACGATATAAAAAAAAACTCTTAAATTCATTCCTCAGGATCATCTGGCTGTTTGTGATACAATTATTACGGAATATACAATTATTACGGTTGAAAGTGAAATTGATTTGTAAATTACACATGCTGGTGAATTTACCTTTGTATTTAATTACTTTCTTACGTATTCGCAATTTATTTGGAATATTTGATATAAGATAATTCATTACACTTTATTTTTTTCATTTTTTCCTTAAAAATTAAATGACGTTTCTGCATTTTATTTTAAAAGGGGACTTCTGCTGCATAAATAATTTCTTTTTTTGAAAAAAGTATTGACCACAAATTTGGTTTTTATACATTAAAATATGTATATCAATGAGTACTATTAGCTGGCAAAAATTTGTACATCAAGATAAATTAAACCACAAATTAGGAAGTTTTTTGACTCTCCTGTAAAATTACAAAAACGGCAGAAGTCCCCTTTTAAAATAAAGCGGTTCATATGTGAACGAAACTTCTTAAATATGTAAGAGACAGATTTTTAGTTTCCAAAGCTTATATTATACAGGTCTAACAAAACAATGCGGACAAAATTTCATTTGAAAACTTTAACAGATACATATGTTTTTTGCGTCCTGAAACCGACACTGAACCAATTTTTCTCAATCACGAACACTTTTTTGTCAATGTGTCTACAAAAACAATATCTTTAGTTTCGGTAACGTCTAGTATGTTTCCATGATCGACTATAATTAGTCATGGAAACATACTATAAAAGTTACCGTTTAATTATACTGGTGGGAGAACCACGGAAGAAATTGTATCTGTAGGTACCCTGTATTAGAAATATCTGTACGTAACAAGGAATAAATAGCTTCAATTTTAGTTTAAAAACACCAAAAAACATAATGATCAGCCAAAATTATGAAAGTAAAATTTTAGATGTAGACTTTATTATTGATATTATTATTATTGTTATTTTTTTTTCTTAATATTTTGCCTCGTTTATTTCTACGTTTTAAAATAGTTTATATTTAAAATATGAAATAAAATATATTAATTATTATTTTTACTTTCTAAACATGCCTATGTAAGGAAAGTTTTTCAACCATGTCAAAAATCCCATTTTGCGATTTTTGTGTTTTTACACGTTTTGAGATCCCCTGAGTACATTATTATTATTTTTTTCGATGACGTATGCATGTGTGTGTGTGTGTGTATGTGTGTGAGTAAAGTTCGTAGGTACGTTATAAGTCACTATATCACGAACCCTAATGATTTTGATAAATCTAGGACATTTTTACAGGGATACAAAAAAAAAAAAAAAAAAAAAATCTTTACCGTTATGGACAAACTGAAATTCTTTAAAGGGCGATAGCGTCTAAACGCCTTATTAGTTTGAGCTGAAATTTTATACACATGTTATAAGTCACCGGCGCACAAACTGTATATTTTTTGCTGAATCTAGCAATTATCGATTTTTACAGGGACACCACGAAATATTCTTCATCGTTATGACGTATAAGCTCAAATTATTTAAAGTACAACAGCGTGAAATTGAGAAATGAAGAAAAATACTCAAACACCCTACTATAATTTTCACTCTTTTTTTTATTTAACAACTTCTCTAACTCCAATTTATTTATACAACCATCAATTTCACAATATTCCGAAAGTTGTGTGCAGTCAGTCCAGTATTTTTAACAAAGCTATGAGGTTTTGAAATATTGATTTTATTGTAATATAAATCTTTATATTTCCTCTATTTTTCTGACTACTATTCAAACTAGATTTAATGTTTACTTTTATTATTTTTCTTGCAATATAATCATAAACTTTTATTGGATATTTTTCTTTAAGTATATGTTTTCATTATCTTATAAAATTTTGATTAAGAAATATATAAAGATATTTTTATTTCTATTTACAATATTATCTGCATAATTTAAGTAATCATAATTAATCTCTAATTATACAGAAAATGTAATAGACATTGCAGATGTTTTGCATTTCTCTGAGATGAAAACATCTACAATAATCAGATAAAATCATTTTAATAAATAATCTGTAATGTTTGAATTTGTATAGGAATATACATTGTGTTTCAAAATAGTTCCGACACACTTTAATGATAGGTCAAGTATACCGAAAAAAATCACCTTTACATGAATCTAAATCTTATACAGGTAATGGCGCCAAATTTGGCGACTTTTCCCACCTTGGCGATTTTTTGGCGACCTTGGCGAGAAAATCCTTATAAGGGATATACCAAATATGGAAGCTCTAATCTCATTGGCTGATCAGATACGGAAATTTCCGGAACTTTCCACACCTTTCTACAGGGATATATAAGGAACGCTTTCTCGCCAAGGCAGTCAGTGAGTTCAGTTCTCAATCAGCTTCCGCTAATGCTTGCATTGTTTTGAGCCTCTTTGAAAGAGACTTGCTTCAAGTGTTATTGCTATACAGTTTGTACTGTGGATTTGCTATTGACAGCTGTTGTTTAAGCTGTGTTTACTGGTTGAATTGAAGCTGATACTTGGTTTATAGACCTGTATTTTTCTGGAACTTTCTGTGAATAAATTACTGAATTTTTGTAACTTTGGCCTTTCATTCTCGGACAACTCACGAACCCCCAAGTACGCAACAATATTATCAGTCTCGTAATTGAGCATTTTCTTCTCGCCCAAGCTAATATAATTGGTTCATTAATTTTTTTTTTTTTTTTTTTTTTAATGCAATAATTCCAAGTAAGGTTCTAAGAGAATGTAGGAATCTTTTTCCTATATTTAAGTTTAAAGAAAAGTTAATATATTTTGACCAATAGCTATATAAATGTGGTTCATTTATGCAAAATTTTTATTTTAATTATTATTTATTGACTAATTGGTAAGATAAAACAGGATATTGTTTATGGAAATTTATGCAAAGATTTCGTTCAAGTACCGAGCTATATATGAAGCCGGAAGTTTTATTGTTTATAATTCAAACATCATCCATTTTCATTTCCTTTATACGAGAGATCGAGTTTTTAATATGTCAGCAATACATTTAATTTTGTCTTAATTGAAAACAAGGGGAAAGCCATGTTTTAAAGAGCAATATACAAATATAGTTCAAAGTCTGAATGTTAAGACATCGTAGTTGATACGTTCTTTGCTTAAAATCAATACTATATATATATATTTATTTAAAGTTCATTGATTCAAAATCCGATTATATTTTGTAAACATAATTATATTAATCAAATGCTTCAACTATCAAGTTTATATTTATGAATTTTACATTTATTATGCACTGATAAAAATCAAATTTAAAACCTCTACCAGTAAAAGTTATGGTTTTAGGATTATTTAGGATTATATTAAGTGTTTGACTTTCTAAATAATACTTCTTCTTTTCCTTTCTTTCTTTCTTTTCTTTTCTTTTATTATTATTTTTTTTTTTTTTTGTTGTTATATTCATCATAATGTATCCAATAAAAATAACTTTATGACGTTGAAATATATTTTGAAACATTTATCAACTGTATTTTGCATAATTTTCGTAATTTTTTAGAGATTTTTTAGAGAATCTTTTAGAGAATTTGCGTAATTTTTAGAGAATTGGAAAAAAGACAATGTTATAAAGCATATTTCATCTTTTATTTTATTGCAAAGCTTTTACTTACGGTTTCTATAAACGGTTTCTATAAACGGTTTCTATACGGTTTCTATCTCTCTCTCTTTTTTTTTTTTTTTTTTTTTTTTTTTTTTTCCTTTTTTAACATGTTGATTTTTAATAATGGAAAATTAGACACTGAAGATTTCCTTTTTTTACACGAAAGTATTTTTAAAAAATGAAACTCGAATTTGTCCTTCATTTAATTGTTAAAAATGATTGGATATACTTTCTGCTTTTATTATTAAAAAAAAGCAAAAAACAACGATAGAAGAGCATGAATAAAAAAAGAATTATGAATTGTTATACAAAAGATTTGGAGCAACCAAAGTTCCCTGCTTGGTACTGGTTGAAAACTAAAATTAAAACATGATTTAAAAAAAAAAAAAAGCGAAAGGACTAAGAAAATTAAAATTTATTTCATGAAGCTTTGCTAAACAAGAAATTTGAATAGCATAATTTGTTGCAATATAGCAGTACAGTTAAATTTCTACTAGTATTATACTTAGTATTCGAAAAATTTCATTAAATTAGTTTACGATACATGGAGTCGATTATATTAGCAGTATAATCCACGATTGATAGCTACAGATTTTATGTAGTTTAATTATTAATTTAGTAAAGTTTTCTTGGAATTTATGTTTAGAGCACTATTGTCATTCATCCAATGTCTCATTTATTATAAATTCACCAGAAAAATATATCCAAAATACTTATGAAAACGAAAAAAGTGACAAACTTTTCTTTACTGATATTCTTGGTTATCGTGAAAATAATTCACTAAACACCACAGCTTGGAGGGATTTATTTTTCAAAACCCTTTGTAGTTAAATAAATAGATTTTAAAACTTCTTTACACACCATAAATTTTAAGCCAGCACAACCGGTTTCGAAAGGACGTAGCCTTTCTTCATCAGGTGCAAAAAACACATGCTACTGCCTTCGAGGCAAAAGCAAGACTGAAAGCAGGGTAAAATCCAGAGGAGGAGGAGCAACACAAACAAAGTAGGAAGTATCATGCAGGAGGAACACACAAACACAAAAAAAGAGGGTGGGAAGGAATGTTCAATTATTTTTTTTTGTTTTATTTATTTAATTAATATTATACTAATTAGTTAATTTAATAAAATTTATTTATTTATTAATTTTTCTTAATTAAAATTATTTTATTATAACTATTATTATGTTATAAACATAATGAAGGAAATTATTTAGTTGAATTAAACAAATATTTCTAGGCTGTAGACAGCAAAGTGGAATCAGATTTTTCATTGACAATTTTATCACGATTAAGGTAAATAGCTAAATTAAAAAAAAAAAATCCAGTTCGAAAACGCGTTTGGCATGAGAGATAATTTTGGCACTCTTAAAATTAAAACTATGATTAAATTCCCACCTCTGCTTCGCAATAGAAGATTTAGAAATTTCTTGATTAACAACATACCGAGAATGTTCACGTAAACGGCATTCAAGATTTCTTTTTCTTTGACTAATATAAGATAAATCACAATACTTACAAGGTAAATTACAGGTACCCCAGCTTTGGACACCAGCTTTTGAATTTGGTTTTGCCTTTGCAGTTAATTTACCCTCTTAATGTTATTCCTCTCGCCGTTCTAATAAAATAATAATAATAATAAAAATAAAAAATCCTCTCTTTCTGTAAATATATCACCCGGGCTTTAAATATGTTCTTCCTCGAAATTTCATTAAAATTAGAAATAAACTACCTGAAATCTATAGCTGTTAACTGTGGCATTTCTGATGCTATAATTAACTCTATTTAGCTAAGAGAATTTTTTTTTAATATCAAGTCTAAAAATAACGAAAAAATAATTATACTACAGTATTACCCTCAAATAACGCCATCAAATTTATTATATCCTCAAGATACTCATTTTTGATTCAGGACATACTTCTTTCAACAAAATAAAATTTACAAATCTCAAGGATGAAATAGCATATTTTTTCATTTGGAGCATTCACAAATTAACTTGTGAATGTGGTCACATGTATATAAGCTACACAAAAAGCGTTTTTAAATTCTATTTGAATGAGCACAAACCCCACGTTGAAAGCGGCTATATATAGAACGTTTTACCATAGCCAGAATTTGTTAGCTTAAAAATCATAATTTTAATTTTTCTGAAATCATCATCATCATCCAATAATGTACTTCAATACCCAATCTGGAATTTGTAGATGCTTTTCATTTTCAAAAACCTACACTCCCTTTTAAATGACACCTTATGCATAACGAACTTCGCTAAAATTTAATAAAAATTTATTTAAAAACACAACCTCAAATATTTTTCAGTTTCTGTGATACGCTTAATATTTTTGCCGACGTCAACTGTGTCCCTTTAAGTATTGTATTAATATTTGAGATACCTAACACAACTGTGCTTTCTGGCCTATGTCTGAACCATGACTGCTTGGCAATCTCCGACATTTAAACTTCCATTGTCATAGCTCGTTTACATATTTTTTTTTTCTTTTTTTTTTTTTTTATTATAATGTTTTTAATTTTCTTTTCATCTTGTACTGTGGAAAGGACTTTGAAAACTCCTAACCGGACGTATACAAGTTAGGACGTATATTTTCTTTAATTGTCCTATTTAACATTTATTTTGCTGTCATTTTAATATTGATTATATAACTAAAAGCTGTATAAAAACACTATAAACTAAACAAAATGATACTTGTATTGCAGCTTATTGTATTTACCAAAAAAGTTTTCGTTCATTATATTTCGACAGTATTATTTACTCTAAATCAGTACAGACGCATAATGAAAATCTGTATTTAAAGAGAATTGTAAAAACATTTATTTTTCACACACTTTGATACTTGTTAATTGGTTACTATAATTTTTTTACGTTGGTTAATTTGCTATAAATAAAAGCAAATGCCACACATGATACTCTTTTCTTTTCTTCTTCTTCTTCTTCTTCTTTTTTTTTTTTTTCTGTTCTAAAGCACAATTTTGAAAATACACGAATAAGAAAAGAATTAATACGCTTCTGTTAATTCTATATATTTATATATTATACAAGTAATATATATATATATATATATATATATATTACAGTTATATAACATGACTTTTTTTTTTTTATTTTTTAGATATCTTTAAATATTTTTCGCAATGATTGAAATATAATAATATATTTTGTGCATAATTTAAAAATTTTAACAATTATACTATTCGAAATTATTACACATGCCTTTTTATAAAGTACGAAATCAAATCGCATAAACGTTATTTTACACAATCATAATGTTGTTTAAAAAACTATTTGTAATATTACAATATTTTTCCTTATTCTTTTTTAACATTAACAAAATTGATGTTAAACAAATTAAAGTTTAATTAAAAAATAATAATTATTATTATTGTGCACGAAGAACAAATTAATTTTGTTTAGATAATACTTTCTTCTAGTTTATAATCGGCAATTTTTAAATTTTCTGTTTAAGATAATATTTTATTCTTCTTTTAATTTATCATATAATTAAATTTATACTTTTAATTTATACTTATTATTTACATAAAAAATTTCTTTTAAAAATAACATCAGGTTTGATGTTATTTTTAAAAGAAATTTTTTATGTGAATTACGCATTACTCACAGTAATGATTTAAACTGTGTTTACACATCCATGAAGTTTAGGTCGTTAAATTTATTTGATTTTTAAAATTTTATTTATTATCATTTTAAAATCATTTAAAGAATTTAAAATGCAATTTAAGCAAATAACGCATGCATGTTTTGCACTGTACAGATTCAAAATAATATGTTTAAAAATAATTACCTCTTTCAGTAATAAAGATTGTGAAATTTTGAATGTCGAAACAGAATGAAAAATTGGTATACATTATCATTAATTCTCTTTTAATATTGCCTCATAAAAAAACATACTGGATTATGCTTATAAAATATCACGAAATCTCCATAGAAACCGACTTTTCTAAGTTTCGCAATCATTATTTCATTATTCTAAATTATCACAACTAAATTTAGTTATGGAATATTATAAATTGGTACATCACTTAACAACATTAAAATTTAGTACTTAAGACATTATATTGCACTTCTTTTAACTTAAGATATTAATTTTAATTCAGTTTATATATCAATTTTAAAAAGGCTGCATCGCACGCATTATCGCATAATGCAAATTAAATAATAATTCTTCCTTTAACAAATTGAATTACACTTTTCTTATGGCCCCAAACAAAGAAGAAAGAAACAAAGTTCAGATAAGGATTCAGAAAATTATCAGTTTCTTAAAATAAAAAGTGATAATAATGAAGACATATGACTTGCAATAAACACATTAAGGATTTAAAAAAAAAAAAATGAAGGAAAACATAACAGTTTTCGTAGATAAAGAATGCGGATAATACGACTTGTTTTAAAAAAAATAAATTCAACATTAATTGGAAATTTCATAATTGAATTTAAGCAATTTATTTTTACATTACAGTTCAAATACATTGTTTTAATAGAATCTTCTAGACAAATAGCGTCCTTATTTTACTAATACAAATTACGTCATATACACATTTATTTCAAAATTACCCTTGTACAGTCTAATTGCAATTCGCTAATTCGAAACTTTATAGTAAATTTTGGCATTAAATATCTTTAAATCGAGGTATAAAAATAAAAATATAATTTTAAAAATGTATTAAATTTAAACTTTTTATTTCTCATTGATAAAATTCTCTCTCTTTGATGTATCTAAATATGATTTTCGTATTTATAAAACTTATTTCTTGGAAATATGAAATGTATAGTAAAATTCATAGAGAAATATATATATATATATATATATTTTAACGCAACTTTTGAGTATATTATTTTTATTATTATTATTTTATTCTCAATATAACATTAGTCCAACTTTTTTAACCTAAATCTTAAAATTAGGCTTTATATAAGCGGAACCAAAAATAATAAATTAAAATATATTTCATTCAATTTTGAAATCACTCATTACTTGAAAGAGAAAAAAAATACTGTTATTCATCACAAAATAAGATCTAAATAGTACTTAAAGCTTTCTTTTCAATTTTTAAAGCTGAGCATGCAAATGAAGCTTTAGATTTTTATTTATTTATTTGTTTAACAAACGGATTAATTTCGGTCTGATGGTTCCGTTAAAAGATGAAATTTAACAAAAGAATACCAAGATAAAACTCCTTAATAGAGTATGGATTTTAATCATAGTCTATATATGAGGAGTGAATGAAGCTAAAAATCATAAATCGAGATTTTCTATGCTTAATTAAAAGAAATTTCCACATCTTTTAGAAAGAGATTAATTCTGTTCAGAAAAATACTGATACCACTTTAATGCAAAGTGACCATTTAATTCATCTATTCACTGTAATTGATGCGTCAAATACTTTCTAGATAAGAAATGGATATTACAAAGAATTATTTAGAGAACATTTTGAATGATGATAGTTAAAGAAAGAGAATTTCTTTTTAAAATTCCGGAAAAAATTTTTACCAAAAAAAAGTTAAATTTATTTTTTGTGAGTATTTTTTCTTTTTCTTTCTTTCTTTCTTTCTTTCTTTATTTTTTTGAAAGAAAGAAATGTACTACTACTTTGAGTCAGAAAAATATAAACCTTGCGATTAATATTGTATCTTTTTTACGGATTTTTTATTGTTATCAGATTACACACATACACACACATATATATATATATATATATATGTGTGTGTGTGTGTGTGTACACACACACACACAAGACCACGTCAAAACCACAAGACCACACAAAAAGACCACGTCAGGGGCTACCGAAAATCAATCAATTGAAAATTCAGCTAAAATTACTGACATTCTAAGTCCTTTGCAGAAAACTCTCTTCTTTAAGATTGAAAAAAAAAACTGTTAAAATTTATTTGATATTCAGATTTAACAAAGTATTATGTTATTTCGAGTTCTTTAAAACACGTGTTCTTTATACCTACACAAAATATTATCATTAAAAACCTGATATAAAACTATTTTAAAGTGTTTTTCTGATGAAAACGATTTACAGTTTTCCAAATCATTGGAAAAATAACTAATAATAAAAAAACTTGTAAAAGTGTTAGTCCTGTTGTTTTCGTTGTATTTGACTCTTATTTCTGTATGCATGTCCATCTAGTATTATGTATAATTCTTTTGTGCTAATTACAATCTATAAATTGTTTAATGTGTAATTATAGAATGTTTTTATATAATAAAAATATAATAAAATCTCAGTTTCGAAAATTTGACCCCAAAACAATACTTTCTGTACCTTATGGTTAAGAGAAACTAAAAAAAAAGAGAGTTGATTATAATGCGAAGATTGTTAAATAAAGTATTACGTTAAGCATTATAGCACCAGAGGTTTATAATGGGTTATTGACAACAGTCTGGGACTTACTCTTAGGCGTTGTTCAGAGACATGGCTCAACTATTTTAATTTTCTTCGTAGAGGTTGTCATCTTGCTTCCATTTCCCGCAAAAATATTATTTTTATGGTGTATAGAAGGCATTGCAACTACGGCGGAATTTATTTGCATCGCGACGGTCTGTCGCTTCCTCGGGAATTCAACCAGCAGTTCCCCAATCATGATTTCGATGCTCTATCAAAAAGGCTAGTGTTGTGTGAAAAGTGCACGGAGTTACGTAAAATTAAATTATTGAGAATTTATTATTATGCAGATATATACAAAAATGCAATTAATTTTAATGTATTTTACTACAGATCAATTACAGACAACAAGTTATTTCTGTTGAGCTATCTACATGATAGACCAGAGATGTTTCTGCCTAAAGGTTGTCTGAGTGATTAATACTGACAGGTGTGTCGGCCTGGATAGCTCAATTGGTAGAGCCTTGACCTTGTAAGTCAAAGATCCGGGGTTTGACTCTCGGTCCAGGCATTATTTTCACTCAGTCGGAAAAATAAAATTTCAACAAGTATAAACGGTTCCACAGATGTTCAGCTGCAGTTATTGTTGTTTCAAAAGTAAACATTTGATGTTCAACAAAATTCTGTCGTAGCAGCAGATGTTATTATTAAAGCAGTAAGATTGATAATGCTTTTTCGACATCTGTAAAACAACTTTCACTTTCATTAGATCTGTTTTGTGTTTGTTTCACGTTCGATTGCCTTTTGTCGATTGCTAGTTTTAAATTTTCAAATTATATTAGCCATACATAAACTGACATGTCCTATCTAATTATAAAGACACTTCTCACATTTCGATACATGTAAGTTCTTTTCCTCTAAGCATTTTAACTAATGTCCGTAAGTTTTATACAAACTTTTTCCAATTAACAAATTTACATATAGATCTGTAATTGATTCGGTCGTAAGTTGAATAAAATAATGATTGTCCTTATAAACATTTAAAAAGTTGAAATAAAATACATTATTTTTTTATGATTTTTTTATTTTATTTAATGAATGCTTCCATGACATCTGGCAGAGCAGAATTGTCATTGATCATGTTTTGTAATAAATGAGTCTCTTTATCTCAGAACTACAATAATTACCATTTCGTTTTTCTGCAATGACTTGTAATACAATTTTTAAACGTGTAATGGCATTCATTTAATTTAAAGAGAAATTTTGAGCTGCATATTTAATATAGTGACAAATAAAAAGTAGATTTTAGGTAGTAAAATCTTTTTTTATAATTTTTTTTTTTTTTTTTTTAACTTTCTTAAATTGCTGGTCATTATTTTTCTCAAAATAATTACTATATATTTTTTTTTCTACTTTCTTTGTTTCATACGTCTCCCTTTGACTTATTTAATGCGCCGTAAATGAGAGAAACAAATAAATCTAATTTGTATTTTTTTTTTTTCTTTCATTAAATAAATCAGAACCAGCTGTCGCTTTAGAGCCTTCAGAAATTTCTAAATGTGCAAATAATTTATTTCTGTTTCAAAAGTATTGGAATTTAAACAACTCTTTTTCTTAATCTTAATTTTGATGTTTATTCATATATTATTTTCTTGAACTATTGAAAATTGTGCCCTTAACTAAATCTAACGGAACGTAATTTGAAATTTATTTAAAAATTTAAACAATAAACTGCAAAATTAGATGCAAAAGTTAAAACAGTCATAAATTTGTACAAATTTATTTTTATTTTTCTTAAAATGAAGATGTTTGTGTTTTAAAATTGTGAGTTGATATTTTGGAAGTGAATGAGTGAACAGTTATAGCATATTTTAGACATAAATAACAAATTTATAGAAAAAATAAATAAATTATAATTATTTCATACATTTTAGGTAATTCATTTCATTTTTATATTAACTTTGGGAATATTTTTCGAGTATGTTCAGATATTTCCGTTTGTGCTTATAAAGTTTCACTACAGTTTTATGAGAAAAAATTAATCTTTGTTTAAAAATATTTATTGTATTATATATACACTGCAAAAGTAGACGGACACTTCTTTACAATTTTTTGAAACCCCGTCTTTCTTTAATAGGAAATGTCAATTAAAATTCTTTAACATGTTTATACTTATCAAACTTCATATGTTTGACAGAAAAATAAAAATATTCAATTATTTATAATTTTAATGTAGGGAAATGCAGAAAAGAGAAAAGATATACATTTGCACAATATATTTTTTTTTTAAAGTAGACGGACACTGGTCAAAAACTGCAATTATCGAAGTGGGTGTTTCTTGTGGAATACCAGTTTTGCATGGACATGTACATTTGGCATTTTGCCAATTGCTAACGGGCTTGACAAGATGGTTTTACGTAGTTAAATTTCTTGGAGATGAATGCGACATGCCACGAGGAATTCCTCTAACTGATTACCAGAAATAATAGATTATAGCGCTAAAAATGTTAATAAAGGAGTCAGAGAAATTAGTAGGTTACTTCTAATAAGCAAAAGTAGCACCGGCGATTTTCTACGTGCTCCTGAAGCCCATGACGTAAAGAAAAAGAGTGGCCGGCCAAACAAACTTTCGCTTTGACAGGACGCCTACAGTGGGCTCAAAACCATATGTCTTGGACTACAGAATGGATATCTGTAGTTTTTTCCAGATGAGAAAAAATTTAATTTAGATGGCCCAGATGGATATCAATATTATTGCCACCGTTTGGAGAAATAAGACGAAGTGTACTCTACTCGGCAAGTTGGTGGTGGTGGCGTTATGGTGTGGCTAGCTGCTGGCTATGGTGGAAGGACACATTTAGTGCTCCTAAGTAAGAATCAGACTCACAATTATTATATTGAAACACTAAGCAGTGAGTTTTTGCCATTTGCGTGTAATCTTGGAGGAGAAAACTGGATTTTCCAACAAGACGGAGCGCCAATACACACCGCTAACAACGATAAAAAATGGTTTCATGAGAACAACATCATTGTTTTACCCTGGCTAGCCAAGAGTCCGGATATTAATCCTGTAGAAAACATTTGGGCTATACTTGTTCATAAAATTTACGAGGGTGGACGCCAGTATGAATCAATTCACCAGCTCAAAGAAGCTCTTACAAACATTTGGGAAATTTTCTGTCAAAAAAAGATTCAGAATCTCATTGAGTCGATGCCTAACAGAGTATACGAACTTATTAAAGCACATGGGAGACGAAACCCTACTAAAAACGTTTTATTTTAGAGATACAAGATGTGTCCGTCTACATAAAGAAAAAAAAAAAAAAAAAAAAAACAGTGCAAATATGCACCACTTCTTTTTCCTGAATTTTTCCACTACATAATTCAAAAGGATTGAATCTATATCCAAAAAATAACAATATATGATGTCTCAAGAATATAATTATATTAGAGAAATGAACCTCAAATCTCTAATTAAAGAAATAAACGGCTTTAAAGTACTACAAGTAAGTGTCCGTCTACTTTTTTTATGCAGTGTATATATATATTGTTAAAGAAATGTTTTACAGGAGCATATTAAGATAGTAATTTTAAGTTCATGATTACACTTCTTCATTCTTATTAAAGTAATTTAATTATAGTAAGATACAATTTAGTTGTTACATAATTTTGAATATGTTACGGTGATTCGTTTATTGAATCATAGCTTGATGTTTTTTAAACAAATGACTGTACGTCTTTGCTTTACACAAAAATATAAATATTGTAACTCAGATCTTAATACAAAACGTTTCTTTAATGTTTAATTTCAGCTAGAATTGTATGTTATTTGTTTAATGTTAAATTGCCCTGTTAGATATCTGCTGTGTGGCATACCTGCATAACTTTTATTAGGTTATACTGGTATGTCGCATATTTTACGTTTTATAAGCTAATTATATTTTGTACTTGTAATAAAATGTATTAAATTGTTCATCCGTTGTCCATCTAAGTGGTTCTCGCCCATATTCCATCATGTTTTAGAGAAAATCATAGAATACTACATTACGCAGGAGGACATGACCTGGGATCGAATCTGACACTTTATATCTACTGACTTTGAGAGCAGATTTTTTTTTTTATTACTTTTGTGTTTTTAAAACTATTTTAGAGATATCCATCTAGAAAAATGAAATATCAGCATTATAATGTTATCTTTACCAACAGTTGCATTGTCTGACCGAGGTCTCCTAGTCTAAGAATGCAAAATGAAAATGAAATAAATCGGATACCAACACATGTGGGATAAGAAATTAATATTTACATACAATGCCTATTATACGGAAAATAAAAATAATTAATCTTGGAATCTATTAGATTGATGTAGAGGTACTTCGTATCAATCATAGCATACTTCTATTTCATAAATTTTAAATAAAAAAAAAATATATAAAAAAATAAATATATAAATAAGTAACTGAACGACCTAAAACAAAAGAAATTACGCCACACTAAATCGAAAAATTTCACTTGATATATAAATTTTTTGAAAAATGCTTTCCAGTTTACTTTCAGAAAAGCAAAAAGAGGAACAACACATTTTTTTTTTTTGTTGTTGTTGTTGTTCATTATTAGAAGATGAATAAATTTTCTGTTAATAAATTAATTTACCAATATTTCTGGGAACATTGTTTTACTATTTTTTAAATACATATTTGAATTTATTTAATTCAAATTAAATATATAATTAACTCTATATAATTAACTCTTATATAATTAACTCTATTTAGCTAAGAGAAATTTTTTTAATATCAAGTCTAAAAATAACGAAAAAATAATTATACTACAGTATTACCCTCAAATAACGTCACCAAATTTATTATATCCTCAAGATA
Source organism: Salticus scenicus (assembly GCA_963930645.1). NCBI lineage: Eukaryota > Metazoa > Arthropoda > Arachnida > Araneae > Salticidae > Salticus > Salticus scenicus. The sequence continues at coordinate 81,009,428 of OZ005649.1, forward strand.
CTCATTTTTAATTCAGGACATACTTCTTTTAACAAAATAAAATTTACAAATCTCAAGGATGAAATAGCATATTTTTTTCATTTGGAGCATTTACAAATTAACTTGTGAATGTGGTCACATATATATAAGCTACACAAAAGGCGTTTTTAAAATTCTATTTGAATGAGCACAAACCCCACGTTAAAAACGGCTATATATAGAACGTTTTACCATAGCCAGAATTTGTTAGCTTAAAAATCATAATTTTAATTTTTCTGAAATCATCATCATCCAATAATGTACTTCAATACCCAATCTGGAATTTGTAGATGCTTTTCATTTTCAAAAACCTACACTCCCTTTTAAATGACACCTTAGGCATAACGAACTTCGCTAAAATTTAATAAAAATTTATTTAAAAACACAACCTCAAATATTTTTCAGTTTCTGTGATACGCTTAATATTTTTGCCCACGTCAACTGTGTCCCTTTAAGTATTGTATTAATATTTGAGATACCTAACACAACTGTGCTTTCTGGCCTATGTCTGAACCATGACTGCTTGGCAATCTCCGACATTTAAACTTCCATTGTCATAGCGCGTTTACATTTTTTCTTTTTTTCTTTTTTTTCTTTTATTATAATGTTTTTAATTTTCTTTTCGTCTTGTACTGAGGAAAGGACTTTGAAAATTCCGAAACGGACGTATACTAGTTAGGACGTATATTTTCTTTAATTGTCCTATTTAACATTTCTTTTGCTGTCATTTTAATATTGATTTTATAACTAAAAGCTGTATAAAAACACTATAAACTAAACAAAATGATACTTGTATTGCAGCTTATTGTATTTACCAAAAAAGTTTTAGTTCATTATATTTCAACAGTATTATTTACTGTAAATCAGTACAGACGCATAATGAAAATCTGTATTTAAAGAGAATTGAAGAGAATCTGAATTGTAAAAACATTTATTTTTCCCACACTTTGATACTTGTTAATTAGTTACTATAATTTTTTTACGTTGGTTACTATACATTTACTATAAATAAAAGCAAATGCCACACATGATACTTTTTTCTTTTCTTCTTTTTCTTTTCTTTTTTTTTTTCTGTTCTAAAGCACAATTTTGAAAATTCACGAATAAGAAAAGAATTAATACGCTTCTGCTAATTCTGGATATTGATATATTATGCAAGTAATATATATATATATATATATATATATATATATATATATATATATATTTACTGTTATATAACATGACTTTTTTTTTTTTTTTACTTTTTAGATATCGTTAAATATTTTTCACAATGATTGAATTATATTAATATATTTCGTGCATAATTTAAAAATTTTAACAATTATACTATTCGAAATTATTACACATTCCTTTTTATAAAGTACGAAAACAAATCGCATGAACGTTATTTTACACAATCATAATGTTGTTTAAAAAACTATTTGTAATATTACAATATATTTCCTTATTCTTTTTTAAGATTAACAAAATTGATGTTAAAAAAATTAAAGTTTAATTAAAAAATAATAAATATTATTATTATTATTATTGTGCACGAAGAACAAATTAATTTTGTTTAGATAATACTTTCTTTCAGTTTATAATCGGCAATTTTTAAATTTTCTGTTTAAGATAATATTTTATTCTTCTTTTAATTTATCATATAATTAAATTTATACTTTTAATTTATACTTATTATTTACCTATTGTCACTGATAAACAAACCCGATGTTATTTTTAAAAGAAATTTTTTATGTGAATTGCGCATTACTCACGGTAATGATTTAAACTGTGTTTACACATACATGATGTTTAGGTCGTTAAATTTATTTGACTTTTAAAATTTTATTTATTATCATTTTAAAATCATTTAAAGAATTTAAAATGCAATTTAAGCAAATAACGCATGCATTTTTTGCACTGTACAGATTCAAAATAATATGTTTAAAAATAATTACCTCTTTCAGTAATAAAGGCTGTGCAATTTTGAATGTCGAAACAGAATGAAAAATTGGTATACATTATCAATAATTCTCTTTTAATATTGCCTCATAAAAAACATACTGGATTATGCTTATAAAATATCACGAAATCTCCATAGAAACCGACTTTTCTAAGTTTCGCAATCATTATTTCATTATTCTAAATTATCACAACTAAATTTATTTATGGAATATTATAAATTGGTACATCACTTAACAACATTAAAATTTAGTACTTAAGACATTATATTGCACTTCTTTTAACTTAAGATATTAATTTTAATTCAGTTTATATATCAATTTTAAAAAGACTGCATCGCACGCATTATCGCATAATGCAAATTAAATAATAATTCTTCCTTTAACAAATTGAATTACACTTTTCTTATGGCCCCAAACAAAGAAGAAAGAAACAAAGTTCAGATAAGGATTCAGAAAATTATCAGTTTCTTAAAATAAAAAGTGATAATAATGAAGACATATGACTTGCATTAAACACATTAAGGATTAAAAAAAAAAAGAATAAAAATGAAGCAAAACATAACAGTTTTCGTAGATAAAGAACGCGGATAATACGACTTGTTTTAAAAAAATAAATTCAACTTTAATTGGAAATTTCATAATTGAATTTAAGCAATTTATTTTTACATCACAGTTCAAATACATTGTTTTAATAGAATCTTCTAGACAAATAGCGTCCTTATTTTACTAATACAAAGTACGTCATATGCACATTTATTTCTAAATTACCCTTGTACAGTCTAATTGCAATTCGCTGATTCGAAACTTGATATTAAATTTTGGCATTAAATATCTTTAAATCGAGGTATAAAAATAAAAATATAATTTTAAAAATGTATTAAATTAAAAAATTTTATTTCTCATTGATAAAATTCTCTCTCTTTGATGTATCTAAATATGATTTTCGTATTTATAAAACTTATTTCTTGGAAATATGAAATGTATAGTAAAATTCATAGAGAAATATATATGTATATATATATTTTTTTTAACGCAACTTTTTAGTATATTATTTTTATTATTTTTTTTTTTATTCTCAATATAACATTAGTCCAACTTTTTTTAACCTAAATCTTACAATTCGGCTTTATATAAACGGAACCAAAAATAATAAATTAAAATATATTTCATTCAATTTTGAAATCACTCATTACTTGAAAGGGAAAAAAAATACTGTTATTCATCACAAAATAAGATCTAAATAATACTTAAAGCTTTCTTTTCAATTTTTAAAGCTGAGCATGCAAATGAAGCTTTAGATTTTTATTTATTTTTTTGTTTAACAAACGGATTAATTTCGGTCTGATGGTTCCGTTAAAAGATGAAATTTAACAAAAGAATACGAAGATAAAACTCCTTAATAGAGTATGGATTTTAATCATAGTCTATATATGAGGAGTGAATGAAGCTAAAAATCATAAATCGAGATTTTCTATGCTTAATTAAAAGAAATTTCCACATCTTTTAGAAAGAGATTAATTCTGTTCAGAAAAATACTGATACCACTTTAATGCAAAGTGACCATTTAATTCATCTATTCACTGTAATTGATGCGTCAAATACTTTCTATATAAGAAATGGATATTACGAAGAATTATTTAGAGAACATTTTGAATGATGATAGTTAACGAAAGAGAATTTCTTTTTAAAATTCCGGAAAAAAATGTTACCAAAAAAAATTTAAATTTATTTTTTGTGAGTATTTTTTCTTTTTATTTATTTATTTATTTATTTATTTGAAAGAAAGAAATGTACTATTACTTTGAGTCAGAAAAATATAAACCTTGCTATTAGTATTGTATCTTTTTTACGGATTTTTTATTGTTATCAGATTACACACATACACACACACACATATATATGTGTGTGTGTGTGTGTGTGCGTGTGTGTGTGTGTGTGTGTGTGTGTGTGTCTGTGTGTGTGTGTGTATGTTAAACGACCACGTCAGGGGCTACCGAAAATCAATCAATTGAAAATTCAGCTAAAATTACTGACATTCTAAGTCCTTTGCAGAAAACTCTCTTCTTTAAGATTTAAAAAAAAAAAAAAAACTGTTAAAATTTATTTGATATTCAGATTTTTAACAAAGTATTATATTATTTCGAGTTTTTTGAAACACGTGTTCTTTATACCTACACAAAATATTATCATTGAAAACCTGATATAAAACTATTTTAAAGTGTTTTTCTGATGAAAACGATTTACAGTTTTCCAAATCATTGGAAAAAAAACAAATAATAAAAAAAAACTTGTAAAAGTGTTAGTCCTGTTGTTTTCGTTGTATTTGACTCTTATTTCTGTATGCATGTCCATCTAGTATTATGTATAATTCTTTTGTGCTAATTACAATCTATAAATTGTTTAATGTGTAATTATAGAAAGTTTTTATATAATAAAAATATAATAAAAACTCAGTTTCGAAAATTTGACCCCTAAACAATACTCTTTGTACCTTATGGTTAAGAGAAATTAAAAAAAGAGAGTTGTTTATAAAGCGAAGATTGTTAGGTAATGTATTACGTTAAGCATTACAGCACAAGGGGTTTATAATGGGTTATTGACAACAGTCTGGGACTTACTCTTAGGCGTGGTTCAGAGACATGGCTCAACTATTTTGATTTTCTTCGTAGAGGTTGTCATCTTGCTTCCATTACCCGCAAATATATTATTTTTATGGTGTATAGAAGGCATTGCAACCTCGACGGAATTTACTTGCATCGCGACGGTCTGTCGCTGCCTCAGGAATCCAGCCAGCAGTTCCTCAATCATGATTTCGATGCTCTATCAAAAAGGCTAGTGTTGCGTGAAAAGTGCACGGAGTTACGTAAAATTAAATTATTCAGAATTTATTATTATGCAGAAATATACAAAAATGCAATTAATTTTAATGTATTTTACTAGAGATCAATTACAGAAAACAAGTTATTTCTGTTGAGCTATCTACATGATAGACCAGAGATGTTTCTGCCTAAAGGTTGTCTGAGTGAGTAATAGTGACCGGTGTGTCGGCCTGGATAGCTCAATTGGTAGAGCCTTGTAAGTCAAAGATCCGGGGTTCGACTCCCGGTCGCGTATCTCCGAAATGTTGGCGCGTACAGAACAGATTGACAAATTTTCGCCAAACAGTGCAATTTTCGCCAAATGTGGACGTTCAAAGAGAAAAAACTACGCAGCACTTAATTTGTGTAAACAAACATTGCCGCTTTTGTTTTTTATTGTTGAATCATGTTATATTTAAAGCTTTAAATCGCAAAATAGAAGCTGACACTATTATTTCAAAATTAAAAGGCAGTTTTCCGCATATAATAATACATTCTAATAATGACAATGTATTAACTTTAAGATCTAATTTAACATGTGAGAAGGAAGCAGAAAAATTTGTCAAAGTGTTTGGTCGAATAACCAATACTCATTGGATTGTATACAGAGTTCTCCACTGTCCAAATCGGTAAGTTAAAAATGTTATATTATTTTTTAACTAGGGTAGGTGCTCCAGTGATTGGCATAATCCAGTAGCAGTAATTTACATCTATCCGGAAATAATTAAAAAATTATAAAATCATATAGTATTTTACATATAAGAATTTTAACATTTTATGTCTAACACTGGAGCATAGGTAAAATAAAACTGGTAAAATAAAAAACTGGCAGTGTCAATTACTGGAACACTGAGTGGGTGTCAAATAAAATTTATAAAAATATATAATTGTTATCAAATGTATATATTTTAACATATATGTGGTTCTGAATGTCTTTCATGCCATATGTACTAACTTAAGATTTCTAAACATATTTTCTGATGACTAGAACATTAAAAACATCAGAGATTGCTCTAAAAGTGTCAATCACTGGTGCACTTACCCTATTTCTGTTTAACTATTATTTTGTATTATTATTATTATCTTAAATGTATGACTTAACTTTATAAAATATTTATCTTATGATGCAGAGCTTGAATTTTCACTATATATTTAACTATTATGCATTTTTCTAAGAATATCTTAATCATAATAAATATCGATATTTTGTTTTAAATTCCACGGTTAGAGTTCATAAAACCTTCTACATATAATTTTCTTCTTAGACATCTCAATCTTTACACCTTCCAACGTACATAGAAAAAGGGAAACGTTCAAGATTTTGTTAGTGCTATTCTATTTGTTCCTTCTCAATAGTCATAAAAAATCTAATCGTAATGTGTTATAAAAACAAGGTAATAAGGATATGCATAATCTATCTACAACCTTTTCCTAAAAGAAACATGTCGGTATCGATGGATTCTGCTCAATTTCTCAGCATATATTTGTTCTGATGAAATGCTATTAAGAGCGAACATAATAACATTCTGTTAAGCTTCATGTTAAAAAGTAATGAATATGATATGAAACTAACATAGTCGCAGACTGAAATGCCCCTCTAACTAGGCTAATCTCAATCCGATCCAATACATTTAACTTATTCTAATTTGCTGATTAATTTTATTAGGCGTGCTTTCGTTCTTTAATTTCAAATACGATATGATAACACTATTTCCAATGCACTAAGACAAAAACATAAGTTTACGTAAATTGTTTTCCTATTTTGTCATATTAAAGAATTTTTAAATTTTAAATTACTTGCGAAATTTTCAAATTAAAATGTTTATAATTTATGAGATGTAACATAAATGATATTTTTAAAGTGATGTGATATCCTAAAGATAAAATATTTCTCTTAATGGATTTTTAAAGGAAATTTTGCCCTATTTTGCCATATTGGGGAAAAAAAAAAAAGAAAACGATTTTTTTTTTCTAAGTTATTTTTCGTTAAAAGCAAAAAAAAAAATCTATAACTTTGTTTTAAATTATCACAGATTTATAGTTCAACCATTCGTTTTAAAGGTATTGGCGAGCTCTTTTGAATGATACCCGTCATGAAAATTTACTCCCCTCGAGGGGACACTTCCCCCCAGGTGGGGAGGCGAAGCTCCTACATACACAAACATTTTTTTCCATGTTAACTATCTCTATTACAAAAAATATATGTTCGTTTCATTTGGTTTAGTGCAGTCTATATACGTTAAACTCTACTTACCTGCAATTTCCCCCATAGACGTAATGTATTAGAATTCTCTTGATTGTCCCTGTACGCGAACCATTTGCTTGATCTTAACGAAAATCTTACTGTAGCATCCCTATATGATACACATTTAGAATACCAAGTTTGAACTTTCTGCCATAATTTGTTTTTGAGATATGCTGATAACAGGCAGACACACTCACAGACACACACACGAACAATTTGCTAAAAACATGATTTTCGTATTCAGGGGACCTCAAAACGTGTAAATATAACAAAATCTCGCGTTCGGAAATTTGACCCAAAAACAATACTTTCTCTACCTAATGGGTAAGAGAAAGTAAAAATAGTAAAAGTAAACTTTTTTTTTACTTTTTTTTTCTTAAATTAAGAAAAAAGTAGAAAGTAAATAATTGGACAAAAAATAGTTTTTTTTTTTTTTTTTCTAAAATCTGACCTAAGAACAATATTTTCTCTACTCTTTTTATGGATCAGAAAAAGTAAAAATTAAATAATTAGAAAAAAAAAAAAAAAGGTGAAGGTCTCCTACTAAATTTAGACATTAAGTATATTATTTAAAAATAACGACGCTAAAACTCATTAACACACAGTTTCAGCAGTTTATTCTTCTGAGAGGGAGAAAAAAAAAAAAAAAAAAGATTGAAGTTTTCACGAATGCGGAATGAAGTAGAATCAAGGGTTGCTTTGCGGTAGAGAGATTTTGGCGTTAGCTACGAAAATGCGCCAATCTGTTCTGTACGCGCCAACATTTCGGAGATACGCCTCCCGGTCCAGGCATTATTTTCACTCAGTCGGAAAAATAAAATTTCAACAAGTATAAACGGTTCCACAGATGTTCAGCTGCAGTTATTGTTGTTTCAAAAGTAAACATTTGATGTTCCACAAAATGCTGTCGTAGCAGCAGATATTATTATTAAAGCAGTAAGATTGATAATGCTTTTTCGACATCTGTAAAACAACTTTCACTTTCATTAGATCTGTTTTCTGTTTGTTCCACGTTCGATTGCATTTTATCGATTGCTAGTTTTAAAACTTCAAATTATATTAGCTATACATAAAGTGACATATTCCTATCTAATTATAAAGACACTTCTCACATTTCGATACATGTAAGTTCTTTTCCTCTAAACATTTTAACTAATGTCCGTAAGTTTTATACAAACTTTTTCCAATTAACAAATTTACATATAGATCTGTAATTGATTCGGTCGTAAGTTGAAAAAAATAATGATTGTCCTTATAAACATTTAAAAAGTTGAAATAAAATACATTATTTTTTTATGAATTTTTTTTATTTTATTTAATGAATGCTTCCATGACACCTGGCAGGGCAGAATTGTCATTGATCATGTTTTGTAATAAATGAGTCTCTTTATCTCAGAATTACAATAATTACCATTTCGTTTTTCTGCAATGACTTGTAATACAACTTATAAACGCATAATGACATTAATTTAATTTAAAGAGAAATTTTGAGCTGCATATTTAATATAGTGACAAATAAAAAGTAGATTTTAGGTAGTAAAATCTTTTTTTACAGATTTTTTTTTTTTTTTTTTAAACTTTTTTAAATTGCTGGTCATTATTTTTCTTAAAATAATTACTATATATTTTTTTTTCTACTTTCTTTGTTTCATACGTTTCCCTTTGACTTATTTAATGCGCCGTAAAAGAGAGAAACAAATAAATCTAATTTGTATTTTTTTTTTTCTTTCATTAAATAAATCAGAACCAGCTGTCGCTTTAGAGCTTTGAGAAATTTCTAAATGTGCAAATAATTTATTTCTGTTTCAAAAGTATTGGAATTTAAACAACTCTTTTTCTTAATCTTGATTTTGATGTATATTTATATATTATTTTATTGAACTATTGAAAATTGTACCCTTAACTAAATCTAACGGAACGTAATTTGAAATTTATTTAACAATTTAAACAAGAAACTGCAAAATTAGATGCAAAAGTTAAAACAGTCATAAGTTTGTACATATTTATTTTTATTTTTCTTAATATTAAGATGTTTGTGTTTTAAAATTGTGAGTTAATATTTTGGAAGTGAATGAGTGAACAGTTATAGCATATTTTAGACATAAATAACAAATTTATAAAACAAATAAATAAATTTTAATTATTTCATACATTTTAAGTAATTCATTTCATTTTTATATTAACTTTGGGAATATTTTTCAAGTACGTTTAGATATTTCCCTTTGTACTTATAAAGTTTCACTACAGTTTTATAAGAAAAAATCTGGAGTGACTCCACTCGACTTTCCGAACATTGAGTAACTAACAGTTTTGTAGATAAAATAAAGAAAGAGGAGTTGCTAAACAAACAAAAAAGAGAAAACCATAACAGAGTGTTTGAGTATTTTTCTCCATATATCACACGAGGTTTTATTTAACGCTACTGAACTTTGAGCCCTTAGATCATAAGGATAAAGAATTTTTCGTTGTGTCCCTGTAAAAATCTATAAATGCTAGATTCACCAGAATGCTTATAATTAGTGCAACAGTGATTTATAATATTCATACAAATTTTCAGCTCAATTGAATAAGGCGTTTAGATGCTATCGCTGGTCTCATAGGCCATAAAGATAAAGAATTTTTCTTTGTGTCCCTGTAAAAAAACTGTAAGTGCTAGATTCACCAAAATCTATACAGTTGGTTCAAATGTGACCTATAACATGTGTACAAATTCTTTGCTGATATTAATAAGGCGTTTAGACGCTATCACACTTTTAAAAATTTGGCAAAGAATTCTTCTTTGTGTCCCTGTAAAAAAACTATAAATGCTAGATTCTCCAAAATCTATACAGATCTAGTATCTGTGACCTATAATATGTGTATAAAGTTTTTGCTCAATTGAATAAGGCGTTTAGATGCTATCGCACTTTTAAGATTTTGGTCCCTTGGCCATAATGATAAAGAATTTTTCTTTGTGTCCCTGTAAAAAAACTATAAGTGCTAGATTCACCAAAATCTATAGGGTTCGTACTATGGTGACTTACAATATACGTACCAACTTTCAGCTTATTCGAACGAAGCGTTTAGACGCTAGCGTGTTCACTCACAGACATACACACATACATACACACATACATACACACATACATACACACATACATACACACATACATACACACACACATACATACATCATCGTAAAAATAGTGAAAACGGACTCGTTGGACCTCGAAACGTATAGAAACATCAAAATCTCGAATTCGGATTTTTGACATGATTACAATACTTTCCTCACTATAGTGTTCGGAAAGTAAAAATTAATCTTTGTTTAAAAATATTTATTGTATTATATATATATATTGTTAAAGAAATGTTTTAGAGGAGCATATTTATAATGATAGTAATTTTAAGTTCATGATTACACTTCTTCATTCTTATTAAAGTAATTTAATTATAGTAAGATACAATTTAGTTGTTACATAATTTTGAACATGTTATGGTGATTCGTTTATTGAATCATAGCTTGATGTTTTTAAACAAATGACTGTACGTCTTTGCTTTACACAAAAATATAAATATTGTAACTCAGATCTTAATACAAAACGTTTCTTTAATGTTTAATTTTAGCTAGAATTGTATATTAATTGTTTAATATTAAATTGCTCTGTTAGATATCTGCTGTGTGGCATACCTGCATAACTTTTATTAGGTTATACTGGTATATCGCATATTTTACGTTTTATGAGCTAATTATATTTTGTATTTGTAATAAAATGTATTAAATTGTTCATCCGTGGTCCATCTAAGTGGTCCTCGCCTATATTCCATCATGTTTTAGAGAAAATCATAGAATACTACATTACGCAGGAGGACATGACCTGGGATGAATCTGACACTTTATATCTACTGACTTTGAGAGCAGATTTTTTTTTTATTATTATTATTACTTGTGTGGTTTTAAAACCTTTTTCAAAGATATCCATCTAGAAAAATTAAATATCAGCATTATAATGTTATCTTTACCAACAGTTGCATTGTCTGACCGAGGTCTCCTAGTCTAAGAATGCAAAATGAAAATGAAATAAATCGGATACCACAACATGTGGGATAAGAAATTAATATTTACATACAATGCCTATTATACGGAAAATAAAAATAATTAATCTTGGAATCTATTAGATTGATGTAGAGGTAATTTGTATCAATCATAGCATACTTCTATTTCATAAATTTTAAATTTAAAATATATATATATATATATATATATATATATATATATATAAAGTAAACGACCTAAAACAGAAGAAATTACGCCAAACTAAATCGAAAAATTTCACTTGATATGTAATTTTTTTGAAAAATGCTTTCCAGTTTACTTTCAGAAAAACAAAAAGAGGAACAACACTTTTTTTTTTTTTTTTTTTTTTTTTTTTTTTGTTGTTCATTATTAGAAGGTGAATAAATTTTCTGTTAATAAATTAATTTACAAATATTTCTGGGAACATTGTTTTACTATTTTTTAAATGCATATTTGAATTTATTTAAACATAAAAGTGTAAAATAGAATATTCTGTTTTTAACATTTTCTTCTTCTCTCAATATACCTTCCTATTACATTTTTTTTTTCTAGATACTTGTTTTCTTTCTTCCCGCAATTATTTCGTATACTTTTCCCTATAGTCATTATTTTTTTAGAAGATTTTCTAAAGATATTCATTATCAGTTTATGTTAAATCACTATAGTACAAAATATAATATGACAATTTATGTAGAACAAAAATAATCTTCAAGATATTGAGTAATTTTATATTTTGAAATAAAAATATTTCAGTCATAAAATTTAAGGCATCTTCTTTAATCATGGCATTTTATATCCTTTGCAAAATGATTGTGAAACTATTTGACGTTTAATTTCAACAAAACTACGATTCCTATTTTTTGAAACACTTTCTTCTTGACATATATTACTTTGCCACCATGAAATCTAGAAGCAGTAAGACTGGAAAATGAAAATAAGCATAAAAGTGTCATATTTATACATGAGACATTCAGAGGAAATTGAACTCTGTCATGATTAAAAATTTACGTTCCAGATAGAAATGCTTAAAGCAGTGGCAGCTTCTTATACATCCATATATGTCAAAATCTTTTATTTATTTCAATTAAAGAAAAAAGAAACTTTACTTTTAGAATTTTTATTATTTAAAAATAAAAGCTTTCCTTTATCAAATTTTTATTCTTATAACAGATTTTATTCTAACGGTATTCTCTTTCTAAGTATTTTGTTTTATTACTTCTCGTTCCATATTTTGTTGAAACTTAAAAGGTAAGTTTTTACTTGAAATAAATGTCTAACAAAGTCAAAACCTGAATTATTCTTTTATGTGAACCGTATAGGCGAAATTTTGTCATCCTTGTTTCACGGGACTACTTTAATTGCTAAATCAGAAGGCAAATCTCCATAAGCACATGTCAAAAAAAGATTTAAATATATATAGAGAGGATTTTTCTTGTGAAGCTATGTATATTTCTAAAAAATGAATGCTGAAACTATACATATTGTCTATAAATTAATCAAAATTTCATTATCTTATTTTTTATACCTGAATAGAGGCAAAATAAAATTTCAAATAAAATTAACTTTTAATAAATAATCTTTAAAATAACGTTTTTCTATATTTTTCGAACTATAATAATTTAAATAAGTTAAATTTAAATAACTACATTTTGATAAAATTGATTTTTCATAAACAAGTAAATTGAAATATAAGAATTTTATTTACACAGTCTTTAGTTTAACGTGAAACACTTTAATTAACGTTAAATTTTATTTCTGATTTGTTGGTTATGACTTAAAATTAAAAACTATCTTCATTTTTCATTTTCATAATGTTTAAAAAAGTTCCATACATTACAGTTTGGCTATAAAACGTTATCAAACGGTTTTAAAACGTTCTAATGAAAACATGGAAATTCTAAATTAGAACGTAAATATAAACATAGATTAGAAACCACATTCTTACAACTTAAATTAATTAAAATTATTTTTATATCATAATAGCATAAAAATTAATATTGAAAATACACATTTTACTGATCTTTAACATTTTATTACATGGGATGAATAAAATTTACCGAAAAAAAAGTTTTCAATTCTACCTGGTAAACTAGATTAAATAAGTGTATTTATAATAATAATAATAATATAAATTTTTTTATTATTATTCAAGTAGTTTTGTAAAATCTGTAACATTGGTGTTTTATTCAAATTTTAAACAATTTTTGAGGAAATATTATGAATATTTAAAAAAAAATAATAACACATTGATTTTATTTCATAATGAGACAGAGACTATCTCCAACACTTAGTTAATTAAAAACTGCAAAGAAACAAATTTATTTTGATGAGATAGCCTGTATTTAATTTGAAATACGCTCCTTAAGGCGATGAAGAGATTTTTGGATGGGAGTGCGATTGGATAACGGAGGACATATAGAAAATATCTGAATTTGTTCCAAATATAAAATTTGTTTCTGTTTGTGAGGTCCTACTCATTCTCATCAGTATGTTCCCATCAGCATCTAGGAAACATTCAAACATTTTATGAAATGTATTCATTAACTAAAATAGTTATGTGAAAAAAATATTGGAAACAGTGTCATAATTTACACATTCACACACACACACAAATAAATAAATAAATAAATAAATAAATAAATATAAAAAAGAATGAAATTACCGATTCGAAAGTTGCATTATGAGTTTAGAATACAAAATGAGCATAATTTTTTACAATTTTGTAAACAACGTTGTACCTGTTGACTTTGAAAAATATCATTTTCAGCTACATAACGGAAAAATCTTTATTTTATATTATTTATTGATTTTTTTTTTTTTTTTTTTAATGTAAAATGAGATTTGAAAAGTTTATTGAAGTTATAAATAAATATTTTGAACTCATAAAGTATTCGCAAACTTATAAACAAGTAATCGCAAATCGAAAAAAAAAAAAAAAAAAAAAAAAAAAAAAAAAAAGAATCAGTTATCATCTAAATAATTAAATAAACATAAAACTTCCATATCAATATGGCTGATGTTTAAATATTGTTTACTTATGGGACATTTTTTTTTTTTGTGTGTGTGTGTATAATTAAATAACATCAACAAATAACCACTGAATTAAAAGTGGTCAGCGTTTCGATCTAAAAAAATCACTAGTACACACTTCAGAAAGCATCTGCGTAACAATTAGTTTTTAAATGCATTAAAATTGCTTTATTTTGATGTAAATGTATGTTGTCCATCAAAAGGAATGGTATCATCTTTCGCACCAAATACTCGAAAATATTTTGCACTTTAATGGTTTTTTACTGGAATTCAGAAGAAAATTTTGTTCATCTTATATTACCTGCATAAAGAAAGCTATTTCCACAAATATTCTGACAATGCAATTTATGAAAACTTTCATTGCACGTTTTTAATGCATACAGTCGGCAGCAAAATTATTGAAGCACAAATTCACACATTATATATATGTACAGTCGGTAACAAACGTGTCCGAACACTAGCAAAAATTCCTATGTAAAAAAAGTACACTTAATAGTGTTTTGTTAAATAAATCCTTGTCAAATCCTGTTCTTAGACAATCTAAGAACAGGATTTGACAAGGATTTCTTTAGCAAAACTGTATTAAGCGTACTTTTTTTATATAAGAATTTTTGCTAGTGTTCGGACACTTTTGTTACCGACTGTATATATTTAGTTTGTTTGCTAATTTTTATCATCAACTTACTTTCTTATAAACAGCATAAGACTAAGATCCTGACTCGATAAATATTTACTTAACAAAAGAGTATGAGGTGCCCATTTTGTAGGTAGGAATTATTGCTAGTGCTTCAATAATTTTGCTGTCGACTGTAGATGTGTTGAGTTAGAAGTTTTAAGTCCACCAGTCGGATCCAGAGTTAGGTAGTGATGGTTTCAGTGAAAGTATCAAGTTGTGCATAGAAGTGTTGGTTGAGGTAAAAGAAGTTTGTTGTAAAATGTTACCTGCTATTTGGGAGTAATTTGTCAATATGGTTTAAGGGAAATTGTGCAGATAGGTGTCAGTTGGATATTGGTAATTTTAGGAAAAGCATTTATCGAAAATGAAGTAAATCGTTTCATTAGCTATTTACTTTAGAATGAATTCCGAATTAAGGAATTTCGTGTATTTTGGAGCGTGATTTTTGGATTGTACATTTTAGTATGTGCTATGATATAGTATTTGGAGACCAAAGTAAACTGGATTCACGCCACGAAGCTTCCAAGTGTTGAGGTATATTTAACTATAGTCTTAATAGTTTGTAGTATTGAGATATAGGTAAATTAAGTCTAAAACTATACTCCCTCTTAGTGCCTCTCTCTCCTTATACAAAAAAATAAAGATTAGAATTTAAGATATTCTTCAGTTGACGCCTGTATACACTTACGAAACCAGATGGGAATTACTTCTGAATCCCACAATCTGAGGCTCTAAATCAGCCCTAAACATTGCGTGTTTGATCTTAAGCTGTTAATATTTAATAAGAAGTGTCCTCGCATAATTTTTAAGTCTGATAATAATATTTTGATTTTATATAAATAATATGGGCATTCTAGGGGAATGTATTCTCATCAAATATAGTAAGAGCAAACTATAAGGTGTATTTGAAAAAAAATAATAATAAATAAAATGTATCACAAAAACTAAAAATATTTCTATCTATAAATTCTTTGAAATCCGTTGGACTCTTTTATCATGTGAAATATGAAAAGCTATTCACATCGGTCATTTCTGTGTACAAATAAAAAAAAAAATCTAGATACAAAAGCATATTCGTCTATACCTAATCAATACGAATAATTTTATCAGTTCCTAATAACGAATCGTTTGTCGAAACTCAATAAGTATACCAAAGATATCCCAATAAATAACTCAATAAATATGTTCCATAGATATCCCAAAGTAATATCCGTATACAAGTTTACGTTACTAAAGTTATGCAATTTTTTTTTCTAAAATGTGTTTTTATTTAGTCTTTTAATACACACAGAGGCAGGAAAACACACAAATGGTACCAACAACAACAACAAAAAAATCTAATTGATTCAGAAGATTTAGAAATGGGTAAATATAACAAAAACTCAGTTTTTGAACTTTGAACTAAAAACAATACTTTGTTTTCTGTGTATTATTAAAAGAAAACAATGTATATACATATATGAATAAAACGTATTCCTGAGTGGAAAAAAAAAACTAATATAAAAGGTCTTCCAATATTAAATACATGTAGTTGTAAAATAATAATAAATAAAATAAAATAAAATAATAAATAAGTAAATAGATTTCAATATTGTCTTTTTATTAATTGCTTAGCATATGACTATATTAGGCGAAACTGTTTTTTAACACTTAAACAGCAAAGTTTATTTCATAATACCAGAGAAATAAAGTAACAGCATATATATATATTTATTTAACATATGCTCTTTGTTTGAAAATATGTTACCTGAAATACGAAAAAATTGTGTACAATTTTTAAACTTTTATATATTTATTTATTTTGTTGTTGTTGTAGTTTGAGGACACAACCATATTTGAACATTTTATTTATTTTAAATCTAAAATATTCTACAAACATATTTAAATTGAATTATTTACAATAATATTTTTTTTTTTCCATGAAAAATATTTTCTTGTTTTTCTTTCACTCTTAATATCGCATTGAACCTAAGAATATTTGCTAACACATTTTTCACGTATTTGCAAATCAAATAAAATCTGTTTTGCAAAACACTGTTCAAGAGGATAATTTTAAGACAAAAGATTAAGCTTCTAGATCTAAAAATCTCAACTATATCTCATAATATTGTATTTGCTTTTCAGGTAGTATTTATTTTTCACATCTTTAAAATAGTTAACAATTTAATTTTCTGAATGAAATATACAGATAATATTTTGTTTGCATAGAATTATTATTAAATATTTTTGACATATTATAAGATTACTTTTAGAATTTTTTTAAAGCTCTTATCTGAATAAACGCAATGATTCACAGAATCAAGTTTTTAGAAGTTTCTATCACATAACATTAGGAATTACACAAAATATAATTCAAAATCTATGTAGATTTTGCATTAAAATAATATTTATTATTATTATTATTATTATTATATCAAGTGATTGACACACGATACTTTTGTTGTATCCCAGAAAAATATTTAAAAAGTAAATTTTAGATTTAGAATTTCACATCAAAATGAAAATTTAAAAAGTTAAATTTGTTTATGTTAATTTAAATTTTAAAAAAATATAAATAAATCTTAAAAGAATAAGCAGTAGGATAAAAAATACGTAACAGAAATTACTGCTCCTATTTGATGTTTTAGTTAATTTTTTTTATGAATTTAACAGATGGATGGTTGGGTTTTACGTCGCACTAGTGCTGCGCAGATGGGCAATTGGCGACGGTCTGGGACACACCCCTAGAGGTAGTCCGGAGACATGCCATCACAATTTTGATTCTCCTCGGAAGAGATGGCTCTCCCGCTTCGGTGACCCCCAGAGGTATAATTTGTGATGGGAACATGGAAGACATTGCGGCCACGACAGATTTTACGTGCACCAGCCACCATTTGTGTACACGACGGTCTTTGGCCGGCTCGAGTACCGAACCCGCAATCTTCCAATTACGAGGCCGGTGCTCTACCGAATGCGCTACCGCGGCCCTATGGATTTAACAGAATATTAATATTGAATTAGAGAGCGTATAAAATGATTATATATAAATTTTATGTCATATGGAAAATTCAACTTGATATCTAAAACAAATTTACATTTATATTTTTATTTTTATTTTTATGCTTAAATATTTAAGACAACCAAAATGTTTAGTGTATGGTAATCAATTAAAATATTTTCAAGAATTGTATTGTTGTTTGATGGTTTGGGAGTAAAGCCGACATAACAGTACTTGGGTCTGAATCTGAATAGGATGTCCTACGTGAAGGTCTTTCTAACGAAACGTAGACCGTACTGCCGCGAGTTTTTGAAAAAAAAAACATGGAAACCTCTAAACGACTTGGCCGATTACCGCCTTTTAAAAAATATGGCACTTACCATCTACTAGCTTCGTTTAAGAATTATAAGTTCATTGTTTCTTAATTGATAGCTATCTTCAACAGTGATGACACATGATGACTTTAATTTTGTCAAATGTGATTGAGCGTAAAGTGAGAGAAAATTATTTGCATTTTTTAAATGATCAGAAATACATTTATTGTCACTGAAATTCTGTATTTAAAAAAGTACTTATAAATCTCAGCTGAAATTCAAACTTTAACGTTTATCGACTTTTTAAATAACACATTATACATTTGTATAACATATGTAAATGTATAACATATTATACATTTAAAAAATATTTATTACAATATTAGAATGATTAATTATTGTTTTTAATAAATATTCTTGTTCGTTTGATTTTGAATTTTGTAAGAGTTTGCTTCTTAAATATACACAAATTCAGTTAAATATACTCATGTTGTATGAGAAATTTGAAAAAGATAAACAATTCTAATATTAAAAATTCTTTGTTAAAAAACGCTTAAAATACATGTATGAAGATAAATTCCATTAAAATTATTTTAGTTAATATTATTACAATTTCTAAAAAAATAAATCATTTCTTTTTATACATTAGCGTGGTTATACACTAACCTGTATTCTAGACATTAATAATATAAAATAGTACTTACTAAAACAATTATTATTATTATTATTTTTAATGGGGAATACATTAATTTACTTTTAGTAACTATGGAATTTAAAATATTGCACTTAACACTTACTTATCCATTTCTTTTAACTTAAAATATTAATTTTATTTAACACTATATAAATTTTCGAGAACTGTACTTTATAAAACATGTTATCACGTAATTAAAAATAAATAATAAATCTCCCTTCCACAAATTGATTTTAAATTTTCCTATTGATACACACAAGGAAAAAAAAATAAAATTTAGATAAGAATTTTTAGGGTATCATTAATTTCTTAGAATAAAAAGTGATATTAATGAAGACAAATAACTTATTAAACGCATTAAGCTTCGGAAAATGAAGTAAAACATGGTAGTTTTATAGATAAATATTGCAGATGTTCGTATTTTTATAAAAGTTAAATTCAACACTTGTTATAATTGGACATTTATAATTGAAATAAATGAAGGTGCATTACTCTATTATATTTGGAATAGATCTTAAGTATTCTTCTAGAAAGGCAGTATAATGAAGTTACTAGATGAAGTTAAAAAATAAAACTTGCAACTATTTTAATATTCAACTCTTACTATTTAAAATACAGTAAAATTGAACTTCAACAATAAAAAGGCATTGTTTCAGTGGAAGTTTATTCGATCCTATAAAAAAACATAAAAATTAATTATAGTAACCGTTATAAAACGTTAATTATTAAATAACAAAATATTGTATATAATTTGGTCCGAGAAGGCAACGTGTAACACGATGTCACTTTTCATACCATGTGACATTTAGATAAATAGCTAATATCGTCTTTTATTTATTTTTAAAAAGACATTTAAAACATTATTATAAGAAACTTCCTACACATATTATGTAATATATGTGTTCTTCCTTAAAGAATATTACAATCAATAATAATAGGAATCCTTACTAAAATTTCAGTATCCCCACTAGTTTACTTTAACATTGTATGCTTTCGTTAAAATGTACTGCAAAGCAAAATGTATTTTTCTTTTCTTTTTTAAATAATTTTTTTTCCCAATAATTGCATAAATTGTGTTTTTTCTTCCTTTTAATGGAAACTCGACAAACTAATTTATTAAATTCTGAAAAAAAAAAAAAAAAAAATTATTTGGACGATTAATCATAGCAAAGCTTATTGTTAAGGAATAGCGATGTGAAAAAAGCAGAATGCTATGACACACTACACAATTTAATGAAGAAACTTGTAATGTTTAAACCTTTATTTCTTGTATCGCTAATCTTTCCTGGATTCAAGAGGGCAAGTAATGATAATATTTATCAAAATCCATTCAAATAGAAATATGCACATGGTTATTATAAAATATTTAAAGTTGTAAAATATTTTTTAAATAATTTCTTTATATATAACATATTATATATAAATATTTTCTAATATTTTTCTTCTAATAATTACAAAATTTATAAACTTTTATAAACTTTTTATTATTTTTTATCTCATGTTTCAAATTTTTAGAATAACCAATAATCCATACTGCTCCTTCCGATATTTTTTTCTTTCAATCTTAAAAAACTCTACAAAAGCTAATTGCTTTGTTTATCAAAAGTTTGGGAATTGAAATGAATAAATGTTTATATTTATTATAAATACATGAACGCAAATGCATGACAAACACATTTTAGTTTTTATTGATGCTGTATCTGAGATATAAAAAGTGAAATACACAGATATGCTCAAAAAATCTCATACGAAAAAAAATTTGGATTTAAAATAATATACATTTCGCATGTGTATTTTTTAAACCAAGCATAATCTGGCATTAATTTCCTCATTTAAAAAAAAAAAAAAAAAAAAAAAAAAAACTAGTTGGCATAGGTGGACTCTGCTCAGTTCCCCATCATATTTATGTTCTCAGAAATTTCTAGTGCGAGACATATTATAATCATGTTAAAAGAAAGGAATTTGACCAAAGCTTGATACAGTGACAGAATGAAATCCCCGCCTAATAGGCTATCCACCGTTCACTTCGATATATTTATCTTATTCTAATCTATTAATTTATTTTATCGGGGTCAATTCCGTTGTTTAGTTTTCATGCTACTATTTCCAATGCAATAATCCTCAAAATTCATATTTATATGAAAAATTTACAATTTCGCTATGTTGATGAAATCGTAAATTACGAATAATTTACGAAATTTTCCTAGTAGAATATTTTTATTCAATCATGTTCAAAGAAATATCATGAACGTAATTTTGAAGTTGTCTAATGTATTTAGAATCCTCAAAATGGAAGTTTATGCTCAATTTTGCCTTATTTTGACATGTTAAGTAAAACGTAAATTCCAAATAACTTACGAATTTTTTAAATTGGAAAAATCATAGTCTATGATATTCATGCCAGCATCCTAAATAATATTTCGAAAGTGGTCTGACATCTTTACGATGAAAATATCCCTCAAGATTGACGTTTATGTGAAATTTTCTCTATTCTGCCATGTTAAGAAATTCGTAAATTTCCAATAACTTACGAAATCTATATACATTGGAAAACTCATAGTCATTAATATGCATGCCAGTGTCCTAAGTAATATTTCAAAAGTAGTCTGACATGTTTACGATAAAAATATCTCTCAAAATTGACGTGAAATTTTGCCCTATACTGCCATGTTAAGAAATTCGTAAATTTCCAATAACTTGCGAAATTTTCAAAGTAGCATATTTATAGTTACTGATGTTCATTCCGACATCAAAACGGATATTTTAAAACTGGTCTGACATTTTTACAGTAAAAAGTTTCCATTTAATGCACGTTTAAGGGAATTTTTGTCCTATTCTCCCATGTTAAGAAAATCGTAAATTTCTAATAACGTACGAAGTTTAAAAATCGAATGTTTCAAATAAATAGGGTTCTTGCCAGTGTCGAAAGTAATATTTTAAAACTGATCTGACCTCTCTGCGACAATTTGTTCTTGAGATATCGTGTACACAGACTAACAAACTAACGGACTAACACACTAACAGACTAACACACTAACACACCAATAGACACCCTACAGACAGACACCATAGAATTTTTTTCATTTTCGGATTCCTCACACCTGAAAACGTGTAGAAAAGTCAAAAAACCGAGGTCGAAAATTTTCACGATTACCTAAGTTCCCCATACCTATAGTATGATGGGGAACTAAAAAAACTCTTAACACTTACTTTACTGCGTCTTCAATTTCACGAGTTCTTTAAAATACCAAAATGCTCGAGATCTTTTTTTTCCTCCCCTTTTTCAAGTTAAGTGTAAAAACAGGTGCAATTGCTCTTTCTAAGGGAGAGGTAGAACCAACTAAAGACCAGCATTTCCTCTTGGCCTAGAGTAAGTTTTGAGGGAGAAATTTCAATACAATTTACTATTTTAGTAAACAAAGGAAATCTTGAAAGAGAAATATTAAACAAATTTTTAACTGGAAAAAAAAATCTGCTGTTCATTGAATATGTTATAATTTTCGTTCTTACTCTAGAACAGATTATTTTTGAGGCAGATTTAAACAATAGAGAAATAGTATAATAAAGAATTTGGAAGTGTTCAATTTTATCTGCTAAAACCTTTACGTAGTAAATATATTTCAAAACTTTAAAAGAAAGATTAGAGCTGTGAGTACTAAAGACTAAACCATTAAACTTAGTTGAAACAAAGAAAGCAATGGCTAGTCAATAAATAAATAAATAAATAAAAGAGCTTTCACTTAATGGGGGCCTTTCTAAACATACTTTATTGAATTTTGAAAGAAATCCAATATGTAAAACCAAAAAGTAAATCTGAAGTCTATTCTTGTTTTCTAAGTAACATATAAAAAACATAAATTGCACAAAACAGAATTTAATTAAGTACGACAAGACTTTTTTTTTTTTTTTTTCTATTCTTTCATATAAACGCGGTACAGATTTAATATTAAACCCTCTTGAATGCTTGTAATTTTTTGTTGTTATTTCAAAATGTTTATTGCATTTGTTTAAATAAAAAATCTTCGCTAGAAACGTCCGAGCTACTTCGGTGTAAAATTTCAAATTTCGCAAAAAAAGCCTTACTAAAGCTGTTCCATTTTTTAGCACGATATTTCTCAATTTTGTTTTAAATATTTTTTAACATTATGTGACGGGAGAAAAAAAGAGGATTGTATTTTAATTGATCTACATCTACAAAAAACGTAAAAAAAAATAAAATAAATAAATAAATAAAAATTGTCTTATCTGCCAATTCAAAGAAAGGAAAATTTTATGCGTTCATATTTTCTGACAGAAAAATAAATGCGTTAAATTTTCGAAATTGAGTTTTTGTTCTATTTACAAGTTTTAAGGTCACATAAATCAGTAAATCCTGTTTTTTTTTTTTTTTTTTTTTTTTTTTTTTTCGGTTGGTCTATGTGTGTGACTGTGAGTCTCTCTTTTATCAGAATATCTCAAGATAAATTATATCAGAAAGTCCAAACTTGGAATTATGAATGTGTATGATATAGGATGCTAACTTTTAGTTGAGATCTCGCAGATGGTTCGTGTACAGGGACATACTAGAGATTTCAAATACAATACCTCGAAGGGGAAATTCCTGGTAAGTAGAGTTTAACACCTACAGACTGCACTAAACCAAATGAAGCGAAGATATATATTCGTGTTTCATGCAAATTATGTTTCATGTAGAATATGGTACAGAAATCATTTACTGTTCCTTTACAAGGCTACACAAAAGAACTAGATTATAGCGCAACAATACTCGAAAATTGATGGAAGTGTACTTCAGGTTGTGTTGTGTGTTATTATTATAGAATTATATTTAGGTCCACCATGTAATGTGTATATAAATTTCAGACAATATAAAAGGCTGCCAATATTTAAGCCACAACATTTCTTTTTATTGGTAGTGGAAGTGCTTTACTGTAATCTTTTACTATGTCCAAGAAAGCTGCTCAGGAATTTAAATTTATTTCTCATAGCTATATGGTATATATATATATATATATATATATATATTTGTATAGTTTTACGTTTTTAGGCTTCCTGAATACCGAAGTCAAGTGTTTAACGTTTGGTCTTTGTCTGTGTCTGTTAGAGTAAATTAAATATATTTTTATATATTTAGGCGATTAAAATGTTGTATTTTGAAGATAATATATTTTTCACTAAAAAAGTTTGTTCAAGATTGATAAGTTTCAATGTTGGTGTGAAAGTTGTCTGAATAATTTTAAATGATCTTTTGAATTTAATAGCAGATTTTAATTCTATATAAATATAGGTACAGTAATAAAACGGGGGAGTGAAGGGGGGAGGGTGAGGGTGGCAGCACCCACACACAGAATTACTTGTACATTAAGCTGTTACGAAGCCTAATTTGAATTGTTTTAACGTAGGTTGTGAGGTTAAGATGTCAGAACGTCACCACAGTTGTTTTAATTATGCTGGATCCAGCAAAGTAGGAAGTGGGGACGGTTAAAATCACTCCGTCGCCAGTGGCTCGGTGACGGTTGAGGTCGAGATAGTTTTGTGTCGGCAGAGTGCTGCATTAAAAGACTTAGATTTTGAATATTAGTTAAATTAGAAGTGATTTTTAAAAGTACGGATTGAAATGTAGTGAAAGGAGGGTGTAGGAAGAAGTATAAAAACAGAGATGGTTTTAGTAGATAGTGTGGATGTTGGAGGATCTTATAGCGAATGTGATGATTCTTATTTTGGTGAATATCGAAAGTATAGAAGAGGAGATTTAGTGGCGTGAAGTTAAGAAGCGTTGAGTGTTGGTGAATGTCTACTAGTTTTCGGAAGGTTCAAGCTGGGATAGAAGGGAATCCTCTGTCCCATAGTGAAGCAGTATTAGTAAAGTACGAGTGCAATCGTCTCTACACCTTCGACTATCTGCTGTGGTGAGATATTTAAGATTATCTACATAAATTGTTGATTGATATATTTTGATTAAGTAAAACGTTGACTGAGCTAAGCTTTAGTACCAGGCCGCCCTCCCATTAATCTGCTCAAATAAACTTTAGTTATTGTTATTTAAAGTCTTGTGTTCTCTTAGTAATCTAAGTATTTAAGTTAAGATGGAGTTTGCAGGAACGCAAACTCCACAGTGGCGCCCAACTCAGTTCGACATCCCCCCCACTCGGGTTTATTTTACTGGCTCAAACAATGTACTTAAATTTTTTGAAGATCTTGAACAGTATTTTGATATATGTAAAATTTACGAGGCTGATAAATTTAATTTATTAAAATACTCCTTAAAAGGAGATGCTAAAATCTGGTATGACACCATTGCCTCTAGAGCTCTAGGCCAAAATCCTACGTATGAGGATTGAAGCTCAAAATTAAAAATTCATTCTCTTCTATTATTGATAAAACCAAACTACGCCAAGAACTTTATACGACAAAGATGTCGTTTTACGATAAACCAACCACATTTTTATTACGAAAATTCGACATTATAAAGCAGCTGGATTTAGTTTTATCTTTTGCCGCTGCAATGGAAATCATAACACCTCTTTTGACTATTCCTATTCAAGATTACCTTGATCTGAAACCTATCACCTCTTACGACAGTCTGTTTCAAACTTTAGCCAAATACCAAGAACGACACCCTCCAAGGGCGGAAAACACCTTTAATCGCCAACGGGGTAATGGAATTATGCAAAATTCTAGGCGTGAAAATTTCACCCCCCCTCAAAATTTCAATCGCTATCAACAAGAACGTCAATCGCCGCAGACAAGGCGTAATAACTTTCAAAATTCTCGAAACGATCGTTCTAATCAAAATCAGTCTCAAAACTTTTCTCGAGCTGATAGAAATAACAGAAATTTTCGTAACTCTCGTAATAACCAGAGTCGTCAGTTAAACGAGTAAGTGGCTTTTGTGAGGACGGTCAACAGCCACTGAATAACTCAACCACCTCCGTATGTTTAGACACTATTTGTATCAGTCCGGTGGACCTTCCTAATTTAAATGCAATAATTCATGATATTTTCATACCTACTTATTGGGACACTGGTGCTGAACGCTCCTTTCTAGCATATGAAACTTATAACAAGTATTTTGACTTTAAACCTTTAAAGCGGACAAATTTAAATATTACAATGGCTCAAGGCAAGTCCTGTGTTAATAGAGGCGAAGTCAGCCTGAATGTTAAAATTCATAATTTAAGTGTTAATTGGCCTTTTTACGTCATCGACAATCTTCAGCATCCCTGCATTATAGGGTTAGATTTTATGAAAGCAAACAATGTTGAAATTAATTTTGCCAGTAAATCTTTACATATTGATGATTCTAAGTCAAATTCTAAACCTGTCGAGCCGACAGAGTTAATTGTTAATTTAGAGGAAAGTGCCCTCACTCATATTGAAAAAATTGATTTTGTTAATTTTCTTAATCAGTTTAAACAGTTATTCTCTGATACACCTGGCTTAACCCATGTTGTTTACCATGAAATTGACACTGGAACTAATAAACCAGTCTTTAGTAAGCCTTATCGATATGATCATGCTAAACAAGATATTATAAATTGGCATATTGATAAAATGTTACAAAATGATATTATTATGCCTGTAACTTATCCTTACGCATCTCCTGTTGTTTTATGTCGTAAGAAAAATGGTAAAACTGTTACTGACCCTGAGGCATGGAGATTTGCAATCGATTATCGTAGGCTAAATTCTATCACACAATATCCTCAGTATCCCTTGCCTATAATTGATGATTTGTTAGCACATATAACAACAACAAATTTTATGTCTACTCTCGATGTGACATCGGGTTATTTTCAAATTGCAATGAAACCCGCTGATATATCAAAAACAGCGTTTATAACTAAAAACGGCACGTTTGGTTTTAAACGAATGCCTTTCGGATGTTCAGGGGCTGTAGCGACATTCCTAAAAGCCATGGAAACTATTCTTAAACCTGTTTTGAATAAATTTGTACATGTTTATCTCGATGATATAATAATCACGTCCTCATCTTACAATGAGCATTTAGATCATTTAAAAACTGTTTTTACTCTACTGCAAAATGCAGGATTAACTTTAAATTCCTCTAAGTACCATTTTGCACGACAGGAAATTAAGTACCTAGGCGTCAAAATAACGCCTGCTGGTATTTCTGTAGATAATGAAAAAGTTCAGCCAGTTTTAAACATGCCCCCTCCTACAACGTCCAAGCAAGTTTTGAGAATTCTAGGCATGTGTGCTTGGTATGGGAAATTTATACCTAATTTTGCTCACATATGCGAGCCCCTCTTTAAACTCAAAAGGAAAAGAGTTAAATTTCACTGGTCAAATGAAGCACAAGAAGCATTTGATAACTTAAAAACTATACTTAGCGCTCCTCCTGTACTAGCTCATCCTAATTATAATATTAAATTTCAAGTAGCTACTGATGCTTCTTCGTACGGCATTGGTGCCGTTTTAAGCCAAGAAGGCCGCCCAATAGCATATGCGTCCCGTACGCTTAACACTGCAGAAAGAAATTATCCAGTAACTGAACGTGAATGTTTAGCAGTGCTTTGGGGACTGCAAAAATTTCGTTTATATTTTACGCAACTTCCAGTAACAGTTGTTACGGATCATGCGGCATTAACTCGGTTAACAACTGGAAAGAATCTCTCCCCTCGCATGATTCGATGGACTCTTAAGTTATCTAACTTTAATATAAACATCGAACACCGACCTGGTTCTGACAATATCGTAGCTGACGTTCTTTCACGTACTATTCAAACTCAAGAAAATAAGATTGAATCTAATTATACAAATCAATCCCTTGCTTTAAATGAAAAAAATGATCAGTTAAATTCTACTATTAAAGCCTCATATATTTATCATTCGCATTTAAAGGCTAACCGGTTCAATCCGAAGTATTAGCAAACGTGACTGAAACTTGGGTAAAGGAAATTGAAAGTGAACCAGTAAACCAAGGTGCGTCTACAAATCTAGCCACTACTTTAAACGATAAATTCGTATCTGATCAGGAAAAAGTAGCTTTAGCGCTTATGCCAGCATCTATGTTAAATTCAAGAGATCAATTAATCCAAGAACAAAAAAATGATCCCGAATTTGGATTAATCTGTAAGTATTTAGACGATCCTGAGTCAGTTTCATTAATTGAATCAGCCATTGCCTTAAACTGGTCCCAATCTTTTTCTTTAATCGATGGCTTGCTTTTTTATTCAAAATTATTATCATCTTATGGCGAATTACGAGTTGTAATTCCCCAATCTCTTCGTCAAGCCATCCTATTTGAGTTTCATGACTCTCCAATTTCGGGGCACTTTGGCATTAGGAAAACTTATAAAAAGCTCAAAGATGCCTGTTACTTTCCTAAAATGAGGAAGTTTGTTAATGAATATGTTTCGAGTTGTCGCTTGTGCCAGCAATATAATTATAAAAATGTAAAGCCGGCCGGTAAATTAATTCCTATTAAAGTTGATTTTCCAAATCAAATTCTTGGACTCGACTTAATCGGTCCTTACCCCCTCTCTAAACCAAATAGATTTCGTTATGTGTTAGTTATGGTGGATTATTTTAGTAAATGGCTTGAATTTGTGCCTTTACGTAAAGCTTCGTCACAAGCAGTGGCCACTGCCTTCTTCAATAATTATATTTCTCGTTACGGCGGCCCCCTTCAAATTGTAACGGACCATAGTCCTCAATTTATAAGTAATGTTTTTAAGGCACTTTGCGATACACTCGAAATTAAACATGTCTTCACGGTTCCATATCGGCCGCAAGCCAATCAGGACGAACGTGTCAATAGAACTTTAATCAACATGATTGCGACGTTCATTGGTCAAAATCATGAAAATTGGGATCAGTTTCTCTATCATTTTGGCTATGCAATTCGTACAGCGGTAAGTGATGCAACAGGAAAAACTCCCGCTGAATTGTTTTTGGGCAGAAAGATTCTGACCCCCTTTCAAAAACTGGTATTGGTGCAGCAAAACGCATCTCAATTTATTACGCAAAATATTGAAGAATTGCTACCAGAAGTTCAGAGAAATTTGAGAAAAGCTCAAGAGCAGCAGGCTGTATATTATAACTTAAAACGTAGAATTTTAGAAGTAAAAGGGGGAGATAAAATACTCCTAGAATCACATTTTCTTAGCTCTAAAAAAGATTTTAAAGTAGCTAAATTTGGGCCAAAATTCATTGGGCCTTTCTCTGTTTTCAAGGTAGAACATAATAATCTGACAATCGATTTTAACGGCACCCCAACTACAATAAATGTTGACCAGATACGCATTTTTAAAGAGCGCACTCAATCATGTGCTGAAACTCTTGATAGTGATAGCGTGCAGGGTTCAAACCCACCTGACGAACAGTCCGTCGTTACGCCTAACCTCACTCCCCAGCCTAGTGCTCCTGATTCTTGTACAGCTGATAAACTACCTACTCCTACAACACCCGAACAATCTGTTCAGGGCACTTCCACTGATCGATCTAGTGTTAGCAGACCCGTCGCACAA
Source organism: Salticus scenicus (assembly GCA_963930645.1). Taxonomy (NCBI): domain Eukaryota; kingdom Metazoa; phylum Arthropoda; class Arachnida; order Araneae; family Salticidae; genus Salticus; species Salticus scenicus. The sequence continues at coordinate 81,038,733 of OZ005649.1, forward strand.
AAGCGAGCTTGTAGTGGGTCATCCAACCATTCTAATGTGAAATTTCCTAGGCAAACTGGTCGCAAACGCGACTATTCTTTTACTAATGGCTCTTTTATACCGCAGATAAAAAAGAAAAAAGCTTGGAATAAAAATTTTAAAAGGCCACAAACCCCCTCCTCAAAGTCCTCTGGAACACATCGCCCACAGAAGGTACTAGCAGTTCCAGATTCAGTGCACACCGACACTTTCCGACCTAGGAGAAAGGCAAGGATTCGAAAAAGACCTCCACCCTCTTCATCAGCTAGCGGACGGCACATGGAGAAATTCCTAGCAGCTCCTGACTCGATCGGCAAAGACGAGTTTTCTTCACACCACCGATTTAATACTCGGCGTCAAGCCAGACTCCGACAACAGGCTCAGCCATATGAATCACCTGCCGAACAAGCCTTTGTACAAGCCTTTTGGGATAGCCCTAGACCCCGGTCTGAAAGCCTGCAACCCTGTGGCCTAGCAGACGAGCACATCCACCAAGACCTCTAACCTTGCTGAAGTTACAGCTGCAAATTCACATCAGGTGATACCGTTTTCTATTTTTTTTTTCTATTACAAGTGCATTTCTGTCAGAGCTGAACAAAATGTTCGACGTACCTTGAAGCCTTTTTGGGACTTTATATTTTAAGAACTCTTACGAAAGTTATGGACTTTCCCAAACTAAAAATACAAAATTTAACTTAGCCATGAACTTTCAAATCAAAATTAATGTTCTGCTTCAATGTCAACATTTTTGTTCTCTCTTAAATATCTATTTTATGTATGTATTAAGTCTCTTACCTTGTAGCCATCTCCTGCAGAAAGCTGGTAATATAAACTGTTTTTTTTGGCCCCTTTGTAAATTTCCCCCCCTTTTTCTTTTGTCTTTCTATAAATGATGTATTTATAAACTGCATATTTGTATTTCTAAAACTTTTGAATATTTGTCTAAAAGTGTATCTGTATGTACTTTTAGAGGGGGAAGAAACTGTTTTTTTTAGCTATAAGCATAAAAGTCGTGTTTAACTATATAACATTAAAAAGACTAACTGCTCAGTTTTTTCCGCTTATGCTTTAGCTAAGGAGGGAGAAATATTTCTGTATGTAACCTATCTATTATGTTAATAGAGACGAACATGTCACAGTTTCTTCCAGAGATGAATTCTAACTTTTTTTTACTATGCATACTGTAAAAGTTTTTCCCATTTCAGACACACTCTGATGGACTATTCCTCTTAATCTGATGTTAAAAGCATTTTTATCTGAAGTGAAAGATCTCTTAATTTGATGTCAAAAGTTCTTTTTTTCTCGATGTGGACTGGCTGCCCATTCCGACGTCTACTCTAGTATGAAGAAAGTTCATCCTATTCTTCGTTTAGTCATCTCCCTTGCAGACGTAACGCTCCAGATACCAGTCCAGCCAGTACACTCCTACTAATAAAGATTTTCTCATGTTTTTCTTTAAAAAGAACTATTATTCTTGTAATTAAAACAAACTTTAAATGTCGCATTTGTCCCAAGCGACTTACTATGTAAAGACACGCATGATCAAGTTTGAATTTAATATTTTGCCTCCCTGGCCTAACAGGGAGACGTGTGTAAATCCTACTGTAAGCCTGGTTTTAGTTCAGTCAGAGTCCCGGAGTTCTCGGGGTAAATGTACGCCTTTTATTTAAACTTTTAAATTAATTTTTTTTGCGTCCCCGAGTTTTCGCTCAGGGACTTAACAAATTTTTAAGTTTTTCTCACCCGGTTAAAATTTAAGAGACGGCTGCACTCACACTTCAGAGATTTGAGATAGTTAGAGAGGGAATGAAGCTATTTAAATTTAATCGATCAAACCCGTTGGGGATTTTCCCGACTAAATTTTTTTTCTTGGAGGGGGACTGTGAGGTTGAGACGTCAGAACGTCACCACAGTTGTTTTAATTAAGCTGGATTCAGCAAAGTAGGAAGTGGGGACGGTTAAAATCACTCCGTCGCCAGTGGCTCGGTGACGGTTGAGGTCGAGATAGTTTTGTGTCGGCAGGGTGCTGCATTAAAAGACTTAGATTTTGAATATTAGTTAAATTAGAAGTGATTTTTAAAAGTACGGATTGAAATGTAGTGAAAGGAGGGTGTAGGAAGAAGTATAAAAATAGAGATGGTTTTAGTAGATAGTGTGGATGTTGGAGGATCTTATAGCGAATGTGATGATTCTTATTTTGGTGAATATCGAAAGTAGAGTAGAGGAGATTTAGTGGCGTGAAGTTAAGTAGCGTTGAGTGTTGGTGAATGTCTACTAGTTTTCGGAAGGTTCAAGCTGGGATAGAAGGGAATCCTCTGTCCCATAGTGAAGCAGTATTAGTGAAGTACGAGTGCAATCGTCTCTACACTTTCGACTATCTGCTGTGGTGAGATATTTAAGATTATCTACTGAAATTGTTGATTCATATATTTTGATTAAGTAAAACGTTGACTGAGCTAAGCTTTAGTACCAGGCCGCCCTCCCATTTATCTGCTCAAATAAACTTTAGTTATTGTTATTTAAAGTCTTGTGTTCTCTTAGTAATCAAAGTATTTAAGTTAAGATGGAGTTTGCAGGAACGCAAACTACACAAGATTTGCATAACAATACTCGTTATTTTACCCCTTAATCTCCAAACTGCATTTATAGAATTAAATTTCTGAGTGAGAGAAATTCGTGTGAGTAACACACCAGATCATTACTTTCTCTTACCCATAAAGTAGAGAAAGTATTGTTTTTGGGTGGAAATTTCGAAATTGAGTGTTTTTTATATTTACACGTTTTGAGATCCCCTAAATCCAAAAATCATGTTTTTAGCGGTTGGTCTGTGTGTATGTGTGCGTTTCTGTGTGTTTGTATGCTATCAGCATATATTAAAAACAAATTGTAGCAGAAAGTTCAAACTACGTATACTACATGTGTATGATAGAGGGATGCTACACTAAACTTTTCGTTGAGGTCAAACAAATTGTTCGCGTGCAGGGTCACCTTATAGAATTCAAATACATTGCGTCTTCGGCGGAAATTTCAGATAAGTCGAATTTAACATCTCTGAACTGCAATAAACCAAATGAAACGAATATATACATTTTGTATACGTAAAATCATGTTTCATGTAGAATATGGTATAGAAATCATTCATTATTCGTTTATAGGGCTTCCCAAAATATCTAGATTATAGCGCGACAATACTTGAAAATTGATGGAAGTGTATTTCAGGTTGTGCCGTGTGTTATCAATGTAAGATTATAATTATTTGCACTATGTGGTGTGTTCAGAACTTTCAGATGACATACAGGACTGTTAATATTTAAGCCCCATTATTATTATTTTTTATTGTTAGTGGAAGTTCTTTACTCTTATATTTTACCATGTCCAGGAAAGCAGCTCAGAGATTAAAATTAATTCCACATAGTCTTATGATAAATAATGTATAAGCTAACAGGGATGGAACACGGGCGCAGAATTCATACCACTATCAATGCAAGATTTTTTTTTTTTTTTTCTTAAATCAAAGATATTATAGTTAGAGAATTTTCTTAAAGAAATACCGGTATAAATTCTGCACCCGTGTTCCATCCTAAAATAAATATTCATTGCTTGGATCGCTTTGAATTTAATAACATATATTAATTCCATATAAATGTAGGTACAGCAATGATACTTGAAGGGGCTGTAGCCCCCCCCCCCCCCTCACACAGAATTATTTCTCAAAGATACCTGTTCCGAAGTCTAATTTGAATTGTTTTAACATAGGTTTGCATAACTCTACCCCTTAATCTCCAATTTGTACTTATAGTATTATATTTCAGGGTAAGAGAAAGTCGTCCGTGTGAATGACACACCAGAATATTTTTTCTAATAATATTATACAAGAAAAGAGGTAATGAAAATTATGCAGAAATACAATATATACATATATATATATATATATATAAATCTGTGTGTTTGTATGTGTGTGGGGGAGAGGTGTTAAATATTTCAATTGTTAATAAATACACATTAGTCTTATCTACGAAAGCTTAATTCGTAATCAGAAACTTATTTTAATTTTTATTGTTCAAGAAAAAAAAAATGCATTGAGATTCATTCCGAATTTACACCTGAAGATAGTTGAAATGCTTCCTTTTATCTCACGAAACCAAGCATGCAAATAAAGTTTTAGAATTTTTTAATTTAGTTATTCAACTAACGGATTATTCTTGGTATAATGACTTCATTTAAAGTTTAAAAATAGACAAAAGGAGACGAAAAAGTAAAACTCATTTATTCTTTTATTAATAGTTTATGGATTATAAACACATACTTTATATATGATGGGTATTTGATAGTAGAAATCATTGATCAATCTTTTGAAATCTTTAATTAAAAGAAACTTCCAAAATCTTCTCGAAAGACATTAATTCTGTTCATTAAAATACTGAAAATACTTAAAAGAATATGACCATTTAATTTATCTATTCAATATAACTCGTGCGTTTAAGATACATTTTAAGTAAGAAATTAATATAAAAATGAAAAAAATATTAAAATAATGTTCTCGGAGGATTTTTTTTTTTTTTTTTTTTTTTTTTTTTTTTTTTTTTAAATAAAAAAGGCATAAAAAATTTGGATTACATTTTACCAGTATAAAACCAAAGTTGTTTTTTCGGAGGGAAAAAAAAAAAAAAAAACATATTTGATTTGATTAACAACCTGACCGTTTAAAAAAAGAAGGACAAACTGATATATATATATATATATTCACTTCAAAGTTTAACAGTGTATTACAACGAAGATTAGAGCATCTTTTCATTAAAAAGCAAAAAACGTAACAACATAAATGTATATATGAAGCTTTTCTATTATATACAACCTTCACACTTAAGTACAAGCATTTTTTTTTTTTTTTTTTTAGAATTTTTAATTATAAGTGCAATACTATAAAAATAACTGACTAATGAAGAGATATATCTAGTCTCGGTGGTCTGAGGATTGAAACAACAATATACAACTCCGATTCAGAAAATTAGAATAATGAAAAAAATATGGTTAAGGGAATTGAAAATCTAATTTATCAAATAAATAATGTATGATATCAAAGACAAATTATCGTAATATAAATCTACATATTTTCTAGATTATGATAATGTAAACATTTTACAAAGAAATAAAAAAGTATATTTTAAATAGCAAATGAAAAAAATAAATAAATAAAATATTAGACAACTTTATAACTTAGTCAAAAAAAATTAAAATATGCAACAATTTTCCTATTGGTTTAGAGAATAACTATAAATTTTATTAAGTACTGCACTAGCATGTGTTCCACGGAAAGTAAAAAGTAGTTTGGAATTTGATTTCAGTTCAGCGTTTGCTTAATTATGGTACAAAAGAGTGACTCATCTCAGGCTGTGAAATTTCGTATTGTGCACTTGTGTGGTTGGTGCACGTAAAATCTGTCGTGGCCGCAGTGTCCTCCATGTTTCCATCAAAAATTATACCTCTGGGGGTCACCGAAGCGGGAGAGACATCCCTTCCGTGGAGGATCAAAATTGTGATGGCATTTCTCCGGACCACCTCTAGGAGTGTGTTCCAGACCGTCGTCAATTGCCCATCTGCGCAGCATTATTGCGGCGTAAAACCCAACCATCCATCCATCCGTAATACATTCTAGAAAATATTCGAGAGCTGGCAGCTGTATTAATTTTTAACGATAAATTTATGGTAAGAGGTTACTGACTGAGAATATCACTGAGTACAGCTGCATCAAACCGTATGTATTCCTTACTGAGATTGAGATACAGGTATTTTTTCAGACGTGAAGTAACGAATCGGAATTCTGGAATTTGTCTCGTTTCTTGTTACTTGCGTATTCTATTAATGTGTCATGCGGTCTTATCATCCACATGCCGTAGAGCAAAGTTAAAACATTTGTGCGGGAAGTGTGATGCGAGGTTTTTTACTCGTTACTTCTTCGTTATCCGTTAATGTATGATGTTGTATCTAACATGAGGGGAGGGGGGGATAGTTAGATGCGAAGTGATAGGTGTTTTATTCATTGCTCGGTATTTTTTTGTTACCGCAAGTCTCGATTTGGACTATTAGTTTTCGTATGATTTCGATTTCGGTAGTAGTCAGCGTTCATAATATTGTTTTTGTATTTTGAAAATTCATTATAGAAAAGAAATACTTCAAGCTTTTTACTTGCGTGATAGAGTATCGTATCAGTTTTGTAGCCAGAGATTCCTAGTATATTTCGCCTGCAGAGATAAAGTTGAAAATATTATTTTTTTAACAGGATATTTTTAGTAATATATTGCCGTGCCAATAGGCTACAATGCAATAATAATATTACTTATTATGCTACGTGAAATAACGCTCACCTCTAAAAGAAATGTATTATCATCAGATATAGTAAGAGTAAACTATAAGGTGTATTTGAAAAAATAATAATAATAAATAAAATGTATCACGAAAACTAAAAATATTTCTATCCATAAATTCTTTGAAATCCATTGGACTCTTTTATCATGTGAAATATGAAAAACTATTCACATCGGCCATTTCTGTATACAAAAAAAAAAAAAATCTAGATACAAAAGCATATTCGTCTATACCTAATCAATACGAATAATTTTATCAGTTCCTAATAACGAATCGTTTGTCGAAACTCAGTAAGTATACCAAAGATATCCCAATAAATATCTCAATAAATATCTTCCATAAATATCTCAAAGTAATATCCGTATACAAGTTTACGTTACTAAAGTTGTGCATTTTTTTTTCTGAAATATGTTTTTAGTTAGTCTTTTAATACACACAGAGGCAGGAAAATACACAAATGGTACCAACAACAACAACAAAAAATCTAATTGATTCGGAAGATTTAGAAATGGGTAAATATAACAAAAACTCAGTTTTTGAACTTTGAACTAAAAACAATACTTTGATTTCTGTGTATTATTAAAAGAAAAGAATGTGTGTATATATATATATATATGAATAAAACGTATTCCTGAGTGGAGAAAAAAAAAGAAACTAATATAAAAAAATCTTCCAATATGAAATACATCTAATTGTAAAATAAAATAAAATAAAATAATAAATAAATAAGTAGATTTGAATATTGTCTTTTTATTAATTGCTTAGCATAGTACTATATTAGGCAAAACTGTTTTTTAACACTTAAACAACAAAGTTTATTTCATAGTACCAGAGAAATAATGTATCAATAAATAAATATATATATATAGGGTTTAACCTGGCAAAAAAATTACTTTAGCATTTTAGCGAAAATAGGCAAGCACTATTTTAGCTTTTTCGAAAGTTAATTCTTTGGATACTATTGACTTCTTTTACTTAGCTTTGTTATCCTCAGTTTTATTTTCTATTCTTTTGTTCATTAATGATTTTAACCAAACATCCATATTTGTGACTTTAAAAATATGAATCAGGGAAACTATGTTTTGATTTTAACAATAGAAAAAGAGGTGCTCATATCATATGTGTAAAATGAAAAAGCAATTGAAAAATTAAGTAAAGTGTCGTGGTAGATAATCGTGAAATACTAGTGCTAAGAATGCTTCTATGAATCAAATTCTGAATTCTGACATACTTTTAAATATTTTTGCATTTAAATTCAATCATTGAAAATTAAAAATAAATCCAAATTACTATATAAATAATCATTCCCAAAAATTTCAGTCCTTTCGTAGTTTTTGCCTGCAAATATTACCAAAAAAAAAAATCCGAGTTATTATATAGAGATATTTTGTACAGTTATCCAGTTTTAGCTTTTTAGCGAAATTCTGACCAACATGTTTTAGCAAAATATGATACCTTTTAGCAAAATGCTAAAAAAACTAATGGCAGTTTAAACCCTGTATATATATATATAACATATGCTCTTTGTTTGAAAATATGCTACCTGAAATACGAAAAAATTGTGTAAAATTTTTAAACTTTTATTTATTTATTTCATTTTATTATTTTATTTTATTTACTTATTTATTTATTTAATTATGTTGTTGTTGTTGTAGTTTAAGGACACAGCCATATTTAAACATTTTATTTAAATCTAAAATATTCTACTAACATATCTAAATTGTATTATTTTCAATAATATATTTTTTTCCATGAAAAATATTCTCTCGTTTTATTTTCACTCTTAATATCGCAGTTAACCTAAGAATATTTGCTAACATACTTTTCCCGTATTTGCAAATCAAATAAAATCTGTTTTGAAAAACACTGTTCAAGAGGATAATTTTAAGACAAAAGATTAAGCTTCTAGATGTAAAAATCTCAACAATATCTCATAATATTGTACTTGCTTTTCAGATAGTATTTATTTTTCACGTCTTTAGAATAGTTAACAATTTAATTTTCTGGATGAAATATAGAGATAATATTTTCTTTGCATAGAATTATTATTAAATGTTTTTGATATATTATAAGATTACTTTTAGAATTTTTCTAAAGCTCTTATCTGAATAAATACATTGATTCCCAGAATCTAGTTTCTAGAAGTTTCTATCACATAACATTAAGAATTACACAAAATATAATTCAAACACTATGTAACTTTTGCATTAAATGAATAAATATTTGTTGTTGATTTTTTTTTAATTTATCATATCAAGTGATTCACACATAATGCTTTCGTTCTATCTCAGAAAAACATTTAAAAAGTAAATTTTAGATTTAGACATTCTCATCAAAATGAAAATTTTAAAAGATTAAATTTGTTTCTGTTTATTGAAATTTAAAAAGAAATAAATAAATCTTAAGAAAATAAGCAATAAGATAATAAATACCTAACGAAAATTATTGCTCCCATTTGATATTTTAGTTAAAATTTTATAAATTTTATAGAATATTAATATTGAATTAGGGAGCGTATAATATGATTATATATAAATCTTATATCATATGGAAAAATCAACCTGATATCTAAAAAAATTTACATTTATATTCCTATTTTTATGCTTAAATGTGTAAAACAACCAAAATAGTTAGTGTATGGTAAACTATTAAAATATTCTTTAAGAATTGTATTGTTGTTTGGTGTTTTGAAAATAAAACCGATGGGTATAAATCTGAATAGTATGCCCTGTGTGAAGGTGTTTCTATGAAACGTAGACCGTACTGCCACGAGTTTTGAAAAAAGAAAACATGGAAATCTCCGAACGACTTGGTCGATTAGCACTATTTAAAGAATATGGCACTTCCCATCTACTAGCTTCGTTTAAGAATTATACGTTCATTGCTTCTTAATTGGCCGCTGTTTTTAAGAGTGATGACACATCATGACTTTAATTTTGACAGATGCGATTCAGCGTGAAGTGAGTGAAAAATTATTTGCAATATTTAAATGATCAGAAATGCATTTATTTTTTACTGGAAACCCGGATTTAAAAATGGTACTTATAAATCTCAGTTGAAATTCAAACATTAACGTTTATTGACTTTTTAAATAATTAAAGTATATTTTTTATAAAAATATCTATTACGTTATTAGAATGAGTAATTATTGTTTTTAATAAATATTCTTGTTTGTTTGATTTTGAATTTTGTAAGAATTTGCTTCTAAAAGATACATAAATTCACTTAAATATACTCATATTGTACATGTAATTTGAAAAAGATAAACAATTCTAATATTCAAAATTCATTGTGAAAAAACGCTTGTGTGTATGAAGAAAAATACCACTAAAATTATTTTGATTAATATTCATACAATTTGTAAAAAAATAAATTATTTCTTCTTATATTTTAACGTACTTATACACTAACCTGTATTCTAGACATCAATAATATAAAATAATTACTAAACCAATTATTATTATTTTTTTAATGGGGAATACTTTAATTTAGTTTTAGTAATTATGGAATTTAAAATATTGCACATAACACTCCTTATCCATTTCTTTTAACTTAAAATATTAATTTGATTTAAGACTATATCAGTTTTTGAGAACATTGCTTTATAAAACATGTTATCGCGAAATTAAAAGTAAATAATAAAACTCCCTTCCGCAAATTGAATTGAAGTTTTCCTATTGATCCACAGAAAGGAAAAATAAATAAAATTTAGGTAAGAATTTTTAGGATATCATTAATTTCTTAGAATAGAAAGTGATGGTAATGAAGACAAATAACTTATTAAACACTTACCAATAACTTATTATTCGGAAAATGAAGTAAAACATGGTAGTTTTATAGATAAATCTTGCAGATGTTTGTATTTTTATAAAAGTTAAATTCAACACTTGTTACAATTGGATATTTATAATTGAAATAAATGAAGGTGCATTGCTGCATTATATTTCGAATGGATCTTAATTATTCTTCTAGAAAGACAGTATAATGAAGTTTCTAGATGATGTTAAAAAATAAAACTTGCAACTATTTTAATATTCAACGCTGACTATTTAAAGTACAGTAAAATTGAACTTCAACAATAAAAAGGCATTGTTTCAGTGGAAGTTTATTCGATCCTATGAAAAGATATAAAAATTAATTATAGTAAACGTTATAAAACGATAATAGTTAAATAATAAAGTATTGTATATAGTTTGGTCCGAGAAGGCAGCCTGTTACACGATGACACTTTTTCATACCATGTGAACTTTAGATAAATAGCTAATATCTACTTTTATTTATTTTTATAAGGACATTTAAAAAATTATTATAAGACAACTCCTACACATATTATGTAATACATTTGTTCGTACTCAAAGAATATTACAAGCAATAATAATAATAATTTAAAAAAAAAAAATCCTTATTAAAATTTCAATATCCCCACTTGCTTTTACTTTAACTTTGCATGCTTTTGGCTAAAATGTATTGCTAAGCAAAATTTATTTATTTTTTCTTTTTAATGTAAAAACTAATATGTATATATATATATATTCCATAATTGTATAAATTGTGTTTTTTTCCGACTTCTAATGGAAGTGCAATAAAATAATTTATTAAAATTTGAAAAGAAATATCACTGAAATATGGAAATGTAAACTTAGAATTAGAACCTTACAAAGGTAGAATTATTATTATTATTAATATTATTTTACAAAATCATTTTATTGCTGGTATACTGTTGGTAGGATGCTGTTTATGTACGAATCAAAGCGTCCATTTTTTTTTCTTACCACTACTTTTCATGGCAAATCATAGCAAAGCTTATTGTTAAAAAATAGTGATGTGAAAAAATCTGAATTCTATGACGCATTACACAATTTAATGAAGAAAATTATAATAGTTTAAAACTTTATTTCTTGTACTGCAAACCATACCCGGATTCAATTTACAAATAATGATAACAGTTATCAAAATCCATTCAAATAAAAATATACCCATGGTTATTATAAAATATTCAAAGCTGTAAAACAAGTTAAAAATAGTTTTCATATATATAATATACTATATATAAATATTCCCTAATATTTTTTTTATAATATTTATACAATTTATAAACTCTTATAACATTTTTATTTTTATTTTTCTTTCTTATGTTTCAAATTTTTTGAATAATCAATAATCCGTATTTGCTCCTTTCGCATTTTTTATCTTAAAAACTCTACAAATGCTAATTCATTTATTTATCAAAAGTTTGGGAATTAAAGTCAATAAATGTTTATATTTATAATAAATGCTAAACGCAAATGTATGACAAAAACATTTTGTTTTTTATTGATGACGTAACTGAGATATAAAAATGTGAACTACACAGATATGCTCAGAGAAATATAAAAATCTAATACTAAAACTAGTATGTTGTGGCCACCACATGACTTTCTTCTATCTTTTCCTATACAAATTCACTCAGTAACAATAATTAAAAAAAAAAAAAAAGTGGGACTTTGACAAAATTTTGGGTAAAATGTGAAAATTATTCTAAGTTTGTCAAAACAAGGAAACCGTGGGACTTTGACAAAATTGGGGTAAAAATGCAAAAATTTGTTTAAGTTTGTCAGAACACGGAAACCGTAGGACTGACAAAATTAGGGGAAAAAAGCAAAAATTAGTTTAAGTTTGTCAGAACACGGAAACCGTGGGAGTTTGATAGAATTAAGGGGAGAGGAAAAAAATAAAAGTGGGACTTAAACAAATTTTCACATTTTACCCAAAATTTTGTCAAAGTCCCACTTTTTTTTCCCCCTCTCCCCTTAATTCTATCAAACTCCCACGGTTTCCGTGTTCTGACAAACTTAAACAAATTTTTGCATTTTCCCCCCAATTTTGACAAAGTCCCACGGTTTCCGTGTTTTGACAAACTTAGAATAATTTTCACATTTTACCCAAAATTTTGTCAAAGTTTGTCAAAACACGGAAACCGTGGGACTTTGACAAAATTAGGGGAAAAAAGCAAAAATTAGTTTAAGTTTGTCAGAACACGGAAACCGTGGGAGTTTGATAAAATTAAGAGGAGAGAAAAAAAAAAAAAAAGATTTTTTTTCTAAGTTTTTTTTCGTGAAAAGTAAAAAAAATCGATAACTTTGTTTTAAATTATCACAGATTTATAGTTCAACCATTCGTTTTAAAGGTACTGACGAGACCTTTCGAAAGATACCCATCTTGAAAATTTTTGCCCTATATCACCCTGTTAAAAAGTTAGAAAAAGCGGGATGGCAACGCAACCTGTAAGACGATTTTTACCAAAAGTTGATAGGCACTAATTTATGTCAAGGTGCAACTACATACCAATTTGTATGAAATTCTATGCAGTAGTTCCAGAGATACAGTTGCCACAAAATTTTGTCACACACACACACACAGACAGACAGACAGACAGACTGACAGACAGACAGACAGACATTTTCTAAAAATGGTAAAATCGTGTTCTACATCTCTCAAAACGTGTAAATCCATTAAAAACCCAAAATCGAAAATTTTTACGAATCCAATACTTTCTTCTATTGAAGATAGAAGAAAGTAAAAATTTGGATTTAAAATAATGTACAATTTTTGAAAACAAGTATATACGCATGTATATATTTGAAACCAAGCACGATTTCGTTATTCCCTCCCCCTCCCCCCCCCCCTCCTAAAAAAAAAAAAAAAAAAAAAAAAAAAATTACCTCTTAACTTTTTCTTTACTGCGTCTTCAATTTCATGAGGTCTTAAAAATACCAAAACGCCCGAGATTTTTCTTTTCCTTTCCCATTTTGAAGTTAAGTTTCAACGCAGGTGCGATTGCTCTTTCAAAGGGAGGGGTAGAATCAACCAGCATTTTCTCTAGGCCCAGAGTATGTTTTAAGAGGGAAATTTCAATACAATTGACTATTTTAGCAAGAAAGGAAGTCTTGAAAGGAAAATATTAAATAAAATTTTAACTGAAAATAAATAAATAAAAAAATAATCTGTTGTTCTTTGAATATGGTATTATTTTCGTTATTACTGTAGAACATATTATTTTTGCGGCAGATTTAAACAATAAATAGAGAAGTAGTTTATATAAACAATTTGGAAATGTTCAGTTTTATCTGTCATAACCTTTACGTAATTTCAAAACTTGAAATGAAAGAAAGTATTAAAGCTGTGAGTTCTAAAGACGAAGTTAATTGAAACCATTGACGAAGAAGACCAGTTGAAAGACCATTGAAGTTAGTTGAAACTGAGAAAGCAATGACTACTCAAAAGTATATATATATGTATATATATATATATATATATATATATATATATATAGGTTTCACATAATGGGGGCAGTTCTAAATGTACTTTATTGAAATATGAATGAAAACCAAAACATAAAACAAAACGATAAACCCGAAGCCTATTCTTGTTTCCTAAGTATCACTGTAAAAAAAATCTGTAGTTTTTACAGAAAATATCTGTATTTTGTACATTAAAGAGCTGTTTTAAAGAAAAAACAGATTATTTCTGTCTTTTATCTTTTTTTCTGTTTTTTTCCTCCCCCTTTTTCTGTTTTTCCCTCTTTTCTGTTTTTCAGCACGCTGAAAACAAAAAATCTGTATTTTTTACAGAAAAAACTGTATTGTTTACAGAAATAATCAATTTTAAAGAAAATCAGTTTTTTTTTTTTTTTTTTTTTTTTTTTTTTTCTGTTTTGCGGGTGCAAAAATTTGTAAACTGTAACAGTAATATGACGCCGTGGCACCAGAAGGGGATGTGCCCACAGAGTTAAAAGGAATACGCCAATTTTCTTTAGTTGTCAGTAAACCAGAAATCACATTTTATGTGTTCGGTTTAAGTCAGAATAATACAGACATACATACACACATACATACATACATACATACATGCACACACACTCACACATATATATATAGGGTGTTTGATAAGTCTCGTTACACCAAAATTTCTCGAAAGGAAAGTAAATTCGCTGAACACGTTAATTTCAAAAGTTTCCTGGATTCAAATATCTCACATGAGGTATCACAAATGGGCCCCCTGGTAACCTGAGGGCCCCACGTGACACAAACTCCATCTTTTTTTTTTTTTTTAAGTAAAACATGTCTTTTTTTTTTTTTTTTTTTTTTTTACAGAAACGTGTTAAGCGCAAAAAACCTGTTCAAAAAATCACGTACTGTTTTTTTTATTTTGCAGCGTACGGGCCCCTTCAAAAGTTTCGCGCATTCGAATAATCTATAACTTAAATTATCATAAATTATCATGAAATGTAGAAAAGGAACGGGAGTTTCGGAGAAAACAACGGAAAACTCATAACGCTTTTATTCTTTTATATTTTGCAGTTTCGAATTCTGATACTCCGTTCACATTTCATACTAAATATTTTTAACAGTATTTAGCCTGGAATTACGCAAGTTTCGGAGAAAACCACGAAAATGTCAGACATAAATCTTTTTATAACGTTATTTATATTATTTTTGTATCTCAGCTTAATTAGCATAATTTCAAAATTAATATATCATTTTAAAACTTATTTGATTTGGATTTCAAGAGTAGACGTCGCAAATCACTGTCGCCAGATGGCGCTTTAATATTTTAAAATTTCAATATCTCCAATTCCAATTATGATTAAATTACTTGGGTAGATTAGATTGTAGCCGTCACCGGATTGGGGGTTTGCCACGATAATAATTTTCAAGGGTCGTTTGCACGAGGAACGAATAGATTGTTTCATATCATGAAACGCAGATGGGCGTCGCAATCGCCATAGAGCGGATATTTGCAACAATTAGAATTTTCAAAGGTATTTGCACTATGAGCGAGAAAGATGTTGTAGGTTCTAAAACGGGGAGAAAGCGCCGCAGGCGACACCAAGATGAAATTTAATACGGTGAGATTTTTCAAGGATCGCTTGCACGGTGAACGAACAGGCTGTTTAGATCATGAAACAGGAATACGGCGCCGCAGGCGCTACAAAGCGGGAATTTGCTATAGTTAGAATTCTCAATAAAGGTACTTAACAATAAGCGAATAAGTTGTTATATGTCCTGAAACGGGAAGAAGGTGCCGCAGTCGCTACCGAGCCGGACTTTTCAAGCATCGCGAACCAGCTGGTCGCTGAAGGCGGCTAGTATACAGCTTTTTTGTACCATTTTAAATGCTAAATATTCATGCACGTTAATGAATTTTGGTGTTCTGATATAACTGAATGTCTTGTTTATAAATAATACAAAACTTTCTACCTAAGGCAAAAAAAAAAAAAAAAAAAAAAAAAACTATGTTTAAAAAGGTAAAATACAGCGTGATAGACATGACAAAAAAGTCATATTTTCAGTGACTCATCTGTCATCTTTGTCATCCAATTGCTCTAAATTAAGACACATCCGAAATCCAGAAATTTTAATTTATACAAACAGGCTTTTCACCTCATATGCTATTTTTAAAAAGTTCTTAAATTTAAATGTAAAAAATAAATAAGTAAGTTTAATTATGTGACAGAAATGACGCAAAAAATTTGGAATTATTTTCTTTTTCAATTTTTAACTATTTGCTGCTTTTTATTTATTTATTTATTTATTTATTTATTTATTTTTTTCAATTAATTTTCTAAATTTTTAGTATATAATGTGCTGTATTATTTGATAGACCATTTTTTTTTTTTTTTTAAATGAATCAAGAAAAAATAAGTACATGGTGTTTGATAATATTTTTGGTTTCCTTTTTTCTTTTTTTTCCCATATTTTAAGTGTCCTAATCCATTGCTGAAATCTTTGAATTGTTAGACAATGATAGAAATTGTTTCTATAATCAGAAAAATAAGAGAAGGCAGTGTGAGTGCCCCACCAGATTATAATCAACAGAGTACCAGTAATTATTAGAGTACTATTTCCTTAATTCACTTATTATTATTTACAACACCATTTTTGAAATTAGTTAATTTTCAAAAGAAAATATATAGTGAGCTTTAAAGGGTTAAGTCACTTTTTGACACATGTTTTTGTTATATTTATCAACTTTGTCACCTTTTTACACTTATAAACCTGCCTTTCTTTTTATAAACAAGCAAGAAAGCACAACAGCGCCACCTGCTGGGAGGCTTACTCCAAAGTGTTATTAGGATAAATTCTCATTAAGATCCAACAAAATGTAAAATTTTGCGAAATTATGCGCAACAAAAGATGATATATAGCTATATGGGGATAATTTGCATCATAGTAGCGCCACATTCTGGGCGATTTAACCCAATTACAATCAGCACAAACTCATATGAAAATTTAAAGTTTTTCGGAATTCCGTCCATTATTTAATGAGATACAGCGCCCACAAAATTTTGATAAACCATACACAGACAGGCATGCTTATTTAAAAGTGGTCTGATCGTTTTCATGACTTTTCAAAGCGTATAAATGCATCGAAAACCAGAAGTCAAAAATTTTCACGAATTTAATACTTTTTTCTTGTGAATAGAAGGAAAAATCATTGTTTGAGATAATCTTAAAGAATATTTCTTATAAATTTTTAGCTTCACCAACTTTAAATAAGAAAATTATTCCTGAACACTATGTAATTTTGCGGGAAAGGGAAAAGAATAGTGGAGGAATATTTAAAGCTAAAATTATTCTTTATTTTATTTCATTATAAAAAAGAAATGTTTTAAAAATAATAATAATAATATACTAAACAAAAAATATTTCTCAACGTTTTTCAAGGATAAATTATGATTGTGGTAATTATTTTATTATTTTATCTTCGATGAAAGATCGACTATAGAACAAATTCTGTACGGGACATTCAGCGATGACGTCACGACCAAAGAACTCACAAATCAGCACATGTCACTGCCGCGCTGAAAACAAAAATCACGTGAACAGGGCATGACTCTCTCTGACCACCATAGAAGTAAAAGACGCCACGCCGTGTCCTTCGTTTCGCTAAAGGAAAGAAAGATTGACTATGACTTTAGATAACGGATGTTTGGATTCAGGGGTAAGTTCCATTTAATAATTATTGTTTTATATTTATTTCATTCAGTTATATTATGCTGATCGCTTTACTTATACAATCGAACCTAGTTAACATGAACACTGTTTTAACATTACCCACTTCCACATGATGATTAGTTTAGTTATATGAAGATCAGTTACTGATGAACTACTGATAACATGAAATTTTTTTTTATCCCCGTTGAGATTCACGTTAATGAGGTTCGAGTGTAATAGTAATTTTTTGGAGAAACATTATTGTAACATTTTGATTAATATAAAAACAAAACTTTAGGCTTCTAAAAATTCATGATTTATAAATAATTGATAGATTATTTTGATTGATAAATCATTTTATTTGAAATACAACATTGTATATTTCAATTGTTTAGTATTATGTACTCAGTATTTAACCAGTAAAATAAAAACGCATAGCCTAATATTTCGTATTTTAATATTTTATAGAAAAATATATATATATATATTTTTTTTTTTTCTTAATGACTGCTGATATTGCAAGTTTTTAAGAAAAAGCAATAATTCTGAATGTTAAACAATCTTGAATTGTGCCTGAAATTCTTATAATTACCGTGAGACAATATTCACTCGTACACTTAAAAAAAAAATTATTAGTCTAAGCTGTAGGGCCCACCAGTGCCCAAGCGGTTCTACACTCAAAGCTGGTAGACGAGAGGTGCCGGGTTCGATCCCAGGGCGCGCTCGTCGGCCTAGTCGTTCAGAGTTTTTCGTGTTTTTCTCCGAAACTTGTATAAATAAGGGCTAGGACCCTTTAGAAAGACCCCCACGTAAGGCACCTCTCCTTAGGCCTACGACCCTAGAGTAGTCAATCAGCCTTACTCCCAAAACACTAAACACCAGTAATCCAAGCTATAAACAGGTACAAATATTTATAAAATCAATAATAATAATAAATAGATAAACATTTATTAATAAATGATAGATTATAAATATTTATAGATTATATACATTTTCAAATTCATATTAATTTACTGCCCACATATATTATGTTTTACTTAAAGAAAAAGAAAAAAAAATCCAGTATTCCTGTGTTTTCATGGCTTATGTGAAAATTCATAAGTAACTTTGGAATTTTAGATTTCATAAATATTAATAAAAGCTGTGCAGATTTCGGACTTTGGGGAAATTTAGGTTGGCAGATTTCTGCTCCTCTACTGCACATATCAGGGGTCATTCAAGTTTTAATTTTTGGGGCCAATGTTTGTGGGAAAAAACAAATTTTCTGAAATTTTTTTAAAGTTTAATATTATTTTTAATGTTTAATAATGTTAACATGTTTAATATCATTTAACATTATTTCATTGAACAGGGGTCGATCCTGGTTTTAAATTTTGGGTCCCTTTTTTGTGAAAAACAAAATATTTTTGTGAATTTTTTTATTTATTTTTGTGAAATATAAAATATTTTTGTGAAAAAGTAAAATATTGTGTAAAATTTTCCGTTTTTACAATCACTTTATGTAATGCTTAATATCAAGTTAATAGAGTTTTGTTGAGCCAAATTAAGGCAGTAATTAAAAATAATACTGAAAACATTTAATAAAAGGATTATTTTTATAAAACAAAATCTTGTAAAGGGTCCCTTTTTATGGATTTAAATTTTGTGAAGGGTCCCTTTTTACGAATTTGAATTTTGTGAAGGGTCCGCAAAAGGGACCCAAATTTTGCCTGGATCGATCCCTGTTGAATCAAGTATAAGCATTCATTTAAAATATTAAAAAAAAGAATAACAACAATAATTATAAAATGATAATATTAATAAAATGAAATTTTGTGTGAAAGGCTTGATTTTATAAATTTGAATTTTGTAGAGGACCTTTTTATAAAGTAGAATTTTATGAAGGGCCAGTAGAATATTGTGAAGTATTGTAATCCTTATTTTCACAATGAATTTTGCATCTCAAGTATCTCTAAAACAAATGGTCGTAGAATATAAATTTATATTTGTGACTGTCATGACGTTTAGTAATAAGTACAGAACTATAAATGCCATAAAATGCAAAAACATGGAAAGCTTGCTTCAGGTCAAAAAAAGAGATGACCCTTCGTTAGGCGAACGAAGTAGGCACGGGTGCTGCAAACAATGCATTGCTGCTTTGTTTGCAACTCTTGTTGCGTTTGTTGCATTGTTTGCAGCACTCGTGCCTACTTTGTTTGCCTGATCGAAGGTCGTGTCTTCTTTTGACCCAAAATAATTGTTGTGAATTTTTTGTATTTTATGGTGTTTATTTGAAGTTTTGTACTTATTACTTTAAAATGCCTTTTTTTTTTTTTTTTTTAATGACGTCTAGTTGTAAACTTCCAACTCTGGTCTTGGCATAAGCAAAATTCTATACAACGAAAAACCTTTGGCCCCAAGGTGTGCGTTATAAAAATCCCCTACCGTATTTAATTTCTATGTAGAAATATTAATATACAGTCACCTGGCCTTATTCTCAAACACCTTTTAAAATGAATTTTTTAAAGTTACTCCTGTAGTTAAATTTCACTTCCTGTTTCATTTCTTATTGATGTTTTACTTATTACCTAGAAAATATAACTTTTTTTTTTTTAAATTAATTTGTGTTAGGTTGAAGTTCTGATGCACCCGTCGGCCGAAGATAGTTTGTGTTCCAAATGAAGGGTTGTATTTTTTATTTCTTTTTATACTTTCTTGTTTACCTTCAGTAATTCTCTTTTGTATTGTATATATTTTTTAATGAATTGATGTAATTTTGTAACTTTTACAATTTGATAATTTTATAAAATATTTTTAATAGTTTTATACATTATATGTATGTTTGATTTCTCTTCAGTTATTGGTGGTTTTCTGTTTGGTGAGAAGTTGGGGGCTAAGGATAGTTATTAGCTTATAGCTACTGTCCTTTCAGAAACTTCTCATTCACCCCTACACTGAGGGGCCTCCCAGATGAAGATCTCAGTGTTTTTTGGGGTATAATTTCATTCATTTGTATATACATTTAATTTCATTCATTTGTTTATATATTTCTGAATTTATATATTACTATATATATATAATAAAGATGATCTTTTAAGCATAGTAGAAGCCAAGCAACAGATACAAGATCACTGAAACACCAATGACCAATAAGATTTAAAAAACTTTTATCAGTGGATGAAATACACTAATGTAAAGAAACCAGATCTATTAATTAACAGCCTGCAAAACAAACGAATCAATAAACTGACACAACAAATCTTAACTTAAAACCATAAACTATATCAAAATTAATGAAAAAATAACCTAAGAAACACAAGATAGGAAGGAAGGAGATATATATTTATATAATAAAAAATTGTGCTTATTTAATCTGGGTGTGTATCGCCTGACTGGTGTCGCTGCTCTTACTTTCTGCAACTTTCCAAATGGATATATTTCAGTATCTACTGAGGAAAATTGCATGAAATTTCATATATAAAATATTAGGAAGAAAAAGTAAAAGCAGCATCACCTTTTGGCTGATATGCTGAAAGATAGGCTGAGATATTCCTAAATCAAGTCAGTGAAATTTTTCATAATGTGTATCTCACTTAATCGTCATAATTGTCTGCCATAGTGTCTCGCATGATAAAAGGAGAAATCAGTTATTTCAATTGAAAATTATTAGTTTAGTTAATTAAAAAAATTCTGATTGTAGCATCGATTAGCGAGTTGCACTCCAGAATTCAGAGAAAATGTTCCTGCTATTGGTACCGATATTTTTAATTTATTTGGTGCTTTTAATGCATTTTAAATGTCTGTTTTTATTTGAGACGGATCGTTCTCATAAATGGTCTAGCTGAGCAAGAAAGTATTCGAAAAAGAAAGTCATTTGAATTGCTAAAAAGAGGCATTTTAAATTAACATTAATATCTCAAAAATTAATTACAATTTAAATTTTGTTCACAATCCCCTTTGACACGGTACTTCTATGCAGTCGTATATCAATTTTTGTACTTCTATGTTCCGTGCAGGCAGAATATACAGGTGAAAGACAGACAAACAAACATCTTTTATTAATATAGGAATTTTTTTTTTGGTAGGGGGGGGGGAGGTCACCAAAAAGATATCATGCCCCAGGTGCCAGTTATGCTCACTATGCCACTGATCTTTTGTAATCTGCTAGAAAAAAGATCATTATTGAGGTATATTACGCATTGTTCATTTGCATTGCTCATACAGGATCTAATGTTGATATCATTATCTGTTACTTTTATGTCAAGAAGCAGATTTAAAATTATCTGGACAGAAAAAAAAAAATAATAATTTCTCCACAATTGCTGATTTAAAAGTATGAGAATGAGTAAGCTTTACTGTAAACAGTATCAATACTAAAGGTACAATAAAAGCTATTGTAGTTAAGAGGGGACAATACCTAATCTCGCTGGCAGCCTTCGCCCATGTTATTCTATGGGAAAATTTGTTGCTACAATTAGACACATTACCTAATGAATATTTTTGAATTCTGTTTTCGCAGTCAGAAAATTCATAACCGTTAAATGAGTACTCATTTTTGAAAAATTAATTTTTTTTAATTTTTACATTATAATTTTGAGTTTAAAAATGCTATTTTTCACAAAATGCATTTTTCTCATTTTCTAATTGCAAAATAAAATACTAAAATTTTAAAAAATCAATTTTTGGAAAACAAGTACTAATTTAATGCTTATGAATTTTCTAAATGTGAAAATAGAATTGAATAATATCCATTAAGTAATAAGTAATTATGTAAACAAATTTTCCCATAGAATAACATGGGCAAAGGCTGCCGGCGAGATTAGGTATTGTCCGAATCTTGGTACTCATGTGATGGATAGGTGTCTTAGTGTTTCTGTATGCCAAATATTTTTGTTGTTATTGTTCATTAGTTCAAAAGAAGTTCAAAGAAATTGCATAATTTGTGATCCTGTATCATATGGTTTTACAACAAAATTAATCTCCATAGATGCTGTTTCTGCTTATGAAGGAATAAAATTGAATTCTCATTCAATCAATTAAAATAATATTTTACTAAAATGAATTTAAATATTTTTCTAATGTTGCCTAAGAAGAAGCAAGCCAGTAGCAGAAACAGCACGGTATGGCAGCGAGCTCTGCAAATTGTTTAAAGCTCTACATACAATATACAAATCAATTTAACAGCTAAAGAAAGAAATGTTTAGGCTTAAAAATACATATATTTTGCATTATGTCTCGAGGTTACTGTATTTGTTGTATAGTCTTTATTTATTTTTTTTGTAGATGCAAATTTTACAAATTTTATGAATTGCTATTACTTTTAGTGACACAAGACGATTTGGCATTTATGGTGTAGATTCAGAAAATTCTGCTACTGGGAAAAGCAAGGGAAAAAAAAATTATGAAAGATTTCCGTGTTAATGTAAGTTATAATTTCATTTATTTTGATTATTAATATAATTGATTTACATAATTTTCTCCGTCATTCTTTAATAATAATGCAATTTCCAGATTAAAATGAAATGTGTCAACAGGGCCGTGTTATTGCATGGGCAAATCGGGTATTATCCCAGGATTTCCAAAATTGAGGCCTTAATTTTTTTTTTTTTTACAACTCAAGGTGATCGGTAACATCTTAAGCAATTTCAAAAATGTTGCAAAACAATAAAATTAATTTTAAAATGATAAAATAGGTAAATTTAAAAAAGAAAAAAAATGCTCTTTAAAGAGTATATAATCATGGGAGGGGAGGGGGGGGGAGGGAGAGAGAGAGAGAAAATGTACTGAGGAATGTTCTAAAACTTGGGCACCGGGCATCTACCATTAAAAGGGAAAAGACTTGCAATTATTGTTCTAGAATGTGCTGTTCTACTTGTGCTTACATCGCAAATGATGTACAAATTTTTGAGAGTTGTTTCTTGATTAATAAGATTATAGAAAATATCACAAATATTTTATTTAATATTATCATTGCAAACTATTCATGAATGGAAATTGTTTTGACACACGTGTATATATATGTAAATGATAGATAACGTAATAAAATTTAATCTTAAAATTTAGCAATTTATATAACTAAAACAATAACAACACGCAATAATATAGAACTGAATATATATATATATATATATATACATATATATATATATATATATATATGTCATTTGCTTTAGTAACAATTTTTCTTTGACTAAATAAGTTTTCCAGATATATTAACAGGATTTCTTGATATCCCCCCCCCCCCTTTTTAGATTACTATGACCACTAAGTAAAGAGAGAGCGATTTCAAATATGACTCAATTAGTATGTTTTAATAAATTAGTTTTAGTAATTTTATTATTCTTGATAAAAACCATTAACAAATCTGCTCTTTTTTAATGTGTATTATGTGGGATTTTTCTCTTTTCTTTTTTATTTATGGGACCACATAAAAGTAATAATGTATTCGCTAGCAGCGATAGCAACCAATTTTGAACAATAGTATACTCTGGTGCACAAATGTATAACTAAAATTTTGTGTTAATATTACATAGAGGTTCTTTTTTTTACCTAAAATATTTTATTTTTGTTTGATTTATAGATACAATTTTATGTACTAAGTTTTTAAAAAATAATGCATATTACATACATACAAGATAGTTATATATAATTAAAAGCTCATATCATGAATCATCTTTATACTAAGTTTGGTAACAGCCAATTTTAACTGCAGAAAGCTGTTATAGCAAAAATTTTAATTATAATAACTCTGTGTTTATATTTTCCTATTTTTTTAGTTATGTAAAATAAATATCACTCATTAACACATTTCTTTCAATAATGCATAAAAATAGTACTGGCCGAATACATAGCCTAAATTTGGCCGAGTACCGAGCATTCAGCAAATAGACCAAGTACAGAGTTACCGAGTACTCGGTACAGCTCTACTTATCAACACATGTGCAACACCGGCTATGTCTATAAGGATTGTTTTAATGAAGGAGGGTGAAATGAAACTAATGATAATAGTAGGAAATGTATTCTGTTGGAGAAATCATGTTTAAATGAAAATTAATGTGAAGTACTGTATATTAAGACTTCAACCTAGATTTAAATGTATGCATTCTGCAGAAAAGCACATTTAAAAAAAAATTCAAACTATGCTGAAACTGTCACCCCCATTTGAAAGCAAGCCCCCATTTTGAGCAATTGAAAGAAAAGCAAAATGTTAATTTTCTAAACAGGCTTGAGCCAGTTTAATATAAAATGAAATGATACTTAATGTAATAACAGGGTTGCCATGCTACCTGGAAAACTAGGGGAACCTGGAATACTCAGGGAATCTGAAAATTGACCATAAAAGCCAGGGAATTTGAAAATGGACTCTAAAAGTCAGGGAATTTGAATATTTTAGCCAGAATCGGGAAAAGTCAGGGAATTTCCTACTATGACTGCCAAAAAACAACTTTTCTGTCAATGTAGGGCCATTTTCCTGTATTTTTCTCACCTGCCATTTTTTTTTTTTTTTTTTTTTTTTTTTTTTTCCTTTTTTTCTTAAACATGACCTCTTAGAAAGACTCTGTGAAGGACAATCTCTCCTTAGGTAAAAGTAATATGTAACTTTTGTGTTTTAAAATGGCACCATAATTATTTTGCCCTCAATATAGCCCAATGCTCAATATACGGTTGCACTGAAATTTTCTTAGGACATACCTGGAAAAAATCAGGGAATTTCATTCTCCTATTTTAGTGGCAACCCTGTAATAAAATCATAGTACTTTTCATCGACAACTATAAATTCATTAAGTCCCCCCCCCTTTTTTTTTTTTTTTTTTTTTTTTTACCTTTTCGCTTACTATGTTTTAAAAAGTTCATTAAAAAAGTCTATATTTGGCAAAAAAAAAAAAAAAAAATGCATTATTTGAAGAGTTTTATTCTACCCTGTTATATGGGGTACAATGAAATCTGTTTGGCATTTACTTTTTGCTATTTTTCTTGTATAAAAATATTCTTTAGAAAATAATAAAAATGTATTTAGATAAAGCAAGTACAAGATTAAAAGTGTACATTAATTTCATTCATGCAAAATTGTGGCTAGTAAAAAATAATTAGTAAAATTTGTTTCTTTGTACCACATGTTCCCCATATATGGAAATGGATTTTAGTATCAAGTGTACCTTTTGTTTAAAACCTGTTAATATTTGTATTTATTGTAGATTTAAGATAGTATTTTATTTTATTTGAGTGATGCAACTTGTTTTTGTTCATAGATTATTGTATTATGAAACATACACATGTGTAACTAAATGTTGTATTTCCCAATAGTTAATTGTTGATATATATATATATATATATCTTATACTATTAAGTGAGCAATATTTGTATATTTCACTGTTCTCGAAAACGGTAGCTCGGACAGTCACGAGATTTAACACAAAGGTGCCCCCCGAAGGGTCATTGTGCACATCGAAGTCAGATTTTAGAATTTTTGATTAGTTTTTTCTTAATTAATTAAAATGTGAAAATAATAACCTTCTAATTTCTGAAAAATAAGCCATTTAAATTTTAAAATTTTATCCATAATTTAATTGTTTCCATTTTTTTTTGACAAAATAATAATAATTAATTTAAAAAAAACAAAAAAAAAAAACGTACATTTATTTAAAATGAGTAAAATAAATCAGAAAGATTAGAAAATAAATTAGAAATATCAGTCGCATCGTTACGAATAAGATAGCAATTGAAAGGGAATTTTTTTGTAAATCCGATGCATTAAACAGCTTATCAATCGGACAATTAGATTTTTTAAAATTAACTAAAGTATGAATTTTAGGTGGCAACAGCGGAAGATTGTATGGATACCGTTAGGAAAAAAAAAAATGAAAAATCTGCTTCACATTAAGTCACATGTTTTTTAAGTGGGATTAAAAATTGCAGTTTTCAAATTCTTTTAAATTTTCTCTCACGAACACAAAAATATAATATACAGCCTGTACACCACAAGACCAAACTTGCATTTCAAATTTCATCAATTACTTCGGTTAATAAACAAAAGTTATTATTATTATTATTTTTTTCAAATTAGGTTTTATTCTATCTTCGAAAAGATTTATGTGATCATAGATATAATATATATAGATCTATGATCCCCATATTATCGTGCACAGATTTTTTATGCCGAAAAAAAAGCTTTGGAATCAGCCATTAAGTGGTATTGAAGGAAAAAAGGAAAAAAAGAAGAATGAATTTGAAACTATATCTGGAGCTTTTCATTCACCTTTAGTAAATAAATTATTCATGAATTTTATTTGCTAAAACATTCGTGTATATTCCCTTGTGTATTCCCTCGGGGAAAGACTGCCATATTTTGGTAAAATCGCCGTCTTTTCCCGAGTGAAAAGGAATCACTTTTTTCTCCCCAATGATCAATCTATATATTATTACTATATCTATGTATGTGATACAATACATTAATAATTTGGGTTTTAAAAGATT
The DNA here is from genome assembly GCA_963930645.1 of Salticus scenicus. Taxonomy (NCBI): domain Eukaryota; kingdom Metazoa; phylum Arthropoda; class Arachnida; order Araneae; family Salticidae; genus Salticus; species Salticus scenicus. The sequence goes on from OZ005649.1 coordinate 81,065,546, forward strand.
TTTTAAATAGATTATTTAAACTCTATGAACCATATTTTTATTTTATCAGTTTCATTAACAGATCCTGCTGGGCGATTTTTTAAATTTTGGTTTTGAAGTACACGAACGTTTTTCGACAAGAAGTTTAATATAGCAACAGCCATTTTAATCTAAGTAGCGCATCAAATATATAAAAATATAAATGATTTATTTTTACACAAAATTTACAGAACAAATGCAGTTTTAAAGATAGGAAATTTATGTCAACAAGCACTATTTTAAACCTAAAAACCATTAAAAATATAAGCAGAATATAAAGGATTCTTATGCATAAACAAAAAAGAGTCTGATAAATTTATTAGCAAAATAGTCTACCCCTTTTCATACAAAAAAAAAAAAAAAAAAAAAAAAAAAAAAAAAATCCATCGCTAATATGGCGTCAAAAATTCAAAAGCCGCCAATGGAGCGACATAATAAAGTTGTGTAACACGATAATCTTTACCTATCTATTTATTTTTTTATATAATAATCACTATGCTAATTTATCATACAAACAAATGAGCCTCTGTGTGTTACTGCACTTGCACGCTTTCGAACAGAAATATTTGAAAAATTCAAATTAATAAATAAAAATAAATAAATAAATAAAAATATGTTTAATGGGAAATATATATAACCATAAAAAGATTAGTTGTCTAAAATACGGCAGAAATATAGCATATTGTTACACTCATAGCATATTGTTACAATGGATTAAGTCTATAAAATGGTGACAAAAATTCAAAAGTCGCCAAAGAGAACTATATTAAGGCTGTACTATCAGGTTTACAACCCATGAATTACATATAAACACAAAAAATTAATTGTCTCATGCGACAGACGTAGCCGGTCACTGCATATTGTAATATTTGGCGTGAAATTGCTGTCATTTAATGGTTGATTGGATAAACAAAATAAACATATGAAATAACGTAAAAGCAAATATTATGTTGTCTAAACCCAGTTACATTTGAGTCCAGTCCGAGTTACATGTGAACAACACGTATAGTGTTGTTCACATGTAACTGGGATTCAAATATAAAAGGGAAACTCCAATTTTTTCGATACTATCTATTTCGAAACTGTTATATAAAAAGCACCTAAATGGAAGCTCATTGGTAAACTATTGTCACAGGTAATAGGGACAAGCGCCCGAGTTGCAGTGGATGACCAAATCGCTGCCGAATGCAGCAGGGACCTGGAGCGAGCTTTTGAACAATTTCAGTAATTTATTTTATTTTATTTTTATAAAGCTATATAGAAACGAGTTTCCTCTAAATTTAGTGGCCAGCGAAGCGGGCAAAGACTGCTACTATATAGTAAAACTATCTTTATAATTATGTTAAATTTCTTTTTGCACATGTGCCTGCTTAAATTTTTATGAAAAATACAGGGTGATTATAATTAAAGTGACCTTTTTTAGACCTTCATATATCATGTGATATTAGATGTATTTTGTTGAAACTTATAGTACATGTTTTAAATGGACTATGGAGCAATGATATCTACTATAAAAACTAAGGACTTAAATTTTGAAGAAGAGATAGCACATTTCATAAAATGTAGAAAAGAGTTTTTGTAAGTTGGAGCATTTTCAAAAGGCAGTTAATATTTTTAAGGAAGGTGAATATTAAGTATAAATGGAGGGTTGGGTATACTGTGAGGGAGACAGCAAAAGCTAATATTGTTACAAAAAATAGCATTTTTCTGTTATGGAGAAAGTAGTTCGTAAAGAAATAGGCAGGTTCTAGTAAGTGTATGGACTTTATTTAGGAACAAAAGATTAAAAATTGATTAAAATAAGGAAAAATATTGCAAAACTGTTACTTAAAAAAAAAAAAAAAAAAAAAAAAAAAGTTTAAATATTTGTTATTTTAAAAACAAAAATGACATACTCGAAGTAGTGTACTCTTTCTGTCAAGGCCTGACTCTTATCACCTTCATAATCTTTCTCTGGTTTGGCAAATCTGCTTCTTCTGTTATTTTTGTTCAAGAACGCAGCACCATATCATGTCCAAATTTTGGTTGGATTTGGCACAGTTAGTTACATTTGTTGGATAAAATTTTGACCATTTCTATAGTGATTGCATAAATATATTTCTTCTTAATTATCAAGGTTTTTAAGTGTTTTTAAATCAATAAAGATACAGTCTAAATGTTAGCTAACGAACAAAGGTTGTGTCGAACACAGCTAAAATTTAGATGTGCAATGGTGCTGCCTCGTTTATCTGAAAGTAACAGCAGAAGAGAAGTTGCTTACCAAATCAGAGGAAGATCATCATAGCAATGAAGAAGTTTGGGGCCGCAGTTGGAAGGTCTACACACACTACTTAAAGTATATCATTTTTATTTATAAATTACTATCTATTTTGATAAAGTTAAGTTTTAACTAAGTTTTAAATGTGGCTAAAAGTTGATACCAAATTAGATTGCACCCGGTGTGTATCAAATTAGTCATGCTTTAAAGTATTTAAGACATAAAATCAGTGGCATATAGGTAGAGATGTGAGCGGGGAAAAAACCCGGGTTTAAACCAGGGAATAAACCCGGTTTTTTGGGAAGGGAATTTTGAAAGTTTCCAAAACAAGGAAATTTTGAAAGTTTTCAAAAGTTGTGAATTTAGCATTTTTTTTTTTTAAACCAATATTAGAGATGTTCTACGGCATTCCAAAATGTTATCTTACATTCTGTTGGTTTTTATGATCTTTCGATTTTAAAATAGTGCTTTTAACATCTACAAAATTAAAAATTACTACTATAAAATTTCATTAATTAACAGACTTATTTTTTGTTATTGCCGTGTATTTACATCTTAGTTCTGACTGTATAGTGTATACACACTGAGTTCAAAGTAACACTTCTTTTTTATGGCAGTCGAAGCTCATCATGTTTTAGTTGTATATATCTATGAATGTGAATCTTTAATATTTTATTTCAAAAATAAAACAAAAATGTTCCGAAATAACCTGTGTTCACTAAAATGATCAATAATATTGCACTGGAAAATATTATTTCAATTAAAATTTCAACAATATTAATAAGCAATAAATAACATCCAAATTGTTAATAATTAGCCATTGAAAAATTTATGTATTGATCCAATGCATTCAAAAATTATTGCTGGAATTTTTAATAACCAAAGAACTGATGTTTGATTTTGTTCCTCATGCTCTTTAACTGATTATAACAAAATTTCATAACATATTTTATTATGGTATTCATTAATTAAAAAAAAAAAGAAAAGTTATTTAAACAGGCAGACTAAACTTCATAAATTATTATTGTTAATAGCATAAATGTTTAATATTTTATTATTTTTTGTAAAATTGTCACATAATTTTCGATATCACTATCATTTAAGCAAGTAGAATGAAAAGGATATTGAAATAAGTTGTTTGTGCATTTAAAAGAATAAAATTAAATCTAAACATTCAGTATTAGTTTCTTCCCATCAAAGTTTCCAATGTTCCCAAAATTCCCGGTTTAAACCCGAAAATTCCCATGTTTATTCCCCTGAATCAAAATTCCCGGGTTTTTTACATCTCTACATATAGGGGCTGATGGGCTGCAGCGCCTTCCAAAATTTTGCAGAAAGTTAAAAAAAATAAAGATTAAGAATAATATGCATGAATTCTGTACATTGGGAAACATTATTAAACTTAACTCAGCCCTCCCCGAAATAAATCCTGAATATGCCCCTGTATGAAATAAATTAATTTTGAAAATAGGATTTTGGAATTAACCCTCGCTTTCCCAAGATCAAGAAAAATTGCATTCAGGTGCCGCTCGGCACGTTTGCCGAAAATCACCAGTGCGGCACTGCACTTTTTTGTATTGTTTTTTAGAAGTTGCAGCACTCCACTGGTTATGTTTGCTATCTCTGACGAATTAGTGCACTTTTCGAATGAGGCGGGGTAAACCAAATTTCATCTTCAAAATGGGGTCAAAATCTTGGGAAAGCGAGGGTTAAGGAATGTATACGATTATTTCCAATTTGCAATATTTATTTATTCATTTACATAGAAAATATGTATATTTATTTGTTATCTATTTTATTTATTTATTTTACAGAAATGTTTTTTTAACTTGCTAAAGTAAATATGTTTCTTTTTAGGTGTTTTCTTGGAATTAATCGGAGTCGAAGATCAAAATAAATTTGGAAGAAAAAAAGAATTTTTAATTTTTATATATTTTATTTATGTGTTTTATACGAATAAATGTTTTAATTTCATTTGTCTACTCAGGGTCAATCCAAACAAGAATTAGTTTTTTTTATGCCTCTTCACGAAATTCCATATTATAAGGCCTCCTTTACAAAATTCATATCCATAAAATAGTCCTCTTCACAGTATTTATAAAATTTGTTATATATATGTGTGTATATATATTATTTCTTTTTCACAAAAAATAAATAAAAAAATCAGAAAATTTTTGATTTTTCCCAAAAGTAGGCCCAAAAAATGAAAATCTGGATTGACCCCTGTTGTTTTATGCGTCTTCAAAATTTTGAATAGAGTAAAAAAATATATAGATTTTTCTTGCTGGAATATACAGGGTGGTTCAAAAAGTCCATGTGGCATGTGTTGTGTCAGGTCATAAAAGTGGGGGGGGGGGGGGAATAATGTCCATAATTAAATGACTCTATTTTAAAGTTGTCTACAGACAAAACAATGTTCAGAAAATTATAAAATTTTGTATATATAGAATTCAGAAGATGGGAATTAATTTGAGCTAATAAAAAAATATTTCGTCACCTGAGAGTTTTGTAATTAATTGAACATTTAATATACACTTCATATATTATTAGATATTTCAAATACCCAACTCACAAAGGCAAAATTCCCATATGATTAAGGCTGGGGTTTGGGAAGACCACAGATTATGAAAGTGATAATTGATGACACATGATTTTTCAGGTTGTCTTAATATCAAGAGTGAAACTTTTCAGGTGCATACCCTAAATTCAAGAATTTTGAAAATTTTTGGTCTCTGAATTTCATGATAAAATATTTTGTTTTTATGTAAATTTCTTGTTATAAATGCTTAATTTGCCGTAAATATCACTTATTATAGGTAGTCATTTGGTATATCATTACTGAGTCTTACATAATTTCATGCAAGTAATAGTTTTCAAAGTTATTGCATGTTGGGAAGTTTCACTCCTGTAATGTTTAGAGGAGCATCATCTTCCATAAAAAAAAAAAAAAAAAAAAAAAATGTGCATAAGCACTGACATGATTGTAGATCCTGAAAATTTTTATTCTGTAACAGTGATGCATTATTATTATTATTGTGAATTTTATCAATTGAATTTTCTGCCTCATTTTCTTAAATTTATTCTTACATTTCAATCTTTTGCGTTTCCTGGCAGTAACCATTATACAATTTATTTTTTATTTAATTCCTTTTAAGAAAAATATTTCTTTTTAAATTTTTTGTATTTATCAGAACAAATTCTTCAAAATAAAAAAAATCTGTATTGTTTATTATTAATAATGTTTCATTTGCTAAACGAAAAAAGATTTCTCTGTCTTCTGTTGAAATTATTTTTCCTATTGAAATAGCAATCAAAATGTGACTATATTTGAAAAGGAGAAAAAAAAAAAATGTTAAATTTACAGAAAAAAGCTGTCAGCCAGGACGCCAGTAAAAAACTGTTTTCTTGATGGGATAAAACTTTTTTAAGAACAGCCAAATTTTGTTATATAAACATAAGAATATCGTTATGTTAACAGAAGTACACTGTAATTTTAAAAGAAACAAAGTTTTTGTTCTGTAAAAAATTACAGATTTTTCTGTAAATTTCACAGAACAAAAATTTTTGTTCTGTAAAAGTTACGGATATTTCTGTAAATTTTACAGAGAAAAATTTTTTTGTTCCGTAAAAATTACAGATAATTCTGTAAATTTTACAGAGAAAAAAATTTTTGTTCTGTAAAAATTACAGGTATTTCTGTAAATTTTACAGAGAAAAAATTTTTTGTTCCGTAAAAGTTACAGATTTTTCTGTAAATTTTTACAGAACTCTCTTTAAAAATAACAGTGTTTTTCTGTTAAGAATAACGGTTTTCTTGTGTTAATTTGAAACATTTTTTCCCCGTAAAGAAAACGGAATATGATTGGCGTCCTGGGCTGACAATTTTTTTCCGTTTTTTTCACGAGTTTTTTTTTACAGTGTAACCGATAAAAAAACCTGCAGAAAAAAAAGTTTAAGTACGACAAGGCTTTTTTTTTTTTTTTTTTTTAATCTATTCTTTCATATACACGCATGAGGAAACTATATTTCGTTTCTCAGCGGTGGTTACTATATTATTTTCTTAAATTTTCTCTGGTACAGATTTAATGTTAAACCCACTTGGAGGCTTTTAATTTTTTGTTGTCACTCTGGCGATGATTTAAATATGACTATTGCAATTGTTTAAATAAAGATCTTCGCAAGAAACGTCCGAGCTACTTCGGTGTAAAATTTAAAATTACGCCGAGAAGACCTTAATAAAGCTATTTTCTAGCACAATTTTCTCAATTTTGATTTAAATATTTTTTTAACATTATGCGACAGAAGAAAAAAGAGAATCATATTTTAATTGATTTGCATCTGCAAAAACCGTAATAAATAAATAAATAAATAAAAAATTGTCTTATCTGCCAATTTAAAGAAAGGGATTTTTGCATGTTCATTTTTTCCAACAAAAAAATAAATACTTTAAATTTTCGAAATTGAATTTTTGTTATATTTACACGTTTTGAGGTCCTATGAATCCATAAAGCATGTTTTGTGAGGTTGGTCTATGTGTATGTTTGTGAGTTTGTTATCAACATATCTCAAAAATAAATTACATCATAAAGTCCAAACTTCGTATTCTAAATGTGTATGATATAGGGATGCTATAATGAAATTTTCATTGAGATAAAAAAAAAATAGTTCGCGTACAGGGGCACCCTAGAGAATTCAAATACATTACGTTTATGTGGAAAATTGCAGGTAAGTGCAGTTTAACTTCTATAGACTTCGCTAAACCAAATGAAACGAATATATACATTTTATATAAGTAAAAACATGTTTCATGTAGAATATCATATATAAATCATTCACTGTTCGTTTACAGGGCTACGCAAAAGAACTAAATTATAGTGCGAAAATACTTGAAAATTGATAGAAATGTACTTCACGTTGTGCCGTGTGCTATTAATATAGGATTATATTTATATCCACCATGTGATGTGTACATAACTTTCGGAAGATATACAGAGCAGCCAATATTTAATCCATAACAGTCTTTTTTATTGTTAGTGGAAGTGCTTTACTGTAATATTTTACCATGTCCAGGGAAGCTGCTCAGAATTGAAATTAATTCCTCACAGATATATGGTAAATAATGTATTTTTTTAGGCTAAATATTTATCTCTCTATATATATTTACACGTTTTGAGGCTTCCTGAATACCGAAGTCAAGTTCTTACGTTTGACCTTTGTCTGTATCAGTTTAAGTAAATTAAAAAGAAATAATTTTAGGCGATCCAAATGTTGTATTTAGAGGTTAATATGTTTGTTACTAGAAAAGTTTTATTAAGATTGATAAGTTTCGAGAAATATTGGTGTGAAAGTTCTCTGAATAATTTTAAATAAACTTCTGAATTTAATAATAGTTTTTAATTCTATATAAATGTATGCCCAGTACTGAAAGTGGGGGGGGGGGGGAATTGGGCGGTAGCCCCCTCACGCAGAATTACTTATCAAACAAAGCTGTTCCGAAGCCAAATTTAAATTATTTTAAGGTAGGTTTGTGTAACAGTACTTGTGATCTTACCCCTTAATCTCCAACCTGTATTTATAGTATTAAAGTTGAGTGTAACAGAAAGTCGTGTGAGTGATACACCAGATTACTTTTCTAATAATAGTGTACAAGAAAAGAGATAATGAAAATAATTCAGAAATATTATATATATATATATATATATATATATATATATATATATGCGTGGTTGTATGTGTGTGGGGGGGGAGGGGTTAAATATTTCAATTGTTAATACACATTAGTATTATCTACGAGAACTTAATACATAAACGGAAACTAGTTTTATTTTTTGTTGCTCAAGAAAAAAAATGCATTGAGATGCATTCCGAATTTGTATCTGAAGATAGTTGAAATGTTTCCTTTTATCTCTCGAAACCAAGCATGCAAATGAGAAATTTTTAATTTATTTATTCAACTAACGGATTATTCTTGGTATAATGACTTCATTTAAAGTTTGAAAATAGACAAAAGGACGAAAAAGTAAAACTCATTTATTCTTTCATTAATAGTTTATGGATTATAAACATATACTTTATACATGATGAGTGTTTGATAGTAGAAATCATTGATCAATCTTTTGAAATCTTTAATTAAAAGAAACTTCCTAATCTTCTCGGAAGAGATTAATTCTGTTCATTAAAGTATTGAAAATACTTTAAAAGAAAATGACCATTTAATTTATCTATTCAATACAATTCATGCGTTAAAGATACATTATAAGTAAGAAATTAATAAAAAGAAATTATTGAAGGAATGCTCTCGGAGATTTATTTATTTATTTATTTATTTATTTATTTTTTTTTTTTTTATATATATATAAAAGGCATAAAAATTTTCGATTACATTTTACCAGTATAAAATCAAACTTGTTTTTTCGGAGGGTAAAATACATATTTGATTGATTAACCACCTGACCGTTAAAAAAGAAAAAAAAAAAAAGCGGCAAACTGATTTCTTTTCTCCACTGCAGAGTTTTACGGTGTACTACAACGAAAGTTACAGTATCTTTTCATTAAAAAACGAAAAACATAAATGTATGTATGAAGCTACCTTTTACTGTTATATACAACCTTCACACTCAAGTACAAGTATATTTTTCTTTTAATTAGAGTTTTTATTTGTAAGTGCATTACAATAAAAATACAATAAAAAGCAAGATTAGTGAAGAGATATATCTAGTCTGAAGATTGAAACAACAGTATATAGATATTATTACCTGGCATTACTCGCATCGCGAGCCTTTATATCAATGGAAAATTATATATTACTTATTAACGTAAAATAGCAAAAAAAAAAAAAAAAAAAAGAAAAGAAATCAATCAATCAACACATCGATATGAGTTCTTGCTGCCTTCGGGAGTTGCTTTCTCATTGGCACCATGATGAGCCAGTGTCTCTACTGACAGAGGCAATGCCCTAACCAAACGCGCAAAAAATAAAATAAAATAAAACAAATAAATATATAAATAAATAAATAAATAAATAAATAAATAAATAAATAAATAAATAAAGCGTTCTACTTCACTATACAGTGACAAGGAGAAAAAAAGTATGGTATTTTTAATTGCATATCATAACGGGTTTGATAAATTAAATTTTGAATGTATCTGAAGCTTTGCAAGGTTCACTGCACAGTTATTTATAAACTTTATACAGTCAGTCAATAGCTCAATAACTTATAATGACGTATTTTTTTATGTAGCATATACTTTAAATGGAAAATGTTTGGAAATGATTTGTTCACTTATGTAAAACGCAATTAGGATCTAGAACTTAAAAAAATACTATAAATTATTGAACAAATAAAAGTAGTCTTTGCTCAACCACTTAAAAAAATACTATAAATTTTGTACAAATAAAAGTAGTCTTTGCTCAACCATTTTGATAATGTTACAGTTAAACAACTTAGATAAAATATATACTATCTATATGTTATTAGTAAAATTTGGTTATAGATAAGGAATTAGTTTCTTATTATAAATGATAAAGTAATTATACAACCAGCTTAATTTTATAAGTACATAAAGCAAACAAACGGACACTTCAAACCTTAGAAGTGTCAGATGACTATTTGATTGCTTTATGTAGTAATAAATTTGCACTATTTTTTAATGTTAGTTTTAGTCATTTTTAATAATACTGGCATTGAGTATGAGTTTTTTTTTATAATAATCATCCTAATTTAAGAAGTCCCTTTTTGTTTTCATTTTGATTTATTTATCTCAAGTTCAATGATCATTCATGTATATCATTTTGATCGGAATTATGTTATGAATTTAACTGAGCCACACTATCCCGATTGGCAGAGCGTGGATCTCGTAATCGTACAATTGTGGATTTCATAATCTTGCAGACCACACACCACCGCTAATGATGACTGGTGCACGTCAAATCTTGTGTGTTTTCAAAGTCATCCATCTTAAAAGGGTTTTCGGAATCGAGAAAATTTTTGTCTTTTGCAGAAGGAAAAAAAACTTGTGAATTGTCTCACAATCACCTCTAGTGTTAAATGCAGAGCAAAGTTGCCACTCAACCTCAACTATAACATCCGAAGTGTTTGGTATACGATAACTTTATGTAAATTTTTTAAACATAATTTATTATTTTATTTAATTGCGGTATCGTTTATTATACATATATAATGTCATTTCTAACTCCTGTAATTTATGTATCCATTTTTTTTCATTTAGTATGTAAGTAAATTGTTGTGATATCCATAAACATTCCCATTCCTTATTCTGAAATATGCAGCTGCAAATTCTAATTTAATTTACTACATTTCACATGTAAAAGAACAAAAATATTTACTATGTCGCAGTTTTCGCTTGAGAAAATCAGTGTCATCTGCGTAGATAATTTTTCACAGATGTATTTAAATATGAAATTAATTTAAGTTGCAATATATAACAATCTTAAATTAATTTATCGGACTTTAACCCCTTAACGCGCGCTGTCCTCGCTGCGAGGACGCAAAATTTAAGATCCAGCTTCAAAAATTCATCCCGGAAAATTTTTAGCAAAAATTTACGTTTATAACATATCAGACAAAACCGGATTTTTTAACCTTAAAATTTAAAATTTCTTTTAGTTTAATTTAGTTCATGAATTCCGGTGGCAGTATAATTTAAATGGTCTGAAATGTCTTGCGCCGCATAGGGTTAAGAAGTTACACATCTATAATAATCTAACAAAAAGCAGTTTTTTTGTTTGACATTTACTCTATCAATTAGATAAGGAAATTTTAAGCTGAGAAAAATCAAATTTATTACCATAATTTTTTTATGTTCTTCTAATGTACATGTCTTATTGCACAGTATAATTATGTGAATATTTAAAATCACAGCATATCAACTTTAGCAATATAAAATAAGGAAGTAATAAAAAAAAAGATTGCAGTATTATTATGATTATAATTATCGAATTGTAAGAGAAGAAATTATTTTTTATTTCTTTTTTAGTCTCTATGTAGGGGAGACCCGTGTACCTAGAAAAGCTTTTATTCAATGGCCGAAAACAGAGCCCTTGACCGGTTTAAAATTATGAAATTGATATTTACATATCTTTAGGATTAATTACTTCCAATTGGGATTAATATAAATACGTAAAATAATAAATCCTGAAAAATAGAAGGTTTTAAAATAAACTTTTCTCATGGCCCTAGGTACAACACCCTCTCATTGTACCTAGGGACAGACCTCATTTTACCTAGGGCCGCTTTTTTTCAGTTCCCAAAACCAGAGCCCCTGACCTGCTAAAAATCATGAAATGGATATGCAGATATCTTAGAACTAATTTCTTTTAATTGAGATTAATATAAACACTTAAAACAATGAATTCCGACAAATAGAAGGTTTTTAAATAAATTTCACACATGGCCCTAGGTACAACATGCTCATTGTACCGAGGGTCAGACCACATTGTACCTAGGGCCAGACCTCATCGTACCTAGGGCCAGATCTCATTGTACGTAGGGCCTCAGTGTACGTAAGGCCATCCCCTTAACCCTTGGCGCTCGGCATATCTTCCGTAAGACACGCCTTTTGGCGTTCCTTTAAAACATCACACGTATAGTTTCCAACTTACTACCTTTTGGCTACTGAAAAATTGTAATAATTTGTTTAATTTTACTTCATCATTAAATAAAATAAATCTTTCTCTGAAAATTTTCCAGTCGCCGAAAGGTAGCCTATAGTGACACGTTTTAGAAAAATAACATTTCATTTGCAGAGGAACAACTTAAGGCGTGGCTCGATTTTTTAATGTTCTTCCAGAAGGGACATACCAGCGATATGGGTTAAAATTATATTTCACTTTGTAATGAATATAAAATAAACATATAAACATATATTTTATGAAAGGAAAAATATCAAGTAACACATTTATTTTTCATATAATAATTATCATGATGTTGCCTTAATATGAAACACCGAATTTTTCTCTCTTTTTTTTTCTTTGGGATATACTCTAATAGCATATTTTTCTTCAATTTCTTTTTTTTTCTGGAACGTCTCTTAAATTTCTAGATCTTCCTGGTTTTCGGCCACATACTTTCTTTGAGTAGTTTTTGTACGAGGTTTTAGCTTCAGGAAAAGTTGTACCTGTTCAAGCATGACACACGACAATATGTTAGATGATGAAGGTTTCGAAATTTCAACAGGACATGAAACAAAGACATCCAGTTCCATTATTGTTGGTTCATTTTCTTACTGAAGAAAATCTTTTTTTGGAAATTTATGGAGGGAGCTTGTGTCTCGGCCACATTTGAATTTAAATATTCGCTCTCACCAGGAAACCATCTTAATTGTGTAATAATAGAAATCAATTGAAGTATGTTTATTCGAGAGGGCATAATATAACATGATTTTTGATACACAAACTGTTACCCCTTATAAGTCCGTTCTCGAGAAATCTATATTTAAGTGTGAGTAAAACTGTAGTAACGAGAAAAGGGTGGGAGGAGTCTATCAAAATCTGCTAGAACCATGACTTTTATCAATATTTAGATTCTATTTTAGCGAATTTTTAGGCATTATATCTCAATTGAATATATTTTAAAGAGGAAATAGGCAACTGATGAATGCATCAAAGAACAAGTTTATCTATGCTATTTCAATTTCTGCTTGCTTTGAATTTCATTCATTATTTCAGTAAGACGTGGTGTTATCGATTTAGGCGTGGTTGCACCGATTGTTAGTGAACTTTCAGAGTTTATAACTCGAAAACGAGCTGATGAGGGCTAATGTTTTATGCGTCAAGAAACGTATTACTACAGGCTGTATTGTAGTACATTTTATAAGTTCCAAACGCACCTCTGTCCAACGGTTGAAGCTTATGACTGGTGGTGGGGTAAAGTAATATCCCTTATACAACAATATCTTCATTCAATTATAAAAGTTTTTTAATAAAATTGTAACAACATGAAGAATAAGATTACAATTGTACCTAGGGCCATGCTATGTGGTCTCCCCTATATATATAGGGGGAACCCGTGTACCTAGGGCCATCATGTACCCAGGGCCACCCCACTTTATTTGAATAATATTTCATTTTAAGTTTTAACACTCAATTGGGCGAGTAACAACACCAACTGCTACTTTTACAATTACTTTGAACCTTTTGAGGAGAGAGTTTTGACAAGTTACATGTAGAAAACGAATTTACATGGTTTGAAGTAAAATTTTCCAGTTCATCTCTTTTGCTGTTTTACAAAGGCAAGTCAAATATTTTTCTTTCATTTCTAGTGTATAATTTTGCTTGTTATATTGAGTAATAAATAAGATATTTAATTAGTCCTCTCTGCATGTGGATATTTTAGTGGACGGCTTTTTGAATGAAGTTACCAAAACATGTATCGAGGATCACATTGCTGCCTTGTGCCTAGGGCCAGTGTATTTGGGCCTTTTAACACTTTCGCGAACGCATGTTTTTGTCTGTTAGACAGTAAAGGCCGCCTGTGAGCGTTTTTCTCAGCAGTTACAATTTTTCAAAACAAAATTTTCCGTATCCACATTTATATTACAAATGGATATGGATTATAATCATACTCTCTCTCTAATCAAAATATTTGCATCCATAGTATACTGATTATACAAATATGAATATTGTGTATATTTTTTAGAAACAAATAACATACAAATTCCAAAGAAACGCCCACTGGTGGAGCTTCATGTTTTCAAATGACGTGAATCTACGTCAGCGGTCGAGAAAGTGTTAAGAAACACAGTCCAGCCTACAGTAATTGGATGCTGGCAAACCCTGGTAAATCAATCACTATATATGACGTTGCTGAAAGTGTCCTATCCGTCGGCCTTTACTCCTGTAAACATTCTATCAGGCTTTCGTGTATCCAGCATATAACCAATGAATCAAAACACATTCACTGGGGATGAATATTTAAGTTCAAATGTGACTGAAAGACATGATTCCTCCATAAATTAAAAAAAAAAAAAAAAAAAAAAAAAAGGAAAAGATTTTCCAGGAAGAAAGTGAACCAACAATGATAGAACTGGACGTCTCTGTTTCGTGTCCTGTTGAAATTTCGAAACCTTCAAAATCGAACATCTTTTTGCATGTCATGCTTTAACAGGTACGAACCTAAGCAAAACCCTTACCTAAAGCAAAACCTCCCACATCAAAGAAAAGATGTGACCGAAAACCATAGAGATCTAGAAATCAAAGAGACACTCCAGAAAAAAAAAAAAAAAAAAAAAAAAAAGAAACTGAAGAAAAAAGTAACATTCTGAAGAATATCCTAAAGAAAAAAAAAAGAAAAGAAAAGTGAAAACTGTCGTGTTTTAAATTAAGGCAACAACATGATAATTACTGTATGATAAATAAATATATTACTTGATATTGTTTCTTTTATAAAGTACATGTTTATATGCTTATTTTCTTATCATTACAAAATGAAATCTAAATTTGAGAGAATGGCCCTAGGTACAATGAGGTATGGCCCCAGGTACAATGAGGGTGTTGTACCTAGGGCCACGAGTGAATATTTTTTAAAAACGTTCTATTTGTCGGAATTCATTATTTTAGGTATTTACATTAATCCCAATTGTAAGTAATTAACCCTAAAGATATGTGCATATCAGTTTGATAATTTTAAACAGGTCAAGGGCTCTGTTTTGGGGCATTGAAAAAAAGAGGCCCTAGGTACACGGGTCTCCCCTATATATATATATATATGTATGTGTGTGTGAGCATACACTTTTTTATTGAAAGGTACTTCATTAGAATATGTAATTCCACCCCCCACCCAAGAAAACCGTTTTATTTCTTCCTATTTTCCTTTTCGATTAGTTGCATTTTCTATTTGTTTCTTTAAATGATACAATTCATTTTTTTTTTTTTTTTTTTTTTTTTTTTTAGGACTGGGGGCCTATTAGTATCAATCTGGAATTTTTGCGTTGTCGTTTTCGATAGCTCGACATTTGTCGAAATCATTTTTCGATAGTTGGACATTTATCGAAATCTAAAATTTATCGAGAATATAATTGAATAATTTGAAAGCGATGTTATAATTGGGAAGAAAAAAAAACTAATAGTCCTCCGTCCTAAACTAAATTCTGCTTTTGCCAGAATTTCATCACAATCATTTTTTTTTTTTTTTTTTTTTTTTTTTAGAAAAAGAAAGAAAATTTATAAAGTATCGTTACAAACAATATCAAAAAAGGTTTTTTTTTTTTTTTTTTTTTCTTTTTTTTTTTTTTTTTAAATAATTTTGAATCAGGAAGTGCGCGAGGAATATGAAATAAAAGTAAGTAAAAAAAATGAAATTAATGATTTAAATTTTATATAAAACATCATCGCATGCTATCATAAAAAGTAGATGTAAAATTTAAAGTTTAATTTTTTTGGCAACAACTATAAATTAAAATAAATAATTTAATAAAAGTTTAGAAGTTAGAATTTATATGTATATATATATATGTATATTTTAAGTCAGTTGTTTAGAGAGAGATAAATGTTTTTGGAATTTTTGAAAAAAATGGGGTACAAGTATAATGTTGGTCCACAATTGGATTTAGTGATTTTTCTTTCGCGCTGTTTTGAACGATAACGGCATAAATAATTAAAAATAAGCTTAATTAATTTCGTACATTAATAATGACGCCATTTTGAAAAACGCGTTTTTCTTTTGTTTACGCTTGGAATCCATGGCAACCATTTGAGAAAAAGTCATTTCGCCATAATCACCAGAAGAAAAATCGCCAAATGCACTTGTGGACCATATATATATATATATATATATATATATATATACATACATATATGCATAATACTGATGATCCTCGTTATTGTTTCATGCAAAGAAAGGAAAGTTAATTTTAAATATATATATATATATATATTTTTTTTTTTTTTTTTTTTTTTACACGTTTAAACTTTGTTGGACACTTTTTAAACTGCGACATGGATTTCCAAAATTCACATTATGCTAGTAATTTACAGAGATCTTATAGTCCCAGGATGTATATATATATATATATATATATGTTTCACATCTTTAAGTAGCGATTCGATATTATACTTATTTTCATCGAAATTTTGTAATATTTCGTTAGATGAAGAATATGTATTATCAGGAATGCCTTCAAATTTTTCATAAATTAAACACTCATATTGGTTTTTTATTATTTCAACTTTTTTTTTCTAATTTCTTTTTTTTTGTAACATTTTTTAGTGCCATACTTTTTTTCGATGTATTGTTTATACAGCATCCAAACAACATTGTACATGTTAATTTACAAAGACATTTAATAAAAAAGTCTTTAATAAAAAATAATTTTAACATAAAATTGTAAAATTCATTTTAAACTTTAACTAAAAGTAAAAATAAGTATTCGCAACTTGCAAAATACAAAAAACTTTTCAATTACCAATTAAAAAACTAAATATATGTATAACTTAAACGTGTATTTGACAGCAATTTAAATATATTAACTTACAAGATTAAAAAAAAAAAAAAAAAAAAGTATTTTTTAAAGCTAAAACTAAATATTTTTAATAAAAGACCACATGCACATGCTGTACAAGCTTGAATGTGATGGCAACTCTTTCATCGGTTAATTTCAAACTATATTTACTATGACGCTATTCGGGAAGATTTGTTTTGCAGGAAATTCTTAAACGCATTAGAGTTACTTGCGTTTGGAGGGAAGGGATGTTGCTCACCAAATCGCGTGCACTTTGTCTTTTTGCGCCAAATATTTGAAAGTGTTTTTTTTTTTTTTTTTTTTTTTTTTTTTTTGCAGCTTTTTTAGTGGGATTCCGCCGGTAAATTTGACTGACCTTTTATTACCTATGTAAGTAGTATCTCCGTAATTTTTTTCACAATATTCTCAGTATGCGCTTTAAGGAGGCCTTCCTTGTTAGTGTAGCATCCCTATATGATACATATTTAGAATGCCGAGTTTGGAATTTCTGCTACCATTTGTTCTTGAGATATGCTGATAACAGACACACAGGCACACAGACACACACACAAACACGCACACACACACACACAAACACGCACACACACACACACACACACACACACACACACAGACTATTCGCTAAAAACATGATTTTCGTATTTATGGGACCCCAGAACATATTAACATAACAAAAACTCACTTTCGAAAATTCGACCCTAAAACATTACTTTCTCTACCGTAAGGGTAAGAGAAATAATAAATAAATAAATAACAGCTGTCAACTGCAAATCCACAGTACAAACTGCATAGCATTAACCATTAGACCTATTAAACTTTTTTGAAAGTGTTTGTTTCGATACTGATTATTATTAATTTCTTTTTTTTTTTTTTTCCAAAAAAAAAAAAAAAAAAAAAGAGATTTTGAGTAAATTTTGGCAAAAGCAGAATTTAGTTTAGGACGGATAATTATTAGTTTTTTTCTTTTTTTTTTTTTTTTTTTTTTTTTTTTTTTTTTTCAAACTATAACATTGCCTTAAAATTATTCAATTATATTTTCGATAAATTTTAGATTTTTCCGATAATTTGGAATTTTTACTTGCTTTTGATAAAACTCTTTATAGTCAAGACTTTTTTCTGTTTATTTTTGTACCTCTACTTACATATTACATAAGAAATAAATTCAAATTTTAGAATTAAACATGTGTATATGCATTGTTAAGTAATATTTTATTAAAATACATATTATATTACTTCATTTATTATTTTTTATTATAAATTATAATTTCTTATACAAATAATAATATTTTATAAAGCTTTGTGTCTTCATTAAGTATTTATGTTATAACTTTACGTTTCTGGTAACACTGCATGAAAATCGGCACCAACACAATTTTTGCAAATTCTTATGTAAAATGATCTCCTAAATCCGAATATGACGCCCATTTTCCTTATCACCCATCGTTTTTTAGGGACGCTTCCCTATTTGTATCACTTTTCGGTAATTTTATGGATTTATATTTGATTCGTAGGGGGGGGGGAGGATTATTTAAACTGTTAAATGTTTTCTGAGGGGTTATAGAGTTGTAAAATTCTGAAATATGAAGATTTGCAGCAAGGGAAAAATTTGGGGGGGATTTGCCCCTGAAATTATATATTACATTTAATATGCTTTATTAATCAATTTTTATTATTATTATTGTTTATTATACATTATATATATATTTTTTTTTTGTTTTTAAGCATTAAAATAACTCTTTTCGATTCTCCAAATCAAATTTATGGCCATAAAATTACCGAACAGTGATAAAAATTGGGCAAGGGGTTTGGTGTCCTGAGAAAACGGTGGAGGATGTGGCAAAATGAGTGTCATATTCGGATTCAGGCCGCCCAAACGGTGTAGTGGTTAGCCTCCCTCACATCTACACGGTCGGGCCTGGGATCGAATCCCGGTGAAGGCATGGGTGTAGCTATCTGTTAGGGGTAGCGATGATCGCCCACTGGATGCCCTTTCACAAATAGTCATCAAATCGGCGACCCCCCGGCCAATGCTTGTGGCAAGTGCCGCGCCATTTGAAAAAAAAAAAAAAAAAAAAAAATCTTCGGATTCAAGATGTCATTCAAGAATCAGCAAGACTAGTATCAGGGCTCTCCCTTTTTTTTTTTTTTTTCAGCGCAGTGTGTTATACGCATAAAAGCATATGTGCATTTTTACCTATGCATAAATGCTAATTTACGAGATCTCTTAAAAAAAAAAAAAAAAAAAAAAAAAATCGTATTTCTCAACAACGTACAGTCGGTAACAAAAGTGTCCGAACACTAGCAAAAATTCCTATGCAAAAAAGGTACACTTTAAATTGTTTTGTTAAATAAATCCTTGACGACTCCTGTTCTTAGTCAGTGTAAGAACATGATTTGATAAGGATTTTTTAAATAAAACCGTATGAAGTGTACTTTTTTTACATAGGAATTTTTGCTAGTGTTCGGACACTTTTGTTACCGACTGTATCATCCAAGACGTACAGAGATAAAAAAAAAATATTTGAGATGAAAAAAAAATGTATATATCTAAGATTCTTTTTATTTATTTATTTATTTTTTTTTTTTTTTTCGGAAACAAAAATACATAAGGAAAATAAAAATTCTTTTTTCTGCAAGATATTTATCTACAAGATATTTTTAAAAAATTATAATAGTTCTAGTATTTTGTATAGACTGTATCTTTAAGATTAAATTTAAAAACATTTTAATCCTAGGAATGTGATTTTTTTTTTTTTTTTTGTGCGTGTATGGATATCTTACATAGCGTATATTTAATTTTTTTAATCTCAATAAAGTAAAATTTAACAAAATAATCAGAGCTTAAAAGGTATTTTAAAATTACAAAATTACTATTACTTAACTTTAATCTTTTGAAAATTATCTAAAACTAATGGAAATTTTAACTAAATCAGACTCTTCTTTGTTCACTCATGTGTGACGTTTCATTCAAGTTATTATTTTATTAGGTCTTATTTGAATTGCACACAATGTAATAACCTTTTAAATCCTTAGCTACTGACGATCATCCGTTTTAAAAGCATATAAAGTCAAATTAACGGGATAAATCCAAACCTATTATGTGAGTAAAAAGTATATGCCTCACTATAACCTCATTAGAAGCTACTAGACGCTACATGTAGCCATTTTTCTTTTTCTATAAAGTGTTTTATTTAATGCTTTCACTGGTTTTGCTTGGCATTTTTTGTGATCTTCAAGTGTGTTACAATTAATTTCTTTATTACCTCAGAATTCTCCTACCAGTATAAAAAAATATATATTGAACATAGAAAGTAAATACATTTTTACACTTTTTTAAGGTCTAAATGTCTGTTTCGACCTCTGTTTACTAGTGGTACACTATATTACTACGTCACAAAGTTTTTATTAATTACTATGATGAGGTGATATGAATAATTTTTATTTGCGTATATCTTTAAAAATACTAATAAGTAAGTAAAAAAATATGTTTCAAATATATTTTTATCTGTTTCATAAAGCGGTAGATAATGGGGTTAAAAAATAGTGCAATACAAGGCCCTTGCACAATCTTAGTAATTTAACTGATATATCTTTCGAAAAAAACTATTATCTGAAATATTTTAAGAAAATGAACATAATAGCTAATAGATGCTATATGTAGCCATTTTTCTCTATAAAGTGTTTTATAGAATGCTTTCACTGTTTTTGTTTGGCATTTTTTGTGATCTTCAAGCGTGTTACAATTAACTTCCTATATTACCTCAAAAATCTTCCACCGGTATTAAAATATATATATTGAACATAGAAAGTAAATACTTTTTTACAATTTTTTAAGGTCTAAATGCCTTTTTTCGATCTCTGTTTACTAGTGGTACATTATATTACTACATCACAAAATTTTTATTAATTACTATGATTAGGTGATATGAATAATTTTTATTTGCGTATCTTTAAAAATACTAACAAGTAAGTAAAAAAATATGTTTCAAATATTTTTTTTCTGTTTCATAAAGCGGTAGATAATGGGGTTAAAAAATAGTGCAATACAAAGCCCTTGCACAACCTTAGTAATTTCACTGATATATCTTTCGAAAAAAAACTAATATCTGAAATATTTTAAGAAAATGAACATAATTAAACATCGTTTAAATTTATCTACATTTTCATTATGTCTATACAAAAATTTTAGATCGTCCTAACAGATAAATTGTAATTATAACATGAATAGTAAAGCTTAGTTAGCAAATGTTCATGTTGCATGTATATATATATATATATATATATATATATCACTCAGTGGCTCACTATTCAATTACTCAAGTTTATGCACCTGCAATATAATGTTCACAAACGTGTGTATGCTTGTGAAACGCTATTTGGTGTCCAGCGAAACGCATTAATTTAGAATATCCATGATGCATGAACTTGGACTAGTGTTTAAGAGAACCCATCCGTTTCCATTAATTTATTACTTATTAAAGTAGTGCAAATAACGATTTAATGTGAAATATAAATAATTCTGGTAAAATATTTAAATGATTTAAATTTTGAAAAGTCATATTGTTAATTTAAATAAGGTTATCGCCAATTATACTGCGCCTTTTTCATACTCTGAATTAATGTAATTTAAGTAATTTAACATTATTAAATGTTTATAAAAAATAAAATTAAATAATTTGTTTTATAACAGTTTAACGAAACTACTATAAAAGAATTATGTACTTTTGGTAGATTTTCATTTTTTTTATCAAGAAACATAAAGAATAGTATAATATTAGAGTTCACAGAAACTAAGGAAAATTAACGGTGTAGAAATATGAAACGGTAGACTAAAGATTAAGGAAATGGTATATACATGCGCAAACTTGTAAACTTTTTACTCATATTTTACTGCTTAGATTAAAGCGTACGTTAAAAATACTAGAAACAGATTCAGTTTTAAAAGAGTCTAAACTCAAATTCCCTGCGTGTTTCTGTTTCATTCAATGTAATTCCCACAAAGAGAAAAAAATTAAACAAATAAATTATGCAAATTATAAATTAGCAAGTTATTAATTAATAAGCTGTAAATATATATCGTAAAGTAATTATTAAATAATTAGGCAAGAAAAGAAAGAAAATATAAAAAACTGTAGCTTATTATTATTACCTGCAGGTCGATATGCACCAAAATTTAATCATTTAAGTTTTTCATAATGGCCTTCTCACGCATATAATTTTCTTTATTATGCGTTATAACAGCTGAGATATATATATTTTTTTTTCTACAAACAAAGGAAGTTGTAGTATATTTTCCTGCAACTTTTGGACAGCAAACTTCCTTAAAACTTCCAACAACTTGCAGTAACTTGTAGAAGCTGAAGTATTAAAGTACTGCCTGCTTGGTGATATTTACCTAATTATATCAAGCTCCATCAAAATATAAGGGTTATTAAAATCTTCGTGAATCATTTCATGAAATATTTCATCGACAAATTTTTATAACGTACTCAAACAAAGATAAATATTTTCTAGAATTAATGAAATATTTGTCAATAGTTCTCGAAATGCCTGAATTTGTCAAAACTTTTTTGGCTAAAATATTTACAAATTCATTATATATGATGAAATTTGCAAAAGACACACGAAAATGCTTTAAATGCCTACACTACCTCAAAAACAACAGTGGTACGGAACACTGAAGTCTCCAGGGAAATTATTAATGACGAATACCAAACAAACAATGAAAAGTGAGCTTTTTTTAAGTATAGAAATAAACTTGTTGAACGTACATAAAATTCTGTTTTTTTGCGATATTTTGTGAAAATCGAAGCATAACTGCATTTTTTTTTTTTTTATATATATATATATATATAAATAAAAAAAATAAAAAAAATAATTGAGATTGATTTTTAGAGATATTTTCAGATTGTGAATTCAACAAAATCATGATCCCTGTATTGGATTTTTAAGAAAAGGGTCGATGTGGTCTTTATAATGTAAAATGTAACTTTAAAAAAAATTTAAATTGTATTTAAAAACAATAAAAATTCCTATTGCTAAAAAGGTTTTTAGTCATTTTCTTTTTTCGTAGTCCCATACAGACGTATCCAGAAGTAAAGCTATATTTTTTCACAAAAAAATAAAAAAAATAAAACTGCGAGAAATAAATAAAAATTAAAAAAAAAAAAAAAAATGTGTATTCTTCATTTATAGATATTTTATTTGTAAAAATTTCGAAAAATGCCGCATTTTCTTAAAAGGATGCCAAAAAAATATGTCTTTTTAATTTTAAATAAAGAAATGAAAATTGTATTGTAGTTTGTTTTTAACTTTCTGTTGCATTCAGAGAAATACCATAGTTTTTCAACTTTGTGCATATTTTAAATTCGTTTCTATTTCTATGAATAAGGAAAAAAAAAATTATCAAGTATTGGTAACCTTAAATATTCTAAATATTAAAAAAAAAAAAAAAAAAAAAAAGTAATATTATAGTTTTAAAAAATTAAAGAACACGCTTTTATAGAAATGGGAACTAAAAAGCACAAAATTTCTATCTTAGTATTAAAATGCAGAGTAAGTGAAAATCGTGTGGTGACACACCATAATATTTACATACATTTAAATCTTTAATTAAAATAATTTAGAATTAAACAAAAACCATTTTTAAAAAATCTCCCCTGACTGGGCTCGAACGATAGACCTTTAGGTTCGTAGCGTGGAGCTTTACCTCACAGCCACAGTGTTCACGTAGGGGAAGCCTTTTTTTTTACAATATAGATTTTTGTTTACTCCCAGACCGGTTACAAACATACATACAAATATACATACAGGTGAAGCTAATAAAAGCGTGTTAAAAAGACAGAAAGAAAGAAAAAAAAAAAAGAGAAAAAAATATTTTAATTTTTTTAAATTTACTTTGCTGTTGAAAATTTACAAGAATTCTATATTTTTATATGCTATTTTATATGTATATATATATATATATTTTTTTTTTCGCATCATAGGCAAAATTTTTCATTCATGTTAATAGCAATATTATGGGAATATTTCAGTTATGTGTATTTTTCAATTTTATGTTATGTAATGAAAAAAGAAATAAAGAGTGTTTGTGTCAGGATATAGAAGTTTTTTTTATTTATATATACATATATAAAGACAAAAAATGCCAAATGACTTGGAACGCTATCACTTGTTAAAAAAAGTGAAAAATTTTATTCTTTCGAAAAGAGGTTCTTAACTCTTATGAAATTTGCTCCATTTCGGTATGCGATCTGTCAGTCTTTAAAAGCCGCTTCTAACTCTTCATATTTTAGAGTGTAAATAGGAAAGATATTCTAATAACATTCTATTAAATTTATTCTTTTTAATTCAAAGTATCCAGATTTTATTTCATAAAATTTTGTACGAATAGTTTATTTAATATGTTGATAAATTTGAGACAAAGTTTTATATAATATACGAGTATTTAAATTAATTATTTTATTTTGGGAGGCAATGTAAAAATATGCAATTTTTACACTGTGCAAAATATTTAAGACTTTTATTTCAGTTAATAACACTATGTCGTTATTCGTGTGGAAAAGAAATAATAATTAAATATAAAATAAAATAAAATAAAATAAAATAAACATTTCTTTATCATTTCAACAACCCTTCAAGATTTTTTCTTTAAATTTTTGAGAAATACTTATGATTAAAATATAAAAATACATATTGTAAGCAATTTCCTAAAATTTTATATTTTATCGAAAAAATATTTTAAAACTGAAACAGATATCACGCTCATCTTTTGTTTTGGCATGTTTGAATAAATATATAATCCTTTCAATATGAACTGTCATTTACTTTTCAAAGTATAAACAAACAGAATTCAGCATTTTCACACTGCAACGTCCTATCTTATAACATAAGATTGTCACAAAACACATGATATTTTAAAATATTAATACAAAACTTAATACAAAACCTTTTTCCGCTTGCATAAAATTATTTAATATTTCCATCCTGAATGTTATTTGCTATGCGGCAGGAATGACACATAGCAGTGAATAACGAGTATGTGATTCGAGAATTAATCAAGTTATTTATCGTATATTTATAGCTCTTAGAAGACTAAAGACACATTAATTTAATTAAATGGTTTCCTAGTTATTTTTTTCTGCCATATATATTATGTTTTTATTAAAGTGTGAAATTATATCATAACCTATGCATGTAAAATCAGTTTATCATGATTTATATATTTAAAAAAATTATTAATGCCTAGAAACAATAATACTTATAAATATCAATTTTTATTTTTTCAAATAGCTTTATTATACACAAATATATTCACAAGTCTTTTTGTGTACTTTTTTTAAGGTTACATGTTTTTACACGTTTATATTACACGTTTATATTTACATGTTTACACATTATACTTACACATTTTGTATGTACTTACCTATGGCTAATTTTTTTATCTTTAAATATTACAAGCAAAATTTTTAATTAGATATTATAATTAAATAAATAGTCTACTAGATAATTTGAAAAAAAAATCATATGTGTAGCTAATACACATGTGTACATCTAAAATTTTAATTTGATAATTTTGCCTGATTTTTATGTTTCTTGGTGTGCTGAAACTAAATCTGAAGCTAGTTTCTCTCTGTCACGCATAGATTTTTGTCAATGCAAGGTGTCTACCTACATGATTTCTTCCTCACTAACTTTTACCAATATTACTATATCAATTTATAATATACCAATTTCAAATACATTTATATATTTTTACTAATTACCAATATTCTAGTATGATAACTTTTACGATGCTCATGATTAGTTCTAATTAAACATGGAAACATTCCAGAAACTACCAAAAATAAAGAACCTGAGTCAGTAGTGACACTATGTTGACAAATTTCTATACGTGATAGATATAAACTGGCTTCATTTTCGGTTTAAAAACACCAAAAAAACATATCTATCAGCTAACATTATCATATCAAATTTTGATACTATTATTCCTGTAGACCTATGCAGTTTAATGAAAACATATATACTAGGAAAATCCCCAAGTTTATGAGAATGAATATATATATATATATTGCGGCTTAAATATAATTGTAAGATCTAATCGAAGTATGTAAGAGAGAGAAAATACAGTTGTAATGATTATTACTTACAAACTTTGAATAAACACCATAAAATGCAATAAACTCGCAACAATTGTTTCGGGTCGAAAAAACACACGACCCTTCATCAGGCGAACAAAGTAAGCACGAGTGCTGCAGTCAAAGCGGCAACGCACAAAACCGTTTCAAATAAAAAGAAAAAGTTTATAAAGTAGAAAGTAAATATAGCTACTGGTGTGAGTCGAATTGTACAAGAAAACAAGAAAATAAATAAATGAGTGAGATTAAACATATAACAATCTAAGGATAACAAAAATTAAACTAAAATCTAAGTTACGTGAGTAATTTCCAAGCATCAAGAAGAAAGGAGTGGAAGAAATATCATTAACAAGTTTTTTCGAATTTTTAAATATGTAAAATGCTTCATGAATATCCAAATGGGAGGAACAGACAGGAGATGAAATTATGTTAGTTTTGGAAAAATCACAACGATGACCTTGAGACCAGCAGTGGGAAGCAATAGAAGATTTGGTAATCTCTTCATTACGAACATTCCGACGGTGCTCATTTATTCTGTATTTCAAACGCCTCCTAGTTTGACCAATATAACCTAAGTTGCAGGACGAACACGGAAATAAATAAATTCCAGAACGGTTTTCGGTGGGAATGGGATCCTTAAGAGAAGATAATTTTATTTTATTGACGGGTTTGTAAATAACTTTGAAAACAAACGGTGAAAGAATTTTAGAGATTTTAAAAGAGAGTTAAGAATAAAAAGGTAAAACAACTGGGATGAGACTGTGATCGTTTAATTTGGGAGCAGAACGTTTTGGATTCTTAAATTTCTATAGAGCTTTATCGATGATAGATGGGTTATAGCCACGAGAGAGAGCAAGAGATTTTAAATAATTAATTTCTTTCGAAAGATTAGACGGGTCAGTACAAATGTGTAAGGCACGGTAAACATAAGTGTAAAAAGCAGACATTTTTTTTAGGGGCGTGGTTAGAGAGAGCATGCGGCGGCAAAGTGACTGAGAATGGTTTTCTAAAAACAGTAGTTGAGAAACAATCCTTTTCTTTATTCACAAGAACGTCAAGGAAAGGCAAAGAGCAATCCTGTTCAACCTCAAAAGTGAATTGAATGCATGGGTCAATCGAATTGACCAAAGAAAGTAAATTGGACAAATCGACGTCAGGGGAGACAAGAACGAAAGTGTCATCCACATACCTAAACCAGTGAGGAAATTTATATACACCGAAGAGTTTTTCTTCAAAATAGTGCATATAAATGTCGCAAAATAAAGGAGAGAGAGGACTACCCATGGCCATACCATCATTTTGGGAATAATAAGTACCATTAAAAATGAAGGCAGTTTGCCTGATACACAAATGAACTAAATTTACAAGCTCCTCAATTTCAATAAAAGAATAATGGAATTCACGTAGTCTTCTCTCTAAACAAACCAGAGCACCTTGAACCGGTACATTTGTAAAAAGTGACTTTACATCTAAAGAAATCATAGTATAGTTAGACGGAAAGATGCATTTAATTTTGTCCACAAAATCATACGAGTTTTTTTACAATATGAAGATTAGTAGAAGTTAGATGAGAAAGAGAGTTTGAAAGAAATCGAGCAAGATTATAAGAAGCCGTACCAATATTAGACACAATAGCTCGAAAGCAGAGAGTGGGTTTATGAATTTTCGGAAGTGCATAAAAACGAGCACAATTAGCAGCAGAAGAAATTACCATGCGTTTGGTATAATCATTAAGAATAACGGAATTTTTAACGTTGTGTTTGACTTGATCAAGATGATCATTAGAAGGATCTTTTTTAAGTTTCGAATATGGACCTGAAGTGAGCAAGGACTCAACATGGGAAATATAATCCGATTTGTTGAGTAGAACAGTTTGTCCCCCTTTATCAGATCTTGTGACAATTAAATCGGAGGCGGAGTTTAATTCAGAGAGGGCGGATTTTTGAGAAGGAGTAAGGTTGGACTTTTGTGAATGATTATTGGTGGAAATAATGTTAGATAAAATGAAACGAAGAGATTCTAACTAGCCTGGAGAAAGTTTACTATTTTTAAAGGAATTTTCAATGGGAGCGATCAAATCCGGAATGGAGGGTCTCGAAGTACGCGCAAAATTCAGACCCAAACTGAGCACGTCGCGTTGAGTATTAGTCAGAACGTGCGAAGAGAGATTAACAACAGTATTCTGAGCAAGAGGAGAAACGGGAGAAGTAAAGCAATTACTTTTAAGAAGATTATTAAATTTCTTATTTAAGTTAGTTTAATGCCTAGAAGACTGAAACGCAAGTATGCGAAATTTCTTTTTTAAAAAGAAGAGAAATCATGAACAGAATTGCTAAGAGACAGATGTAAAGTATATAATTCAGACTCAATAGACGAGAGAGACTGCCGTATATCCTGAATAATAGCCCTAAGAATGGCAAACTTACTCCTATTTAAAGCATTTTTAATGCGAAGAGAAGCAGGAAGATTGTACTTAAGGTTGCTGTGTACCCGCCATCTTGAATATTCAAGGTTCCATGTTAACCTATGGGGAAATTTTGTCCCTTAATAATTAATTAAAAAACCAATAGATTTGCAAAATATTTGTCAGTGTTGTAGAGGACAACTTTTCACACCTTTCTACAGTTTTATTTTTTTGAAGAAATGATTTTTAACACATTTAAATTAAATTTATTCTGGGCGAATTTGCATATGTTTTACTTTAAACATCGATAACTTTAGTTCAATTAGGAAAATTTAAAAAGAAAAACTCTTCAGAGATGTAAAAATTTTTTTTGTTTAGTGTCATACCACTTTTATTCACTTTTATGCATTTAATTTTTTGTAAAACGGCCGAAAAATTAAAAAAGTATTGCGATCTTCTTTTATTTTCAATCTCTGTGGAGGGGGAAAATGATGGATCGTGATAAATTACTTCCTGTGTCGCTAACTTTTACTCGTGTACCCTTCGGCTATAAATGACAATTGGAAGAGGACGTAAGCACTTTTCACTCGTATTTCTTGTAGAAAAAGATGTTTCTCCAGATATAGTGTAATAATTCATATTACGTATTTGTACTATAAGCAGAATGGTGTGTTTTGTTCAAAGGCGTAAACAGAGAAAAATAGTTTTTCACACATCCTTTATATTTAAAAAATAATAATAATAATACATCCATTAAATTCTATTTTTGAAATGCAAAATGCGAATTTATAAAATCAATTTCAGGATCTTTCGTAATTCGTCCTCTAAAGTTAAAGGGGAGGGGTGTAGCAAAGCGTGATTTTTAACACGTCTATTCCCTCTAAGAAGTTTTTTTTTTTTTAATGATATGCATAATAATCTTCGTTTAAAATGTAACAAATGCTATTACAGAATTAAAATTTATAAATTTCAAGAATTTTCTAAATTAAAATAATAGGATATGAAGCAAGAACTTTTCATATAAGCTTTTAGATGTCAGGAAAAATAAATAAAAGAAAAAAGAAAGAAATATATATATAGCTTTATATATATATATATATATATATATTACAGGCATGAATACCTAAATTACCGATTTCAGAGTTACAAATCATTCCTTCTTTCCCCTCACCCCGAATCTCGAAAGAAGATAAGGAATAAAGCGTCTTTTTCATATATTCATTTCCATCTCCAGGGAAAAAAGATATATATATATACAGTTCTATATAAATGTTCATATGATTCTTATTTTAAAAAGTAACTCATGAATATTTAACAATAAAAATCCTATTTTTATTTATATATTTTTCTTTTTTTTCATTTTCCAAAGGAGTTAGGAGATGTTTTGGTGTTAGGATTAAGGTCAATAAATTCCACGGGTAATTTAGGTTCCTAGGCGTAGTTGGTACCACCCTACCATGTTTGTACGGGGTACCAGCCCGTATTTACGCGATTTTTGGAGAAAACCAAGGAAAACTCCGAACGGCTATATCGTAGAGCGTGACCTGGTATCGAACCCAGTACTTCTCTTTTACAAGTTTTGAGCGCAAAACTGCTGGGCCACTGGTGAGGCGGGTAGTGGCAGAAATGGGAAGGTGGGGGGGTAAAACTTGTTTTCATATAATGCATCATATGTCAAAAGAAAAAAAGAAATAAAACACATACTATATACATAGGATCATTTCATTAAAATGTATTAAATACGAATTTCAAACACTTTAAATTGCTCCCCCACCCTATAAATAAACAAATGAATAAAAATTCACTAGAGTAGAAAAACAAGATATTTAATATGTCTTTTCATAAATCAAAGGAGAAAATATACCCATAAAACTTTGATTTTTATATGTAACTATATATACCTAAGAATCATATTTAAGATTAAAACTCTTCCCCCTCTATCAAGGAAAGAGGGGGCATAACATGTTTTACAGTATCACTTTCAAAAGTCTGTAGTGATTTTGTCGAAACTGGATATGAAATGGCAATATTATTTATTGAGCATTCGTGCGAAATTTTCGCACTTTATTTATCTCTTCGTTACTTTTAAAATTTAAAACTATTATTATTATTTTTATAGACGTCATTTTTTCATATGCATGAGCAAATTTAATATTTTATTTATTTATTTATGTATTATTATTATTTATTTATTTATTTATTTATTTATTTCACGTGAAAGCATATTTCATTTTATGCTGAAAAAAAAGGCAACAATTAAAAATTTAAATGCCTATTTTAAAGCTATTTCTATATTTATATTTTTGTTAATTTTAAAATATCTAATCAAAATTTTTTTACAAATAAGGTACCAAATGAAAGGGGCGATTTTTCTGAATTCGTCGGATTAAACAGCTTATCGATTTAGATTTTTTAAAATTACATAAAGTATGAAAACTAGGTGGCGGTTCAAACACAGATAGTGTCCAACGAAATCTCTTAGCCTTAACAGAGTCGGTTAGTAAGTGATGAGCGTAAGTATACATGCTGATAGAACATGTGCAAAAATTAATTTGGAGTAAGAAATTGCAAAAAATACTGTTATATCAAAAAAAGAAAAGAAAAAAGAAAAAGAGAGAAATTTATACAATAACTGAGAAAGTAAAGATTTATTTTATGAGAAATATAAACTAACCACATAATATGCGACGACAACGCTAATTATACATATTACTAAATAAAGTAAAACTATTTACATTTTACAAGTGATTCAAATTTATGATTGTATATAGAACATTATTAAAAGTAGAAAAATAAATTTGTAGGAAGAAATGACAATGAATAATGCTGTAAATAAAATTTAAATTTTAAGAAAAAAAGAAAAAAGAATGGAAAAGAATTTATATATATATATATATATATATATATATATATATATATATATATATATATATATATATATATATATATAATCAGAAATACACTGTCTTACCTTACAGTATTTGGATTCACTGTCTACCTTTCAAATTTAGACGTTTTGTCAAATATCTGGGTAAATTCTTTAGGAATTATCTCGAAACTTTAAGAGTATAAAGAATATATACAAAATTTTCTAATGTTCTAAAATAATGCCTTATATATTTCAGTTATTATTCAGTTCAGTTATTCCTTATATATAAACTAATGCCTACCTTATATGTTATACCTCATACATTTTAGCAAAAGTTTTGTCCTGAAGAGGAAAAGAGGACTAGTAAAAATTAAACAAAAATCAAAATGTTTTGTGTCACCCTGTAAAAAATAATGTTTCAAATGCGTTTTAGCTACAGTATAGAATCCTTCTAATTATCTGTATAAAATTTTATGAGGCTGCCATATATTTTCATGGCGATAAGAGTTTCTTTAAATAAATATTTAAAAAAAAACTTTCTGTCATAACACGTAGGGTGTTAGACCCAGCGCAAAGCCATTTTTAGGAAACTTGGCATACAAAATTAGACCTAGTGTATTGCAACCAGAATGTAAAAATGTTACATATTTTACAAAATATGAGCATTTTTACTAAATAATTTTAACTTCGTATGCGCAAGCTTTAAAAAAAATTCATTTGCATAATTTAGGAGCCAAAAACAGTGATCTACTTACATGAAAACTCCAAAGAAATATCGTGAAAAAAAAAAAAAAAAAAAAAAAAAAAAAATATATATATATATATATATATATATATATGAGAGATAGAATGACTAGAATTTCAGTCCCCCCCCCCAAATAAATAATAATAATAATAATAATAAATAAAAAATAAAATAAAAAAAAGAAGAAGAAGGAAGAAATAAAGGTGATAAGGGGTTTAATCAATATTTATTTATACTCAGCAAATACTGTATTGTCATTGGACCCTGACTGAATAAAAATAAAAATTTGAATAAAATCCCCCTCATAATATATATCTTTTATTTTGAGAGGAACTAAAATTATGTTTATTCTGTCGCTCACAACCTGATTGCTCTTTCATATAAGTAGTTCAATAGGTTTGGCTATTAAATAACACCGATGAAATTTTTCAAAAACTTCCGCATGCGTAGTTACAAATAATTTAGTAAAAATGCTCATGTGTCGTAAGATATTTAGCATTTTTGCATTCTATTTGCTGCATGCTGTGTCTAATGTAGTAAATAAAGTTTCCTAACAATGGCTTTGCGTTGGGTCTAATACCCTACGTGTTACAATTAAAAATGTGCCCTCCCCCCTTTTTCCCCCAATTTTTTAAAGAAACTGTTATACTTCTATGAATATAAATGGCAGACTCATAAAAATTTATACAGGTAATTAAAAGCATCCGCATAATCACATACTACAGTGAAAACGCATTTCAAGCCTTACTTTTACAGGGTGATCTAAAAAAACATTTGCTGAAATATATGAGGTTTTCTCTTACACAAACCATTTGCTTGAACTCAACGAAAAGTTTAGTGTAGCATCCCTATAGGCTACACATGTAGAATACCAAGTTCGAACTTTCTGCTATAATTTGTTTTTGAGATATGCTGATAACAGACAGACACACAGGCCAACCGCAAAAATTTATTTTTGGATTCAGGTGACCTCAAGACGTCTAAATATAACAAAAACTCATTTCGAAAATTTGAACCCCCCCCCCCCAAAAAAAAAAAAAAAAAAAAAAAAAAACTTTCTCTACCTTACGAGTAAGAAAAAGTAAAAAAAAAAAAAACGGGGGGGTGGGGAGGAGAAAGATTTTAGGCATGCTTTATAGGGATGTATAATGATCGATATTTTGGAAAGTCTTCCAGTCACATAAAATATTTCCTCTCTCTCCGGTTTTTTTTTTTTTTTTTTTTTTTTTTTATCAATTTTATTATTTTTGAATTCTGATATTTAATACGTGATTTAATATACAAAAACTTATAAATGAATAAATAAATAAATAAAAAATTATGATAAGCAAAGCTTCTCTCAGTAAAGATTTTACATATGTAGTTTTGGGGCAAACTGAACCAATTGATGCTAAAATGTAGCCATAAGGAAAATCTCAGGAGGTGAGTAATGGAGATGTCCTCTTTCAGACAATATTCATAAAGTCAGCATTTTTTTTTTTTTTTTTCCTCCTGCAATCAATTATCTCATATCAAGTTTAGTGCATTTATGCGCTATAGAAGCTCAGATATTCCCTTCCCAAGGTAAAATTCCAATATTACAGCATCACTTGACTGTGAAATGTACAACAAATTAATTAAACATTCTTTTTTATAATGGCCATTTTTTTATCAAGTTTGGTGTATTTATACGCGACAGAAACTAAGAAATTGTTTTCCGTGAACGGAGAAAATTGCAGCATAGCACTCCACCTGTCAGCTGATATGCACCCTAAGTGAATCGCCATATTTTTTCATGGCCTTTTATATCTTATATTTTGTGCAGTAGTACACCATAAATTCTGACACATAGCTTTCCCATAAATGGGCACACAGCACATATAAACACACATGTAAGTAGCCTAGTAGCGCCACCTGTGGAATAATATGTACCAAAAGTTAATAGATAGCAATTTATGTCAAAGTTCAACGAAATATAAGTTTCAACAAAGGAATAATAAACGTCTTGAACGACAAATTAAATAATAAACTAATGATTACTAATACTACTATTAATAGTAATATTTCATTTGGTGTTTAAGACGTTTATTATTTCTGTGTTTATCTAGCGCTAAGTTCTCTGTCAATGTTAAATATAAAGTTTTAGAAAATTCTCTGCAGGTTAAAATGATTAAGAATTAATAACTTTTCACAAAACACTGGCGCGAAGGATCGGCGATTTGAAAGAGAGATGTCACGTTCGAACCCACACGTGCATCGGCTTAACCATTGGGAATGTTCCGTGGTTTTCTAAGAAACTCGTCTAAATACAGACTAGAAACACTCGAGGGAAAAAAAAATCCTTGGAGGGTATTTTTTCATGTATTGATGCTGCAGGTACACAAAAAGGATTGCAATTCTTTAATTGATACCAGTTTGGGGAATAAAATACTACCATTGTTTCAAAAGATTTATAAACTGTTTACTGTTGACTATTCTTAAAAATATTGGTTCTTCATCAATTCAGCTAATTAAAAAACAATAAAATAATTTAACTCTTTTTTTCCTTTTTATTGTAAATAAAAATTATTTGTGGGGGGGGGGGGGGAGGAGGAATTAATACACAATTGGTGTTGACACATGGAAGTAAACCGACAGCATCATTTAGAATATCAAATAAATTTTATTCATTACTTAAAAAAAAAAAAAAAAAAATCTCGTTTTTCTATTATAGTAAAATCCATATTTCCATCGCATACCAACCTTTAATAATAATAATAATAAACGCATTTTTCAATATGCAAGCTGAATTATTTATACATGATTATTTGAATTTTGCAATCGCACAGTCGCTTAGAAATATTTAATTCTGTTCATATTCTGAGAAGTAAAAAAAAAAAAAAAAGAGGAAGAAAGAAAATACTCAAAATCTTCAAAATATAACCAGCAGTACGAAATACGCCAATAAGGAACTTCTTTTGCTAACGTCTCGAGAAACTAGTTCTTTCAGGTTTCAATTAGTAATAAGAGAGGGGGGGGGACTGTCAAACTGTCGCAAACTAGACTGTATGCTCATTTCTCCTTCTTTGAAGTGAAGTGATGATTAGGAATGACTTTTTTTTCTCACTACACAGCAACCTTAATGTCAATGAACTTAGGAATTATCCGAGCCCGCTTACATCTAAGAAGAAAATTTAAATGATTGAGAAAGCGAGAACGTTTCAAACGAAGATGTTTGAAACAATTAATCTCTGAAGAACTCATGCTAAAACATAAACATGAAACAAGAAGCAAATCTTAAAGAAGGCGGAGTTTAAACAAAAAGAATGGGGGGAGGAGTTAAAAATACAAAAATGTAATTAATCAAATAGAAAAATCGATAAAATAAAAATATGAAATGACAGTCTCAAAAATGAGAAGAAATTAGCAAAAATTAACAAATAAAACAAGTCAAAACTTAAAGAAGGCAATGTTTAAACGAAAAAAAGGGGGGGGGAGGAGTTTAAAAATACAAAACTGTAAATACAAAATACAAAAAAGTAACTAAACAATTAGAAAACCCTCGACAAAAAATATGAAATTAGAGGCTCAAAAATGAGAAGAGAAATTAACAAAAATTAACAAATAAACAAGTCAAAACTTAAAGAAGGCGGAGTTTCAACGAAAAAGGGGGTGAGTTTTAAAAACAAAAATGTAATAATTAATTAGAAAACAATCGATAAAATAAAAATATGAAATGAGAGGCTCAAAAATGAGAAGAAATGAGCATAAATTACAAATAAAACAACTCGAAACTTAAAGAAGGCGGAGTTAAAACGAATAAAAGCGGGAGGAATAAAGAGAGAAAAAGAAATAATTAAACAAGTAGAAAACAAACGGTAAAATAAAATATGAAATGAGAAGCTCAAAATCGAGAAGAAAATAGCATAAATTAACAAATAACAACAATAAAAAGAAATAGGAGACACTCGTAAATTACTTACTCGATGCTAAAAGCGCAAAAAAGCAACAAATTTAATAAAGAAGCATCACAAAACTGGCAATGTAAAAATTATTACTTACAAACTTTGAATAAACACCATAAAATGCAATAAACTCGCAACAATTGTTTCGGGTCGAAAAAACACACGACCCTTCGTCAGGCGAACAAAGTAAGCACGAGTGCTGCAGTCAAAGCGGCAACGCACAAACCGTTTAAAATGAAAAGAAAAAGTTTATAAAGTAGAAAGTAAATATAGCTACTGGTGTGAGTCGAATTGTACAAGAAAACAAGAAAATAAATAAATGAGTGAGATTAAACATATAACAATCTAAGGATAACAAAAATTAAACTAAAATCTAAGTTACGTGAGTAATTTCCAAGCATCAGAGAAGAAAGGAGTGGAAGAAATATCATTAACAAGAATTTTCGAATTTTTTAATATGTAAAATGCTTCATGAATATCCAAATGGGAGGGACAGACAGGAGATGAAATTATGTTAGTTTTGGAAAAATCAAAACGATGACCTTGAGACCAGCAGTGGAAAGCAATAGAAGATTTGGTAATCTTTCCTTACGAACATTCCGACGGTGCTCATTTATTCTGTATTTCAAACGCCTCCTAGTTTGACCAATATAACCTAAGTTGCAGGACGAACACGGAAATAAATAAATTCCAGAACGGTTTTCGGTGGGAATGGGATCCTTAAGAGAAGATAATTTAATTTTATTGACGGGTTTGTAAATAACTTTGAAACCAAACGGTGAAAGAATTTTAGAGATTTTAAAAGAGAGTGAAGAATAAAAAGGTAAAACAACTGGGATGAGACTGTGATCGTTTTATTTGGGAGCAGAACGTTTAGGATTCTTAAATTTATATAGAGCTTTATCGATGATAGATGGGTTATAGCCACGAGAGAGAGCAAGAGATTTTAAATAATTAATTTCTTTCGAAAGATTAGACGGATCAGAACAAATGTGTAAGGCACGGTAAACATAAGTGTAAAAAGCAGACATTTTTTGTTGAGGGGCGTGGTTAGAGAGAGCATGCGGCGGCAAAGAGACTGCGAATGGTTTTCTAAAAACAGTAGTTGAGAAACAATCCTTTTCTTTATTCACAAGAACGTCAAGGAAAGGCAAAGAGCAATCCTGTTCAACCTCAAAAGTGAATTGAATGCATGGGTCAATCGAATTGACCAAAGAAAGTAAATTGGACAAATCGACGTCAGGGGAGACAAGAACGAAAGTGTCATCCACATACCTAAACCAGTGAGGAAATTTATATACACCGAGGAGTTTTTCTTCAAAATAGTGCATATAAATGTCGCAATGTAAAGGAGAAAGAGGACTACCCATGGCCACACCATCATTTTGGGAATAATAAGTACCATTAAAAATGAAGGCAGTTTGCCTGATACACAAATGAACTAAATTTACAAGCTCCTCAATTTCAATAGAAGAATAATGGAATTCACGTAGTCTTCTCTGTAAACAAACCAGAGCACCTTGATCCGGAACATTTGTAAAAAGTGACTTTACATCTAAAGAAATCATAGTATAGTTAGACGGAGAGATGCATTTAATTTTGTCCACAAAATCATACGAGTTTTATACAGTATGAAGATTAGTAGAAGTTAGATGAGATTAACTCCTCCCCCCATTCTTTTTGTTTAAACTCCGCCTTCTTTAAGTTTTGCTTCTTGTTTCATGTATATGTTTTAGCATGAGTTCTTCAGAGATTAATCGTTTCAAACATCGTCGTTTGAAATGTTCTTGCTATCTCAATCATTTAAATTTTCTTCTTAGATGTAAGCGTGCTCGGATAATTCCTAAGTTCATAGACATTAAGTACAATCTTCCTGCTTCTCTTCGCATTAAAAATGCTTTAAATAGGAGTAAGTTTGCCATTCTTAGGGCTATTATTCAGGATATACGACAGTCTCTCTCGTCTATTGAGTCTGAATTATATACTTTACATCTGTCTCTTAGCAATTCTGTTCATGATTTCTCTTCTTTTGAAAAAAGAAATTTCGCATACTTGCGTTTCAGTCTTCTAGGCATCAAACTAACTTAAATAAGAAATTTAATTATCTCCTTAAAAGTAAATCCTTTACTTCTCCCGTTTCTCCTCTTGCTCAGAATACTGTTGTTAATCTCTCTTCGCACGTTCTGACTAATACTCAACGCGACGTGCTCAGTGTGGGTCTGAATTTTGCTCGTACTTCGAGACCCTCCATTCCGGATTTGATCGCTCCCATTGAAAATTCCTTTAAAAATAGTAAACTTTCTCCAGGCCAGTTAGAATCTCTTCGTTTCATTTTATCTAACATTATTTCCACCAATAATCATCCACAAAAGTCCAACCTTACTCCTTCTCAAAAATCCGCCCTCTCTGAATTAAACTCCGGCCCCGATTTAATTGTCACAAGATCTGATAAAGGGGGACAAACTGTTCTACTCAACAAATCGGATTATATTTCCCATGTTGAGTCCTTGCTCACTTCAGGTCCATATTCGAATCTTAAAAAAGATCCTTCTAATGATCATCTTGATCAAGTCAAACACCACGTTAAAAATTCCGTTATTCTTATTGATTATAGCAAACGCATGGTAATTCCTTCTGCTGCTAATTGTGCTCGTTTTTATGCACTTTCGAAAATTCATAAACCCACTCTCTGCTTCGACCTATTGTGTCTAATATTGGTACGGCTTCTTATAATCTTGCTCGATTTCTTTCAAACTCTCTTTCTCATCTAACTTCTACTAATCTTCATACTGTAAAAAACTCGTATGATTTTGTGGACAAAATTAAATGCATCTCTCCGTCTAACTATACTATGATTTCTTTAGATGTAAAGTCACTTTTTACAAATGTTCCGGTTCAAGGTGCTCTGGTTTGTTTAGAGAGAAGACTACGTGAATTCCATTATTCTTCTATTGAAATTGAGGAGCTTGTAAATTTAGTTCATTTGTGTATCAGGCAAACTTCCTTCATTTTTAATGGTACTTATTATTCGCAAAATGATGGTATGGCCATGGGTAGTCCTCTCTCTCCTTTACTTTGCGACATTTATATGCACTATTTTGAAGAAAAACTCTTCGGTGTATATAAATTTCCTCACTGGTTTAGGTATGTGGATGACACTTTCGTTCTTGTCTCCCCTGACGTCGATTTGTCCAATTTACTTTCTTTGGTCAATTCGATTGACCCATGCATTCAATTCACTTTTGAGGTTGAACAGGATTGCTCTTTGCCTTTCCTTGACGTTCTTGTGAATAAAGAAAAGGATTGTTTCTCAACTACTGTTTTTAGAAAACCATTCTCAGTCTCTTTGCCGCCGCATGCTCTCTCTAACCACGCCCCTCAACAAAAAATGTCTGCTTTTTACACTTATGTTTACCGTGCCTTACACATCTGTTCTGATCCGTCTAATCTTTCGAAAGAAAATAATTATTTAAAATCTCTTGCTCTCTCTCGTGGCTATAACCCATCTATCATCGATAAAGCTCTATATAAATTTAAGAATCCTAAACGTTCTGCTCTCAAATTAAACGATCACAGTCTCATCCCAGTTGTTTTACCTTTTTATTCTTCACTCTCTTTTAAAATCTCTAAAATTCTTTCACCGTTTGGTTTCAAAGTTATTTACAAACCCGTCAATAAAATTAAATTATCTTCTCTTAAGGTTCCCATTCCCACCGAAAACCGTTCTGGAATTTATTTATTTCCGTGTTCGTCCTGCAACTTAGGTTATATTGGTCAAACTAGGAGGCGTTTGAAATACAGAATAAATGAGCACCTTCGGAATGTTCGTAATAAAGAGATTACCAAATCTTCTATTGCTTCCCACTGCTGGTTTCAAGGTCATCGTTTTGATTTTTCCAAAACTAACATAATTTCATCTCCTGTCTGTTCCTCCCATTTGGATATTCATGAAGCATTTTACATATTTAAAAATTCGAAAAATCTTGTTAATGATATTTCTTCCACTCCTTTCTTCTCTGATGCTTGAAAATTACTCACGTAACTTAGATTTTAGTTTAATTTTTGTTATCCTTAGATATTTATATGTTTAATCTCACTCATTTATTTTTTTTTCTTGTTTTCTTGTGCAATTCGACTCACACCAGTAGCTATATTTACTTTCTACTTTATAAACTTTTTCTTTTCATTTTAAACGGTTCTGTGCGTTGCCGCTTTGACTGCAGCACTCGTGCTTACTTTGTTCGCCTGATGAAGGGTCGTGTGTTTTTTCGACCAGAAACAATTGTTGCGAGTTTATTGCATTTTATGGTGTTTATTCAAAGTTTGTAAGTAATAATTTTTACATCGCCAGTTTTGTGATGCTTCTTTATTAAACAGTTGTAATGAGTGTCAAAATAGATAAATGTTCTTGGAAGAAAGAAAATGCTAAAGAAACGAGTAAAATAGAATTTTTGCTCACAAAATGTAATAATAATAACTCTTCTTTTTTTATGGCATCATAAAACTTTGTTTTTCATATCTGTAGAAACATTTTTTGATTTTATAGCCGTAAAAATGTATTTTTGGTTAAAAATAAACAAATTCACACACTTTTATCTATCTGTTTCAGAAAATATTAAAAATATAAGATTAGTGTTGTTATACATATAAAACTCTTTTTTTTTTCTTCTTTGTGGTATAATTTAAAAATATTATTAAATAAAATTCCTTGTAAATTATTAAAATAAAAATTCTTCTGGGATGCGAAATGCTGAAGTATTTTCACAAAATCTTCTTTCTTAAACATATAATGCTAATTTTATAATGTGTTTCAAATATTTCTCAGGTGATTAGATTTAAAGAAATACCATGTTATCAATGAATAAAGAATAATATCCAAAGAGACTAATAATAATGACAAGTAATTATCATATGGATGCTGAAATAAATCCGCTTTTAAAATGTAATTCTATAAGATCTAAGTGGTAAATAATTTTATTTTATAATTCTAATGAAAAAACAAAAATCAAAGTCAAAATTAAACTTAACAATAAAAACAAAAAAATAAAAACAAAAAAATAAAAACAAAAAATAACATAATTTACTGAGTTATGTACAACTACGTTGTTTAAAAATTAAACAAAAATATTTTTCCTGCAAAGATATTGAACTCTCAAGCAGAGTTCTCAAATTTTATAATTTATTCACGAGCATTTTTATCCCCGCCTCTTTTTGATACCGGAAATTTTGAAAAATGATTTTCTTCTTATTTAATCGTTGTCACATGTTAAAGAGAAATAATCTACAAAATTTCTGGTGCGAAAAGAAGGCGGGGCTAAAAATGTTTGTGAATAAATTATAAAAGTTGAGAACTCTGCTCTCAAGAGAACAAATATAATAGTATAAAACTTTTTTCTCATTTTCAAAATAAAATATATGAGATTAACTGGACAAATAACCATGATTAATAGTGTATTCTATATTTTTTAAATGCAATTAGAAATAAAATAAATTAATAACTCATATTTTATCATTCAGAAAACAATTGATGTCAGATTTAAAATTTTGATATATTTAGTATTATTTTGCTTGATCCATGTTGCTCAGTATTTATTTATTTATATTATGATTTTCCTTTTAATTACAGTTGTTTGATTTTTTAAAACGATTTTCAATACTCACAATAGTCTATTTTAATCTGTCAATAAATAAGCTATTAAACAAAACGAAGCAAATAAATAAATAAATAATATTTTCTAGTGTAAATGAATAAAATTAACCAAATATTTTGCACTCACTCTTATAACACCACTGAGAAATATATATATATATATATACCATCTTCATCTAAAATGAATAAGTAGTCATTTTCTAAATCCCTTATTAACTAGAAATATAGATTTCCGAACTATGCGCATAAGCACGCCAATAAACTGATTAGACGAAATGATCGAGAATTTCTAGTCTACACATTTCTAGATGGTGAAACAATATTCTGAATATTCTGAATATTCTGATTCTTTTATATTGCGAGAAATTCTCGCTTGATTTTATATAATTAGGTAATAAACCGAGAGTATAGTTGCTGAAACCCGCCTCTTGTATTCGCACTTATTTGCAGAGATTTTAAAATAATTTTGCCCTCGAGAATATAGGCGAACGCTCTAGAATTCTAACAGGGGTTTCTAGAACTCGCTTTCAAATGGGACTAGAATTTATAAGGATGACATGGAACTATTTTTTCTAGAGCCACAATTTTGATACTAGATGTCAGTTACAGATTTTTTTTCTCACTGACTGAAAAGCAAGTTGTAGATATCTAACTCAGGGATCTCAGCGATCCTATATTCTTATCTGGCTTTTATTATTTTGTTACAAATTTTATCAAACAGTAAATTTTTAAATGCTATTACAACATTTGAATTCACAAAAAAAAAAAAAATAATAATAATAATAATAATGATAATAATAATCAAGATAAATAATCAAAATAATGATAGCAAATAATAAAAAGCACGCAGAATTAATTATAAGACAACCGTGACCTATGTCTTTCACAATAAGACATTATCTAAGGCAGTTTTTGTTACTAATTTCAAATCTACAGACTGTTTTTCTTTAACAAGTCAGTTTTTCTAGATATCACCTTAATAAGTGTATCGCAAATTACAGGTATAGCCAAATGCAGTACATAGAAAGGTGTCTACATAGTTCCACAAAGCAATAAACTCATACAGAACAGATATTTGGAAA
Organism: Salticus scenicus; assembly: GCA_963930645.1. Classification (NCBI taxonomy): domain Eukaryota; kingdom Metazoa; phylum Arthropoda; class Arachnida; order Araneae; family Salticidae; genus Salticus; species Salticus scenicus. Next base: position 81,108,109 of record OZ005649.1, read on the forward strand.
AAGATTTTAGTGGTAGTAACGGTTGGTATGTTGGTTGAGTAAGTTTTACGTCACATTAGGGAAACGCTATGGGAAATTTGCGACTAGTGGTAATAATGAGAAAGATACGCAATTTGCGTTCAAATATGTGGTAGCTAGTTTTATTATCCCCCCCCCCTTAAAATTAAGAAACTGACCTTGTTCCAATTGAAGAGCCGTACATTGGCGTACAACAGCAACAAATTACTTTTATGGACACTCATCGGAACTACTTTCTAGAAAAAATAGATGCAGACAAAGATGAAAAAGAAAGAAAGAAAAAAACACTTTCATCTCGGTAAAATTTTTATCTTAAATAACTGCAACTTAATAAGTTAAAGGGAAAAAAACTGTATATTTGAAATTAGTATGTTAAACATTATTATAGCTTAATATTAAATACTAAGATATCCAGAATAACATTTTTTTTTTTTTTTTTACGTAATTACTAAACAAGGAACGGAATGAATTGTGATTCTATGTGAGAAAATAGAAGTATTTTCTTTTCTTCGATTACTACTATTATTTTGTGAAAACATTTCACTATAACACAGTTTTATTTTATTTTATTTTTATTATTATGTAAAAAAATGTTAATGCTTACGGCATTAACTACTGTCCAGAACATAAGTACGCAGAGGGATTCTTCGAAGAATAATATGTTATTAAATCAATTATGTTACTCGCATTTTTTTTTTTTTTTTTTTTTTTACTTAATATTATACTGTAGTCAACATTTTTATTCTTTAGTTCCAGTTTTCAATAGTATGACGATTAATAACACGATTTTTGCAAAATAAAAACTAAAAAAATTATTTTTGCATATAAAGAACAACAATTTTCAAATCATTCATTTTTTTTTTTTTTTTTTTTTTTTTTACTTGCAAGATTATCTTAACCGAAGATTACACTGAGAAGTAATAGTATAATTGATTGGAGATACCAAAATTTTAAATACAATGAAGAAAAACTCCTTGTGAAAACTTTTAAGTTTCTGAATAATTCCGTCTAATTAAAATGACTACTTTAAATGTTTTAAATATATTAGTTGAAAGCTGTATTTCGCAGATTTATGAAAGTTCATACTTTTCCAAATATGTCCGGACAATTTACGTAAACTTAAAAAAAAAAAAAAAAAAAAAAAAAAAAAACTAGAAAAATGCATGAAATTTCAAGATTGCTTTGTTTTTTAACCGACTTCAAAAAAGAAGGAAGGTTCTCAATTCAAACCGTATGTTTTTTTTATGTTTGTTAGCTCATAACTTCTGAACGGATGCTCCGATTTTGATACTTTTTGTTTCGTTGAAAAGGATTTGGTCTGCAATAGGTCCCATTGTAATATCTTTATGATCTAAAGAAAATACAGGGAACCCCAAAAAATCAGTCCCAACTCTTTTAACTGCTAAACGGTTGCAACTATAGTGAAAAAAATTGTATTTAAGTATAGCAAAGTGGCCATGCAGTACAAGGTTAAACCGCTTGCAGCGCCACCTGGTGGAAAAAAGAGGAGTTTGTGTTCCTATCTCGAAAACAGTTCCAGAGAAAAAGTGAATTACAAAGTTGAAGAATATCACTGATTTAGTACAAAAGATGGTTTAGAAATTCATGCTAGTGTTCCTATCTCGGAAACCGTTCAAGACAGGGGAAAAAAGTGAATTATGAAATTGCAGAGCATCATCGATTTAGTACGAAAAGATAGTTTAGACATTGATGCTAAAAATACAATGCTAAAAACGTGTTTGTTCGTAATTTCTTACACTATGCACACTTGAGCTACATTGCACATGTTGGAGCGTAGTTGGTGAGACATATATGCTATATAGTTCAAAATACGGTTACTTGATACTATTTGTTTTGTTGTAAAGATCTTGGTCTGAAATACTTCCCATTGTAATATCTTTGCAATCTAAAGAAAATAAAGCGCCATCTGGTGAAAAACAGCGGAATTAGCTCTCCTATATCTCAAAAACGGTTCAAGATGGGAGAAAAGTTAATTACGAAGTTGTAAAGCATCATCGATTTACTACGAGAAGACAGTTTTTAGACATTATTGCTAAAACTAGAACGCTTAAAACGTGCAGTTGTTTGTTCGAAATTTCCTACACTGTGCACACTTGAACTACGTTGCACACTTTGCAGTGTAGCGGATGACACGTATATTCTGTGGTTCAAAGTATTGTTACTGTAAGCGGTCACATCGATTAGCGCAAAGTCGTTTTCAACCAACTTCAGAAAGGAGGGTGTTCTTAATTCGAGCTATGTGTTGTTGTTGGTGTTTGTAAGCTTATAACTTCGTAAGAGATGCTGTAATTAACCAACTTCAAACAGGAGGAGTTTCTCAATTCAAAGCGTATGCTTTTTTGTTTTTGTTTTTGTTTGTTAGCTCATAACTTCTGAACGGATGATCCAATTTTGATACTTTTTGTTTTATTCTAAATGTCTTGGTCTGAAATAGGTCCCATTGTAATATCTTAAAGATAAAAATATATATATATAGGGTGCCCAAAAATATCAGTCCCGACTCTTTCAACTGCTGAACAGCTGCAGCTATACTAGTCACAAAAGTGGTATGTAGGTACAGTAAAGTGGACATGTGCTACGCGATACAACCGCCTACAGTGCCACCTAGTGGAAAACAGTGGAGTTAGCGTTCCTATCTCGGAAACAGTTCAAGACAGGGGAAAAAAGTGAATTATAAAATTGCAGAACACCATCGATTTAGCACGAAAAGATAGTTTAGACATTGATGCTGAAAATATAACGCTTAAAACGTGCATTTGTTTGTTCACAATTTCCTATTTTGTCCACACTTGAACGACATTGCATATGTTGTAGCGTAGCGGATGACATTTATGCAATGTAAAATTCAATGTATGGTTATTGTAAGAGATCACATCGATTAATGCATAGACGTTTTAAACCGACTTCATAAAGCTAGAGTTTCTCATTGTTGCTCTTGTTGAAATTTGTTAGCTTATAACTTCGTAAGAGATGATTTAATTTTAATATTTTTTTTTTTTTTTTTTTTTTTGTCATCGTAATAATCTTGGCCTGAAATAAGTTTCGTTATGATTTCTTTAAGATATAAACAAATTACAGGATACTCACAAAAGTCTGTTCTCACTCTAACTGCTGAACGCATGCAGCTACACTGGTAAAAGCAGTATGTAAGTATCGATGTTGAAACTTCTGACCGTCAGCTGCAATGCATATTTTGCTCTTTCCTTACATTAAGACGTTTTAATTTTACGTATGTTCATTCAATAGATAGTTTTTTGCTCATATCCGATAAAGGCAAGAAAAGTGACACAACTAAAAAATGCAGCATTTGAGAAAAATCAACTTAAAGGTAACTTGACTAGAATAAAACTGGCACAACTGTCTCTCGAGTGGATAACTTTCTAGATGGAGATGTAACTTTTTTGTCCACATTGGGTGCATTTCATGTATTTTTCAGTGACATAAACCATTTTTTGAGTTATGTCACTTTTCTTGGACGTTGTGATTTGTGAAACTGCCGTCAAACGTCTTCTGGTGTTCTGTTGTATGAATAAATTTTCACTGAAAAGAGAAAAATAAAATCTTTTTGTAAAAAAATAGAACCGACTCCAAAAAGCAACTGCTTTTCAAGCAACTGAAAAAAAAAAAAAAAAAAAAAAAAAAAAAGGTATGAAATTGCGCCTAAAAGTATAAAATAATTTCCTTCGCCAAACAACCTATAACACTACAATTAATCATAACTTCTGAAGTCGGCGCAAAATTAAATAAAAATTGATACCTTTATTCAATACAAAAATCAAATCCTATTCAAAATACACATCTCACATTGTCACTTGCAAAACGCAGCGGAAAACTACTTTGATTCAAAAAAACAAATAAGATTTCGTAAGTAGCAAAAGTTGGCGAAGATCCTGGCATCTGACGTCCTTGGGGAAAGAAAAATCGTAAAATTATCTGGCAAACATATTTAATTTCTTTGGGATATCATCACTATTTTGATAAGGTATATTAAGAGATTAATCAAGAATATGAAACAATACTTCGTGCAATATGTATTATGAAAATATACATCTTGCGTGTGTACTTTTGCATTACGCTTTGATCGTCAAATCCAAAAGCCACCAAGGATGATTGTTATCAAAGTTATACGAAATTTGCAAAGGAAACTCTAACTTCGTAGAAACATGATTACCGCACTGTTCTATGTAGATGCTACTAATGGACCAATTGTATACAGTGATAAAATAATAACGGAAACATGAAAACGGATCATTCGAGACAACAGCATTTATTTCTACCGATCTAAAAACAAACCTTTAAAAACTAATTAAATTTTATTTAATTTTGCGCCGACTTCAGAAGTTATGATTAATTGTAGTGTTATAGGTTGTTTGGCGAAGGAAATTATTTTATACTTTTAGGCGCAATTTCATACCTTTTTTTTTTTTTTTTTCAGTTGCTTGAAAAGCAGTTGCTTTTTGGAGTCGGTTCTATTTTTTTACAAAAAGATTTTATGTTATCTGTATTTAATTGTAAAGTGTTTGTTTAATAAAATCAGAAATTTTTAAGTTATTTTAAAACATGTGCTGAGACTTTTTAAGTAAAAATACAATGCAGTTGAGACAGCATACTGCAATACAATAGATGATACAATTGTGCAATACAATAGAGACAACATACTGCAATCAGAATATAAATATTAAATATATGATGAAATATGATCTTTTTTCACTACAAAATGTAAAATTATGCATGTGAAAGGCTTAACAAAATTACTTTGGATATTTTATCAGCTAAATGTATAGAGCAACTCTTATTAAAAAGAAAAAAAAGAAAGAACGAAAGAAAAAGAAAAGTAATTGCGTGGGAATGTAGAACGCTACAGCATGTAGACTAAGTTAAATTTCAGTTGCTCTCAAAAAGAGATAAATCTATAAGAGATTTTATTTCAGTAATTTTTTATTTTTACTATACAAAGTTTTGATTCTGAACATTTGAAATTTCTATTTTCAATCATTTTCAGACAATCCAGTTTGTGTTTTATCAAAATGAAAATTTAGGCCACATATGGACGATTACTCTTCATATCTTTATATATATATATAAGGCAAACATTGTGTGTCTGTGAACAGCGTATCGCGAAAACTGCAGCTCCAACAGTCACATGATTCGACACGAAGATGATCTTTGTGGAGTTCGAGTGTACCTCGAAGCCAGATTTTCGACGCCAGATTTTTTTTCTTTATTATTAAAGTAAAATATTTTGGTGTTATTTGTTATTTGTGTAATGGATAATGCCAACGGCATCTGCTAGAAATATTTGCATAACATTTCTAGCATGTTAGTCTTAATAATAGCGTAATCAAAATCTACTAAATAAAACACAGAAAAGTTTGATCTTGTGAGGAGCAATTTTTATAGACTGTTCTAGAAACATTTGCTGCAATTATTCTTTATGTAGGCTGTATTCAATCTGCAAATATTAGAAGTTATTAATACATGGGTGAGGACATAAAATATTATCGATGCTTTATTTGGAATTTAAACTTTCAAATTTCTGTTTTAGTAGCCAACTTTATGGAAATTCTAACAGTGTGCTTGCCGATATTGTTCTTTGTTTGCGTTTCATAGAAACTTAAAGTCACCAGAAAGCATTTAAAAATTTTTCACGATTTCTCTAACCTTTTGCTGACCTTAGGGCTTTAAAGCGCTCTAAACAGTGTTGCCAAATTTACGGACTCTTATATTCAACCACCATCAATAACTTTCAGGAGTGATATTTTCCATACATAACGGACGAATAACCTTCGAAGTGACTAGGTAACTGTTACAGCGAAAATTTAGTAGTACTATTAAAAAAAAAAAAAATCCTTAAATATGGTAACACTGACATAGGAGAAAAATTAGATACAACCAGCAAAAGGGTAATGCATAATGTAAAATAAACCAGATCTCAAGAATTTTACAGAACTAGCTGTAAATATTTACAGCAAATGATGCGGCATGTATAATGAGGAAAAACTTTTTTATTAATATACAGGGTGATTATAATTAAAGTTACGATTTCAAAACTCTATAACTTTAAAACTACCCATCAGAGCGATTTGATATTTTACCAGAGCAATCGCGAGGCAATGAAATTTTGTTTGGGGAAGGAAAAAAGTAGTTCCAACATGTTCCTATAGATGGCGCTGTCAGGGTAATGTCTGGAGAAACGCCTAAATGGATTTATAGAACACAGGAATGTTGTTAGCAACACAATGGAATAGCAGGAAATTATAGACTTCAAGGGTTGACTGCAATTTTTTTAGCGAAAAGACAAGAATATGTATTTACAGCGGAAACAGTAATAGTGAAAAGAGAAAAACAGGAGCTTCATGAGACAAATACTTTACGGATAATTAACTACACATATTGGAACTTTATTTTTCTTTTGCCAAAAAAAAAAATTAAATAAATAAATAAATAAAATAAAATAAAAATATATTGCCTCACGATTATTGCGGTAAAATATCAAAGCACTCTGATGGGTAGTCATAAAATTATAGCGTTATGAAATCGTAACTTTAATTATTATCACCCTATATATATATTTCATTTTGGAAAAAATTCAAAAATTAGAATTACGAAATAGTAATTTTACAAATTTACTATTTGATAGATATATAATTAGTGTTTCACAAAAATGCTTAAAGGAAATTAATAAAAATTTTCTATAACAAAAGCACATTTATTTAGTTAAACAAAAAAAAAATGGATACTAAATATGTTACAAAACATTTAATAATCTGAGTTAATGCTTTTTAATCAACATAAACATTATCGAATTAATTTAAGGTATTTGAGGGAAACACAATGACATAAACCAAATCATCTAATTACCTGATGTTATTCCGGGAGTGACATTTATTGCACTCTCAAAAAGGAAAGAAAAGTAAAAGATAATTCCCTAATTGCATTTACTGTCAAATAAACAGCAAAAACTAGCATATCAGCATATTTTCTCTTTTTATATATCGTATTAACCGACATTCTTTTTCGCTGCTTTCTAAAAATGATAGATATAAACTTTTAGGATTGTTGCGATATTTCACAGAAAAAAAAAAAAAAGTTTCATATATATTTTTATTCATCTTTAAATTATAGATTTTTTACTTAAGGTGCATTTCTAAATTAATATTGATTTTATAAAGTGTAAATTATTTATGTTCAATGTTTTAATTATGAAAATTTTAAAATTTATTGTAAAAAAAAAAAAAAAAAAAAAAAAAAAAAAAAAAAAACTTTAAATTTTTCATTACAGGCTTGACTTTATATATTCAGCCGTCTTAAGGTTTAATAATTATAAGATAAAAAACTTTTTATAAACCATGTTTTAAAATTTTCTGTTGAATCATAGCTATAAAACTAACTACATTAGCACTTTATCAATGCGTATTGTAACGAAATTGTAAATAATTGCATTTATTTTTGTAAAAATTATTTCAAAGAGGCTTAGTAAGTTGATAAAATATCAATTTTCTGCATTTCCAGCTTTTTTTCGCGTGAAAATAGCTTAATATTCCATTTAAAACGCATTAAAAAGCTCCAATAGGCAGGTAATGAATTTGGCGCGAAATTTGGCGACTTTTTGCCTTTGGCGACTTTTTTGACGACTTTTGGCGAGAAAATCCTTATTATCGATATTCCAAAGATGGATGTTATGTGGTTGGTTAAAGAGTTACGAGAAATTTGAATTAAAAAAAAAAAGTTGGTTTTAAAATTAAAATATTAATCCTTTCTGAACAACATATATTTGTATCATGAACTACATTAGCCCTTTATCAATGTGTAGAAAATCTTTAAAATGATAATGACGTCAATTTTTGCCATATGTATAATTTAACTTTTTACAATTTTTTAACGCTCACGTTGAATTAAATGTATTTATTTTATGTCGAAAGACAATGAACTCGTAAATTTTTTTTGGCAACAATTAAATTATAGCTAATATTTTAATGGCTATTTTTATTGCTATTAAGAGCTTATTATTTTCATATTTTAATTAATTAAAAGAAAACTATTCGAAAATTCGAAAATCTGACTTCGAAGTATTGTGTTGTCACCGGGTTTTGAGTTACTGTTAAAGTTTCAAATGTCTAGCTAGTAGGGAAGTTAGTTAAAAATAGATTGCAAGATTTGTACCGGACAAACAAACAAACACAAACAAGCAAGAATAGAAGTTAATAAAAACATGGTAAAAAAGAGATTACTTAACTGCTATTCTGTGAATTCATATTTACTCTAAAAAACATTAAAACAATTTACAGACTATTATGTCAAAATAAATGTGATTTAAAAACCACGTGAATTATAATATCTAATAATTTAGTTATATGAGCTAACTTATGTTCAATTTTCTAAACGAAATTTGTAAAAAATATCCAGTTTTTAAAAATTATGTTTTGTGCTAAAGCTTGAAATCCACCTGGAAGATCAAAGACTGGAGGTTTAAAAATATCCTAATTTTAAACCCCAGAATATGTACATGTTTTTATAGAGGTACTTCACAGATGTCAGAAACATTCTACCATTTTACTGTATTTCAGATAACGCCTTTTTATAAGTTGTAAAATGTAAATTTTATGATTTTACAAAACTACCAACATAGTATTGTTAGAGCCGCTATTTTTTTTTTTTTTTTTTTTTTTTTTTTCGCATCAGAATTTTTCGAGAGAATTTTTCCTACCGAATCGTAATTGCATTTGGAGATTAATATTCTACATTTTCGTCTTTATAGCAACCACTAATTTCATGTTGCAATATTTATGGCATTTTTTTATAGCCATATGTCGTGATTATATAGCTTAGAGTTTATCATATAAAAATAGCGGTAGCAATAAAGGCTAAAATTTCTCATTTCTGAGCGCGTTCTGAATAAAACGTGGAGAGTACGCCCCCTAATAATGTTAACATGTTTGGATTTTATAAACAAAATAAGTGAAATGCTTTTTCATTCTGCCAGCATCCTAATTATGAATTAGAAGATTTCTTGTACGCACCCCTTTTTTTCCACTCCAGTATATTTTGAAAGTATTTTTCTTCTAATTTAATCGTAATTAAATTTGGAGAAAATTACTCTAAAATTATGCTAGTGTGGAAAATGGGGCGTATACTAAAAATTTCCGGTTCATAATTAGGATGTTGGCGCTTATGCTTTTTAACACGTTCACGCCGGCGCGGGCCACCGGTGGTTCACAGCAAAATTATCCGAACACTAGCAATAATCCTTGTCCAAAAAAAGTACACTTAATATTGCTTTCTTAAATAAATCCTTGTCGAATAATGATCTTTTTTTTTTCTGGTACAAATTTCCTTCGCTCTCGGCTTTTTCTTTTTTCTTTTCTTTTTAATTGTTAATGTGAAAGTAAAGGATGTATACAATAAAAATGTATACAATTTTTAACCAATCATTATAATATTGCAAACTTTTATTCTTCATAGAAAATGTATTCAAAGGGAAGTTTTTGTATATAAAGAATCATCACTTTCCCTATTTGGGGGAACACACATCTTCAAGATCGCGTATTTTCAATAAGATTTTTCTTTTTTTTTTTAAGAATTCGCCGATACTTTAAAGCAAATTGTTGAATCATATGTCTGTGATAATTTGATATAAAGTTAACAATTTTTTTTTCGTTTTTAATAAAAAATAATCTGGTGTGTCACTCACACGACTTTCTCTTACCCTGATATTTAATACTATAGATACAGATTGTGGATTAAGAGGTAAGATAACGAGTACTGCTATGTAACCCTGTGTTAAACAATTCAAATTAGGCTACGGAAGAGTTTTATATGATAATTAGCTCTGTTTTAGGGGGGCTACCGCCCCCCTCAACCCGTCGTTTCATTAATGCACCCATATTTATATAGAATTTAATTCTGTTTAAAAAAAATAATTTATTAAAATTATCATTTTAAAAATTATCTTTTATGATAATGCAGACGATTTCCATATAGCACTAAATATATATAAAAAAAAAAAAAATGAATTTGTTATCAATATTACATTATTTTATTTATTTATTTATTTATTTTTTGTTAAACATGAAAAAAATCGATAACTTTATTTTAAATTATCGCAGATCGATAGTTCAACCACTCGTTTTAAAGGTACTGGAGAGATCTTTTGAAATATACCCATCATGAAAATTTACTCTCCCCCCCAAGGGGGGGGGAGGGGAGGCGAGGCTCCTACATACACAAAAAAAAATTCCCAGTTGACTATCTCTATTACAATAAATATATAATCGTTTCATTTGGTTTTGTGCAGTCTATATATGTTAAACTCTACTTACCTGCAATTTCCCTCATAGACGTAATGTATTGGAATAATTTTGAGTGTCCCTGTACACGAACCATTTGCTTAATGAAAATAGCTTACTGTAGCATCCCTATATGATACACATTTAGAATACCGAGTTTGAAATTTCTGCTACTAATTGTCCTTGAGATATGCTGATAACAGACACACAGACCATTCGCTAAAAACATGATTTTCGTATTCAGGGGACCTCAGAACATGTAAATATAACAAAAACTCACGTATGAAAATTTGACCCTAAAACAATATTTTCTCGGCCCTATGGGTAAGAGAAAGTAATAGCACGCCGTTTTCTTCATTTTGTCCCTCGTTTTTACTAAGCGAACTATAGTGGTGACTGTTTTAGTCTACATCACTTGAACTTTTATAACAAAGTTAATCAAAAGGTTTTGTGATGGCCATAACATATTAAATTACCCAAACATTTCGACTTAAAGTTACATCTTTCGTGTAATGAAGTATTTCATGTAGTATATTGTATACTTTAACCATTTAATACGTATTAACTTGATTTTTAAACCATGAATTTTATTTTCGAAAGTTACTTATCATTATATAATGTTTATTTATCATCACAAAAATCTAAAATGAAGTTGTGTACTTCGGTAAAAACTCAAAAGGATGAAAATGTCTCAAAGTATTTTAAAACAGACGTTTCTTTTATTTTCATTCACGCAATCTAAATAACTTTTAATTTATCTAGAAAAAGATTATTTTTCATTAATTCAGTATATAAAACATTTCGGAAATACTTTAGATTAAAAAAAAAAAAAGTACAAAATATTTTCTCTTTTAATTTTATTAAAATGAGAAGGCACTCATAATTTAAAAATAAATATTCTATCAACAATAAAGAAAATATTACCCATATCGATTTCTTCATTAATTGCACATATTTCCTGTTTTTTATTATCATTTTAATATAATTTTTATTATATTAAAATTCCATTTATATAGTGATATTTTCTTCCACATTCTTATGTCATATGTTTGAAGAATTTGATTTAGAAGTAATTTTTCTTTAAGCAGCATTAAAATTAAAGTTTTTTTAATTTTCGTTGAAATTTTTTTTAATTCTATTTCCGTAAACCTTTAAAAAAAAATTAACGTCTTTTAATATTAATTAATTAATCCTATTGATTCTTTTTTTTAATTTTATACAAGTATTTGACATTTTTTGCTACTAAACTACTAACACATTGCATTTTTTGTCTAAACATTCTTGTCAATATTTTTATCTAACTAATACGGTCATACAGAAATATCTAACACAAAAGATCTCATAACAAAACTATATACTATGTGACAGATAAAATTCGACAAATAAGCAAGTTTTACGCAAAATATAGAGATGGCGCTGACTGGAGGTGAATGGTATGAGACAACGTCCATCTGTTTAGCCGTCGTCATTCAGGCCGTGGACACCAATAATGAAGAGGGACCATCGTCGTCAACGATCGACAGTGGGATTTCTATAGACTAAAGTTATATAAGGTAGTGACACCTATTCTAGTATGGTATGAATGCGCATGAATGAAGCACTCTCATTACTTAACCGTCTACCGTTAATGGGCCAAGTTCAGATGTACAGTGGAAACTGCGGCCAAAGGTGTGAGCGTTAAACGTCCAGCAATACTGCGTACACCAGCAAATGTGGCGGGCATGTCAAGTTTGATTATCGCGAACAGGGGCATACCATAAACAGAGAAGCGCGGAGGAGTAGGGCTTGCGCGAGAAACATTGTAACGATTTGCAGATAATGAAGGTGTGGGCAAAGTCTCTGCATCAGGCGCTCACTCTATAACAGAAGGCGGTACCCGTCGTCATCATCAAAGAACTTCTTGGACTACACGATTCCAATCCAGATGACTGTTTCTTCCCTTGCCTGGGTGACGAATCAGGGTATTTTCACGACATTCTCAAAATATAACACAGCTCTGTGGAAGGGAAATATAGATAAATCCCACGTTTCAAATAGCCTAGAACGTCGATGATAGCATCTGTCATTGGTCTTCTAGGATAGTGAAGAGACTCTCCTCGTGGATTTGTTGGACCTTGGATGCAATATGAACAGCGATCTGAACTGTGGAATTGCCAGTTCATTGTGATGGTGCACTCAAAATCGTTGTCCGGGCAAATGGGCAGCGCACATACGCTGCAGCACGATAACACACGTTACCACACCACCAGAACACCCAAGACATTGCAGAATAGAATACAATTTTATATTAATGTGCATTATAAAAACTATTTTCATTGTAAATATGTCGGATATGTTTTAAAATATAATTTATATTATTTTTTATGACTATCTTTGAATTATATTCTAGATTAAAATATTCTTAAGTTATTTCAAATTAATATTTTCCCAACATGGAAGAATAGGCAATTTTTTAAATGCGTTGGCGTTATGGGAATTGTTAAATCCGAAATAGTGCAGAATTCCATGGAAACTTGGTCAAGAAACTTACTTTGATAAAAGTAATTAAAGAATTGAGACACGGTAAACCGGAAAAATGGTAGCGTACTGTGTGGGGCATGTTAGTCTTTGATTTTTCTTAATATTAACATAGTATATCTTATAATATAAATATATGAAAACAAAAAACATATATATATGTATATATATATATATTCCACGTACGACAATTAGTTTTTTTCAATGACGTGTTTTACTAAATCTGTGAAAATATCTTCCCTGTAATCGTTTAAAAAAAGAAAAAAAACTTTATGGTATAGTTTTCAGCTTGAAAAATTGTTAGATTTTAACTATAATTCTCATAACTACTTTAAGATTTGAAAGTACAACTTTCAAATGCTTCAATACATATAATAGATATATGAATAATTTCGTAAAAAATAGCTTCCATTAAACTTTCAGTTTCTTTTAAAAAGACAAAATTTAAAATTCAAAATTATTTAAATAAACTTTAAAAAAATATGAACAAAATTCGAGCTACTTTTCTACCATAAAGTCAAATAATTCATTTGGGAAAGGTGAAATTTAATACTTTAATCAGTACAAATAAAAATTTAATTTCAAATCAAAAACTGAATTGAATTATTCATCTGAGAAAGCAAAACAAGGAAAGAAATTGAATGCTCTTTTAATTAATAAATACTCTATAAGAAACAATATATTATTTCACAGAGATAGATTTAATTATTGTTCTGTTTATTTGAAATATTTTAGAAAGATGAACTTAATATCTTTTTCAGTTATAAAAATTAAGTGGATAGAATTCTACAGGAATTTATTTTAATTTGTTAAGTTTTAATTATTTTTAATACTTTTTTAATGACCGCATTTAACATACATATTTTTAAACTTTTACCCAATGACTCCTCACAGATTTTAAACCAGAATATAGTTAATACAAATTTAGTGTTTTTCCTTTCAAATTTTAAAACTTTTTTTTTTTTTTTTAGAATTAAAATTGGCTAATCATTGTTGTAGTAAATAAACATATTTCTTTTTCTTTCTCTTAAATAAATGCTTTATTTATTTATGTATTTTATTATTATTATTTTTATTATTATTAAGTTAAAACTTTACACACGCATTTTTAGAAATTTAAATGTAAAAGTGTGTGTTTCTTTTTCAACAGAAACTGTGTTTCTTTAAAAACCACACCGCAAAACATCCGAGATAGTGCAGAATAGAATGAAATTCCATATAAACGTGCAATATAAAAAGTATTTTTTTGTAAATACTAAGTCTGATAAGTTTTAAAATATAATTTATATTATTTTTACGAGTATCTTTTAATTACATTCTAGATTAAATACATTCTAGATTACATAAAAGATTCTTAAATTATTTTAAATTAATATCTTTATAAAATAGTATAATTGACAATTTTTTTTAAATAAGTTTGCGTTATAGGGATTGTTAAATCGTAAATAGTAAAGAATTCGAAGAAACCTAGAGTAAGGAACTTACTTTGATAAAAGTAATTAAAGAATCATGATAAGGCAAATCGGAGAAAGGTTAAGCATAATGCGTGGGGCATTTTAATCTTTGATTCTTCTTAACATGAATATAGTATGTCTTACAATATACAGAGGCTGTTCGCACATTTTTTAGACGATTTTATTTCGCAGTAGGAAAAAATCGTTTGCATGGAGAATTTTATTTTCAAAACAGTTATATTTTTGGAAGTTTTATTTATCTTCGGATATTTAGAATTTTTGTTTAGATGCAAAAATGCGCTTTTGAAAAGGCAGTGAATGGAAGGATACGTTTCCGCTTTTTCCAAAGAGAGTTTTTAGTGAAATCGTTATGAAAAGCATTTATCAGGAGAAAAATGGAAAAATGTTGCAACAATAGATGAATCTTGGGTTTATTTAAGTGGTTGTAATAAAAAAAGATACATTTATTATCACAAAAGTGGAGAAAAAAATTTTTGCTACATGGTTCAGAGAATCTAAAGAAAGTTTTTCTAAAGGATTTATGATTGTCAATGGTTTTTCATACAAGCGCAAGATAAAAGCAAAAAAAAAAAAAAAAAAAAAAAAAAAAGGTGACAAAAATGTCAAAATCAGCTATAAATACTCTCAAGAACATATTTTAATTCCAATTTTTAAAAATGAAAATCCAGATCTTTATCCACAATGCTATCAATCCGTTGAACTGTATCAAGACAAAACAAGCAGCCACACATCACAATCCGCAATTGCTTTTCTAGAAAAAAATGGAACAAAAAACGTGAATTAAAACCATACCCTTCACTGATATTCCTGTTAAATCTCCTGATGTATCAGTGTTGGATTTTTGTGTTTTTCGACTCTTAAATTCAGCATTATCCAAACACCGACCTACAATGCTTTGTAGACTTTGGAAAGCAGTTCAAGAGGAGTAGAAAAATATACCTCTTCCGATATTGTAAAAAGCATTATTATCATAGAAATTACGATGTAGAATGATAGTTAAGAACAAGGGTTATCAAACTGAACAAAAATAACTCGAAATATGAGTGAAATTGTTTCAGTACACTCCATCAAAATCGTCTACAAAATGTGCGAACAGCCTCTGTAAATTTATGAGAACAAACAAACAAACCAAAAAAAAAAAAAAAAATCACAACGATTATTTTTTTAATAAAGTGTTTTACTCTCCAGTGTTGAAATTTGATTCCTGAAATCGCATTTTTAAAAATGGTTTATGTTATGGTTTCCATAATTTTCATAACTGGTTACTATAATTCTCATAACTACTTTAAGAATTGAAGGCAAATCTATAGTTTTAAAATGCCTAAACACTTATGTAAAATATATGAATAATTTCATGAAAAATAACGACCACTAAATTATTTTCTATCTCTTATAAAAAGGGAAAATTTAAAAACCAAAATTATTTAATAAAACTTAAAATAATAATAATAATAATAATAATAATAATAATTCGAGCTACTTTCCTACCATGAAGTCAAATAATTCATCTGGAAAAAGGGAAAGTTAATTCTTTAATCCCTACAAATGAAAAGTTAATTTCAATTTAAAAACTGAATTATTCATCTGAGAAAGTAAAACATAGAAAGAAATTGAATACTTTTAAAATAAATACTTTATAAGAAACGATATATTACTTCACAGAGATAAATTTAATTTTTGTTCTGTTTATTTAAATATTTTCAGTTAAAAAGATTAAAGTCTTTAAAGATGTGAATAGAATTCTATATAAATTTGTTTTAATTTATTACGTTTTAATTATATTTAATATTTGCTTTAATGCTCATTCAAAATACTGTTTGTAAATCATACTGAAAGCCTACTTACAGATTTTAAACCGAAATATATTTAATATAAATTTAGCGTTTTTCATTTCAAACATTAAAGCATTTTTTTCCAATTAAAATTAACCATTCATTTTTCTTACTGAATGAACATATTTGGTTTTTCAATCTTAAATAAATGCTTTATGTTTTATATTTTCAAGAATTAGGTCTAAAATTAGTCACGCATTTTTAGAAATGTAAATGCAAAATTTGCAATTATTAAAAGAAAAAAATATGGAGTGACTCCACTCGACTTTCCGAACATTGAGTAACTAACAGTTTTGTAGATAAAATAACAAAAAAGAGAAAACCATAACAGAGTGTTTGAGTATTTTTCTCCATATATCACACGAGGTTTTATTTAACGCTACTGAACTTTGAGCCCTTAGATCATAAGGATAAAGAATTTTTCGTTGTGTCCCTGTAAAAATCTATAAATGCTACATTCACCGAAATGCTTATAGTTAGTGCAACAGTGATTTATAATATTCATACAAATTTTCAGCTCAATTGAATAAGGCGTTTAGATGCTATCGCTGGTCTCATAGGCCATAAAGATAAAGAATTTTTCTTTGTGTCCCTGTAAAAAAACTGTAAGTGCTAGATTCACCAAAATCTATACAGTTGGTTCAAATGCGACCTATAACATGTGTACAAATTCTTTGCTGAGATTAATAAGGCGTTTAGACGCTATCACACTTTTAAAAATTTGGCAAAGAATTTTTCTTTGTGTCCCTGAAAAAAAACTATAAGTGCTAGATTCTCCAAAATCTATACAGATTGAGTATCTGTGACCTATAATATGTGTATAAAATTTTTGCTCAATTGAATAAGGCATTTAGATGCTATCGCACTTTTAAGATTTTGGTCCCTTGGCCATAATGATGAAGAATTTTTCTTTGTGTCCCTGTAAAAAAACTATAAGTGCTAGATTCACCAAAATCTATAGGGTTCGTACTATGGTGACTTACAATATACGTACCAACTTTCAGCTTATTCGAACAAAGCGTTTAGACGCTAGCGTGTTCACTCACAGACATACACACATACATACACACATACATACACACATACATACACACACACATACATACATCATCCTAAAAATAGTGAAAACGGACTCGTTGGACCTCGAAACGTATAGAAACATCAAAATCTCGAACTCGGATTTTTGACATGATTACAATACTTTCCTCACTATAGTGTTCGGAAAGTAAAAAACTGTGCATTTTAAATTTAAACATAACATTTTAAAAAACAGAAGAAAAGAAAAGAAAAACGTAGATACATTTTTAAAGAGAGATTTACAATACATTCAAGCATTTCTTGACAGATACAGTCTTGTAAATAATAATATTAATTATTATTATTATTATTATTATTATCAAAGAAGTAAAAAAAAAATTAATTAAATTAAACTTCCTGTAGTAGATAATAAGTTACTTCTTTCACATAAAATTACTTCTAGTTCGTCTGAGATGACACTTTTAAAAATTACTTTATCCGTTATAACTAGATGGCTTCTTCTGTAAATATTGCATTATAAGAGATTTTTCTGTACAAACATCTTATCTGAAATTTGAAGAGTTCCTTTCTTTCTTTCTTTCTTTCTGTCTTTCTTTTTTTTTTTTTTTTTTTTTTTCTTTTTTTTTTTACGATATCTAATAATGGGCAGATGCAACCCCCATAATATAACTTGGGTCAAACTTATTCAGTATTAAATACGTAATTAAAAAAATAACGAGACTTTAAACTGTGCAAATTAAAATTATTTCCCCCGTTTTTTAATTAAGTTTATTTCTAAGCGAAAAAAAAAAAAAAAATAAATTACTCATATTGAAAATTATCCGATTAGTAGTTAAACTCGCTTCGTTCTGGTACTAAATAAATAAATAAAATTCAATGTTTCTAAAGCATAACACACAATTTTTTATTTTAGTTTACTTCAACCTAGCATAGACTTACAGCCTGCAATAATAAATATTCTAAAACTGCATATAATATTTTAACTTTCCATACAATAGTATACCGTTTAAACAAAATACATTATAATCATCCTTCTAAAAATTTGTCAACTTCACAGTTTAACGGATTACAATACCTAATTCAAAGATTATAAAATATACAATTTATGCATTATGGAAACTTGAATGAAACGATCGTTTGAGAAATAATTTAACATACATATTTGAGAGTATAAAGAGTTCAAAAAAGTTCATATCTTTCATACTGAAATGTGCCCAGGGCAAACAAATAATACATGTATTTCCGAAAACAAATCCCTGTAGTTACATTGCGTATATTTTTTATAATGAGATCGCTTGAGTTCGGTCAAAAGCAGTAGTAATTATTCAATAGAAAATTCCATAAATGTTGGCAATACTGTTTTATTGTGATACTTGCAATTTATTTAAACAAAACATTTTATTTTAGAAGGAAAAAATAATTATAATTATGCATTCTTTATTTTATATAAACACATTTAATTAATAACGATTCATATGTATGCATTAATCCTTTCACTCATTTTAAAGAATATATTTTCCATTTAATTAAGATTTTCTTTAAACATCTTTCTGAATAACTTTTAGGGAAAATGTTGTTGATGTGTAGAATAATAGTTTATAATTTAAGATAAGTTTTTAAATTAGAATACATCTTTCAGTATATTGCGCATAAAAAAGTAAATTTTCTTTTCTCTATATTATTATAATTCATATTTTATAAATAAAATAAATATAAATAAATCTTTTTATAAGTTAAAGTTATTCAATGATTGTTTTTAGAGCATAGCTGCCAAACTTTCTAGTTTTTTCATCTTTCTAGTTTTTTTTTTTTTTTGTCACATATATTTTCGATGATTATATAAGATGTAAAAAATTATACAGAGATTCCAGTACTAAGTCTTTCTCAAAAACGGGAGACTTGGCATCTATGATATAATAATTCTTTTTAATGATAACAAAAACAGTTTATTTCTTTTAACATTTGCCGGTTAAATATTTAAAATTCATATAATTTTCATGTTATTTTCACTTTATTTCTAGTCATTTTAAATTTGCATCTTTGAGAGTTAGTTTATATTTCATATTAACGTGCCTTTTTTGTAAAACCTGCATATTTGTAGATGTATTCCCTCATACATGTTATATAATTTCTATGGACAAGAATTTTAAAATCTCGTATGAATTATACATTTGAAATCTATATTTTCTATGCTAAGAAAGGGATACATGTTTATTATATGATATTCACATAATTAAATTTATAAAAGAAATTAAATAAGTTGAATATTTTCTGAAAAAAATGCATATATTTACTTAAAGGCAATAGTAAAAGTTTCTGAACACACACACACAAAGAAAAAATCCTACGTTTTGTGAGGATTTTATCGAATCATACAAAACGTAGGATTATATGTATTATGTTGTAATTTAGTTTGGTTTGCAAATAAAGGAAACTTTACCAAATAGCATTATTAACGTTTCAATTGGTAAATATGAGAAACGAAATATTCTTATGTAAAACAACCATTGTACAATACTTTATAGGTAGACATGTTTTATTTTATGCCTAGCTATAGAATGTTTTAAACTGACATATAACATAAATGTTAACTTAAAAATTATTTTCAATTTAACAAAAAAAAGTTGCCACTCTCTAAATATTTTTTTCAAAGGAAAACGTATAATATTTTGTGTGAGGCTTGTCTAAAACATGATAAAAAAATTTAAAAATAACCCAAAGAATTCGCTTTTTTTTTTTTTTTCTGGTGTCAGCTTTTATTTTTTAATAAAGCAGAAGTAAGTAAGAAAATAATTAATTAAAAAACAAGTATTTTGTTTTTATTTTTCAGTTGAAATGATTTAAATAAATGGCATAAGCAAAATATATTATAATTTATTAATTTCCTATAAATATTTTTTTTATTATTTCGAATTCGTTTTTAGATTAAAAAAACACTTGCCGTCAATTATACTTTGTTTTAAAATGTGTATATTTAATAAATGCTTTATACGTGTATGAGATCTTTATTTACGTTAATTTTAAGTTGTACAAAACTTTTTTTTTTTTTTTTTGTCTGATGATAACTTTCTTTAACTTATTTAAGCATTTAAAATAATTTGAGGAATTATATGCTGCATTGTGTCAGTAATATGTTACCCTGTACCAGATTTGACACCCCATACTCAAGTCTTAATAAAAAGTATTTTTGTAGATTTTCTTTCTCTTCTTTCGAAATTGTAAGAAATCGTATCTATTAAAACTTTTTGTTAACTCAGAACGTTTCAAATTTCTTTTTTCTTTTCTTTTTTTTTTTTTTTCTTAATAAAAATTACATTGATAACTTTGTCATTTATTTCAGCGGATGTATTAATTATTCATTCGGCATAATTAATCAATGCAATATAGTTGCCAAATTTTCACAAATTTTTGTAATATTTCAAATGCACAGGCCTTAAACATTATTTTGTTTTACCGACAGAATTAATTAATCACAAGGCTTCCTTAATGTAATCAAAGGAAAAAACTATTTTCATAAATTCGGCATTAAAAGTCTTATAAAATTTTAAAATAGTTCATAATAGTGATACAGTATGTAGGTTTACAAAGTAGATTGCAGATATTTCCAGAAATTATCTATATTTATCTAATTATAAAATACAAACGCATTATAAAATATTATAATATCATATCATCAAACAAAGTTACGCAATTTTTATATGTGTAAGAACGGATAGAAGAAATATCTATTTTATTATTCATTGATCTTATCTTAGTCTGTTTTAATTTTCTATTAAATTTTAAAGTGGTATGTCTGCTTCCTAACAGTACATCTTTAAGATGTCTTTAGGAAGAAAAGACATTGAAGGTGCACTGTAGTTAAGTGTGCTATTAATGTTCCAATACTTACAGAGAAGAACATTTTATATATATATACAAAATAATATAAAATATGAATTCAAGAGGAAATTCTTCACTACTTAAAAAGCAATAGCATAAAATCGCCATTATGTGAGAATATTTAATACATATGAACCAAATTTGATGAACTCTGTTTATATATAAGCTTTTAATGTAAAAAGTCTAAAAGAAAATTTTAATAAAAAGTATTTTTAGTTTTATCTTCCAACATATATATTTTTCAGAATTTTGGATGTCTCACTAATTTTTTGGACATTAAAAATCATTAAATTGAAACATGTCTTCAATTGGAATCCGAACCACTACAAATATTCATATCAATCGATTAAAAAAAAAAAAAAAAAAAAAAAAAAAAAAAATCAGCTACGCATATCTTAGGTTATCTAGATTACGTTATCTTATTTTAGGCTTTATCTTAAGTATTCGTATTATCCTTTTAAAAGTTAAAAGCACGTTTGCTCTCTTTAACTTTTAGCAAAAAAGAAAAAAAAAAAAAAAAAAAAAAAAAACTTTTAGAGCTATAATGACGTCAATTTCACCCTTCATGTTTAATTTTTCACAAAGTTTTATCTCAATTTTAATATTTACTCGTGAATTTCTTTTCATTTTAAAAATAAATAAATAAAATCAACTCGTAAACTTTTTTGGCAACAATTAAAAATTAAATTAAATCATGTATTTTTCCCTAAAAAAGGGCTTTTTTAACTTTTTCGATACTGATTATTATTAATTTTCTTTTCTTTTTCGTAAAAAAAAAAAAAAAAAAAAAAAGGACGAAATTCTGGCAAAAGCAGAATTTAGTTTAGCACGGAGGACTATTAGTTTTATTATTATTATTATTATAACATTGCTTTCAAATTATACAAATACCTTTTCGATACATTTTCAATTTCGATAAATGTCCAAACATCGTAAAACTGCGACATTGTTTTCTCCGTAGATTGAGACTAATAGCCCTCTGCCCTAACAAGCAACTAGCAACTCAAGGCAACTAACAACTAGCACAACAGTATGTTGTGCATAATTTCATATTTCACATTTACCTGCAATAGATGTATACAAGTTAAATAAATTTCACAATGAAAACATTTTTTAATGAAGCTTGTTAAACTTACGAAAGAAACTATTTCAAGATCATGCTTTTTTTTTTCTTTTTTTTCGGTATATATTATTTTAAATAAAATAAAATAATAGTAACGATTTTCAATATTTCATTTTGGACCTTAAATTAAGATAAATATAATTCCTATATTCAATATTTCCCAAAAAGAAAAATTTAATATTTCGGTCAGTAATATTTGTAAATAAAACCAAAATCTCGCAGAAATAGTGTGCTAGGTTTATTTGCATTTTATACTTATCACAATAAAGTTTAAGGAAAATGCGTGAAGTAAATATTTTTTCTTTACAATTATTTGAATTGTATGTGGAGATTATACTTTTTAGAGCTCAAATAACTGTAACTTTAAACAAAGTTTTATGCTTATGTGCAATAAAAAATCAAATATTAAAAAACACAACAACAGTTACTGATTTGAATATTTCCACTAGCACTTAAAATTTAATATACATCAGACAACTTTAAATATAAATAATAATAATAATAATAATAATAATAATAATAATGATATTTGCAAAAATATCTGTCTCATATTTATCACAGATATAAAAGTTTACAAACAAAACTACTGAATAAATATTTTTAAATATACTATTTAAAAATTAAGGAGTGACGTGCGAGAAATATCTGTAGATTGGATATGTGTAAATTTTAAGATTTATTCACACTTATAATAAAATGTCAAATACTAAAAAGTCGAGAAAGCATTTACACTTTGAAATATTCTAGCTTACACCTAAAACTTAATAACTTCTTGACAGATTTCAATACCTGTCAAAAAAATACATTCTATAATTCTGTTTATATTTTATATTTTTTTATTCTAAATTTTATATTTGCAAATCCTTGTATTAATTTTTAAAAGAAAAGTTCTTTAGAAAAGGAATATTCTAGCTTATGAATATCATTTATGTTTAAGTGAAATATAAGACATGGTGTCAGAATTATATAATAAAAGAGAGATTATGTAATTCAAATGTTTGCCTTCAGTTATTTTCAATTTTATTATTCATATTATATCTTTTGACATCTTAAAGAATTTGTTATTTATTCATTTTTTTTTTTTTAAGCAAGAGTTTAAATTATAACTTTATTAGATAATGTAATATTGATTTCAATGAAACTACGAAAAAAATAGCTGATAATTTCTATCGATAGATTTATAGATATAGATATATAATACGTTTTCAAAACCTTTTGTTAAAAAACAACCTTAAAGTACTTAATATTAAAATATATATATTAGTAATAATTCTTAAAAATCTCAAAACATGAAAGAAATTCCGAACTAAAAAGATCAGTTTAAATATTGTAATACATTAAATGTAACATTATAGATAATTGTTTTAAAATAAAGATTTAAATTTCTTTATTTTAAAGTATTCGATTTCAGAAACAGAACTATCAAAAAATATCATAATAACTATCGCGTTCCACAATTTGTTGAAATAAAGTTAAACCCGCCTCTTTTCTTTATATGATTAAGATATTGGTTATTTTTCCATTTAATAAAATCCTGTAATTTATGAGGAAATGTCAATAAAAGTGTCAGTTATTGAAAACTGGTTGACATTATATGTTTAGTATAGTTGAGTAATCGGTCTTTCATGTCAAACATCATCAGATAAATTATGTTTAAGAATTAAATGACTTTTCCACTGACAATATCTAATAATGCATGTATAAAGAGCAACTCAGGCGAAAATAATACTTTTTGAGACAAAAATAATGTTTTCTGAACATTAATTTATGTATTATATATTTTGCTATTAGTAATTTATTTTAGCATTTTGTAATAGCATTTTATACTTTGCTTACGTAAAATAAATTCTAATAAAATCCATCTTTAAGAGTTTTAGATATTAAAAAAACAAATAAACTGAAATTAATTAACAGTAAAAATATATATAGAAATATTGGTGTTGAAAAAAAAAATAAAGATATTTTATGTAAACTCCATAAAAAAATAAAAACTTTCAACAGTTATATAGTTATTTGTCATGAAATAAGAAAATGAATCCAGAAAGATGATGCACTCGTGCATCATCAAAGCGGAACGTAATACTTGCCAACTATACTTGCCTGAATAAAAAAAAATAATAATAATAATAATAGTAATAATAATTACGCTGCCGTTAGGTACTCGTGCTTACACATTTTCGCCTAAGACCGTATTATCATTTTAAACTGAACCAATTACTTAGAAATTTATTTTACTTTACTTTATTTTATTCTGTTTATTTATTTACTTATTTTTGTGTTTAAATACAAAGTTTTTGTATCCAATAGCATGGTGTTCCTCAAACGGGAAAGTGCATTTTATTATTTTCATACTACACACAATATAACGAAATTATTATGCTTAATTAAGATGCACAAAACATTTTTCCTGAAGAATAAATAACGATCTATACGCAAAGTTGTTTACAAAGATGTTAAGAAATGTAAACAGAAACTGGTCCATGTCAATTTTAGTATTTTGAACAACTATTCTTTTATGCTTTATGCTGCATATGCAAGTTTACACAATGGGCAGAGCTAAACAAAAGGAATGTTTTTAAGGAATTCTATTTAGAAATAAAGCAGTAAAAAGTTCGTTTGCGTTTGTGAGATTTTTTCTTCGTTAGTTAAAAAGCAATATATATACCGGGTGATCCAAAAGTCAGGAAAAACTTTAAAAATGAATATTCGAAAACGAATCAAGATTCAAAGATACGGTTTGCACCGAACGGACGGAAAAGAAGCCGGGTTTTGTGTGGCAACGAAAAAAAATAGTTCTGTTGGCGACCAACAGATGGCGCTGTCGGATTTCTGATGTAGGATTATACAAAGCAACAAACGATATAAAAAGGAGCAACTGCGGCAGGTAATGGTTGTCGAAGCTTACATGCATCGAAATATCGCATTCTCAGTCGCTACTTTAATCACGCATGGCCTCCAACATCTCCCGATCTGACACCTTGTGACTTTTGGCTGTGGGGATTCTTGAAGTCAAAAGTGTACCGCGACCAACTGGAATCACTAGAAGCACTGAAAGATGACATCCGCCAAAATGTGTCAGCCATAAAGCAAGAAATGCTACTAAATCCTGTGAACGGTGCGGTGAATCGTCTTACAGCTGTACTTCTGAATGATGGACAGCACATTGAGCAGTTATTGTAGTAGTACTAATTAACTGTAATTAAGCTGACTTGTAAGTTATCAACACTTTTTTCATTTGTAAATCATCTTTTGGTGAAATAAAATACTATAGCGCCATCTGTTGGTAGCCAACAGAACTTTTTTTTTTTCGTTGCCACACAAAACCTGGTTTCTTTTTCATCCGTTTGGTGAAAACCGTATCTTTGTATCTTGATTCGTTTTCGAATTATTCATTTTTAAAGTTTGTCCTGACTTTTGGATCACCCGGTATATATATTTATTTATGTTTATTGCCTAAATAAACATAAAATGTAGTGAATGGTGTTACCATGATGTGATCAAGCATGTTAAAGATTATACATGTAATGGGTAAAAATATTTTAAAGATTTTAGAATCTATGCAAATTGTGTGATAGTAATTTCGTTAATATTTAAATTTTTATCTTAAATATTTATTTTTAAAGACAACATTTCTTGTTCTTCATTTACGAAATGTTCTTTGTAAACATATTGTCTCAGCAAAAGCTCTCAGACTTGCTCCAACCGCTACCTTTTAGGGAAGGAAAATTTGAGTTTTGCAAAATAAAAATAATTAATTTATTTTTTTAATCAATAATTAAGATTTACGATTCTTTACAAATTAATTGCAGTTTGGGCACAATGCAAACCGTACAATTGCTTTTATTACCGTATTCAATCAATAATAGAGATAATAACATTACTTGTGCATCCCAAAATAGTAATCTAATTTCACAATGAGTTTTCTATTAAATATATTTATTTAAGCTCAAATCCCACAAAACAAGTGTATTCAGATTTTATCTAATATTCATTGGCGGCTTCTAAATGTTTGCGCCATTAACAGAGGAAAATATTGATTTTTCGGAAGCACATTAATTTACACATTGTTTTTCTTTTTTCTTTTCTTCTCTTTCGAACCTTCGTCTGCATCCAGTTTGAATTAATATGTTTTTTTTTCCGAAGATTGTGCATAATTAGAAACGATTTTTGTCCATTTATAATATTAAAAGGATATTTTTAATTAAAACCAAGTAAAAACTACAACGTCTAGAATACCAAACAGAAAAAAGAAAATGGGAAGCAGATAGCTGTTTCGGTAGCATTTAGCGTACTATCATGTTGCAGTTTTTTACTTGATTTTAATAATCCAACGCCAAGTCTCCTTGTGATAAATATTTTATTTGTTTCTTTAAAATCATTTGTAAAGATCATTGATAAATATATCTGCTGCGATACATATTATATATTAAACAAGAAATAAATTCAAGCTTCTGCAGTATACATATATTTTTTTTAGAATTTATCAAGAACTTTTTTCCATAAATGTTAAATAATAGTATTTTTTTAAATATATTATGAAACGAATTTGAAAAGTATCTTACTTTTTTTTTTCTCATATTGTTTCATCTGCAGTTTATTTTCTTCTTTATTTCAAAGCATTCTATTTTCTTTTTTTTATTTAAAAGCATTTTATTTACAACTGCAGAAATAGTACTGCAAAGAGCCATAAAGGTTCAATATCGAACAAGCTTTTTTATAAACAAATATACAGTCAACTTTTAAACTTTTTTTGTTTTTAATTCTTTTAAATCAAACTTTTTTTAAGCAAACTAGTCAGAGAATTTTATTTTCTATTCGTTAATATTCAGCTTAGCTGATATTTTTAAAACCTACTATCTATAACTTATAAACTCACATTTGATTTCCATGGATCTTTCTTAATACTAATTTTTATCAGCTAATTTATATATTATTAAATGCGCTTTTACACATAGTAAAAAATATAGTGCTTGTTTATTAGCATACTGTTGCGTACTCAGGGTTCGTGAGTTGCCTGAGAATGAAAGGAGAAAAAAAGGTTTAAATGCTTATTTACAGAAAATTCTAGAAGATTACAGGTCTGTACACCAAGTATCAGCTTCAGTTTCACTAGAAAACACAGCTTAATTAACAAGCTGACAATTCCAATTCACAGTACATACTGTATCATAGCAATAACACACAACAATAGGCTGCAAACAGCAGTAGCAAGTGACCAGTCAGGAGCAATTTATCGCAAGGCAGCTTGCTTGAAACTGACTGACTTGTCCACATAGGCTTCCTTTTATAGCATTCTGTAAACCCAGAAAGTTCTGGTAACTTCTCAGGGAATCAAGATAGAGCTTAGGTATTCAAGATATCGATAATAAGGTTTTTCTCGCTAATGTCGGCTTAAAAGCTACAAAGGAGCGAAAATTCGTCAAATTTGTTGCCAAAGACATTACCTGCTTTAATGAAGCTTTTTAACGGGTTTTTAAGGGAAAATAGACTTTTTTAACGTGCTAAAAATGCGGAAGAGCTAAAACTGGCTAAAAATGCAGAAAATAAACGTTTTTATAACCTGGCTTAGCCTCTTTGAATGAAATTACATAAAAATAACTCTTATTTGCAAATTCGTAACAATACGTGAATTTATTTCATTTTTCAATATGAAGTCTAATGAAAAATACGATGAAAATATTCTACCGTTTTTCAGATAATAATAATTTACCGTAAATAACTAAACTACTATTTACTACTAAGTATATACATTCCTTACAAATAAGCTACTACAATTAGCAGCATAATTGCCAAGGAGTTAGTTTTATGAGTCATGTCGGTCAATATATTTCAGTAACAATCTGTTTAAAAATTTGCATCAGTAGTGTTCTTTAAATTATATCTACCAGTATTATCGGAATTCAAATTTGTATTTCTTTTTTTCTTTAAAATTAAATGCCATTAAAACTTCATAACAGAAATTTAATAGTGTTATAGTTCAGATCTAAGAAGTTATCTTTTTGAAATAATATAATCAAAAGGGATTATATATATATATATATATATTATGGTGTCCCTTAAATGAGGGGGGGGGGGGTACTGCTTGTTTTCATTTTTCCTTTTTTAAAATCCGATACGCATAATAGAGAATATCGTAGTATACATATTAGGATTTTCCCGTACATAATATATACAAATTAATTGAATACAAAATTATATTTTTATTAAATGTCTACTACTAAAGTTTATTCTAATGCATGCTGAAGTGAGCGTTAGACAATGCGTATCATTTGTTGGCAATTTTTTTATTTTATTTAAATATCATTATGATGTATACGTTTATATGTAGGCGTAATGCATACAAAAATACTACTATGTTGTGGCCACCACAAGACTTTCTTAAGACGATTTTCATCTTAGAGAAAACTAACAGTAAATATCCAAAAAACACAGTTTAACTAGCATCTTAAAAAATGCATTTTCATAATGGTTATCTCATGTATCAAGTTTTGTACAGTTAAATTCCGTAGAAGTTGAAATATAGCATTCCCGTTATCGGAAAAAACCGCACTATAGCAGCGCGACCTTTTGGTAGATATACATCCAGAATCGGCATACTATGAATCGACATAATGTCTCATAATAGAATTCTCAAACATCAAGTGTGTTTGATTATAGGCGTTAGAACCTGAAATATAGCATTTCCTTAAACTGAGGAATTCGCTGTATAAAAGCGCCACCTGTTGATCAATTAGTACCAAAAGTTGATTCGCAGTAATTTGTGTCAAGGTGCATCCACATATAAGTTTTTATGCAATTTACCCCAGTAGTTCCTAAGATATTCCTGAAATTCTATCCTTGAAAGGTCCTTCCTGAAATTCTAGAAATCGCTGCACAGCAGCGCCACCTGTTGAGCAGTTCACCTGAAAAATTGATAGACACTAACCTATGTCAAGATGCATCTACATATAAAATTATATGTATTTTTGTGCATTAGTTCTTGAGATATAGCCTTACCGTAATTGTAGAAATTACTGCATAGCAGCGCCAGCTATTGAGCTGTTGACACCAAAAGTTGACAGGCACTAATTTATATCAAGTCGCATCTATATATGACTTTATATGTATTTTTGTCCTGTGATTTCTCAGATATAACCTTCCCTTAAATTGTGGAAATCGCTGCAGTGCCACCTGTTGAGCGATTCACATAAAAGTTGATACGCACTAAAAGTTAAGGTGCATCTACATATAAATTTTTATGCAATTCTCAGGTACAATCGCCACAAAATATTTATCACACACACACACACACACAGACCGACGGACAAAGAGACATTTTCTAAAAATGGTCAAATCGTGTTCTAGATCTCTCTGTCGAAAACCGGAAAGTGAACAATTTTTACGAATCCAATACTTTATTCTATTGAATATAGAAGAAAGTAAAAATTATGTTCACACATGTATTACTATTAACAGAATGTATTTTTCTCGTTTTTTTCCTTCTTTATTGAGTAATATTCATGATGAAAACTCAATATGTTTGTAATATAAGTTTGAAACAATATATTTAATTTTATTTTTAAAAAGTTAAATTTTGTAGAGTGTATTGTTTGTTTGTCATATTGTTTATAGTTTTTCATTTAATTTTATTACACTGTTTGTGTCAGAGTGCATAGAACTTATTTTCAATTTTGCCTTATATTAGATTCTTTTTTACCTGTTCCTGGATAAATATAAAAACAAATGCAGAGTGAAACACTGAATTATTTAATAAAATAAACATAACATATAGAGATTTTTTTTTTTCAAATATACTTAGCATAAAAATAATACAATATCCTAACAGGGAAAAGCAGAAAAATGCACATAACATATTTATGTCTTGAATTATTTTAAAATAAAATGCACCATGAATATGTAAACCACAGGAATATATGGCATGTAATACTTTTAATCCCATAAAAAGTCACTGGCTTATAACTATGTATATATAGTTACAGAAAACATAGATATACGTGAACTAAAAAAAGGAAAATAATATATCTGTATATTATGTAAAAAGCAATATTAAAAACTTTTGTTTCAAATTTCACAGGAAAAAATGCTGTGAAAAAAATATTTAAAAAAAATTTTGTAGTTCACTTATATTTTAGAAATAACAATCGAATTTTTATCTAGGTTATGAACAATGACTGTAAGTATAATTCATTTACTGAGCACTGGGAATATATTTATTTTGTTTTTTCTTTTAATAATTTTTAGAAATTTTTAAAAAAAAAATATATTTATAACATTGGTTCTTCTGATGAGTTATCTTTTTTAACTTTATATATTTAATTATTTATTGGATATAATTTACTAGATATTACACATAATATATTCTTATTTGTTTATTCAATGTAAAAAAAAAAAAAAAAAAAAAAAAAAAATGCTCTCTTTAAATTCTTGTTCTTTTAAAAACGAACGTTCCTCTTATAAAATCAGTTTTAATGCATTTAGGAATTCCAGAAAAGGAATTTCATTTGTTGATATAATTTATTTTTCATAATTAAAGAATAGTTTTAAAGTTATTTTAAGCTTTTTTCAACTAAATGTAAAAGTTTATAGGATTTCGGGCTGTCTGTGTATTTTTTTTTCATTTCCATAAGCATTTTCATAGTTCCATAAAACTGATATTTGTTAATCATGTTTTAGGATTTATTTTAGAATATTTCCTATTAAAAGTCACACACATAATCAATTTATCACAATCAATTTTTGTGCATATACTGACAAAAGAATTGGGAAACATTATGATGTGAGTGATGTTTAAGCACATATTAACCGTTTCGTTCTATGCTAAACATATGATGAAGACATAGACTTTCCAGATGTAAAAAAGTTGTTTTCCTTTAAAAATTACGTAGTTATTTTAAGTGATTCATTAACAAGGTCACGCAAAAATATTCCTATTGGTTATTGGAACTTACTGGGAGAAGGCTGAGCATTTGCAGTAGTGTTATGCATTTTCTCCATTTTTCAATGATGGTGAAGATTTTTTATAACTTCATATTCATGATATGACAGATAAAAATAATTTGAGATTTATGTATGAAAGTAAAAACACGGGCAGAAAAAAAACTAACAAAGTTCTAGACATTTTAAAATTCTTTTTTTTTTTTTAATTATTTTTTAAAAAGTTCAAACTGTTTTTAAAGAATTGAAGATAAAAGATTGAAAAATGAATGAATTTTTCTTGAATTATTGAATGCATATAATAAAAATAATCTGGTGTGACACACACACACACGTCTTTCTCTTACCTTGTATTTCAACACTATAAAGATGGATTGCAGATTAAATCATATGATTTTTAGAGTAAAATACTGAAGATCAATCTACTTTTAAAATAATTTAAAATAGGTTTAGGTACTGATTTATTTGACATATATTTTACTGCTATTTGTTCATGAGATATGATGATAACAGACAAACACAGTCAGATATACAGACACACAGACTAACTGCTAAAAACATACTTTTCGTATTTAAGGGACTTTAAAACGTGTAAATATAACAAAAGATAAATATAGAATAAAACAAAAACAATACTTTCTCTATCATATATATAGGTAATAGAAAGTAATATCTGGTGTGTAACAACCACACGACTTCAATTACGCACTGTTACACGTATTATATGCACTTTTGTGAGAAGACATAAATGTGACGCTACAAATTAGATATCTAACAATTTTACTGTAAGAGAAAACTGATACATGTGTAAAGACACATAAATCTGTGCTACATAGCAAGTTAAAAAAAAAAATAGAACAGTTATTTGAAACACCAATGTTCGAGGTCTAAATGTGACCATGTGACCTCCCTAATCAGGATAACTGTTAATTTTCCTGTAATAACTACGAAATGCATGCGAAAAGGTATATAAAAAGGAGTTTAAATACCAGTTTTCAAGAAAATTGTTAGATCATATTTGAGATACCACATCTTAAAAAAATAAATCAATGATCGGAAAGCAACAATTTCATATGAAGGGAAATCAAAAGGGGAGTTAATATAGCAAGTTTATAAAAAGTTCTTACAGCCGTTTTTTAAAGAAAGGCATATGCGAGACCAAATGGACCTGCTCATATAGGAGGCCTATCAATTTTCCTGAATTAAACAATACGTTGGACATTTAACAGTGTATCTGTATAGTAATTATCATGAAAATCATTTGCGCCGTTTTTGAGACTTAAGTTCCCAATTCTGGTTTCTAATGTCCAACATCTGTTTTTAATTTCTCTTGCCCAAATATATGGTAGATATAATATTGTTTTTGGGTCAAATTTTTGAAATTGAGTTTTATTATATTTACACATTTTAAGGTCCCCTGATTCCGAAAAACATGTTTTTAGCGGTTGGTTTGTGTGTGTGTGTCTGTCTGTTATCAGAATATCTGAAGAGCAAATAGTAACAGAAAGTTCAAACTCAGTATTCTAAATGTATATTATATAGTGATCCTACACTACATTTTTCGTTCAAATCAAGCAAATGTTTTGAGTACAGGTCCCTTCAAGAGAATTCAATTACATTACTGTATGGGGAAATTCTTAGTAAGTACAGTGTAACATCTATAAGCTGATTTAAGCTAAGCAGAATGAATTTTTTTTTAAATATGCATCAAAGCATGTTTTGTGTAGATTCTGGTATTGAAATCACTCATCAATCATTTGCAAGGGTACTCAAAGTATTTCGATACATCGGGCCTATATATGGAAATTGCAGTAATTGTAATTCCTTTTTGTGTTAGATGTTTCTCGAATAAGACTAAATTTAGGTACATAATATTGTTTATAGTGCATACTGTTTATAGGTAATATAAGGGCTCTCCAAAATTAGGCTAAACGTTCTTTCGCATTGATTGCAGTTGACGGAAGTGCTTTTCTATATTTTACTATGTCGACGAACACTGTTCGGGAATAGGAATTTTTCATACCTATACTGTAAGCAAAGCACTTTTTAAAGTTCTAATTTCAACTCTATTTCCTTTCTATATTATAATATTATTTTGAGGTGCCCCGATTACGAAAATCTAATTCTTGCGGTTGGTCTGTATGTATATCTCTTATCAGCATAATTTAAACATAATAAATTGCAGGAAATTAAAATTTGGTATTTGGTATTTTGAAGTTCGTATTTGTTTACCACTTAAAAATTTGTTAAGGTTGGATGATTTTTTGATGATTTG
This sequence comes from Salticus scenicus, assembly GCA_963930645.1. Classification (NCBI taxonomy): domain Eukaryota; kingdom Metazoa; phylum Arthropoda; class Arachnida; order Araneae; family Salticidae; genus Salticus; species Salticus scenicus. The sequence goes on from OZ005649.1 coordinate 81,141,507, forward strand.
ATGATTTTTTTTTTTTTTTTTTTTGAAATAAATGTATAGGCACTGTAATGGAACAAGGGCTGAAGTGGACCGTATCCACCCCCCACACAAAATTATATATCAAATAAAACTGTTTTTAGGCCTATTTTAAATTATTTTTAAAGTTCATTAAATTTTATTATCTTACCTTATTAATCTTAAGAATTCATATGCAATATGTCTTTGCAGTATTGAATTGCAGGGGTAGAAAAAATTGTGGGAGAGACACACCAGATTATTATTTTTTTATTTTGTTTTATTTTCCCTTCAAGTTGAAAACATAACCTGTACGCCAGACTTGTCTTAATTCCGAAGTTTCGTCGTTCTACTTTTATACGTTTTAGAGATAGGACAGTCAGATCCCCCCCCCCCACACACACATTGATACATACTGACCAATTGCCTAAAACCACGTTTTTGGACTTTGAAGATCTTAAGAAAATGTTAATCAGGTGGAAACTCTGTATCGAACTTTTTGACCGAAAGCTATACTCCCATTACCTACAGCAGTCAAGTAATGGAAGAAAAAAAAAGAAAAAAGAAAATTAAAAAAAATACAATTATTATAATACTTTTCACACATTTTTACGGACGATGATATAATTTTAGATTTATCGTTCTATTTATATAATAAGCAAACAATTACTTCATTCATATAAATAAATGATTACTGAAAAATAGATTATAGAATGAAATATTTGTAAATACAGAATTAGTGTAAATGATTAAACAGGTTCCAAAGCACTATTTGTTGACAAGTATAAGACGAACAGAAACTAGTTGACATAGGTGGACTCTGTTTAGTTCCCCATCATATTTATGTTCTCATAAATTTCTAGTGCGTGACATATTATAATCATGTTAAAAGAAATGAATTTGACCAAAGCTTGATGCAGTGACAGAAGGAAATCACTGCCTAATAGACTATCCACCGTTCACTTCGATATATTTATCTTATTCTAATCTATTAATTTATTTTATCAGAGTAAATTCCATTGTTTAGTTTTCATGCTACTATTTCCAATGCAATAATCCTCAAAATTCATATTCATATGACAAATTTACAATTTCGCTATGTTCATAAAATCGTAAATTACGAATAATTTACGAAATATTCCTATTAGAATATTTGTATTCAATCATGTTCAAACAAATATAATAAATGTAATTTTGAAGTTGTCTAATGTATTTATGATCCTCAAAATGGAAGTTTATACTTAATTTTGCCTTATTCTGACATTTTAAGTAAATCGTAAATTCCAAATAACTTACGAAAATTTTATATTGGATAATTCATAGTCATTAATATTCATGCCAGTGTTCTAAATAATATTTCGAAAGTAGTCTGAGATCTTTACGATGAAAATATCTCTCAAAATTGACGTTTATGTGAAATTTTGCCCTATACTGCCATGTTAAGAAATTCGTAAATTTCCAATAACTTGCCAAATTTTCAAAGTAGCATATTTATAGTTACTGATGTTCATTCCGGCATCAAAACTGATATTTTAAAACTGGTCTGATATTTTTACAGTAAAAACTTTCCATTTAATGCACGTTTAAGTGAATTTTTTTCCTATTCTCCCCTGTTAAGAAAATCGTAAATTTCTAATAACTTACGAAGTTTTTAAATTGGAATGTTGCAAATGAATAGGGTTCTTGCCAGTGTCGAAAGTAATATTTTAAAACTGATCTGACCTCTCTGCAATCATTTGTTCGTGAGATATCGTGTAAACAGACTAACAAACTAACGGACTAACACACAAACGAACTAACACACTAACAGACACCCTACAGACAGACACCATACAAATTTTGTCATTTTCGTATTCCTCACTCATGAAAATGTATAAAAAAGTCAAAAAACCGAGGTCGAAATTTTTCACGATTACCTAAGTTCCCCATACCTATAGTATGATGGGGAACTAACAAGTGATACATGAAAAAATAGATACACTCACGAAGTTCAAAACACCAACTCGTTGCTTGCGTGTATGCTAGAAAGCGAAACTTTCTGAAATTAGATCTGACACATCGCTGAAAAGGACGAGATGAATTAGGGGATGTCCCTTTGTTGCTATGTCCCACAGGTCGCCAAATCCCATTCAATGTTATTTTTTCTTATGGGGTTATAAGAAAATAATTATAAGATAAAAAACTTTTTATAAACCATGTTTTTAAATTTTCTGTTGAATCATAGCTACAGAACTAACTACATTAGCACTTTATCAGTGCGTATGAAATCTTTAAACCGATAGTGACGTCAATTGTTGTGAGATACATAATTTAACTTTTTACAATTTTTTAACGCTCACGTTTAGTTAAATTTTTTATATAATCACGCTTATTTATTTTTGTGTCGAAAGAAAATGAACACGTAATTTTTTTTGGCAACAATTAAATTATAGCTAATATTTTAATGGCTATTTATAAGGTATTAGGAGGTTATTATTTTCATATTTTAATTAATTATGAGAAAACTATTCGAAAATTCTAAAATCGGACTTCGAAGTATTGTGTTGTCATCGGGTTGTGAAAGTTTCAAAGGTCTAGCTAGTAGGGAAGTTAGTTAAGATTTGTACCGGACAAACAAACGAACAAACAAACATACAAACAAGATTAGAAGTTAATAAAAACATGGTAAAATAACAGCAGAGGAGTTCATAAAAAAGCGGACATAATATTTGACAAAGTTTATGTCCGCTTAATCTCAACAACGCTGCAACAACTGTAGGAATATGCCTTACATTTACATTGATAGACATTCACTGGACGGAATTGGATTTCCGTTTCTATATGTGCCGGATGATCAGGGGCACCCACATTGAACTTTGTTGAATGCAACAAAAATTTATCTATTTTTCATGTATTACTCGTCATTGTACGTCGTATACTTGTAAATAAGCGATGCTTTAAAACTCGATAAATCATTTACTCTAACCTATGTATAATGTCATAAAATGTTTTTTTTTTTTTTTTTTTTTTTTTTTTTTTTTTTTTTAACATATACATTTGAGAATCAAGAAATGTTAAAATAAAACAAATCTCAAAATGAAATATCATTTGTACTATTTAAAAAGCTACACGAAGCTTGAAAAATTATATAATAATTATGAGTTTTCACAAAGTTTAATTTTACCTATTTAAAAGAAAAGAAATAAATTTCTTTACTTAACTTTATGTTTTATCTCCATTTTTTAAAATAATGTAAAGCGATAGCTATGAAGATTCGATATCATGCAAACAAATGAGCCTATAATTTACCTTTCGCATAAAGGGCTTAAGTAGGTATATGTTACAAAGTTCATATCTATGCATATCTATTCAATAGAATCAATCGCTGTTCGTTGAACTGCGTTTGATCTACTAGTTTCCATTATATAATAGCTCAGAATAGATATATTATTTGTCTAATATAAATACATTAACCGAGTTTATTAAGTAATCCCTAATTACATTAAAGCTTACACAAAAGCTTTCTGAATATAACAGTACTTGAGCCATTTGCCGCATTTTAAGGAGATAGGAAGTGATGTTTCTTTATACATCGAAAAAATACGAATATAAAACTCGATATTTATTCTTAATAATAAAAAAATATATATTTTTCATCTCGGTGGAATACATGCAAAACCTCCGAAACAACATTCCGTATTAGGAAATAATTTGTTTATTAAATGTTGATAAATAAATTATCAAATATCTTCATAGTAAAACAGATGAAGTTTGCTCAGTGAAAGATAGTAAAGTTGCATGGTGAAAATTTAGGTTACTATCTATAACTCTTAAGTAAAAAATGCTGTTGTCTTTTTAATTAATAAATTAATTCCTTAATAAGAGAATTATGTATTCAAATGTTTTTCAATTCTCAACTATAATTTATTAGATTTTAGAAAGTGTTCTGTTGCTCCAGAAAATTTTAGGCGGGACCCGGACACAATATCGCGTGACAAAATCTCGCGCCAAAAATATAGTATGATCTATTTGAAAATTTGATTTTGTGCCACGTGTGATCTCTGGCGGGGGCTATAGGGCCTTATAAATATTAATTAATTAAAATAAATAATTAAATAAATCACAAAGTTGAATTTCCTTATTTTATCTATGTTTATTTTTAAGTTATTTTAGTTTTTGCTTTTCACTATTTAAAATACATTTTTAAAATCGTGTACATAACTGCTGAAATTAAAGCTGAACACTGTTCACAAACTTGAATTAAAAATTTTAAAACTGATAAGCACGATTGAATTCATTATGACTAATTTTGACAAAAGTTAATAAATATAGTCTTTAAACTATTTTAAGTAAAATTTAAACAATTTTGCTGTAGGTTTGTCAGAATATCAGTATTCTGACTAAGGTATGTGTTGTCATGAAATTTTACACAACATTACTAATAATTACCAACTCATTTTTGCTTTGTATTCATTTACGTCGGTGATATTTTGTCCTCGCGATATTTTGTCCCGCGAGATTTTGTCCCCAACGCGCTCAAGAAAATTTTAGGCGTAGCAACAAAAATTTCTGAGGTAACAAGAAAGCTCCTTTTAAACTATCGAATGCATCAACATACGCTTTGTAAATATCTTTATAGTTTGAAGACTTCGATAATTATTTCATAAATTGAATTTGCGATTTTGGCTCTATTTTTCTCATTTCGAAGAAAATATTCAACTACTTAAGTTGTAATCATATTTAAAAGGGGTTTTTTGCAAATTTTATAAACTTTTTTGCTTTCCAGTGAAACAATCGTGACATTGTAAAATAAATCAAATAATAAACTGACAAATCAGTTTAAATTTTAATTTTTTTTTTTTTTTATGATTGAATGAATTAATTATTTACGATTGATTTATACTTTATGTACTTAAAACTCATTAAAATTTCCGTATTTTATAATGCATTATGTCATTATGATTTACAGTATCGTTTTTCTGATACGTCATGTAAAAATTATAATCTTACTCTTAATGCTACTTTTATCAGTTTTGTACTATCAGGTTTTAATCGATTTCAATGGTTCACTGTATATTAACAATCTTTCTTGTAATGTTTTTTGTATATACTGAACTCAAATGATACGCTAAAAAAAATTATGACTGTCTAGAATCTAGTTTGTGGCTCTAGCAAAAATAGTAAACATAGTTCCATGTCATCCTTATAAATTTTCATTTCGTTTACTAGTGATTTCTAAAAACAACTATTGGAATTCTAGAGAGTTTTTCTATATTGTCCTGGGGGTCAAGCTTGTTTAAAAATATCTGCAAATAAATGCGAATACAAGAGGCGAGTTTTCGTAACCATAATTTTACGTTTACGACCCAATTCTAGGAATTCAAGCAAGAATTTCTCGCAATACAAAGGAATTATAATATTCAGAATATTGTTTCATCCTCTAGAAAAGTGTATTTAAGAAATTTTCAATCATTTCGTCTATCCAGGCTATTTGTTTATCTTATACACGTGATTCGGAAATCTATTTTTCTATTTTTTTATTAAAATCACACAATTAACTGTGGAAGAAAATCATATTTATTGAAATTTAATTTTTCCGACTGAGTGAAAATAATGCCTGTTTCTGCCTATAAGGTTGTCTGAGTGAGTAATGCAGACCGGGATGTCGGCCTGGATAGCTCAGTGGTAGAGCATTGACCTTGTAAGTCAAAGATCCGGGGTTCGATTCCCGGTCCAGGCATTATTTTCACTCAGTCGGAAAAATTAAATTTCTATTTTTCTAGTTTAGAAAATAAGAAAATGATTACTTATTCGTTCTAAATAAAAGTGGTATATTTCTTTTCCTTAGTGTAATTTGAGTCGTTTTGGAATTCTTAGTACATTTGTACTCATAAATTTTAATGTATATTAATCTATAATTGTATATTAATATTATTTTCTTTAAACTGTACATATCGATTTCTATTTATAATTTTACATCAGTCATTATATATTTATAATACTTACAGTTGTATTTATATTGCTCTCTGAAAAATGCTATTTGACTCTACTACACCCATGTGTAATCAATAATTAAAATTTAGTTTACAGAAGTATAGAAATAGAGTTGCAACACTGATTATTACTGAAAGTGTTTTCTGAAACAGCTAATAAATGGATTTCCAAATCATTATTTTAATTAATAATTTCTCTTAATCATTTGTACTTCCTTTTTGTACAAAAATTATATATTTATAAGACATTATTTTTTGGAATTATTTACAGAAAATAATTTATTATCTATTTTCAGGAATATATAAATATTCATATTTCTTAAAGTAGAATCCCATTTTGTTATATAAAATATTATTAAATTGTGTGCTATATGAAACAAAATTGTCTCTAATGTTTCAAAATGAAATTTTATTCTTCTATTACATATAAACAAACTCATGGTTAATATTATGTTAACATACGCTAACTCATAGTCAGTATGTGTAATATTCATATAAAACTTATAGTTATTCATATAATCACATCAGATATCAAAACATATGACGATTTATTGAAAAAATTTAAAGGATTGAATTTCTTACTTATAATAATATTAGAACCTTGTGACATGACATTCGTTAATTCTCTGCTTTAAAAATGCAAGTAAAAAAAAAAAGCTTCATAAATGATGTAAATAAGCAATTAAACGCAATATAAGAATCTAGATACAAAAATATATGTGTTTGACAGCAAGCACACTTTTATTATTATTACCTATTTTTTTATTATTATTTACAAGAGCGTAGCAATATTATATGTATTTTTTAAATAATTCTATAAAAATAGAAGTTTATAAATATCTTAAAAAGTAAATTTTTGTAATTATATTTCATTAATATATCCACCTTAAAAACATTTTTAAGACAATATGACACTAAAATCTGTGTATATGCTAAGCATATACACAGATTAAAAAAGGGAGAGAGAGAAAAGGAAAATGACAAAGATACATAAAAAGAAATCTAACTAAACTTTAGTAATGCTTAAGAAAAAAGTTCTGTCATTCATTATTTATTAAATTACCTCAGCCTTTGTTAGAAAAAGTTCTCAATTTTGAAACAGTATTATACAAAATATGGCATTTTTATATGAAATAAATCTATTTTTTACTACTACACAAGTATTTTATTTACATAAAATTCAATCAAATTACGCTTCACATGTTTTTAGAACTGAAATAAATTTCATTTTAGGAAAGCGGACTATTCATTTCTAAAGCAAATCCTAAATTTATGCATTCGTAACCACATATTATACTGAAATTCCTAGATTTTGGAATTATCTTACTTTTATAATACGTAACAACTAAGTATCGTCTTTAACATTAGATTTATGCATTCGAAAATATAAATAAAATTAATTGATTTTTTTTTTTTTTTTTTTTTTTTTTTTTTTAAGAAACTAATTTTTTGTTAATGCATTGTGTAATTTTGAGGCTTTACGGAATTTTCGTAGAAAATTCGTAAACTAGGAGTAGCTAAGAACTCGACTTGGGTTAGAAGTCTTAACTCTAATTTAAAAAAGTACTCTACGAAGAAAACTTTAGTTTTTGCTCAATTTAGTATTTAATCAGTCTTTTATATGTCTGTTCGAAACTAAGTTGCGTATGAAGGCAAATTGAGTCTTCAGTGTATCAAAGACATGTTAAATTGCATTCAGGATTCAATTCAGTTCGAGAGATCCCTTTGTGTTCATCTTATCTCGATGGCGTATTGAGGAGCACAGACGAGTTTGGCGCCAATTATGTCATGGGAATGTTTGTTGATAATATAAAATAATTTTTTGTATTACATTTAACGAAAAATAGAGTTTTCTTAGAACACTGAGAGAGAGTAGTCCCATTCTCCCACCTCCCTGTCCCCGTGTTTGAAAGTTTTTAATAAATTGCTTTGTTAAGTTTTCTTCGTTCTCAGCACTTCAGAATTAAATATATAACTGTAATGGAGAAGTAAAAAAATGTCAAACAAGACCATTCTTCACAACTGCAAATTATCTTTCATTTTCATAACCTAATTTTAAAATAATATTTTATTTTAGATTTAATTTAAGGTAGTTCTAAAATTTCCGAAATGTAAGTATTTTTAAAAGTATAGAAAAATAAATTGCAGAAACTAGCACAAATAATCAATTAAAATTTTCTATATCATAACAAAGCTAAAATAAGATATTATCATTAATCAAAAATATTTAGGAATGGTTATCTAACGTTTTTTTTTTTTTTTTTTTTTTTTTTTTTTTTTATTATTATTATTAACACTAAATAATCGTGCATTATATGTGAATATACATATGATTTCCATTTCACAAGAAAAATGCATACTGCATAGTCTTACTGCAGTATTCTCGATAGTCTTTAATGGGAAAAAACCCACCCAACAGCCTATTGCTAGTTCAACGTTTGATTACATACCAATCCTACTGCTTCAGAAACCAGTTCACAAATTTAAAAATCCATCAGTATCACAGTTTTTACTGCATTCCGTTTAACACTCTCTGGCTCCTGACTTCAACATTTTCAATGACAGTAATTCTTATATGTGTGATTATAATATAAGTATAAATAATAATATGAAATATGTATGGAATTATAATTAAAAAAATCAAAATTAGTAATATAATTACTTAATTAGCAGCTGCTTTAAATCAAAATACAAATTAAAGAATAAATTAAACTTTTTAATATGTGCTAAAGGATTTTCTATTAATATACCTATTTTAACTACTATTTATTATTTGGGAATATTTCATGCATTTGTTTTTTCGTATTTTGTTATATACTTGTTTATACTTTTCGCTGCAGTTGCCATTAAATTGTTAAATGAGTACTTATGGATTTTCTTTTGTAATAACGTATTTTGGAACTGATTAAGTATTTTTTATTAAAATCTATAATGTTTTTTCAACTTTTGTTAATTTTAATAATTTAAAGATTCATAAATTTTTTATATGCACAGTCGACAGAAAAATTATTGAAGCTCACATCTACGTTTTTCATTTTTTTCCCCTTTGTTTTATCGTTAATTTTTTTCATCAACTTACTTTCTTATAAACAGCTTAAAGACTAGGATCCTGATTCGACAAATATTTACTTATCAAAGCTGTATTAGTTGCAAATCTTTTAAATAAGAATTATTGCTAGCACTTCAATAATTTTTTTGCCGACTATATACACAAAATGATTGTAAATCAAATTTTTTGAATAAAGCATCTTATTTATAAATGATGTATCACAATAGATTTGCTTAGACACTACGAAATATTGTAGATAATTTTAAGAAGTGATATATGATATATATAATCGACGTTTCTTCGATTCTATTTGCCTTTTATGTATATTAAATCCCACTTTTAAAAATTTTTGGTGGCTGTTGAATAAAAATGTCGCGCAATCTATACCAGGTGGCGCTGTCTACCGATTGAACTGTCACCAAGTTTCTGAGCCATGCGACAGGCATCTACATAGTTTAGGAGGCTATGGTTAAATACACAACAGAGCGGGAATTTTGCTGCTTCAGGAAACATGATCAATCTCACAATTTGCATTGAAAGTTTGCATTGAATTTGAATTCATCGAGAGTCTTGTCAGTGCTTTATAGAATTTCGAGGTAATTCTGCGCTAGAAATTAAAAAAAAAAAAAAAAAAAAAAAAAACCGAAAAAATATCGAACTCGATTCCTATTCAAATTAGAGGTTCCAAACGTTTTCCTAAACTACCACACTTCGACCCATTTGGATGTCATATTGCCTAATTTGACGCTAAATCAACGCCATGGAAATGAAAATCTGTCATTTGTTTCTAATTTCACTATAATACTGTATAGGAAGTAGCACGTAAAGAAATAGTAAAGCGCTGTAGATAATTTTAAGAAGTGATATATGATATATATAATCGACGTTTCTTCGATTCTATTCGCCTTTTATGTATATTATATATATGTATTTATTTTATAGTTTACAATCATCAGCAATGGCTTTTCATTCTTAGAGTCTTCTTAGTCACTATTAGAACTTTCAAAGAAGTCAGTTTTGCACTAAAAAACAATGAAACTTTCCAGAAAAATCCGGAACTTTATTCTTATTGAAGTTAGAGTTTCCAAACTTTGGCAATCCTAAACTACTACTTTTCGCTATCTTTGAAAGTCAAATTGCCGAATTTTACGCTAAGTCGACGTCCACAGTCGACGTCGTAGAAATGAAGAAATCACCATACGTTTTCAATTTTACTGTAATACCGTAAATTAGCCTATAAAGGAACAGATAAGTTCTAGTCTATAATCATCAGTAATGACTCTTGTTTTTTTGTTTTTGTTTTTTTGTTTTTTTTTAAACTTTTTAATCATTTTTAGTACTTTCAAAGAAGTTACTTATAAACCAATGAATATTTTCGAAAAATTCGAAAAATCACTTTATTATTATTATTATTTATTTATTTATTTATTTTTAAAATTATAGATCCCAAACATTGGTAACCCAAAACTGCAAATTTTCACTAAATTTGACGCCAAATCACCGAAATCAATGAAAAGACAAAAATATGCGATAGCGAAAAAATTGGCAACTTGGCGATATTAACGAACAATTTGGCCCAAATTATTATTTCAGGATAGCTAGAATTAGTAAACCCCTTCTCAATTTTAACAAATATTTTTTATTTCTTATAATGTATCGTTTCTCGATGGTAATTTTCGCTAAAGTGAACAAAATAGGCCATCTACACTAGACAGAATTCCATTTAACTATTAATTTTGTATTTGCTAATGCTAGATTCGGTAATAAACTGAAAAATACTATTCTTCAACAAGCGATATTTCTTCTCTGGAGTATATATATAATCCTATTATCGTTATTTTTAAGGTTGAAGTAATAATCGTTTTGTCTTCTTTTCAGAAATGTTCACAAACTAGAACCTGTCAGTTTATTTATAAATGAGTTACTTCACAGAAAAATTTCGATGTTTTCGTAAAAATATGTATATTCCAATGAGTGTATAAGGAAGTCATGTGCTGTCCACACCAGATTTTTTATTTTTATTTTTATTTATTTATTTATTTTAATGTATAAATATAATTATGATGATTGAAATAAGTATATGCGAAGAAAAACAGCGCAGTAATGACTGTCAAAAGAGATACATTGCCTTAAGAAGAAATGAAATAAAACAAGTAAAATGAAATTTTTATGCACAAAATGTAATAAAAATAACTCTTCGATTATTTATCACCCCATTAAGCATTCTTTTCCATACCTATAAAAACACATTTGATTTTATATCTGCAAAAATATCTTTTTTGTAAAAATAATCAATTTCTTCTACTTTGTGTCTGACTGAGAAAATATCAAAAATACAAGATAAGTGATTCAAGAAATAAAACACCACTCTTCCCATGTCTGTATCATTTTAAAATAGGATTTAGAAATTAAAATATTAAATTATTAGACAACATAAATCGTAAAATATTAAATTAAATTTTTACTGACGCGAAAACTGCTAAAATTTGCTCGAAAAATCTTCTTTTAAAATGTTTAATGCTAATTGAATAATTTGCAACCAAATAGCTATTTATTTGACTTAATGGTGGTGGAAATATCTACACATTACTATTTGAATTTATTTTTTACTTAATAATGAGCTTTCGTCCAAAACTTGCAGTGGTGTAGTTACGTGAAAGCCACCTTACTTGGCATTTAACTTTAGTGGATGAGTTACAATCAGTTTTCGATAATGTCTAATTGACCAGGGTTTTAAAATTTCTTTGCTCTATCTTATCACTGGAGCAAAACTTCGCATACTTTCACACCAAAATCTTTACAAAATTCGCTCAGTTTCAAGAATTTATAAAACCATCGCAGGAGTAACATGCTAAAAGAACTCCTCAGAATACATTTAAAACTTATATTTATATTTTCAGATCTTTTTCTAACTCACCAGATCCAATCGTGAAATCAACCTTAATCTTCAAATCTTTGCAAACGCCACAAATTCTACGAAATTGGTAAGATGACTTACAGAGTTCAATATGACACATTTGTCACTGAATGCGGTAGAAATTGCGCGACTACTTTCTGTAAAGGGGCACTGAAAAAAGTTTCAATATTTAAGTTCTATGAGATGCGTACTTTATAATACTCTATAAAGCGTAATTTAAAAACCTTCCACAAAAAAAAAAAAAAAAAAAAAAAAAAAAAAAAAGAACAAAATTGACATTTATTTTCCAAATACACAAAATCATATTTCCTACAGAATGTGCCATGATTAGCATTAAAGTTCACAGTGCCACATAAAAGTATTCATATACATTAAAGGATATAATTAGAAGTTTCTGAAACTTTAATTGCGTTTTTAGTTGCGTCATACATTTTTTACTTTTTAAAACAATGTTTTTGGATAGTAGTGACTTTATTTTGTCTATGTGTCTTTCTAACTCTTCATCTTACTGCGCTCTAATTTTCTTTAATATTTATAGAATGCCCTTAAACTCATATATGTTATTCATTTACACTTATATTATTTGGCATATTCTTGTAGAAATTAGTATAAATGACGAACCCAATTTATGCACAGGGACTAACAAAAGTTTTCTGATGAATTAAGTTCTATGACAGATATTTTTTAAAGAATTATTTACTGTCGTTATACTGCTCACAATGTAATGAAATTAGGATATACAATAAGAATATTTCAAACATTTTTTCCTTTTGAATAACGTATTATTAGATTAATTAATTGGTTTATTAAGCTCCACAAAACAAGTTCAGATACATTATGGGATGTAAAGAAATGTTGGTTAATATAAATATTTCAGTACACTATATGGTGTACATAGAAAGTCAAACGACATACATAACTGCGCAAAACCAATATTTTTAATGCTCTGTCATAAGAAATAAAACTATAAAATGCTTTGCGATATTACATTTACCATGGCTGCCAATATTTTAATTTATCCCGGAGTAATTTTAGCCCCGCCTCTAATTCGTACCATTTATTTTTTAAAAGTAATTTCTTCTTATTTTATAGAAGTTATATATTGAAGAAAATTTTTCTGTAAGTAAAATGGTGCGAAATAAAGACAGGACTAAAAGTACTCCTGAATAAATTAAAATATTGGCAGCCATGCATTTACCATAATTATCATCAAATTATTTATTGTAGTCTTGCTGCATCTAGGCAATATGCAAGACTGCAGAAAAGCAATTTACTGTGTGATTTTTCAAATAAATAAAAAGTAATGAAGATAACTTTTACGAGTTTCCTTTTTTCTATGTAAAAACAAAATATATTTGCAAATTTCATTACATAAAAAAATACAATGAAAGTTAAACTATGTAATATATAATAAAGTTGTAAATAGTTCATTATTTGTAAATGAATTTTTTATGTTATTATTTCAATTTGTACTCTTTTATAGTTTAAATTGGAACCTCTTTTAAGGGTAATATTATTTACAGCCACCAAAGTACATCTCTTTTAAGGATAATATTATTTATAGTCATCTCTTTTAAGGGTAATATTATATACAGCCACCAAAAATTTTTAAAAGTGGGATTTCATATACATAAAAGGCTAGAATCGAAGAAACAACGATTATGTACATCATATATCACTTCTTAAAATTATTGGGGACAGTCGAATAAAAAAAGTCGCACAATCTGTACCAGGTAGCGCTGTCTACCGCTTGAACTGTTGTCAAGTTTCCGAGCCGAGCGAAAGGCTACTAGTTTAGGAGGCTATGACGTCATTTAAAAATCAGTAACTCCGCCAGTGGGCGTTACCTTCGCAATTTGTATGTCATTCATTTCTGAAGAATATACCCAATATTCATATTTCTACAATGAATGTAGTATGGATATAGATACTTTGGTTAGAAAGAGTATAATTATAATGTATATCGATTTGTATTACAAATGTGAATACAAAAAATGTTGTTCTGAAATTATGTAACCTGGGAGAACAACGCCCATAGGCGGATCTTATTGTCAAAAAAACAGAAAGATGCGGTCGCGAAAGTGTTAATTACTCTTTTCCAAATTTATTTGGAAAGGAGTTATTTTTCAGTGCATTTTGCTCAGAAATATTCTTTTAATTGAAGACCTAGAGTTCTGGTAACGTTTACTTAAATATTTTTATGTTTTATTTCGGTAAATAATTCTTAAATTTTCTTACAAACGATACGATAATATCAATTTTCGCAGTTATAATCATTCTATTATGCATCATTTGTTTGCGAGTTTTAGAAATCATATTATAATTCAATAAAAATACTAAAAAAAATTACCCCTTGTTTTTTTTAATATTGAAAAAAAAAATTGTTATCTTAATTGGCAAAATTTGAGACTAATCATACGATTAATAAATTCTTTACAGGTAAAAGTTATTTAGCGTTAAAAATAGGTAAAAAAATATATAATAATGAAATAAACTGTGTTCCAAATTAATATATGCCTCCAAAAAAAAAATATATATATATATATATATATATATATACGTAAATTCTGGACGAATAAAGCAACTACTAAAGGAATTTTAAGGTATTACTAGATGAATGAAACTCCTTACAAACATGTTTCATTAGATTAATTCTCAGAGTCCTGATAGGGAATTTGAAGGCGTTTATAAATAGAAGACATTGTTTTGACAACGGAGCAATATAAAACCGATCACACCTCTGCTCAAATCAGAACCTAGACCGAAAGGCAATTTAACCATTAGTTGAAAAATGTAATTTATTTATCTTCGAGCGATGTCTCTACCTTATATGACGCCTAAAAGTTAACGCCTATAACACAATGTTGTTACATACAATGTTACATCATATGTAATAGCTGTGGTGTAAGGAAAATTGAATTCAATCGCTAAATCTTCATCTTCCCATAACGGAACACGGAAAACATCAACATCGAATGGAATGTTTGATACGTAGATATAGATAGCATTCCTGCATTCGTTTTCTGTCTTTTTTCATCGTGTATTAATTACTTTAGAAAACATGAATAGGGGAAATGGGGGTATCACAAATTTTCCCCGTATTAGTTTTCGAAAGCAGCACTGAACCTTAGATAATTATGTCTTAAACGGTACTTTTTATGGCAAATGGCATCAAATTGTTGATAAACTCGCTGTTAAACAGAAAAAGTTGCTTTCTTTTTTATGTAATCATCTACTTCATGGATTGTCTGATAATGTGCAGCAACAATATATTTTCTAAATATTTTTTAAAACAAATAAAAACTATCACATCAATTCAATCGATGTGGTGGCTGATATATCAATCAACCAATTGCTCTTCTGAAGCTCATGAAATGCTCCTTTCTCAACGGTCATGTAACTGCTCATTAAGACATCGAGGACATCTGGAATGCATTCTTTTAATCAAAGAATGAAATCTATAAATACAGTTGTTAATATTCATTGCTGGTTTCACGGACCTTTCATTAAATCTACCCAACACACACAAACACACACACACACACACACACATATATATATATATATATATATATATATATATATATATATATATATATATATATATGCAAATATCCTCGCTGTCATAGGTACTATCCCTAGTAGCACATAACGTTGTTACAACGATGTTATAACTAATTTTTCACTGTTCAGACTTATTTTCAGCGCTATAACAACGTTATGTGCTACCTGGGATAATGTCACTTTAATTTCTTACTATGCCATAGCACTATATATGGAAAAAAATGCGTTTCTGGTCCAGATTCTGAAGAAACGCACATTTTTCTGTAATTAAAAAAATAAACATTGATTACGTTAATATTACATAACTTTTCTTTGACACTTCCGCCATATGTTCAATTATTTCTAATACGTATTTCCTCATCATAGAATAACGAAGTTTTATTTTTATTTAATAATCATAAACGAAAATTTATTCAGAACGTTACTACAAATAAGCTTTAAAGTATATTTTAATAAATATGAAAAGGACATCTGGAAAACTTATGTTTCAGCAAACCTCAAAAAATCAAAGCTAATCCATGATGCTTGAAAATAACATACATTCAATATATATATATATATATATATATATATATATATATATATATATTTCATTTTGAAATAAATTCCAATACTACGAAATAGTAAATATAATCTTCATTCTTTGTGAGTAGTGTATTAGTTTTATACAAAATCATTTTTTTTTTTTTTTTTTTTTTTTTTTTTAAGTAAAAAAATTCCGATAAGAAAAAAAAAACTGACGTGACATTTCAAAAGCGGATACTAAATATGTTACATAACATTTATCATGCTGAGTTAAAGCCCCTTAATCTACATAAACATTATCGAATTAATTTAAGGTATTTGAGGGTAACACAATCACATAAACCAAATCATCTAATTACCTGCTGTTATTCCGGGAGTGGCATTTATTGCACACTGGAAAAGAGGATAAAATAAAAAAAAGTCTTTCTCTAATTACATTTACTGTCAGAAAACAGCAAAAGTGAGCACATCAGCATATTTTTTTCTTTTTATATATTGTGTTCTTATCCGATATTCTTTTTCGTTGCCTTCCATAAATAAAAGGTATATATAACTTTCTAAAAATGTTAAGTAGGAAAAAAATTGTTTCATATGATTTATTAATCTTTGAATTATAGATTTATCTCTTCGAAAGTGACTATAATATAGTATGGAATATTCCAGCGTCTAAAGGTACATTATTAATAATACTCTCCGTCTTTTACCAAATTACTCTTTACCTATCTCAATAACATTCAAATATTAGGAATATTGTGTGACCTGTTTTCATTTATATACTCATTAACTTTGACATTACAAAAAGGAGTTAAATAAATCATTTTCTATAAATATGAATTTATTCTAAAATAAAAAATATGTATAAGCCTTTTTTTTTTTTTTTTTTTTTTTTTTTTAATGCAATCTTAATTTAAAGAATAGTCAATGTATGTGTGGGTATGTGGGTATGCCTTACATCGCCTCCCGAATCTCTAAACAGATTTGAAACAAATTTTTAACTGTTACTAACTAGATTGTACTAAGACAAAGGTTGAAGTACTATGGGTGTTTTAAATTTGGAAACGGGTGTGGAAAAACTTTCGAGAAAATCATTTTTTTGTATGATTTCTACAGTAATTATGTAACTTTCGGAACTTCAAATTTTATATGTAGGCTAAATGTAATGAATTAATTTTCAGTAAGTACATGTTTTTGAAAACTGAAAATGTAAAATTAGAATTTCTTCGAAAAATGATTTGAAGTTACACTTTCGCCAAAATTTTATACATTTTATTTTAAGAATTTCACTGTGAACAAGTCAAAATGATGTAGTGCCTTAATATAATTAAATCAAGGTAATTTTATAAAATTTAGACGAAGGACATTTTCAGAAAAATCTGCCAACTGAAGTAGTAGAGTCTTTCAAAATGGCTTTATTTCTTCGAATTATTTCGACCCCAGGTAAAATAATCAGCAAAAAACCTTTAAAGGTTTTTTTCAGGAAATTTTTAGGTATTTCGGACTTTCTGAAATAAACCTGTATGAAACCTTTAAAACAACTGTATATTTTCAGAAGGAAACCAACTGTTTTTATTTCCCTTCAAAATACCTATGGAAATCTTTAAAATACCTGGAATTTTCTTAGAAAGTCCAAATTACCTGCATTATACAGTTTTTTGGCTGATTTTTTTACCTGAGACAGGAGAAGTGGTTTTGGATAGCGAAAACTGCTAAGCTTTACTATGATTGTTTGGAGCTTTTATTTAATAACGATAGAACAAGTAAAAAAGAAATACTAGTCTTAACTCAAAATTATAACTCATCTAACAGTCTATTCGTTCTTCGCAAGGAAAAAAAATAAAAGCGAAGTGAATTACATTGACTTGTTGGCAAGACGTTTTTCTAATGAAGACCAACATTGTTAAAACCTACTGAAAAACGCTATTGGAAATCACAGCGATTTTCTATGTGAGAAGAACAGGTAGAAATTCTAGACACTTCCTCTCACTGACTTAGTGTCGAAATTTGGAAGATTCTCACCTTATACCTTAATTAAGGAGATATTTTTCTATTTTTAAAATTCTACCGAAAAGTATTTCAATTTTCCACGTGAGAAGAACAGCTAGAAATTCTAGATATCCCTTTTGAGCCCCTAAGGGTTAGATTTCGAAAGATTCCAACGTTTTAACGTAATTAGAGCCTAAGAAGATACATTTTGCTAAATTTTAAAAAGTTTTATGAAAACCACAGCAGTGTTTCACATGCGAAGAACAGATAGAACTGCTGAGCACCCCTTTTCAACCCTAATGGACTAAATTTAGAAAGATTTTCATCTTTTATCATAATTAGTGCTTATGTGGATACATTTTGCTAAGTTCCAAGCTTCTGAAACTACTGCAGAGATACGGTAAAAAGGTTTAAAAATTTCAATATCACCTTTCAACCCTTCAAGGTTTAAAATTTATTGAAACTCGTTCATAATGAGACTCTATGCTATCAAATAAACCTACTCTCCGAATGGCATGTTTTTAGCTACAGCGGTTTTTACTTGGCGTTGATAGATGAATGAATGAGTCTGGGGTATTTTACGTCTTTATATATAGGTATCACAATTTCTTTCTCATGTTACAGATAAACATTTTATTCATCAGCATAACAAGTATAAATTATTTTCATAGAAAAAACGGTTTCTTTTTTTGCCATTCGTGGGTTTAGTTTTGCAAATGAATTATTTCAAAAATAATTCATTCGTAGAAACAAAAGCTGTTCATATTTTAGTGGCATAGTAATAAATATAAGAATGATAAAATGAGATTCATTATTAAAAATAAGATTTATTTGAATATAGTGACTAGTGAATCGGCCAAAACCAGTTGGTATTTTAATATAAAGGAAATTTTAAATAAACGTAAACTAAATAAATCTCTAATAATTTTTAAATCTGTAAAATATATGGCTAAGTATTATAAAAATAAAAACGATTTTGTAAAAAATTTTCTATGTTTTCTGAAAGATATGTTCATGAAACTATTAGCATAATTTTGTGACTCAGACAAATTAAAGGAAGAAGATTTTGCTGATGTTGAAAATATCTTTTTCAGATGGCGGTCACAGATTTTTATATATTAACAAAAAATAAAGTTTTTATCGTGTGAAAAAAATATATATAATTTCTTTTAAATAGATTAGATAAGTATTTTTTCAAATAAAAAGAATTAATACAGTAATTACAAAAAACATTTTAATTTTTAATGAAAACATACATAAGCTTAATTTTACGAATGTTTTATTCACTGAATTCCATTTATTTATTTTACAGAGCAAGTTTACAATAACTTAAAATAAAAAAATTAAAAAAAAATCTTTAACATGATATTGTAAAACTTTATTCAAATAGTTTGTTTTCTAATAGAAAAAAGCTTTACGTAAATAAAGTTTCTATTACTTTGAAATTATATAACAAAAAAAATAAAATAATAAATGTTTTGTTTTATTCGTATAAAGTAACAGATATAGACACAAAGATAACGCATGATAAACAGTTGAGGCAATTTTAGAATTAATTTTAGAATTGAATTTTATATACATATAAAATGTAATGTTTACAATTTAAATGGAAATAAGCTTTGCAAACATTACATCTTTCAAACACTGCATGCACACCCAACTTTGTAACAATGATTAATTATATTTAATAAACGCATTCGAAATCATTATAGTGCTTGTTACATTAGTATAATATAGACGCATTACAGGTATGAAACACTGACGCATAAAATTTACTTTTTATGTATGCATAAACTACCAGATATACATTACATAATATATGCTTATTTGTCATTACTTCAATGATAAAAAGTAATCAAATCGAAAATTTTCTAAATTTTAAAAATATTCCTGATTCGATCTCTTTCTTCTTCACCAATAGCTAAATAGTCTAAAAACGTTGTTTGTAAGTCATGAAGTTCTACTTTTTTGCAGAAAATGTGAAGTATATTTGAGTTGTTGATGACTTTGATGATTGAGTCGTAAGCGTTTATCCCACAATGTGACAGTGCTTTCAGTGCTGCACACATAATATTGTAAGTTTTGGATCTAAAATAGAATTGAATCATTTAATTAACTACTGTAAATATAATATTTATGGTATTACAATTACATAATCAAAATTTCATTAAAAGAAAATTAATTAGTTTTAAATTTAGAGGTACATTTTTGTTAAGCCACTAGGGGGCTCTGTCCCCTGCTAGCTCTGCTCTCCAACTCGGACTCGCTTCCTATATTAACCCTTGTGGCGCTCTTCACGCCTATTCGGTGCTTTACCTTTCGTGGAATAGTAATATTAATAGTGCATAACAAAAGACAAAAGCATAAAAATGTAATTAAAAAAAAATCCCTATATTCAGTGTCAAATTGAAATGCATTAATTGAATACTTTTTTTTTATTAAAATATTATGCTAAAAATCAGTATGCATATATATTGTTTTTAAGTGTAGAAAGAAATTTGTAATATATAGATCATTTTGTGTCACATCTTTAGTGTAAGACTCCCTTGGTTACTTTTAATTTTTCGTCATTATTTGACGATGAATCTTTTGGTATAATTTCTTGTATAAAATGAAAATAATAATAATAATAATAATAATAATAATAATAATAATGATAATAATATTTTTTCTAATGTCTATACTTTTTACTATTGAATGCTTTAGTTAATTTAGGGCAGTATATGATACTCTTTATATATTTATAATGTACACTGGTACAGAGTAATTTTACACATTTGAATATATCTGAAAAGAAAAAAAAAATATTATTATTATTTGTAAAAATATCATATAGCTTCAATATTTAATTCTCACCTACCTATAACGAAGGATAAAATCTGATCGATTCTTTATAAGTGTTTTAGGTGATGATTTTTTTCTTACCATAATTAGAAAAATGAAATGTATCATAGAGATGTCTAATTATATAAAGTTAAAAAAAATTATCAATACTAAATTAGAAGATGCTTGATTTATAAATGAGTTTGAATTTGAACATAAAATATTTTTCATGCCAAACTATATCCAAAGTATTTTAAAGTATGTTTCTGGATAAAAAAGGTAAATACACTTTAAAGATAAAAAGAAATTTAGTCAATTATACAGATACGAATTTATTTCATTATTTAGAATATATATATATATATATTATAAGCAACACAAAAAATTGCCAATAAGATTTTTTTTTTTTTTTTTTTAAGATAGAAAGGTAAAAAAGAAAGAGAGAGAGATTTGCAGACGACAAATTACGATCCTAACATCCCTTTTTCATTGAAAATATCTAAGATAATGCATTTATTTATTTGAAGACGAAATTTGTTTTATTATTAATAACAATGTTGACATTTATTTTACTTTATTTTTTAACACCATGGATCACATTCTAATTTTCCCGCAGAAAATGACGTAATGATAGAAAAACAACGTCATAAGAGAAAGTTTTTTCTAGGTAGCAAATACAGTACCTTTATTAACCTAACATTTTTAATTAATAACTTCGTTAATTAAGACGTTATAAACTTTTAACCAAGTGAAATGTCTGCCTTGGAGTATTCAGCAAACATTGATGCATCTCCTCATGCACAAAAGACGCTGCCGTCTGAGAGGAGATGCGGTCGCAGACAGAAAAATCTGAAGCCAGCGACAGAAACTTTTTTTTTTTTTTTTCATATACAGAGAAATAAAATTTTATTTGATTACGCGTCTTAATTATAATAAGTAATTAATAATGTAACAATTAAATAAAATGCTAATAATATCATTTTTAAAAGAAACTAAAGTGGTATTAAAAATAAATAAATAAATAAACCCATTAAAAAATTGACCTCGTTAAGTTTCTGTAAAATAAAAATATATTAAAATGTTTCGATGAAAATATAGTTTCCATGTATTACTTAAATAATACTGTAAATGTATGCATATCTTAAAATTAGGAGCAAAATATAAATATGTAATTCACAGTCAAATGTTTGCTTATTTATTTATTTATTTTTCATGATACATAAGAAATACTTGAATGAAACTGTAAAATTACTTACACACAATGTGCATTATTGGCAGCATAAGGTTCATCTCTTTCTGGAATACGATTTCTTTTAAAATCTGCGTAATCACTGTAAATGGTTTCTGCGATACGATTGCATTCAGTCAAATTTTTATTAACAGATAACAGACACTCTACGTTATCAGCATAGCCTAAAAAATATTTTAATTCAATCAAAATATAAGTAACAAGGAAAACAAATATGTTAATCATCGAGCATGTTTTATTTTTGTATTAAATTTTTCCATAACATCGAATGATATGCACTTTCATAATTGTAAAAATACTTTTTAAAAAAAGCACTACTTTTTTCGAAATATTACCAATAGGCGTCGAAATAGCGTCAGATTTCTTTCATAAATTACAAGTAAAATGAAAAAGTTTTAGTTCAAATATCGTTAATATTTGAAATATAGATAAATTGAAAAATAAATAAATAAAATGTCTATTAATTCTCACTTATGTATGTATGCAATCAAGAACTCGAATAGTTATTTAACAATTTTGTTTTTCGCATAACAATTTTAAATAATAAATCACTGCTTAAAAAATTTATCTCATTTATACATTCAGAGATGTTAGACATACGATTTTACTATAAACAGCATCCTGAAGCTAAAATAATACAAATAATCACATTCATTAAGTTTAATATATGAGCAGTTCATAATATCTGCACAACGATTTAAAAAACGTCCTCCAAGCCTTACTTTGTAAAAAAACTGCAAATTCAACAAATGCAGTGACCCATACTCGATCAAAACAAATAAGTACATGTTTAATTTGTTTATTCTTTCAATATGCATTAATCCATTTTTTTTTCTATGCAAATTGACGTCTAGTATATATTTTTGAACTATTTTTAAATTCCTTAAGTTCATCTGGTGAATTATCCAAAGTGTGTGCAAATTAAACAGTTTGCATATGTCGAATAATTAAATATATAATCAGAAATACTTTATCCTAAAAAGTACAACAAAACAAATTAGTTAATAGAATATATTACATACTTAAACAAACAATATTATTTAAATCTTAAATAAAAAATTATTTTAAACATTATATTGTATATTTTATCTGTTTAAAACTGTCACTAATACATCAATTAATTTAAAAGCAATCATGTTTCTTCTTAAATGTTACTTACCCTTATGTAGTGTTGATGTGTCATCACAAAAATCAAAAATGAAGTTCTGTACTTCTGCAAATTCTTTTTCAGAAGGAAATATCCCGAAGTCTTCAAAGTTGCATTCACGTTGATATTCGTCTACACAATCTAAATAACTTTTGATTGATCTAGAACAAAGAAAATTTAATAATTTCGTATGCGAAATTTATTTATTTGTAAATGTTTTCGACAAACTTAAATGTACTCATTAGTTTTCGTTTAAATTTTTTTAATAGGATAAGAAAAATCCAAACGTAAATATTTTGTTTATTTTTTTAACTATAGCAAAATTTCCACACACAGATTTCGCCATTAATTACACAAACTTCAAGTTTTTTTTTTTTTTTTTTTCTTTTTTTTTTTATACCGTCATGCGATTTTAAATCTATTGAATCACCTCTAAAATGATACTTTTCGGCTCTATTTTGATGCTGCATCTGGTTGAAGCATATAAATTAGAAGTAAGTTTTTATATATTGCAACACTAATCATAATATTTTAAGCTTTTAATTAAAATTTTCTATATAAAATTTTAATCAACGTTCAATGTAAATTATATATTTGCAGTATACTTTAACTTTAATACATTGATCCCATTGTGTCTTCTGTATTTTATGTCTTCTGTATTAAATTTTTCTGTAATTATTTAATCCTCAATAATTTACGCCACTAGCCTGCCATACATTGCAATCTGTTTGGATACTCGCGTCAACGTTTTTATGTAATCACAAAATTGCGTCATCATTAGGTGTAAATAATATCATTTATTTTAAACATTTGACCGACTTTTTTGTGTTTGTATATATATGAAAACATTTTCGAATAAGCTCCAACCTTTTAATTATTTTTGTATTTCTTCCTCTTCTACCTTTAACGCGTCTTGCAATAGTAGTCGCTTGAATCTTTTACAGTTTAAGTACAAACATCACAATCATCATCATGCTTGTCAGTCTTGGTATTTATCTTGAGAGTCTGCCCTATATTTTTTGTTAAAAAGATATATTTTAGAATACTCATTTCTTCTATCCATTTCATGTAATTTATTACGCGTGTGTTTTTTAAATACATTAAAGTAACATTACCATAAACATACTATGTGGAATATTATACTAAATATTCAAACAATTTTTAAATATATTAAATGACAATGTAATGAGATAAATTAATTTCTTAAATTGTTTGTGTATGAGTAGGCTTAAAACAAAAAAAAACCAGTTTATATTAAAACTTACAATAAACAGTATTTATCTTTTTCCTTTAAACCGATCCCTGTTTTTTAATTCCATACAGTGTGTCACAAAAGTTTATAGTCAATTTTTTTAAAAATTATTATTAATATTGTTATTATTTTACAATTAAAAAAGATTAATAAAGATTTCAAAATCATTTTTAATTATAAGTAATTTCAAGACTATATATAATATTACTATACAAAAATATAACGTTACAATCACAGGCTTTTTGATAGAAACTAAAACTGAAAATTTACTGTCCCAAACGTTTATATACAACTCATTTTGTTTCTTCTTTAACGTTCAAATTTTTTAGTCATTTTTCCTCATCACTTCAAAAACTCGATTAGGCATACTCAAAACAAAAAGTTGAAGAAATCCTGGATTTAAAGAAAACCAACTTCTTTCAGTTTGCAACATTAGAACTTGAACTGTTTCAAATTGACGTACATTAGCATATGCATCTCTAGCTAATATTCTCCAAAGGTTCTCCATTGCGTTCCGGTCAGGACTTAGGGCAAGCCAGTCCATAACAGTTACTTGGTTTTGTCTAAACCATTGCATTGTAGAGTTTGACACGTGAATGGAGCAATTGTCTTGCTGATACATCCATTCGCCCCACCTAGCACTTTCCAAATGGAAGTAACTGTACTTTCTCATTTTCTTGTAATCTTCAGAACATTGACGACCGTTAATACACTGGTCCTCATAATTATAAGGACACCCGTTTTTCTATATTAACTAAACACTGAACACTATTATTTAAACAAATATATTTTTATTAATTTGAATTTCATTATTAGACTATATTTAAAAAGTTTTATCGTTTTTCTATCTTAAAAAACTTTAAATACGGTCAAAAAGAGGATTTTTCAGGTGTTCACAATTATAAGGACAGCTCGAATCTTAGTAATTTTTTTTTCAGTTATTCTTTAAATTAATATTTTATGGGGTCTCATTTTAGGATGAAACAGTCAGACATTCTCTCTCTGGTATATATTTATATATATACATTTTTTTTAATATTCAGTTTCAATACTATTTCATACAGCATAGGTGATATTCTGAAAATATTTAAACTGTTTAAAATTGCTTTCCACCTGCATTCACGTCTCTTATATGATGAGTTAGGGTTTTTTCAACTTTTAGGCCACGGGAAAGGGCAATAATACAGAAGTTTCTTTCTTCAAACTATTTCCTATTGCTCTAGAACTAGAGCAAAAATGTAAGTCTTGTTGAAAAATATATTATTACCCCCCAAAATTTAACAAAAATCTCAGAATTCCAAGTTTAAAATTTGTGGCTATTCTCTTGATGTTCATAATAATAGAAAAAATTACTAAATTAATTCTGCCTTCAGTAGAAACAGCTCCCCAGAGCACCATAGATCCACCCTTAAAATGCCCGATTTATATCTGCGTTTAAAAATTCTGCTCTGTCTTTCGCTATCTTCAGATTGGGCCAGTAACTGTTAAAACCATTTGGTTAATTAAGAATAAAATGCTATCCATCCGAAAATGCAACACTTTACCATTTAATTTTATTGTTTTGTTTTTATTGTCTTTATTCAACTTTAACGCAAACGTTATTTCCCACATTAAATACTTATTGATTATTACAGGTTTTTTATTCGTTTTAACATATTATTAATTATTTTAAACAGACATAAGTGTAGACACCAGCATTTCGTTAAAAATTATGCGCAAATTCAGCGGCAGTCATTATGAGTAAAACAGTAAGAGGAATTATGAGTCTTCGATCTCTGTAAAACAACTATGATTTTGCATCAGATCTCTCTCCTATCGAACCAGTAGTTCAACGTTTGGTCAAATTTCCTTCAGCAATTTTAGATCTTTGAATTTCATTAGAAATTCGGCGGATTAAAATTATCCTTCCACTTAAAAAACACATTTATCGTACTTCACTACATGAATGTTCTTTTTTTCGAGGAATTATCAGTAATGTCTGTCCAAGGAAAATTGAAGGCTTATATATGAATTAATCTAGCCCAGTAGTTATGAAATTCGCATGTGAACTGTAATTTATCCGGTAGTAAGTTAAATAAAACGAAAAAATCTTGATTGCTCCTTATAGTGTTGAAATATATCAACAACACTTACCCAGGTCTTTATATAAAATGGCCGTGTCGAAGTCTATAAAAAGAAAATCTGTTGAAAGGAAAAAGAAACACTTGCAGAAAGTCAGAAGAAACATTTAGCTTAACTGTTGATTTATTGTATGCTTTGTGAAAATAATCATCTTCAAAAAAATCACTACATCTTTACTGAATGACAAAAGAATCTATGTATCTCACACGGAAATTGGGACGGGAGGAGAGGAGAAACTAAACAAAACACGTCTTACTTTAACGAATTCAAAATCGAAAAGCTTAACTAAATATGCCAGCCTCAGAGAACTTAAATTGCAACCCCAAAAGTTGGCATCCTTAAAATTCAGCCAAAAGAATGCCAAGCTGTTTCTTTGTTCTCCTAACATTTTAATACAAAAATTTTGAATAAAAAAATCGTTTCAAAAGTTAGATCGATTTGACATTGAAAAGCAACGCCAATTGTCCTTCAACTCTCAACGTACACAAAACGGCGCTGCTTAGGCGGCAAAAATCCATTATAAATCTATTTTTAGAACTATAATGACCTGCTTGAAATAATAATAGCTTTTAATGTAAATATGAGGGTAATAAATATAAACTGAAATGATTGTTTTTTTATTTTATTAATAGCTATTTATGCTAGGAATATGCTGATAACGAATTTTAAGTTACCCTCTCAAAAATAAATAATTATAGCTAAATTGATTTAATCCATTCGGGGAAATGTATAAACAAAATTACTTTTCAAAAACCCCGATATAAAAATTGCTTTATTTTATTCAGAGAGTAATGTGTTTGTAACAATAAAGGACAAAGAACGCAAATTTTGATTTGTAAATAAAACGAGAAATTCTATATAATTAATTAATTGAATTACATAAATTTAAAAAAAATTATTTTATATAATCTATATTAATCCCTCTTTTTTTTGTTATATATAAAATTTGAATAAATAAATAAATTTTTAAAGAACATACGTGTGAACCCTCACACACTCCTATAATTATGAACATCTAAAAACGTGGAGAGAAAAATTATTTTGTATTATATTTTATTAATTTTGTTTCATATTAAAAAAATTACAGCAGTTTTGGTTTTTAGAATACTAGATATATTAAGTGCACTTAGTATAATCTTGTTCACAATTATTTTTACGTTAGTTATTTCAAAACATAAAGTGTCCTTATAAATATGAAAAGGAGCGTATATATATATACAGGGTGCATAAAAAAGTCCCTTTAACCTGAAAATACTTGCGAACGGAGAGTGCTAGAGCCACGCAAGTGAGGTAACGGTATAATAAAATGACTATGCCAGACCTAATGCAAACGACAGCAGCGCCCCTAATGGCGAAATTTGGAAGTTAGCCATTGCAAATCGAAAACGAAAAGAGATTGAGCAAAATTTCCAATTAGAAAGTTTTAGAGCATCAATTAATTAGTACGAAACGATATTTGGTTTACACGTGTAAGATAAATTGGCGCCTGTATATCCAAAAAATATCCAAAATCGATGCACTCCATTTTGTGTAAATATTTGAAAGGAATGGCCAGAGGAAAGAAGAAATATGCACAATTTAATGAATAAATACTATGTACTTACATCAATACATTTTAATAACATCACACACAATTACACAAAAACAAAATAGGTAAACTAAACTCTAAGTCTCATAGTGATAAAAAGTTAATGTTGAGAATGTTCGAAAAGTTTGTCATTGCTCACAATACACGTTTGTATTCGTGTGAGTAATTCTGCATGCACATTTCTCAGCATGGAAGGTGTTACACTATTGAAAGCATCTGTAATACGATGACGTAGATCCAGTAGACTTGTATGTGGAGTTGCATAAACCTGACCTTTCATGTAACCCCATAGGAAGACATCCATCGGAGTCAGGTCCGGTGATCGTGGAGGTTTTTCAATACTACTACCATACCCAATAATTTGTTGTCCAAAGCAATCTTTTAGAAAGCTTCGCACTCAAGCTGGCTGGTGTGCAGGAGCACCGTCATGTTGGAACCACATGTCCCGTAATTCGGACAGGGGAATATCATCCAAAAAGTCGGGTATAATATCCTGTAATAGTTGGAGGTACCTCTGTCCGTTTAATGTGCCTTCGTAGAACACAGGTCCCAGTAAGCGATCCTTCCAGATACCGCCCCACACATTAATGGACCAGCGTACTTGGTGTTTTGTGGTTAGTCCCCACGAGGGATTTTCCAGCGCCCAGTAGTGGGCATTATGTCGGTTTAGTACTCCGGTACGCTGAAACAGTGCCTCGTCCGACCAAACAATGTTGGACAAAAAATCTGATTTATCTTCAACATTATTTAATGCCCATTTCAGTGTTGCCAGATTTGGGGACATTTTTATTCAATGTCCACCATTAAATTTTTATTGCAACAGTTGCCTAATCACATCGAAGATTAATCGTCTATTATGTATGTTAAATTTTATTTCTCAAAATTATTGGTGGTAGTTGAATAAAAAAGTCCCCAAGTCTGGCAACACTGGCCTAGTTGCACCAATCAAATCGACGCTCATTATCCCGTGGCAACAGGTCTTGCTGCAGAGTGACATGATAGGGATGTGCATGTTGACTATGCAGTATTTGTCATACTCCGGCCCGTGTTAAGCCACAAGCCATGCTGATTTATCTTGTACTGCTGTGTGGATGGGCTAGTGCATATACCAAAATACTTTCTGGCGGTATACGAATACCTGCACTCACTGGTCTGCCAGAACGTGGACGACTTTCATGGCTTCCTGTCTCCATGAGTCGTCGCACTACATTTGCGATGGTAACTGCACTTGGATGTGGCCCACCTGGAAAACGAACGGCATACTCCCGTGCAGCATGCGTTGCGTTTCGTTGACATTCGCCATAAATAAGCACCATCTCGCAATATTGAAAGTTAGTGAAGCTTGACATTCTCACACAGCTCCAAAATTCTAAATCCAAACGTTTATTTTTAAGAAATGTATATTTTGTAGGATCTCATTCATTTAGGATCATTCAAAATTCCATTTGTTTTGTCACTTTCAAAATAGAACACATATTTTCTACCCGTCGGTAGGCAACGATTGAAATTGCCACAACACAGAAAATAAAATTTTTAAAATGAAAGCGCTCGCACATTAGGAATAAAATTATCGTCTGCCATCAATAATTTTATGCTATGAGATTATGTTGTTTGTATCAAGCGAGCGCCAACACCTTTTAAACTAAAATTTTAAATGCATTGGAAATTAAAGTTTTCAGACATTACAGTACAGTACAAAGTCACACACTGCATTTTCACCCTGCTACATTTCCGAAATATGAATATGTAGAGTAAAACAGTCGCGCATAGATTACGGACATTTTGGGGTATACAGGCGCTAATTTATCTTATCCGTGTAAACCAAATATCGTTTCGTACTAATTAATTGATGCTCTAAAACTTTCTAATTGGAAATTTTGCTCTATCTCTTTTCGTTTTCGATTTGCAATGGCTAACTTCCAAATTTTGCCACTAGGGGCGCTGCTGTCGTTTGCATTAGGTCGGGCATAGTCACTTTACTATACCGTTACCTCACTTGCGTGGCTGTAGCACTCTCCGTTCGCAAGTATTTTCAGGTTAAAGGGACTTTCCTATCTGCATATATATATATATATACATATATCATAGTTCTATTAAAGGAAAATGCTCCGCTCACCATGAGTGAACCCCCTCCTTGTTGTCTGCTGAAAACAGTTTATGGTACCTTGTGAATATCGTGCCAATAATATGCCCAACCATCGGGGCCATCTAAATTGAACTTCTTTTTATCACTAAAAAGAACATTCAACCATTCATCTATCTAATACACATGATTTCGAGCCCACTGAACACGAGCGTCTTTATGCCCTTTTGTCAACTTTGGTGAACTACGCATTTTGCGATAAGCAAGACAATTTACTTTCCTGCAGCCGTTGCTGCACCGTGGATTTTGATACTGGAATGGTCACTTCTCTAGAAATTGGCCGTACAGACAGGTCCGGGGTTGAAACTAATCTGAAAATCTCTCTGTCTTGCCGTTTAGTTGTTTAGTTGTTTTTTTTGGTCACTCAGAACGTAATTTTATTTCAAACTAGTCACTTTTTGACAGAATTTGGTACATACCCGTCCTGCTGCATCCAATTTTTATTGAAATGTCCACAACTTTCATTCCACGAGCTTTCAAGTTATATTTGCAAAATTTCATTTTTGCAAAACTGCACATTGCGAGACATCTTTACAATAAATCGAAAAGAGAAAAACAGCATAGCTGTTATCACATAAAACTACTGAGTCACAAGTATATGACCTTGGAATATGCAAATTTGGAGATCAGTACTTCATTTAACACCGGTTGTCCATATATTTTTAGGACAACATTATTTTGTTTTTATTTTTATATATTAAATTTATGACCGTTTATAATTCTTTAAGTATTTTGTTTTTTGTATTACGTCAATACATATTTGCCTAATTTATTTCGATTTTCTTACTCGTTTAATTGCTTCTTAAATCCAAATAAACGGTTGTCCATAAACTTTTCGGACAAACTTTATTAAAATTATACAATCTATTTTTCAAAATAAATAAAATCAAAAATTCAAGTTAATGCCTGTTTAATATTCAATATGTTGCAAGAAAAAAAAAATATACACACACACACATATATATATATATATATTAATGCTTACTAAATTAAGTATTTATCGAAATTTTACTCCACGATTTCAGTTTTGATTGACTATACACGGTTTTCGAATCAGTTATTATATTGTTATAATGACTTTTATCCTCAGAGTTCTCTTATCTCTTTCTCTTTGGAAAAAAACTGCTTCTTCATCTTTCTTTCTTTCTTTTATTTTCTTTTTATTATTTATTCTTTTATTTATTTATTTATTTATTTATTATTAGTACGATAGGACTATTTCTTTCAATCTGGCATTTTGAGTTATTACCAATTTACAGTGTTCCACTTCGAAAATGCCTGCTAATATCCAATTTTACCATTTAATTTCTTACTCTATATTAAAATATTTTCTGAAATCCGTAAAATCTTATATATATATGTATATATATTCTCATTGGTGAGGATTGAACTGACAACTTTCGGTTCGTAGTTGTGTACTCGGACCAGACAGCCAACTGGTCTTGACTGAGTATTTCCTGATTATTTAGAAAAGAGTGTTTTCAGATATTTTTTTCTCTTCCCATCGGTGAGGATCGAACTCAAAACTTTCGGATTCGTAGTTTTGTACTCTGATCACAGAGCCAACGGGCCTCGACTGAATATTTCCTGTTAATTTAGACTAGAGTGTTTTCAGATTTTTCTTTTTTTTTTTGAAAGGGTGTGAAAATACAAAAATAAGTAGTCGTGTCGCACTAAATTAAATTCTGACATAGACAGAATTTCATCCATAGTTTTAATGCTCACAAAGCGAGCATACATCGAGATACTCGCCACCGCAGTACAGATTTTCTATTTTTTTTTTTTTTTTTTTTTTTTTTTTAACGCAGCCCTTTTTTTTTATTTTTTTTATTTTTTTTTTTAATACTAGAAAATCAATCCTTCACTCAACCCTTCAATATCTTTCTCAATTTTTAACGATATTTCCTTTTTTTTTTTTTTTTTTTTTCCTATTTAGTTTGATTTCTTTAGAAATCGACCTATTGCAATCACTTCGTTTATCTATCTATCTATCTATCTATCTATAATGAAAATTTTGTCATCACGATAACTCCCGAAATAATACTCGAAATGGAACCAAATTTGGACAGTGAACTGATCTTATAAATATCTTGGATGAGTTCGTTAACCAAGTCGCTCCGACTTTTTGTTTTCAAGTGGCAGCAACTTGAAAATTTCAAACCGACATTGTAAAAAGCATATTTAAAGCAAGATTTGCTTGAATTTTGTTGTAGAAACAGGCCACATAAGGGTCTCAATGAAGTTTATTAATGAAGTTTATCCGCCATTTTTAATAAAGTGGCAGATATCTTAAGTTAAGCGGGACCACTTGAAATCAAGCTACCACTTGAAAATTTAAAATCACTATCACTTCCGAAATAATACTCAAAATCGAACCAAATTTAGACAATGTCTTAACTTACCTTATAAATATCTTAGATGAGTTTATTAACCAAGTTGCTCCGCTATTTTGTTTTCAAGTGGAGACCACTTGAAAATTCTAAATTGAAACTGTAAAAAGCGTGTTCAGAATTTGTTTGAAATTTGATGTAAATATAGACCACATAAGGGTCTCAATGAAGTTTATTAATGAAATTTATCCGTCATTTTTAATAAAGTGGTAGATATCTTAAGTTAAGCGGGGCCACTTGAAATCACGCTACCACTTGAAAATTTAAAATCACAATAACTTTCGAAATAATACTCCAATTCGAACCAAATTTGGACAGTGTCTTAACTTATCTTATAAATAACTTAGATGAATTTGTTAACCAAGTTGCTCCGCCATTTTGTTTTCAAGTGGAGACCACTTGAAAACTTCAAATTCAAATTGTAAAAAGCGTATTCCGAATTTTTTTTTTTAATTTTGATGCATACATAGATTATACAAGTGTCTCAAATAAATTTATTAATGAACTTTATCCGCCATTTTTAACAAAGTGGCGGATATCTTAAGTTAAGCGGGACCACTTGAAATCAGGCTACCCCTTGAAAATTTAAAACCATGATAACTTCCGAAATAATACTCCAAATGGAACCAAATTTGAACAGTGTCTTAACTTATTTTATAAATATCTTAGATGAGTTTGTTAACCAAGTTGCTCCGCCAATTTGTTTTCAAGTGGAGACCACTTGAAAATTTCAAATTTAAATTATAAAAAGCGTATTCCGAAATTCTACGCTGGGCAAGTTGTTTTGTCATTTTGTTTTCAAGTTGCAAACACTTAAACTGCCATAAAATTAACTTTTGAAACACGGCACTGATTTAAACCACAGTTGGACAGTGAGCTTATGCTTCAAAAGTCCTTGATATGTTTGCTGGGCAACTTGTTCCACTGTATTGTTTCCTACTGGCGGCCAATTGAAAATTTGTTATCACGGTAACTTTAGAAATACTTAATCAATGCAAATCAAAGTTGAAAAATGGATTTATGATTCAAACAACAAAAATGTAGAAAATTCACGTAACTCGTGAACCAATCACGTTATTGCGTCCATCTTTGGTATATCGATAATAAGTATTTTCTCGCCAAAAGTCGCCAAAAAAGTTGCCATTGGGGAAAAGTCGCTAAATTTCGCGCCAAATCCATTACCTGCGTTACTGGATCGTTTTAATGCGTTTTTAAAGAAAAATTAGACTATTTTAATGCTAAAACAATCAAGAAATGCAGAAAACTAACATTTTATCAACTTACTAAGCCTCTTTGAAAGAATTTCGACAAAAAAAAAACATTATTTTCAAATTTGCACAATATCTTAGATGAGCAACTTTCTCTGTCATTTTGATCGAAATGACAGCTACTTAATTTTTCAACACAATGACTTTTGAGATTTTGAATTAATTCGAACTATATGTGTACAGTAGACTTATCTCACAAATACATTTCATATATTTGTCAACTTAACCCACCACTTTGTTTCCAAGCGCCGGCCACTTGAAAATTTTAAATTCACATAAAAAGGTATTTATGAACCGATTTGCTTAAAACTCCATATGTACATAGCCTACATCAGTATTTCTACCAAGTGAATTAATAATTCTTAGCCGCCATTTTGAAACAAAATGACGGCTACATAATGAGGATAAAGAAATCAACCTACCCTTCCGAATAACCCGGGAGGACTTGTTTTTTAAGTTTAAGTCTATACATTTGACTAGCACATATATGAAAAACGCTTTCGCATGCCCAGTTACAAATTATTTAGTAAAAATGTTTATATTTCATCAGATATTTAGTATTTTTATATGTAAATTTTTCCCTGATTAAAAGAGGGATTACAAAGATTAGTTAACTTTTACGAAAATTACACGCTTCATATCGATTTTAAATTCTCCTTATTGGTTAAAAATTTTGTTTATTTTACATGTACTGTACTTTTTTTTTTTTTTTTTAATATAATATTGTTTTCTATTCAAGAATTGTTAGAGATTAAATATTATTACCATGACAACTTTAAGTTTTCAGGATAAACTTACAATTTTCAAAGCCTAAAGTACGTGTATAAAACAGATATATCAGGAATTTCACAAAAAATATCTCAATAATTATGTTGTATCGTTTGTACAAGTTTAAATTTTAGAAACCAAAATTAAAATGGGGAAGAGGTTAATTTAAACTTTAAAAGATTTAAATAAAATACGAGGTTCTTTTCTACCTAAAGTTAAATAATTCATTCGTGAAATGTGATAGTTAATACCTTAATCTGCTTAAATGAAAATTAAATTTCCTTTTAAAAACTGAATTATTCATTTTAAAAAGAAAAACATAGAAAGAAATGGAGCACTCTTTAAATAAATACTTTGAAGAAATTATATATCATTAAACAAAGAAAAATCGAATTAATGCTCTTATTTTAAGAATTTTTAATGTTATTTTTTATCTTTATTTGAGCTATAAAATAAATAAAAAATCTTAAAAAATCTTAATGCAGTTTTATATGATTTTTTTTTTTTTAGATACAGTTTTTAATTATTTTCATAATATTTATTTTAATGCTATTTTAAAGTATTTTTTCTAACTTTTAACGAAATAACTTTAAAAGTTTTTAATCCAGATAATAATTATTGAAAACTATTTTTTTTTTTTTTCACATTTTCAAAAATTTCTTCGGAATAAAAGCGAAACAAAAGCATTTGTCATTTTTTTTTTTTTTTTTTTACATTTTAAACATTGACATGCAAAGATTATTATAGTATTAATCAATTATTAATTCTCTTTCATTATTATTTTTCAATGCCTAGAATAATTCAAGAAAAATAACTTTTGTTGCTGATATATTTTTTCTATTTTATTTAAAATAAACATCCTAAATATTTTTGTGTGTATTAACTACAACAAAGCATTTTTCGCACATACAAATTTCTTCATTTATTACGAAAATTCGAGTTTTTTGAATACCATCATGCAATTTCCATTTTAAAAGTGATACTTTATTTCCCTATTCTAATGTTACACAATTGAAGCAAATGGTTTAAAAATACTTTTAAATAAATCAGCATAAATCATAATATTTCTAGTTTTTAGTTAAAATTTTGTTTTTCAAATTTCAGTTAACATATACAGCATAATGTACTATTTTGAGCCCGTTTTAGTTTTAATGCATTAGCCCCATTACGTCTGCTGAATTTTATACTTATCTTTGATATTTTTTTCCACTAGCTTACTACACATTAAGTTCATGGTCTAAATTTTCTGGTCAATATTTTATATAGCTACAAAATTGCATCATCATTGTATATGAAGAATACCATTTATTTGAAACATTTAACCGAATATTTTTGGGAAGAAAGTTTTGTACCAGCTGCACCCATTTTATAATATTCAGTATTTGCTGCGCCACTATTTTTCACGTGTCATGAATATGGTAACAACTAAACCAGGAGTCAAGGCTTTTTAATGAGACTTTTGAAGATGTAATTACAAATCATCTTTATCATCATCATAATCATGTTAATTATCTTGAGATTCTGGTCTATATATATATATCTATCTATCTATATATATATATATATATATATATTAAGAATTATTTGTACGATGCTCTTTTTTTTTTTTTTTTTTTTTTATCGTGAAATTCATTTTGCGCGTATTATGTCTTTTACATAGGCATACTACATGTGATATACATATTCAAATACTTTAAAACCATGTTATACAAATTAATGTAATGAGATAAATTAATATTAAAAAGTAGCACGTTTCAATAAAAACAACTACAGCTTATATTAAAATTATAATAAATGATATTTATCTAGTCGGTTAGGCTAATCCACATTTTCAAATTTAAAAGAAAAATATATTCCTTTCAGAATAAATAAAATTAAAATTCAAGGAAATTAAAATTAAAATTATGCGTGTTTAATATTCAATATATTGCAAGCTATAGAAAAAAAAAATATTTTTTGAATGCTTACTAAATTACGTATTTATCGAACTTATATTCCACGATGCAAATTCGACATGCACAGTTTTCGAATTAACTTTTATATTACTGCAATGGCTTCTTTTTTATCCTTAGAGGAATTTTATATTATACTCTTTTAAAAGAAAATCTTCCTCGTCTTCTTACTTAAATATATATATATATATATATATATATATATATTACAATATTGTTTTCTGTTTGAGGAATTGTTAGAGACTACATATAATTATTATGGCTACTTTAAGTTTTAGAGATAAATCTACAGATTTCTGATGTCTAAACATATAAAAATGTTGTAAGATAAGTTTTGCGAAAAACAAAAAGAAAAAAAAAAATGCATTATGTTGCCTCGCTTATAAAAGTTTGAATAAAAGAGAGAAAGAGAGAGAGAGAGAGAGAGAGAGAAAGCGAGAAAGATTCATTTAAACTTAAAAAAGATCTAAATGAAATTCTAGCTACTTTTCTACCTGAATTTAAATAATTCACTTCTAAAATGGGAAAATTAATACCTTAATCTGCTTAAATAATAACTCAATTTCAGGTAAAAAAAAAATTTTCATTTAAAAAAGAAAATCTTAGAAAGAAGCTGAGTACTCTTTAAATTCACATTTTAAAAGAAATGATATATCACTACACAAAGATAAATTGGATTAATTCTCTATTTATTTTAAAAATTTTGATAAGATTATTTTAATTTCCCTGTTCTTTCTTTATTTCTTTCTTTATTTTTTAATATAATAATAATAATAAACATAGAATTTCATACATTTATTTTACTGGGTTGTTCGGAAAGTAATTTCGTTTTTCTCAGCAGAGGATTTAATTGTATTTTTTTTCACCGTCTTCACAATTAAGCTGCATTACCATTATATATTGTGACAGCTGATATAGCAAGGCTTGCTTGGGAAAAAGTTCGTTTTATTCTGCTCAATAGATTTTGACTGGTGCCCTATCAAATAAAGAAAATCGGAAGCGACATTTTCGGCATATTTGATTTTTGCTATCAAAAAAGGGAAAATACTGTTCAAACATGGTAAAAAGTACACGATGTGTATACCGAAAATTTATTTAAAGAAGGCCAGTGTCAGAAGTGGTTTACCAAATTTTGTTCCGGCAACTTTGACGTTGAAGATGCATTACGTTCTGTAAAACCAGTTTATATTAATGAAGACAATATAAGTATCGATTTATGAAAACTGCAATATAACAACTCGTGAGATCGCTAAGAAACCGATCAAATTGGAGAATATATAATTCAATAAAACATTTATACAATATAAGAAAATCGTCTTTAAGAAGAAACGAAATTATTTTCCAAACAAACCAATAGATAACATTTTTAATTATTTGTTAATTTTTAATTTAACACCATTTCAAAGTATCTTTCGTAACTTTTACCGAAATAATTTTGATAGTTTTGTATCAGATTGCAACTGTCCCAGATAAAAATCCATGTTAGTTTTCAAGCCTAATAATAATACATGCAAAACAAAATGTTTGGAATGTATTTTTTTTAGCATAAAAATTTAATCCTGTAAGCCTTTTATTATTATTATTATTATTTTTTTTTTTATAGTGCTTTATAGTCAAAATACAGTCATTTTTAAAACATCAGGAATAAGATGGACTTGTTGAGACATCTTCACTCCCTCATACTTAGTCTGATTATTAAATGAGTTAATTATACATGCACACACACACACACATAAATATATATATATATATAGATAGATGTATATATATAATGTATACATGTATATGTGTGTGTGTGTATACATATATGTATATATGTGTGTGTGGTATTGTTGTATTAATGACTGTTAGGTTGAATAAAAAACCACTGTTAATGTCATGGCGAAGGCTTTTCGCAAAAACCCACCATCAGTGCCCGTCAATATTATCGAATTAAACAAATTAAGATAACTTCCATTGTCGGGATGAAATATGATTTATGCATACATAAAAAGAATAAATAAAAAATAACTAAGTAATTGTTTGTACAAACGTTACAGTGAGACTTATGTCTACTACACCCCGCGACAAAAGATAGGAACAAAGGGTTTTTTCTTTGATTTTTCATAAAATAACGTTATCTAAATTGTGCTTATCAACTATTCGTATTATAAAATAACACTATTCCTGGACTCATTTTGTTTTAAGACTAATTTAGAAAATTTTAAGACTAAATTTTTTCTAATCTGAGACTACACAGCGCGACAAAAAGATAGAAACAAAGTTTTTTTTTTTTTTTTTTTTTTTTTTTTTTTTAATATGATTATTTTGAATATGATTTACATATTTAATATGTTTTTGATATAATAATATTTTGTTATGATAATAAAGGATCAACACAATTTAGATAATGTTATTTTATGAAAAATTAAAAAAAAAAAAAAAAAAAAAAAAACCTTTGTTCCTATCTTTTTATCGCAGAGTGTAATCTTAAATTAGAAAAATTTTAGTCTTAAATCTTTTCTAAATTAGTCTTAAAACAAAAATTAGTCAAGGAATAGTGTTATTTTATAATAATAATAAATGATAAGCACAATTTAGATAGCGTTATTTTATGAAAAATCAAAGAAAAAACCCTTTGTTCCTATCTTTTCGTCGCGGGTGTAGTTCTTTTAGTTTTATTACACTGTATATTAAAAGTACTAACCATTTTCTTGGCATCTCTCTGACCGTCCGGACGTTAGGACGTTATGTATTCATTCATAAGTTTTTTTTTTTTTTTTTTTAAATATACATATAATTAGAAATTCCTTAAATAAGAATTTTTACCAACGAAAATCGTATATTATAATCACAAGTTTTATCTTGTAAATTATAATAATATTTCTCCTTTTAAAGTAAAGCTTGCAAAATTCAAACGAATTATATTAAAATTACGAATATTAAAATTTTGCTAAACTATTACTGAATAATTTTGAATTTATTCGTATTCTGTGCATTTCCTTTACTATTTTGTTATTATGCTATAAATTAAAACAATAGCTGTATTAAATCCAAGACAGCTAGCTATGTTCTCTCCTTATAGGATAGGAGAGATTGTGCATACGTGCAGGAGAGATTGCGCTTAATTATAACTACACTTAAATTGTTAACGATAATAATTGAACTTAAATAATATTCTTGTAAAGTGTTTGAAAAATATTATTTTTGCATTAAGAATGGCTATTTTAATTTAGTAATAAAAAAAAAGAGGAAAATAACAGAAATTTAAAAAGAGTTAAAAAGTTTTAATTAAAGGAAAATTATTTAGGGAATCACAAGAAGACAGATCCAAATAACAAAAATTAACATTTAATTACTAAATATTACGTTTAACTTAAAATTAATGCAATTCCTTTTCAGTTTATATAGTATCTTGTTTTCTGACTTGATGATTTCCTGTTTACCCCAATCGTTGCACTTATTGTTATAAATAGGACAGTGTTCGGGCAACCATCTGCCACACGTAACATATATAAACTAGTCCATAAGAAATCGTTTAATTTAAAAATATTTTGTACAATTCTATAGAAATTCCTGGGAACAGTTATGAAAATTCAAGCAATTATTTTTGAAAACGCGACAAATTAATCACATTTTATATTAGACACCTGAAGCAATCAACATACACATTCAAGTTAGCACCCCACTATTGATGATGCACAACTACTTGAAGTCTCAGTACACACACTGTATTCCTTTCTGCCGATCTACTATGCGCGCAATCTCTATTAAGTTTATCTTATAATTAAATAATCTATATTTTAATACGTATTAAAAAGATATCCATTTAAAACAACATTGCATAACACTAATCAACAGTCACAGAAAGGCAGACAGAAGGAAATTCCGTATGCAAAAAGAACGTGTCAGATAATTTCAATTAATTTCTTATTAAAAAAAAAAAAAAAAAAAATCTGGTGTGAAACAACCACACAACTTCCATTACTTACTATTACACGTATTATACGCATTTTTTGGAGATAATGTAATTAGAAGACATAAAATTGATGTAACGAAATAGACAGATAAAAATTTTTCTGCAAAAGAAACTTGATACGAGTGTAAAGACACATAAAACAGAGTAAGGTAGGAATATGCAATTCCAACAATCTAAGAGTACGCAATCCCAATAATCATGATGTTGTTTGCGATATGCGTCTAACTTTAGTGCTATTTTGAAATGCAAGCTAGTGGGAACTGCTGTGCGAAAAAAAAATATAAAAAACTACAAAAACACAGAAATTACGTAAATTTAATTATTTTTACCTATTTTCTTAAATATTTATAGCATTTTGGAAGTATTATTGAGATAAAACTACAAATATTTAAATAGAAAAGTTTATGGGATTCAAGCTGTAAGAAACTAACCTAAGCCTCACTGCGAGAACGATTCAGGTCGACTTCAATAAATAACGTTGCACTTCGTTTGATTAGATAATCGTCGATGTGTGCAAGAGTACGCAGTTATGTATGTTACAAGACTACGCGCGTACTCTTACATGCAACTTTTTATAATAGTTTTTACATGCATTGTAATCTTTTTTTTTTTTTTTTTAATAGGATGTCTAGGCAACAAAGAAGTATTCAAAGAAGTTTTTTGTACTCCAAAACAATTTCTGGATGCAAAAACACGCATCGAGGAAAGCGAAAGTAAGAGAGAGGTAGCTAAATCGTTAGGAATGCATGAAGCAGCTGTGATTATCACAAAAAAGGTCATCTCCAGCCAGATGTTTGGACAGATACTCTCAAATATTTTCTTCGGAAGTGAAAATAGAACTTTGTGAGTACATAAAAAAATAAAGTAGATAGCATGTTGTATGGACTAACCACTAAACAAATACGAGAAATTGCTTTTAATTTTCCAGAGATTAATAGATTAAAATATCACTTTAATAAAGAAAAGAAAACTGCTGCTATGGAGTGGCTTCGTCTATTCATGAAAAGGCATCCAGAATTGTCATTGCATACGCCAACCTCAACAAGTGTTGCTCGAGCGATAAGATTTAATAAGCCTCAATGCAATCGCTACTTTTAAAATCTGGCGAAGTTATTGTATACTTTAGAAGCTACCTCCTCACGCTATTTACAGTATGGATGAGACTGGGTTCTCCACTTGAACAAAGAGGAAGCACTGCGTCAATAAGATTTCTGGTGCTGAACGTGGTATCAACGTAATATTCGTAAATATAGTCAATAATTCTGAGAATTATATTCCACCAACATTCATAATTCCTCGCAAGCGTATGAAAGCCGACCTTCTGGACAGGGCTTCGCCTGCTTCTATAGGAATAACATCAGACATGAGTTACATCAAAAAAGCTTTGTTTGTGGACTGGTTACCTCATTTTAAAGATCATGCAAGACCTAGCAAAGACAATCGAAGTACTATTGATATTATATAGCCACACGTCACACTGCATCTTAGAGGCAGTTAATTTCTTTCCGGTTAACCACATTCATACTCTTACAATACCAACTTACAGCAGCCACAAAGCTCAGCCACTTGATCGCTGCATCCATAACAGCCTCAAGACGTTTTACACATTGGAATGCAAAAAAAAAAAAAAAAAAAAAAAAAAAACGCATAATCATCCTGGTCGAGTGACAACAACTTACCAAATTACTGAAATTTTGACTTCGGCTTATCTCAAAACAGCTATTTCCGCAAATTCCATTCAAAGTTTCAATGTATCTAGAATACAACCATTAAAACCGGACATTTTTGGAGAAGACGATTTTTTACCCAATGCAGTAACAGAAAGACCCTTGCCGGAAACTCGAGATGAACAAAATTTCCATCTAGTTCATGATCCAGTACAAACCTTTGATTGTGGGGAAAATACTACATCTGAAGTGGCTGACGTCATTGGCGATGATAATATGGGATAGAACTAATGAACAGGTAGAGCAACATCAGACTGGCAACTTAGGGAGAATTGAGAAGACCAATTAGTAGTAGAGCAAAACTATCAATGAAAGATCAAAGGAAATTACTGTTCCAGCTAGTAACAACAATGTACCGGGAAATTCATCAGTGCGTCCTCATGCACAACAAATGAAATAAGAAGCAAATTGCAATGTAAGAACACGTCATATAAAAATAGTCAAAATATTTTGAGAGAAAGGGCGCATACACCACCTGCCTGCTTTAAAAATAAAGGAATTAAATCTCCTCACGTACCGCTTTCAGTTGTACCCCCACTACCACAAGATGAAGTATTCTCAAGATCTAACCGGAAAAGAACAAAATCCGACATTTTGAGTGGGTCTCCTCTCCTTACAAGTTGGCTCTCGAAGAGGATTCGGCCTCTAAACAAATACCAAAAAAAAAACTAAAAAGAATTCCAAATCCAACTACTACAGGGGCCTAAAAACGGTTTCATGTTCTAAAGAAGACACCAAAAAGAAACTGTGGAAATGTCCACCATGTGGTGAAGCATACTTAGACCACCCAGACAAAGTCAAAGACTGGATAGGATGCTCGAAATGCAGGGAGAGGTTGCATGAAGCTTTTACGGGCTATGAAGGTGTAGTAAATTTTATTTGTGACCACTGCAAGTAACGCTGGCACGAATTTTCAGAACATTTTTCATGTGTACTCTTATCAACTCACATGCGTAC
Source organism: Salticus scenicus (assembly GCA_963930645.1). Lineage (NCBI taxonomy): Eukaryota > Metazoa > Arthropoda > Arachnida > Araneae > Salticidae > Salticus > Salticus scenicus. Next base: position 81,184,854 of record OZ005649.1, read on the forward strand.
TCTTATCCAACAGCACTTGTAAGAGTACGCGATTTTTACTTTTGTTATTTTTTAATTTTTCCAAAGATGTGGTATATTTTTGTCACGTTTTATGTTATTTTATGAAAGATGTGTGAATTAACAACAAAATAAAAGTTTTATATGTAGAGCACTTTACTTTAGAGCAGCTTGAACCTTAAGTGCATACTCTTAGACCAGCCTACCCTATACACAGCGAGTTAAAAAATAAGGGAAAAAATGGTAGAGTTATTTTTTGAAACACTAATTTCCGAAATCTAAAACTCGCCTACCTAATCAGAAAGATTAATTTTCCTGTAATAACTGCCTAATACATGAGAAAAGATATGTAAAATGGGTTTATGTAACAATTTTCAAGAAAAACGTTAGAGCTGTTTTTGAGATAAAAACTTTTACCGAAACATAACATACTTAATTATTTACCTGAAAACTATAACTACATACAAAAGAATATTTAAAATTGAGTTAATATGGCGAGTTTGAAAAAAATCCGTTCACCCTTTTTAAAGGAACGCACTTGTGAGACCTGAAATTGAGCTATTTATACAGGAAGCCTATCGATTTTACTCAACTAACCAACTATATCACTCGAAAGTACATCTAATAGAGTGTTTATATAGTAACTTTGGAGAAAATTGTTTGAGCCGTTTTTGAGATACGGACTTACGATCCCAATTCTGGTTTTCAAATTTTCACCAAAATTTGGAAAATTCATCTGTAACCAGACCTATATCAATTCTGAAGAATCTTAGTTCTGTCTTTATTAGTTTTGGAAATATGATAGCCAGAATATTCCCCACATACATACACACACACACACATACTTACCAATTACCAAAAACTACTATTATGGACTCAGGTGACCTTAAAACGTGTAAATCAGGGTAAAATTTGGTATCGAATGTTTGGACCGAATACAATACTTCCATTACCTACGGTAGTCGGGTAAGGAAGTAAAAAAAAATATTTTTTAAAGACGCATTTTTATTTAAAAACGTAATAAAAACACCTGCTTAGTATGTGTGGATAATATACATGTATGGAAAATTTCAGCTTAATCACATAAATTCAAAAAGAAATTTTGAAATGAAGTTGGAAGTACAACCTCTTACCCTCACTCCGCTCCTAAATACGTTATTGCTTAACCAATGTACTGTCGTCGGAATTATACGCGTATACAAAAGTTAATCGCAATTGGATGATAGGAAGTGTTAAAACTAGTGAAAAAAATCTGACTGAATTTTAGGACGCAGAGAAATCTTTTAAATCCTTTATTAATTGAGTATACAATTGTCATCGAAGTTATGCTTATATGCAAAAATTGAGCTAAATCGGACAATATGAAGTGCGTTAATATTTCAAAAAATCTGAACTAGAGTTGGGAGCCTTGGGCTTCCATGGACCTAGCCCTAAGTCCGTTTATGTGTTATCATGTATTGTCCTCAGAGTAATATATGTAGCACATTTTCAGACCAATCGAATACGAATGGAAATTCAATACTTAGATTTAATTCACGTGCATAAATAAACAACATTCCACACTTAAACAAGTTATTAACCTACAAAGTTAATTAAAAGCAAGTACTTTTACTTTTTTTTTATGATAACTTACTAATGTTTTAGTTGAAATGAATAAAATTAGACAATAATTTTTAATAAACGATTTTTTGTTTAGAAATGAGTACTAAATATTTACTTACGGGCATAGAGTATTAATCTGCTGCAGTGTCGGAAATCCTTGTATTGAAAATATATCTGTCGAGTAAAGAAGCTCATGACAGGTATCTGGGTAGGATCTTTCACATATATTTCCATTTATTCCTAATATTAATATTAAAAATATACATGAAAATTTTATTGGTCTAACTATTTGTACAATTGAATGAAATATAAACAATGATACACACAAAATACAAAAAAAAAAAAAAAAAAAAAAAGAAAGAAAGAAAGAAAAAGAAAAAATAAAAATTATGTGTTTTAGAATAGATATATAAAACTCTTTTCCTCTATATTTTCTCGTTTCTGTGTTTAGCTCGCAAAACTTCAACTTTATTTCAAATATTCAAACTGAAAAATGCAACTAAAAATTTATTTTTCAACTAATATCCATTTATATAATAAAACGTATCTAAGAATTTTCGTGTAGCCCTGTAAACAAATCATCGATGCCATTCGTACCATATTTTATAGTAAATACACTATTCCGCACTTGAAGCGCAAGCGTAAGGTATTTTTCAACGACAAACTTGATATTTTCATCTTTATTCTGTATGTTAGATTCGTTATATTATGAACAGAGAAATAATATTAAATTATCTAATATAATAATATCCTTTTTTGAGCTTTTGTACCGTATCCAGTCGCACTATTTTAACGATTTTAATTTTCAGTAGGAAACATGTTTAGCATACCTCATAAAACATGTATCAGTTTATTTATTTATTTGTTTATGACAAATATTACGAAAATTAAGACGTAAATAAATAAACAAATAGCTAGATAAACCAAAATTATTAAAAATTTTCAAATGCGTTAAAATTGTTACAAACACGGCAAAATAATTTTTATACAAAACAAATGAAATTTGTAAGATTACTTTTGTTGTTGTGCTTATATCACATTCGAGAAAAATAGTACAATATTAAATATCAAGTATAAATACTTTTGGTTTTATATAAATTCTAAAAATAATGTTTAAAGTGGAAGCAATAATTTCTTTTAAATTGTCATTCATTATAAGAAAACAACTAATTAATGAATTTGTGTAGTTTTCCATGTTTAATAAAATGAAATAAGGCTAATTTAAAATTTCTTATTTTAACACGACTAATCAATACATATTTTTTTTATTAATTTATAAATCGTGTACAAATAATATAATTTATAGATGTATGAAATATTTTGCAAAGGGAATATGAAACGAAAGTGAATATGAAAAATGTTTCATAAACTGACTAAAAAAAATTAGAGTTATACACCACAAATTTTATATCGTTCTGATTGCAGTGAATCAGTAAGCCAACTAGTTTGAAAGTTGAAGATAATTTAGGGAAAAAATGATTCAAATTAATGTTTTTAATATTAATTACTATTATTAGACCTTTAATTTGATTTCGATTAAAAAAGCGTTTTATTATTATTATTTTTTTTTTTTCGTTTACATTTTTCAGAAATGTTATTTAAATACATTAAAATTGTTGACTTATAGTTACTTTAATAAATAAAGTTGCGTATACAAATTATGAAATGCGGAAGTAATTCCCAAAATACTAAAAACTAAAATTAAAAACTGTTGTCAAGTATTTAAAAAATAAATATAACTTTTCTTTTAAATTTCAATTAATTATTCTCTTACTTTATAAAGTATGTTCCATTACTAGTATACTAAATAATAAAAGTTCTACAATATTTAACATATCCTAAAACATAGCTAATGTCTTAAATGTATCGTATATACTGTATAACATAACAGTATCACATTTAAAATATATATATATATATATTAACACTTTTGCAGTTAAAACATTTTACACGTCAATGTTCCATAAATGGAACATGAAATAAAAAATTCATTCAAAAATTAAATATCATGAATACTGACTTGAAAAATATTATCAAATATAATAGAAAGATGGCTTTTTTTTTTTTTTTTTTTTTTTTTTTTTTTAAATAGAAATTGCAGTTAAATCATAAAAGGGGAAATGTACAGAAAAATTATAAAAATGACATATTTTACCATTTTCCCTTTTACCCCACAGTTTAAATTCACATAATTTAGAAAAATAAGCAAATGCTTCTAAAAATAGGCTGGCATGTTAAAAATAGCGTACATTATTAAAATATAATATAATATAATAATATTAAAATATAATAACGTTAAATTAATAATATTAAATATAATAATATTAAATTAATAATCTTAACTATAATAATCTTAAATTATATTTAAAAAAACTGTTTTACACATTTTAATGACAGAGTTATTTAAACTAAAGCATTAGAAAGCAAAATATGTAGAAAACTAATTTAACCCATTAACCACCAAAACTAGAAATAATTATTTTTTTCTAAATACAAACAGTAAAACTCATTAGTTTGATCATATATAACAACAATTTAAAATAAAATTATTAAAATTAGTCTTATCTTACTAAATACAGGATGTTGCATTTGTACAACTTCAGTGGAATAAGAGTATATAATGAAGACAAATGTTTCCGGAAATTTCCTTCCGGAGTATAAAACAGCAAGCACTACAGATGACTTCAAAAGTAATTTTTTTATTGTGAAACATTTTTTTTTTTTTACAAGTTATGTAAACTTATTCAAATATGATGATTTTCAAAAGTTTGGTATTGATTAGTGCTTCAAATTTGAAATTTATTTTTAAATATAAAATTATTTTTCAGATCAATTTCTTTTAATAATAAAATAAACATGTATCTTTTCCTTATTTAAAAACAATGCTTAATATAAAATATATTTTTTTAGTTTACTGTTAAACGCAACACCAGCGAGTAATGGGTTAAATTACATCCGAATCTGAATCCAGGGTGTAAAAGGTTAATATAGAGTGAAAATACACCTCACCAAATGATACTGATAATGTTTAAGTAAGACATATTTAAAATTTTTAATAAGCAAAAGACAATTTATGAAAATTAACTCACCGACTAAACAATAAAGACACAATAAAAATATTCGAATCATTTAGAAGCAGAAAACTTAGACAATATCAAGGAAATGAAAATCTGTTGAAGTTCGAGATAAACAATAAGCCTTCCGACGTCGTCCAAAAGAAGTGCTCCAATGCATTTTAAACAGGAAATAAATATAGTTTGTGATAAACAATTTCCTGTTTTAAGCTTCCCTTATCAGTTAATATTGAAGTATTGCTACAAACAGAATCAAAAATAATATCATTCTCTTTTATAAGTGACTCATTAGGAGAATTTTTCGAAACTTTAATTAAAACTGGATATAGGATTTCATTACATTGGATAAAATTAGATATTAAACCTACTGTTTTAAGCTAAAAGTATTCTTTAGAGAAATGAGTTAAATAGTGATAGAAAAATAATAAGGAAATAATAATAATAATAATAATAGGAAAATAATATAATAATAATAAAATGATAATAATAATAAATTAATATCATGCCACAGTTTAGTACTTTGAAATGTATTTTACATTCACGGCCTTACCATCATGAACAAGTGTAACATTTCCAATGACACTGCTTTACATGGAAATCGTCCCCAACACCATTTTTGCAAATTCTTATGTAAAATGACCTCCTGAATCCGAATATGACGCCCATTTTGCCCTACCACTCCCAGTTTTTTAGTTACGGTCCCCTATTTTTATCACTTTTCGGTAATTTTATGGCTATAAATTTGATTTTTAGTCGAGGGGGAGGGGGGGAGGAGGATTACTTTAACTGTTAAATATCTTCTGAGGGGCTACAAAGTTGGAAAATTCTAAAACATGTACATTTGCGGCTAAGAAAAAATTTAGGGGAGGGCGATTTGCCACTGAAATTATGTATTACATTTCTTAGATATTTTTTTACCTATATTCTATTATTAATGTTATTAAATAAACATTATATATATATATATATATCTGTAATGATAAGTATAAAGGGTTTAAGTCCAAAAATGTCGATTTTGAGTTAAGTACATAGTCAGACTCAGAAAAAAATTGTCTATCGATTGATATAAAGGATTTAAATCTATGTCATTTAGTCTTTGAGAAAATCCATTGGTAAAAAAAGGTTCAAGTCAGAAATTTACCATTCATGTAGGGTATAAAATATTTAATTCAATTTCTCCCCGTTATTAAATGAAGGTTGACAACCACTGAATGGTATAAAGGGTAAAAGTCAACGAAATCCCTTTTTCCTAATCGATTCTTCTGCTTTGTTTTTAGTTAGTTTAACTTTATTTTTCGTCTCCTGAAAAATCAAGAATATGGATTTAAATCCTTTTTACTTGTCAGAACAGATATTAAGTGTTAAATTAATTATTTTCCATTCTCCAAATCAAATTCATGGCTATAAAATTACCGAACAGTGATAAAAATTGAGAAAGAGGTGGTGCCTCGAGAAAACGGTGGGTGACTGGGTAAAATGGTAGTCATACTCAAATTCAGGAGATCATTTTACTTCAGCAAAATGTTATCGGGGCTCGAAAAAACGTTTTACTTATTTTTATTTATTTATTTATTCATTTATTTATTTTTTTATTTTTTCAGTGCAGTGTAATTTAATGCAATTATTTAACTTAGAGTCACATAAAAAGTTGAATCTATTTTCAGTGATGTTACAATGAATTTAGGTATCGAAGAAGCAATTTGAAAGGTAAATTAATATTTGATGTTTCAAGAATCAAAAGTAATATTTTTGTTCTGTAAGTGACTCTCATTGGCTGAAATTTTTAAATCGGACATTGTGTTCCACGATATTGGAAAAATTAAAATACTAGATCGGTTGTTTGAAGTTTTGAAATAAAAAAATACTTTGAAAAGAAAATGCTCTGGCAATTCTTCAGTACTTTTAAATGCATTTTAGGTAACAGGTCATTCTATAATGTACGGTCGTAAAATATCCTGTAAGTTTAGTTAATTATTTCACTTATAAATAGACAATAAGACTTCTTCACACACCATAAATTTTAAGCCAGCACATCTTGCTTTTGCCTCCAAGGCAGTAGCACGTGTTTTTTTGCACCTGATGAAGGAAGGCTACGTCCTTTCGAAACCGGTTGTGCTGGCTTAAAATTTATGGTGTGTGAAGAAGTCTTATTGTCTATTTATCGTTTGTACACCAGTTTTGCATTTTACTTATAAACACATTAAAAGTAAAAGTTCTTTTCTTTTTATAATATTGTAATATTATTGGAGAACACAAATATATATCTTGTGTTATTAATATGTAAATTAATTTCTAACGTTTTGATAATCAAATATAACATGAACTTTTTATTTTATACGTGTTTTACAAATGGCTAATTAACAAATCTTTTTAAATTCAAATACAATATGCATTGTATGTTCATGTTGAACATATAATATGTATTGTATGTTCAATGATTATGTATTGATAATGATTTTATAAATTGATAATGATTTTATAAATTGATAAGGATATTTATGTATTGATATTGTTTAAATACATTCAATATTATCAATGCATTACTTTTATTTATGTACTGATAATGATGTTTATGTATCGATAATGCTTTTGATGTTTGGTTTATATATGAAATATAAACTGATGTGAAAATCAGTTTTTATTTCATATATCTATCAAACCAAATATCAAAATACCAAGACAGCAATTATCGTTTTTAATATTTCAACTAACACCTGCTATTTAATATCCATTTGGCTTATCTCAACAGATGTAAAAAATCACTTGTAATAAAATCTGCTTTATATTTATCACAGATAGCGTCCGATCAAACTCATCATATATCATCAAACTCCTCATATACTCATCAAACAATTTTCAATATATTATTTAATATTTACCCAGATAAAGGCGAGAAATCAGTAAATCCAATATCTATACCTTTAAAACTTATTCACACATACAATAAAATGTCAAATGCAAAAATTTTGCGAAAGCGTTTACAATTTTAAATATTTCAACTAACACCTGAAACTTAATAACTACTTGGCAGATTTCAATACCTGTCAAAAAAGATGAATTCAGTTTATATTTCATATATATTTCATTTGGAATTTTATATTTCAAAATCTTGGCATTAAAGTTTTGAATAAAACTTCTTCAAGAGGAAAAAATTCTAATTTATGAATATCATTTATGTTTAAGATAAAGGTAAGACACGGTGTCAGAAATGTGAAATGAAAGAGAGATTATGAAACTGAAATGTTTGACTTCAGTTATTTTCTTTTTCATTATTCATGTTAGACATGTCAAAGAGGTTTTGAAAAGAAAAAAAAAAAAAAAAAAAACTACTTGTCAATTTTATTAGATAACGTAATTTTCATTTCAATGCAACTTAGAAAAAAAATAGCTGATAACATCATTTATTACTTTTACATTTAAGTTATTTTTTTACACCTCTTTGATAAATAAACACCTTTAAATGTAATTTTTTAAAATAATTCTTTACAACAAGTTGATATTATTATTTGTGAATATCATTTATGTTTAAGTTAACGTAATACATGGTGTCAGACATGAAAAATAAAAGAGATATTATGAAATTGAAACGTTTTTCTTGTATATTTTTCTTTTCATTACTCATATTAGACATATCAAAGCGGTTTTAAAAAGAAGTGCCTGTTTGTCAACTTTATTAGACAGCCTAATTTTTATTTTAATGGATAAAAATAGCTGATAATTTCATTTATTGTTTTCTTATTTAAATTGATTTCACAGATTTTTAATAAATAAACATTGTAAAAGTATTTATTTATTTTTAATATATTTCCTTTCGTCTTAAATATTTAAAATAAATTAAAATGTTTAATATAAAATGTTACATTATGCTGTATTAATAATATTTATTTAATATGATATCTGATAATTATCTTATAATGAAATATTTAAATTATTTATTTTTAAACATAGGAATTGAACGCGATTTTCTGAAAATTTATTCTCCGGAAGGGAGATTTTTGTTTGGGTAAGGAGAGGTGGGGGGGAGTGTAAAGAAAAAATAATTCATTTTTTGTCAGAGGCTGCTGCACAAACGCGTAACAAGATATATGCAATTGCACGAATACAATTGCAAGATATATAAATTGCACGAATTTAGGATTAACAGCTCATGTTTTTTTTTTTTACCTCCTATTAATATATGAATTTGTTTCAATTGCGATGCTGACTAGGGGGAATAAGCGTTATTCATGAAGCTGTTTTACTCCAGCTAAGAATCGTCGACTGAAGCCGCAGTTAGCGGTGATGTAACTCGTTTGAAAACTGCATTTTGGGGGTAATGACGAACACATAAAATATGAGTTATATGCTTATAAACATTTTCATGCAAATAAAATTAGTTTTTCATGAAAATGTGTATTTTACTCAGGTACACAGCCCTCTATTCACAAAAAAGTTTAACTATTATTATTTTTTTTTCCTTTATGTAAAAAAAAAAAAAAAAAAAAAAAAAAGGAAAGAAAGAAGGAAAAAAGAAAAAAAAAATCCCACTTCTCGAGTATAACTTTAATGGAAACGGCATTCAATTCTAATAATTCGTTCAATTTTCTGAATTTTTAAGATGTCTACAGACTTAGTAGACACCCGGTATAGTTAGCGGAACTAGTTGATTTATAGGGTCTCATTCAACTTCTTCGATGTATTATGAAATATAAACTTTAATTGCTCAATGGAATTTTAGTCCTATGAGGAACAATTTAGCATAGTATATGATGTGTATGCAGATTTATACTACTATACACAGGGTTCACAAAATAAACATTTTTAACGAATACTTTTTCGAAATAAAGCAGTGAAAATGTTTCTTTATGATATTTTTTTCTTGTGTAGTTAAAAAGAAAATACAGTTCCCGCCGCTTATTAAAATCACATTCGTTCTGAGTCAAAGAGATTTTATTAAGAGGCTGATTTTTATATTCGGCGAACGTTCCTACACTTAAGGAAAAGGTATTACTTCCCTGAATTTGGAAAGAAACTTCAAATGTGACGAATAATGGAATTAGTAAACAATATTAATTAATTTTTGATAGATAATTAATTAATTGTTTCTTCGATATAAATAAATTAAACACATTCCAAGTTCCCATGCACTTTCATTTGATTAAAATCATCATTACTTTACCAAAAGTTCACGTTGTTCTTATAAATTTAATATATTTTCGTTTAAACCTCATGAATTATAGTAATTTTAAAATAAGAACTAGAAATTGCCTTTTAATAATTAGACATTTTAAATAAAATATCACTTCAAATCAAGTTTGTAATTTATTACTGCGTTTTGAAGAATATGTTCCTTGAAATTGTTACGGAGATAAGTGACGACACGTGTTTAATTTGTAACTGTCTTGCACGTGTAAAATCTTCGACAATGAGCGATAACGGAGGGATTGTTGTGCTTTAATTTCTTTTCTTATTTTGAAAAAAAAATCAGAATGTAAAAAAGTAAAATAAATAAAATAAATAAAATAAATAAAAGAATAGTGTGCATAAAGGATATTTTGGCTGCTGGGGATATATTTTTGAGTTTATTAACCGGCGATACTGATTTCATTAAGCGGCGGCTTTAAAAGTAATTTATATTGATTTGATTCCGGTCCTGGCAATTTGATCAGATTAAGCGGCTGATTTTATTAACCAGTGAATTTATTAAGCGGCGGTTACTGTATATGTTTTTGCTTTGTTTTTAGATCTAGGAAAGCTGCAACAAACATTTTAAAATTGTTTATGAATTACACGAGCGAAAAGCATCTGGAATACTTACTTTATTCCTCAGACTGAACTATCGTTGGATCTTTTTGTGAACATGAATCAACAAATGAGCCAAATGGCATGATAGCTTTCCAATGAAAAAGTTCTCACATTTGGTTATTTACTAAATTACTCTCCCGATTCAACATTTTTAAACATGATTCACTACTAAATGTTCAGAAAATCGAGTGATGCGAATTCGGATTTTTAATTAAAAAAGTAGAAGAACTGAAAATGACATAAGTGTGTTTAAGTAGAGTTTAAAGAAATGAATACAATACAAATTCCTTCGAATGTCAGTATGAAACACACGCATCATATAAATACGTATTCATAAACATGTGTTACCTAAGTATTACACACTTACATAATATATACGCATTAGACAAACATATTTTTGCGTTCTCGGGGTTCGTGAATTGTCTGTGAATGAAAGACGAACATTGCAGAGGTTTAAAAATTTATTTAGAGAATATTCCGGAAGATTACCCTAACAGCACAAAATGTTCCAGAAACGTAACAATCACATAGCACTAAAACATTATAAACATTTCAGGAACTTTTAAAAACGTTCAGATTGCTTTCCGATTAGTTTCAAAAACGTAGAAATGTCCGCGATCGTAACAAAATCAGATATGTAAAAAAAAACGTTACAATCACTTAACAGATAGAAAAGGAAAAAGAGCGAATGTTTCAGAAAGGTATCAGAGAGCATTCTTAATAGGGTGGTTCGAAAAAATTGATTTTTTTATTTCAGAATCGCGTTACCTCTCAAAAGTTGTAGTTTGGTATCCTCAATTGGGGAAAAATAAAAAAATAAAATTCTAAGTTGACATCAGTTCGCGCATGAGGCTGAAAGTTTGAAAAAATATGTTAAAAATTGAAATTTTCAAAAAATAATAAAATTAGTTTTTTTTTGTAATTTTTTATAATGCAACAGCCATAAAATGTTAGTATATAGCGCAATTTCAACAACAACAAAAAAATATATATATATATAACTTTTAAATGATGTATTCTATTCGCGCATGAGGCTTAAAATTTGAAAAAAAATGTCAAAAACTGAACATGAACAGTAATTGACCGGCAAGCGCTAAGTTGGCGCCGCGCAGTCGCATTCTTATTCCACCGCCGACTTGTCTAGACAGTAGACACATTCTAGTAGATAGTTTAAAGGCTTTGCTCTCACTTTGTCAGTCAGTTAGTAGCCGCTAAGCAAGTAGCATCTTTAATTTGTAACTGTAAGTGAATCACAAAGTGCAGCGTGTTTTGCTTTGAGTAGATTAATTTGTAAAGTTATTGGAGATTTTTATGCTCAAGTTTTGTTATATTGTTCTCCTTTCTCCAAATAATAAATAATGAGACCCCCGAAAACTTCTAAACGCTTAAGTGTTCGTCCGTTTTTCGGTGCATCAAAAGCGTTAAGTCAAACGCTTAAGTGTTTGTCCGTTTTTCGGTGCACCAAAAGCGTTAAGTCAAAGTGTTTTACCCACATGTGCAGATGTTTTGTTCTGTATCAAAATCTGTAAAAAACGAATCTTTTTCAAAGATTTCAGATTGCATTGCTGCTCAAATAGAAGAACTGTACTGTAAAGCTTCTATACCAACGGTCAGTCATGAACGTATTGTTAAATTGATAAAGGATTACCATAATAAGTACTACACATTAAGAAAGTCATTTAGAGCCTGGAGGAAAGTATCTGGGACATTTGACACGTCCAAGGGCCACTGGAAGTGAAATAGCTAATAGTATCTTTTGCTATTTAGAAAACAATAACTTTGGTTATGTTAAGCTTGTTGCAGTTGGATGTGACGGAACAGCGACCAACGCAGGATGGAAAAACGGTGTTATTCGCAACCTTGAGCTTAAACTTGGTCGTCCTTTACAATGGCTTATATGTTTATTACATTTCAAATAATTTCCGTTGAGACATTTTGAAAGTGTAGATGGTGATACTACAGGACCCACACGTTGTCAAGAAGTTGACTGACTGTAAAAAACTCCCTGTTGCTAATTTTGAAACGATTAATAGTGAGGAGATAAATGTGACCAAAACTGACTTAAGCAAGGACCAACAGTATTTACTTAATATTTATCGAGCAGTCAAGACAGGAAGTGTGCGCCAGATCTCGCTGTGAAAGATCCTGGTTCTCTTAGTAACTCTAGGTGGTTAACTTGTGCAAATAGGATCTTAAGACTATATATTTCTGAAGTAAAATCTTCTGACGATATTAAACTGCTGGTCAGCTATATTATGAAGATATACGCTCCAGTATGGTTTGGAACTAAAATGCATCCCTCTGTAAAGTTTGGAGCAGTTCACGTGTTTAAATTAGTACAGAAGACAAGACAGCTGCCCGACAGGGTACGTAAAATAATTCATCCTGTCATTTAGAGGAATGCGTATTTTTGTCATCCCGAAAATCTTTTAATTACAATGGTACTAGATGAGAGAGTGCACGTAAGACAGCTAGCTGTTCGAAGATTGCTAAAAGCAAGAAAACAAGGACCAAAAGGGAAATCGGTGCGAACTTTTCAACCACCGACCATAAATTTTGCAGCTTCAAATTACAATGAACTTATTGATTGGTCCAAGTGCAAACTAACACCTCCTCCAATAATGAGCAATGTGTCAGCGCACAGCCTAGAAGAACTTATTAATACTAATGTTCTCCCAGAGTTCGAGGTAATTAAATTTCCTTGCCACACGCAAAGTGTCGAAAGAATTGTAAAGCTCGTAACAGAATCTTGTACTAAAGTATATGGAGAAGAGAACAGGGATTGTTTCATAAAGACAGTTTTGCTCTCAAGGTCAACTATGCCATCATTTGACTATAAATCTCAATTTAAATCATTGCCAACACATTTGAGGAATCTTAAAGACACAAAAAATAGGTAAAATCTATAAATCATTTTGTAATTAGCTATGACATGCAATGTTATTATATACATATAAATGTGTGTGTAACTATACTTGTACGTATAATACTGTGATAAAAGGTTATATTCAACAAATTTAGAATTTTTAAAATACTTTTGAAACGTAAATATGTCACGTATGTATTATTGTATATTAAACACGTAAATTTCAAATTTTGGGCGATTTTAGCCCAATTTAAGGCGCATGCGCGAACTAAAAATATTATGTAAAAGCTATAAAATATTTTTTTAGGTTCAAACTACGCTATATACTGACAATTTATGGCTGTTGCATTATAAAAAATTTAAAAAAAAACTAATTTTGTTATTTTTGAAAATTTTAATTTTTAACATATTTTTTCAAACTTTAAGCCTCGTGCGCGAACTGAAGATGTCAACTTAGAATTTTTTTTTTTTTTTTTTCCCAATTGAGGATATTAAACTACAACTTTTGAGAGGTAACGCGATTCCGAAATAAATAAATCGATTTTTTCGAACCACCCTAATTCTTAAATGTGTTACGTTTTTGAAAGATTGTAAGCTTTTTGCAATATAACTGAAACATTCTGTGCTGTATGGGTACAGGTCTGTAAACCCAGTATCAACTTCAGTTTCACCAGAAAACACAACTTAAATAATAACTGACAACATAAAATCACAGCATAAACTAAAGCATTGTTTTAACATACAGCGATAGGCTGCAATTCAACGGTAGAGATTTAGTCAAGCGGAGTTTTCTGTCCAGTGACGTCTTAGTGAGAATCTAATCTCAGTGTCCGGAACGGGACCTCTTTTATATCCTACTATTAATTCAGAATTTTACAGTAATTTACGTAATAATCGAGTTTTAGCTTAGACAACTGGTATATCGATAATAAGGGTTATTTCACCAAGGTCGCCAAAATAGTCGTCAAGGAGCGATAAAATGGTAAAATTTGTCACCACAAGCCCATTATGTACCCTGGTGAAACTGGTTTTTAAAAGAAAAGAACTTTTTAAAAGCCGAAACAAACTAGAAATGCAGAAAATTGTCATTTTATATTCTGGTTAAGCCTCTTAGAATGAAATTACATAAAAATAACTAGTTTTTTTTTTTTTTTTTTTTTTTTTTGCAAATTTGCAAATTTGCACCTATTCGTAACGCACACGAATTTCATAGATCTATTACATAAATATACACATTATACATACGCATTATATTTATGAAAGCACATACATAACCTGCAAAACGCAAAACCTTTCTTACGCAACCAAAAAAGGATTGATGTCAAATTTCACCACCGCTATTTATTCGCGGAAACTCAATGCCTTGTTTAATAAAAATCTGCCAATAACTCTGCATTTATCTTTCTAATAAATCCCAATCTCTTCCAACATTCCTTGCTATCTGCGTTAGTTTTTTGGCTGCATTATAAAGTTATAATTGCAAGTATTTTTACGACGGGGTGCGCGTCCCCTATGTAGAAGTTTAAATTAATAAAAATTTAGTTAGTAAAGATTAAAATATTATTTACGCACCCAGTAGCAAAAATACTTTAAATTATAACTTTATAATGCAGCCAAAAAGCTGACACAGATAACAAGGAATGTTGAAAGATATTGGGATTTATCAGAAAGATTGATCAGAGTTAAAGGATTTGTCAGAGTTATTGGCAGATCTTTATGAAGGAAGGCATTCAGTTCCAGGGAATAAATAGCGGTGGCGAAAATTTATATCAATCTCTTTTTTTTTTTTTTTTTTTTGCTGCGTAAGAAACGTAAGAGTTTCTGCTGGGCGGTGAGTTTTACAATAGTATTGTTTTTTATGAGATATGTTTTTCATAAGTGATCTAAAATACCAATCTTTTAAATATATATATATATATTTAAATAATGAAAAGTATTTAAAGGTATTTTTTAGAGTTTAATTTTTCTAATTAAATACAAAATGTTTTTAAAGATATAATTATGAATGTAAAGTATATTGAAGATCAAAAGATGTAATGGGAAAATAGATTTATGAAGTTTTTAAAGTCTATGAAAATCCCATGATATTTTTGCTGTTTATATTTGAATTTACATTCTAAATGCTTTTTTGGGGATAGAATTTCATTTTTTTCACTTATCAAATATCAATATAAGTTATATGTTCTCAGGAAAATCGCTTCGAATAAGTTTTTTGAAAGAACGCCTATTTAGTGAAATGTTCTGTAATTTAGAAAATTATTTTTATATATATATATATTTTTTTTTAATGCTTAACAATCAGAGGTCGTTGCGGTCACTTTTCTGATTACTTATATATATATATATATATATATATATATAAAATTATTGATAGATTGTTGCAGTTATTTTTAATTGAAATAAAAGAGTGTGCTTCATAAAAATAGTGATATTGAAAAAAGTGACTGCGCTGACCACTGAACTAGTATATTACTCTCTATATCAAAAATACGCTTAATTTTTCCCGTAATTAAATATTTTACAAATTAAATGCATTCTATTCAGCATACAGTGTTTCAAATATTCTATTATCTTATTTAATTAACACAAGAATTAATAAATTTGTTTTATGTATCACAACATAGTGAACTAAGTTTGTAGTTATTTTTCCAGTAAAAATATTTATTGGAGACCCACAAAGCAAATATTTCAAGATTTTATCTGATATACATTAGCGGCTTCTAAATGTTTTCGTCATTAGCAGAGGGAAATATCGATTTTTCAGACGTAAATTGATTTACACATTGGTTTTAATTCTTTTTTACCTTTGTCTGCAACTAGTTTCAATTAAAATAATTCTTTCGATGATTCTATGTAATTAGAAATAATTTCTGCTCAGTTCATTCATCATTTGAAAATGTTACTTTAAATTATTTCTTCTGAATCATCTTTAAGCAAACTTTATGCCTATGCTTTATTACTTTATGCCACACATTAAATTGAATAAGAAAAAAAATCTCAGGCGGCTGCAGAATGCGTATGAAATATAAGTACCGACAAAATAAAAAACAATATTTAGAAATTACCTCCATATTTATTAATCAATGATACTTTCGTTAGGTATCATAAAACTAATTTCATAAGTGTCATACATTTTGAGTTGAATTTCTTGTTAGTTTCAGTTAATTGTCTGATATATTATAAACTTTCTTCTTTCTAATATTTGTAATTAGTATTGCAAGTAAATATTTAAGACCTTTTTTATTTTTATTTTGCTCATCAAAAGATTTTTATTTTACTCATTCAAAAGATTTTTATTTTATTCAGCATCATTTTAGTTTTTTTTTTTTTTTTTTTTTTTTTTTTTTTAACTAAACGATTCTTAGATTTATGTTCATTTTCCTTTATATTCTACTCAGTTAAGATTATACTAATTGCTATTTATAACTCATAATACCACCTGGTATACTCACCTGGCATATAAATTACAAGGATCGTTTTCAATAATTATTTCTAGCTACTGCTGCACCAAATATTGTTTCTGTTTTTAAAACTTAATTATCTTTCTTACAAACCCGATACAGCATATTTACATTCTTAAATTTTCTTACAGTTACAGTCTTAATTTTTCTAATAAAAAAGTAATTCTTCTAAAATATATTCATCCAAATTAAACTTCTTAAATAATAAAATATGGATGGGTCTCACCTAAAAGCTTTTATCGCAATAGGTCCGGATGTGGAAGGTGGCAGCTATGATCCATTAACAAAAACTTGATGAAACTAGAGCACTGCTTAGATGGGAAAACAGAATTTAATGGTTTGTTAGCATACATGTAAAACGAAACAGAACAAAAAACTATTTACAGTTAAATATTAAAATTATTTCTTAACATTAAAGTCTTAAATTCTAATTAGTTTATAATTGTTCATTCTTAACTTAAGTTATGAAAGTTTTAATTGTTCTGTTTTAGGACCGGGCGTCTGAAAACAAAACGATCTTCACGTAGCCCCATTCCTATTCAAGGTCCTTTTCTGTTTTGATTCTAAAACACATCTCTCGATTACTTCTCATTTCAAATCTAAAGAGTGGCGCAATCAAAAAAAGAAGCAGGCCCCACTTTGTCTGGACAGTCATTTGTTCTGAAAACAGAAGAATGAACGGGGAATTCCCGACACTAGCAGTAAAATTACACATATTCGAATGTGCAGAAAAACAGGTGTTGCTGGTGTATAAAATTTAAGGAAGGTTTAATTATTTTTATATTAAGTAATTTTAAAGAAAGTTCAAAAAAAAATAATAATAAAAATAATTAAGTTTTACGGTTTTGCTACAAAGCAGAATAAAGACATTGTTCTTTTAAAAAAATGCATTTGTCATAGATTATTATTATTATTTTTTTAATTAAATCATGGTAGGGAAGTGTGAGAAGTAACATGCAAATTACGAAATAGAATGTAACATTTTTGATTAAATATTCCAACGAACATATTTCTTGTTACGCGCTTTATTATGTAAGCAAAAAATTTCTTTAACAAAAAAAGTGGTGACAAAATAGGCGGAATTCTCTCATCCTTGAAAGTATCCTGAAAAAAAAAAAAAAAAAAAAAAAAGGCGGGAGCTACAACCTCTGCTACAGCTTCTCTGAGTCAGAAGAATGGGTATAATGCTTAATTTGCCAAATATGAGCACACATTAAATATGTGAGAGGGAACATGAACATTATATCTTTGTTTTGTATTAACTTCACTTCTGACAAAGAGTGACTTCTATATTGATTAGATAATTAATTTTATGTCTATTTTACTATAATCCATTTGATATAATTAATTGTTACTATACCAAGAGGTATAATTTAATATTACTTATTTATTGAATTTTTTTTAATTATCATTATTATTAATAAATTAATAAATTATTGATAGCAAAAACATTTTGAAATTTTGTTGTTTTTTATCATTAGAATTTCCCTCATAACTGTTACAATTTGCCCCACATGTGTTACAATATGCCCCAAATACGGGGCAAATTGTAACTGGCAAAGAATTTTGAAAAAAATATGTTTTATGCTAAAATTAGCAAAATTAACGAAAGTTTTTCTTAGGAATATGATATAGATGAATACGTATGTTTTGGGAAAACAGTAATTATAAACAGGTCAACGTAAGTACATTTCAAAATATAATTATTCTCTAAAAACTGTTACAACCAGCCCCACGCTTCCCTACATCTGCCAAACATAAGGTTTAATCAAAAACCTTCAAAAACTAAATAACTCACAAGAATATTAAGGGATCAACAAGCGATTTGATCGAAAAATTAATTACTTGAAAAGAAATGTCACTTATTTAAACGAACTTTATTTAAATAAAATGCACTATTAAAGATAAACGCTGTGAAATTCAAACATTTTACGGTAGCTATATATATGTTTGAATATTATTTCTACAACTTTTCAAATTGTTGGATTTTTTTTTTTTTTTTTTGGACCACTTATTCCAGAAAATTCTTAATTAATTTAATTTATTCTAAACAAATATGTTTGTGTTAATAAGCATCTCACTGGTCTGTTTTAAGAAATTAAATAATTGATAGAGAAATATACGGTACTTATGATTTAAAGTCTGACTAAATTTACTAATCTCAAGGTGTTCAAACAATTCTATTTTCCAAAATAAAAATTCAAGTTTTACGGCTCAGTTTTATATTCAGGCTGGGCAGCTTTACTATAGAAACCATACAGCGACCGTTTTGCCGCCATGTTGACGATGTATTTTAATTTATTTTTTATATAATCATTTTGGCATAATTAAAAAAACAAAAGTACAGGGTGATTATAATTAAAGTTACGATTTCAAAACGCTATAATATTAAAACTACGCATCAGAGCCATGTGTTATTTTACCTGAGCAATCGTGTGGCAATGAAAGTTTGTTTGGTGGAGGAAAAAAGTAGTTCCAACATGTTCCTATAGATGGCGCTGTCAGGGCAATGTGAGGGGAAACGCCTAAATGGACTCATTAAACACAGGAATGTTATCAACAACACAATGGAATAGCAAGAAACAATAGACTTCAAGAGTTTACTACAATTTTGTTAGCAAAAAGATAAGAATACGTGTCTACAGCGGTAACAGTCATAATGAAAAGAGAAAAAGACGAGCTTCATGAAACAAATACTTTACGGATAATTAACGGCACAATTTGGAACTACCTGTTCTTTTTTTTTCCCTACAAACAAAATTTCATCGCCTTACGATTGCTCTGGTAAAATATCAAATCGCCCCTTAAAATTATAGTGTTTTGAAATCATAACTTTAATTATAATCACCCTGTACATAATTTCATCATACTCCTTATTATTACGTTTTTCAGTCAATTTATTACAAAAGTTCATATTTTGTTAAAATCTTTAAAGTACTGCTAGGTTTAAATGACGCTTGCAAAGATTGTAAAAATGCATCTTTTAAAAATAGATTTTTTTTCATAAAATAATCTCATCAGACAAATGTCGTAATTATTATTATTATTATTATGATTATTATTAAATCACTGAACTGAGTCCATTTGCTTAAATATTGTTTATGGATTATTTGTTATGCTCGCACATTCTATTAACTCACTATCGTATCCTTTCTACAAAATTTAATCATAACTAGTCCACGTTAGAAAAATATTATATAGATACATCATTTTTGGATTTTTCTCAATGCTCTATGAGAATATTATTCTGATTGATTTAAAATAATGTATTTAAATAATGTTATTCATAATATTTAAAAAAATAACGTACCCAATTTTGTCTTAACCCATTGTAAACCACCGGGACTTTAAAGTCCCATGAAAAAAATTTCTCAGTATAGTCTAAATTTACTACACGATTTCACTGGAACTGCAAAGTCCCTATAGTTAAAGCTTTCCCTATAGTTAAAATATAGTTTAAGCTAAATTTAATATGATATGTTTCTCATGCAGCAAAGAAATATAATAAATAATCCGATGTGTCACTCACACGACTTTCTCGTACTCTAAAATTTAACACTAAAAGTACAGATTGGATATTAAAGGTTAAGATAACGAGTACTGTTATGTAAACCTATGTTAAAACAATTCAAATTAGGCTTCGGAACAGCTGTATTTGACAAATAATTCTGTGTTAGGAGGGCTACGGCCCCCCTCAACTTCCGTTTCATTATTGTATCTACATTTATATAGAATTCAAATCTGTTATTAAGTTCAAAAGTGTATTTAAAATTTTTTAGACAACTTTCACACGCATCATTCCTTGAAACTTATCAATCTTGAAAAAACTTTTCTAGTATTTTTTTAGTACAAACTTTTTTAGTACAAAAGCATTAACTTCAAAATACATCATGTGAAATTATTCGTTTTTAATTTACTCTAACAGACGCAGTCAAAGATCAAATTATAAAACTTGACTTCGCTCTTCAGGAAGCCTCAAAACGTGTAAATATACAAAAAAAAGATGAATATTTATAACCATTTGATGAATATTTATCTTAAAAAAATACATTATTTATCATATGGCTATGAGGACTTAATTTCAGTTTCTGAGCTGCTTAAAATATTATAGTAAAGCACTTCCATTTACAAATAAAAAAGAATGTTATGGCTTAAATGTTAGAAGCCCTGTATATATTCTGAAAGTTATGAACACATAAATATTATCCTACATTAATAACACTTAGCACAACCTAAAGTACGCTTCCATCAATTTCCAAGTATTGTCGCATTATAATCTAATTCTTTTGTGTAGCCCTTTAAACGAACAATGGATGATTTCTATACCATATTCTACATGAAACATGTTTTTATGCATATACAAAATATATATTCGTTTCATTTGTTTTAGTGCAGTCTATAGTTGTTAAACTCTACTTACCTGCAATTTCCCCATTAGACGTAATATATCTGAATTCTATATTCCCTGTACACGAGCCATTTGCTTTATCTCAACGAAAATCTTAGTATAGCATTCCTATATCACACACATTTAGAATATCAAGTTTGGATTCTCTGCTGCTATTTTTTCTTGATATATGCTGATAACAGACAGACACACATACACGCACACACACATAGACCAACCGCTAAAAACACGATTTTGCGTATTCAGGGCGCCTTAAAAGGTTTAAATATAACAAGAACTCACTTTCAAAAATTTGACCCAAGAACAGTATTTTCTCTGCGTTATGATTAAGAGAAAGTAAAAATTTTCAAACTATTTTTCGAAAAATAAGGTAATTTGGGATATAAAGATTTAAATAAATTAACTCTTTGAAATATTTTTTATTTTATTTTTTAATGTTTATAATTTGTATTTTAATTAATTACAATATGCATTTCTTCCAAAATTTTGATATTTTTATTTATTGAAAAGTTATTATTTTTAATGGCATCAGTGGTTACATTAAATATAGAGTGTTTATAAAGTCCCGGACCCATTTTGATGTTTAATAACTCATAAAATAATAAAGATAGATTAAAATTAATAACATAAATGGTTAGATAGACTCAAAAAGTTTCATGACCTTTGTCAACGAACTTACACGTGTGCCCCCTTAGTCGCACGGAGAATATCAAGTCGATAGTCAATTTCACGCCAGGTAGCGGCAAGCATGTCGGCATCCACAGAGGCTATTGCGGTTGTAATTCTGACTTTTAGGTCATCAATGTTCGACACTCTCCTCCTGTAAACATTGTCCTTTACAAATCCCCAAAGGAAAAAGTCCAGCGGCGTTATATCAGGTGATCTGGGTGGCCAAGGAATTGGACCTCCTCGCCCAATCCATCTTCATGGAAAATGGTCATTCAAAGAACTATAAACGATGGTACCCCAATGAGGTGGTGCACCATCTTGTTGCGAAAAGATACGAAGTTTTCCAACATGTCTAAGTATACGACTGATGAGACCGTCTTTTCTGTAAAAAAGAAAGGTTCAATGACTCAGTCGTGCATTAGTCCACACCACACATTAACCTTTGGGGAATCCCTTTGTGCCTGACGGTATTCATGGGGGTTTTCAAAAGAGTCTAAGAGTCAAAAAAAGTCAAAAGAGCAATTAATAAGCAGACGATATTTAGAAAAGTACAGATATTTAGACTGAAAATGAAATTATCTGAAATTAACCACACGCGCAGACGATATTTACAAAAGTAAAGATATTCAAACCTGAAAAGAAAATATATGAGTTATTCCATCAATAAATGCCATAAGCTTGTTTATATCTTCATTATGAGTTATTAAACATCAAAATGGGTCCGGGACTTTATAAACACCCTGTATAAATAAACACCTCTCAGTTGCTTTTTTAGCTGTATTAATTCGTACTCTGCTATTACTCCAATTTTAAAAATACTATTTATACATGCTACCTTTAAAATAAATTTATGACTCAATGTAAGATTTATTGTTTTATGGAGGGAAAAAATTTGGAATGCAAGGGTTAAACAAATGTTACATACTGTATTTTAAATTAAGGTAAAACTATGGAAATCTTCAATATTATATATGGGACATTTCAAGTATTTTAATAGGAGATAAAATATCAGGAAATCGAAACGAAGTTTTAGGTACTTTTTAACTTTGTCGGAAAATGACAAAATTTCATTTAGCGTTATCTATAAATTAACAAAATGAGATAATTTAATCAGAATATTACATTTTTGTAATCACACTATTCAAGAATTAATACTTTTTTTTTCTTTTGCTTAGTTCTTGATAAATATGTACCATACATTCATTATAGATTACACAAGTCCGCCACAAGAAAACGGTGTGTTTTAACTGTCTCATATAGATATTAATTCATTGAAATCTAAAAATATAATAGATAAAGTGTCATCAATATATTTTATTTTATTTTATTTTATTTTACAAAACAGATATTTTAAATTCAGTTTTGCGTGAAAACGCGAAATCTAGTATCTTTAGCTGATTATAAAATACATATTTATTAATTATTTCTTATTTTATAAGAAACTTTATTAAAGTAAATAAAAAACAATCTGGTGTGTCTCTCACACGACTCTTACCCTGAAAATTAATTCTATAAATACATATTTGAGATTAAGGGGTAAGATAATGAGTACTGTTATGCAAACCGATGTTACAACAATTCAAATTAGGCTTCTTAACAGCATTTTTTGACAGGTAATTCAGAATGAGGGGGGATACCACCCCCCTTAACCCTCCATTTTCATTACTGTACCTACATTTATATAGAACTCGTATCTGTTATTAAATTATAAAGTTCATTTTAAATTATTGAGACAACTTTCACAACGGCATTCCTTGAAACTTATCAATCTTCATCAAACTTTTCTAGTAACAAACACATTAATTTCAAAATACAACATTTGGATCACTTGAAATTATTTGTTTTTAATTTATTCTAACAGACACAGACAAAGATAAAACGTTTAAAACTTGACTTCGGTATCAGAAAGGCTCAAAACGTCTAAATATACAAAAAAAAAAAAAAAAAAAAAAAGGCGATGAATATTTAGCTTAAAAAAATACATTATTTACTTATAGCTATGAAGAATTTATTTCAATTCCTGAGCAGCTTTCCAGAACATGGTAAAATATTACAGTAAAGCACTTCCACTAACAATAAAGAAGAATGTTATGGCTTAAATATTGGCAGTCCTGTATATCTTCTAAAAGTTATGTAAACATCACGTGGAGGACATAAATACAATCCTATATTAATAACACATGACACAATCTGAATTACACTTCCATAAATTTTAAGTATTGTCGAACTATAATCCAGTTCTTTTGTGTAGCCCTGTAAACGAACAGTGAATGGTTTCTATACCATATTCTACATGAAACATGTTTTTATGCATATAAAATATATATATTCGTTTCATTTGGTTTAGTGCAGTCTATAGATGTTAAACTCGACTTACCTGCAATTTTCCCCATAGACATAACATATTTGAATTGTCTTGGGTGCCTCTGTACACGAAGCATTTGCTTCATCTCAATGAAACGTTTAGTGTAGCATCCCTATAACATACAGTCAGTCACAAAAATCCACATACACTGATCAAAATAAAGGTTTCTCAAAAAGCAATTAAATTTCAATTTTAAAAATCATATCACTCCTTCAGTTTTCTCTAAAAAATTTGTTTTCCATAATAAAAATATTCAGAAATAATAATTTCTAGGTAATTTTTTGATTTGTATAGTAATTATCAAGTCGCAAAAGTCTGCATACACCTGATTGGCGGACAGAAAAAAATTTGCATACGAAGTTATTTTGGAAGATTGTCTTAGTTTGAGGTTACATATTTCGTTATCTATTCTAATCTTCTATTCCTGAGATTTTTTGACATTGTAACTTCAACAAAATGAGTCAGGGAAAGGAAACATCATTAGAACTTCGAAATATGATAGTAAGAATTAAATGTGAAAAGAAATCTTATGCAGAAATTGCAAAAATTGTAAAAAAAGGTCGGTCAACTGTTCAAACAATCTACAGAAATTATGTTATGCGTGGAAATGGGCTTAACAAACATCGATGTGATCGTCCAAGGAAGCTTAATTATCGTGATGCAAGAACCATAGTAAGAAAAGTGAAGAAAAATCCGAAAATTAGTGCTCCAAAATTAGGGAATCAAATTGCAACAGCTAGTGGAAAGAAAGTGCATCCAGAAACTGTTCGTAGAATTCTTCGATCAGCCGGCTACAGTGGTAGAGTTTCTAGACGAAAGCCGTTCATTTCATCTACTAACAAACAAAAGAGACTTGATTTTGCTTCTGCACATATTGACCAAGATTTTAGTTTTTGGAAAACAGTTGTTTTTACAGACGAGAGTAAGTTCAACGTGTTCGGGAGTAATGGCCGCGGAAAAATCTGGAGGAAAAAAAACACAGAAATGAATCCCGAGAATTTGACTCCAACTGTGAAACACGGTGAAGGCAGTGTTATGGTTTGGGGAGCAATGGCGGCCGCTGGAGTGGACAATTTAGTGTTTATCGATGGCATAATGAATCGATTTGAATACCTGAAGATTTTGCAAGATAATCTACTTCCATCGCTTAGAAAATTGGGACTTGGGAACAACTTTGTCTTCCAGCAAGACAACGACCCAAAACATACAGCTAAGATTGTTAAGGAATGGCTACTATATAAAACGCCTAAACAGCTCCATTCGTCGCCCTAGTCCCCAGACCTTAATCCCATCGAGCACCTTTGGGAGGAAGTTGATAGGAGAGTTTGGGAGCAATCGGTAACAAGCAAGGAAACCCTAAAGAAGGCAATAGAGCTTGCATGGTCTCAAATTACACCTGCTACGACAAAAAATCTGGTTATGTCGATGCCAAACCGAATTCAGGCAGTTGTTACTTCAAAGGGAGGTCCTACAAAGTATTAATGTTACATTTTTTGGCATTTAATTCTGAAAGTTTGTATTGTTCTGTCTCTGTATGTAGACTTTTGTGACTATATAATTTAATATGTTGTTAATTTTTGTTATATTTTAACGAATTTGTTCATAATTTGTTTTGTTAGATATGAGTTATTATCCAAGATGTTAACGAAAATAAAGTTGTATATTCAAAAATATGAGTAAAGTGCTGGATCTGCGAAAATTAGCGGGTGTATGTAGACTTTTGTGACTGACTGTACATATTTAGAATACCAAGTTTGGAATTTCTGCTATAATTTTTTTTTGAGTTATGCTTATAAAAGACAGACCAACCGCTAAAAACATGTTTTTTGGATTCAGAGGACCTCAAAATGTGTAAATATAACAAAAACCCAATTTTGAAAATTTAACCCGAAGACAATATTTTATGGGTAAGAGAAATTAAAACATTAAAATAGGCGGGATCTATGAAGAATTCAGGTAGCCAAAGTGAAAGCATGTTCGTACAGGGGGGGGTGGGGGGGATTGTGAGGCAAAAATAACGAAAAGGAATAAATATATCCTGAAGAAATTATTTGTCTAATTATGAGAAAGTATATGTTCAGATCAATGCAATAAAAGTAGTGAATTTTTTACTTTTTAAACTACTATTTTGCAAACAAAATTGTACGTAATGGGTAAAAGTAGAGGTTATATTTTGATTCAGCATCCTCGAAAACATAAAGTTTACCAAACAAATTATATGCATCGGAAAAAATATATTTATTGCTATATATTTTATATTTAATATTTTTAAAATACCTTTTAAAAATATTAAATTAAACTTACCTGTCATAAATAACAATCATCACATCAATACTATGTAAAATGTAGTCCAAGTTTATCAAACTCATCTGTGTGGCCACAGTAGTTAAGTAAATAAAACGTCAGGAAATTAATCAGAGAATTAACGGTCTGATTTGCGGCTCAGCCAACTACGTCGTCTACATTAATACAGGGTAGTGTACTTAAAATGTGTCGTGACTGCAACGTTCTAAATGTTCCGCAAAAATAATATGCAGTAATATTTTTATAATATTCCATAAAAATAAATAAAAAATAATCTGTATGGGTTATACAAAGGCAGGAGAGTCATGCCCTGATTAAAGGATCAAAACTGTGATAACAGGTCCCCTGTAACGTGAACCCCACACCAACGACAAAAGTGCACTTGTTAGCTCTAGTGTGACATTTAAGAACTAAAACCAACTGTTTAACATCAAACTTTTAAAATAATGGAAAAATCTATTGGAACTAATATCTGAAAACATATTTACTCAAATTCATTTAAGTGTTGGTATTCTGGTCTGTGAATTGCATAATTATTGAAATCAGTGTTTAAAAACGCTCATAAACAACACTTCATTATTAAAATTTATGTATTTAATAACACATTTCATTAAAATAAACTGTTAATATTTCTGATAAATAATATATATATATATTACAGAAAAAAGTGCTATAAATTACGATTTTATCTACTAAAATAACAGATAAAAATTATTTTACTGTTACATAACAATTTACTATACAGCTTTTATTTATATGCATACATATATTTCATTTTTTGCAAAATGTCGAACACATGTAATGAAAACTATAACAAAGAAACAAAAATCACTCCTTTTTCAGTCAATTATACATTTATTGTAACTTTTACTGGATATACTTTCTTTACGGATAATCAATTGCAGTGATTAGTTTAATTGCCAAGTAGTTAGTTTTATGAGTCACGTCGACCAATAAATTCCTGTAACAATCTCTTTAGAGAATTAGATTAACAATCTTCTTCTCCATTTTATAGATATCAGTAAAATCGCATTTAAACTTGTAGTCTTTTTTATAGAAGTAAATGTCATCAGAAACTTCATTTGAAAAGATTTAATTACGCCTAATTTCAAATATAAAACGTGCATTCTTCCTCGGATGTGACAGTAGATTTAAAGGGAGATTTCTGTTAGTTTACTTTGACACTTCACTGACTGTTTTCTTCAAACCAAAAATTTTACCCACGCACAATCACGATGCACGAAACTTGAACGTAATTGTATGCATAAGGCATGAATCAGATATGTACTAATATATGTTTATTATTTTTCTATTTGTTTGTTTTGTTCATACATTTTCTGTGTCCTTTTTTTTTTCCATGATTTTCTTCTTTCTCCAACCAGGAACATTCGCAATGAAATCTCCATGTATTTTAAGTATTTATTAACTAACAAATCAATTAAACTAATAATCTATCCCAGTTCTCTTTATTCCTACCCCTTCACATGTACCGTCCTACCCTTTGTCAACTTCTCCAAATGCTCAACTCAAGTGGAATTACTATTTAGTCATTACTATTCGCAAAAGCAACAAGTTGTGCTCGTTCTTCACCTCTTTAGCTACAGAATCTGTTAAGTTATTTTTTGTGTCCTTCCCCAAGGGGAACATCAGGGAGCTTTGCAAATCTCTAAATAGTGTTTTTCCATCACTAATGTAATAAGTAAGACTTTATTCACAGAAGGTAAACAATTCCCCAATTCAATTGCTGGTTTTTTGCTGCCTGTCGCTAGAGGTCGCCTCCAGCAGTAGAGTAAATCTTGCTGCCTACAGTCGTGAATAAGTTGCCCGGCAAACCATTCTTTCTTTCATTCTTCTTTTTATGTAACGCGGGAGACTTTAAAGAGCTTCAAACTACTGTATAGTGGTGAGCGGCCTCCTTCTGCCCTTTAAACTTTTAAAACCCTTTATTAATTGATTATAAAATATAAAAAAAAAAATATGTATTTGAAATATATTTAAGAGAATTTTAAAAAGATATAAACAATCCAATTTATATATATCACCTCACACTAGTATAATATTGAGGATTTAGTGAAGTGGAACTTTAAAAGTAAAGAAAAGTCGAAAAAGAAATCAAATTAAAAAAGAAAAAATATAAAAAAAAATATTTATTTTTTTATATATTTTATATTTTTTCTAATAATGATGTAAATTCTTGTTCTTTAATTGATGTATAAATTAATTATAACACAGGTGACGACTATGAAATTTGACAAGATAAACAATGATAACACTCTTTAAATACCTTTCTTGAACTAAAATGGCTAAATGTAGCGTCTAATGTTATATTGTGAAATTAAACTGAAGTATATATTTTCTATTCTTATAAATACTTTACAGATTTCTTACATAAATACGATTTTATATGCTTTTCTTGTGTAAAAGTACTTTAAAATACCATCAGTAGAAAAAGCGCTAAATAAAAGATTAAAGCTAGATATGTAACTTTATTTTAAAAAGTTACATTTTATGGTATAATATTGTTTATTGTTTTTATTTTTGTTTAGTGCAATGTTTATTCCTTGCATTAAGAGTGCATGTGTAAAACCTTCGAATTAGTCTAAAATACAAATTTGTGATACACATTTTCTTAGATAAATATAAAAACACGTGTAAAATGAGTCATTTAAATTATTTATTAAAAAGATCATAACATGCAGTTAAAATATTTTTTTTCTGAACTTTACATAAAAATAACAGAATATACTAAAAGACAAATGTCATAAATGCTTATTACGCATTTTATGTCTTGGGTTATTTCAGAATAAAAGACTCTGTGAATGCATAAACCGTAAGAATATATGGCATAGAATACTTTCAATTTCATAAAATATCTCTGGTTTATAAAATAAAAATACAGCTACAGAAAATGTGGATATAAATCCTCTAAAAAATGTAAAGAAAGAAAGAAAATATAATGTAAAAAGCAATATTATAATTTTTTATTCTAAATTTCATAAGCAAAAATACAGTGAATAAAATATTAGAAAATTTATTTTAGAAGTTTAACATATATTTTATAAAAAAGAATCGAATTTTTATTTAGTTTTATATATAAGAGTATATATGTGTGAGTTTAACTCGTTTTCGGAGCAATGACTACAAATTTATTTATTTTGCCTTCTTAAATCTTTTAAATATGGTTAAAAAGTTGAATCACATTTTTAACACATTACAAAAAAGATGGGAAGTGTTAATGACTTTGATTTGTCTGTCTGTCCGTCTGTGTGACTGTCCGCGCTTTAACTCCCGTAAATATTCATGGAATTTATAGAAACTGTTATATATTATTCAAGTTTACTATCGAATGTTTCAAAATGAAAATTGAGTAAATACCGGTAATGGTTTGTATACAGGGGCACCTGAAATTGTTCCAAAGCATTGAATTCTATGAGAAGTATTTCTTTAAACAATAATGTAATATCTTTACTTTACGCAAATCGAAATACGTTATTAATCATAATTAATAATTATTAATTATACGTCTAATTTTGGATGATTTCTGTTGAAATTGGATTAAACCTACCACTGGTTTCCGTACAGAAACATCCGAAAGTATTCCAAAGCATTTGATTCTATGAGAGGTAAATCTATAAACCATATTTTAATCATTTCCTTCCACAAATATGTTATTTATATACATAAATTAATGTTTTCTATAGAATATAGTATGATAAGCATTAGAATTACACGGGAAAAGAAAAACATTCAATTACATTAAGAACTATTATTGGAAATTCACTGGAATTGCGTTTTTGTTTACAATAAGCGTTTTTAACATTTTGTAACAGATTTTAAATTGAATATGATTTGAATTATTGTATACACCTGTCCGTCAGTTCGTCTGTCTATCTGTCCGTCTACATGCTTCCAGCATCTGTAAATATTTTGAGAATTTTTTTAAAATGATATTTGTTATTCAAGTTCACTATGGAATGTCTGTATTTAAAATGACATTTAGCCGTTGACTATCGGGCATGCAAAATGAAATTGAACAATGCAATAAGCCATATTTTAACATATAATACGTAAATTGAGAATAAAAAAAAAACTCTCACTTCTGTAAAATTAATAAAATATAATCTGTAAAAAAATAGTAAATCTCATTTGAAAGATGGAATATAAATAGAGCTTTATACCCTGTATCTGGCGCCATCTGCCTGCAAGTTTAAAGTTAAATTGTTGCCAAGTTTTCGATCCACTCGGAAGGCATCTAGTTTTAGGAGGCTATGGTGTGAAAATCTGTTCAGTTTCTCCTAAGATACAGTTGTCACAAAATTTTGTCGCACATACGCACAGACAGACAGTCAGAGATTTTCTAAAAATGGCCATATCGTGCTCTAGACCTCTAAAGCGTGTAAATCCATCGAAAACTCGAGGTTCGGAATTTTTTATGGCACCAATACTTTCTACCATTGAATATAGAAGAAAGTAAAAAATAACAATTATTCTAATACCTTTTTACTCTTTTTGCTTGGCATTCTTCAAGATCTCCATGTTTTTTATAATAAAATTATACATCATTCATCATTTCAAGAACCTACCATCAATCTTAGAAAAATACAAATGAGTTAAAAAATGCATAATTTCTTTTAACATTTTTTTAAATGTATTTTCACCTCTATGTACCACTAAAGTTCCGCTTTACTAAATCCTTGATAAGTACTACTATGAGGTGATACGTAATTTGTTAAAAGCAAATATTTATTTCATTCGTATAAGTAATTACTTAAACATAAAGTAAACCTTGATATATATTTTTAAAATATTTCATGTTACAAAATGTTTTCATTGAAGCATACTATTACAAAATAAAAATCTCCGAGTTTAAAAAAAAAAATCTCTGAATTATGTTTAATACGAGTTAATAAAAATAGGTTATTCTAAATCTTAATTATAAATTAATGCTTAATTCTAATTTTTTGTAAATCGAAACATACTATTTTACTATACATTAAAAAAAATTCTAATTTTTCTCTTAAGAAAAATATTAGTATATTTGACTGTGTTTATATAAAATTATATATCTTTCATTTTTATCGAAAAGTAATTTTTATTTAAAAATGAAATATGTAATGCCCTTTTGATTAATTTTTATTTATTTATTTACTGTTTTTTATCGGCATCTTTATAATTATTATTAAAATATTTTTTTACACATATCTTTACTTTAACTTTATTTTTATTTTTATTTTATTTTTAATTATTTCTCTCTGTGACTTTGTCCAAGCATTTAGAAATAACATTAAAAATATTTATATTTTTTTCAAGATATATTTCATTTATTGCAATAGCGTAAACTGTCCTAAACTTTTAGAATATTTATATAATAATTCACCTATTAAAACTAAAATTTTAATCGTAAAGTTTCGAAGTCTCTTTAGCATTGTTTGCATCAAACTCTCGTAAATAAATCCATCGTAGATAAATAATTTACAATTAACTTTAAATTCAAATAACAATACACAAATATTGTTATTTAAAATTCATTAGAAACAATTCAGTGAAATTCGGGATTTGAATTAATTACCGAAAGCTATTTTATTTAAAAACTGCAAAATATCTTAAGAGAATACAGTATTTAGAAAATAGATTTGCCTCAATGGATTGTTTTGGAAAATGGGAAAAGTTAAACATGTATTGAGAATCCTAATTAACTTAATTTCGTAAAAATTTTAAAATGCACTTTCAAAACATTTGTTAAATTCTTAAAACGAATCAAATTCCCATTTTTTAAGAAATTATTGAGTATTCTTTGGTTTAATTGCGCTTAAAATTCAATACTATTCATTTCAGTGGTCGTTATCATTCAGTTAAATATAGATGTCGGAATTTTTTTCTTATTAAAATTCTTAGATAATCGATAAATAACATACTTTATAAAAAATTCCAAGAAAGCAATTTTCAAATCTAAAACAGCGATCATAAAGAAATTGTGCCTAATAGCCATTGCATATCATTTCCAAGAACTAGTAAAATGAAACTTGTTCATTTTCCTCGATATAGGGGCCAAAGAATTTTAAGACTAGAAAGTACATAGGGTGTTTTCGCTCAGAAGTTCGTTACAAAGTATTGCTATGTGTACACTCAGTTCAAAAACGTACTAGAATTGCCGCTATCAATTCATGTGTCCAACGACAATCTAGAAGATGCCATGTGGATGAAACTTTAGCATATGTCTTGTCAGTAAGAAATTAAAAAACTGTCGAATTTTCTACGGAGCATTTAAAACGAAAGTGATCGACGATTTTAAAAAGGATCGTCTATGAACAAAAACGGTGACGTATGTTCAGTGTATTGACAAAGGCACTAAAGAAACAAACGACCACAACAGAAGAAAGACACAAAATTGTAAGGCACATACAACCGACTGCTGGACATCCAATACCTCGTTTTTCCAAGGCCCGGAGACAGTAGAAACAAGGTTTATATTCACAAATATTGGTACTGTATGCGTAATAAACACTTAATCATCGGAGTTGCCGTTCAGTTATTGTCAAGAACACAAGATTTGGACACAAGAAAAGTGAAGTAGAATCTCTTTTACAAATGGGAGCCAATTTAGTTTGACTAGTGATTATGGGCGCTTTCGTATCGATAAAAAGAATTTGATACTGGATTTTTTATTGATATGTCATCGAAAGGGACCGTTTCGAAAGTTATGAGATCCTTGTTTGGAAATAGTATCATATTTGGTAGCGGAACTGACCTCGTACTTATTTTAAGTAATGTCAACCAACGGCTCTGCTTTTGCGCCAAGTATATTAGGCCTTACAATGGTGTAATCAGAGGTTCTCTAGCTGTCTTTTTTTTTTTTTTTTTTATGGACGATAATGTTATTCCTTATCGTTAAAGGGTAATCATCGAGCTCTTAGAGTGAGAGAATATACTCAACAAATGGGGATTTCTGCAGCGTCCCCGAATTAAATCCTTTAAAACACGTATGGAACACTAGCAGAACATGATCCGCCAATATAAATAATTTGATCCCTCTAGGGAAGCCGGATTAGCAACTTTAAATAGGTGCCTAAGGTACCCCGGATTCAAGTTACTTAGATGTTGATATGATGCCACGTCAGTCGAAAATAATGGCACGTTTCCTCTAAAGTGTCCCACAGCTTAAAAGACGGCACCCCATGGAATTATGATTGCACAAAATAAATTATGAGACCTACGACAGTATAATTTCATTCCTAACCAAAAAGTAATCGGAAGCAAATTGATAAAGGAAAACATTCCTAGCAGTTTTGTTTATTGTTTTGAATACAAGTTGTTGATTAATTTTGAAATGAAATACATCAAGAAAAATTTATTAAAACTTTACGATTACTCTATTGTAATCAGTATTCTAATTTAATTCATCCGACCACGTTTAACTTATTTTAACTCTTTTTAATGAAGTTGAAAAATGTGTATGACCTCGGTTTGTTTGATTGTCTGTCCTTGGTCTACTAGAGATGGGCTTTATTTCACGTAACATAATAAGTAATATTATTATTGCATGGTAGCCTATTAGTACTGTAATATATTACAAAAAATATCCTATTAAAAAAATAATATTTTCAACTTTATCTCTGCACGCGAAGTAGACAAGAAATTTCTGGCGATAAAACTGATATAATACACCATTATACAAGAAAAAAGCTTGAATTATATGTTTTATATAATTACATTTTTATTTTATTTTATTTTATTTTATTTACAAAATACAAAAACAATATTATGAACGCCGGCTACTACCGAAAATTCAAAGACTCGCATCAGACTTTCCGCGCAGATGTTCGAATAGATTCGTTACTTCACGTCTGAAAAAATAGGTCTGAAATCTCAGTAAGGAATACATACGATGTCATGCAACTCTGTAACTCTGATATTCTCAATCAGTAATTTTTATTTCCATGCTCATAAAGTTATGGTTAAAAAAATAATACAGCTGCACTGTATTATTTTTTTAACAATAATTTTGTAATGATAATATTTTCTAGAATGTATTACGAAATATTCCTTGTGAAATATATTAATCAAAATAATTTTAATGAGCAAGATAATTTTAACGTTTAGGGCAAATAACATCGTGTTAATATTAATTTATAAATAATTTTATTTGGTGTTGATTATTTTTCATGGGATAATAAAATCGTTTTAATAAAATACTTTGATACCACGGTTTAACGAAATAGTGTTAATTTATGCAGCTAGCATGAGATATTTTGTGATTATTTAAAGTGTTGTGTCCTATTATTTTTATTACTACTTAAACCTAACATAACTTAACTTAAAACTTAACTTAAATTTTGTAAACATAATGATGGTATAGTGGTCTTGTACATTGCCGCAATATTTCCTAACCCAGTTCAAAAACAAAGGTGTCAAAAGGGAGGCCGAAGCCCCATTGGATAGATGCCCAAACTCCGCTGCAAAACTCACATTATAATTATAAATTAAAAATTACTTAAAGGCCATGATTACTTCTGGCAGTTTCTGATAGGAACCCAAAACCTTTTCTTTAAGGTTAATAAAATCCTTTTATCAATTACAAGGGTATAACAGAAACTACCATAAGTTGGTTTTCTCACATAATTATTCACATAACATCTAAAAAAACATCTCAACAAAAAGGATTTCTGAATATTTGTTAACCTCAAATAATAAACAAAAAAACAAAACCAAGAAGAACCATTACCTCTCCCCCCCCCCATAAAAAAATAATAATAATAATCTATATATTAATAGGCAAGCATAAAAATTGTAGTCCCTTTTAAACATATTAATTATGGGAGTAGAGGGTTGAAAATGGTATCATTCGAAAGGTATGGTTAGCCGAAAGGTGCGAATATAAATATTATTTTCTTACGATGTCAAGAAGGTATTTAAAAATACATTTATTTTTTATGCATTTTCCCCCATTTTTCCCTTTTATACACGTATTCCTTTACATTAAAAAATACCTAAAAGTAGAAAGTTGTTAAATCTGGCAATTTCATAAAGCTCAAATAAAACCATAGACACAGTAATGTAGCATTACTATACGCAAGCGAAGTGATGACGTCACTGTCTGTCCATGGAGCCATAAAAAAGATTTTCTATGTTAATTGTCCATTGGATTTTTTGTAAAAAATTATTAAAAAATAACGGAAATTATCTGCCGATTTTAATTCCGATATTTGGGTATAGAGCATTTCCTTGTGACGTCTGGTGGTTGGCAAAAAAGCGCGCTCGACTTACCCGCGCCCCGCCCACCATTGATTTTCTTGCTTTTGTTTTCAGCGTTACGACTTTTGCTATGCTTTTCCCAAGCCTTTTTGCCAACCACTCATAAAAGTTGAGATGTTTGTTTACAAACAAGGAACTGCCCTATAGTTATATATAAGTTACTGTCTACATGTGTTTGACTGAGTTATTTTTTCTGTAAAATTGATAAAATTTTAATTTAAAATCACAAAACTCCAGAAAAAAAAAATGGCAAACTTCCAGTTTCGAATGTAAACATAAACATTTCATTTCAAAGGTTGATATTTAAACAATAAATATTCAACTAATATACTAAATAAAAGGAAAATGGATTTATTACTAACTGCTGCACGTATAAGTACACGATACGGAAAAAATTCCGATTTCCGTTTTTTGCTGAATTTACATGTTTTGAGCTTTCTTTACGTTTCAATTAACTAAAATTGGCTACTTATTTTTTAAAAAAGTGTCTTTATTGCTAGCTTTTGTGGGTAGAAAAAGCAAGTTGAAGATACATAAAAACTTTTGATTTCCGGTTTTCGATGAATTTACACGTTTTGTAATTTCCTTGCATTTTAATTAAGTGAAATTAACTACTTATTTTTATTTTTTAAAAAGTGGATTTATTATTCTTTCCTCTGCATATATAAGTAGAAAATATAAGATTCAGAAAAGTTTTAGATAATCGGTTTTCGACAATTGCCGCAGCTGTGTTGCAATTGCATTCCGTTTAAGACAAGGCAATAACTTTGCTTTGCCTCGCTTTGCAAAAAAAAAAAAAAAAAAAAAAAAAAAAAAAAAATGGTCGAGTTTCGACCACTGGGCGATACTAGGGTGCCTATATTACTAAGAGTGGCGACAGTTCTCAGTGCGCAACCGCTGTGGATGAAATCTTGAGTTGCTTGCGTGAGCTACGAGTGGG
This sequence comes from Salticus scenicus, assembly GCA_963930645.1. Classification (NCBI taxonomy): domain Eukaryota; kingdom Metazoa; phylum Arthropoda; class Arachnida; order Araneae; family Salticidae; genus Salticus; species Salticus scenicus. The sequence continues at coordinate 81,221,576 of OZ005649.1, forward strand.
GTTGATTCTTTCTAGATATGACCTTTATCTTACGTTGGCGAGAAAATGCTTCTGGTGAACATTTACTTTTCTGGCGGGATATTTAATTTTCTTAGAAGTAAAAAAGACTTAATTTATTCATAATTCGTTCAAATCAGTCGCGGATACAGAACTTGATTTTTTTTTTTTTTTTTTTTTTTTTTTTGGGGGGGGGGGGCTAAAAATTTTCAAAGTGTTATTATAGACCAATAAAAAATTTACAATTGCAATATTCAATTGTGAATGTCAGTATTATTATTATTATTTCTTTTTTTTTTTGGGGGGGGGGCTTCATCCCCCTAGCCCCCCCCCCCTTAAATCTGCTACTGGTTCAAATTGTATTGAAATTAAGCATTTTCTTTTCACTAAATTATTTTTAGTTTTGTCAAATAACAAGTTATCGATAGACTTAAATTGCCAAATTTATAAAAAGGAAAAAAAAAAAAAAAAAGAATTGCTCTTAGAATCACAAATTTACGACTTCTATCAATTTTATTTAATAATTATTTTAATTTTTTCTGTTTGTTAATTTTCAATTTATTGTTATTATTATTAAACCATTATTTTTAACTTAGATTTTTAAAAACCAAAAACATTATACTGAAGAATTTTTTTGTTTATAGTGAATTAAGGGAAATTTTTCATTTAAGAATTTATAATGCATCCCGATTTAATTTCATTATTTTTTCATTTTGTAGCAGAAATTTTTTTTTAAATAAACTGTAATATTTTTTCCTTAATAAGTTTAATTTCTGAAATAATAAGAATATAATAATAAATTGGTCATTTCTAATTCTTTACAGATTTTTTTTGCATTTTGATATTATGCTCAAGATTTAATGTGGGGAGAGGGGGGGGGAGAAAATATTGTCCTATTTTCAAGGTTCTGAAAAAGTGGTACTTTTAGGAAGCTACAGTGCATCGTTGCTTTCACACAACACTTGTGCCTTGTTGATAAATATACGAGCTCTAATTTTTTCTACCCGAAAAAAAATATTGCAGGCTTTCAGAATTTATGGTTTTCGTATTATTTGTTTAAATTAATTAATAAATTAATAAATTAATTTTAAATTATCTAATTATGTTTTATTTTATTTATTATTATTTTTTCTTACATTTGTGGGAATTAGTGTTACTAAAAAATAAATATATATACATTTTTGCATTTAGAATGTTTTAAAAGTAAAGTATGTGTATAGTTTCGTTGTGAAAATATTGACATATGCAGTAACAATATGTAAATATATGTAAAATGTGCGCACTTAAAACTTTGACTATTATTTTATATTTTAACCACTAAATAGTATTCTATGTGATCCTTTCTGACCATTAAATTACCAAGATTGGTGCGAACAATGTATAGTAAATTGTTAGACGATTTAACTATGAAAGTCACAAAATCTCTTAAATGTAATTGAAAATTAATCGCAGAAAGAACTTTCAAGTACATAAAGAAAATAATAAATAAACAATCGAAAATGTAAAAATTCTTACTTCACACAAATAGCTTGCGTTAGTTGGTTCCCAATTAAGGCGTTTGACTTTGGAGGCCCAAAGTTTCCTCCTTTCGGGATTTTTAGGAAACACTTTTAACTTATAACATTGCTCAAATCTGTTTGAGCAGTTAAAAGCAGAACAGCCCGTGATTTTTTAGCAAAAAAAGAAAACTGAAATTTTGATTACAACAATAATAAAGGTAAATGAAGGGTAGAAGGGATGTATATAAGAAAATTAGCAATTAGTTTTAGGGAATCAGATATAATTTTTTTTTCTTTTTCTTTTTGGGGATCAGTACAGTAATAGCTATACCAATAAATCTAATAAACTAATAATAAGTTTTGGCCAAGTTCAAGTGTATTAAAAAAGAATTTTTAAATGTATAAAATAAATAATTTAAATTGATACTAACTGTCAATTTTTTTATGTGCATATTTTGTATAAATGTGCTTAATGGATCTGCGAGGAAGGCCAGGAGATATTGATAAGCACATTTATCAATAAAGTTTAAAACGGTAGCATTTTATTTTGCTTTCTTTCTTTTCTTTTGTCTTTTTATTTATTTATTTATTTATTTTTTTTTTTTAGATTTAAATATATTTAAGCAATGATTCACCTACTTTACATACTAACCATCTTAACTATCATGTTTGATACGTTTATACACTACAGAAGTTGAGATCTAGCTTTCCTAAAAAATCAGGAATTTCAGCATAGTAGCACCATTTGTCAACTAATATGCACCAAAAATTGAAAGACTCCAGTTTATGCTAAAATGCGACAAAATAAAAACTTTCGTAAAATATTGTGCATTAGATCTTGATCTCGAGCTACCACAAAATTTTTGTAACATACACTCATACAAAGAAAGAAAGAGAGGTTTTTAAAATTAGACTTTATTTTTTTTTAAATTGTAAGCACTTTAATTAAACGGGGTGGGGAGGGTTAGGAGGGCGGCAGCTCCCCTCGCATAGAATTTTATGCCAAATGACACAATGACCTACACCTTTTTTAGATTAATTTTAAAGTACATTGAACTATATTAATTTACCTTACTGAACTTAATATACGATCTGTCTTTATAACATTGAAATGCAGTGTAAGAGAAAGTCGTGTGAGTGACACACCATATAATTTAATCTAAAATCGTATCATCATTCTTTTTCTAATTAAAGGTATCGCCAGATTTAATTCGCACCCTATGTAAACATTTCTAGGGGAGAAATACTATGCCTCCCACAAAATAAATGTTTTAACAAACAATTAAAAAGAAACAACGTTTGTAAAATATTTAAATATATTTATAAATTTTAATGCTTTCAAAACTCATTATTTTCAACAAAAAAAAAAAAGAAAAGAAAAAAAGAAACTAATGAATTTATTTTTGGTTATTTTATTTTTATCTTTATTTTCAAAATAGTAAATAACTATCAATTTTATTGAAGAAAATTAAACATTATTCGTAATTAGTCAGACGTAATAAATAAGAAACAATTTACATATATATTCCTTAGTACATACTCTTACACATAATACACACAGAGATACACACTTATAAAGCTTTTAAAGCTTTCTCTGAGAAAGATGTCAAAACACTGACGGGGAATCTCTCGCCAGTACCATGTTAAATATCGCCAAATGTTTCTACTTTGCTTTATCAACGAAATCATTATTTTTTTTATTTAAAATAGCACAGAAATAGGACAAAAGTAACATATTTAATAAATAAGATGATTACAGATCAGTTATGACAATAATCATACAGTATTTTTCTTTTTATATTAATTTAAAGGCTGTGAAACAGGCCAGTAAAAGAATCTGCCTATCTCGTCCATCAATTAAGTTAATAAAACAGATTAATAATTAACATTATTCAGTAAAATATGTTTTGATATTTTACAAATAATCTTTCTTAATGTATTTCTGAAAGAAAAAAAATCAAATTTACTTAATATCAAGAGATAAAAAATGCTTTTTTCGACATATGTGAAACTCTCAATGTAAAACCTACGGAGCATCATCCAACAATTGCCCCGGGCGGCTGACGGTGAGTCTTGTCCAATGTGAATCTGTCACAGATCTGTCGCCACTCTTATCTTATCGAGGCACCCTAGGCGATACTAGTATAGATAAAAACACAAATCTTGTTTCCTGCTGGAAGTTAAAGAATTTTAGTAGACAATTTATAACTTTTGCCCAAAGCTTTTAAACCGTTACCCCAAGGTTTAACACTTTTATAAACATGCTAGAATTTTTGTTTTTCTTGAGAGCTTACTAAAAATTTCCAGCAGAATACTAAATGGCTCTCAAAATAAACCTTTTAAATTAATTTAAGTCCAAAGAAATAAAACAAATAATAATTCTCATAATAAAAATAAATCACTACATCAGATAAATATAAATAAACGGAAATTTTTAATGGTTGACAAAAAATAATTTAGAGGATCCTCATAAGATAACACATTATGACAACACATTTTTTCTTTTATTCTTGTTACATTATTATTTCTTAACAAAATATTAACCCAAATTATAAAATTAAATCAATTCATAAAAAAAAAAAAAAAATTACAGCATCAAAAATTTACTTCACTCCTAACTTTTTACAGTTAACCCGTGGGGAGTACCTAGAGTGCATAGATGTCCTAATAATCACTTTAATTACAAACACATGAGTTCATATGCAATATGTGTTACTTATTGACAAAGTTCACTTTGGTTTCATTTATAGGAGAAGCTATTGGCATCTTGGACAAGTAATAAATAAAATAGTTAAGTAATTTCTTAATTTATTAGATACTTCTTAAATAAACAATTAAGAGGTTTTTTCCTTTCTTATGAACTTCACTACTCACAAAAAACACTGGCATATTCACAGAGAAAGTAATAAAAAGAATACTTGAACAAGAGTGATACGAAGCTTATGCACTAGAATTTCAACCTTTTAAAATTTGCATGAAACTGAAAGTTACAGGTAAAAACAGGTTAATTAATTGATAAAAAGAAAATTTTACCGACTTTCAATATGACTGAGGCTTTCGGTCTCCTGGAGGTGGTCTCAGGTTGCAGCCATCTAATCCTAATACTGATGAATTTTAGAAGATTTAGTATTGGGCTCGGGTCACTGATTTTTCCCAATAGCAGAAAGGTACGTGAAGATCTAAACTCCAGAAAGGTGAAGTTCACTTCTATCCAGGCTTTATCGCAAACGGAACTCATTTTTACTCATTCAGGTACGAATATATCAACACAGTTGCATCAATCTCCAATTGAATACATGGATCAAATACACTCATCACTCTTTACAAGGAGACGCTAGGGGTCATCCCGGGGCAAAAGACCCTTTTACATGAGGATAACTTTTTACATCAACCAGCGTAGTTGGAATCCACTGCCTCAATTGAATTCTTTTCGCGCCTTCGCGACTAAAAACGATAATTGTTGCCACTACAAGGTGGGAAAAACTCACTGATGCTAAGACTGACCAATCAGCGTCTACAACTCCCCTGCCGATCCAGTCACTGGACGTGACACTTGGCAAAATAGCTGCATCTTCTAATTAGCCAGATCAGCCACACGTGCCGATAATGACCTACAGCGTGACCTTACAAACCCCGAAGGACGAGATATCGCTCGAAGGTCACAAACTTTAGAAAGAAGACTCGCCCTGAAGCTTGTTACTAGGCGTTGAAAGTTTTATCACAAAGTTTAGGAAACACGAATTTAAAGGCAAGTAAAAGAAAGAGAGAAACTAAGTAGACAAAAATAATAAATAAAAACTGAATTACACTTTAAAATAGAAATTTTCCCTAACCAATATTACAATATTTTTTACTTGCCTAGTAAATCCTTGTAATGCACGTTAGAAGAGAAATATTCGTTCCTTGGCAGGTATTCTTTGTCTAGTATCTCTTTGTGTATACTTATATTGACATGTTAAGAGGATTAAAAAACGCTGTCCATATGCATCGCCTTTTCAACAAAAAATGCTTCTTCTCTTTCATCCATGCGGTGTCACGGGAAAATGTTTGCAATCTGTTTCTCCGAAGTAGAGAATGTTCTCTTATCCGTCGTAAATAACAGTCCAACATCTGGTGTTTGTCAAGGACGGCGAAAGAAGCGCCGATTCGAAGGCCACAGGTGTGAGTTCGGCGCCGCCCTCATTCACGGGTTGCAGTTTGCAGAATTGGATCGGTAACTGTTTTGTATATTGATAAATGATTGTGCTTCCCAGGGGTACAAAGGTCAAGCTTTTGGGGGGGCTAGCGAAGTTTAAGTGTCCTTTGTCGTGATAAAATTTGTTTGGGGTATTTTTTTGAAGGGGCGTATTTAATTTTAACTAGGAGGGGCCAGGGTAATAGTTTCAGTTACTCAGTGGCGAATGAGTGTCTTGCTTTTTCATCTGATGCTGGTGGCAATGACTCATGATTGGATTACGATAGCTTTAGTTGTTGTGCTTTGTCGAGAAAGCGGTGTGCTTGCGTGTGATTCGTTTGAGGTAAAATTCTCTGTTTTTTTGTGAGTAGAAACAGTAGAGTTGTAGTGAATATATCTAGGGAGAGGGTCCTTCGGGCCCCATCTCAATCTCAATCTCTCTGGTTTTCGGTACTTATGTCCTTCTCAGGCATGCTCGCTTTCTTCGATGGCCTCACCTTTCGTTCACTCTGGGGCGCCTCCTATTATGTGAATACTAGCTGTTCATATGTTGTTACACGCTCTTAAATGTTGTGGCGACTCTCATACTTTGATGACGCTTGCGTGAGAAATAGTTTTGTTTAGAGAGGAAAACTCGATATTAGAGATGCGTTGTTTGTAAGAAGATTTGCTGCATCTTTCGAGAAGAAATCCTTAGATTGTACGCCTTCCTTTCTTCGGTGGTAAAAAAGGCACTTATCTCGTTAAGACTTACTCTCTGGCGACCCTCGCACCCCAAGCAATGAGCGGCAGCCTGCGTCTTACTATGGAAACGGTACCTTGTTTTTGGTGATGAGCTTCTTTTCTCCTACTGGGGATCAAATTATTTTTTTCAGGTCAACTTCGATACTACGAAAATTGAGGGACAGAGGTATGTCTCCTGACGACTCCTACTCAATAAATTATATTCACGTTTGTATGTGACTGACTTCTACCTTTATAATTATTTGACTACAAACAAAGATAATCTCTTTTTGTTTTCTTTCCTGTAAGCTTAAGTAACTGTAAAACTTATTCAAGAAGGGGGTAATAATGTGATATAATTCGTGTTGTATTTTGCAAAGAATGAGAATGATAAATGTGGACGAACTTTTTTTTTTTTTTTTTTGCTTTATGTGTGTTAAAGATTAATTCACATTGTTTCTATATTAACTGCTGAAATTATGTATTAATAATGTTAAAAGGAATAAATTGTGTTTCGGTTTAATTAAAGTTTTGTCAGTAAGAAATGTTGTTGTTAGAATTGATTAAATAACCAAATTTTTTAAAATAAATCTCTAAATTTAAAGTTAAATTTTATTGTGTTTGTGCTTATTTAGATTTTTTTCTTTACGACATATATTCCTGATGTATTAAATTATGAAAAATTATTGTTTTAAAAATTTTGGGGGGGCTAAAAGAAAAGAAAAAAAAATTCATCTTATTGGAAGCGGTCGCTTCCCTTCGAGCTGGGCTATTAATTCCTGTACTCATTAGAGCCAAGTAAAAGAAAAAAAAAAAAAAAAAAAAAAAGAGAGTAATCAAATTTAAAGTAAATTAGTCTTGTATGTTGTTTTTCTTTAGGTTTAACATTTATGGGTTTTTTTTCTGTGTGGTGAAAATACTTAATGTATAATCTGGAATATCTCTTGTTTAATTAAAATTCAGTTTAATTACTTTAATGAGTTTTCAATTTGAATTAAAAATTAAAGTTAAATTTTAAAGTAAGGAGTTTTATCACATTGTCATGCTTATTAATTCCAGATTGTACATATTTCTGTGTATTAGATATTTTTCATTCTGTTTCATACCTTTTTAAGTTTTAAATTAAATTGAATTTTTAATCTTTCAAGTAAAATTCATATAAGGTATATAAACTGTATGCACTTCACAAGATCTAAGTAATTGTAAGAATAACAATTGTATTAGGAGATTTTGGTGAAGTTATACAGCTTATCAGAGTAATATGATTTTACTTTGTTATTAGATTTTGCTAATTTGAAGTGATGATCTAGAAGTAAATTTTTAAAGTAAAATGTTGAATCTTTATTTAAAATCTTTTTGTCAGGATTAGTGCTTTAGGTTTAGTAGGTTTTTGTATCTTCAGATTAGTAGGTTTTTTTATCTTCACCAACTGTTTTTTTTTTTTTTTTTTTTTTTCAGGGACTTTAATTGTCATGCATTTAATTTTGGGGATTTTTATGTAATTGGGTTTGAGGTTAAAATTTATTTAATTTGGGCTCTCTCTGATGAGTACAGTCTAGGCGCTTTGTACTAAGATAAAAAAAATGTACCACTATACGATATTTATGATTATGTTGTCGGCCAGAAACTCTTTGACTGCTGTTGTTCTTATGTTGATTCTATAACTTGATATTCTGGTGGATCAGTGGCTTGTGCACTGATGCTGTGAAAGTTTAGAATTTAATTAGCTTGTGCTTTATAATTCTGAAAATAAAACAACATCAGTCATAGTAGTTATACTTATGTTTCAGTTAAGAAATTTTAAGGAATAGTCAAAAATCATCATAACAGATAGGTAAGGGGTGATTGTTAGATGTTGATTACTATTTCGTCATGAAGATGAGGAATGGGATTACACTTGCTAGGTTTGGATTCGCTTGCGTATTGGAAACAGATGTTTCGAGTGTTTGTTTATATTTTAATTTCTTATAGCAGATGGAATTGGAAATGCGTAATGGCATACAGCATTTATTGTGGTTTTATTAAGAATATTGTTTAAGTTTAATTAAGAATAATTTGAGAAAAAAATTGAATATTTGTTTATTTATTTATATTTACTGTTTAGCTTTTATTATAATTTTACTATTATTATAATTTACAGATATATTGATGATCTTATTGCATTTACCAGTACAAATTATGACACAAAAGTAAAAACTAATTTTTATCCTTCTTATTTAAAACTCATTAGTACTAATTTTAATCCTTTAAAAGCAAATTTCTTGGACTTGGATATAGATATTGTGAATAATGAAATAATTACAACTATTTTTGATAAAAGAAATAATTTTAATTTTAATGTGATTAAATTGATTAATTGGAGCTCTAACATTAGTAAACTTATATACAGAAATATAATTTTAAACTATCTTAAACGCAATAAAACATTAATTTCTAATTATCATGACAAAATTAAAAATATTCAGGTTTTCTTTAATAGTGCTGTTGAAAGTGATTATCCTATAGATTTTTTACATAGTTATATTATAGAAAAATATTTAAAACATTTGAAATATAAATGATTTTTAATTTTCCTTTTAATTTTTCTATAATCCTTATTTTTCGATTATATTTAGCTATAATAACTTTATTTATTGTTTTAATTTCTTTAATTTAATATAGATGGCGTTGTAATAAGTTTTTTCAAAGATTCGTATTCTGGTTAGCTGTCTTGCTGGCGTTATAATGAAATACATGCTAACGTATTTGTAAATGTTTGATCATTTTCTGCCTTTCCCATATAAATTTTTGTCTTTTCCATTTTATTTATTCATTTTATTTTATCCATCTTTTATTTAGCCATATTTGTGCTTTTTTATTAAACTGTCTGCCTAGGGGGAGAGTTTGATCAATAAAAGCATGCTTTAACCCCACACATATGTCTCAAGTCATATGGGGCATTTTTGATAGTTTAGTTCATTTATTTTAAGTTTTTGCTGTTAATTTTTCTTATGAATTGTTTCACATTAATTAATTTTCTCGTAAGTTTTTCTTTAGTTATTTTTTGTTACTTATTTACAACTATCTTGACTGAAAACATATATTATATTTTCATATATATATATATATATATATATATATATATATATACATATATATATATATATATAGTATTTATTTAAAAAAAAAATTCTAGTAAAAACGTTAGTTTTATAAATATATATATATCTTTATATATATATTTCTTTTGTGCGTGTGTATGTCACTGAACTCCTCCTAAACGGCTGGACTGAGTTTAATGAAATTTTTTGTGTGTCTTCAGGTGGATTCGAGAATGGTTTAGATTTACAAATGAAAGTTGTAACTTAATTAGTTCTTTTTTAATTAATTTTTAACCAACTCTTATAACAACTTTTCCACCTAGATGGCGTGAGTTCTCGTAAACACGATGTCAGAATTTATTTAATGTTGAAATGAATAATATTATAGTTTTAAAAAATTAAAGAACACGTTTTTATAGAAATGTGAACTAAAAAGCACGAAATATCTATCTTAGTATTAAAATTCAGAGTAAGAGAAAATCGTGTGAGTGACACACCGTAATATTTACATATATTTAAATCTTTAATTAAAATAACTTAGAATTAACAAAAACCATTTTTAAAAAATCTCCCCTAACGGGGATCGAACGCTGGACCTTTAGATTCGTAGCGCGGCGCCTTACCTCGACGCCGCATCGTTCACGTAGGGAAAGTATTTTTTTTACAATATAAATTTTTTGTTTGCTCTCAGAGAAGTTACAAACATACATACATACATACATATATACAGGTGAAGCTAATAAAAGCGTGTTAAAAATGAATTTTTAACCGTATCTTACGAAGTGTTTAAAATATTTTTTCAAAATTAATATTTTTAGAATCGTAACCGTATCTTACGAAGTGTTTAAAATATTTTTTTCAAAGTTAATATTTTAGAATCGTAAACACGATGTCAGAATTTATTTAATGTTGAAATGAAAAATGAATTTTTAACCGTAAGTGTTTAAAATATTTTTCAACGTTAATATTGTTAAAATGTTAAAATTAGTTAAAATGGTATATTCGTTTAAAAAATTCGTCAATATCCGACGGAGTTATTTTATGTTAAAATGAAAAATGAATTTTTAGGCCATTATTATTTGTGCACATGGAAAATGTACTAAAAGTTTTCCGAAAAATTTCACGATCACAAATGTTGACGGATATCCAATATATCGTCGAAGCGGTCTATGGCGGTCATCTATGTCAACAACATAGATATTGACATTGATAACCGATGGGTGGTCCCATATTCGCCTTTGCTGAGCAAAACATTCAATGTTCATATTAATGTTCAGTTCTGCAGTTCAGTGAAGAGCATCAAATACATTTGCAAGTATGTGAATAAAGGCAGTGATATGGCTGTATTTCGAGTTGAAAATACCAATGTGAATGCTCCTCTGGTGAATAACAACGATGAAATAACACTTTACCAAACTGGACGGTACGTGAGCTCCAATGAAGCTGTTTGGCGTATCTTTGGTTTCCCAATTCATGAACGGGATCCAGCAGTTCTTCATTTAGCCGTCCATCTTGAAAATGGCCAGCGCGTATATTTCTCGAGCGAGACAGCGATTGATCGTGCTATAAATCCACCAAAAACTACACTCACCGAATTTTTTGAATTGTGTAATCGTGCGGATGCTTTTGGTGCTTTTGCACGGTCATTACTCTATTCAGAAGTACCACGCTATTTCACATGGGCTCCAATAAAAAAAATGGATGCCCCGCAAGCAAGGCACGCCGATTGATGCATGTCCCGGTTTATTCAAATCAAACACCTTGGAACGAGTATTTACGGTCAATCCAAGGCAGACTGAGTGCTTTTATGTTCGACTGTTATTGGTTAATGTCATCGGCCCTTTGTCATTTCAAGATTTACGTAAAGTGAATGGACAACAGTATCCAACGTATAAAGATGCATGCCTTGCACTCGGCTTGCTGGAAGACGACAACCAGTGGGAGTGTATGCTTGCTGAAGTAGGACTGAACTGTACAGCAAAACAAATTCGTCTACTATTCGCTATAGTGTTGACTACGGCCCGAGCAGAGACATTATGGGATAATCACAAAGATTCAATGACTAATGATATATTGCATCAACATCGTTCACGGTGCAACGATCTAACGATAGTATTCAGTGACGCTATGTACAATGAAGCATTGATTGCTATTGAAGATCTTTGCATTATCATTGCCAACTTACCACTCAGTCACTTCGGTATGCATTCAACAAATCGAAATGCATCTGATTTAATAAGCACTGAATTGAATCGTGAACTACAATACAATACTGTAGAAATGGCAGCGATTGTTGCTCGCAATGTCCCACTAATGAATGAAAAACAAAGAACCATTTACGACCGCATCATGCTCGCAGTTTTGGCAGGACAAGGTGGATTCTTTTTTTTGGGGGTGCTCCAGGTGGAACTGGCAAAACATTCCTTATTTCGCTAATTCTCGCCGAAATACGATCAAATAATGGCATCGCATTGGCTGTTGCTTCATCTGGCATTGCGGCAACTTTATTGGATGGATGCAGAACAGCTCATTCATTATTTAAACTGCCACTAAATATTCAAACTAACCCAGACGCAGTGTGCAACATAAAAAAACAATCGCCATGGCCACAGTGCTAAAATAGTGTAAAATTCTTATCTGGGATGAATGCACTATGGAACACAAACATTCGATTGAGGCGTCGAACAGGACATTGAAAGATATAAAAAACAACGACAAACTATTTGGCGGCACTCTGTTACTCTTTTCAGGTGATTTCAGACAAGCATTTCCCGTTATTCCGTGTTCAACATACGCTGATGAGATCAACGCGTGCTTAAAATCATCGTCATTGTGGCTTAATGTTGAAAAAGTACAACTGAAAGTAAATTTGTGCGTTCAAAAGCTTCAAGATCCATCCGCTGAAACATTCTCAAAACAATTGTTAGATATCGGCGATGGAAAAGTTACTACAGATGAAACTGGATGCATAAAATTACCGACCGATTTCTGCACAATCATTGATTCTCAAGATGCTCTTATTGACCAGATATTTCCCGATGTACACAGACGATACACAAATCATGAGTGGCTGGCAGAAAGAGCAATTTTAGCAGCAAAAAATGTGGACGTCAACGAACTGAATCTCAAGATACAACATTTGTTACCAGGAGACTTGGTGTTATACAAATCTAATGATACAATTTGCGATGCCACCGAAGCTGTAAATTATCCAACAAAGTTTTTAAACTCATTGGATTTACCAGGCATGCCACCGCATATTTTACAACTGAAGGTTGGATCTCCGGTTATTTTGCTTCGTAATTTGAACCCACCACGGTTGTGCAACGGCACGCGATTAGTCATAAAAAAATTAATGAAAAATGTTATCGAAGCCATCATTTTAAATGACAAATTCCGAGGTGAAAATATATTACTACTGCGAATTCCTATTATACCCACAGATGTGCCAATTCAATTTAAACGCCCTCAATTTCCAATTAGATTAGCATTTGCAATGACTATCAATAAGTTTTAGGGCCAAACGATGTCTGTCTGTGGCTTAGATTGGAGCACATGATGTTTTTTCACACGGACAATTATACGTGGCTCTCGAGTGGGCAAACCATCCAGTTTGTTTGTCTTGGCGAAAGATGGGATAACAAAAAATATTGTACACTCTGTTGCATTAAGGGAATGATATTGTTTTTTAGTAATATTGTTATAAGTAGCGATATGTATATAATTTTAAAGAATCAATTTTAATAAATTAAAAAAATAAATGATTGGTGTTTTGTTATTTTTATATTCTTTCACCGTTCACAGCGCTCCATACATCTTCCACTTATATACCACATCCTAACACACTTACAATAAGTTAGTTATTTTTTTTCTAGCAAAATATTCTCCAGAAATAATTTATATGACAAAACAACGTTTGTCGGGTCAGCTAGTATATATATATATATATATATATATATATATATATTTATTTATTTATTTAATTTTGTAACAAAGTAAAAAATATTAACTGCTTTCCCTTAGAAGAAATGGCGGTATTCGTCATTCTGGTAATGTAAAGCAAAAGTTCTTTAGTCGGCTGCGATTATTTTGGTGTAACAATAGAAAAGCAAATTAGCCAGTTGTAAAAGTAAGATTTAGTTTTTTTTTTTTTTTTTTTTTATGTTCTATCTTAATGTAGCTTGTGCAGGGAAGATCATAAGTTTTTAATTACGAATGCAATTAATTTAAATTGCATATTCATTTAGTGTTTAATTAATAAATATTTTAATAAAACTATGAACTGTGGAGTACAAGTTCAATACATTATTTTGTGCACAAACCATTTATTAGAAATATGAAATATAACAGTAACAAATATTTTTTTGTAAAATTTGAAAATTTCAAATTATATATATATATATATGTATGTGTGTGTGTGTGTGTGTGTGTGTGTGTGTGTGTGTGTGTGTGTGCTTACATATATAACGCAATGTAGTTATGTGTGTTCCCAGTAGACTCAAATGCTAGACCAATTTACAGATCACAGCGCATTAGAATTCTTTAGAATGCACTTATACACAAACAAGTCGTGATAGTTATTTATAATTTTTTTATGGAAGCCATGCCATAGAGGAACTGAGTAAGATTTGCCAGTTTGAAGAAATTCTGAAATTGTTTACGGTCGTTAGGATGCGGGTTGACAGACAGACACACCCAAAACATAAACACTTTTGAATTTTGTTAGAAAGTGTCAGAAACAACTATACCGATTTTACTGAATTTTTTTTTAAGATCCACGTTGTCTGGTATAATTTAAAGCTACTAAAATTCTCGATTTCACCAGAAAAAAGTAAGTTAAAGTCCTAAATGTTTTATAACACGAATTCTTTCAAGCTGTTACTTTGTTTCTTACATCACGTGTCCCTATATTTCATCGCCCTGGCCGTATAACATTATTATTATTTCTTTTAATGGTTCATTTTCTCATTTTATCGTAGCAAGGACATCATTTAAGCTGTAATTTTATTTAATTTATTACCTGTGTCTACCTTTTATTCCACTGAACCTATCAGTTTTAGATTTTGTCCAAGGCTTACTCTGCCTTTATTTATAATAACCTCTTATTTTATTTCACTAACGTAACCGGAAAAATTAAAGCGGAAATGACGCTGTTTAAGGCAGTAGGGACACAAACCGAAGTCAAAGTACGAATATTTTGTTCCATTCGCGCATCTCGTCTGTGTAAGGCAACATGGGGCTTGAACCCTGCATATTCCGGGCAAGGAAGACGCTGTCAAAAAAGGATGTGAATAGTACAGAAGGTAGACCAAATTCCCTGAAATTTCTATTCATAATTATACTTTTTAGCTTTTATATTTGTAAGTTATGCATTTAAACACATGGACCAGCGAAATGGGAGAGGCCCGCTTGTCTAATAAAAACCTAATTTTTAAAATCATTATGTAGTAAGAGATTTCATATTCATATGATATAATCTGGGATATTTATGACCCATATATATATATCATACTGTCAGGCACATATAATGGTTAGCTCTTCGGCATCTGGTTATAATTTAGGTTGTTTCATATCTCGAGCATGACCGAGATATGAATATATAAAAGACTAGCAGGCTTTGCCCGCTTCGCTGGACATTAAACTTAAATAAGTTGTCAAAATCCCATATCTTTATTAATAACCTAAGTTCTCGCTGTGATTGGTAGAGGTTTTCTCGCTCGCAAAGTGAGGAGTCTGGGTCTCCACTGTCTTCGGCACAACTTACCCACTTCTTACTTCCCCTTCCTCAGCGGGTGAAATCAAAGTTTTGCGAAATCACACTAATGTACATAATGCGTACACTTAATCAATATCCAGTCTGGGTCCCCACGGCCTTCGGCACAACTTACCCACTTCTTACTTCCCTTTCTTCAGCGGGTGAGTTCGAAATTTGCAAAATCCCACTAATGTACATAATGCGTACACTTAATCAATATCCGCACACCAAAATTCGCCATTCTAAGATAATTCAAAGCGAATTCAAACGGAAAAACATGTTTTTACACATGTTTATTGGGAAAGACTTCAGTATAACTCCACAACGATATTTGGCGATTTTTTTGTTGGCGATTATGGCTAAATCATAAATCTAAAAATCATAAACCATATATGATAAATGATAAAATCATAATCTAAATCATAAATCATAAAACATAAAACATAAAATCCAAAATCCAAAATAAACAACATATTAGGCTGCCATATTATATTGCAAACAGTCCAGAACGACATCGTTATCCTTCAAAACGACGCCAAAGAAAAATCGCCAAATTCAGCTGTGGGGTTATACTGAAGTTATACCATTTATTGCCCTCCGACTCCTAGAAGGGGGGGGGGGATTTCGAATTTCGTGAAATCCAGTTACAATAAATGCCGGATGCAAACAAACAATTTACGCACCAAATTTCGTGACCACAGAAGTCTTTAATAGAAAATATTATAAATAAATAAATACAAAACGCACAGCTTTAGTATGGGAACCCTCTGGTGACTTTAAATATTTTAAGCCATTTTTGCGATGAACTGAATTGGCTATCTCAATTGTGCAATTAAAGATCTTGGCGAGAAACGCCCGAGCTACTTCGTTTCCGAATTTTAAATTTTGCCAAAGGGATCCAATACTAAAGCTGTTCCATACACTAAATAAATAAAATAAAATAAAATAAAATAAAAACTCTTTTCTGATATTTACAAAATAAAAATAAAAAATCTTAATAAAATGCAAATTATAATCATTTACAGTTAAGGGGAGAACATAAAAAAAAACCCTCATAAGGTACATAATAACAACAAAAAATTTTGTTTTACTGCAGGAAAGAAAAGTACTGCTTAATTAAATAAAAATATTAAACTAATGCCAAATATCTCTATGAAAATATTTATCCACGTGCAAATTCCTCATTAAAAAAAATATATATATATAAAACCTTTTACCGAATCTGGGTTAAAAACGGAAAAAGGGTAAAATAAATTAGAAATATCATACCTATATTTATAAATTTGATACCAAATCAAAGGGGCGATTTTTCTGAATCCAGAGGTGCAAACAGTTTTTCGATGCGACAATTAGATTTTTTAAAAATAACTAAAGTATGAAATTTAAGTGGCAACGGAAAAACGTAAAAAGGAAAAAATAAATTAGAAGTATCAGACCTATCGTTACAAATTCAGTACCAAATGAAAGGGGTGATTTTTCTGAATCCTGGGGTGCAAACAGTTTTTCGATACGACAATTAGATTTTTTAAAATTAACTAAAGTATGAAACTTAGATGGCAACACTTCATTTCAATCTTTTCATAACTTGTAGTCCGAATCACGCGAATAAAAAAGTCTTTAACTTAAAAATTTATTTTTATATTTTATTTTTCCATTCAAAGTGTTTTAGTCAAAAATATTTATGGCGCATGCGCAGGCGTTTTTTACCCACAAATTAAACACTATTCATAATTTTGAAAATTTCTATAGATATAATTTTAAGTTGGGTGAAGACCTAAGTTTCTGCCAAGCGCCTTTGAATTCCATCCAGCCGTTCTCGAGTGATGCCCGGACAAACGTGTTTTAGTCTTTTACCCCCAGGGGGGAACGGGGGGGGAATTTCTAAAAAGTTGATAGATATAATTTTAAGTTGGGTGAAGACCTAAATTACTGCCAAGCGCCGTTGAATTCCGTCCAGCCGTTCTCGAGTGATGCCCGGACAAACGTGTTTTAGTCTTTTACCCCCCAGGGGGGAACGGGGGGGAATTTCTGAAAAGTTGATAGATATAATTTTAATTTGGGTGAAGACCTAAATTCCTGCCAAGCGCCGTTGAATTCCGCCCAGGCGTTCTCAAGTGATGCCCGGACAAAATTAGCGACATACGGACACGATGACACACACACAGACACACACACACACACACACACACATAGGCAAAATTTTCTGAAGTCATTTTCGGCTTTCATGGGGTGTGAAACGTGAAGATATCGCAAAATTTTTCGATTCCGACAAATTTACAGACAAAAGTCTGATTTTATTATTATAGATAGTATTTCGAAACTCTTTTTAACTATCGGTATAATTAGTGATAATAACGATTTTTGAGAGACACGGCACGTCAAATCATTCAATAGTTTGTCACTTCTACACTACACACTTATGGTGTTTTTATCAATACGATGGAAAATTTGAAGGGTTAACTACTTATCACTAGTGAAGCATCCATGGAAGAGGTGGAAGCAGTGCTTCCCTCATTTAAAATTTTCAAAAGTAATCAAGTCAAAGTAACTCATCGAAGGAATGTACTGGTTCTTCCTATGCTTTTGGAAGCGCTTCGCTTCGGCACTTCCATAGTTTTCTGAACCCCGCCTCCCCCCTGCTACTTATGTTGCTAACCTACTAAATTGGTAAAATAATTTACACGAATATATTGCTTCTTTGGAGGTCGATTAAATATGTAACTTTCTTTAGGAAAGACGATGTCAATACATTAGCGTTGTTTACAGAATTATTATTTAAGCAATAATTAGCGGTATAATTCAGGTAATGTATCAAAATAATTTTTTAATTGTCACCATTTAATGCTTTTTTTACTTCCTTATACAAAGTATAAGGAAGTATAGTAATCCCGATTTGCGAAATGGATTTTGTATTTCACATTGCTCGAAAACGAATGATCGCTGAATGTTGCCAATTTATACGTGTGACTGTCATGATGTATAGTTGTACACCTGCAAGTGTCGTCTGAACACGAGCTCTCGTTTTAGAGATATAAGCGATTTTACACGATTTTTCGTGACGTCTGTATGTGTGTGTGTGTGTCTGTGTGTGTGTGTGTGTGTATGTCGCATAACTCAAAAACGGTTGGACGTAGAAAGTTGCGAATTGGTACATAGGTTTGTTATAACATCTAGTTGTGCACCTCCCGTTTTGGACTTTGTATGATTTTCCGTTTTGGAGATATTTAGGAAAATTAGGTTCATAATGACAAAAATACATAGGTTTTGGCCATAATGTATCAAAAAACGGTAATAACTCAAAAACGGTTGAACGTAGAAAGTTGCGAATTGGTACATAGGTTTGTTATAACATATAGTTCTGCACCTCCCTTTTTGGACTTTGTATGATTTTCCATTTTGGAGATATTTAGGAAAATTAGGTTCATAATGACCAAAAATACATTGGTTTTGGCCATAATGTATCAAAAAACGGTAATAACTCAAAAACGGTTTGGACAAATCTTGCAATTTAACTGACTTCCCGACTAGCTAGACATTTGAAACTTTCAGAAAAGCTCAGAACACGTTTACAATGCGTTTTTTTAATATTTTTGGCCATCTGTTTCCGATACCTGCTGCCTTCGGCAGCGTTACCAGTACAAATCTTGCAATCGATTTTTAACTAACTTCCCGACTAGCTAGACATTTAAAACTTCCAGAAAAGCTCAGAACACGGTGACAATGCATTTTTAAAATATTTTTAGCCAATTGCTTCGTGTCACTGCTGCTTTTAGCAGCGTTTATATGATTCAACAGAAAATCTATTTAACTAACTTCCCGACTAGTTAGAGATTTGAAACTTCCGGAATAGTTCAGAAACACGGTGAAAATGCATTTTTTAACACTTTTATCCAATTGTTTCGGATCCGAAGTCCCCCCCCCAAGGCACAACTTTGACATGAGTCCCCCCAAGGCGCAACTTTGACATGAGTCCCCCCCCAAGGCACATGAGTCCCCCCCAAGGTACAACTTTGACATGAGTCCCCCCCAAGGCATAACTTTGACATGAGTCCCCCCAAGGTGCAACTTTGAAATAAGGCCCCCCAAGGCCCAACTTTGACATGAGTCCCCCCAAGGCCCAACTTTGACATGAGTCCCCCCCCCCAAGGATTTTTAAAATGAGTCCCCTCAAGGCACAATTTTATTTATTTATTTATTTATTTTTTTACGTATGCATGCATTTTTTTTAAAATATTTTTAGCCAACTGTTTCGGGTCCAGTGACAATATTTTTTAACATTATGTATATTTCTAAAAGTGTATAAGGAAGTCATGTGGTGCCCACATCAGATTTTTTTTATAACATATCAATTATGATCAGGAAATAGTAATAAAAAAAGTAATGAAAACATTGTAAACACAACAACCAACATTTAAAATAAAACGAGAATGAAACTTATATAGTACTCACAGAATGTTAAAATTTTCGTCTGTATACATGCTCGATGCATCGTTTAAGCTTCAATGTACTTCGCCAGCCTAATCACAGAGAAATAGACTAAATGAATTCATAGTTACTCTTAAACATAGCTGAAAGAAATTAAAAATGCTTAATACAAATGGAAATGCAATTCTAGTAATTTCCACTGCATACCTTAATGTACCAGAAAATTTTTGTGTAGCTCTATAAGCCTTAAATCTAAGCATACCATACTTTGTATAAAACATTTTTTAAGCATATGAATAATAAGGGCCCATTTTATTATGATTTGCGAAGCACAAAATTTATTGAAATCTATTTTATAAGAATGCTTCTAATAAAACGCAATGCATTGGTATTCTTTAGGGTATCCTTGTGCACAAAACCAGTCCGTAATATTTACACCTTTCTAATATGGAATAATACCACAGAGAAGTTGAATAGCATATATTAGTTTGAGAAATTTTCAAAATATTTATGGACCTTAAAGCGCGCACAGACGAACAGATAGATAAACAGACAGTCAGTCGGACAGAAAGACAGACACATGGTCTAAATGTGTCTCTCACAGAGTTAGAAAGTGTTAGAAACGTTTAATAAAAATGAAAATACAATTGCAGCTATTTCTAATTATAGCTCTTAATGTATCTGGATATATGTGTGGCCCTGTAAATCTTAATGGTAATCATGCAATATTTATAGAAAATTATTTTGTGCATATGAATAACATGCGTCAATAAACTTCATTGTGATTTGGGGGGGGGGGGATGTATTAATATATGGTATATAGAAATACAAATTTCGAATTTCATTATTACAATTATTATTATTACTATTTCTTTTAACCATTGATTTTTCTGTTACATTTTCTTAGATTTATTCTTTCGTTACAAGCATTTACGTTCTTTAGCAGTGGCTTGAATATTCATATAAGCATAGAAACCATGGAAGCGAACAAAGCCTGCTGGACTCTATAATGTGTCAATATATTTGTCTGCGTACTAGTCTGTGTGCTTTCTGAGTGTGTGCTGGTTCTTAGGACACTGGTTACCAGAGCTACAAAATTTGGCAAAGGGTTACCTACAATGATGTACATCATTAAGAATTTTTGATTTTCAAATTTAAATTTTTGAATTAATATTTTGATTTTATCCATTGATTTTTCTGGATTCTTTAGCAAAGATTATCATTTTCCCTTCATTGAAGGGAAAATATTTAATTATTATTATAATTTATTTTATTTATAAGAATCAAGTAATAATACATTAGAAGTAATTAAACATATTAAATTTAAAGTTTAATTATAATTTAAAACAATAAAGTTTGTGTATAATTTTTATAGTGTAGCTAATAGTAATAAAATTATAAATTTATTGTACTTATAATTTTTTTGATACATAGAGACCACTAGAAAAATCGCATAGCTATTTCTCGCTGGTATATGGGAACCTAGACTCGATTAATGAGGGCGAGAAAAGTACTGCCGGAGGCAGTGTGCACCTGAAATGAGATTCAGAGTGATTTAAATAGAATTCGTTTTCCATTTTTTTCTTTATATAAATATAAAAAATAGTCATCCAATATTTCTGAAAACACATTTAAATATATTGACTAGCGAAGAAAGCAAAGCCTGCTAATTTAAAAATACAAAAAATACAGTCAGCAGCTACAAAAAAAAAGAAACAAAAATTCTATTTTTACAACTCTTTAAAAAAAAAAAAAAAAAAAAAAAAAATCATTTATTTAATCCTCTTTGTGTTTTGTCCTAAAAATGTTATTCTTTTTTTATTTAGTTATTCAATTTCATTATAAAGTGGTAGTTATGAATCATGAATATCATGGAAATAAATGAGTGAATGATTTACCTTTCGCATATAGATAGTATTTGTACGCTAAAATGGTCATTTTCATCTATATTTAATGAACAGAATCAATCACTACTCGTTGAATTGCTTTTGATCTGAGAGTTTCCGTAACACAAGAGTTTGAAATACTTATGCCCTATGATCTGCTATAATACAATACATTAGCCACGAGGATTGGACAATCCATAATTGCCCTCAAAAGCTTTGTGAATATAACAGGACTATAATTATTTGTCGTATTTTAAGGAAATAAGAATTGATATTTGAATTCTTTCTAGTAAGAAAATGCAAGTTTATTTTTGCAGTTAGAAAAACTACTACAAGTTTATTCTTAATATTTTAACATATTTTATAATGCGTTGGATTACATGCAGAAATTTTCAAGCAATATATTTACTCTGATGAAAAACTTTGCTATTTAAAATTATGTGTTAATAAAATCTTCCCATGTCTTCTTCGTAAAATATAAGAGGTTTGCATAGTGAGGAATTCTGAAGCTTGCATGGTTCAGTTTCAAGGTACTGTGTGTCTTTTTAGAAGCAATAAAATTATGTTTGTTTATTTATTTATTTTTTTAACAAGACTTTAATGAATTAATGTCATAATAACAGAAATATCTACTTAAATATTTTTAACTTCCAAACGTAACTAGTTGATAGAAAATATTCAAATATTTTCAAGCACTGCAAAAAAAAAAAAAAACTTTTCAAATAAAAAGAAAGTGCTTTTTTTTCATAACTATTGTTGAATGCATCAAAATTTCGATAATTTATTAATGTCATTGTAATATGTAGAAAGATTTTTCAATGATTTCATAACTCAAATTACGACTTTCAATAGAAATTTTCATTTCGAAAAAAAAAAAAAAAAAATATATATATATATATATATATATATATATATATATATATACACTTATTTAACCTTTAAGCATATTTACTATAAAGACTTGCAATTTTTTTTTATTATTAAAACAATTGGTTACATTTTAAAATTAAACTGAAAAGACATTTTAGAATATTAAAATTATTTTATTGGTAATATGTCCACTAACTGATAGCCACAACTAATAAAAATATTGTATTCAATCAAAAATTTCGATGTGTCCAAAAAAGTATTTTTTGACAGTTGGTCTGTGTTTATATGCATATGTGTGTATGAATATGTGTTTGTGTATTATGTTTACATGTGTGTGAGGAATTTTCTAACTATCATATCTCCAAAACGAATAAAGATAGAAAGGCGAAATAGAATTAAGGCAGTTCTAGTGTACCAAAGTTTTTTCTGGCTTTTGGTGAAAATTGAAAAACTGAAACTGTGACCATAAATCCGTTCTTCAAAAACGGTCTGTTTGCTATGCGTGAAACGCATTTGAAATAAAATTAGAATCTAAATTAATTTTAATCACTTATTTTAAATATTTATTTCAACATATTAATTCACATTTTTGGTTTGTTGATAAATAACAGACAGTAATATATTAGGGGGACCGGAAAATAATGTCGTTTTGAATTAAAATACTGACATCGGAAATTTATCCTGGATAAAATTTAAGATATTCTTAGGTAACTTATAAGATGGTTATTTGTAAAGTACCATGTAAACACTGTTAAACAAAAATTTCCGGTTTCATTTTATTAATTCAAAACGACATTATTTTCCGGTCCCCCTAATATTTCATTTTGTAAAGCTATAGTTTAATATCTATAAAATAATAATCATTATTAGTATAATTACTTTTTCTTTTACCTTCTTAATAACTTCCACTAAAATATATACTTATGGTTTTCACATAGCAATATGAAGAAAAATAAAACATTTACTTATGAGGATTTTTTTTCTTTATTAATTCATTTATTTATTTTATGTTCCGTGAAATTAAGCCATTCCCATCTTTTTCGTGTTTCAATTAGTTATTCTTAGTAAACTCTTTTTGTTATTTTTAGAAAGCTCTTGTTTACAGTCTTTAAAAGTTCCTCCGTGTTATGTTTTTATATAGTTTGTATTCTCATCCTAATCCTTTTAAAGTTATTATTATTCTTGTTTTCATAATATTTATCTAAATAAAAATATTACTTTCTTAAAGAATAGAGTAGAAGGCTGATTTTTACCAACTATGTGAAAAATCAGCCTTCTACTCCATTATTTAAGAAATTAATTTCCAGGTTGTTGAATTAAATTTCTGAATTAAAATATTACTGTATATATTATTTAAATATTTTTGGTTAATTAATAACCTACTTAGGCTTTTGCGGGTTGTTATGGAAATTTATTTTACATTCGACTTCTTTCTGTTCTTATTTATATGCATATATAACGTCGCCTTAAAAGTCATGAATTTTGGTAGCCGTTCTATGTAATTTAAAAATAAATACACATTCAATGAAGTTTTCTTATTCATTACTAAATAATTAAACATAGAAATGCAATTATTATTATCATTATTATTATTATTATTAGCTTGGCATTTTATGAAAATTAAAGTGGTTGCTTTAATTGGCTGCCGTGCCCATATTTTTTAAAGTGTTTTGGGAAGAGTTTAACGAAGAATTTTGTACATTTACTTCGAAAGTTGAAAATTTCTTCACTAGATGGCAACTCTATTTTTTTTTTCAGAAACAGGCTTTTGAAACATGCTTATGAAACATGCTTTTTATGCCTAAAAAGCACATAGGTAATTGTACATGCTCATTTCATTTTGTTTACTGCAGTTTAAAGATCTTAAACTGTACCTTTCAGAAAGTTTGTCTATTTATGTAATATATATTTTAACTCTCGTGGATATTCTGTACGCTAATCATTTGATTAATTTCAATGAAAAGTTTAGATTAGCATCCTCATTTAATATTGATTTAGAATACCGAATTTGAACTTCCTGCTAAAATTTGTAACTGTTTTTCGGGAAACTCAAAAGGTGTAAACGTAAATAATCTCAATTTAAAAAAAAGACCCTATAAAATCAATAAAATTTAATTACATTTATATAAAGTATGAATTTAATAGAGAATATTTTTTATTTGCATTTATCTTTTTAGAAAATTGAATTTCCCATGTGTTTTTTAATTAAATCCTCTTTTCTCCTCAAGAAACCATGCATTTTTATTTTATTTATTTATTTATTTTTTCTTTTATTGACAATCTTAATTTGAAACAATTAAAAATTATGTGATCTCTGTCTCAGAATTAACGATAGAATTTATGCTCTTAATAACTTAAGTATATTTTTAGTTTCGCTGCCAATTGTTTCTACAAGGGATAACCCATAATAAATTATTAAAATCTACTACAGTAAATATTAAACTCAAAATAAAATTTTATTAACAGATAAAAGTTCAATAATTTCACTGGACTCAAAACATTTTCCTTAAACAATATGAAATATATTTTAAATATATAATTTTTATGTAACTATTTGATATTCTAATTTTATTAAAAAATTATTTGATCTAAACCACAACTTAAAACTAATTTAATTATATTTCTTTTGATTATATTGACTTTTAAAGGTTTAATTTAATTGTAACATCTCATAAAAGTATACAATATCTATCTAAAATAATAAATAGCGAAACTATCCTTTATCAAGAAACAATGTTACAAGCTCCGATGGTCGAATGGTTAAACGCATGTAAAGTACAAAGAGAAACCACTGGTTGGAAGATTTGCGGGTTCTGTCCTCTTCTCGGGTAAGTTAAACGGAAATTGTAAACATAAAAGTTCACGATTTCTTCACTACATGGCAGCACTAATCAGTCGGGCAGGAAACTTTTTTTTTTGCAAATAGAAATGGCCATTACCGTTATATGTTTGGTTAGGAAACGGTTAAATGTCGGTGCGCTGTCGCGCCTGATGCGTTGCCGGTTTTGTCGGCAACGAACCGATTGTATACTAGACAATCGGGCGACTGCTGCCCGTAGTCCCACAAAAGTTACGTACCCGATTCGGCAAGCGGCATCGGTACGTCAAGCGGCAAGCCGGTAATGGACCAACTGTCTACCGATAGGTCTGCGTTTGTTGGATGTTTACATTTTTATAATCTACAAACTATGTAGATGTATGATATGATAATTTATAGTTGATATCATTGATTATTTATTTGAAAATATGAATTTTCAGTTCAATTGATCATGTTTTCTTTCATTGTTCTAACATTTTAAATAGGAGTTGTATATGAGAAAAAACATTGTTAAGAAGTAAAATTAAATACATTCACACCCAAGTCATTTCATTGTATTATAGAAGCACATATAAAAGGTAGCCAATTACGTTATCCGATAATTTTGAAGTTAATCAATATTAAGTTCCACGAACAATTTGATTAGAAAGGAATCTGCAAATGTATTAAAATTATTTACATGGCTATAAAATGATAAAATATGCTGTTCGCCAAATCGTATTGTACTTTTGGCTTCATCTCGCCAAATACTCTAAAATAATTTATTTTTTTAACATATATCTACTAGGATTCCGACGATAAATTTGACTAATCTTACATTATAAAAGTAAGTATTATCAGTAGTTTTTTTTTTTTTTTTTTTTTTAGAATTTTCTGGAAATGCACTTTAAGGAGACTTCCCTTATTAGTCATATACTATGAGTATACGAAAAAGGATGCAAGATTTTATAAAATAAATTAAACATTCAAAAGGATTATTTTTTCAAGAATTACAAAATTTCCATTAACTGAAATGTTTTCCATATGTACAAAATGTCATAATTTTATCGTATGGAATTTCATAAATATGATAAGGCGAAAAAGAGGACACGCCCTTTTGCAAAATCTCCACATCATCGTTTCTCCACATGAAAACAATGTCGAGAGAAGGAATTACAGTGTTCATATGAAAACTGCAAGGAAATCACTATATTATAAATAAAGGTCTATTTATATTTTGCTTTGTAATAAATCCGTCAACAATTTTGTTTAAACATATCTGAAAAACATTTTATGATATAATATTGAAAATTTGTACATGAATTTATTACACTTTAGAGTACATATTACACATAAGGGTATTTTAAAAAGTGGAACATATTAAACAATCACTTTTAGAGATATTGAAATTAAATCACCTGAAAATTTTAATGGATTATGTATAGTTCTATGAATTTTTTTACTCACATAATTACGTATGCCAAAAATCAATATTAAAGAATATCAATATTTAAAGTCGTGATCAATGTGTTTTATTATACTGCATACAAAGCCATTAGACGAAAATTTATCAGGCACGTTATTTGTTATTTTAACATACTTTGATTTGCGCGAAATGTAAATAATAGTACTAAAATTAGTAAAGTAGCTATTATCTTTGCCGAGACAATACTAAGCTCTACCTCTGATGATTTTGATAAAATTATAGAGCATATACGATAACATATTTAGGTCATGTG
The DNA here is from genome assembly GCA_963930645.1 of Salticus scenicus. Lineage (NCBI taxonomy): Eukaryota > Metazoa > Arthropoda > Arachnida > Araneae > Salticidae > Salticus > Salticus scenicus. Next base: position 81,248,521 of record OZ005649.1, read on the forward strand.
TGTTTTCAATATTTCTTACATTATCGTAACATTTCCCACAATGCAATGAAATAAATAATCATCTTGTCTAATACTGAAATATACTTGAATCCGTCTGCAATTCCAATGAAAATAATTGGATAAGATCCTATTTCTACATGAATAAAATGTTCTAATTGAGTTCTTTTTATGCTTAAATTTACGTCATTGTTATTTAAGCAGTCTACGTGTAATATTTAATGATATAACATTAAATTTAACGACATAGCAAAAATACCTTAGATTCAAATTAGCTTTATATAAAATATCCCTACATAAAATTAACTTTTTTACTTGAAAATACTTTTTCTGATGCGGAATCGAAAGTCCCAGAAATATCTTATACAAACTAATTATTAGTGTTTCACTTTCACTGTAATTAGAAAATGTGCTCATGATTTTTTTTTTTTTTTTTTAAATGGCTTAAGTTGCAAGTTCCTTGAAATTAAAGCAGATTAAATGTACCATATTATTAAGGAAATCAGAATCAGCTGTCTTTTCAGAACGGGGCAGAAAAGTCTTAAGTTGGAAGTAATTTATTTCAGTTACAGTAATTAAAAATCTTAAGAAGTTTCCTTATTGTAATGCAGATTGGAAAGCATACAATTCAAAAATGATTTTGTTCGGGGTTTAGAAGCAATGTGTTTCAAGCAATCTAACTAAACGCAATTTGTTAATTTAAACGAGCATTTGCCATAAGAGATTGGAGTTTTCGCAGAAAATAATTAAATACTCTTACATAAGTTTATGTTTTCATATACTATTCTTATATTTGTAATTAAAAATAACAAATCATTTTAATCATAAATTCGGAAATTAGTAGTGGACGACGAATAATGCATGTATATTTAGGTACCCTCTAGTATAAAGTTAAAGGTAATTCATTTATTTCTAATCGTTGTCATATAATTTTCTTTTCTTCATTATTTTTAAGATAGCATATGGTTTAAGTTAAAAAACGTTAAATTAGAATATTATTTAAAGTAATCTCTGTCTAATACTTGAAAATTACTCACATAATTTTTTACATAAATGGAATTGTTTTAGTTATTTTACATTTTATGTAATATTGTATTTCAAAACTTTTGTAACTGAAGATCTTAGATTTAAAAAAAAAAATGTACTCATGGTATAGAATACTTTATTTGAAGATAATTGAAAAAAATATGAAACTAAAAACCAGACATTAATTTACAATAATATTCTTTGTTTTATATCTTCAACATTATGCAATATATATATATATATATATATATATATATATATAAATTTTCAGTTTATACAGACATTTTAAATAGAAATGACTTTTTTGTTTAAACAACATTTCTCAAAAATTGTTTAACCAAACCCTTATCATTTATCAAATTTACAGCTGAATCTTTTATTTATTTACTTATTTATTTGCTTATTTTTCATAATTCAAACTTGTTATGAACGCATAAAATTATATCGCCATCTGTTGTGAATACTGTAAAAAAATCACGTTTAAAATATAGCACCATACAACAATCAATAAAATCGTCTGTCCGCTCTTCTGTTAGTATGACACTGACATTTTGTGTAAGGTAAAGCTAGGAAAGTTTGTACACAATCTCAATAAAACGTTATATAAAACGGGCTCGGCCTGGCCCGTTGGAAAGTTTTGCTTAGCCGGCCAGCCCGGCCCGGTATGAAATCGAAAAATTCGGCCCAGGCCCGGCCCGGCCCGTTTCTCTTTTACTAGTATGCAGCCCGGTCCGGCCCGAACAAAAAGCGATAAAATCAGGCCCGGCCCGGCCCGATTCAAAAATATGTAAAATTACAAAAAAAAAAAAAAAAAAATGCCTTTCTACGAAAAAGATTTTTAGCATGTGTTTTGCAGAGGTTTTATACAGCTAAACAATAGAAAGTTCTTTAACAAAACTGCTGAATGTTTACAAGATATTTATATATAAACAGTATTTCGTTATTACAGACGTACAGAAGGCACAAAGACAGACAGAAAGTCAAATCGAAAATATTAGCATTCTCAAACAATATAGTAAGATATTTAAAATGGTTAATAGTACTAAAAATACACTTTCAAACACTTCCTTTTATATACCGTAATGTATCCAAATCTTTCATGTGATCCGATAAAAAAAACTTTAAAGCTAATCCAACCATATTCAATAGAAAAGATGCTTTTGCACATGCTAAAAATTTTGCTATTTTCATCCAGTGCCCCGGAGAAAAGAAAAAGAAGCTTTAGAGGAAAAGTTACAACGGAAGGATTTTTATAGCCTTCATACCACCTAAACACTACAGACCATAGAAAACAAAGCCTTATATACAGTAACGTATCTAATTTCTTTTGCTTCTTACATGTACGCAAACTGGTAATATCATGCATATTATTTTGAAATGGAAACCATCTAATATTACTTTAAATAAAGTATATTAATTTCGAGACATGTTTAAAATATTTGGGGAAAATCAGATCACGAACAGACAAGCTGATAGACAATTAAATTGAAGTTACAGGCATCTTTTAACAAAATAAAATTTTATGTGACATATCAGTCTGTAAAATTATGTAAAATAAATGACTGAAAAACTATTTTATCATTTTCCTTTTTCGTTGATTAACGAGAAACCTAGAAAAAGATTCGGGCTGGGCTCCGGCTTAAAATTTTCTCCAGGCCCGTCCCGAGTACACACAAAAATAGTAAGCCCGAGCCAGGCCCGGCCCAAGCCTACAAAAAAATTTTGAGCCCGGCCCGACAGCAAATTGAAAATTTCGGCCCGAACCCGGTCCGAGGACCGGGCCGGTGCAGCCCTTTAGTAGAACTACCTGGAGTTTCAAAGCTTCCGTTTTACTCCTTCCTGCCGATCCCCTATGTGCGCAATCTTTCCTACCGCGCAATCTGTCCTAGTTTTACCTTATATTATAGATATGAAATACGATAGTCTAAAGTGTTAATAGTAGTTATTTCATATGTTATTTTTTATATATGTCAGTCTTCCTTTAAACAATTTAGAACAAGGTTGAAAAGTCTTAATGATTTCGGCTTGTCTGTCTGCCTGTCCTCGCTCAAACTCCCGTAAATATTCATGTAATTTCTTAACACTGATATATTTTATTCAAGTTCACTATTGGATGTTCCCTATTGAAAATGGCGAGAATACTTCAACTGGCTTGTGTACATGGTCACTCGAAAATATTCCAAAGCAGTGTCTTCTACGAGACGTATTTCAATAAATAATAAAATTTTGGTACCTTTAATGTAGACAAATCTAAATGGAATTGACACATGTTATTCAAGTTCACTTTTGTATGTTTCTTATATAAAATTGAGCAAATACCATCACTGGTTTTTGTACAGGGCCATCTCAAAGTATTCCAAAGCACTGCGTTCTATGAGAGGTATTTCTCTAAACCAAATTTTAATAACTTTATTTTGCACTTATCTTAATGAAATTGAAATATGTTATTCACATGCATAAAAGAATGTTTTCTATACATTACAGTATAATTAGCATTATATTTACAGGGCCACACAAAAATATTCAGTTTCTTCCAGAGTTATTAATGGAAATTTGCTGAAATTGTATTTTCGTTTACATTAAGCGCTTTTAATCCTTTATAAAAAAATTTAAGCGTAAATATGAATTCAATTTGTGTATCTTATGTCCGACTGCCGATTTCTCTATCTGCCTGCCTTCCTGCCTCCAGCATCCGTAAATATTTTCAGAAATTTTTAAAAATGATATGTATTAATTAAGTTCACTATGGAACGTTCCCTATTTAAATTGATATGATTAGGTCCTGTACAGCTTCTTTGTGTTCAGGGACATCCAAAAAATGCCTGTCCATTATGTTTTAGGACAGATATTTTTAAAAATTACTTTTATATGACTTTCTTCTGTAAAAATTGTAAAGAAATCGGCATTTATTGTTAATATTCTAAACTCTCAGCATTGAGGAAATTCTTTATTTAAAAAAAAAAAAAAAAAAAAAAAAAAATCTAAAATAACGTTTTGAATAGAATATGATTTGATTAACCTTTAGATTTACAGGGCTACACTAAAATATTCAGATACATTAAGGGCTGCAATTAAAATACAACGGATGCATTTCCTTTTGCTTTAAGCTTTTTTAATGCTTTTCAACAATGTCTAACAGTAATTTTGAATTCTATTAGTCTATTTGCATCCTTTTTCAGTGCTTCTATCTGTTGTGTGTAACGTAGGAACAGAACGTTCTACGATAGAACAATTAGGTACAGTTGGAAAGTGTAAATAATCAATGCGTACCATATGATTTTTCGTCCTTGTTTAACCTTTTTTTTTCATACCAAATTTCTCAAAAACTCTTATTATTATATCTTATATTACTCCGAAAATAGACTGTGCATTGCTGTTTTTATATGACTCCCGTCTTTTTGCATAATAAATGGTTATCTTTAATCGCTTAAAAAGGAAACAGTTGTTTAATTTTTCTTCTGTTGTTGGTTTTGCTAAGATTTTACACTTATTTTTCATAACCTATTTCTATGTGTGTTTTACTGAATTTCTTTGTTTGTTTTGGAATTTTTGTTTACTATTATTTAAATTTTTGTTTTGAGTTCTTAGTTAAATCTTGTATATTCTATATGCGTGTAAGTATTACAATTTAGTTTCGATTTTTAATTAACGCAATTATTGTTCGCAATTATAAATATATTTTAATTATTTTTTTTAGATTTAAAATTTAATATTTTGTATTTATTATTATTTTAGTGTGACTTTACCATTACGCTGGCCCATACTCTAAAACTGCAAATCACATTTCGATTCTTTTCAAAAAAAATTCGCGATAACAGCTCCGATACCTCATGACATATCATTTTGCGTCTACTGTCAGACGATAGACTGAATATATACTCAACTGAGAAGAGAATGGCACACTAATCGCCGTCAGTCTATGTGTGATGGTTTTCATATGGTAGCGTTTCAAACGAACAGTATGTGGAAGCATGGGTAGTAGAACATACACTGTAGGTTCATTTTTCACATTGTTCGCCCATAATAAATACGTCTTGCAGCAGCTTACTTTTGTATTTGAGTTTCTTTAGCATATCAAAGTTAATCGGCCAAATTTCCGGCTGTGTTGTTTCCTTTTTTGCGAAATAATAAGTTTTTATAAGGTGCCATACAGCTAGGATGTCTTTTCGCTTGCTTTTGCTGCACATTTCACATCTAAAATGTTGCCATGGATTGAAATGATATTACAAGAGACGTTATATTCACAGGAGTAGTGTTTGTCAATTAGCATCCACATTCCAGTTTTCTGATTACACTACAAAAAAAAAAATCTTAATGATGTCAGGAGAACACATTTTCTATTTCAGTGTACTGATTTCTTTTATTCTCCTTGAAATAGTAAATGTAACAAAAACTCGTTACATGCTTCAGTTGCCTGAAGTCTGTTTTCTCTAATGCTTCATCGTCGACGAGTGTAGAAAAATACAACATTTACTAAAGTTTTTCAACACAGAGTACATCACGCATTTGTAATATATTTCTCTAAAGGATAACTTTTTTAAATAGTGACTTGAAGACACACCCACAATTTGAGTATTGTAATTTCACGGGTACATATAACGAAAACTCGTCGCCAATTGCCTAACTTCTTTCATATTTCATGTAGAGTGATCGACACGTGTTTAAAAAAATGTGTGAATGTTTCAAAAGCAGAAAATTATGCAGATTCATACACATTTTCACATGCTCTTGAAGTCGTATTTCTAACTGTAAAACTAGAAAATAGCATCAGTTCTTGAATTTTGTATACCAATATATGTTTCAACAAGACATTTGTTTTCTGGTTTTGTAGATCTTAGAAACAAATTAAGTGAGTTTCTACCCAAATGTATTCCTGAATGTAGCTCTAATTTTCCCCATCTTCGTATAATAGTACAGTTTATTTATAAAAAACAAAAATTAAATGAACACCTTTATGATTACAAATGTATTATATGTCATGTAAGTTGAGGATATTCCTTTTTTTACTTTTGTATAAGAAGTAGCTGTTAAAGTTTTAGAAAGATACTGTACTATAGAATTTTTTTTCATGTGTATAATATGGCATCACTATAAATTTTCATAATATGTATGTTCTATATAAAATATTGGTTAGATTAAAATGTTTCTTTGAAGTCTTCAAATTACCCTTAGTTAAAATCTAAAGCTCACATGAGCAAAATTAGAAAAAAATGCTATAAGGTGCCTAAAAGCGATAACCTAAACTTATTTAAAAATCAAGAGGTATATTTTAACTGATTTCCTTGGTATTTTTCATATATATGCAAACAAAAAGCCATATTTAAAACCTCGAGCTCACAGATTGCATTATAAATTTCAAAGAAATTATTTTGCTTATTCATTATACTAAAAAATTACGAATAATATTATTCATTATACTAAGAAAATTTTTAATAAAATTAAAAAACAAATATTTTTTGTTTCTCAAATTTTAAATGTCCCTTTCTTTTTTTTTTTTTTTTTTCGTTTTTCATTAAGTTATTTTATCTTTTGTATTATTTTGCATTTTTTAAAGAAAATATTTTCTACAAAAGGGCAATTGTTTACATTTTCAAACATCTTTTACAAAACATATTTGATAAGAAAATAAATAATTATTTTAAAAGCAAAAGTTCAAACAAACAAACCAACGTTTAATTTAATGGCATGAGATAAACAGAAATGACGTAATTAATTTTTGTTCGAGCATTTATTTGTTTTCTTTCACATATAATGCACAATAAAACTTACAATTTTCCGAATTTTCCTTTTCTTTGTATTCCTTAAAGAAATGAATTAAAATATAAGTTTATTTGCATTTCTTTTTAAAATATTATTGTGTCACTGAATACAATGAATTCAATTAGGAATATGTGGAAATTGTTTTACATATACGTATATATATATATATATATATATATATATATATATATATATATATATATATATATACTTACTTTCTGTTATAGCAAATAGAAGAAAGTATTGTTTTCATAAAAATTTTCCACCTTGAGTTTTCCAGAAATTTATACGTTTTGCGAGGTTTAGAACACGATTTGTCCACTTTTAGAAAATATGTGTCTGTATGTGTGCATGTGACAAAATTTTGCGACAAGTGTATTTTAGGAACTACTGCACAGAATTTCATACAAACTGGTATGTAGTTGCAGCTTGATATAAATTAGTGCCTATCAATTTTTGGTAAAGTTTATCTAGCAAGTGGCAATACTATCCCGACTTTTCTAAATTTTTAACAGGGCGGTATAGGAAAAAAAATTTGTATAAATGTCCATAAAGAGAATTATTTTTTAAGAATTATTATGAAATTAAAAATCATTATTTATAATAAAGGTAGTGAACTGAGAAAAAAAAAATTGTATATAAAGGAGTATCGATCCCCCCCCCCCCCCCCCAAGTTCGGGATTTCTTTATGGGTACCTTTCAAAAGGGCTCATAAGTACATTTTAAATGAATGGTTGAAGCATTGATCTATGATAATTTAAACTAAAATTATGGATTTTTTTTCTTTTTACTTTCTATTACCATATGTATGGTAGAGAAAGTATTGTTCTTGGGTCAGATTTTCGAAACTGATATTTTATTATATTTACACGCTTTGAAATACCCTTAATCCTAAAATCATGTTTTTAGCGGTTGGTCAGAGTATTTTTCTGTCTGTGTGCGGGTCTGTCTGTTTTTGTGTCTGGTATGAGCATATTTCAAAAACAAACAGTAGCATGAATTCCAAACTCTGTATTCTACATATGTTTCATATAGTGATGCCATACTTAACAATTCATTTATATCAAGCAAAGGGTTCGCTTACAGTGCCACCAAAACAAATTCAAATACATTACGTCAATGGGCGAAATTTCTTGTAAATACAGTGTAACATTTATAGACTGTCATAAACAAAATGGAATGAACATTTTTTTAATGCATAAAAGCATTTTTTGTATAGACTGTGTTATGGAAATCGTTTATCACTCGTTTACATGGCATACCAAAGTAGTTCGATAAATTCGGAATATACTTGGAAATATACGGCAGTATATTTCATTTCGTATAATATACTTTCAATATAAGAATAAATATAAGTACACAATGTGATACGTATACAGTTTAAAGACAATATATAGGGTCACCAAGTGTTAAGCTATACTTTCTTTCCTATTGAATGTAACTGATGCAAGTCCTTTGCTGCATTTTGCTACAGTAAGTGTTCAAATTATTAGAATTATTTTTTTTTTCGATTCAAATATATATATATATATATATTATACAAAATTATTCGAGACTTCAGACATGCAAAGAACATTTAAAAACTCACATTTTCACTATCGATTTAGTTCAGAGTGTAATTAGGGGACCAACGACAAATTGATGAAGATTACGAATTCTTTGGATCACCCTGTATCATAAAAAGCTACAAATGATATGTAACTTTACTACATTATTGCATATACTGTGTACAATATTTGTATGTTTTGGTGCGGGAATTGCGCAAATATTTAGGTGGATATTTTTTACTTTTTATTATTTACTTTTTATTATTATTTTTTTTTAATTACTTTTTTTTTTTTTTTTGACAGGTTTTTTTGCTTGTAAATAGAATAGGTCTCCATAAAATTTTACAAAACTTTCTGAACATTTGACAAAACATTAAAGAAACATTATTCTGAAACATAAATTTCACGCGTGTAATATTCGTTGAGATATGAGCATTTTTAGTAAATATTTTACCGCGCATGCGCGAACGATAGAAAATTCTTTATTGCATAGGTTAAAAGCTAAATATATTGAGCAATTTTTTTTTTCAAAAGTTCATTTGAATAGAGTAAAAATTAAGCAAATTGTAGGCAAAAGAAGGAGCTAGATTTTAGGTATTTTCGAAAAGTTGAAGTTTCATAAGGGGTATTTCCCATGCCGTGTAATTAATTTAAAGAAACATTTATTTCAATCGCATTACAATAGTTCATTTTCGTAAAAAAAGAAGGAAAAACTTATAGGATTCTAACTCAAACATATTTTTATTTATTTTCTCGAATTTGTAAATTTATAAGTTTTTTTTTTATTTTAAGTTTTCTATATTTTTGTCGCAATGACTTCAATTTCGAAGTTAGTTTCGGGAAATCTGAACATTTATTATTAAGATTAATATCTTTTTGTTTTTGCTTATTTGTTTGTTTGTTTATCACTGTACATGTTTTTCGCACGCCGCGTATTTAATTTGAAGATCCAATTATTTCAATCATGTTGCAAAAGTTCTTTTTGTGAAAAACCCTTATGAACTCACAAATCTTAGTAAATAAATGAAAGCACGTTAAAGTTACAAGCATTTAAGGGGGTTTCATAAAAAGAACTTTTGCAATGTGGTTGAAATAAATGGATCTTTAAGTTAAATACGCAGCATGTGAAAAATCGCCAATGAAATCTTAACTCTGGAAAATACTCAAAATTTGGCTCGTTCTTTTACCCACAATTTCCTTAATTTTTACTCTATTCAAATGCGCTTTTGAAAAATGTTGCTTAATATTTCTACCTTTAAACTTATGCAATAAAAAATTTCTATCTTTCACGCATGCGCAGTAAAATAATATTTACTGAAAATGCTCAATATTACACGCGTGAATTTAATGTTTCAGAATAATGTTTTTCTGATGTTTTGTCAATTTTTCAGCAATTTTTGTAAAATTTTATGGACATCCATTCTACTTATAAGCAAAAAACTTGTCAAAAAAATTAGTAATTTTTGAAAAAATATTATATCCGCCTAAATAAATGCGCAATTCTCATACCAAGACATACAAATATTGTACATAGTATGTGTAATAATCTAAGGCCCTGGAAAAAATTGAAAAGTCGATTAAATAGCCAGTTAAACTAGGATTTATGCACATTTTTCGTATGGGAAAGCAACAAAAATACAAAGTATGCAAATGATTTGTTAATTATATTATACTTTAATTTAAATCTTATTTAAATTAAACGAACTAATTCCCATATTAGATAAAAATCTTATTTGCTGATGGATAAAGGTATAAGGTCTTCGAATTTTTTAAAGGGACATGCAAATTTTCTGCAGTCTGAGGATGCAAGAAATAGAAAAGGTAACCTAAGAACGCAATTAGGTTCACTTTAGTCTTTCTCTGTGCCACTGTCATCGATGCCGAGGCAAAAAAAATTGTCCGATGCAGAACGCGGTTAAATCCTTGGAATTAAAACGAGTGGAATGAGTTTTGCTCCTATTTCCAGGTCTATCTGTTAGTCTAAAATAACAGTCAATAATTTTTTTTTTTTTAAATCTTTCAAAGTATAGTAAATACAAGCGAATGAGAAGACCAAGTGCATTTTCAAGGCGCTAAAAATCGATATTTTTTCGATGGACGGGCGATAAAAAAAAGTCTTCTTTCGAAATAGTTCGTGGTTTAAACCTACCATATACCAGCCGAACTGTCTGGAGTGTTTTACATTTCAACCTGAGAGCACAGTTCGTAAAATTACAACCTCGAAAACACTTGACAAAGATCTATAAATTAGCTCTCTTAGAACTTGCAAAAAAATATGTTTTGCTTGGAAATAAATGGAAAGGTATACTTTTCTGGATGAGAAAATTTTTATTTTGATGGGCCAGACTGCTTTAAAAAGTAATGGCATGATATTAAAGAAATAAAACCTTACTTTTCCAGGCGGCAATATGGGGGGGGGGGTTAGTAATGGTATGGGAAGCGTTTGCTGCTAATGGAATGTTAGCAATAGTTGTAATTTATACCAAAATGAATGAAAAAGCTATCTTGATATGCTGGGTGATAATTTGCTCCCAAATGATTCTCTAGTTATATCCGGTGATTGGATATTTCAGCCTATTTCCAGCATTCAGGATACTTCCAGCATACATGCTGCTTATTCATCCAAAGCTTGCTTTGAAGCAAATGAGGTCCGTCTGCTTGATTTTCCATCATGCAATCCGCATTTAAAGCCATTGGAAAATATTTGGAGCATATTTGCGCAATCTCTTTGTAAGGACATATGACAATATTGAGGGGAAGGCAAACTCATCAATGCGGTAAGGTATACATGGGAAAATATCAAAAAAGAAACTTCATCTCGACTTGATTTAACGATGACAGATCGACTGATAAAAGTCATTGAAAAAAAAAATTCAATTTGTGGGATATTTACTTTAAGTTTTCATTCACAACTCCTTGTCCTTATAATTACTTCCAAGATGAAATGCCATTAGGTTTCAAAATTGTTATTTTATGCTTTGATTATATATTACATACATTCATAACTTATGTTTATGTTTTTAATTTCATTTCTAAGAAAGAGTGGTCTTAAATTTTTCGTGTTGAACTACGTTTTATACTTTTTGTTAATATATTTTGCGACCTTATACTTTTTTCCAGAGCATTATTAAAGTTACAAGTCAATTGTAGATTTTTATTATACAAGCTGATCCAAAGTATTGGCGATTAAATTTAAAATATTTAAAAATCATTACGTCTCGTAGTTAAATTAAATTTTAATCACATTAAAAACTGAGACATATAATATGCACTAAAAATATACATTTTAAAATATTAAAAACACAAAACACAAATTTAAACGTTTCGAGCCTTTTACAGGCTCCTCATCAGTAAAAAACATCAAATGTAAATGTTGAGATGAACAACAGAATTTCATTAAGTGAGTATGACGTATTCATCAGGAACTGCGCATGCCTCATTAAGTGGCGAAAAATGTTGATTAGTGTACCAGCCCTCCAGGAAAATTCTTGATTGATAATTTAAACAATTAGACATGATCATTTTAGTACTGTTAAAATCAGGTAAATGGTCAGTTACTGATGAGGAGCCTGTAAAAGGCTCGAAACGTATAAATTTGTGTTTTGTGTTTTTAATATTTTAAAATGTATATTTTTAGTGTATATTATCTGTCTCAGTTTTTAATGTGATTAAAATTTAGTATTGGCGATCTTCTTCAATTTGTGGTTAGTCCTCTAAATGCACTGTGAATTAAATAGAAAGTGGAAAATGTGAGTTTTTAAATGTTTGTTGCATGTCTGAAGTCACGAGCCGTTTTGTCTAATATCTTTTTAGAAAATCAAAAATGTGTAAAAATTAAAAAATTGAAAAATTCTTATAATTTGAACCCCCGCCGTATGTCGACGAACACTGCTCACGAAGGAAAATTAATTTCTTATACCATACTGTAAACAATATATATATATATATATATATATATATATACTTTTTTTTTTTACTCACTGATTTTTTATATAATATCACGTTTTGGGATAAAGTCAATTTTTTAGCAGTTGATCTATATATATATATATATGTTAACAGCATAATTGAAAAACAAATAACTGTAAAAAAATCTTTCAAATTCGTTATTTTGAAGTAACATTTATCTTACCTTATTGATGTTGCGTCTTAATACTTGATCTGTCTTTATAGTATTGAAATGCAGGGTAAGAGAAAGTCATGTGAGTCACTCACCAAATTATTTAACAAAACAACAACAACAAAACCCAGCATTTTCTAATACGTTATTTATAGAATAAAATTGACCTTCTTTGGTATTTAGTGTAATACTACTTCCCTAGAATGAAAATCGTCTGCATTCATCAAGGAAAATAATTTTAACAAACTAGGAGGCTCTACATCCTGTTCGCTCCTCTCATCAGCCTTGGAATTATTTCCGGTATTAACAACTGCTGAGCTCCCCTAAGTGGTTGCTTGCCCCCCGCGCTCTCCGTATTTAAACAACTTAAAATTCTTTTTTTGGAACGCACTCAAAACTGAAACACTATTTAAGTCAGAAATGTATCTGGTTGAGAGAATTATCTGGGCTGCTTCAGACATCCAAACAAAACCAGATGTTTTTGTTCGTATCCGCCAATTCATTATCCGTCCGTTCATTGCATATAACGGTGAAAACTTTGAACTCCTCCTGTAATATTTTAAAACAGAATTATCTTATTACACAAACCAGTATTTATATGCAAAATATGTTTCAACAAAACTGGGTCTCAAGTCTTTAATTTCCTCCCACCTCCCACCATTTACTAATGATTTACTGGTATTGGGAGATTATGTAATTCTCAATTTTTTTGATGCGCTCTGACTTATTTAAAATTTGTATTTCCATTCCGTCCATTCATATAAATACAAATTTTAATTGGATGTAGATAATATCTAAAGGACTCAGAAATCCATTGGAATCCATAACTGCAAACATCTTATTAATCCTTTAATAAGCGGATGCATTTCTGGCGTTATCCCCATGTATGAGTATTATCAATTGCTCATGTGTACTCTAAATTTTTTATTATTTGGAACTCCACCTACTTATTATTATTATTTTTTATCTTATACTATCTATTATTTCACAAATCATACATTATTCGCATTAATACAAAAAGTGATTTAAATACATATATTAGAAACAGTATTGTTACTAGGTGTGTCTTTTTATGTAAACATTTGCATGAAAAAAATGTTTCTTAAGAATTCAAAATTGAAAAACCCTTCCCACATATGTTAAAATTAACAAAAAGGCACCGTATTTTTAAGGAGTTAGAATGACATTTGCAGTCATGGGTTACTTTGTAATTCTGTTTCCTTATGACGTGCTCAATCTCACCCTTAAATTTTCTCGCTGTATTTATAGGACACACTGTATACCATGTGCAAGTTTTTCTATATTTTAAAAATAAATTTGAAGATATACATAAAAATATGTATATGTTTTTAATATATAGTTTCAGTCATGTCGATAGACTTATACATAGATTTGGGGATACATATAAATTTCTTATTCTTTATTTATTTATTTTGTATGTGTGTTTAAAAATACAGGATTTATTTTAACTATATATTTAGGTTTCTGTACATGATTTGGGTCTCGTTTTATTTATAGAAATTAACTACTTAAATTAAAATTCCACAACTAATTATTCATCGGTTTGGAATTTTAATGAATTAAAATAAATTTGAAATTTTGAGTTAACTGATGTAAAATAAGTAATACACATTTATTTCGGAATTTGTTTAGTGATGAAATGTAATTTAAATCTGTCATTTGTTTATTTTGTTAATAAAAATTATTTGTTCGAAATAGACTAATATCATATTTATATGCTTCAAAGATTTTCAAATTTTATAAACAATCCAATTTCCCAAGAGAAATTTAAGAAACAAAGAGTAAATATTTTTTTTAAGAAATGCATTCATGTAATAACCAGAATTATTTGTCTCTGTTGTTTACATTTAACGCAATTACAGGTTTCAGAAATGTTTAAATATTTAAATAAAAATACACGAATGTTGTTTACAATATCAAACATAAAATTTTAATTTAATAATTAAAACTGGGTTTTTCAGAAATGCTTTTTTAAATAAACTAAAGTCAAAAACAGTTAGAGAAACTACGCCTGTAAAGAATTTTATATATTACAATAAGTGTATATTTTATTTATAAAAGCACACTTTTATTTTACTAATTTTGCTTACAAATAAAGAGAAGTAATAAATATAAAAAATTATTACCTATCAATAAAATTACGAAAATAATTTCTTGGAAATTATAGAAAGAAAATGAAAATAAAATTCCCTAAAAAATCTAATCTAATTACTACGCATATATTCTAACTAAATTCTTTTTAAAAGTTATACAAATATATTTTTTATGATTTCAGAAAACTTTAAGTATTTTTAGTGCAAATTATAATAAATAAAGGAAAAGCAGTCAGCTCTTTTTTCTTCAGACAAAAAATTGTTTGTTCTTCATACTCCTGGAAATTTAAATGCAATATTAGTCTCACTTTTTCTAAATTGTATTAATATTTTTATTCTTTAAATGTATATGTATCGCTTGAATTTTAGATTATAAACTTTTTTTAGAATTTATTATTTTAAACCAATATTTAGAGATTTATATTTTAAAACAGCGTGTCTGAATGTTCTTTGAACAAACATTTTTTAAAGAAAGATTTACTTTTTTTTTTTTTTTTTTTTTTTTTTTATAGAAAACCATTTAAGATTTTGTTAATTTCTATTTTTCCTATTTGTTTATTTGCTTCTTCAGCGGATTTATTTCCAATGGCAAAATGAACTACTCAAAATAACTTTTAGTCCAGCAGCAGTATTTACTTTCAATAAATGTTTTAAAATAAAAAAACATTTTCCTGTTGATAAGTATTGTTACCCTTTTTAACACTTTCCAATAAGGTTGAAAAGTGTTTATGACTTGGGTTTGTCTGTCTGTCTGTCTGTCCGTCCGTCTGTCTGTCTGTCTGTCTGTCTGCCTGTCCAAACTCTAACTCCCGTAAATAATGATGGAATTTCTTGAAACTGATACATGTTATTCAAGTTCACTATCGGATGTTCCCTATTGAAAATGGAGTTTATACCTCTACTGGTTTGTGTATAGGGACCCCCGAAAATATTTCAAAGCATTGTGTTCTATGAGAGGAATTTCTATAAACCATATTTTCATACCCTTACTGTACACAAAGAAATTAAAATATGTTATTCAAGTTCACTATCGGATGTTTCCTGTTTAATATGGAGTAAATACCACCACTGATTTGTGTACAGGGACACACAGAAGTATTCCAAAGCACTGCGTTTTATGAGAGATATTTCTATAAACTAAATTTTAATGACTTTACTTTGCACGAACATTTATGAAATTGAAATGTGTTATTTATAAGCAAAAGAAAATGCCTTGCATAGAATATAGCATGATTAGCATTAGATTTACAGGGTCACACAAAAAATATTCAGTTATATAAAGAGCTATTAATAAATATTTGCTAAAATTGTACTTTCGTTTACATTAAGCGTTTTTAACACTTTCTAATATTTTTAACACTTCCCAACAAGGTTGAAAGTGTTAATGACTTCGGTGTATCTGTCTGTCTGTTCGTTTGTCTGTCTGTCTGAATGTCCGCGCTCTAACTCCCGTAAATATTTGTGGAATTTCTTGAAACTGATATATGTTATTCAGGTTCACTGTCGAATGTTCCCAATCTAAAATCGAGTTTATACCTTTACTGGTTTGTATACAGGGACACTCGAAAGTATTTCAAAGCATTGTGTTCTATGAGAGGTATTTCTATAAATCATATTTTCATACCGTTACTGTACACATACTACCTTAATGAAATTGAAATATGTTATTCCAGTTCACTATGGGATGTTTCCTGTATAAAATGGGTTAAATACCACCACTGATTTATATACAGGGATACCCGAATGTATTTCAAAGCATTGTGTTCTATGAGAGGTATTTCTATAAATCATATTTTCATACCTTTACTGTACACATACTTTAATGAAATTGAAATATGCTATTCAAGTTCACTATTGGATGTTTCCTGTATAAAATGGATTAAATACAATCACTGTTTTTTATACAAGGACACTCAAAAATATTCTAAAGCATTGCGTTCAATAATAGATAGTTCTATAAATCAAATATTTATAACTTTACTTTCCACGAAGATTTAGGAAATTGAAATATGTTTTTATATGCACAAAAGAATGCTTTGCATAGAATATAGCATGATTAGGATTAGATTTACAGGGTGACACAGAAATATTCAGTTATATTAAGGGCTATTAATAAAAATTTGCTAGAATTCTACTTTCGTTTACATTAAGCGGTTTTAACACTTTCTAACATTTTTTAAGTGTGAATATGATATCAATTTGTATATCTGTCCATCTGTCTGTCTGTCTGTCTGCCCGCGCTCTAACTGCCGTAAATATTTATGGAATTTTTTGAATCTTATATATGTTATTCAAAGTCACTATGATATTCCCTATTGAAAATGGAGTTTATACTTCTACTAGTTTGTGTACAGGGACACCCGAAAGTATTTCAAAGAATTGTGTTCTATGAGAGGTATTTCTATAAACCATATTTTCACACCTTTACTGTACAATGTCTTCATGAAATTGAAATATTTTATTCACGTTTACTATTGGATGTTTCCTATGTAAAATAGATTACATACCACCACTAGTTTATGTACAGGGACACTCAAAAGTACTCCAATGCATTGCGTTCTTTGTGAGATATTTCTATAATTCAAATTTTAATAACCTTACTTTCCACGAAGTTTTAGGAAATTGAAATATGTTATTTATATGCACAAAAAAATGCTTTAAATAGAATATAGCATGGCTTTCATTAGAATTACAGTGTGACACAAAAATAATCAGTTATATTAAGAGCTAATAAAAAATTGCTAGAATTGTACTTTCGTTTGCTTAAAGCATTTTTGACTTTTTCTATCATTTTTTTACTGTGAATATAATTTCAATTTTTGTATCTGTCCGTCTGTCTGTCTCTCTGTCTGTTTTTCTGCGCTGTAATTCTCGTAAATATTTATGGAATTTCTTTAAACCGATATATTTTATTCAAGTTCACTGTCGGATCTTCCCTATTGTATATGGAGTGAATACCTCTTCTGGTGTGTGTACAGAGACACCCAAAAGTATTCGAAAGCATTGTATTCTATGAGAGGAGATTCTGTAAACCATATTTTAAAACTTTTAAGGTATAGAAACTTTAAGGAAATTTTAATATGTTATTCAATACCCTATCGGATGTTTCCTATGTAAAATAGTGTACATTTCTAACTGGTTTGTATACAGGGGCACTTGAAAGTATTTCAAAGCATTGAGTTGTATGAGAGTTATTTTTATAAACCAAATTTTAATAATTTTATTTTCCTTAAAGCTTAATGCAATTTAAATATATTATTCGTATGCTCAAAAGAGTGGCTTCTATGTAATATAGTATGGTTAGCATTAGATTTACAGGGCCACACAAAAATAATCATTTACATTAAGAGGTATTAATAAAAATTTGCTGGAATTGCACTTTTGTTTACATGAGCGTTTTAACACTTTCTTATAATTTTATTGGGAATATGATTTGTGCATCTGTCTGTCCGATTGTCTACCTTTCTATCTGTTTGTCTCCGGCTCCTATCATCCGTGAATATTTTGAGATTTTTTTTAAAAATGATACACTCATGTTCCCTGTGGAATGTTCCCTATTTAAAATATCATTAATAGGTCCTGTACAACTAGTTTGTTTACAGGGACAACAACAACAACAATAAAAAAAAAGCCAAAATATTACGTTTTAGGACAGAATTTTATATTTCAAAAACTTTCTACTACAAAAATCTTAAAAACATTGGCATGTATTATTAAGATTCTAAAATATTGTTTTGTATAGAATATGATATGATAAACTTTCAGATTTATAGGTCTACAGTAAAATATTCAGAAAGTTTAAAAGCTGTAATTATAATCTAACGGCTGCATTTTCTTTTGCGTTAAGTCTTTTTAACACTTTCCAAAATGCCTAAGAGTAATTTTAAAATCAATTAGTCTATCTGTATGTTTTTCAGTCCTTCTGTCTGTTGTGTGATAACGTAGGCAAAGAATATTAAAAGTTATTCGATACAACAAATGCGTACATTTGGAAAGTGTTACTAATCAATGCGTACTGCGTGATTTTCCTTTATTGTTTTATATATAAAACAGAACTTTTTAAACATTGGGCATTGTGATAAAAATTTCACTTATAATTTATTTTATCAAAATATTTTTAATAGTTTTCAATAAAAAGGTTTTGTAATAGCATATCTTTTTTGAAAAAATAAAAATAAAATAAAAATCCATTTTCTATAAAAACTAACGAATTCTTTTAAATGATAATTATTTATGTTGAATCTGTTACTGTGAACTTTTAGATAAATCATGTAAAGTGTTATTAACCATAGACTGCTCTATCGTCTTTAACTATTAAAGTACATGGACAGTATTTTCTAGATTTTAATATAAGTTGTGTACCATTGGAAAACACTTAATCTAGAGGCTAAAAAAACCTGGAGTGACTCGACTCGACTTTCCGAACATTGAGTAATTAACAATTTTGTAAATAAAGTAAATAAAAAAGAGTTGTTAAACAAACAAAAGAGAGAAAACCATACTAGAGTGTTTGAGTATTTTTCTCGATTTATTACACGATGTTTTATTTAACGCTACTGAACTTTGAATTCATAGATCATAATGACAAAGAATTTTTCGTTGTGTCCCTGTAAAAACCTATAAATGCTAGATTCACCAAAATGCTTATGTTTAGTGCAACAGTGATTTATAATATTCATATAAATTTTCAGCGCAATTGAATAAGGCGTTTAGATGCTATCCCACTTTTAAAAATTTGGTCCCATAGGCCATAATGATAAACCCTGTAAAAAAACTGTAAGTGCTAAATTCACCAAAATCTATACAGTTCGTGTAACTGTTACCTATAACATGTGTACCAATTTTTTGCTCAGATTAATAAAGTGTCTAGATGCTGTCGCACTTTTAAAAATTTGGCCCCATAGGCCATAATGATAAAGAATTTTTCCTGGTGTCCCTGTAAAAAACTATAAGGGCTATATTGTACTATGTGTGTATTGTACTATTGTACTTTGGTGACTTACAATATACGTACCAACTTTCAGCTTATTCGAACAAAGCGTTTAGACGCTATCGCACTTTTAAAAATTTGGCCCCATAGGCCATATTGATAAAGAATTTTTCCTGGTGTCCCTGTACAAACACTGTAAAAAAACTATAAGTGCTAGATCCCCCAAAATTAATAGGGTTCGTACTATGGTGACTTACAATATACGTACAAACTTTCAGCTTATTTTAACAAAGCGTTTAGACGCTAGCGTGTTCACTCACAGACATACACACACACATACATACACGCATACATAAATCGTCGTAAAAATAGTGAAAACGGACTCAGGGGACCTCAAAACGTATAGAAACATAAAAATCTCAAATTCGGATTTTTGACATTATTACAATACTTTCCTCACTATAGTGTTCGGAAAGTAAAAAGGCAGTGGGTTCACTCTGCAAAGACAGTGTTTCAGAATAAGAAGATATGCGCAGTTTTTTTTTTTTTTTTTTTTTTTTTGACAAAAATATATAAATGGATAAGAATAAGTGTTTGTTGATTGTAATAGCACCTATAATATAGAACATAGTACTCATGCTTACCTATTTCTGATCAACAGTACGTAACTCGTCGCTTGGATTACGGAACGAAAGATGGTGTTTAGGTTACTCCCAACAGATTCCACGAGGTCTTAGCCTTGGATAGTGTGCCGTTCTTGGTGGTCTTTCTAAGTGAATATTTACGAGAGTTTCGGAAAAAACTACAAAACCTCTCAATAACTAGAGGGATGAGCCCGAGAACTGTGGTCTAAACCGATGCTTCTCGACTACTAACTTCGAGAGTAGAACCTCTCACCCACTTTAATGTCCGGGTCTAAAGAAGGGCACAGTTAGCGACTGGATGAGAAGTTACTAATCTTATCAAGTGTAAAGAATTAAAACTATACTTGCGACACAATATTTAGGCGCACTGATTAAGGAGAGGTGGCAATCACACCTTACATTTAACACAAACTATAATTATCATAAATAGTATAATTATTTTAACATTTTCAAATATTTAAAATGTATATACACTGTTAAAAATTTCTGTAAATTTAATGTAAATATTTTTTCAGAGTCTCTGTAAATTTACAGTAATTCTTAGTTAAAAGTGAATAATCGAGATTCTCAATTTTTATTCTGTATTTTTACCTAATTTCATTATTTAATTTTTTAAATTAAAATAAAAAATGACTGTTTCTACTTTAGAAAAAGCATTCTAAGTCCGAAATATATTCTCACTAATAATTAATTAAATTAATACTAGTTGTTAAAGGGAATATATAAGATAATTTTTTTAACATCTCCGTTTATTTTTCTCTGTAATTTTACGTAAGATTTAAGATAATACATTACACAGAGTTTTCTGTTGAAATTTTTAACAGTGTAGGTTGAAGAGGGGTAAGTGTAACTTCGGTTATCACTCAATTAATTAGCTGAACTTTGACGTATTACTGCTTGTATCGGTTTGCTTGAAACTATCTTTGTTATATTTAGCATTAAGTGACTTACACAAATATAAAAATAATCAAATTATCTTCTGAAATAGTGATAGTTTTTGAAGTTCTCCGACACAGATCAGATGTAAAACATTCACATTTTGCCATTGCCGTACACATGGAGTAAATCCCATAGATTTTGGAAAAGAAATTGAGCTCTGCATATCGATTTTTAATATGACTTCATATTTATAGAAAAATGTAACGAGTGACTTTTATGTTTCCCATTGGTCACAAATTAAGAAAATTACGAATTAAATTTTTGCAAAAATTGCTTTATATTTTTTTAGTTTAATCTTTAAAGTTCAAAACACATTATTGTGGATATTTTTTTTTTTTTTTTCAAACCAAATTAGATGTGAAATGTAACTTTCAAGAAGTGAATTTTCAATACAATCTATTAAACATATAACGAAGTATATTTTAGATCGTAATTATTTTATAATTTGTTATCTATCATTTAAAAAACATATAAAACCACAATTACATTTAAAAATAAATTATTAAATCTTCATTAACTACTATCTGTATTAAAATTAAGATCTTAAACAAAAAAAATAAATATATTTCACAAATTATATAAGTATATTTCATACATGCCAAAAAGAAAATTGTCTGCCGATATTTTTCGTCAATAATACCTATCCATCAGATTAAGATCCCTCATAAATACCGGCCCACCAGCGGCCGAGCGGTTCTGCGCTCAAAGCTGGTAGATGGGAGGTGCCGGGTTCGATCCCAGGTCGCGCTTATCGACCTAGCCGTTCGGAGTTTTCCGTGGTTTTCTCCGAAACTCGCGTAAATACGGGCTAGGACCCCTTAGAAAGACCCCCACGGAGGGCATTCTCCCTATAGGCCTAGGACACATAAGGAGTCAATCGGCCTTAATCCTCCAACCAACCAACCAACCCTCATAAATACCATGATCACTATTTTGATAATATTTTATTTTGTTCTTAAAAAATATTTTAAGAAAGCTTTATATACAATAGGTCAAAATTTTCAAAATATTTTCATAACTGTGAATATACTTCAAAATTTAATGTTTGTAACTCAAAACATATTTTAACGCATAGACGCAATAAAAATGCAAATGCGAAAATACCACAACAATAATTACTATTTTAAGTAATATCTAAAATGTAATAACAATTAGACAGCTCTACATAAGTGTCAAAAATGACTTTCAAGGAAATCTGTCGCCTATTTATCACAGGCATCCGATAAAGGTCCATCATACAAACTGTTTTCAATACATTCTTTTAAATTTATCAAGAAATGTGAGAGAAATCTGTGTATTTCTAAATCAAATATCTATTATTTTAAAGTTAGTTATACACACAATAAATTGTCAAATATAAAAACATCGGGAAAGAGTTTGCAGTTTGAAATATATCAGATAACACCTGAAACTTAATAACTGCTTGACAGATTTCAATACCTGTCAAAAATGACATTCTATGAATCCCGTTTACATTTCATATATATTTCCTTTTAAATTTTATATTTCAAAACCCTCGCATTGAATTTTTGAATAAAAGTCCTTCAAAAAGGAAATATTTAAACTTGTGAATATCATCTTTAAGTTAAAGATAAGACACGATGTCAGAAAATTTAATGAAAAAAAAAAGATAATGAAAGTGAAATGTGAAAATTAAATTATTTTCTTTTTCATTACTCATATTAGATCTTCTAATATTTCAAAGTTTTTTTTTTTTTTTTTTTTTTTTTTTTAAGGGAAAAGGAAAAAATAAAAACAATTTATTTTTAAACTCTAGTAGATATTATAGTAATGATTTTTTTTCAACTCAGAAATTACACTTGAAATTTTTATTTATTTATTTTATGTATTTTAGTAGTTTTCACTGCTTTTTTTAGATAAATAAATATCGTCAAATGTTTTTAATCTTTTTGAATAATTCTTTACTTTCCAAAATTTCAAAAATAAATAAATAAATAAAATAAAATAAACTGAAGCAGGCAGCATTGTATTTTGCAATATATTATAATAAAATTTTATTTAACGAAACATTAAATAATTCTCTTAACATAATGACTTCAAACCTTTGTTTGAAAATATGGCATTCTAGATAAAAACCTACAAAAACCTACCCTACTAACTGATAATTTTCAGAGCTGTAATTATGCGTTTTGTTGTTTTACAAATTCTAAAGTCAATGTTTTAACGGTCTATCTTTTTGCATGCCAATTATCATCGTAACTTGACGACAAAAAATTGCAGGCAATTCAAATGCTGTATTTTGTCTTTCATGTGAGAAATACAATTTTTATTAAAATCCCACAATTTGTGTGATTTTAATAAAAATTATATTTCTTCCTCCCATTGTTTAATGGTGTTTTCCATTTTCTGCGGCTTATTTCTGTTGAGCTATCTACATCATAGACCAGAGATGTTTCTGCCTAAAGGTTGTCTGAGTGAGTAATGCTGGCCGGTTGTCGGCCTGGATAACTCAATTGGCAGAGCCTTGACCTTGTAAGTCAAAGATCCGGGGTTCGACTCCCGGTCCAGGCATTATTTTCACTCAGTCGGAAAAAATAAAAATTCAATAAATATGATTTTCTTCCACAGCTGTTTGTGTGATTTTAATAAAAATTGTATTTCTTTCTCCCATTGTTTAATGGTGTTTTCCATTTCCTGCGGCTTATTTCTGTTGAGCTATCTACATGATAGACCAGCGATGTTTCTGCCTAAAGGTTGTCTGAGTGAGTAATGCTGACCGGTTGTCGGCCTGGATAGCTCAATTGGTAGAGCCTTGACCTTGTAAGTCAAAGATCCGGGGTTTGACTCCCGGTCAAGGCATTATTTTCACTCAGTCGGAAAAAATAAAATTTCAATAAATATGACTTTCATATGAGGTTGCTGTTTGAAAAATTTTGTCAAGATTGACAAATTTCAAAAAGAGGTTTGGATGAAGCTTGTCTAAATAATTTGAAATAAATTTTTAAATTTAATAACAACGTTGAATTCTATGTAAACCCAGAAAAAAAATCCGCCAAAAACTTTTAAACAAAAACAACATATTTCAGGTATTTTAAATACTTCCACGTGTATTTTGAAAGGGGGAAAACGGTGTTTTTCATTAAATATTCAGTATTTTTTAAAGGTTTTATGCAGGTTTATTACAGGAAGTCGGAAATAGCTGCACTATACCTGCAATTTTCCTAAAGATTTTCTTTAATAGTGTTTTGCTGATTTTTTGTTTTTTACATTCGGATGTAGGTACAAAACTGAAATGGTGGTAGAGGGGATCTAGCACCTCTCACGCAGAATTATTTGAAAATAATACTGTTCCTAAATCTATATTAAATTCTTTTTAATGAAGGTTTATTTATATTACTTGTTATCTATCTCTTCAATCTGTAATCTGTTTTTATAGTATTGAAATGCCATCTCAGAGAAAGTCTTCTAAGCGCCACACCAGATTTCTTTCTACATATTTTCTATTTATCTTTATATCTTATTTATCTTTCTATTTTATTTTTAACCATGCATATAGTTTTATTTTTAACTGTGCATTTAATTTAAAATCATGCATAAAGTTTTACTTTCTTTCTTCTCGATAATTTTTTTATACTGAAACTTTTTATGTGTTATTCTGATTTATTATTATTATTATTATTATTATATTATCATTCGTTTCAGAACCTAAATTTATTTTTATTTTTTATTTCAATGTGTTGTATTAGCTATGACGCTAGTCGCAATTTTAGTAATTCAAACTGGAATTGTTAGTTCTATGCAATTTACACCTGCTAAGAAATTTGAAGTACCTTCTGCATTTGACTTCCTCTTGAACATCCTTTTTTGAGATTTCTGAGTAGTTCTGTTATCTAGAGGGTAAAGAAGAACCCAAAATTGTTCAAAACACTTAAAAAATAATGAAAAATTTATGCATATACTAGAACCTCGCTTATCCAAGGTAATGGGGACAGAGGGTACCTCGGATAATCGAGAAGTCAGATAAAACGGACTCTGTTGTAAATCGAGAGGAAATATACGGTAAAGTTTAAAATGAATGAAAACGCAACCAATGAAGTAAAAGAATGTACTTATTACTTATTTAAATGTAATCAGTTAAAAATGCAATACAATACATGCATATATAAATTATAAAAAACAGTACTGTATAGTCAACTTTTTCAAAGTTTTTCACGCCATTTGTCGAAGACCGCCTCCACCAGCACTTGACATTTTTGTCACTACCTCGGTTAAACCGGAATTCAGTTAATCGGGAATAGGTTAACCGAAGCTCTAGTGTAATTTTAAATGTTTGGTGTCAGTACGTAACCAAAAAATGTTAAAGAGTTAAAAACTGAAAAACTAACTATAAACCCCACCCTGCCAATTTTTGTATATCTTCGATCAGTGAAATGAACTTGAAAACACATACAGTACACATATAGACATATCTCTTTATTAATGTATATTATATTTTCGAAAAGAATCTATAATTTACGAAATAAAAATAATTAATTTTTAAATCAGATACTTTTATATAAATTTTATATTTTTTTTTATTTCAGACATGCACGTTCTGTTTCTGGTAATTAAATCCTTCATGATTTTAACACAGTTCATGCAGCATACATTTATTGCAAATATTTTCATTGCCATATTTAATCAACAATACAGCTAATAAATTTATTTCTGAATCCTAAAATGGTATATTAATACTGTAGTTAGTTTCTATTAAAAATATTTGTTTAAACACAAAAACCACAAAATAAATATTTACAGATTTTTATCTAATATTCATTAGCGGCTTCTAAATGTTTCCGTCATTAGCAGAGAAAAATATTGATTTCTCGAGGCAAATTGATTTACACATTGCTTTCTTTTCTCTTTTCTATCTTGTCTGCAACTAGTTTCAATTAAAATAATTGTTTCGGAGATTGTAAGTAACTAGAAATGATTTGCGCTCATTTATCATTCGAAAATGTTATTTTAAAATATTTTATTCTAATAATTTGTAAGAAAAATATGTATAAAGAATGGTATTATATATACATATGATTGTGAAAATAGAATTATATGAAGCAAAAAAATTTGTTTCGATTTTTTTTTATTAAAAACCTATACAATCTACAGGAATGAAAGTACTCCGTTATTTTTTGCGTCTGATATTTTCTTACAAAAATTTCACTTTGTCGAATATAATAGAAATGTGGTGGCAGAAAAAGCTGACTACTTTCATCCCTAAATCTGTTTTAACGCAATTAACTTCATTCCGTTTCCTTCCTTTTAAAACTTTTATTATTTTAAAACGAGAGGACTGTTTGTTTTAGACAGCAAAAAAGTCGTCAATTTTCTACTATAGACTAACTTGAACATAGCAGGATGCCTGCCATCGCCAATTTAAATGATAATGGTTTTGTCTTACAAAGTTAAATTCTGTTTATAATAAACTTTTAACTTTACAAATTTATTTCATCTTTCTTATTAAAAAAAAAAAGAAAGAAAGAAAAGAAATAATCTGGTGTGTCACTCACATGACTTTCTCTTACCCTGAAATTTAATACTATAAATACAGGTTGCAGATTAAGAGGTAAGATAACGAGCACTGTTATGTAAACCTGTGTTAAACAATTCAAATTAGGCTTCGGAAGACTTTTATGATAATTAGTTCTGTGTGAGGGGGGCTACCGCGCACCTCAACCCCCCGTTTCATTAATGCACCTACATTTATATAGAATTTAATTCGGTTATTAAAAAATAATTCTGTTTTTAAAAAATAATTTATTAAAATTATTATTTAAAAAAATTATCTTTTATGATAATGCAGACGATTTCCATATTAGAGAAATAGTATAATACTAAATATATAAAAAAAAAAATGAATTTATTCTCAATATTACATTATTTTATTATTATTATTTTTTTTGGTTAAAAATGAAAAAAATCGATAACTTTATTTTAAATTATCGCAGATCGATGGTTCAAACATTCGTTTTAAAGGTATTGGCGAGCTCATTCGAAATATACCCATCATGAAAGTTTACTCCCATCGAGCGGGGAAGGCGAGGCTCCTACATACACAAAAATATTTTCCCAGTTGACTATCTCTATTACAAAAATTATATATTCCTTTCATATGATTTAGTGCAGTCGATAGTTGTTAAACTCTACTTACCTGCAATGTCCTCCATAGACGTAATGTATTTGAATACTTTTGAGTGTCCCTGTACACGAACCATTATCTTCATCTCAACGAAAAGCTTAGCATCCCTATAGGATACACATTTAGAATACCGAGTTTGAAATTTCTGCTACTGTTTGTTCTTATGATATGCTGATAACAGACACACAGACACACAGACAGACAGACCAGAACATGTAAGTATAACAAAAACTCACGTTCAAAAATTTGACCTTAAAACAATACTTTCTCGACCCTATGGGTAAGAGAAAGTAAAAAGCGGGGGGGGGGGGACAACGAGTTATCCCCATTTTTTGTGTATAGCAATTCGAATAACGCATGATCTCTGGCACCATTCAGTAAAAATGAAATTAAAAAACTCTCTTCCAAATCTAAATTATGCTTTCGATAGAATTTTAATTTTGTTCTCTCGTTATTTTAATTTTGCTTTTGTATTTGAAGTAAACAATTGTGAAAACTACACTTATTTTCATTAATGTTCTACTGGGCTATGATTTTACAACTTACTGTTCATAACTCATAAATGTCAGTTTTCAATATTATATCTAATTAATATATTTCGAATACACTTATACCAAACTAACGGCGACATTGCTACATCAGTTTTGTGGAGGTTGGAAAAATAAATTATCCTAGTTAAAATAGTTCGAGAAACAAAAGGTGAAAAAGTCATTAACTTTTTTAGAAGCATTAAAAAGCAAAGTGAAAATGCTGGCCAATTAATTATTGCATTTACCATAGATAAACGGTTATTTTTCATTAAAATTAAATCAGGTACTAATAAGATCAAGCCGAGGATTAAATCTAGAAATCCTTCAATATATAAAAAAAATAATGGCCCTATTACACGTGAGATTGTTGTACAATACAACAGAATGAACTTTTCCGAGTAATGGTCGAAAAGAATGATTAGGCGCTGACCTTGAAAATTTTCCTTACGCTGCTATGTTATGTTGAGTGAAATATTGGGCAAAAATGTCTCACATGATACAGCCATTAAAAATGATATATAAAACTCGAAAAGTGTTTTAATCAGAAAGTAATTTACTTGACATAGATTGTTATTTATCAAAATATGTGCCATTTAAATAAATGGAATAACAAAAATAAATATATTTCAATTTAAAATATCCGTATCTCACGAGAGATTTCGCCCGACATTTCATGCAAAGCAACTTGAGGAACTTTTACGTGTGATAATAAAAGTTGAAAATGCGCTGATTTGAAATTTTTCCCATACGCTGCTGTGTTGTGTTGGTTGAAATGTTGGGCAAGAATCTATAGATTACTATAGTTGTTTCAATATACCTTTTTCAGTCTGACAGATTTAATGAGGAGATGCACACTGCTCACCGCTCTTGGAGCGGTTTTGAGCGCTTCTTTGGTGATCTCTCCAGAAAATCCCCCGCAGTTTGAGGGACATAGAACCATTCAGCCCCGCCGCAACATTTATTGAAAAACAAAAAAGGTTAGGTACAAGTTCGCCAGAACAATGTTCTTTCGCGACAATGAGGGATGAGAAACATTATGTACTTGACAGAGTACATTGACAGTGATGATTACAATATGAAAAGAGGGTAATTTACAGGGGGTATTGAATCAGGTTTCGCCGGAATTTATCCCAGCCGATAGGTGGCGAAAGAGGTTAATGTAGAAGTGATTTTTAGCTGTAGACTTTAATTTTTTCTTTAAGATAGTCACTTTGAAAGTCTGAGTTTTAGTTTCTATTTTAGAGTCACTTTTGAGAGTCTGATATTTG
This sequence comes from Salticus scenicus, assembly GCA_963930645.1. Taxonomy (NCBI): domain Eukaryota; kingdom Metazoa; phylum Arthropoda; class Arachnida; order Araneae; family Salticidae; genus Salticus; species Salticus scenicus. The sequence continues at coordinate 81,277,535 of OZ005649.1, forward strand.
AATTGTTTTTTAGAGTCATTCTTGAAGTCTGGATTTCGAATTATTAATTTCAGAGTCTGTTGTATACAGTTAATTTTGAAAAGAAAAGTGGACTGGAAGATTCTTGAAACTGTGAAGGCGTTACTAACTTTGTAGGTACTTGGCAAGAGATTGAAGAGAAGCTGGTACTTTGTTACACTTGAATCCTGCAGTTGCAAATCTTGTTGAAGAGGTCCTCCATTTCCGAGATGAGGTCAAGGCGTGCCTGGAAGAAGTGGGTAATAACAGAAGGGGTTGGAGGAATGGAAGGAAGACTATAACTATTTGAGGATTTAACTAAGCCTTTAAAGATTTGGTGGAGGTTTGTGCATTCACACTTAGTTTTACGTTTTAAGAATTTCATTTTTAAAAAGGGATAGGAAAAATAGTTTGGAACAAATTATTAAGTAGAATAATAGAGGAAAACCTTAGTTCAGTTTGTTCTATTAGAAATGTCGCTAAGCAGATCGTAAATTCATTTCAGTTTTATTAGTAGGGAGGATCTAGTCAGAATGTTTTCCGGACAGTTGACTGGTCTTGGAGTTGGGTTCCTTAAGTGATAAGTTACAGTTAAGAGGCAGTTGAAGTAATAATATTCGGCAGTACTCTCCTCCCTACAAGGACATAGAGGCGAACGCCGGCGATGGAATCTGTGCAGATATTTTTGGAAAGGACCATGACCAGTTTAGAAGGCCGTGACCTCGGGCGTCACAGAACGTTGTCTGCTTCTGTAGTGCACTATGGCTTGCAGGCTCGAAAGACTATCACTGATGATTGCAAGAGAGTCAAAGGTGTTTCTGTTCTTTGGCCCATTGAAGAGCCCTTTCAATGGCGAAAAGCTCCGCCTGAAAGACAGAGTTGAAGTCCTCGAGTCTGCTTGCCCACTGATGTATTCAGATGTTATCCCTGAGTACACAGAACGTTGTCGCGACTGTAGATTGCTAAACGAGCAGACGAGGAGAAGCTGTTTTTAGAGCAGTTGACTAAGGTCGAGGCCACATCTTGGGCTGGGTGGATTTGCCAGTTGGGAGAGAGAGATAAGATTGGTATGCTATTAAAGTAGGTATTAGAAATTGCTTGGTTTTTAAGTTGGATGATATTGGTTTTCACGAAACAGTATTTTAATTGAAGGTGAGCGGGAGAGATTCCGGTGATGACTGCGAGGGCGTCTGTGGAGATAGTTTTATAGCCTCGCAAGATTTGAAGAATAAACATTCTTTGAATTTATTGAGTTTGGTGACTGCATCTTGTTTTAGATCCCCCCAATTACCAGCACCATAAGTAATAATTTTGTCTATGATTGAATTGTACCAAATTTTTAATAGGTTTGTTAAGATGCCCCATCTTTTGCAAACCATTTTGGCTGAATTGTGATAAATTTTCAGACATTTGATCTTGAGTTCGTTTAGGTGTGCCTCCATTTAAGGTTTTTATCTATCGTTAGTCCTAAAATTTTGAGATGGGGTACATGGTTAACGCTGACGCCATCTATCCTCATCACCGGAATCCTTTGAAGAATTCTAGGTTTTGAGAAGTTTAAAGCCTGCGTTTTTGAGGGGGAGAGCTTGAGATTATATTTCATTAATAGGATACTGAACAGAGATAGTGCCTGCCTGGCCTGATCCTCCAGATCAATCATCCTAGGGCCCAAGACCACTAGCGAAATGTCATCTGTATATGCAAAGGTGTTAAAGCCCTCTGCATTCGTTTTAGTAAGTATGTTGTTTGCTACTATGTTCCATAAAATTGGACCCACACAGGATTCCTTAGGACAGTCCTTGAATTGTGGGAGATCCTTCATGTCTGGGCCCCAGTTTATTGCAATTTTCCTGTTTGATGGGTAAGAACGGATGACTCCCTCTAAGTTTCTTGGGCAGTTGAGAGATTTTAATGAGTCGAAGATGTGTGTCCATTCGATGTCGTCGAAAGCCCCCTGTATGTCAAATGAGATCAGGTTGGTGTACCCTCTGGACACAATGTTAAAGGCGCAGGAGCTTAGAATTTCTTGAATTGCATGTTCACATGACCTGCCCTCTCTGAACCCAAATTGTGACGGAAGAAGAAGTGAGTTAGATTCTATATGGAAATTTAGTCTTGTTACTAATAACTTTTCAAGCAGTTTGCCTAGAGTTGGAAGGAGGCAGATCTGTCTGTAAGAAGAGGGTTCAGAGGGAAGATTCCCTTGCTTCAGAAAGTACACCACCTCTCCCTTGCGGAGTGTTTCTGGGAAGTAGTGGTGTTGCTGGCAGAGATTTGACAATTTATAGAAGATTTGTGGCATCGTGTTGAAGGAATGTGTGAGTATTCTGAAGTCTATGTTGTCCGGACCAGGTGCTTTTTTAGTGTTGAAACTGAATAGGGCTGACCGGACTTCAGCCTTTGAGAAGGGGTCGTACGGTGGAGCTGTGAAAGTTCGAAGTTAAGTTGTGTGAAAGTTGCTGCGAGAAAATAAGGTTGATGTAAGATATTTTAGATTGTTTTCTTTAGAGGAATGAGCTGGAGGATGTTCAAGTTTGAGCTCTGAAGGTGTGAAGAATTTATTGCTATAGAATTTTTGAGCGGTTCCAAAAGGTTTTGTTTGTAAGGTGCAAAAGTGTTTTCATGCGGAATGTTTTGCAGAGTTTATCTGTTTTTTAAATATTGCGGAATGTTGTTTGATTTTTATTTTATGTTGAGGGAGGTCTGTTGTGTTAATGTATCTTTGCTGCCGTCGGAGAGCCGTCAAGCTATTCCGCATGGAGCGAAATTGGGGAGACAAGAAGTTATACGTGTGCTGACGTCCCGACTTCTTACGTCTGAATACAGTAGCAGCTGTGGAGTGTTGAGGGGAAATTAGTGTTGTGGTGAACGTTTCCAGTTGATAAGTGTTATTAATTGCATTGATCTGCTCTGTTAGTTGTTCTGTTGAATTATTGAGGGGTTTGTTGAATTTGTGGAAGTTGTGGAAGTTGCCTCTTTTTGTTGTGAATCTTTTGTTTGAAGAGGTATTGGGTGTTGATTCAAGTATGTGATGTGGTTGTGATCAGAGCAGTTGTGAGTGTCATGTACTGACCAACTGGAGATTAGTGGGAACGTTTTGGGGTTGACTAGGGTGCAGTCTGGCCAACCGCGGGCATTTTTTTCTGGAAGGTTGGCATGCATTTGTCGATATTGGCCAGACAGAGGCTATTGACTATGATGAATTCTATGAGGCTGCCACACCTAGCATGCTCCAATGGAGAGTTCCAAAGAGGGGACAGATTGTCCTTATAGTTTGTTGGTAAATTCAGCTATGTACATTCAAGAAAATTTCCGTTTTCTAATGGCCTAGTCACGTGAGATATTTTCTCTCAACATTTCATAAAAACACAACGCAGCAGTGTATAGGAAATATTTAAGGCTTGCGATTAGTCAGCTTTTTCAGCCATCTCGTGGGCACTTTCGTCATAATGCGTTATGTAAAAAGTTGGGTGAAATCTCTCGTGCGATATAGCCAAAGAATATGTTTTATATTATAAATTGTCTCTATGATAGTAATTTCAAAAAAAATTCAAAATACATAGAAAAACTTACAAGATTTGTGAGTTTAAACGTTAACAAAAGCATTAACTTTAAATAAGTGCATTATAAATGGCAAAGTAAGTCTCTCTTTAGGATTTTTTTTTTTAATGCGTATCGAACATATTTCAAAGCACTTAATCGTATAGTTATGTCTTATTACGGTTATTTAGTAAAATTTATTTACAAAATGTATTCTATTTACAAAATGTATTTCCAGCAATAATGTACCAGTGGTAATTTTGTGATAAAGTAGTATATTGTGGTCATCACAAAATTTTCTTATGTATTTTCCTATACAAATACACGCAATGCAAATCATATATTATAACAATTAGTTACTTATCATTTAATATTATTTTATTTGGTGAATTTTCATCATAGATAAATATAATATTGTATGTAAATGGATATCAATTTTTTGCACTGGGAACATCAGAAAAATATGCTTTTTTAATGAAAAAATTCTCAATAAATTTGGTTTACATTATAAAAAATCTATGATTCCACACTCGCTTTAAAGATATTGACGAGTTCTTTTGAAATATACCCATATTGTAAATTCCATTCTCCTGTGGTTAATACTCCCAGACAGATGAAGCAATGTCCCTTCGAATTTTTTTTTTTTTTTTTTTTTTTTTTTGGTTGACTACTATTACTGTTATAAATATATATATATTTATTTATTTACGCCATATTAAAAATCTAATAATACTAATTATCATTATGTATACTTATACTACATTATGTCCTATACTGCTGTAATAAAAACTGAGAAAAAATTTAACGGTAGCGCCTCTTGTTAAAAGATAGGTCCTGAAATGTAATAAGTACTGTTCAGCACCAATACATATATATATATATATATAGCCTAGTAAAAAAAAAAAAAGAAAGAAAGAAAGAAAGAAAGAAAAAAAATGAATGTGTGAACTATATGAATTTCACATTTTTTATTCCAAATGTAAGAGTGTGAGGTTGAGACGTTAGAACGTCACCACAGTTGTTTCAATTAAGCTGGATCCAGCAAAGTAGGAAGTGGGGACGGTTAAAATCACTCCGTCGCCAGTGGCTCGGTGACGGTTGAGGTCGAGATAGTTTTGTGTCGGCAGGGTGCTGCATTAAAAGACTTAGATTTTGAATATTAGTTAAATTAGAAGTGATTTTTAAAAGTACGGATTGAAATGTAGTGAAAGGAGGGTGTAGGTAGAAGTATAAAAACAGAGATGGTTTTAGTAGATGGTGTGGATGTTGGAGGATCGATAGTGGATGTTGAAGGATATTATAGCGAATGTGATGATTCTTATTTTGGTGAATATCGAAAGTAGAGTAGAGTAGATTTAGTGGTGAAGTTAAGTAGTAATGAGTGTCGGTGTGAGTAGCTACTAGTTTTCGGAAAGTTCAAGCTGGGATAGAAGGGAATCCTCTGTCCCATAGTGAAGCCGTAGTATTGCAGTAAGAGTGCGACCGTCTCTACACTTTCGACTATCTGCTGTGGTGAGATATTTAAGATTATCCACTTAAATTGTTGGTTCATATATTTTGATTAAGTAAAACGCTGGCTGAGCTAAGCTTTAGTACCAGGCCGCCCTCCCATTAATCTGTTCAAATAAACTTTAGTTATTGTTATTTAAAGTCTTGTGTTCTCTTAGTAATCTAAGTATTTAAGTTAAGATGGAGTTTGCAGGACCGCAAACTCCACAGTGGCGCCCAACTCAGTTCGACATCCCCCCCCACTCGGGTTTGTTTTACTGGTTCAGACAATGTACTTAAATTTTTTGAAGATCTTAAACAGTATTTTGATATATGTAAAATTGACGAGGATGATAAATTTAATTTATTAAAATACTCCTTAAAAGGAGATGCTAAAATCTGGTATGACACCATTGCCTCTAGCGCTCTAGGCCAAAATCCTACGCATGAGGATTTGAAGCTCAAAATTAAAAATTCATTCTCCTCTATTGTGGATGAAACCAAACTCCGTCAAGAACTTTATACGACAAAGATGTCGTTTTATGACAAACCCACCACATTTTTATTACGCAAATTCGACATTATAAAGCAGCTGGATTTAGTTTTATCTTTTGCCGCAGCAATGGAAATTATAACCCCGCTATTGACTATTCCAATTCAAGATTTTCTTGATCTGAAACCTGTCACTTCTTACGACAGCCTGTTTCAAACTTTAGCCAAATACCAAGAACGACACCCTCCAAGGACGGAAAACACCTTTAATCGCCAACGGGGTAATGGAAATATGCAAAATTCTAGGCGTGAAAATTTCACCCCCCCCTCAAAATTTCAATCGCTATCAACAAGAACGTCAATCGCCGCAGCCAAGGCGTAATAACTTTCAAAATTCTCGGAACGATCGTTCTAATAAAAATCAGTCTCAAAACTTTTCTCGAGCTGATAGAAATAACAGAAATTTCCGTAACTCTCGTAATAACCAGAGTCGTCAATTAAACCAAGTAAGTGGCTCTTGTGAGGAGGGTCAACAGCCACTGAATAACTCAACCACCTCCATATGTTTAGACACAATTTGTATCAGTCCGGTGAACCTACCTAATTTGAATGCAATAATTCATGATACTTTCATACCTACTTATTGGGACACTGGTGCTGAACGTTCCTTTCTAGCACATGAAACTTATAAAAAGTATTTTGACTTTAAACCTTTAAAGCGGACAAATTTAAATATTACAACGGCTCAAGGCAAGTCCTGTGTTAATAGAGGCGAAGTCAGCCTGAATGTTAAAATTCATAATTTAAGTGTTAATTGGCCTTTTTACGTCATCGACAATCTTCAGCATCCCTGCATTATAGGGTTAGATTTTATGAAAGCAAATAATGTTGAAATTAATTTTGCCAATAAATCTTTACATATTGATGATTCTAAGTCAAATTCTAAACCTGTCGAGCCGACAGAGTTAATTGTTAATTTAGAGGAAAGTGCACTCACTCATATTGAAAAAATTGATTTTGTTAGTTTTCTTAATCAGTTTAAACAGTTATTTTCTGAGACACCTGGCTTAACCCATGTTGTTTGCCATGAAATCGACACTGGAACTAATAAACCAGTCTTTAGTAAGCCTTATCGTTATGATCAAGCCAAACAAGATATTATAAATTGGCATATCGATAAAATGTTGCAAAATGATATTATTATGCCTGTAACTTCTCCGTACGCATCTCCTGTTGTTTTATGTCGTAAGAAAAATGGTAAACCTATTAGTGACCCTGAGGCATGGAGATTTGCAATCGATTATCGTAGGCTAAATTCTATTACACAATATCCTCAGTATCCCTTGCCTATAATTGATGATTTGTTAGCACATATAACAACGACAAATTTTATGTCTACTCTCGATCTGACATCGGGTTATTTTCAAATTGCAATGAAACCCGCTGATATATCAAAAACAGCGTTTATAACTAAAAATGGCACGTTTGGTTTTAAACGAATGCCTTTCGGATGTTCAGGGGCTGTAGCGACATTCCAAAAAGCCATGGAAACTATTCTTAAACCTGTTTTGAATAAATTTGTACATGTTTATCTCGATGATATAATAATCACGTCCTCATCTTACAATGAGCATTTAGATCATTTAAAAACAGTTTTTACTCTACTGCAAAATGCAGGATTAACTTTAAATTCCTCTAAGTGCCATTTTGCACGACAGGAAATTAAGTACCTAGGCGTCAAAATAACGCCTGCTGGTATTTCTGTAGATAATGAAAAAGTTCAGCCAGTTTTAAAAATGCCCCCTCCTACAACTTCCAAACAAGTTTCGAGATTTCTAGGCATGTGTGCTTGGAATGGGAAATTTATACCTAATTTTGCTCGCATATGCGAGCCCCTCTTTAAACTCAAAAGGAAAAGAGTTAAATTTCACTGGTCAAATGAAGCACAAGAAGCATTTGATAAGTTAAAAACTATACTTAGCGCTCCTCCTGTACTAGCTCATCCTAATTATAATATTAAATTTCAAGTAGCTACTGATGCTTCTTCGTACGGCATTGGTGCCGTTTTAAGCCAAGAAGGCCGCCCAATAGCATATGCGTCCCGTACGCTTAACACTGCAGAAAGAAATTATCCAGTAACTGAACGTGAATGTTTAGCAGTGCTTTGGGGACTGCAAAAATTTCGTTTATATTTTACGCAACTTCCAGTAACAGTTGTTACGGATCATGCGGCATTAACTCGGTTAACAACTGGAAAGAATCTCTCCCCTCGCATAATTCGATGGACTCTTGAGTTATCTAACTTTAATATAAACATCGAACACCGACCTGGTTCTGACAATATCGTAGCTGATGTTCTTTCACGTACTACTCAAACTCAAGAAAATAAGATTGAATCTAATCTTACAAATCAATCCCTTGCTTTAAATGAAAAGAATGATCAGTTAAATTCTACTGTTAAAGCCTCATATATTCATCATTCGCATTTCAAGGCTGAACCGGTTCAATCCGAAATATTAGTAGACGTGACTGAAACTCGTGTAAAGGAAATTGAAAGTGAACAAGTTAACCCATGTGCTTCTACAGATCTAGTCACTACTTTAAACAATAAATTCGTATCTGATCAGGAAAAAGTAGCTTTAGCGCTTATGCCAGCATCTGTGTTAAATTCGAGAGATCAATTAATCCAAGAACAAAAAAATGATCCCGAATTTGGATTAATCTATAAGTATTTAGAAGATCCTGAGTCAGTTTCATTAATTGAATCAGCCATTGCCTTAAACTGGTCCCAATCTTTTTCTTTAATCGATGGCTTGCTTTTTTATTCAAAATTATTATCATCTTATGGCGAATTACGAGTTGTAATTCCCCAATCTCTTCGTCAAGCCATCCTATTTGAGTTTCATGACTCTCCAATTTCGGGGCACTTTGGCATTATGAAAACTTATAAAAAGCTCAAAGATGCCTGTTACTTTCCTAAAATGAGGAAGTTTGTTAATGAATATGTTTAGAGTTGTCGCTTGTGCCAGCAATATAATTATAAAAATGTAAAGCCGGCCGGTAAATTAATTCCTATTAAAGTTGATTTTCCAAATCAAATTCTTGGACTCGACTTAATCGGTCCTTACCCCCACTCTAAACCAAATAGATTTCGTTATGTGTTAGTTATGGTGGATTATTTTAGTAAATGGGTTGAATTTGTACCTTTACGTAAAGCTTCGGCACAAGCAGTGGCCACTGCCTTCTTTAATAATTATATTTCTCGTTACGGCGCCCCCCTTCAAATTGTAACGGACCATGGTCCTCAATTTATAAGTAATGTTTTTATGGCACTTTGCGATACACTCGAAATTAAACATGTCTTCACGGTTCCATATCGGCCGCAAGCTAATCAGGCCGAACGTGTTAATAGAACATTAATCAATATGATTGCGACGTTCATTGGTCAAAATCATGAAAATTGGGATCAGTTTCTCTATCATTTTGGCTATGCGATTCGTACAGCGGTAAGTGATGCAACAGGAAAAACTCCCGCTGAATTGTTTTTGGGCAGAAAGATTCTGACCCCCTTTCAAAAACTGGTATTAGTACAGCAAAACGCATCTCAATTTATTACGCGAAATATTGAAGAATTGCTACCAGAAGTTCAGAGAAATTTGAGAAAAGCTCAAGAGCAGCAAGCTCTATATTATAACTTAAAACGTAGAATTTTAGAAGTAAAAGTGGGAGATAAAATACTCCTAGAATCACATTTTCTTAGCTCTAAAAAGTATTCTAAAGTAGCTAAATTTGGGCCAAAATTCATTGGGCCTTTCTCTGTTTTAAAGGTAGAACATAATAATCTGACAATCGATTTTAACGGCACCCCAACTACAATAAATGTTGACCAGATACGCATTTTTAAAGAGCGCACTCAATCATATACTGAAACTCTTGATAGTGATAGCGTGCCAGGTTCAAACCCACCTGACGAACAGTCCGTCCTTACGCCTAACCTCACTCCCCAGCCTAGTGCTCCTGATTCCTGTACAGCAGATGAACTACCTACTCATACAACACCCGAACAATCTGTTCAGGGCACTTCCGCTGACCAATCTAGTGTTAGCAGACCCGTCGCACAAAAGCGAGCTCGTAGTGGGTCATCAAACCATTCTAATGTGAAATTTCCTAGGCAAACCGGTCGCAAACGCGACTATTCTTTTACTAATGGCTCTTTTATACCACAGATTAAAAAGAAAAATGCTTGGAACAAGGGTTTAAAACGCCCACAAGCCCCCTCCTCAAAGTCCTCTGGAACGCATCGTCCACAGAAGGTACTAGCAGTTCCAGATTCAGTGCACAGCGACTCCTTCCGACCCAGGAGAAAGGCAAGGGTTCGAAAAAGACCTCCACCCTCTTCATCAGCTAGCGGACGGCACATGGAGAAATTCCTAGCAGCTCCTGACTCGATCGGCAAAGACGAGTTCTCTTCACACCACCGATTCAATACTCGGCGTCAAGACAGACTCAGACAACAGGCTCAGCCATATGAATCACCTGCCGAACAAGCCTTTGTACAAGCCTTTTGGGATAGCCCTAGACCCCGGTCTGAAAGCCTGCAACCCTGTGGCCTAGCTGACGAGCACATCCACCAAGACCTCTAACCTTGCTGAAGTTACAGCTGCAAATTCACATCAGGTGATAATGTTCATATTTTTTTTTCTATTACAAGTGCATTTCTGTCAGAGCTGTACAAAATGTTCGACGTACCTTGAAGCCTTTTTGGGACTTTATATTTTAAGAACTCTTACGAAAGTTATGGACTTTCCCAAACTAAAAATACAAAATTTAACTTAGCCATGAACTTTCAAATCAAAATTAATGTTCTGCTTCAATGTCAACATTTTTGTTCTCTCTTAAATATCTATTTTATGTATGTATTAAGTCTTTTACCTTGTAGCCATCTCCTGCAGAAAGCTGGTAATATAAACTGTTTTTTTGGCCCCTTTGTAAATTCCCCCCCCCCCCTTTTTCTCTTGTATTTTTATAAATGATGTATTTATAAACTGCATATTTGTATTTGTAAAACTTTTGAATATTTGGCTAAAAGTTTATCTGTATGTACTTTTAGAGGGGGTAAAATGTTTTTTTTAGCTATAAGCATAAAAGTCGTGTTTAACTATATAACATTAAAAAGACTAACTACTCAGTTTTTTCCGCTTATGCTTTAGCTAAGGAGGGAGAAATATTTCTGTATGTAACCTATCTATTATGTTAATAGAGACAAACATGTCTCAGTTTCTTCCAGAGAGGAATTCTAAGTATTTTTTTTTTTTTTACTATGCATACTGTAAAAGTTTTTCCCATTTCAGACACACTCTGATGGACTATTCCTCTTAATCTGATGTTAAAAGTATTTTTATCTGAAGTGAAAGATCTCTTAATTTGATGTCAAAAAGTTCTTTTTTCTGGATGTGGACAGCCTGCCCATTCCGACGTCTGCTCTAGTATGAAGAAAGTTCATCCTATTCTTCGTTTAGTCATCTCCCTTGCAGACGTAACGCTCCAGATACCAGTCCAGCCAGTACACTCCTACTAATAAAGATTTTCTCATGTTTTTCTTTAAAAAGAACAATTATTCTTGTGATTATAACAAACTTTAAATGTCGCATTTGTCCCAAGCGACTTACTATGTAAAGACACGCAACATCAAGTTTGAATTTAATATATTGCCTTCCTGGCCTAACAGGGAGACGTGTGTAAATCCTACTGTAAGCCTGGTTTTAGCTCAGTCAGAGTCCCGGAGTTCTCGGGGTAAATGTACGCCTTTTATTTAAAATTTAAAATTAATATTTTTGCGTCCCCGAGTTTTCGCTCAGGGATTTAACAAATTTATAAGTTTTTCTCACCCGGTTAAAATTTAACTGACGGCTGCACTCACACTTCAGAGATTTGAGATAGCTAGATATGGAATGCAGTTATTTAAATTTAATCGATCAAACCCGTTGGGGATTTTCCCGACTAAATTTTTTTCTTGGAGGGGGACTGTGAGGTTGAGACGTTAGAACGTCACCACAGTTGTTTCAATTAAGCTGAATCCAGCAAAGTAGGAAGTGGGGACGGTTAAAATCACTCCGTCGCCAGTGGCTCGGTGACGGTTGAGGTCGAGATAGTTTTGTGTCGGCAGGGTGCTGCATTAAAAGACTTAGATTTTGAATATTAGTTAAATTAGAAGTGATTTTTAAAAGTACGGATTGAAATGTAGTGAAAGGGGGGTGTAGGAAGAAGTATAAAAACAGAGATGGTTTTAGTAGATGGTGTGGATGTTGGAGGATCGATAGTGGATGTTGAAGGATATTATAGCGAATGTGATGATTCTTATTTTGGTGAATATCGAAAGTAGAGTAGAGTAGATTTAGTGGTGAAGTTAAGTAGTAATGAGTGTCGGTGTGAGTAGCTACTAGTTTTCGGAAAGTTCAAGCTGGAATAGAAGGGAATCCTCTGTCCCATAGTGAAGCCGTAGTATTGGAGTAAGAGTGCGACCGTCTCTACACTTTCGACTATCTGCTGTGGTGAGATATTTAAGATTATCCACTTAAATTGTTGGTTCATATATTTTGATTAAGTAAAACGCTGGCTGAGCTAAGCTTTAGTACCAGGCCGCCCTCCCATTAATCTGCTCAAATAAACTTTAGTTATTGTTATTTAAAGTCTTGTGTTCTCTTAGTAATCTAAGTATTTAAGTTAAGATGGAGTTTGCAGGAGCGCAAACTCCACAAGAGAGATGATAAATAAAAAAATAATATTCGCAGTATTGAATGAAAGCGGCGTAATCTTTAACAATGCTTCCAAGCAATGAAAGTGCATGAAAAATGAGCAATTTCTATTACATTATTTCAGAAAATCAGAAATAAAGTATATCATGGAAAAGGTGCGTTGTTGATATTTGTCTTCTAAAACTGTGTATTTGTGAATTCATACTATAAATCTTCAAAGGAAGATACACGACTTTAAAAAAGAAAAAAATATCTGGATTGTATTTCATAAAATGTGAAATTAAAATTGCGAATATAAAATAATGGGGAAAAATCAAAAGGAATAGCAAATTGATATCGTAAACAAGAGGAAACTATTTCATTTTTACATACGACCTCTCTCTCCTCTCAACTCCACTCCAAAAAACTTGATACGTAATGGAACAATTCAAGTGGTATAATTAAGCTTAGTATATTTAAATTTCTCGAAAACGAGCATTACTTTTACAAGAAAAGTTTGAATGCCGGCTAAATGGACTAAAATGTTCTCGAATTAAATATATTCTTGTTTTATATATATAGAAGAATGTAATAAACACTACAAGCACCATTTGTAATCGGAAACCATTGTAAATATTATTACATATTTCAGTTTCACGGTGATCCTAGCATTTGCAAGATGTTTAAAACAGTTCAAGTTGACTAAACGATGTTACCTTTTAACATTGTTGGAAAATGATAAAAAGTGCATTTGGCTTAGTTATTAAGTGCATTTGGTTCGTTAATAAATGTGTACAATGTAAAAAATCTTTACATATACCGTTGTAATACAAAAACAATATGATGTGACAAGCATGGAACTTTTTTTTTTATATTTTCATATACAACTTCAGTAGTACATATTATTTAATAAAATCATTATCTATGTAATAATTTTCCCATAATGAATGCGGACGACTTTCATTACAGGAAAGCATGACACTAAACATCCCTCCCCCCCCCCCCAAAAAAAAAAATATATATATATAATTTTATGCTATGCAGAAATTATCTTACGAAATGCGTTCATATACATATATTAGGTAAACCATTCGTTTAAAAGGTATTGATTTCTTTTGAAAGACGCCCGTTTTAAAAAAATTCACCCACCAGGCGCTATTCCCCTCCCCTTTCCTATTAAAAGAAGCGCTGCCCAGGTGTGCATTTTTTTTTTCCTGGTTGAATATTTTTATTATATATATATATATATATATATATATATATATATATATATATATACTGATATTGTAAGTTTACACTGAAGAGTAAAAAGGGATTATTATTCTGGATTATTATAACCTATAAAGTTATACTAAAAATTACGAATATATGAAATCACAAGACCACCTGCTTCGCGATTATTCTAATAAGCCCTAAAAGTAATAAGCTTTAATTTACATCTTCGACTAACTAAATACCAAGTATGGCTAAATACCTTTCATCGGTTGCTGAGATACGGCGTTCAAATTATGCTTGATACATACACAGACACAGGCAGATATTTTATTAAAATGATGAAATAGTGTTCAGGGCATCTCAAAACATGTAAATCCGTCAAAAACCTGTCAAATATTTTGACGAATTCAAACCTTTATTCTTATGTCTATAGAAGAAAGTAAAAATCATGTTTCTTAATTAGCTGTTGATAAGCTTTTTAACATAAACATCACAGATAATAAACAAATTAATTTTTCTACTATTAATAAGTAATAAATTTCATTAGCAAGTGAAAACAGCTTTTAAAAAATTTAACGGATATACACTCACTACGAATAATATTCACGAATATTATTCAATGTAAAAATAAAAGAAAATGTTTGTTTAACCCAATAATTTATTATCGAATTTTTTAATATTTTGGACAAATACAAAGAAACCAACCCCCCAAAAAATTGTTCATCAAAATTAATTTAAAAATGATTATTTTTGTTTATTCATAATAAAATTATTATGGTCGTTATTAAAAATAGCTATAAAGCTATTTCTTATTATTGAAATTTTATATTTATAATAAATTTTTGTTTTTTGAAACGGATATTTATTTTTTATTATATTCTTCTATATTCAATAGAAGAAAAGTTTGGTTTTGAAAAACTTTCTTCTTCCTATTTTAAAGGGATTTTTATGTTTGAGAGATCAAAACATAATTCAGACCCTCTATAGAAAATGTCTTTGTGTGTATGTTTGTATGTAACAAAAATTGTGTGGCAAAAAATTGGGTTGCTTAAGAACTAATGCATACAATTTCATATAAATTTATATGTGTTAAAATTAGTGTCATTCAACATTTGGTTAAAATTTTCCGACAGGGGACGTTGCTATGTTGTCTTATCATAATTTTTAAGCAGTGTGTGATAGAATTTCATAAAAATGTACACAAGAAAAATTAAATTTAACAGACCACTCTGAAAAACTAAGAATTAATTAGAAAAGTAATAGTAAACTAGGAAATAATTTTTTGCATAAAGGAGCGTCGCTTCTCACCTGTTGTAGTAGTAACCCTAGGCAGTGTCAATTTTCAATATAAGTATTTTTCAAAAGAACACGTCAATGCTTTAAAAATAAAAGGTATATCCATAAACCTGTGATAATATAAAACAATGTTATCGATTTTTTATTTTATTTTATTTTTCCATTAAAAATGTAACTAAATAGCAATTCATCAAATGTTGTCTATACAGCACAAACCTATCTTTATTCTCACATTCAGTTTTTATTTCTTGACATGAAAATTCGTTTTTTTTTTCATCATGGACAGTATTTTTACATAGTGGGGAGTGGCCTCCTTTCGTCTTTAAAAATATTGATATATCTTTTCACACAATAAAAACTCGTGATTAGAGCATTTTCTTATTTGCTTCTTGTTACACTTCGGGGGGGGGGGGGGGGGGTCCGGCAAAACCATTGCTAAATGAATGACAGTATTTTTTATATAGTGGTGAGCGGCCTCCTTCCGTCTTTAAAAATATTGATATTTCTTTTCACACAATAAAGGCTCGCGTGATTTGATCATTTTCTTATTTACTTCTTCTTACAATTTTGGAGACGATCCGGCAAAACTATTCCTATAAAAATTAATTCCTCTGTTGTTGTGTGCAGTTCACTGATCACTTTGGCGAGAAATCCACGAACCTCGGCATACTTAACTTCTGAGGAGGATCACTAATGATTTACAGATGTTCTCACTCAGCTCGTCTTTTACAATAAATAAATAAGTGATAATTTTAAGTAAATAATTAATACTGTCTGAATTTTTATTTAAAAAAAATATATAGAAGAAAATTTTTCTACTATTAAATTATTTTGTTACTAAGAAATACTTGCTTTTAAACGACGTCAAATGCATATTATGCTTTTTTAACATACAGATATTTATTTATTTTTTAATTTAAATAACGCATACAATAAAAAAATATGACTACAGCAGTCACTTTTTTTTCAGTTAATTATCATTTTTTCAGTAACTTTTACTGAATGTATATCTCTTACGGATAAGCTACTGCAGTGATAAGCATGATTGCCAAGTATTTAGTATTATGAGTCACGTTAGCCGATAAACTACTGTAACAGTCCCTTAAAGTATTAGATTAGTTGTCTTCATCATCCATTTATAGAGAGCAGTAAAACAACAATTTAAACTTGTATTATTCTTTTCCTCTAGAAATAAATACTATTTAAAAAAAAACTACTTTTAAGAAATTTTAGTTATGTTAAAATTCAAATGTAAGAGATCTTATTTATAAATGCAATGTAATTGAAAGTGATGAATTATGTTTAAACAATTATAGAATTATTTTAAATCTTATGCCTAATACTTAAGTTTTTTCAATGCAAAGAGAATAAATAAAGTGAAGTATGCGTGAGAACATACATAAACTCTAATATCATTCATTTGTAAGAGTTTTTAAGAATCAAAATTTAAAATAAATATTTTAAGAAAAATTTTATTATTTTTTTTTCTTTTATAATTTAGTAAATAACTACGATATTACTTTATTTTCTAAAAATAAATAAATAACAATAATACTTTTACATCATTATAAAAATAATTAGTACTCGTATGTTAAGATTCACGATAAAAAGAGAATGTAATCATTTTTACAACAATCAGTGCTTATTAAAATAAATTATCTGCTATATTTATATACCATACTAAATAAGATTTTTCACATATAAGAAGCAAGAGAAGTTACTATAATTGAAATGTATATATATATTCCATAAAATTTAAGAAAGTTATTTTATTGAATATACAGAAACAAGATGTCTAACTTTACATGGTTGTGATTGCAGATTAGCACATAAATTTCGTTTGTAGATTTATAGCGAAATTTTACTCACTAATGCTAAATAGACCGGGACCTGCGTTTTAAAATTAATTTTAAGTCACTACGTAAATCCGGTCATGAACTTAGATTTGATTCCGTCCTTTGTCAATTAAAAACCAGAAATACTTATTTTTAATTTAAAAAAAAAAAAATGGCATAGGTGGACCCTGCTCAGTTCCCCGTCATATGTATGTTCTCATAAATTTCTTGTACAGGACATATTATATTCATGTTAAATGAAATGAATTGGACCAAACGCTTGACACAGTGACAGAACGAAATCCTCGCCTAATATGCTACTCACCATTTAGTTCGATATATTTATCTTATTCTAATCTATTAATTCATTTCATTGGAATCAATTTCGTAGTTTACTTTCATGCAAAAATTCCAAAAATGCATATTTATATGAAATATCGCCCCATTTTGCTATGTTGATAAAATCTTAAATTTCGAATAACTTACGAAATTTTCCTATTAGATTATTTGTAGTCAATCATGTTCATACAAGTATCATAAATGTCATTTTGAAATTGTCTGATATATTTATGAACCTCAAAATGAACGTTTATACTCGATTTTGCCTTATTCTGCTACTTTAAGTAAATCGTAAATTCCAAATAACTTACGAATTTTTTAAATTAGAAAATTCATACTCAATGGTATTTATGTCAGTATCCTAAATAATATTTCAAAAGTGGTCTGACATCTTTATGATGAAAATATCCCTTAAAATTTACGTTTATGTGAAATTTTCTCCTATTCTGCCATGTTAAGAAATTTGCAAATATCCAATAACTTGGGAAATTTTTAAAGTAGCATCTTTATAGTAACTGATGTTCATTACGGAATCACAACTGATATTTTAAAACTGGTCTGACATTTTTACAGCAAAAATGTTTCATTTAATGCAAGTTTAAGTGAAATTTTGCCCTATACTTCCATGTTAAGAAAATCGTAAATTTCAAATAACTTACGAAGTTTTTTAATTCGAATGTTGCAAATAAATAGAGTTCTTGCCAGTTTCGAAAGTAATATTTTAAAATTGATCTGACCTCTCTGCGACAAGTTGTTCTTGAGACATCGTGTACACAGACTAACATAGTAACGGACTAACAAACTAACAGACACCCTACAGACGAACACCATACAAATTTTGTCATTTTCGGAATCCTCACACCTGAAAACGTGTAAAAAAGTTAAAAAAAAAAAAAAAAAAAAAAAAAAAAAAACCGAGGTCTAAAATTTTCACGATTACCTAAGTTCCCCATACCTATAGTGTGATGGGGAACTAATACGTATTTAATTGGGTGTGCTAATTTTTCTTCTATTTAAAGATCATTATCCGAGACGTTCTATTCTATTGAATATTTGTCGATCAAATAATTGCTATCAAAAAACAGCAACAGCTTAATTTTTGAACATTTCTTAATTTTGGCATATTTTGTGGTGAAATTATGCTATTGCTTACTTATTACAAAAGCTACGTGTAGGATATTTGACATTTTTATAATATAGAATAGAAGAATAAAATGCAAGGATTACTAGGTTGGTTTAAATTAATTTTATCCATCTATACAGAAGGCACATGTGAGATGATTATTTCAGTATTTTCCTTAAATAATCTAATCTGTATGTTTTATTTCGATTAAAAAGTCTGGCTTCTAAGCGTGGCTAAACATTTACCCGCATTTTATTATATTTTAACCACTATCGTCACTAAAAAATATGTTTTTACTATTTTGATACTAAAACTTGTGTAAACATTACATAAATAATATTATAGTTTTAAAAAATTAAAGAACACGCTTTTATAGAAATGTGAACTAAAAAGCACAAAATATCTGTCTTAGTATTAAAATGCAGGGTAAGAGAAAATCGTGTGAGTGACACACCATAATATTTACATACATTTAAATTTTTAAATAAAATAATTTAGAATTAAACAAAAACCATTTTTAAAAAATCTCCCCTGACTGGGCTCGAACGCTAGACCTTTAAGTTCGTAGCGCGGAGCTTTACCTCACAGCCACAGCGTTCACGTAGGGAAAGTCTTTTTTTTACAATATAGATTTTTTCTTTGTTCCCAGAGCTGTTACAAACATACATTGATACATACAAACATGCATATAAACATACATACAGGTGAAGCTAATAAAAGCGTGTTAAAAAGAATGATTTTTAAATTATGGTGACAATATAAAAAAAATAAAAGTAAAATTTTAGAAATGCTGCGAGACCTCTATAGTTCTTATAGAACATTATTTCTATTATATTATTCTGTTCCTAAAACGAACTTCTTCTTTATATTTAGCAAAATTTGGTGATAATTTCATATGTGTTATATACAGTTTGCTTTGATAACACGCGTACAATATATTCTATGTTATATCATTTAAAATAAAACAATATCGAAGCGGCTTTTTTTTTTCTTTACTAAAATATTGTGCCCAAAATTTTGTATTTCAGATTCTGGTATTCCTTTCAAAATCAGAGTATAAATTATACACACTCTTTACGTGCAATGCATGTACGAAACCGTATGTACGATGCCTAATGCTTTATACAGTACTAAATCCTGACGTTTTCTGGCTCACACATTATTATTTCTTAAAGGAAACTTTCTTTAATTGTCTAATTTTGCTTTCT
Organism: Salticus scenicus; assembly: GCA_963930645.1. NCBI lineage: Eukaryota > Metazoa > Arthropoda > Arachnida > Araneae > Salticidae > Salticus > Salticus scenicus. The sequence continues at coordinate 81,296,802 of OZ005649.1, forward strand.
AGGTATATTCATTAAAAAAATGTATCACGATTTAAATATTAAATTTTGATAGTTATTTTTACCTTTAAAAGATTTAATTTTTCTGGTGTATATTATTTAATTCTTATATTGGTTAACGCCATATATGCATACATTGGTTTAATTCAATGTTTGTGTCATGCATTCAGAGTATGTATAATACAATTTAAAAGTTAGTCTAAATGTTTATATCTCTAATGCATATGTTCTTAGATAAATAAATAAAAAAAAAACATGCAGAAGCATACATTTAAATTAGTTAATAATATATGCACAACATATGTAGAAATAAAATGTATTTCTTAAACGTATTTCATGCAAAAAATAACTGGATAACCTACTTGGAAAAGAAATACAAAAATGCATATTATACATTTACGTCTAGGGTTATTTTAAAGTGAAAAGCTCCATGAATTCGTAAACTGTAAACATATATGACACAGAATATTTTAAATCTTATAAAAAGTCTCTGGTTTATAAAAGAAAAATGCAGTTACGGCGAACACAAATATAAATTTTCTTAAAAGTAACAACGATATTATCAAATATTAAATATTGCAATATTTTATTTTAAATTTCATAAGCAGAAATGTCGTGAATAAAATGTTAGAAAACGTTTTTATCGGTTCACTTACATTTATAAGCAACAATCTAATATTTATCTAGGCATACATATGTAAAGGTGTAAATGTAATTTATTTACTGAGATCTGAATACATCTTTTTTTTTTTTTTTTTTTTTTTGGTACTCTTTTTTTATTTGGTACATATATTTTATTAAAAACTACATATAACTTTTTTTTTTAATGTAATAATTTAGTTGTTGCAATTTTTATCTACTAATGCTTTTTGTTTAATATTAATTTAAATATCCTATTACGTCATCAATAATTACAGTGTACTTTCTAAATTTAGTACGATCATTTTAAAATGTTCCTATCTCTCTATATATATTACTAGCGAGCATTTATTATTTTTTATTATATAAGTATTTAATTTCTGAAGCTCAAATGATATAATAAAATAACCTTTAAATATATATAATGTCAAAAAATATTTTTTTCATAATATGCACTTATAAGTAAATACAAAATTTATTAAATTAAGAATCGATAATAAAATACCTTTTGCACCATATAAGTAATCAATCGAAAACTTTAATAATGATTGAATGTTAAATATTAATTTTCATTATTAATTAAAATCAGACAGATAGTATGTCAATCTTATTTATAATAGTGATTTTCGTTTTCATAAAAATTTATTATATATATTCCAGTGTTAGTAAGTATTTATTTGTGTTTCATATGAATTAAAATTATATTTTTATTTTTAAAAAAATTACAGCGCAATATTCAAATTGATTTCTCCCATTATCCTTTTTTAATCAGTGAGAAATATATCTAAGAAGATTTTATTTATATTTATATTTCAAAATATTTTTTTCATTACAACGTTGTCAAGTATCAGAAATATATAGAATATATTAAGCGTATATTCCATTCTCTCATTTAAAATAAGGATTCGATAAAAAGTTTAGAACGTCTCGTAAGCAATATTTACCTCGAAGTCCCTAAAAATAAATTTCAATATAATTCCTAAATAATTTTTTATAAACAATCTACAATTAAGCTTAAACTCAAACAACAACGCAAAATTATTGTTATTTAAAATTTATTAGATACAAATGAGTGAAATTTGGAATTTAAATCTATTATTACCATTTATTTCATTTAAAAAAAAAAATGCAAAATTTCTTGAGAGAATGCAATGGCTCAGAAAATAAATAGACTTGTCTCTACAGATTGTATGGAAATTGGAAAAGTAAACATAAATTAAGATTTCTAATTGTTTTGTTTTCATGAAAATTTTATAATGCACATTGAGGATGTTTATTAAATTCTTATAAAGAATAAAATTCAAAATTTTAAACAAACCATTGCATGACATTTTTTTTATCTTAAACAGTTTGAAAACTTGATCACCATTTCTTTTAGAAATCTTTATCATGCGTTCAATTAATCTGAATACAAATTCAACTTATTACATTTTAGTTAACCGACAATTAAAAATATTCTGCTAATATGCTAATACCTTTTAAAAGACAATTTTATAATAATAATTACCAAAAAAAAAACATAGATAAGAAGGAAAAATTGAACTCGTTATAGCTTTCAACATTACAAAAATTTGTATTTGGTACAAAATATTAATTTAAATAGTATATTAATATATATATTGCCTCATTTTGAAAAAAAACTAAAATTCATCTGATTGCGTCGATGATATTTCTCTCGATTTTCTCTAAATATTCGTCTAGGTAATTTTTAATAAGAATTGCTTTATATATTTCACTAATAAATTATCCAAATGAAATACTGTTAATGCTAGTTGAATCGTATTTAGTAAAATACTCATATTTCATTACATATCTAATATTTATCTTATTTAATTGTATTATGTCTCTACTACAGTATTTTTTATTACGCTATTATATTTTTCGCTATTAGAATACGTCAAGTTTCAAAAAATGACATCGCAAATTTCAGAAAATTTGCATTTTATAGATAAGGAACGTATAGAAAATATTTGATATTGTTAATTAAACTTATATAATTCGTTAAATATGCAGGATATGCTGATACAAATTCATATAAATAATTTAAGAAATCAAAACTGTTATATGCTAAATTTTTATCACATTTCAAGAATTATTTTTACAGTGAGTTATTTTAAAAGTTATTGTTTTCAGTTAATTTTTTAAATGCCCATTTTTGGAACAATATCATTGTTAAAATATGTGAGATGACATTCACTTTTGCAGCCATAACGTAGCGAGTGAATATCTTAAATATTTCTGTGGGTATTCTACACAATGTCGAAAATTTTCAAATACCTTTGTCCATACAATGTACTTGAAAAACTGTATTTCACATTTGATTCTACATTCTTTGAACCATTTTTGAAATATGTAGATGTCTGATTAATATTAAGATAATTTTAAATATTGTTTAAAATATTTATAACTCACAAACTTCTCAAAGTAATGTTTAACAAGATAAAAAAGATAACTGTATCTTATTTCAGTTGTACCAAAATATGCACTACACTATGGATATTCAAATAAAAAATTAGTAAAACTATCGTAACTAGCTCCACAGATATTAATTATATATTTTGAATTATTATTAATGTAATTCAATACCATAAAAAAATAGGTTTATATGAATATATGCTTATATATATATATATACTAGCGGGCTTTGCCCGCTTCGCTGGTCATTATTTTTAAATGAATCACTATAATTACTGAATTCTCAAAATTGCATTAATTTTTATCACGTGAAAAAAAAAAAAAAAAGCGAAACAAAATCTGATTAGGAAAAATGTCGCACCGGGTTCTCACTGCCTTCGGAAAAAGTCCCAAAATGCTCTAACTCTTATTTCTGTTATTTTCCTCCCTTCGCCCCCCCCCCTCCCGTCTATCCTAATAATTTTACAAATTCGAAAATATCCGCAATCGATTTGTAAATATCAAAAACCTCTATGCACCAGTTTTGAACGATCTATCTCTATTTTTATTTTTTTGCCCCACCACTCTCCCCCCCCTTCCCAATAATTTTAAAAATTCGAAAATATCCGCAATCGATTTGTAAGTATCGAAAACCTCTATGTGCCAATTTTGAATGATCTAACGCTTTTTTTTTTTGCCCCTCCGCCCCTCCCCCCTTCTCGCCCCTCCTAATAACTTTACACTTTCGAAAATATCCCCATTCGACTTGCAGGCCTTTAAAACCTATCTGTACCAATTTTGAATGCCCTAATTGTATTTCTATTTGTTTTTGCCCATAGCCCCCCCCCACTTACCGCTCCACCCCCTTCCCGCACCTACTAATAATTTTACAAATTCGAAAATATCCGCAATCGATTTGTAAGTATCGAAAACCTCTATATACCAATTTTGAACGATCTAACTCTATTTTTATTTTTTTGCCCCCTCTCCCCTCCCCCCTTCTCTCCCCTCCTAATAACTTTACACTTTCGAAAATATCCCCATTCGACTTGCAGGCTATTGAAACCTATCTGTACCAATTTTGAAAGGCGTAACTGTATTTCTAATTTTTTTTTTGCCCCTGCTGCCCCACCTGGGGGCTGAATTTTTAAAAATCCAGAAATTGGTTTTTAGATATTTGTATTAGCTATATTCTATAGCAAAAATTTCACGTATATCTGTTTTTTTTTTGTTTGAGATATATAGGATTATGCGAAATCGCGTTTTACGCATGTGAAATCCCGTTTTGCCCCCCCCCCCCCCTTGGGGACCGAATTTCGAAAATTCCTGAAATTGGTTTTTAGACATTTATATTAGCTATATTTTAAAGCAAAAATTTTACGGATATCTGTTTTTTTTGTTTGAGACATGAAGGATTTTTTTAATTCACGTTTTGCCCTCCTCCCCCCCCCCCTTGGTGGGCGAATTTTTTCAATTTTTTTTTTCCTAAACCATCCCTGACCTATAACGAAAAAAACAAAAAAAGAATGATCGAAATCGGTCAAGCCGTTTACGATTTTATAAAGGACATACAGACAAACATTCATTTATATATATATAGATATTCCATTATCGCCAGGATCGATTATGTTATACAAGAAGGTAATGAGTAGCATTGCAAAAGTTAATTTTTGATTTATAAATTTAGAATATAAAAACAAACAACAAATTTAATTTTTTGAAACTGTATTTAATGGTATTTCTATGCCCTCTGTAAGTAAGTTTTTAAATGCATTTAAAAGAAAAAAACATAAGAAATGTTTCAGAAAAAAAAACATTCTGCATTGTTAAATATCTTGAAGAAGCCAAAGTTTTCTAAAATATTGGGAAACATGTTTGGAAGAAAAATTTTACATGTAAGTTAGACTTAATAATATCTGTATAATTGACTTGTTTATTGAAACATATGCATCGTTACTCGTCCACAATACGACTCAGGTCATACGTTTTTATAAAATAGTTAAAGCGGAAAAAATACTTGAATCTGAAATAATAATCAAAAAATTAGTTACATAAAAAAAATTAAACATACACTTGAATGCTCTAGCAATTATTCGCTCATGTTTCAATATTAAGTATAATCTGTCCCATTTGTAGAGTATTGGATAAAGGAGACATAATTTCAAACAGACATTTTTTCAATTCAGAAAAGTGCCCAAAGTAAATTGATATGTACACTGTAAAAAATATGTCCTATTTGCTGTCAGAAATCCTCTGTAATTTGAGAAAATACGTTCTGAAAACGTAATTTTTTCGTAAGTTACGCGTATTTTCTTAAATTACAGAGCATTTCTGGCAGCAAATAGGGCATATTTTTTACAGTGAGGGTTCTCCGGAAAGTTCGTGCCAATTTTGAAAGAAACTTGAAACGAAACACATTTCAATGCTCGTGGATAGTGGGGTTTAGATATTTTTAACATTTCTGCTAATTCACGAGTCGTACACTGTCGGTTATTTTCGATCAATGTTTTAATGTGATCTTCATTTATGTTGGAAGTCCTACCCGGCCGTTCTTGTTCTTGAAGCTTTAAGTCACCAGCTTCAAACCTAGCAAACCACTTCTGCAGAGTTCTTTCAGCTACAGCACCTTCGCCATAAACGGCATATATTATGTTTGCTGTTTGCGTGGTATTTTTGCGTTTCAGTTAAAATAAAAGCATTAAATGCCTACAATGCACTTTGTTTGCTTCTATATTCACAAAGGCGTATAAAACTGACAGCAATTACCGTATCGTAACATTTTTTTTTCTAAATATGTCTGAAGTACCGAATTTTAAAATATGTACGCATATCATTTGTTTTCAATCATTCTGATATATTCAGACCTGTGCTTAAGCCACCTAAAGAAAATAGACACGAATTTTCCTGACGACCTAATATTTTAGCTTATATACCCTTATTCGACAGACAAAATTGAGGAGCAAACGTTCAAACCGTATTTTCTCCAAAGATAAAGTCAGTGATTTTTCTTTAAAATTAACATAAAGACAGTATGTCTACATATGTTCCTAGATATGTCTACATATTGTTCTAGTATCTAATAATACATCTAAACTAACGGTAATTAGGTTTTAGGTTTAGTTATTTTTTAATTTATTAGTTTTTGTGTTGTCTGAAAAATTGTATCAAAAGAAGGAAACACGGTTTGAATGTTTTTACTAGTACCTATGTTTACTTTGTACTACTCTTTGATGTCTGTGTGTGTGCACAAGCTGTGATGACTGAAACACTCAATGTAACACACAGCTCACTCCCTACACCTTATTTATTTTAAAAAATGAAACTACTTTGATTTCTAGATGCTCTTAGTTATATCTACATATTCCATTAAAATGAAATGCATATATTGAAATATATATATACACATGATATATTCGACTGTCTACAGATAAATAAGACACAACAAATATACTTATTGTTAAACATTTTATTATGAATTTTAGAATTGAAATATCATTATTCTCCAGAATTATCTCCTGAAAATTACCTAAAATAAACAGTTATATAAATGTTTCAAATTTTGTTAAGTATGTCTCGACAATCGGTTCATTTTAATGAAAATCTTGAAAACCGCAAATTATCTTGAGAAAATAAATTCCATTCAAACCATATTAATTGAAGCAGATGATTTGTGGTAGTAAATAGAATATGTTTTCAATATTACGAGAGTTTAATATCTATACTCGGTGGACTTCTATCTGGGTTATATTAAATAATTTCATCACTATATTAAATATTAAAAATATAATTAAGTCAAATCTGATTTTTTTTTATTTATTGCGTTTATTTAAAGATTTTTTATAAATTTTAATATGTATTTAATATTGATACATTTTAATGCATATGTATGTGAACTTTCATGATTCTAAGACATTAATTTCAATGACAAAATTTCAATGTCCGTCATCACCTTAAACAAAAAAACTATTTTATACGGCAATACAAAATACAATGTGAATTATGATTGGTTTTGAAAGTTAGAAGATTTTATTCTATCAAAAATATAATGATTTAGACGTTGAGATATTGCTAGCTCGTTTTTAAAATGTCAGTGCAAACTGGCCTGAAATACAACTTTTTAAATTATTTACAAAATATATTTTTAAAAAGTGATAAAATATAGCTAAGAACCATCAGAATTAAAGCAGCTTTCAATTAAAATACTTCATGATAGTCGGTCTATTCACTTAGAAGCTGCAGTACCAGAGACATACACACGCACACACATACAAAGCATCAAAGATTGAATACTTTTTTGAAGGAGAGGGAGGTTCAGGCGTTAAAAATAGCAAAACAGCCACCAATCACAATATAATCACAATCAATTTCAACAATAACAGCATAGTGAAAAAAAACTCCGTTTTTTTAACCTTTTTTATACTGTTTCTTCAAAATGTTTTGTTTTTATCGTATTATAAACAAATATTTATTAAGCATGACAATAAGGAAATAAATCACTGTATTATTTATCTTTTGCATGAAGGGCTTTAACAGTTATGCATTACAATGTTAATAAGCCTGAATATCTATTCAATTGAGTCTATCTTGTTCGCTGAACTGCATTTAAACCGAGAATTACTATCGCACAATAGTTTAGGATAGATGGAACATATGATCTGCTATAAATATATTAATCAAGTAGTTAGACAATCCGTAATTGCCTTCTACATATTTGTGGGTATAACAGTGTCATATATTAGAGAAATGGGCAATGTGATCTCTTTTTTTAAACATCTTACAAATGCATACATAAAATTAAAAATTTATTCCTAATATTATAATTAAAAGGCCTTTTATTGCATATTGATGGATTTAATACAAAGGCTTTGGATAAATATTTTCTATAACAAACGATTTTTTTTTTAATGATAATCTGAATCTTTTACCCATTTTATTAATTTTGTACTCTTAAATATTGCTAATTTTCAAGTTTTTTTTTTTTATTAATTTCACTACCTCTTTTCGTATACCTGAAATGCAGTTAATAATCTACAAATGTATGTTATTAAGATTTAAATTTACTACGGAATAACTGAAGTGTCCAATGAAAATTTATCTTTCATATTAATTTTTCATTATATGCACAGTATTTCATAGTACAGCTATTAATAGTTACTTTCCTTTTAGAGCTATTAATGATGGATTTCTTAGTTTCAGCTATTAATGTGGTGTTCGAATTACAAATATTGATGTTACTTATGGTATGGAGAAGATAAAGATTCTCAGTGTGATAAAATTCTTACGTTTGAAATATTACAGTGCATTGATAATCTACGATAAAAATGAATCCATACTGTTTATGGCAACAATAGCCTACCATTTGACATTATTGTGAAGTGGAAAAGTAACTTTGCTCTTGATCACATGTACATCACAAACTCACAGCAAAAGACTATCTAAAAATTAAATATTAAAGAAAAATGTGTACGTGAAACTATAATTGTTGAAACAGCATTGGAGACTCAAAATATTTTGGGTTTAGTCTGTTTGTGTATCTGTCTGTCTCGCGATAGCGGCCGCAAAAATCATGCTATTGTCTTGCAATTTGGAACACATGTTCATGAGCCATACGGAATTCGCTATATAGCTTTGGATGTATATTCTATATGAAGTTCGTGTACAAGGACACACCAATTTTTTTCGAATCATTACGTCCTATGGACAGAATTTGTATGTACGGCAACAGCAGCCGTAAAAATCTTCCGTCTGACTTGCAAATTGGTACACACGTTTAGGCTTTGTACAGGAATAGCTGGATTTTTTTTTATGTCTATATTGTTCATTGATTGTGTACGGAGACACGCCAAAGTTTTTCTTATCGTTACGGCCTATGAGGTGAATGTCGTTTAAACATATTTTAACATCATTACTCTGCATACAACTAAATGAAATTAGCGTACATTACTCAGATGCTTTAACTCATGTTTTCTGGCTTCCTATATAATGTACAGGACCTTACAAAAGTTTTCAGACAATATCACGTAATCGTCCAAATTATGTCAAATTTCGAAAATTCATGAAAAAGAATAGTTTTTACTAGAAACTGAATAGTTTTTACTCGTATATACAATGTTTATGGTTCGTTTACAAAGACATACAAAAGAGAGTCTACGTACAAATTTTTATTTAAGCGCATTTTATCGCGTGTATGCTGCACTCAAAATAATGGAATTAGCGTACATTATAAAGGTGCTTAAAAGCAAGTTTACTCTAAAAGAAAAGGGTATGTATAGACTAAATAATTTATTTACAGAAACACATAAAAGAATTCCGATGACATTCTGTAATCATCCAAATGATGTCAAATTAGGTTAAAATATTTATGACTTATAATTAATTAGGTGTATTCTTTGATGGTGCATGTAATAACTGTAACAACTTTTCTAGGATACATAAAGGAATTTCGTACCATTACGGTCTATAGTTGGTATTTCTTAAAAATGTATTTTAACATGCTTACACCCCATTAAATATAATGAAATTTTATTATAATCTTAAAAGCATGTTTTTCTGTGTACAATTGTGAGCATAGGATTGATAATTAGTTTACAGGGTTACACAAAATAATTCCGATATGTTATGTAATCATTTTGAATGTAATTCGGTACAAGTGTTTATGAATTACAAGGAATTAATAGAAAACTATCAGTCATTAGGTATATATATATACATACATATGCAGATAGGTATAGAAAGAGAGATACAGCGAAAGGTTGGGAGGGTAGGCAGCCACCCTTAGAAGCATTTCTGCTTGTATAGAAATTCAATCGACTCAATATGTACAGTCGGGAAAAAAAAAAAAACGCAACACTCAACGTAACTTCGTTGCTAATCGATGTAGAAAAATGTAATAGGTATCATTCGACGGGGAATTGTGAGTAGTTTCAGTAAATGAACTGAATTTTTGAATTGGGGGTCGTCTACATATTAAAACGCGCACCAACTTTGATTTTTTTCAAAGTTAATGCCCCATTTTTATTTTATATTTGAATTTTTGGGATCGCGACAACGCGAAAAAGTATATTGGTTGTATATTTTGCTTATTTTTTCACAGAGTTATAAGCGTTCAAAGTTTGAAGTGCTAATGTTAAATTCATATTTCAAACTTTTATTAATATCTTCACAAAAAATAGCTTGATCGATATATATATATATATATATATATATATATATATATATATATATTTTACGCGATAAAGTGAAGAAACCCAAACATAATCCATCATAACTTTTGATTCTGAAAAATATTTTTAATTCTCAAAAATATTAATAAATTCATATTCATAAAAATTATGAATTATGACCTATATTAATTTTTACATAAAATGAATCCCAATGCTGAAAAATATGGGTATGCAAACTTGCAGCTCATTCCAGTTATTAGTTTTCGAGATATAAATAAATCTTTCTTTTTGAGCGGTTTAGGGGGCCATCTCTTATAAAGTTTTGCATGAGATAACGAATCAAATCTTAAAAAATAACAAAGAAAATTAAACAAAATATTTTTATTTTCTATTTACGAGTCACATTATATAACAACAACATCAAACGCAAAGAAATAAAACAAAAATGATGATTTTTAGACATTAGTGTTAGCATCAAGAATTCCTGTTTTCTAAAGAAGACAAGTCCCGCCTTCATCGTTCTTCAAAACAAAACAACACAGAAAAGTAAAGTAAATGTGACATTGAGTATTCGTGTTAAACCCCTTATTTTATGTTGACAAAAAATATGCACAAGTGGTATTTACTTCATCGATTTATTGGTGATAAATTTTGAAACTTTTAAACGAACACTAGAAGAAGAAAAAAAAACTAAATAGGCGGGATTTATTGGTTTAAATAAAAAAATTAGGTTTAATGTGAAATTGTCAAATATAAAAAACAAATGGAATTCGAATGCAAGACAGACTTGTAAAATCGTTTCTTAACTATCGTCATAGTTAAAAAAGACTTAACCATTTTCTTCATATATTGCTTTATTTTATTTTATTTATTTACTTATTTATTTATTTTGTAAGGGGAGGATTATTATTTTAAGGACACTTTAGTCTTTAAAATTTTATTAATATATTTTAACTTTATACATTTTTAAAAACATGCTTTTATAAATATATTTGAACACTTTTTGCGACCGCAAGATTTTGTTTTTTTAACAGTAAGACCCGCCTAAGGGCGTTATATTCTCAAAATAAAATATTTCGGAACAAATTTTCTGTATTCACAATTATATTACAAATGGATATACATTATAATTATATTCTTTCCAATCAATATATTTCTATCCATAGTATATTTTATTGCAAAAATATGAACACTGAGTACACACTTAAGAAATATGTAACACACAAATTACGAAAGAAACGCCCACTGACAGAGTTACAGATTTTCAAATGGCGTGAATCTACGTCAGCAGTCGCAAAAGGGTTAATTAAGGAATTATATTTTCATAGAAATTATAAAACGAATCGCACAGTTCCAAAGAGTTCAACTGACCCAAAACTGGTAAATGCGATTAAAATTGTTTAATATTTACTTCATGAACCAGTACCATAATTTATCCGAAAAGATTTAGTTTATGAGTTGTTGTATATATATATATATATATATATATATATTATTTCATGTCGTATACACCTACGAAAAAAAATTTAAGCTTGATTGGTGATCAGTACAGTCCTAATAGAAACTTTTACTTGAAAAATATTGCACTTTTCTCAAAGAGTACTGTATGGACCAATCGCAATCTTATTTAAATAGACCTAAAATTATCTAAAAAATTACTGAAGTATATACAAATCTAAAAAATTGAACTCAAGATAATTATGAAACTGGTTAAAGAGCAACGTTTTAATAATTTTTATAATTATTCTTTTCCTGAAAGATTTCTGGTGTGAAACATTAAAATTTGGTCTATATTTTATAGGATCTTAATTTTATTTTTCTACATTTACAGGTAACCCCTAACACATTTTTGATTATAACTGTATAAATACTAAAGATAAAGTATACAAACAGTATACTTTTCCGCACTGCTAGACTCTCAGAAATTCGAAAATGAAATCAAAATATGGTGTTGCTATTGAAAAAATCAAAGTTGGCGCTCATTTCAATATGTAGATAACCCCTAATTTAAAATTTGACGACATATTCAGAAAGTGCTTTTAATTTCCTGTTGAATTATGTCTATTAGATGTTCCTGAGTCAATTAGTAACGAAATTACAGCGGGTGTTGTGTTTTTTTTTCCCCCGACTGTACATTATATAAAGAATAAATAAAAATAAAGATCTGCTAAATAACGTGTGATGTAAGTAGGACGTTGAGGCACCTAATCTGCAGATCGAATAGTTAATAATAATTACTATCATTACTAAAGTTAAATAAAATTTTATAATTTAAGAAATTATTTATATATATAAAGGTACTGCAGATTCGTACTTTATTTGATATTTTAAAGGTGATTTCTCTTTCATGTAAAATATTCATTGTAATCATTTTGATAACATCATGAAAGAGCAATTACGTATGTATCTGACTGTAATATTTATAGCATATTTTAAAATTAATACAAATTTAATTACTGATTACTTATATTAGATATTTGGAGTTTATGACCAACAAAAGGTTTTTTAGCACGTATCTGTGCTTCTAAGTTGTATTTCAGTCTACGCTATTTCATAATACATTCTAAAGAAATCTAACTGATAAAAAATCCTTCATTAGACTTACATCTTTTATTATTATTATTATTTATTAAAAGGAGCATCATAAACAAAAGATGCAAATATTAAATATTAATTTTTTCTAGCAGCGATTTGAAACAAACTTATATAAGTATTGGTATTAAATTTAAGGCCAACTATGCAATTAGAGCTCTAGATTAGCGGTCACTAGTCCCCAGTGGGCGTCCATTGCATTGAGAATGTCTATGGAATATATATATGTATCTATTTTCTCCTATGTGTAGATTCTCCAGAATTATTTTCTGAAATTTATCTTAAAATGTTTTAAATTATGTTTAAGAAGTCTCGATAGTCAGATCATTTTAATGAAAATATTGTAAACCTCAAATTGTCTTGAGAGAATGAATTCCATTGAAAGCACATCAATTGAAGCATATGATTTATGTTAGTAAATAGAATGTTTTCAATATCACAGGAGTTTAATAACTATACTCACTGGACCTCTGTTTTGATAATGTTAAATAATTTATGACAGTATTTTAATATTCAAAAAATAATTAATTGAAATCTGATTATGATAATTTTATTTTATTTTTTATTTAATAGTTTTTTAAGAAATTTTAATATATATTTGATATTGATACTTTTTAATGCATATATATTTAAACTTTCATTATTCTAAGATAGTAATTTCAAAAAAAATTTCTCTCATGATTTTGAAGTTCAAAGATTGCCAGCTCTTGCTTTTTAAAATATCAGTGCAAGCTGGCCTAAAATACAATGTTTAAATTATTTAATATACATATATATAAATGTGTGTGTGTATGTATATGTATGTATGTATGTATATATATATATATATATATATATATAGCTAAGAACAATCCTAATTAAAGCAGCTTACAATTAAAATACTTCATGTTAATCGATTTATTCAATTTGAAGTTACAGTACCAGAGACATACACACGCACACAATTACAAAAGCTTCGAAATTAGAATAGAATTTATTTTGGGTTAGGGTACACGTCAAAAATATTAAAACAACAACCAATTATTTAAAAAAAAAATTAAATACAAAGAATGAAATACAAAACTCTTTCAATCATATTTATATTTTTTCCTCAAAATGTTTTGTTTTTATTATATTGTAAACTAAAATTTATCAATCATGAATATCAGGAAATAAATCACTGTATTACTTTATCCTTTGCATGAAGGGTTAGTTATACATTACAATGTTGATAAGCATGAATATCTATCCAATTTAGTCTACCGCTGTTCGCTGAACTGCATTTAAACCGAGAGTTACTATCGCACAATTGTTTAGGATAGATATAGCATATGATCTACTCTAAATACATTAATCAAGTAGTTAGACAATCCGTAATTACCTTCAACATATTTCTCTATCTAACAGTGGTTTATTTAAGTGAAATAAGCAGGGACATTTCTTTTTTAATCATCATATTTATGCTTTCATAAAATTACAAATTTATTCTTAAGAATATAACTGAAAGGCCTCGTATGTCACCTTCATGAATTTAATACAAAAATTTTGGAGGAATATATTCTATACCGAACGTGATTAATATATATTTATTTTTTTTATTTTTATTTTACTTTTTACTTTATTTTTATTTTTGTTGTTGTTGTTGTTGTTGTTATGGTAATCTCAGTCCTTATCCCATTTTTATTAATTTTATTCTCGTAAATTCTGATAATTTTGAAGTTTTATTTTTATATTAATATTAACTTCACTATCCCTTTTCGTATACTTTCAAATGAAGTTAATAATTTCCAAGTGTGTATTTTCAGGACTTGAATTTACTAAGGGAAAACCGGAGTGTCCAATGAAAATTTACCTTTCTTATTAATTTATCATTATGTACGCAGTATTTTATATTACAGCTATCAATATTGTCTTTCTTTGTTTAAGCTATTAACGAAGAATTTCTTGGTTACAGCTATTAATATGGTTTTCGAATTACATAGATTAAAGATACTTACAGTATGGAAAAAATAGTAGTTCTTGGAGTGATTATGTTCTTACATTGGAAATATTACAGTGCATGGATAATCCACGATAAGGATGAATCCATGCTGTTTATGACAATAATATCCTATCATAGGACATTATTGGGAAGCGGAAAAGTAACTTTCAACTTGAGCACATGTCCATCACAAACAGACTGCAAGATACAGACTGCAAATAAGAGTACATAAAATTATAGTTAATAATAATTACTATCATTATTAAAGTTAAATAAAATTTTATAATTTAAGAAATAATATATATATATATATATATATATATATATATTTAAGGTACTGCAGAATCGTACTTCATTTGTCATTTTAAAGGTAATTTTTTCCTTCATGTGAAAAATTCATTGTAATCATTTTGATTACATCATGTATGAGAAATTAGGTATATATATCTGCCTTTAATATATATAGCATTTTTTAAAGAAATACAAATTTAATTATTGATTACTTATATCAGATATTTGGAATTTGTGATCAATAAAAGGCTTTTTGCATGTATCAGTGTTTCTAAGCGGTATTTCAGTCTTTGAATACATTCTAAAGAAAGCTTAGTGATAAAAAATTATTTATTAGGCTTACATCTTTATTTTTTTTCTTTAATACAAATGTGCATTATAAACAAAAAATAGGAAATATTAATTTCTTCTGTTTCTAATTTCTTTCTATTTCGTCTTCACACAGAGCTCTAGATTAGCGTTCGTCAGTCATCAGAGGGCGACCTTTACATTGAGAATGGCTACCAAAAAGATTTAATCCTAGACGCCAATAGTTGCGACCATATTTCATACCTGTTAACAAGTACGGAATTGGCGTAGAGGGCGATATGAAACTACAGAAAAATCTGAAATAAGGCGAATTAGGATCCCTAACCGGAACCGGAACTTTTTTTTTTTTTTTTTTTTTTTAACTTTTAAATAATTTTCTGTTTCAAAAGACGGTTGAAGTGTCGAAGACTTTTAATTCGTTTATTAGATTGGAATTAGCTAATTAGTTTAGGTGCTGCATGTATGCTTATATCATAATGCGGCTGCAAAAAGCGCAAATTTGGCTAACTTTTTTTATGACTCTGGTAGTTACTGGTTACTATTCATAATTGTCTAGTCTGGAGCATTATATGCGATATAGAAATTCATGGATGGGGTGACCTAAAAGGTATGTTTATAAGGAGTTTTAACGCGATCCCTTTTAATTTAAGATAAAACTACAAGAGTCATGTGTAATGTTTTCCGTAATCGATTTCAAAATACAAAATGATTTATCTAAAACTATCTTAAATGAAACGTCATTTGTAATAAAATATCCTTTTTGTAAAGTCCCTTTGTCTTAATTAAAGGACTACAGAAAAAATAATACAAGGAACACCTGAATTGCACATTTAACTTGATATTATAATACTGCAGTTTTAAAAAATAAATTAACAAAAAAATAAATTAACAAAATTGAAATTGTTTCAAAAAGTTGTTGTGCTTAATTTTGTCACACACAGTGCTTACTCATTAAAGAAATTAAATATTCCTTATAAGTCAATGAAGCATAAATAAAATTCAGTACAAAAATGCCACCATTTTTCGCTGTAATATTTGTAATGCAGTAAACTTGAAGTTGAAAAGAATTGAAAAATGAACAACCAGTATGTAAGCATATACACGGCATAAAAAAAGTAGACGGACACTTACTTGTAATACTTTAAAGCCATTTATTTCTTTAAATAAAGATATGAGGTACATTTCTTTAATATAATTATATTCTTGAGACATCATATATTATTATTTTTTGGATATAGATGCAATCCTTTTGAATTAGGTAGTGGGAAAATTCAGGAAACAAAAATGATGAATATTTGCACTGTAATATATATATATATTTTTTTTAAGTAGACGGACACTTCTTGTATCTCTAAAATAAAACGTTTTTAGTAAGGGGTTCGTCTCCCATTTGCTTTAATAAGTTCGTATACTCTGTTAGGCATCGAATCAATGAGATTCTGAATCTTTTTTTGACAGGAAATTTCCCAAATGTTTGTAAGAGCTTGTTTGAGCTAGTGAATTGATTCATACTGACGTCTACTCTCATAAATTTTATGAACAAGTATAGCCCAAATGTTTTCTACAGGATTCATATCCTGACTCTTGGCCGGCCAGGGTAAAACATTGAAGTTGTTCTCATGAAACCATTTTTTTAAGTTGTTAGCGGTGTGTATTGGCGCTCCGTTTTGTTGGAAAATCCAGTTTTCTCCTCCAAGATCACACGCAAATGGCAAAAGCTCACTGCTTAGTGTTTCAATATAATCTTTGTGAGTCTGCTTCTTACTTAGGAACACTAAATTTGTCCTTCCACCATAGCCAACAGCTAGCCACACCATCATGCCACCACCACCAACTTGCCGAGTAGAGTACACTTCACCTTCTTTCTCCAAACTGTGCCAATAATATTGATATCCATCTGGGCCGTCTAAATTATTTTTTTTCTCATCTGAAAAAACTAAAGATATTCATTCTGTAGTCCAAGACGTATGATTTTGAGTCCACTGAAGGCGTTCTGTCACGTGGTAATCCTTCCAGCATGGATGATGTTTTCTCTTCTTATATTGAAAGAGCTCTTAGTGCTTAATGTAGATATAAATTGTCTAAAAAGTTACGTTAGTAATTCCTGTGTTTATTTGAACTCTGGAAATTAATGCTCCAGTTTTTTTTTTTTTTTTTTTCAGCTCAGTAAAAATTTTTCTTTGATCTCTAAGCGAAAGTTTATTTGGCCGGCCACTCTTTTTCTTTACGCCATGGGCTTCAGGAGCACGTAGAAAATCGCTGATGCTACTTTTTCTTATTAGAAGTAGCCTACTAATTTCTCTGACTCATTTATTAACATTTTTTAGCGCTATAATCTTTCCTTTCTGGTAATCAGTTAGGAGAATTCCTCGTGGCATGGCGCATTCATCTCCAAGAAATTTAACTACGTAAAACCATCTTGTCAAGCACGTTAGTAATTGGCAAAATGCCAAATGTACATGTACATGCAAAACTGGTATTCCGCAAGAAACACCCACTTAGATAATTGCAATTTTTGACCAGTGTCTGTCTACTTTTTTGAAAAAATATATTGTACAAATGTATATTATTTTCTCTTTTCTGCATTTCCCTACATTAAAATTATAAATAATTGAATATTTTTATTTGTCTATCAAAAATATGAAGATTGATAAGTATAAACATGTTAAAGAATTTTAATTGACATTTCTTATTAAACAAAGATGGGGTTTTAAAAAGTTGTAAAGAAGTTTACTTTTTTTATGCAGTGTAAATATTCAGACATAATATCCCCTATAATTTTAATTATTATGCTTTTCCTTATTCTAATCTCGCTCTTAATTCTCTTCTGTTTTTCACATTATCTCAAATCGCATGTTTTTTTATCTGAAGAAGACATATTAGTTCTTTTGAAACGTGTTGTTCTTTTCAAATTGTACAAACTTTATCTTCCTTTAAAATTAATATATATATACAGTCAGTCAAAAAAGTTTGCGTACAGTAACTAAATAATGCACAAATCTACTGTGAGGCCGTTTGTTTTTTTATAAAATTACAGTATTTAATTTTTTCTTTAACGTTATGGTTATATTAACCAAATTAGCACTGCAAAATAGTTCAATAAATTATTACTAAATTTAATAAAAAATTTCTTTTCCGATAAGTTTTTAAACTGCTGTCAAAAAAGTCTGCGTACGCACAGATAATCATCCGAAAAATTTGCATATTATCAGTCGTATTTCCAGTTGAATGAGTCATAGCTAAGTTCGACGTGAAGACAATTGCTTTTCTATAATAAGTAGTCCTGTATTTTAATAAATGTTGAGTGATTAAGCGTTATTCACTTCATATCATGGAAAAAGGATAAGAAATACCTCTAATTTTAAGACGGTTGATAATAAAGTTAAGAGATGAAGGAAAATCTCTACGCCAAATCGGTAAAATTGTTGACAAGTCTCATTCCAGCATTCAACGAGTAATACAAAACTTTCTAGACACAGGAAGTCTTGGTGTAAGAGCGAGATGTGGATGGCCTAAAAAATTATCATTCAGAGAAGAAAGAAAAATAATTCGAAAAATCAAAGTTAATCCTAAACTCTCTGATTCTAATATTGCGGAAGATCTGAATGTGACGTGCAATACACAGGTTTGCCCAGAAACTGCAGAAAATGTGCTTAGAAATGCTGTTTATCATGGGAGAATAGCCAGAGCAAAATCGTACATTTCGGAGATTAATCGGAAAAAGAGAATTACTTTTGTAAAAATCATTTACATAAATCTCCTGAATTCTGGAATAAGTGATCTCGTCAGATGAAAGCAAATTCACCGTTTCTAAGTTAAATGGTCGCTGTATAGTTTGGAGAAAGCCGAATACAGAAAAAGATGTGAAAAATTTGCGTCCGACTGTTAAGCATGGAGGAGGTGGTGTCATGGTTTGGGGGTGTATGTCCTCTAATGGAGTCGGAAAGTTACATATAATAGATCGAATAATGGATAGATTTGTTTACTTGGACATATTAAAGAAAAATTTAAAAGCAAGTGCCGAAAAACTGGGAGTTAAAGATGATTTCATTTTTCAACAGGACAATGATCCTAAGTATAGAGCTAGGATAATTAAAGAATATATGCTCTATCATGTTCCTAGATGGCTACAGACACCCCCTCAATCCCCAGACCTTAATCCAATAGAACATCTCTGGGAAAAACTTGAAAAAAAATATTCGAAAATGCAATATTACATCAAAAAATTATTTAATATGCAAATTGAAAGAAGAATGGTCCAAAATTACTCCATCCGACACTGAAAAGCTTGTTCATTCGAGGCATAAAAGATTGCAGGCTTTAATTAAACACAAAGGATACCCTACCAAGTATTAAACAATTGTTTTAAGAAAAGAAACATATAAATTGTACAAGTGTACGCAAACTTTTTAGATTTAAATTCTTTGCTTTTGTTTCTTTTAGATGTTTTGTGTAACAAATTGTTGCTATAAGTCTGAGAATATCGAGCAAATGAATGGTAAGAAACCCGTTCAGATATAAATAAAAGGTTAAAAACTAAAAAAAAGTTTCCTTACTTTAACGTTGTTGTTTATTTTTTAAATATATAATCGCTGTACGCAGACTTTTTTGAGCAACTGTATGTACATTCATGTAATATTCTACATCAGTGTTTGAAATTTTGGTTTTGTAATTTTATTCTAAGATGATCACATCAAATCTATTTCTAAAATTTTAAATTTATTATTTCAAATTTAATTATTTCAAATTTTTTGTTTAATGAAAAATATAAAGTATCTATTTTATTTTTAAAGTATAAAATAACATAATTCCGTATAATTTACGCTGATAAAAGTATAACCGTGTACAAAAGTTAGTTAATTCAAGAAACTGAAAGACATATGAGCAATGTCACATATTATATGTGTTCTTTATTTGACATACAAATGCAATTTCTCAATGCATTTCAACATAATTTTCTTTTATGTATGCAATAACTGTCATTTTGGTATTTCATTAGGTAATTAGATTATTTTGTAAATGGGTTTGGGAGAAATTCCTTCAATTAATTCTATCCAACTTTATAGATTAAATGTGTAATATTTGTACACTGTATCTAATTTCTTAATGTACGTCAAGAATTCTGGAAGTAACATTTTAAAATCAGATTGTAACTATTTGTGATTCGGGATTATTTTTAAAATAATTTTTATATTAAAAATGTTTATGTGATAAGCTGTCATTTAAAATAATACCCTAAAATACCGCATATTTAAGGATGAATTTTAGACAGCATGAAATATATTATGTTTTATCTGTGTACAAATTATTATTTGAATTTGGAAGACTTTTTCTTATATATAGAACTATGATGATTTTATACATGGAATAAAGTTACCTTTACATAACAGACAGAAATAAAGAATGGGTTAATATATCAAATTCCTTACCTTTATTAAATTCCTTAATCATTTTAACTGATATCAAAATTTATAAACGCAAATTAGTTTTTTTTTTTTTCATCTTGTTTGCAAAGAAACATCTTTTAATAACTTTAAAATTATGAAAACATGGTATTGGTACACAGGTAAAGAGGAAATAATATTATAATTTGGACCTAGGGTCTATTAAAGAAATGAAATAATAAAGGCTGATTTTATTTATTTATTTTTTTCATTTTTAAGCTGACTTTTCTTTCCTAAATTTACAACTGAATTAATAATTTTTTTGAGATTTTCTTCTGTTAGTCTAAAAGTCTAAGACGCAAAGACATTTTTTTTTTTTTTTTTTTTTTTTTTTTTTTTGAAGTAACTTAATTCCCCCAATTATAAGTAGGTTGATGAGAAGAATTATTTGCTTCATTTTCGAAAATAAATAACTTAGACATTTTGCACATTGATTGCACGTCTGATGTTTCAAATGTTATGTTAAATCTTTTTTTTTTTTTTTTTTTTTTTCAAATAAATCGATTTTATTATTATTATTATTCAGTTGTTAATTTTATTGTTTTTTTTTTTTTTTTTTTTTTTTTTTTTTTTGTCGACACTTTTAATGTTTAAGCACAGTAAATTCAACTACTCTTGAGACACAATAAATTTAATTCACTCGTTAATCCTATGAATAAGTTATAAGTAGCAATATAGACCATTGGATTTACTCAACACTGAAGATTTAGCTGAGAGTTTTAAATTCTATAAAGAACACTTTTTAATTTATCGAACAAACTTGTTTTATTTTTAACAATTAAAACTCTCATTACCAATAATCGAAACTAAATTACAACAATCTTGTTTTAGCTTTAATATATTAAGCGTGAGACATAATTTTAGCGTAATTTTTAGAGCTATAATCTGAAACACAGATGTATGATATGCCTCAAAATAAAGTGCCATTTAAAGCATATCTTTTAATGCATTTCAACAAAAAACAATATAACTTATTATAATAAATATTTTACATATCAATTTTAAAGTACAGACACAGAAATATAAATTTCACAGAAATTTAAAAAACTTCCTCTTAGCAAAATTACTCGTTGGATAATACGCGATAAAATTTAATCAACACCTTTTATGATAACAACGTATATTATATCTGAAGTTTTTATGTGATTACAGCCAATAAATGACGATAATATGTATACATAATAATATTACATATACACATACATAATACACAATACACATTTAATACACATGTGTAATACTGTCAAGTAGAAATCCTGGGATTCTACTGTTAAAGTTCCAATTTAATGTCCAGGTCCGTATAGCTGAAAAAGGAGGCCGTCGAAACAAAAAGAACTAATAGTTCGCAGCAAAACATATTTATTTTCTTTTGTAGAGGTTTCATAATAAAATGAACAGTACATTAATAGTGTAATTTCAGCATGACCATAAGTTACGAGAATGCAAAATATAGGGGTGAGAGAGAGAGCTACGGGGTTACATGTTATTCAATCAACAGTTGTAGAGCGAATTCTGAAGTTGACTCTATTGCAATTCAGATCAGACTGATGAATTACGCCAAAATTATTAAAACAGTGCCAAACTTTCCAGCCAAAGCTAATCCTTTGTTTGTAGAATAATTTAATATAAATATTTTGAATTTAGTAAGTTCGTTACCAAGAAATAACGCCAATCCTCTATGCCAAGTTTTATCGCCAAACAGCCGTTAATAAGCGAGACCAAAAGTCTGCAAATGATTGCACATCCTGTGATAAAAAAAAATCTAAATTACCCTTTAATGATTTTCAAACATAAACACATTGCCTAATTTATTTATAACAAAGTGGACTCGCGCAATTTAAAAGAAATAAAAAGTAATTATGTATCCAACGGTTTATAAACAAAATAATATTTTTTTATATTTTATTTATTAAATGATTTAGGAAAGATTATTATTCTGATAGATGTCATTTAAAAAGAATATGTTTTGACAAAAGCGAATAAATAAAAGTAATTTAGAATTTAGTTATCTATTTTTATTAGCTATTTAATTTATTGAAAATATAATAATTATTTATTGCCTTTATTTAAAGTTATAATTAAAACACATATATGTGAAGGAACGACTTCACATATTTCTCCCCAGCGACGAAGAAAAAAAAAATATCGTCAAACTGGACGAAAATTATAAAAATATAGAACGCTCTCTCTCACCTTCACAACAGTGTAATACAATTCCAAAAAAAAATCTGCATCCAATTGTGAGAAATGTAAAGTAACCTTTTGCTAAGCAAGGGAAAAAAATTGTGGCATATAACAATAAATTCGAAAAAAAAATCAATAATAATGACAGTTATGAAATCATGAGACATATTCAGTCATTGTCATGCCAAATTGACATATCTGAAACAAATTACATAATCAATAATTTATATAAATATGATATATAAAATGTGTAAAATATTAAAAAAACAATCATTTATTACAGTGTATGTATGTTTGATAATAAGGAAAAGGAAATCAGTAACCAGAAATATGAAAAACAATTACATTTGTATTTTGTTAATTTTCAAAAAAAATTTAATATTGCATTAATATGAAAAAAATATATAAACATTTTTGATTAAGAAGACCATTATCGTACACGTGAAAAATTAAATTCTAACAAACTGAGCCAGAGAGTGTATAATGGAACAATATCTATGACAGATATGATGGTTTTGTGATGCCTAACTGAACATAGCGTACTGAACAATATGTATGAAGCAGAAGAGGCTTCATGTTGTGCAAAAATGACAACCAGCATTCTGCAAAGTGACATAATGAAATGTCCCTTGTATGTGTAAAAATGTGTAGAAAAAAAAATCTAGCCCTATGTCAGAATAAAAGCGCACATGTAAGAGTTCAAGAAAATTATTTTATTTTATTTTATTTTATTTTAACTTTTGTCTATTTTTATGCCTTCTAATTTATTTTGTTTTGCATAAATTTATGAACCAACTTTATTTCAATAGCTTGTGTTGGTAAAAAAAATATTAAAATTTACTTGTATGAAATAATTTCCTTTTCCTGAACAAAATTTTTATTAAATGAATTAGCATTTGAATTTCTCACAAAAATATGATCTCAATAATAATATAATTTTTAATGCATAAACTCTGAGTAGACCTGGAATAGATGATAAGAATACAACTCATAAAAATTGCCAAAAACAGCAAAAAAAAAAAAAAAATCTAAATATACTATTGTTTTATAATTACAATTGAACTATTATTTTATCGAGCCCAATTAATATTCAATATCTTTCTTAAAAAGGATACTGTATGTTATACAGATAATTCCATAATACTGCTCAGTAAGAAATAGTCTTAAAAAAAAAAAAGAAGAGTGAACCAGCCACATACTTCTGCACAGACTACTTCTTACAACGCACAGATGATTTCACGGCCATATAAAATACATCTGTGGTGCAAACCTTACAAAAAGAAATTATTTTGATTGAGAAATTTTTAAATAATTAAATATTTAATTTAAGCTGAAAGAAAACTTTCTGCAAGAGTTTTACTCTTTACACAAGGAAAAAAAAATTTGATAAAAACAAAATTTTAAAACGTACAGACTATGTACGGAAATTTCACTTTTTATGTATTTCTTTGAAAAACAAATAGGCTCAAAAAAAAAATGACAGAGTTTATTGCAAGTTGACAAAAATTTATTTACTTTTGTGTATGTGTGTATTATTATTGTAACTAGTCTTATAAAAAAATCCGTGTAAAAATTTAATAAAAGAAAATGTAATTATCTCTACATGTGAACCAATGAAATAGCAACTAAATAGGTCAGATAAAATTTTGTGAGTGTGTGTGTGTGTCAAACATTGGGTTGTGAGGCCAAGTTTGAGAATAATGAAGAAAAGCATGGAAAACATGCATGTGAAAGATAATGGAATACTATTGAATAAATTTGAATTATGACTGACAAACTGAGCAGCCAGCCAATAATACAATAAATTTCTGACCCAAAAGAAAACATATACAGGAACACATGTAGAAACATAAGGGAAAAAATATTCTTTTTGGTGTGTGTGTGTGTGTGAGAATTATTAATTATAAAGTGTTTGCAAACGTTAAAATAACTGATCATGTTATTCAAATGAGATAAAAAAAATAGTGTGAATTTGTCAAAAAATGCATCTTGTGAAAGAGGTGATGTGTTCACGCAAAGAATCCTTGAAACTTTGACAACCAATGAAAATATAATTAGGAAATTATACAATCCAAATATTTCCAAAAGTCACATACATCCTCATGTTATTTATTTAAAATCTATTAAGTAATTTTATATCAATATATTTTTTATTTATTATTATTTTCATTATTTTAATTATTTATTTTTGTCACCCGAAGTATTTATAGAACATGTGTTAATGAATTATAAGTGTACTTGGAAACCAATATAACATAACCTTCAAAAATTGTTGTGAAAGTGTGAAATCCCCTACACAATTACAAGTGTTGAAACCAATATAATGGTCAAAATCCGTAGATTATAGAAGTCATTAATATACTGACAACCAGAGCAACACAATTGTGCTTATAGGGTAAATGTGTATATGTGAAAATTAAAAATATAATCAAACGGGTGATATGTTATGTTTAAACAATATTGTAAAAAAGGAATATCAACTGAAATAATTTGAACTATTAAAAATTTAGTATATGTCTGTAAGTGTTCCAAGAAATATTAAAATTGAAAAAAATAAAAAAAATGCCACAAAAATAAATTTCCATTGCCGCAGATGAAAGCGCTAAAATTGCGAATTTAACGTGCACAGAAAATTATAAACAAACAGTAAAAGCAAAAAGTCATGACTAAAATAACAGTATTATCTACTGAACTGAGCATATATGAACTGAGATGAGCTGAGCTCAGGTGAGATGAGCTCAGATGAGGCCTCAAAAATTAAAAAAATGCGCATAAAGTAAATATATAAATAGCTTCAAAGGCTATAAAATTGCTCAGCAAAATAATAATATAAAAACTCGAGTACAAGAAGTGTAATCTCACTTCAAAAAGGTGAATAAAAAGAATTTCACCAAATCAGCTGATAAAAGGAACAGTAAAATAAATCTGTTCACACACGTGCAAAAGATGTTTTTTTTTTTTTTTTTTTTTTTTTTTTTTTTTTATCTTAAAAAAAATACTGCAATTATTCATCAGTGGGCCCAATTTGATGTTAAAGTAAGCTTACTATATATTTTGGTGTGATAATTATTTGCTAGCAATAGTAATAAAATATTCCCATATATATAAGATAGACATATTAAATATAAACACCAATAAACAAACATGAAATATCGAATAAATGCGATAAAATATATCATATGTACAGTAAAAATAAAAAAAAAACTCTGCAATCAACGTATTTGAACTGAATGAAAAAAATATATCACTATTATTATTATTAGAACACAAACAAACTCAGGCGGAATGGCGAGAGTTTATTTCTGTTTCAAACAAAAAAAAATTAAGCAGTCTTCCGTTTCTGTTTTCTTTTTTTTTTTTTTTTACCTTATCACGATTACTCTGAAACTTTTCTTTTCTTTTCTTTTTTTTTTTTTTTTTTTACGTAAATGAACGAAATAAAACTATTATGCACATAAAATAAATTTCGTATGAAAGGTAATTAAGGGTTAAAATTTTAGAAAATGATGATAGGTTTCATCTAACAAAATTGAATGAATGTGGAAAAGAAATGTGTGAAATGAAAAATTACATTAGATGTCAATGTTCACGACCAGCATAATGATACCTGGATTTATGCGATAACATCTAACCGACAAAAAAATATGTGTTATAAAATTTCTCAAAGTTTATGAAATTAGAAAAAAATAATTAAAACATTTGTGTTAAAATGTAACATTTTAGTTAAAATGGGCAAAGAAAATACTGTGTTATGTTATTATAAAAATTAAAACTTGAAAAAAAAATTCGACAACCAAAAATAATATTAGAATAAAATTATGTTTATGTGTTTAGGTATCCAAGATATACAACCAATTCTCTTTCTGTATAAGTGATTGTACATGATTATTTAAGAATGCCTGGTAAGTATAATAAATAAAACATTGAACCTTATGTTCAAGACTAACAAATTTGTTAGGTTTACATGAAAGTCAATGTACATAATATCCGAAAAAATTAGAAAAGAAATATGTAAATTTGAAAAATTGTGTGTTAAATTTATTCAGGACACTTGCATGCAACAAGATACGGCCAGTATAGATTCATAAAATATATTATGTACTGGATTTACGTATTGTCCTGAATACATATAGTGTTAAAAAATGAAAATTGTTGGAGATACAATCAATTAATAAATATTTATCCTCAATATTTTATTTTATTTATATATTCTGTCACTGTGTAAGTGAGTATGTACCTATGCGTTGTGAGAAAGATGTTTTTATATAAACAATATTAGTAAACAATGAAAAAAAAATGTACCCTAAAGAAAAATAATATCATTCGATTTCTGTAAAATATGTTAAATTTTGTGTAAAATTTAAATAGTAAAAATGTAAGTTAATTATAGGAATACTCAAATTAAATGAAGTTTAATGTAAAATCATGCAAACAAAGACAATCAATGCAGATCCCCTCACCAAGAAAAAATTTGGCCAGTAATTCAAGATAAGGAAAAAAGCATTGAATGCCAACAACACAAGTGCAATTAGCAGCGCTACTAATGCACATTGTGGCACAAAATTACATAAACTTAAATCCTAACATATTAATTGTGCCTCTTTTAATTCAAGGACTTAAATTAAATGTATAAACCTAAATTATTTATTTGTTTAATTATTTTTAAATGAAAGGATAAATAATGGTATTTAGAAAAAAGTGTAGTGTTTTGACAGTTAGGTTTTGAAACACAGTGATGCATAAGATTATACAGCCCTTATCTTTAAGAAACCAATTGTAAAAAAAACTTGATTTAATATAACCATGATAAGAAAAATAAACCCATTATCTTTAAAATTAAAAAAATGAATCTCAATAATTTATGTAAAGGTGTGAAAGTTATGTAACATATTAAGTAAAAAAAATATCAACTAAGTTCTCTAAAATATATTGCTAAATTTTGCTTTAAACTATGACCTTAAAAAGTAATAAAAAACATATAAATTTATGGAACAAAAGTATGAGAATAACTGAAATTATCACTCTAGTTATTTTATTTATTCATTAATTTGTTATACAATGGCAGTTCCAAGCAAGTTAAAATCAGTGAACAAAAAAAATATATGTGTGTAAAAAGAGAAGAAATAGGTGTCAAGATACCGACTGATATCAAAGCAAAATTTTTCAACACATCTCCCAAAAGTAAATAAAAAGTATGTGTATTTCCAACCTGCCTGAAAAACACCAACATGAGAAATAACTTCAAGTTTAGTTCTTAAATTAAAAAATTAATTAAATTCAATTATTGACAATAAACAGAATAATACACATTTTTCAAAAGGAAAATCTGAATATGAAAATAAAAAATATACTGAAAGGTAATGCAAATTTGTATAAAAATTGCACACAAAAAAAAAAAATTATTATTATTATTTTCCGTTTTTTTTATTCTTTTTTTTTTTCTTTTTTGCATTATGAATGAAAAATCAAGAAATTTCTAAAAATTTATCATCACGCATTGTATATCGGTATTAGCATAAAAAGGAAAATATGAATATGAGAAATATAAAATACTATAATATGTAAATTTATATATATATTACACATAAAATTTAAAAAAAGCAAGTTTTTTTTTCTTTTTTTTTTTTTTATCATTATTATTATTACTTTTAAAATTGGGAAACAAAAATATATTATATGGAAACAGAAACAAAAATATATATACAGAAATCTGACAATATTTAAGCATCCTTGTTGTTTGTATTATCTAAAAAGTTTTTAATTAATGATGCACCAAGAAAAAAATTATGTATCAACAAGGATACTTAAGAGTGAAAAAAAAATATACAAAACACTCACCAACCTTTCATAATCTTGACCTGAAAATAAAACTTTATTTTTATTAATTTTAATAAGATAGGAAATGATTTTCTCCGCGTTCGGTTCTCCAATTACCCCTTCATTTTAGCAAGACCTTGTGTCCTGATGAATAGGTGCATATTTAATGATTTATTTCACTTGACGCAAAATTTTACAAATCTTTCAGGCCTTAGTTCTAAGTGATATTTCTCCTCACGAAAATTAATGTTCGATTCGCCATGCACAAAAATAACATTCCATTAGTGTCCACGGAAATGTTATCTCATGTATATGTTCTTTATTAAAAAAAATCATAAGCGGACATCGTTCTTTCCCGTATGAATATTATGTCTCAGCAGGACTTGAAAAAACAAAAACTGTCGAAAAGACGAGTACTAAATTTGAAGACACTGTAGCAGAGAACATATGAAGCAACACAGGATGAAACAACAAGCTATGAAACCACAAAGCCACAGTAGAAAAAGCGGCGGGGACTGCATCACAAAGCATTTTTTGGCGAATAGCAGAAACAGCGGCCGGCCAGCACAGAGTCGCGGAATATGAGATCAAAAGTTCTCTGACTAGAGTCGAAAAGGACCAGCGCCGGTAATCCATTAAAGGAGATAGACGAAACACTGTATGGCTCTCGCAAACATATTGCGTTCCAGAGAGAAATATCGGAGAGCTGATGGGTCGAGCGTAACCTATAAACACAAGCTGCTATTCTCGGCGTATTGTCCCATACACAGCAAAAAGTATTTCACGATGAGAGGATCAGAAGAGGACAAACTGCCGATACGATGCGTCCAATCCATAGTGTGCTCCAATCAGTGACATCCACAATGATTTTTCTCACAATTTAAAAATAATACAGCGACGACAAGTCATGTAGATCAAAATCCTTCAATTGAGATTAAAAACCATCGCGGTAAATAAGTTTCCATCTTCCTAAAAAAAATGCTATGATTTTATATTAACTCATAAAGTCCTTTAAACAAAAATGCCCCTCTCTCTCACCAATGCATCTCGAACTGGTTGGTCGCTGGTCTAGCACCAAAATGTGTCCAGTAGAAATCCTGGGATTCTACTGTTAAAGTTCCAATTTAATGTCCAGGTCCGTATAGCTGAAAAAGGAGGCCGTCGAAACAAAAAGAACTAATAGTTCGCAGCAAAACATATTTATTTTCTTTTGTAGAGGTTTCATAATAAAATGAACAGTACATTAATAGTGTAATTTCAGCATGACCATAAGTTACGAGAATGCAAAATATAGGGGTGAGAGAGAGAGCTACGGGGTTACATGTTATTCAATCAACAGTTGTAGAGCGAATTCTGAAGTTGACTCTATTGCAATTCAGATCAGACTGATGAATTACGCCAAAATTATTAAAACAGTGCCAAACTTTCCAGCCAAAGCTAATCCTTTGTTTGTAGAATAATTTAATATAAATATTTTGAATTTAGTAAGTTCGTTACCAAGAAATAACGCCAATCCTCTATGCCAAGTTTTATCGCCAAACAGCCGTTAATAAGCGAGACCAAAAGTCTGCAAATGATTGCACATCCTGTGATAAAAAAAATCTAAATTACCCTTTAATGATTTTCAAACATAAACACATTGCCTAATTTATTTATAACAAAGTGGACTCGCGCAATTTAAAAGAAATAAAAAGTAATTATGTATCCAACGGTTTATAAACAAAAT
Organism: Salticus scenicus; assembly: GCA_963930645.1. NCBI lineage: Eukaryota > Metazoa > Arthropoda > Arachnida > Araneae > Salticidae > Salticus > Salticus scenicus. Next base: position 81,327,318 of record OZ005649.1, read on the forward strand.
AATATTTTTTTATATTTTATTTATTAAATGATTTAGGAAAGATTATTATTCTGATAGATGTCATTTAAAAAGAATATGTTTTGACAAAAGCGAATAAATAAAAGTAATTTAGAATTTAGTTATCTATTTTTATTAGCTATTTAATTTATTGAAAATATAATAATTATTTATTGCCTTTATTTAAAGTTATAATTAAAACACATATATGTGAAGGAACGACTTCACAAATACATAATACACATTTTCTGTATTTTGATTAAAATACAGAAAATATATGTGTATAGATTATAAAAAATAAATTACAACAACTCAACTTACTTAGCAATATAACCAAATATTTGCATTTATTTTTCAAAGGTTTTGTAAAATATAAGATTTTATGAAAGTCTGTGAGTTATTTTTTAAGCTACAGTGATCGAAAAATTAACGCAACGCACATGCACTGATGACGATACGTTAAATGCTACCAAAACAGGTGTCTGCAGTTTGATTACCCCTTTTGGTATTCTACACGTTGAAGACTTTTCCAGTATTTATTTACCTAGTTCTAAATCTACTGTAAACACAAGCGAACATTTTTGGAAACAAACACAAATCGCAAATTTCTATCGACCTACAGTCGGTAACAAAAGTGTCCGAACACTAGCAAAAATTCCTATGTAAAAAAAAGTACACTTCATACGGTTTTGTTAAGTAAATCCTTGTCGAATCCTGTTCTTAGTCAGTGTAAGAACATGATTCGACAAGGATTTATTTAACAAAACCGTATGAAGTGTACTTTTTTTACATAGGAATTTTTGCTAGTGTTCGGACACTTTTGTTACCGACTGTATATATATATATATATATATACATATGCGTGTGTGTATGTAAATATGATGATGAAAATTTTTCTGAACACTTTACTATAATTTGTAAATCGTTAATGGAAATCGAAAACACTTGAAATGTGCTTAAGTGTAACAAATTAAAAATTAATACCTATACAACTACTACAGTCGGTAACAAAAGTGCCCGAACACTAGCGAAAATTCCTCTGTAAAAAAGTACACTTCATACGGTTTTGTTAAATAAATCCTTGTCGAATCATGTTCTTACACTGATTAAGAACAAGATTCGACAAGGATTTATTTAACAAAACCGTATGAAGTGTACTTTTTTTACAGAGGAATTTTCGCTAGTGTTCGGACACTTTTGTTACCGACTGTACTTATACTCTTTATACGTTCACTCTTTTTTGTTATTTTACATAATATATTGGAATTTATTTTAAATCAAGTACCTTTTAAACCTTGCGTATATGCTTTCATTTAAAAAGGCAATTTGTAAGAGAACTGCAATACAAATTTTGTGTTTAAGTAAAAAATGATATGTCATTTTTCAAAATTATATTTCACTTAAAAAATAACTGTTTGGCATTTTAATCGAGATTGTAATTGAATTTATAAGAAAAGAAATATTTTGATAAATGTAATTGAAAAAATATTTTTTAACGTATTTGTTCGTCTTCGTTATTTAAAATTTTCAAAATGAATAGTAATTCAATATCTTCTATTTTTAACAAATGTTCTTTTTTTTTTTTTTCTACTTCAGCAATTTTTTGGTAGAAATAGATATCTATGATAAAATAAATTGAAATTCAAAATTCTATTAAATTTGCAATTGAAGTTCTTAAGATCATATTAGGTACACCATTTATTAATTTTGTCTTCCCAGAAAAAGTCAGTCATGTACAAAAAAAATCTTGTTACCATTTGAGGAAAAGAATTATTTTTAAAATATATTTTTTAACCTCCAAGTGAAATAAACAAACAAGACGTTTTAAAAGAATGCTACATAATCAAAGTCAATAATGTTTATTTAGTTTATTTAATTAAAACTAAATAACGTAGCGAAATGGAGTTTTACACAGTGTCTAATATTTATTTCGCAGTAATTCCTTTACAAATTTTCCTCTATAAAATTTTCTACGGACTATAATAAAATTTTCCAAAATTAATTTATTAATTTTAATTTTTTCTAACTTTGTTTTTATTAATTGTATGTATATTATGTGTACAAGTGGCATTATAACGAAATATAACAGATCACAGAATGTACAGTCGGTAACAAAAATTTCCGAACACTAGCAAAGATTCCTATGTAAAAAAAGTACACTTCACACGGTTTTGATAAATAAATCCTTGTCGAATCTTGTTCTTAGTCAGTGTAAGAACATGATTCGATAAGAATTCATTTAAGAAAACCGTATGAAGTGTACTTATTTTACATAGGAAATTTTGCTAGTGTTCGGACACTTTTGTTACCGACTGTACATTAGCGGAAAAAATATAATAATAGTCGATAGTTTTGTGTACATTACCTCATTATCAATGCATTTTGTTCTAAAGTATTATAAAATCATTTTGTTATTATGTTATTTCAAGAAATGAAATACAATTATATTTTACTGTGCATATGAATAAAAATAAATAAATAAATAAATAATATAAATGCATCATTTGTAATATAGGATAGATTGGGAAAGGGGCTGTATTTTTTGTTCTATTTTTTATTTATCAATCTCTTGTGACTACATATTAAGAAGAAATTTAACTTCAAAAATAATATAAAATTTTTGAAATAAAAGTTTTCTTTAACGCCCTTTTTTCGTCATTTTACCCCATTCTTGGAGTAAAATACTCATCTATCTAGGGATTATAATGTAATGAGATACTTATGGGATTTTAATGTAAAATACACTACACATTTTTATAAAACACTATACAGTCGGCAGCAAAAGTATCCGAGCACTAACCAATAATTCCGATATCAAAAAGGTACACTTAAAACTGTTTTGTTAAATAAATCCTTGTCGAATCATGTTCTTAGACTGACTAAGAAGATGACTCGACAAGTATTTATTTAACAAAGCAGTATTAAGTGTACTTGTTTTTAGACAGGGATTTTTGCTAGTGCTTGGATAATTTTGCTGCCGACTGTATATTTATATTAAAACGCATGATTTGCATAGAAGAAACTGAAACAAAATATTAACTATTATCTTAATTAATATGTTGCTAAAATTAATGCACATATGTAACCTAAAGCAACAATTAAGAAAACAAGACATCTGTCCCCAATGAAAAGCAAACTGCGTTTTATCCCAAAAATTTTCGTTATTTCATTCCAAAACGATGAACAAGACGCAAGTTTTTTTATTAACTTACAAAAAGGGAAAAGACGCCTTTTCAATTAAATCATTTAAATTAAATTGTGTCTTAATTTTTTAAATAGAATTTTAAACGAAATCTGCTGTAATTATTTCCTAAATGCCTATGCTAGTCAGACTCATTTTCAGAAATTTACTACAGCGTGTGTGTAGTACATTTTTCCTGATTTTTCCTTCACTATTTTTATAGCAATCACCTTTTTTATGTTTTCAAGTTTAGGTAAAGGGAAAATTATTGAATGAATATAGCGGTGGAAAAGTCGGGTAAAAATCAGTTTTCTGTTTGAATAACGGTTTAAATGAGTAACTAAACAAAGAACAAGTCACATTTTACACTTACCAGATTGAGAAAGATGTATTATCGATCCGAATTAATATAACAAATTTCTTAAAATTCGCGAAAAAGGAAAATATATGACCTTACTTATATACAATTCTTATAATTCGTCTGCGTCAACCTTACGGCACTTGTGTATAAGAGAATCACGTGACACGAAATATTGACCAAAGCTGCATTTTATCCTAATTTACTCTAAAGATTTTAGTACTGATTTTTTTTTTTTTTTTTAATCACAAAGTCTTCATATCTTTGAAATACAAACATGTAATATCATGATTGATGATAATTGAACTTAAATATGCCTGAAATTCGTTTTAAAATTACTTGTGATTGTTATATATTTTAATGCAATTAAAATCTAATGGTAAAATTTTTTATTATTTTTTCAGTACCTATATACAATTTAATATTAAAATATTTCTTAGATATAAATTATTTTCTGTACTTTTATCAAAAACTCGGAAAAAATGCATTTTATCTCTCTAACTGTAAAACAAATTCTCATTACAGTATAATCCTTTCCATACTAAAATGAATATATATATATATATTATAATAAGATATACCATTAAAGAATTAAAAAAAAAAAAAAAATAGCTAAAAACATTTGGAGAATACCTAAACTCTGTCATAAAAAATTTATTTTAATTCATGACAACATAGCTTTATTTGTTTATCACAGAGTATTAGCATAATAAAGGCAATTCACTTTTCTGCTTTTTTCTTTAAGGAAATAAAATTTACATAGAAAAAAATGATTTACAATGTATACGGAAGTAAAATGTCAAACAATTTACATAGAAATATAATAATGTTAACAAATGCAAATGCTAACCCTTTATTTTATTTTATTTTTTTATTTTTACATTTTATTTTTTTCCGTTTTAATTATTGTTTGTTCATATTTACGTATTACTCTCTCGTCTATATTAATAAAATCAGACTTTTGTCTGTAAATTTGTCAGAATAAAAAAATAAAATAAATGGGATATTTTCACGTTTTACACACCCTGAAAGCCAGAAATGACTTCAAAAAATTATGTCTGTGTGTGTATCGTCGTGTCTGTATGTATGTAACGCTATTTTTATCCGGGTATTACATGAGAACGTCTGATCGGAATTCAACAGCGCTTAGCTGGAATTTAGGTCTTTACCTAACTTAAAAATATAGCTATAATTTTTTCCAAATTTTCTCGTCCCGTTCCCCCCCGGGGGGAACAATAGTCAAAATCACGTTTGTAAGCATTACACGGCTCCAAATTACTTCACAGTAAAGAAATTGCACATGAAGAGACAAAACGTGAGTAGAAATAAGACGCTATCTCCGATTTAGGAATTTCCAATTTTTAAGGGGAGGAAGGGTGAAAATTGATTTTTGGCGGGAAATTTTGCAAATTCCTGATTTTTGAGTAGAACTCTACCAAAAATGGAACAAAGATATTGCAAAAAACTATGTGACTTCCTTAGGATATTTCCAAAACCACTTTTTTTTCTTTTTGGGCGGGGGGCGGGGGGGGGGGGGTTACGACTGGACAAAATCGAGACATCCGTTTTAGCACAAAATTTGTATGAGAAATCTATGGGAGCTGCGGTCACGAATTTTGGGGCTTGGATTTTTTATACATATCCCACACCTAAAGTAACGGGATTTATCGAAATTACCCCGTTACCCCCTATGGAGGGACAGAAGGCAGAAACAACTTTGTAAGCATAACTCGGCTCCAAGTTACTTCACAGTGCAGAAATTGCATGTGAGGATACTGCACGTGACTACAATCGAACTTTATTTGTGATTTAGGAAATTTCGATTTTTAAGGGGAAAGAGGGCAGAAGTCGATTTTTAGTTGGACATTTTAAAAAATCCGGTTTTTTGAGTAGTGCTCCACCAAAAAACGAACACAGATGTTGGAAACGGCCATGCGTCTTCTTAAGATATTTCCAAAACACGTTTTTAATTTTTTTGTAATCTGCCTTTTTTTTTTAAGGGGGGGGGGCAGTGTGGCAAAATCGAGACACCCCTTTTAACACTAAATTTGTCCCGGGAAAATTGTCCTGCGGTCACAAAATTTGTAAGCCTAATTCGGCCCCAAATTACTTCAGCAAATTACTGAAGAAATTGCACATGAGGAGACTAGAGAGATTTGAGTATAAATAAAACATTATGTACGATTTTGGATTCTTAAAGAAGGAGGGGAAAATCTTTTTTTTTTTTTGTGGGGGGGGGGGTGTGTGATTTTAGAAATTCTGGATTTTTGAGTAGAGCTTTACTAAAAATGGTACAAAGGTATTGAAAACAGTCATGTGTCTCCTTTAGGATATTTTCAAAAACACATTTTTTTTTTTTTTTTGGAAGGGGGGGGGACGGGAGTTACGAAGGAGAAAATTCTAGACCCCTCTTTTGGCACTAAATTTGTATTGGGAAATCTATGGGATCTCTGGTCTCGATATTTGGTGAGTAAATTATTTATATGTATCCGACACTTATTGTAACGGGATTTTATAAAATTCTCCCTTACTCCATTGGGGCAGGGGGGAAATAAACACGTGCAAAAACACGTTTTCCTGTTTGTATTCACCTTAAATTATCATGGCAAATTTTGGTGTGTGGATGTTCATTAAGCATTATGTACGCATTATGTACATTGGTGGGATTTCGCAAAAATTCGAATTTACCCGCTGAGGAAGGGGAAGTAAGAAGCAGATAAGTTTGCTGCAGAAGGCAGTGAGGACCCGGACTCCTCACGTTGCGAGCGGGAAAAACCTCTGTCGAACACAGCGGAAACTTAGGCGAAGCGGGACAATCCTGCTGTTTTTTATATAAAAAGAAAAATTTGAAAATTTTTGACTTACGGTTTTCAATGGATTTCTACGTCTTGAGATGTTCTGAGACATTTTATAGAAGTCTTCTGTCTGAGTGTGTATGTGAGTATGTATGGATCATGAATTTTGTGGATGCTGTATCTCACGAACCAAAGAACGAAATTTAACGAAATTTCGTAATTCGTTGTACCTTGATCTAAACTGGTTCTGATTACATTTTTGCATCTATCATTATTGTATGTCCTTTTCATAACATTTTTCCATTTTTTTTTTTTTTTTTTTTTTTTTTTTTTTTTAACATGGCTGTATACGACAAACTTTAATATAAACGTTCACAATGAGAGTTATTCTAAGAAATGGTAGTTAAATTAATAAGATTTATTCATAATATTAATCTTAAACTAAAGAAAAGATTTTGAAGGCATGTAGGAACATTGCTCCTCTCCTTGGGGGCAATTACCTACCAGGTTTCACTATGGGTATCTTTCAAAAGAACTCACCAATACCTTAAAACAAATGGTTGAACCGTAGATCTCTGTTAATTTGAAACAAAATTATTGTTTTTTTTTTTTTTTTTTTTTTTTTTTTTTTCATTTTTAACGAAAAAATATTTTTATATTTATTTATTTCCCTTTGTAATGATAATCAAAAATTTTTGCAGTATCAATGTTTGATTCTAATAAATTGTTTTGTTGCTTTAGTTTTGCAAATTACTGTACAATAATGACGAGCTTAATTATTTAATGACTGTATTTTTTCATACAGTATTCAGAATGTTTCTGTTTTTCTGAGAGATTCTTTTTTTAACGTTCATTAAATAGGTAAAGAAAACAAAATTTATGAAATATTTCTGTGATTTAGCAATAAATCTACGACATAAAAATTCTTAAAAATAAAATTAAATTGAACTCCAAATCCAGACAATTACTTTTTAACGTTTTAATTTTAATTTTATTTATTTATTCTATTTTACTTATTGTTTTAGAGGGTGATTCATGTATCGTAAGTGATATAAAAGGCAAATTATCAGAAATACAGTAAAAAAGGCGTAAAATGTGCACTTCTCGCGTAAACTTTCCGGCTAAAGTTTGTTCATGAGGTTCGATGATGAAAATTTCGTTTCTGTAACATAAAGCTAAAAACGTTGAAGTATCGGTAAAAACACTATCTAACAAAAAATACTTGGATATATTCAAATTTAGACGTTTTGCTAAAATCTAGAAAAATTCTTTAAAAATTATCTTAAAATTTGAGTATGAAATGAATATATCTTACGAGTATCTCATATATTTCGGCAAAAGTTTTGTCTAAAGAGGAAAAAGAAACCAGTAAAAAATTTAAAAAAAAGGTATTTTGAATCATTCTGTAGAAAGTAACGCTTGGAATGCATTTTAACTGGAGCTTGTGATTATGATGATTCTTTTGATTATCTGTATAAATTCTTATGAGGCTAACATATATAATCGTGGAGATATAACGGTTTCTTTAAAAAATTCCAAACAAATTACCACTTTTTACTTTCCGAACACTACAGTGAGGAAAATATTGTAATCATATCAAATATCCGAGTTTGAGATTCTAATGTTTCTACACGTTTTGAGGTCCCCTGAATTCCTATTTACTGTTTTATGATGATGTATGTGTGTATATATGTGTGCATGTATATGAGTGAACTCGATAACGTCTAAACGCTATGATCGAATGATCTGAAAGTTGGTACATATGTTATATGTCACCATAGCACGAACCCTGTTGCTTTTACTGAGTCTAGCACTTACAGTTTCTTTACAGGAACACAAAGAAAAAATATTTATCATTATGGTCTATGGGCGCAAATTCTTAAAAAAAAAAATTCTTTGTCATTATGCTCTACGGGCTGCTGTGTAAATGCCTTATTCGACTGAGCTCAAAATTTATACGTATATTATCAGTCAACGTCACACGATCTGTATAAATTTTGTTGAGTCTAGCCTTTACAGTTTTTTTATAAGGGCATAAGGAAACAGTCTTTATCATTATGGTCTATATGGGCCAAAATTCTTTAAACTGTCTAATCGCCTTATTCAGTTGAGCTAAAAATGTATATGCATGCTATGAATCACCGTTGCACGAAGTGCGCAAATTTTCGTAAATCTAGCATGTATAGTTTTTTACAGGGACACAACGAAAAATTCTTTATCATTATGCTCAACGGGCTGAAATGATACCAAGTGGGATAGCGTCTAAATGCCTCATCAGATTGAGCTGAAGATTTATATACGTGTAAAGGTCTCCGTTGTTCGAACTGTATAACACTTGGTGAATCTAGTAATTATAGTTTTTTACAGGGACTCAACAAAGCATTCCTTATCATTACGACCTATGGGCAGAATTCATTAGTGTCTAAACATTTTTAACAAAGTTGAAACGTTTTAATGATTTAGATTGTTTGTCTCTTCGTCTGTCTGTTATTAACTTACGTAAATATTCATGGAATTCCTTAAAACTCATATTTATTATTCTAGTTCATTATGAGGTATTATCTATTGAAAACTGAGTAAATACTACGACGGGTGTTTGTACAGGAACACACAAAAGAATTCAAAAGTATTGCCTTTTTTAATAGGTATTACTTTAAACCAGAATTTAACACCATTATTGTAAAAAATCATAATCAAAATAGCGTTTAATGTTCTTACGCACAAAAATAATAGTCTATAAAATAAAGTATGATTAACATAAATATTTACAGAGTCACACAAAAATTTTCAGATAAATTAATGGCTGTAATTAAAAACTACTCCAATTGAATTTTCATTTCCACTATAATTTTTTACACTTTCTGGCAATGTTTAAGAGTTCTTATGATTTTTATAAATCTGAGTTTGTGTCTGTTCTTTTGTCTGTCTGTCTGCCTATCGCCTCTTGCGTCCGAAGAGATTTTCAGATATTTTTCAAATTTATGTATGCTATTCAAGCACAATATAATATGTTTCATAATTTAAGTGGTATAAATAACATGACTGATTTGTGTACAGAGACACCTAAATGATTTCCAATGTATTGTGTATTTAGAGAAGCATTTTTATAAATCATGTTAAAATAACCTTGAAATATTCAAATCATAATGAAATTGTCATTTATTATCTATATGCTAAAAAAGTGTTTTGTATATACAGTATGTTTAATGTGAAGTTTTACGAGGCTACACTAAAGTATTCAGATACATTACGGTTTATAATTTGAAGTTTCTACAACTGATTTCAGTTTGTGTTAAATGATTTCAACATAATCTAACGAAGCTTAAGAAAAATTATAAATTAAATTAGTCTCTGACTTTTTTTTTTTTTTTTTTTTTTTTTTTTTTTTTATCATGTCTCTTTGTTTTATGGTCACTAAGGTAAATTGCTTTGAATGTTAAATGATGCAATGAATACATGCAATCGGAAAGTTTTCATAAACTATGCCAACCGCATTATTTTTGTTATTATTTAAATTTTCTCATAAATGTAAAAAACAACGTGGCCCATCAAATAAGCCCAAGAGAAAACAGCCCCGACAAAAAAGCCACGACAAAATAGCTCCGACAAATGAGTCCAATGGACAAAAGAGCCCCGACAAAATAGCCCCGACAAAATAGCCCCAGACAAAATAGCCCCAAGACAAAACAGCCCCGACAAAAGAGCCCCAGATAAAACAGCCCCAAGACAAAATAGCTCCGACAAAACAGCCCCGATAAAACATCCCCCGACAAAACAGCCCCTGACTAAACAGCCCCGACAAAATAGCCTCCGAAAAAACAACCCCTACAAAACAGCCCCCGACAAAAGTGCCCCTACAAAAGAGCCCGACAAAATAGTCCCCGACAAAATTTGTATGTATCTTTCTTTGTATATGGAAAATTTTCTGACTATCATATCTCAAAAAAAAAAAAAAAAAGATAGGACTACGAAACTTCAGAATTGAGGCAGGTCTGGTGTACATATGATTTTTCGAACTTTTGGTAAAATAGTATAACCAGAAGTGTCATATAGCTTTTTCAGAATCAAAGAAAAATACAACATATCTGCGCCACCTATCGGCCGATATACACAAAAACTTAAACATCAGTAGGGCAAAAATGGTGCACTTATACACATTAGATTTTGATGTGTAGTATTTCATAAGGAAGGAAAATTCAGAGAAATTTACAACATAACAACGCCACCTTCCGACCGATAACAAACAACATTTTGTTTGATATTCACAGAATTTAAAAAATGATGCAGTTATGCCCATTAGATTTTAAGATAAACTTTTTTCACAAACAAAGAAAATCACAGCATATCAGCGTCAGCGCTAACTTTCGGCCAATATAAACACAAATTTAAACAAAATTTACAATGTAACTACACCACCTTTCGGTCCATATACACACAGTTTTAAAATCCAGTAAGGAAAACAATGGTGTTGTTATACACATTAGATTTTGAGTTATGGCTTTCCCAGAAACAAGGAAAATTAGAGCATAGCAGAACCAGCTTTCGGCCGGTATTCACACAAATTTTAACGTGAGTAAGAAAATTGAGCGACGGATACTTTTTTTAAGTATATAATGTTTAATAGATGATGAGATATAGTCTCAGTCTAAATGGTGGGAGAAGCAGAATAGTAGCGCCACCTTTCGAATGATAAACACCGAAATACAATCAAGATAATTTATTTTATACACAAAAAGTTTAAAAAGTTTCTGTTTTTTTTTTTTTTTTTTCTCTCTTGCTTAAAATTTTACAAGATTAAATTATTTCAGCGGAGCATAACACTGACGTCTGCCGTCGATTTACGCATAAAGTTGAAGTGGTTGCTGATTAAATCATTTCTGCCTTAAAATAAAATTATTCAAGTTTATTTATTTATTTATTATTATTATTATTATTATTATCAAAGTGTAAATTTATTTGGAGGATAGGTTAAGGGACAGTAGTCCCCAAGTGGGAGTTCGCCACGGCCTTAGAATAAATGAGTTTAATCGCTGCATGAAAGCTCGCGTGTTTGGCGATGTATCACAAAAATTAATCAGAACAAATTTAACTCAAGATGGAAAAAAAAAATCAAGTATTGATAAATTCTGCTTATTGGTTTAGTTACAGCGACCAGAACTTTTGCTGACACACACAGACAGATATCTCGAAATGTGTAAATTCATAGAAAACCTTAAATCAAAAATTTTCAGGAATATTTTATTCCCTATTTAGGTATATAAAAGAAAATAACAAATCCACATTTTAAAAAATAGTCATTTACAATTTATGAAAATACATTATGTTTTGCATTAAATAATTACAAGATAAAAAGAACTTTTTATGTACCATGTTTTTAAAATCTTTTGTTGAATCATATAAGCATACCTGGTAACTTTTATAATTTATTTCGGAGTACTGTTAGCTCCGCCCTTTATTCACAGCAGTATATTTTAAAAGCACTTTTCTTCGTATTTCATCGTAATTACCTATTGGAGAAAACTTCTCTAAAATCATACTGGTGTGAAAAAAGGGCGGAGCTAACAGTGCTCCGGAATAAATTATAAAAGTTACCATGTATGTATAAACGCTACCGAAGGCAGCGGGGACCCAAAATAATTGGCTAAAAGTAATAAAAAAATTTATTTCCATCGTGTTCTGAGCTTTTCAAAAGAGTTTCAAATTTCTACCTAGTCGGGAAGTTGTTTAACTGTTGAATCATATAAACGCTACCAAGGGCAGCGGGGACCAGAAACAATTGGCTAAAAGTATTAAAAAATGTATTATCATCATGTTCTGAGCTTTTCTAAAAGTTTCAAATTTCTAGCTAGTCGAGGAACCTGTAAAAATTGGATACAGGAATTTTGAAAATAGTAACAAAAGTTGCCAACAGATGGCGCTGCAAACAATCTCAAAATAATCCCAAGACACTGGATTAGCTTGAAGAGGCAATCTGTGCGGCACGTGAGTCCATTTCCATTGACACACTACAGGGGGTGATGGCAAATTTTGTTGTTCGTTTACGCCACCTTTGCATGGCTAGCGGTGAACATTTTTAACAGATTTTGCGTTGATTCTATAGACTACTTGCGGAATAACTGCTTTTTTTTTTTTTTTTCATAACCATGTATAGTGTACAGCGCCATCTGCTGGCAACTTTTGTTACTATTTTCAAAATTCCTGTATGAAATTTTTACAGCTGTCGTAATAAATATACAGTTTGTCCCATCCCCCTATTGTCCTTTGCTTTCGAGATATTTAAGTTTGAAATCAGTGGGTCCTTTTCTGGACACTCTAGTATATATGCAATAAAAATTATGCATATCACCTCATCACTGTAGTTAACACAGGGCTCACTGGCGACATTTTTTAATATTCTTTTCATACCACTATTTAAAAAAAATATATATATATAAAATATATTCGCAGGTAAATCTACACTTTACCTGAGTAAATTTATTAAGAATTATGAAAATAAGAAAAAAAGTCGCCATTGATAGCCATATTAATGAGGATTTTGTACGGTGGTTATTTAGAGTACCACTGTTACATAAAAATCGAAAAAGCAATTTGAATCTTTCAAAATTTTTAAAATATATTTAAATTTTATGTTCGATATAATTTTTTTAAAGATTTATGGGACATTCTTGAGTTAATTTAGGAATTAATTACAACTCGCGTGAAGATAGTGAAAAATTCCGAGTAAAAACAACGAGGATTCTATTCTCATAAATATCTTTCACGTTTTTCCTTAAATTTCATTTTATATGCCTTTTAAACTAATCCTACTTTAAAGTGAGGGGATAAAGGGATAAAGAAAATACAGTACCTGCAGCTTATTAAAATCACATTAGTTTTGAACTGAAAAAAAAGATATCCCTGAATTTGAAAAGAAATTTCAAAATGTAACGAATAATGGAAATAATAAGCAATATTAATTGATTTTTGAGAAATAATTAATTAATTGTTCCTTCAAAATAAGTAAGCTAAAAACATCCCACATTCCAATGCGCTTTCCTTTCAAGAAGATCATAATTAGTTTGCCAAACGTTCACGCTTTTCTTTTAAATTTAAAATATTTCCATTTAAACCACTTGATCCTTAATTATTTCAAAATAAGAATTAAAACTGTCTTTAAAAAAAAAAAAAAAAAAAAAAAAAACTTATCAGTTTTGATTTGAACCAAATCATATTTGTAACTTATCGCATTTGAAAGAATATGTTCTTTGAAATTGTTACTAAGAAAAGTGATGGGGGCTTATTTTAATTCGTAACTTTGCAAAAAATGTAAAATTTTTGTCAAAGAAAAATAACCGAGAGACTCTTGTGTTTTCTTTTCTTTTTTAATTAAAAAAAAAAAAAAATCCCAGTGGAAAAGAAAATATATATTCCCAGTGGAAACAAAAATTATCCCAGAAAAAAAAAAAAAAAATAGTGTGCATAAATGACATTTTTGGTGCTGCAGAGATTTTTTTGAGTTTATTAACCGACAATGCTTATTTTATTAAGCGATTGTTTTAAAAGAAATTTATATTGATTTTATTCCGGTCCTTGCAATTTGATCAGATTCAGCGTTTGATTTTATTTGCCAGTGAATTTATTAAGTAGCGGTTACTGTATTATATTTTTATTTGATTCTTTGAAGCAGCTTATATGTGTAATATTTAATTACATCTTATTAAATATAAAGGCATAGCATAAATACTGAGATTCAAATTACCTTTATATGAAATATTCCTAGATAAAATTAACTTTTTTTCCGAGAAAACATTTTTCTGAAATTGAGTCCCAAGTCACGGAAAAATTTCAAGAAAAGTAATTATTAGTGTTTCACTTACACTTTAATTAGAAAATGCGTTTAGGATTTTTTCCTTTTAATTTCTGACTTAAGTTGCAAGTTCCTTGAAATTAAAGCAGATTAAATGTGCCACATTATTAAGAAAATCAGAATCAGCTGTCTTCTCAGAATAGGACGGAAATGTCTAAACTTGGAAGTAATTTATTTCAGTTACAGTAATTAAAAATCTAAAGAAGCTTGTTTATTCTCATGCAGACTGGAAAGCGTACAATTCAAAAATTATTTTGTTCTTGTTTTCGGAACAAAATGTTTCAAGCAATCTAGATGGACGCAATTTACTAATTTAAACAAACATTAATTGTAAAACATTGGAGTTTAGGCAGAAAATAATTAAATATCGTCCTTCATGTTTATGTTTACAAATATTCTAATACTTGTAATTGAAAGTAACAAAATATTTTAATCATAATTTCAGAACTTTATGGTGAACTTTGTATAAATTTATGTTTCTTTAATTATACTTTGCAGTAAATTTTACATATATATATTTATATTTTATTCATTTATAAATGTTGCTACATGGACTATCTTTATTATCAAGATAACATATGGTTTAGCCTGAATAAAGTTAAATTTGATTACGATTATATAGTTTTGGTATGATGTGAAAAATTACTTACATAGCCTTTCTTGTAATGCTATAATATTTATTTATTTCATTTTGTTTTTATGTTACAACTTTTTAACATTTTGTAACTCATGATCTCATATTTCAAAAATATTGACCCACATATCTGAATGCATTTTTTAAAGTTAAATTTTAAAAAAATAAGTGTAACAAAAACTTAAAGTTTTTTTTTTTTTTTTTTTTTTTTTTTTTAAGTATTTCCTGCATGCATACAAAATCCTGTGAAATGACTTAAAAAATCAAGAAAATTTTTATTTGCATGGAAATTTTTCATACAAATGTTAGTTTTGATACAACGAACGCCTCTCGCAAATTGTCTGTGTAAAACCATTCAATTTAGCATATTTACATCTCGATATTTAAATATTTACATCTATTTTCTTAATACATTAAACTTTTGTATGTAAGTATAACATAGCAACGCAAATTGTTGAATTATTGACAATATTGACAAAAATCTTTGTGTTAACCGAAATTTTGCTAAAAAAGAACAATAAATTAAGAAACTTTTTTTTAAAACTATTTCTGTAAAATTTGCATAATCTATAAATACGCAGTATTGTGAAATGAAAATACTAATTTTTTGGTTATGTCATATTTTCATTTATATGGAATGATAGCGTTGTTGCTTTTATGCTACCCTCTAGCTTCTTTTATATTCTTTTATTTATTTTCACTTCTTTGGGGAACGTGCTTAATTATTTCGGCCCGGAATAATTATTTTGTGTTTTTTGCAATTAATTGGTGTTTGCTCAGTATATTCTTCCCTGATACTTATACGTTGTTAGATTCTTCTTTGCTTGCTTCATCTTGATCATTCATTATCAGCTTTTACGTATATGTTACTGAAATTTCTAGATTATTTACGATTTCTTATTTATTAATCTTTGAAATTTCCTATACGAATTTAAGCATCAAGAAGTAGAAAGAAAAATTTAATCTTGACTTTTAATTAAATTAATGATTGCTTGCTATCTAGAATTGTATTTTAATTGCACTTTTACTTTTATTTTTAATTTAATAATATTTATTATTTATTACTATTTAGTAATGTTGTACACTATGATGCTACAAACCGCATATAATTAATCTCCTGGAATATTTCTACAATAGCAGCACTGACAGTTCGTTCGATATCACTGTACGCCTACAATCAGACTATAGACTGAGTCTACTTTCGTCTGAGAAGAAAATAGTTGACTAATAGTGACCGATCCAATTACTATGCACACAGAAACTTTTGCTATGGGCACTATAGGGGAGCTTAAAGGAAATGGAACAGGGACATTTGGTGAGTAGTACACTCTTAAACAAAAATCTTGCAATAGATTTCCAATGTATTTGAATTCGTTCATCAGAATAAATTTAATCTGATAATTGACCAGCTCTATCAGCAGAGTATCTTTAGTTCATTTTTAGTTCATATATATATATATATGTATATATATATATATATAGATAGATAGATATAGATATAGATATATGTATATACATATACATATATACATATATATATATACATATAATATATATATATATATATATATATATATATATATATATATATTCGTGAGACAACATACATACATCTATGACGCTCTCACATTGGCGCATGGTTTTCTGAAAATTCCACTCGTTTTAAATACTGTCTTTATGCTAAAAATAATATCATTAATTAGATTTTGACTATACATTTGACATTTAATGTCAAAATTCCAGCTTTCCTATTATTCTACTACGAGAAAAATCATCTGAATGATGCCTAGAAGACGAGTTTGCAATTTCAATATTCTAACTTCACATTTTCTGCTGATGTTTCTACATGTAACGAGATCTCTTTGCTCGATCCAGTTGCCTGATACCTCTCATATTTGATGTTTACTGGCCACCATATGAGGAAAAAAAAACAAAGATTAGAATATAATGCGCACTTATACTAATTTTCGTATGTTACTAACCCAGGTAACACATAACGTTGTTATATCGTTGCAAATGAGTCTGAACAGTGAAAAATTGGTTACGTTATTTTATGTCCGTTGAAAAATAGTTTTTATTTCGCAATATTCTCACTGAACAATTTCGAATATTTATTCAGTAATAAAGAAAACCGATAACAAACGTTGTTTTATGGTTATATTTTCTCTGTTATTTTTTCGACGTTTTAAAATATGTATTTTATTAGTTTTTGTTTTCCTTTTTGATTCTAATAAAAAATATGTTTTTTCAACGAATTAATAGGTACTTTTTATAAGTCATTATTTCCGTCAAATAACGTTGAATCTCTTCAACTTGATATCGATACACGATTGTGAATTGGCGGGATGTGCGTATTATAATTTTCTTTAGAGTTTTAGAAGATGGTGTGCTGCGAAAGAACTTCTAACATGATAAGAAGGTTAGCTTTCGGCAAAATGTTCTTTGGCTTTCGGAAACCGTAACTAACGAAGCGTACCATATTGTACGCTTTCTCCCGTTCTACATGGAAAATCGCCAAGTATATTGTGGCAAACCTTAAAAGCGTCTTACGAGCGTGCCGGCGTGCCATTTTGAAAGTGAATGTGATGTGAATGAAATTATCGCTTTCCTGTTAAATTGGTATGAAAGTTTTCAGTGAAAGAATAATTAATTAAACGCAATTTAAAACTTTTTCATCGAAAGACTAGTGAAAGGTAACAAAACTTGCTAGCTGGTTAGCTCCTTAAAAGCTCAAAGTTATAATATTCTTTGGCTTTGGGTTTGTTTAACCTGCTAGCATAATATTAAAAATTATCGTTCAATTGATGATTGTGCATATTTATTTAAACAAGATTTTCCAAGTAATGAAGTGAGTGTTTCTTTTTTCCTTCTTTAATTTTGTTTGAATTCTTGTCTTAAATATTCAGGGGTCGGTCCAACTTCAAATATTTAATTCTCTTTTTTAAAACAGTACTTTTGTAAAATTTTACTTTTTTCATATTTACTGAAAAAATATATCTATATATAATGTAACGCTACTATTGTTTTATTGAACGAAGTATATTCAGTAATTTTATATTATTAAAAACAGGTCTTATGTACACAAAAATTATACTTTTTGAAAAGCTTGTTTTCTACGAATTTAAATTTTGTGCAGGGAGCAAAACTGGCATTCACAATTTCGGCTTAGATTTATTTTATTTTATTATTATTAATAAAATTATTACATTTTTGATTTTCTTTTAATTGAAGATTTTAATTTTTGTTTACATTGATTAATGTTCCCAATTTCCGCTTTGATTTAATTATTTTATTTTATTACTAATAAAATTATAACCTTTTTGATTTTCGTTTAATTGCAAACTGTAATTTTTGTTTACATTAATTAACATTCCCATTTTCTGCTTTGATTTTATTTATTCTATGATTATTAATAAAATTATTATCTTTTTGATTGTCTTTTAACTGCAAATTTTAATTTTTGTTTACATTAATTAACATTCCCAATTTCCGCTTAGATTTATATATTTTATTTTTATAATTACAAATTATTATCATTTTGATTATCCTTTAATTTCAAATAATTACTCTTAGCTAATATAGACAATCACAGGGATCTAAATGTTGGTTTATGGAAATTTTAAATATTCGATTTTTTAGCTTTATTATTATTAAATTGTGTGAATTAAAACTAACTAGAGTTTACATAAACAAAATAATTTTAAAACAATATATATAATTAGTATAGTATTTTTTATTGAAATCTATAAATTTTATCTATGAACTGCTTTCCACATAGATACATCTCAGCATCTGTTGACTAAAATTACACCAAATTTCATAAACAATTGATTAAGAAAATTAGTATGTTCTATCGAAAAGCGCCACTTTCAGTTATTTAACATGCACTAAAGTTTTATATAGCTTCTCAGAATAAAGGTTTTATATACAGAATTTGCAGCAATTTTAATTAACAGATGTTGAGTATCTGTGAGTAAAAAATCTCTGAAAGTGAGTAATGAGAGCATCGCCTGTCGGCTGATACACACTCTTAACTAATTCTGCATTCGTTTTAATATTGGTTGTCTCACATATCAAATTTAGTGCAGTTGTATGTGCTATAAAATTAAGCTTTCCACGTAAAACAGAAGTTAAAAATTTTTACGTATCTAATATTTTCGCATATTGAGTGTTAAAAAGTAATAAAATTAATCATAAAAAAAGTCTAAAAATTAAAAAAAAAATAATGTTACAAAACTTTTTTAACATGGGAATTTTTTCTTTTTTAAATTATTAGCAATATTATAGAAACGAAAATTCAATGGATATATAGAGCTAGCTATTTTTCTTGGATTTCAACGTTTATAAGACATAAGAAAAACCGTTGAAAACTGATATAAAAAACACGAGAGTATTGCGATTTTGAACAACCCTTTTACAACGGTTTTTTTTACGTTGTAAAATGTATTAAAACAACCGTTGAAAGATGAGAAAATCAACGAGACATATTTTCAGATTATTAACGTTACGGAAAAACGATAATTCAACGGAATGCATTGCCATTTGTTCAACGTTGAAAATTCCATACTGTGCTACCTGGGAACCTTCTAGCCTTCCTATTTCTAACTATTATTAGTAAAAATAACATCATTCCTTTAGTTTTATCTACAAATGAATTTTATCCACCAACAAGAGTCTTGTATTCAAGTATCACAGATATTACAAATACTTACGTGTGCTTATACATAAAGGAATCAGCAGCTTCAATTTCCCTCATACACGTGTTATTTTGGACATCCTTATTCCAAAACAAAAAAATAATTTAATATATTTATCATAATAACCATGTTTTATGTCTTGTTTGATTTGATTTTTTTTTTCCTATATCAAAGATGAGTTTTAAACCTTTAAAGAAATACTGCACTGTAGTATGCACTCTTTTATGCAATATGCAATCATTTTAGTTTTTGCATAATAATCTTCTTACGCATAAAGTTTGTGTCATTTGAAATACATTTTTGAAACGTACAGTCGGTAACAAAAGTGTCCGAACACTAGCAAAAATTCCTATGTAAAAAAAGTGCACTTCATACGGTTTTGTTAAATAAATCCTTATCGAATCATGTTATTACACTGACTAAGAACAGGATTCGACAAGGATTTATTTAACAAAACCGTATGAAGTGTACTTTTCTTACATAGGAATTTTCGCTAGTGTTCGGACACTTTTGTTACCGACTGTATTCTGAAAAAGGCTGTAAAACTGGTACACATATCATGTTATTTAAATCAATTTAATAAAACATTTTATAAGCATTTTAAGCATTTCTTATGCAAATTATATGCAAGCAACAATGATTCAATATATATATATATATATAAAGAAATGATGGCATAATTGCACTATCTATTTGACAAAAATCCAAATTCATCAACTATTGTAAATCGAAATTTATGTCAAGGATGATTTACATTTAATGGTTCATAGAAATCACTGATTAACTCTGTATTTATAGTATGTTATGAGTAAAAATTGTAACACACCCGTGAAGGAAGAAAATTATTACAAAAATTTTCAGGCAATTTCCTTCATATTTAACGCATTTATATAAACATAATGCAAAGTTTAAACGTTCTCAGATTTCAATATAAATTCCCCAGAAATTTATTTTTCTTTGCTACTATACTTGCAGCTCAGAAAAAAAAGGAAGAAGAAGAAGGAAAAAAGAAATCCTATATCTTCTTACACTTGGCATTTAAATGACGTTTGTTTATTTTATAAAGCTTTTGTTTCCGTTTATCTCAATGTCATTTAACCTTTTTGTAGTCTTTTGCATTTTTTAACAAAATATCTTCTACAAAAGAGCATTTGTTTACATTTTCAAATATCGTTTGCAAAACACATTTACCTAACAAAATAAATAAATTAATAAATAAATAAAAATAATAATAATAATAATTTAAAAGTAAAAGTTGAAATAAACATGCATTTGTTAATTTAATGGCAACGAATAGGCAGAAAAGATGTAATTAATTTTCCTTTGGGCATTTATTTGTTTTCTTTTAAAAATAAAGTACATTAAAATAAACAATTTTACAGAATTTCCATTACAGTACTGTTCCTTTCAGAGAAGATAATAGGATTTAAAAAACAAGATTATTTAATATTCTTTCTAAAATATTATTTAATATTATTCAATAAATTGCGTTAAGAAGATATAAGAATTATACAAATATATGTTTTGAATAAAAAAAAATCTCGTCTTTTATTTAAATAAAAACAGTACATATTATTTTTACAAATGTACAAAATAGATGTAACTTTATGAACTCGGACTTAACTTTTTTTTTTTTTTAATCTTAGCAAATGTAATTTTTTTAAGCTCATTTAAAGTCTCATATACAATATAACTGAATAAATACACCAAGTTCTGAATACGCAAAGAAAACATTAAGTACAGATTTTTGTAAACATTAAATTGAAAATTTAAATATAGCTTAGATTTCCTTTTTTATTAATTTTTTGTAAAAATGTTTGACGTTTTCACTTAAAGAAATTTCAGTAGTTTTTGGAGAGTTCACCGTTAAATTATACGAGAAGCTGTCTTCTTTAAGAAAAAAATCAAAAAAAAGTACATTCTTAGAAATATCAGTAAATTTCAAAGAGTTGACCGTTAAATTATACGACCACTGTTCATTTTCGAGAAAAATCTCCAATTCCTGTATTTGAAACAAATTGCTGCAAAATCCACAGTGTTGCATATTTATGAAAGGTTCCTTCTCTGAAAGGTTCCTTCTTCTTCAAAAAAATCATAAAAGCTTTCGCTTTATTTTTACTGTCAGTGACTTGAACGCTTTTTGCCGGTCACTAACTGCAATTTAATGTTTTTTTTTTTTTTTTTTTTTTTTGTGTGTGTGTGTGTGTGTGTGTGTGTGTGTGTGTGTGTGTGTAAGTGTCTACATGAATAAAAAAAGTTCTGAAATAGTCAGAGTGTTGAACGTTTATTAAAGTCACTTCTATTTTTTGAGAAAAAATCATCACAACTTTATAGGCATAACTTTATAATTACGGTCTGTTACAGGAAAACTTTTTAACGGTCACTGGCTGGAAAAAAAAGTGTTAACATTTTTCTCAGTGTATCGAAGGATAGAGATAACAGAAAAATTTTAATAACCTGGTATCATTTTTACTTATCTGAAAAAATCAGTATTTGCTTTTTTTCCCCCATTAACATAAAAAATATGTTTATTTGCAGATATATAATTTATAAAACTAAAATTTTTATTTTTATGAGAAATTAATATTACAATTTATTTTTATGACAAATTAATATTACAAATTATTTTTCTGTTAAGACTGACATTATGTGTTTATTTATATAAAGCCTTTTGTGTAAATGAAAATTTTGAAATACAAATGCTTTCTATTCATTTCCTTCATACCCATTTCCTGTAATCTATTTGATTGATGAAGTAGTTTTACGTTTTCCGAAATGAAAGGAGATATTTCAATATCACTTGGCTACATTTCTTTATACAACGAAACTTATGCTTAGGCCTTTTTCTGCAACATAAAAAGAAATATTTTTATTTAGACATAAAGAATTGATGAAAGTGAAAAAAAAAAATATATATATATATATATCAAAGGCTCTTAGCAGTATTTTGTACACCACTTTTTAGAAGCTTTTTATTGAAATTTTGCCATCGTATCTTCGTGTCACGCTAAAAAACAAGGTGCTTCCGCTTTAAAGAAAATGTACGCAATTCATTTTGTCTCTTGTTGACACAGTTGGTTAGAGCATCAGATTAATAATGCGAGAGCCGTGAGTTCGATCCTCGGAAAGCTGAGGTTTTAAATTTGCAGATAATTAATATAAAAGGTGTCAATTGATTAATATATATATTTCATTGTCTACTCAGTAGCCTAAAAAATTTTGGAAGAGTTTTTTTTTTTCTTCAACAGCTTTTTATTTAGTTATTACTAAAAAGCACAAAATAAAAATTTATTATTACTAAAAAGCACAAAATAAAAATTTAAGTAAAAAAGAATAAAAAATTATTTTTTTTAGAAACTTTCTATTGAATTTGGATTTTTGTGCGTCATGCTGAAGAACAAGGTTTATATAAATAAAAATTTGCCACAACAAAACTTTATGTAAAGGTAAACAACTTTTTTCGCCACTCGTTAGTTCAATTTGTTAAATCGACGTGTCAATAACGCAATGGCCTTGGGTTGGATCTTCGAAGGCCGATGCGTTGACAGATAATAAATAGAAAAGATCTCAAATGATTGAAAAACAAAATCTTTCATTTTCTGCATAGTATCTTAAGAAATTTTGATTAGTTTTTTAAGATTTTTTTTTCAGTTACTGAAACGCACAAACTAAAAACTTAAGTTAAAAAAAAAAAAAAAAAACTGGAAGCTCTTTATCGTGGAGCTCCAAAAAGCATAAAATAAAAATTAATTCTTGCAGATACATGGTATAAAAAAATAAAAGTTTCAAGAATAAGAAAATTTTAAAGAACTAGGGGGCTCTGCCCCCTGCTCGCTCCGCTCCCCAACCCCCGAGGAAGGCTTTCCCTCACGCCGACTTGCTTCTCTCATTAACCCCTGCTGGATTCTACCCGACTATTCGCAACTTTGCCTTTCATTGAATTGGAATATTAACACAAGAGAAACACAAGAGAAAAGTTGAACAATATTATAGAAATCTACCATATTTGGTATCACATTGAAATACACAATATTTAATATTATATCGTTTATAATATGTGAAAAATCTGTCTTAACGTTCGACAGTTTAATAACAATTTGCCATTATTTTGAGAGAAAACATATGTTAGACAGCTAGACACACAAAATAAACAACGATAGCACTAACTTTTTAGAACAGAGAGAAATTCTTAACATCTAAGCGATTTAGCGTTACAGCTTTGGTATAGGTATACGATCCACTTGTTACATTTTTGTCACTGTTTGACGATAAAATTTTCGGGTATTATTGCTTGATTAAATAAATTATGAACTTATTTTTTCTAATGCCTATATTTTTTACTTTTCGTTTTTTTTTTTTTTTTTTAGTTAATTTAGAGCAATATGTAACACTCTGCATTTATTTCCAATGTACAGCAAGGTTTAAAATGGTGCCTAGAACAGTAAAGATGCAACTTTTTAAAGTGCATTTTTCCTAGAATATGATTTAGTCAGATCCATTGATATCCATATTTATGTGATTATTGCAATTATTTTAAACATTTCATTCGTAGTAGTACGACAGGACAATTTCTTTCAGATAGCGATTTTGCATTGTCGCCATGCCCGTCAATATCTGATTTTACCATTCCTTAAACTATATTAAATACTAAGTTAAATCGGGGGGGGGGGGGAATCACATTTTTCGAAACCTACTGATAAGCGAGAAATTCATCCTTGATTATATTTGCAAAAACGAAGTGTGGGTTTGAAGTATTCGAGACAGACCATCATCATTCATAAATTGGATGGCTTTTGAATATTTGTTGACAATATTTTCTGAATAAATATTCATGATGGCTCCTGAATACTTGTTGGCGATATCTTCTAAATAATTATTATTGTTGGCGATATCTACTGGTATATATTGATTTTGACATCTTAATAGTTGTTGGCGATATCTCCTGAACTTGTGTTAATGATGGCTTCTGAATATTTGTTGGCTACATCTTCTGAATATGTACTGATTACACCTTGATATTTTTACATTTATATTATATAATATTGAATTTAGAAAATAAAAAATGCGTATCGAGAGTGAAATATAATGATATTGGATAATTTAATTTAATTTATAGAGACATCAATGGTACAGGAAAAACAACTTTAGCCATTTTCTTTCTAATAATACGAATAATATTTTACCTCGAGATATTTTGTACATTTAGTCCAAATAAAAAATGTTCTTTTTTTCTCTCTTGAATTAAGTTAAAAATATTTAAAATAAAATTGAAAAAAAAATGTGCTAAAGAAATGGTACTGTTTAACCTCTTGGCGAAATTTAAATTTGGCACCGGAGTAGCTTAGACTTTTCTCGCAAAAATCTTGACATGCATAACTGAGACAGATAATTTAAGTCATCGTCAAAATAAATGAAAATTTTAAAATCTGCCAGTGAGGTCCTGTATTAGGTGTAACTAAAATATTTTAGCAATGCAGTTACTTCATTCCATTACATGGAAAAATAGACCAAAAAAAAAAAAAAAGTTCTGTTGTATTAAATTAAATTCTGTTTTCTGCAAAGCTTTACATCAATGCTTAAAAAACAAAAATAGGTTGCGAATTTTATTATTATTATTATTATTATTATTATTGCCCTATTTTATAATTTTTCTCGGTACTTACGTATTAACGCCACCACAGCAGAAGTTACTTACGTATTAACGCCACCGCAGCAGAAGTTGCGCTAATGCGCCAATAAAGAGCAATCTTGTTCGCACACAAGAGACATAGGGGGACAGCGAGACATCTTTTGGAATCTTATTTATCAGAGGGAACAACTATAGTATCTCCCCACAACTGAATTTGGCGGGTTTTTTTTTGCCGATTATGACTAAATCATAAATCTAAAAATCATAAATCATAAATGATAAAATCATAAGCTAAATCGTAAATCATAAGCTAAATCATAAAATCATAAATTCAAAATAAACAGCATGCAGGCTGCCATATTATATCGCAAAGAGTCCAGAACGACATCGTTATCGTTCAAAACGGCGCCAAAGAAAAATCGCTAAATTCAGTTGTGGGGAGATACTGTAGTAGTACCTAGCTGTGGATGCGTTAATACGTAAGTACCTTTTTCTCTATATTTAAGGCATGGCTAGAGTTAAAATGGCTATTGTGGTTGCGTAAATGAATTCCTTGGCGAACAACGTACGAGTTTCTACATTTCTAAATTTTAAAAATAGCTAAATTGATCATAGTAAAGATCCACCATTTTAAATATGTTTTGAGTTAAAAAACTAAATCTTTATATAAACTAATCTATGTTGTTGTCTCGTAAATTTCATTTTAAAAATTTCTGGGCTTATCCTCTAAATCTATACCAATCGTTGTTTAACATAATTATTATATTCATCACTAAATCTTTTTCGCCTAACGTTAAAATAAAAACTAATAATATAAACTAAACTAATAGTATAAACTTAACTAATACGTAGTATAAAATAATAATATAAAATAAAAATATAAACCAAATTTTATTTCATTTTTATTAAATTTTTACTTAATATTTTTAAACTATCGGTTATTTTCATGTTTTGCTATTCGCGTTTGTAATGATCGATAGATGGCTCTTTCTCAACTGCAGTTGTTAGTAAATATAATAGCCACGTGTATTTATTATTGTTCTTTCTTGTTGTTCTATCATTGTTTCAACGTGAAAGCTATCAGTGGTATGATAATTTCACCTTAGCCCACCAGAGGGCGAGCATTCATTACAATCGCGGATTCTAAATATTTTTTTTCTTTTCTCGAGCATCTCAAAGATGTCGATTTTTCTTATTTAAACCATTGAGGAAAGTGACGTTAGAAACACGGAAAAAAACGTCATAAGAGAAACTTTTTCTCCGGTGGCAAATAAAGTACATTTACAAACCCGACGTTTTTAGTTAATAACTTTGTTATTTAAAATGATAGAAAATTCTAAGCAGCTGAAATGCCTTCCTTGAAGCAGTCGGAATACACTGATACCTCTCATGATGCAGAGCACTTTGCCCTCCGCGAAAAATGCTGTCGCAGACAAAAAAAAAATTGACGCCAGCGACAGTTACTTTTTTTTATATAGAGAGAAAATATAGATATTTATCTTTTGCAAGAAGGGAAAATTTTTAAATATTCATAATATTTTAAAAACCATTTATGAACAATATTCTTTTTGCATATGTATTTGTTAGATTTTGATTCCATATTCCATGACTTTTCTTCACTGTTATTTGACTTTTGGTTTGAGCGCCATGCTGATAACTCGATGGTTGTGGGTTCGATCCTAGAAAGGCCTATGATTTAATTTTTGCAGATAATTAAATAAAAAGGTGTCATTTGATAAAAGAAAATGTTTCAATGTCTACACACTGTCCTAAGAATTTCCGATTAGTTCTTTTAAAAGCATTCTTTGCTTTTTTTTTTTTTTTTTTTTTTTGTAACTACAAAGCACATAATACAAATTTAAGTAAAAATACGTTTTTTAATAGTAGAAGCTTTTTACTGTGAATCCCTGAAAATAATAAAATAAAAACTTATTCTTGCAAAGATATGCTATAAAAAATGAGAGTTTCTTCACTAAGAAAATACTGGAGATATCTATATTTTTCTGTAGAATTTTTTAGACCTTTACAGCATATCTATGCAAAAACAAAAAAATATTTTAGGATATTTAGAACTCCACAATAAAAAGTTTCTACTGTTAAAAAATGTATTTTTACTTAATTTTTTATTATATAGCTATCTTTGTATTATTCTTTCAAAGAACTGAACTATAAACTATTTATGAAGATAATACAAAAAAGTGGTGTTCAAAATACTGACTACCGAGAACCGTGTTTATTAGAAAAAAAAACTTGCAAACTAATTTTCAAAGAAACTATCATAAATTATTATTTTTTAAAAGTATTTTTATTTAGTAAATAGTTTAAAAGTAATAGGATACAAATAGATATTTGTTTCTTATTATGTATATTTAAAAGGATTATTTTTTAATGCCTAGAATATGTACCCGATAAAATGGCGAAAAATTGATGTTATAAGTTTTTGAAAGACAGAAAATGGTTACTTACTGCCTCCCCCGTATTAACCTTCCCCATTGTTTATTGCATAAATTAACATAAAA
The DNA here is from genome assembly GCA_963930645.1 of Salticus scenicus. NCBI lineage: Eukaryota > Metazoa > Arthropoda > Arachnida > Araneae > Salticidae > Salticus > Salticus scenicus. The sequence continues at coordinate 81,354,974 of OZ005649.1, forward strand.
AAGGAAAGAATTACAAAGTCTGCCGGATTAAAAATCACACTCGACACTGGGCAACATTAGCGACTTATGATTACGACGAGTAGGCAACAGAGATATTCACTCTTTTAACACAGAGAACAGAAGTAGTTCGGAAAGGTTTGCTGAAGTTCTGATTGCTTTTAAATGTAGTTCTATTAGTAGCAATGGAGATACTTTGGGAAACGATTCCACGTTGTGTGTCGGATCATAGACATCCCGCGACAATGGGTGCTACATGATTTGCTGATGGTGTTTATTAAAACTTTAGATAGGTTTTTTTCTTTGGGAATTAAATACTATGAATGCAAAAGAGCATAATCCTCTCGCGACAATGGGTTCTATAAATTTGCAGATAGATTGATGATGCTGAAAAGACTAGGATGTGCACTGGACTGATAAACACACAGAAGGAATTTTTCACTAAAGGTAACTTTCACTCTTGTGCCAGAAGGAAACTGATTTTAACTGATGGTAATGAACTAAACTGAAACTGATTGTAATTGTCATATCGGAAGTGTTAAAACGTTGGGTTAGAGATTTATATGAGAAAAACGAAAATATTTGCTAATTTCTGATGTACAGTAGGATCGTTAGTAAAAATAAAAAGTCAGTTGTAGGGTTCGTGTGTCCACCAGAGGACGCCTTTTCCGGAAAAAACATTAAATTTAACACAATAAACGACCAAAACAGAATACAGAAAAAACATTAACAATCCAGAAAAAGAATTATGAGTAATAAAATGTAAAACCGGGAAAAGATGTGAGTTCTAGAAAAATATGTTGAGATTTGCCTGCTTACGAAGAAGAGGAAGCTTTATGCAAAAAAAGGTGTGGATATAAAACGTTTGCACACGTTGTCATGTTTTATGTCGATGTTTCCGACTGTAATGATGACGGTATCTTTAGTTGAACGTGTGTTATTGGTGAAGCTGTTTTACGAAAACAAGGGAAATGTTTCTGCTGCAGTTCCTGAATTTCGTCGTATAAAGAACCTATGGCGTTGACCAATGTCTACTAAAGGTATCCGGGCCATCATTAAGAGATTTGAAGGGACGAGGAAATTAGGAGTTCAACCTGGAAGAGATCGTAAACCTGTAACGCCGATACTTGTTGATGCCGTCAAGACAACTGTTGCCGGACAGTCATAGACAACAGAATTTGGAGGCAGTAGCGCACGTGCAGTTTCTCGACAGATTATTCTTACAGTACTGCCCGAAAAGTGCTCAGAAACATAATGCACTGTTTCCCATACAAGATCCATCCAAGAGCTACTTGATAGGCAGAAGCCACAATGTCTCTCATTCGCAGTCTGTTTTCTCAACAGAATGACTGCTGATCTGCCATGGCCTTGGAATATTCTGTAGAGCGACGGGTCTCATTTCAGTCTCAATGGGACAATCAACACACAGAATTTCAGCATTTGGGCTAAGAAAGCTCCATGCATGCACGCTGAAATTCCTCTACATTCTCCAAAGATAACTGTCTAGTGTGGATTCGCGGCGAAACTCATCCTTGAGCCATTTTTCTTTGAGGAAATAACTGCATGTAGCCCTGTCACATGTTCCGTTACGGACCGTCGGTACCATGACATGCTGCAGTCGTTTGTTTTGTCACAACTGCAGCAAAGGCGGGTCCTTACATCGACCATTTTCATACACATATCCATGGGTCCGTGAAGGCGCTATTTCTCCAACGCTTCACAGACAAACGTGTTATTAGTCGCTTCTTTCGTAATCCATGGCTACTATATTCGTCGGATCTAAATCCGTGCGATTTCTGGTTATGGGGCCACTTAAAAAGTGTGGTGTATCGTGGAGATGTAGCGACGTTGAATGGCTTAAAGAACTTCATAACGCTTCATGTGCGAAGCAACACAGCTGATCAGTTATGAACTGCTTTTGAACACACTGTCCATCGACTTAAAATTTTGCAGGTGAATGAGGGTGGTCACATGGAGCACCTTTCCTTACATTCTCCTGGACACGATTAAACACTGCTCCTCTTGTACCATTTCATCCTAATATGTTCTTGTTTCTGCCAACTAAACTTTCTTTTTTTTTTTTTTTTTTTTTTTCTCGAACAGTCTATTGTTATTTTGTCCTCACCTTTACTTAATGTGGTTCTATGACAAGGTGATCAGAAACTAGTCAATAAATGTTAATATTGTTTCTATATTCTGTTTTGGTCGTTTATTGTATTAAATTAAATGTTTTTCCGTAAGCGCATCTCGTGTACACTAAGCGACAAAAAAAAAAAAAAAAAAAAAAAAAAAAAGCCGCACTGCAGAAAAAATGAATTATACCTTTTTTATTTGTAAAAACTTCAAAACTAATGGTTGAAACAAATAAAACTGTCAAGTTTTCATAATATCAAAGAGATAAAATTATACCTATGTACATTTTTGATTTAATAATTCACTTTATTACACTCTACCAAGTAATTATTAAAAATCTACATAAAACATTATTTTTAAACGTAATATAATAAACATGTACTCTGTACTGTATTATGATTTATTGTATGATATTAACAAGTTATATTTTAATACATGAAATAAAACTACTTATTTATTAGATTTAAGCAATTTTTTAATAAAAATATTCATTCTGCATTGAGTTATTCTATCTTTTTTATGGAATTACTGCTTTAATGTGCAATGGCATAGTATTATGTAGTGTTTTAATATAAATATCATAAATTTCTCTGTGCCAAATATCATAAATAATTTTTTCTAGTCCTTGCAGAGTAGTACGCTGCAATTTTTTAATCCTTGCTTCTTTCCTGCGCTTTTTTATAGACTAAACATTCTCTAGCGGATTGAGATTAGAGCTATTTCCAAGTCTGAAGAAAAAGAAATTCTACGATATTTTTTGTGGGATTTAACTTAAAGATAAAGAAGATATGATTATTTACAGAATTATAGGTGCTCATGGGATAGGATAGGTAGTTTAACAATTTGTATCGAATAAACGCACCACAGACTCCCTTTATTATGGTGCAATATCATCTTGAAATTCTCTTTGCAGAAAAGTTTGAGATACCTTCAAAATAGGCGGTCAAGCGCCTTTTTTTATAATGACCGCGTTTTATTTCGAGTTAATTGATCCCTCGAGCATAAAAATTTGCCCGACTCATTGAAAATTTATGCACCCCTGTACCATAATGTACGGAGAATGTTTCACTGTTTTATAAATGCAATTTTCAATAATTCGGTCACATTTTTATCATCTTACTAGGTTTTTTTTTTATCAGCCCGAAATAAAATGATCTTGACTCATCAGAGAAAACCAGTTCGGTGTAATAATTAACTGATAATTTTTTTTAATTTTTGATCAACTGAAGTTTTGTTTTTTTTTAATTCTTTTCCTTAGTAATGTCTTTTTTTCCGCAGATCTTCTGGTTTTTAACATACTTTGTTTAATTGTTCCCGCACTGTTTTTGAAGAAATTATTTTGCTATGCACTTTTTTATAATCTTTTCTAAGATATGGGCATGTACAAATCGATTTTTTTAAACTTTTGTTTCTTTACTTGCCATCATCTCGCTTGGATGGGCAACATGGCCATCTAAAGACACATTTTCCGTTTAAACAGCCAAAAAATTTTATATCTTCCTAAAAATCATCTCATCAATATTTCGTTAACATTTAATTAATTTGTCATCTTACGTATTGAAATATTTTTTGACTTTCATTCTAAAATTAATACTTTTTGTGGCATCGTTAAATGCCTTATAATTGCCATTTTTTAAATATTTTCTAAAATTATAATTTTCCTGACAGTTGCATTTTATTTTTAACACTGGGCTCAATCATAAAGTGTACGTTGAGGGCGAAGTAATAAAATCTGTTCAAAAATTTGCTTTTTAAATGATAAAATTGACGGTTGCAGAAAGGGAAAAGAAAAATATTCAAGTGCGGCTTTTTTTTTTTTTTTTTTTTTTTTGGTCGCTTAGTGTATAGTCTATCGTGGCGTTCGTTTGTTTTTGCGCTTGCGTCACTTGAGACTCTGCCGAGTCTCTTGATATACAAAATTCAATTGCATTCCGTTCACCCAATTGCGCGGTAGGATGCTGTTTATAGGGGAAGTTTAATTATAACCACCCTATATGTATCTGTCTATTAATAGGCAGGCATGAAAATTGAGGTACACTTTTAACATATTAATTATGGAAGCAGAAGATTGAAAGTGGTATCATTCGAAAGGTATGATTAGTCAAATGTGCAGAATACAAAAATTACTTTCTTACGATGTCAAGAAGGTATTTAAAAATACTTTCTTTTTTTATATACATTTTTCCATTTTATACACGTATTCTTTTGTATTTAAAAATACCTAAAGTAGAAAGTTGTTAAATCTGGCAATTTCAAAAAACTTAAATAAAACCGTAGACACAGTAATTTGTATAAAGAAGCATCACTATTCTCTTAACAACAGATTTTTTATTCTAAGAGAAATCAGCCATTAGATTGTAGAAATTTGAGTGAAAGAATGGTAGATCTAAAGTTTATTCTGTTTAATGTATACGCAAGTTAAAAAAGGATTTGATTTATGAGAGTTCAAAAATAATAATAATAATAATATTTTTTTAAAGACCTAATTTCTTTTTTCTTATCTCTCTTACTTTTTTTTTTTTTTTTTTTTTTTTTTTTTGTTATCTACGTCAGCTCTAATTTGAAGACATATTTTTAAGCAAAAATCTAATGCATTTCAATTAACTGAAATTGAATACTTATATTTTTTAAAATAGATTTAATGGTATACGCAAGCGAAGTGATGACGTCACTGACCGTCCGTGTGACCAAGTAAAAGATTTCCTAGTTCATCGTCCATTGGATTTTTTTTTTTTAAACATTAAGGAAATTTATCTCCCGATTTCATTCTCCATATTTGGGTATAGTTATATATAAGCTACTCTCTGTGTGTTTTAGATTGGGTATTTTTTTTCTTTAAAATTCATAAAATTTTAAATTTAAATTTCAAAACTCTGAAAAAATAAAATGACAAACTTTTATTTTCGAATATAAATATAAACATTTAATTTCAATGGAATGAGATTAATTTCAAAGGAACAGATTTGGAGGAAAAAACTAATGACAAAATATCGCCAAATTATCTGGCGAACATGTTTAATTCCTTTCAAAAAACATGATTATTTTATTAACGAGCAATGAATAATATGAAAAAATATTTCATAGAATATATATGTATTACGAAAATATACATCCGACATGTATGTTTTCGTATTACGCTTTTGATCGTCAAATACACAAAATACTAAGGACGAACAGATAACAAATCTATGTCCATCTTTTTTTCTAGAGTTTTGAAATTTAAAATTAAAATTTTCTCAAAATTTGACAGCAAAATAACTAATAAAACACATGTGCACGATGACTAATTTTTAATTATACCTAAATACGGAAATTAAAATCGGCAAATAATTTTCCTCAATTTTTATTAATTTTTTACAAAAAATCCAATGGACGATTAACATAGGAAATCTTTTACTTGACCCCGACGACGGTCAATGACGTCACACTTAGATTACGTATATCTTCTACATATATAAGAAGAAAGTTTTAGATTTTGAAAAAAAAATTTGATTTCTGGTTTTCGATGAATTTACACATTTTGAGATTTCCTTGCATTTCAACTAACTGAAATTGACTACTTATTTTTTTTTTTAAAGTAGATTTATTACTAGCGTCTTCATGTAAAAGAAGAAAGTAGAAGATACAGAAAAAAAATCGATTTCCGGTTTTAAACGAATTTACACGTTTTGAGATTTCCTTGCATTTCAATTAACTGAAATTAACTACTTATTTTTAAAAAAGTGGCTTTATTATTCTATCCTCTTCATATATAAGAAGAAAATATAAGATTCAGAAAAATTTTGAATTTTCGGTTTTTTATGAAGTTACACATTTTGAGATTTCCTGAACTCAATTCGGCCGCTTTTAGAAAATATCTGTCTTTTTGAATTTGAACACTGCACTTTATGAACCAATGGATTTAATTTAAGCGAACTTGATATTCGGATGAACCTTGGTTTGAATTGGTGCCGATTAGCTTTTGGGCTATATCACCGAACAGGGGGCTCTTCCACGTTGCGATTTTCGCTCATTTCAGGAAAGGCTCAGCATCTAGAGTGTACCAAACATACAGAAATATATTAAGAAAAAATTTGCTGATTCACTTTGGATGCATATCGACAAACAATTGGCGCAGCTGTGATCCAGATTAATTTCCTTTTACAAGAAGGCAATTATTTTGCTTTGCTTTGCAAAAAATGCAGTCGCGTTTCGAACACTGGGCGATACTAGCATACATAAATGTGTGTGTATGTGTGTGTGTGCTTTAAATAAATTTCAACGGCACATTTTGTTATTACCATCCCTTTATTACTTTTAATTCTTAAGTCCAAATATTTAAAAGAATATTCTTATATTTGTTACGGAATTAATTTGCAAATAATTAAATGGTATTTCAGAATGTATTTTAAATACGAAAATCCATATAAAATGAGAAACGCAACTTTATCCTAAAAGCTAAGTACGCCTTATCATTAGGTAAGTTTTAGCAAAAATTCCTGAAAGCTTTTAGAGAACTCCTTTTATACACAATCAAGTTTTCACTAGGGAAATATTACAAACAACAATTTAAAATCGGCTTAAGGAATGAATATGCAGTATAACGAAAATTTTGCCTCCGGAACAATTCTACGAATGGGGATGTAATATATATTATATACACATAAATATTAAACGAGACTTTTAACTCTGAAAATGTAAGTTTATATTCGCCTTTTATATTTTTCTAAAGTAGAATATTTTAATTGAACTATAGTTCAAATTTCGATATTTTCCTACCACATATTTTGGGATTTATATCCAAAAATAAACTAGCTTATAATTATTCAAAAAATTAATTTTCTCAAAAGAAAAGCTTATTAATTACTACAAGAAATAGGAACCGGAACGAAAAGTCCTGCGGTATGCATTGATTAGTAACACTTTCCAACTGTAGGTACTTCTTGTGTCGTATAACTTTCAATATTCTTTGCCTATTTTATCACACAACAGACTGACAGAAGAACTGAAAAATATATAGATAAACTAATTGAATTTAAAATCACTCTTAGACATTGTTGGAAAGTGTTAAAAAGGTATAACGCAAAACAAAATGCAGTCGCTAGATTATAATTGCAGCCCTTAATCTATCTGAATATTTTACTGTAGTCCCTTAAATCTGAAGGTTAATGATATCATAGTCTACGCAACATATTATTTTAAAATATCAACAATACATGTCAATTTCTTTGTGATTTTTACACTAGAAAGTTATTTAAATGTGATTTCTAAAAATGTGTGTCCCTAACATGTAATGCAATGGCATTGTTTTGTTTTGTTGTCTCTTTACACAAACTAGTTGTACAGGACCTATTAACGTCATTATAAACAGAGAATATTCCATAATGAACTTGACTAATATATACTATTTTTAAAAAAAATCTGAAAATATTTACGGACGCTGGGGGCAGGAGAAAGACAGATAGACAATCTGGTAGTCAGATATACAAATTAAAATCATATTCACACTTAAAAATTATTAGAAAGTGTTAAAAACTTTAACGTAAACAAAAGTGCAATTCCAGGAAATTTTTATAAATAGTTCTTAACGTAATTGAATATTTTTGTGGGGCCCTGTAAATATAAAGCTAATCATGTTATATTATATAGAAAGCATTCTTTTGTGCATATGAATAACATATTTTAATTTCATTAAGGTTTGTCCAAAGTAAAATTATTAAAATAGGATTTATAGAAATACCTCTCATAGAACGCAATGCTTTGGAATACTTTCGAGTATCCCTTTACGCAAAAGAGTGGTGGCATTTATTCTATTTTACACAGGAAACATCCTATAGTAAATGTTAGTATTTCAATTTCATTAAGATTTATTGAAAGTAATTAAAATTTGGTTCCTAGAAATATCTCTCATAGACAGCAATGCTTTGGAATACTTTCAGGTGTCCCTGTACAAAAACCAGTGGTGTATATTCGCTATTTTACATAGGGAAATCTGATATTGAACTTTAATAACATATTGCAATTTGATTTGTGTACGTTAAAGTTTTTAAATTATGGTTTATAGAAGTACCTCTTATAGAACAGAATGCTTTGGAATGTTTTCGGGTGTCCCTGTACAAAAACCTGTAGATGTATTCACTCCAATTTAAACAGGGAACATTCGATATTGAACATGAATAATATCAATTTCAAGAAATTCCAAAAATATTTACTTGAGTTAGAACACAGACAGACAGAGAAACTAACAGACGAACAATCAGTCTGATACACTAATTGAAATCATATTCACGGCTAAAAATTGTTAAATGATGTTAAAAACGTTTAATTTAAAGGAAAATGCAATTCGAGCAAATATTTTTAATAGTTCTTAATGCAACTGAATTTTTTTTTGTGTGGCCCTGTTAATCTAATTCTAATCATACTATATTCTATACGAAGCATTCATTTGTGCATATGAATAACATATTTCAATTTCATTACGCTTCGTGCAAAGTAAAGTTATTAAAATTCGTTTTATAAAATACCTCTCAAAGAACGCAGTGCTTTGGAATATTTCGAGTGTCCCTGTACACAAACCAGTGGTGGTATTTGCTCTATTTAATATATGAAACATCTCTGGCTCCGTTTACAACCTCGCTTAAAATCAACCCGCATTTTAACGATGCTTCTTTTAATCCCCCTTTCTGTTTTGTCCGTTTACAACTATCTATCTGGGAATAAGGATGGAGAGGGTGACAACCGGTTTTCAATGGGGAAAGAAAGAAGTAAGGTCCCTTTAAATGATATGTCCCTTTAATTCACAAACCAAAACATTCGCATAAATTCTATTGAGGTTAATTATAGATATACAGAAAAAACAAAATGCAGTCGGCAGCAAAGGTATCCGAGCACTAGCAAAAATTCCTATATAAAAAAAGTACACTTGATACAGTTTTGTTAAATAAATCCTTATCGAATCCTGTTCTTAGCTAGTCCAGGAATATGATTCGACAAGGATTTATTTAACAAAACAGTATTAAATGCACATTTTTCATGCAAGAATTTTTGCTAGTGCTCGGATACTTTTGCTGCTGACTGTATTTAGTAAAATAATTACCACAATCATGATTTTATCTTTGAAAAACGTTGAGATATGTTTTTATTTAGTGTTATTGATATTAATATATATATATATATATATATATATATATATATATATATATATAGTAATATAATATTATCAGTGCAAAAATTTGAAATTGAAAGATGATTTAATTTCAATATTAAAACAATTATTCGGATCATAAGCGAAGACTCTCTGCAAGGAAATAAAAATAAAGAATTTTAGCGTTAAATAGTCCTACATTTTTCTTTTTCCATTCCGCAAAATTACATAACAGACAGAAATAATTTTCTTATTTAAAGTTGAAAAAGGAATAAAATTTATAAGAAATATTTTTGTAAGATTATCGCAAATATAAAATGAATTGGCAAGAGGTTAGATTACTTTCTATAAACTTTGAAGTTGATAAAAACAATTATTTTTATTATTTTTTCTATTCGGATTTGAAAATATTACAATTGAGAAAATTTTTGACTTTTGGTTTTCGATGCATTTACACGTTTTGAAATATCATGACAACAATTTGACCATTTTTAAAAGTGCATGCCTGTGTGTGTGTTGTGCATGGTTTATAAAAATTTTGTGGGCGCTGTATCTCGTTTAATAATGGGTGGAATTCCGAAAAACTTTAAATTTTCATATGAATTGGTGCTGATTATATTTACAGTAAATCGCCCAGCAGGCAGTATCATAATTACATATTACAGCCAGACCGTATCTAAAGCATTACTTTTTACAGGATAATCCCAAACATTTTGTTTTTTCTTTAATTTTTTACCACTCCCTTTGTTGCTTTTGCGAAAACATTTTTGCTGAAATATGTATGAAAATAGCATATTCTTTACACTCCGAGAGTTTTAGGACAATTCATCAAGAATTTTTCTAAATATTTGACAAAGCGTCTGAAATCGTAAGTGTCCGGCTATTTAAGGAAAAGTAGTGCATAAATTTACGAATGAAAAGCACAAGCGAAAATATTTTATTATTCCATTATATATGAAGTAATATTTTCTTTTAACTGTAATTAATAGAAAAAAGGATCTTTATTTATGAACTAGAAATACAATTATGCGACTTCTAAATCATCATCTTTAAAAGTACATTGAAAACACCAATTTATTCATCAGGGAGTTGCTCCCGTTTTTTATTTATTATACTTCTTTAGATAATTATTTATATTTTAAAGAACAATAAGATTTAAAACAAGTAAAATCGTGCTGATAAAATCTTACTTGACAAATAATTGTAATTTATTTATTTATATTTTCTATTGCATTCATTACTTCCCACTTTTACTGTATTTTTTTCGAATGAGAATCAAAAAATACTGTATGTCTTTACTCTCTTAGAAATGTCGGTTATTAAGAAAAAATAAAATATAATTTTTATGTAGCATTTAAATGGATAATCTTAAATTGAAATTAGTCAGTTAAATTATTAGAAAATAATAATAATAATAATAATAATAATGCATTCAAACTTCATTTATTTTTGTTATAAAGGTTTTTTGTAGAAATAAACAGTGAACTTAAATTCAGCAAAGCTTTTGTTTCTTCTTGAGACCAACGAGCATTACGCATAATTTTACTAGACATCTTTCAAGTGTAAACAAAAAATAAAAATAAAAATAAAAATAAACAAAAAAAACCTTAAAAGCAAATAAGTGAAAGACAGCGAACAGAGGTAAATTAAATCCAATACGGCGCAGCGCACAGTTACATCCGAAAGGAATTGTGGGTAAAAGACGGGTTTTAGAACGATTAACCCCAGTCCCGACTGGGGTTGTTTCTGACCCTAGTAATCAACCCCTCTTTTGAGGAACCGGTTCAATTGGAGAGAATTTGGGGGATTCAACCCCAGTAAAAGTGAGGTTGTGAACGGGGCCTAATAGTGAACTTGAATAACATATTTCAATTTCATTAAGACCTATGCACAGTAAAGTTATTAAAATATGGTTTATAGTAATATCTGTCCTAGAACACACTGCTTTGGAATACTTTTGCGTGTCCATGTACACATATAAGTAGAGTTACATTTACTTTAAAAATATATACCTAAATAATATCCTTTTAAAAAATATGCACTTGCAGCTTTTAGAACAAATATATTTCGGACAACCATCGTGTCCATCATCAGTGCATTACTGTGACACTCCTTCTGTTTTAGTTTGTTTCCTCCTCTTGATCTTCAATTCTCTTCACTTGGAATGGTCTTTTTCTTTTAATTAGGTGTTGTCATACAGATGGTGTGGTGTATTTCGCCATTGTATTCCTGATTCAATCTATTGGACTGTTGGTAAGTGACGTCACGTCCAATCAATGATCTGTTCATTCCTCTTTACTTTATCTCTGCTAAAACAGATCAGTCTTAAATATGTAGTCGTTTATGTAACTTGTGTATGTCAACTGTACTCGTCTTAGTCATCTATTAAAATTTATGTGTTTAAAATGAAACGCCTCGTCATATCCTAGTTATGGCTTAATCATAAATCTTCTCCTGTCCATAAAATACTATAATGGCGACGAGGATGGGATTTGTTAGAGTAAATGTAACTTACGAAAATAAAACTAGGAATGTTAAGTTATATTTAGTTAAAAAAGACAATTTTCCTTTATTGCTAGGTAGGGATTGGATAACTACATTTAATATATTCCCAAACAATTTACAAACTGTTCCGGTAAACAAAGTACAAATCTCGGAAAATTTAAATAATTGACTGAATGAATTTCCGGATTTATTTACAAATAACGTAGGTGAAATTAAAAATGTTAAAGCTGAATTGCATTTAGAGAAAGACTCATCACCAATATTTTGTAAATCGCGAACAGTTACGTATGCATTAAGGAATGCGGTAAATGAAGAATTGGAAAGATTAGAAAATGAAGGGATAATAAAAGCTGTTAGTACTAGTAAATGGGCAACACCTATTGTTCCGGTGGTAAAACCTAACGGGAAAATTCGTTTATGCGGCGATTTTAAAGTCACAGTAAATAAATTTTTAAAGGTTGACAAATACCCGCTATCAAAAATTGAGGATATATTAGCAACTTTAGGGGGTGGATTACATTTTACAAAAATTGATTTAAACCAAGCATACTTGCATTTACCGGTAGAGGAAAATTCACAAGAATTACTTACTATTAACACTCCTAAAGGCTTATTTCAATTTACGCGATTGCCATACGGAATTGCCAGTTCGCCAGCAATATGGCAGAGAACTATAGAACAAATTTTAAAAGGTATAGAGGGTATTTCAGTTTTTATTGACGATATATGTATCTCAGGAGAAACTGATGAAATACATTTAGAGCGATTAAAACAAGTGCTAGAAAGGTTACGTGAATATAATCTTAAAATAAATAAAGAAAAATCTTTTTTCATGAATGATGAAATTACATACTGCGGTTACAAAATTGATAAAAATGGCATACACAAAACGCAAGAAAAAATTTCTGCTATTTTAAATGCTCCAATACCTAAAAACGTAACTCAGGTAAAAGCATTCTTAGGCTTAGTATCTTACTATTCTAGATTTGTTCCTAAATTATCTACGATTGCTTATCCTCTAAATGAATTATTACGTAAAAATGTAAATTTTCAGTGGACTAAAAAATGTGAAAATTCATTTAATGCAATTAAACAGGAAATTACTTCTGAAAGGATTCTCACCCACTTTAATCCTAAATTACCCTTAATCTTAGCCACTGATGCTTCTCCTTATGTAATTTCGACAGTACTTTCGCATACAATGCCAGATAACTCCGAAAAACCCATAGCTTTTGCTTCTAGAACTTTGTCTTCTGCAGAAAAGCGGTATAGTCAGGTAGATAAAGAAGCGTTATCAATAATTTTTGGTGTAAAGAAAATTTTCAATTTTTATATGGTAGGAGATTTACACTGTATACAGATAGTAAACCCCTAGTTTCCATATTTTCACCCGTAAAAAGTATTCCGGTACATTCGGCAGCTAGAATGCAAAGATATGCATTATACTTACAAACATTTAATTATGATATTAAATATAAAAAATCTGCAGAGCACGGAAATGCCGATGCTCTATCACGTCTTCCATTACGTAGTGAAGACTTACTGCTGCCGTCGTCCGATTCGCTACAGCCAGAAAAAATGTCACCAACTTTGTCACCAAATTTATTTGGCAACCCTGATGAATCCGAATGTTTATTTATTCATCAAATCACTTCGTTACCGTTAACTACAAAAACGTTGTGTGCAAGTTCTAAGCGAGATCCAACATTGAAAGAAATGTACCAGCATTTAATATCAGGCACACAGATGCCAAATTACTTACTTTTTGGACATAAACAAGAAGATTTTTCTATACTAAATAATTGCATACTACAAGGGAATCGTGTTGTAATTCCTACTGTTCATAGACAAAAAGTGTTGGAAGATTTACATTTTGGCCATTTTGGCATAGTTAAAATGAAAGCACTGGCACGTAGTTTTGTATGGTGGCCAGGTATTGATAAAGACATTGAGAATTTAGCAAATAACTGTTCTGTTTGTATTAAATTAAAACATAATCCTCCTAAAATGGACAATCATCACTGGGAATGGCCTACAACACCTTGGAACAGAATACATGTAGACTTTTTTGGTCCAATGATGGGGAAAATGTTTTTAATCGTAGTAGATGCCCACAGTAAATGGACAGAAGTGTTCATTGTTCCTAATACTACTGCTGAGAACGCTATAAACTGTCTTTCTTCGCTTTTTGCCATATATGGCTATCCTGTGTCCCTTGTGTCTGATAATGGGCCACAATTCATTTCAGAACAATTCGAACATTTTCTACAAAGTAAAGGTATAAAACATAGTTTAACTGCACCATATCATCCCTCTACAAATGGTCAAGCCGAAAGATATGTCCAAATAATTAAAAAAGGATTGAAATCCTTAAGTTCAGAACCCGGAAATCTCCAATTTAAGTTAAACGAATTTCTATTCCAATACCGAGTAATGCCTCATATTACAGCAGGGGAGAGTCCCGCATCATTATTTCTCAAGAGAAATATCAGATCAAAACTGGATTTACTTGTACCAAATGTTAAAAATTATGTTGAAAACAAACAACATAAAAATGTTTTTAAGAAGAAAAAGATAAGAGAATTCCAAATAAATGAAAAAGTTGCAGTACGCAATTGCACATCAGGAGATAAATGGAAAATAGGTAAAGTAATTGCCAGACTAGGTAAACTACATTACAAAATTCAAGTAGGTTCATGTGTATGGAAAAGACACGTTGATCAACTGAAAAGTGTAGGTTCCAGAGTACAACTGGAGGAAACTACAAGTCCTGGTGCAAATATTTCCATGGTTCCCGATAGCAAGATTCCACACCTACAAAGCAATGGAGAATCTAAGTCTGGTAGGAGGCCTGCCATTATACCAGATCCAGTGCCAACCGATCCTGCCATTACACCAGATCCAGTGCCAACCGATCCTTCCATTACACCAGATCCAGTGCCAACCGAGCCTCCCATTACACCAGATCCAGTGCCAACCAATCCTTCCATTACACCAGATCCAGTGCCAACCGACAGTAGATCAGTGCCTACAAAGCCTGGAGAAATTGACTGTGATAAAAATATCAACAGTACTCTAAATAAAAATGAACTAAAATCTGAACATTCAAAACTTAAACATACTAACTTATCTTTTTCTGAACAGGTTGTAAGAAGATCATCTAGAGTAAGAAAACCTCCCATCAGGTATGGTATACGGAATTAAGGGGAGGAGAATTGTGGTGTATTTCGTCATTGCATTCCTGATTCAATCTATTGGACTGTTGGTAAGTGACGTCACGTCCAATCAATGATCTGTTCATTCCTTTTTACTTTATCTCTGCTAAAACAGATCAGTCTTAAATATGTAGTCGTTTATGTAACTTGTGTATGTCAACTGTAAATTTTATGTCTTTAAAATGAAACGCCTCGTCATATCCTAGTTATGGCTTAATCATAAATCTTCTCCTGTCCATAAAATATTATAGATGGTATTACGCTATGCTCACGATCGTTAATAGATAGATTGTTAGTTACTATTTCAATGGCTTCTCTTTTGAGAGCATAATGGTGATTATTATAGGGGCTATTTTTCCGGTATTAACAGTATTAAGATTAATCGGGTTAGTTTTATGGGTGGTAGACAGAGCAGTAGAAGATCTATTACATTTTATGTCGGAGAAGTGTTCTTTTTCGCGATCATTAATACAACGTTTTGTCATGTCAATGTAGCAACCTCTTTTATTATTTTCATGTTTAAAATCAATTTTATAAATACCTGAAGTGGTATTTTAAAGTAAATGTAATTTAATCCGTTTTTGAAAATAAGTTAATAAGTAGAGTTATTCTTTCCATTTTCAATAGGTAACATCCGATAGGGAACTTGAATAACATATATCAGTTTCGTGAAATTCCATGTATATTTATAGGAGTCAGAGTGCGAACAGACAGACAGACGAACAGACAAACCGAAGTCATTAATACTTTTCAACCTTGTTGAAAAGTGTTAAAAAGGAGATCTTATTACAAATTATTATAAAACATGCCCTCCTGAAAACTTTATAATTTTTCTTTTTTTCTGGAAAAGAAATTGTAATCATCTTCGTCAGAGACTTATTTCCTTTACATTGTTTCTTATAAAGCAATTGTTTAACATTATTTTAAATTTAACATTATTTTAACATTAAGTTTTACATTATTTTACGTTTAAGAATAAAACCGATAAATGTTTTACATTATAAAGTAAATTTAGAAAATCTCGTTTTTAATCATACTAAAATACATACAAGATATTGTTTTTACTTTTTAAAAATTTCTTTAAGAGGGGACAATACCTAATATCGCCGTCAGCCTTCGCCCATGTTATTCTATGGGAAAATTTGTTGCTACAATTACACATTACCTAATGAATATTTTTAAATTCTGTTTTCGCAGTCAGAAAATTCATAACCGTTAAATGAGTACACATTTTTGAAAAATTCATTATTTTTTAATTTTTACATTTTAATTTTGAGTTCAAAAATGCGATTTTTCACAAAATGCATTTTTCTCATTTTCTAATCGCAAAATGAAATACTAAAATTTTAAAAAATCAATTTTTGGAAAACAAGTACTAATTTAACGCTTATGAATTTTCTAAATGTGAAAACAGAATTGAAAAATATTCATTAGGTAATGAGTAATTATGTAAACAAATTTTCCCATAGAATAACATGGGCGAAGGCTGCCGGCGGGATTAGGCATTGTCCGCTCTTAACTAAATATTTACCCAAAAAAATAAGAAAAAAATTCTGGTGCATCACTCACACGATCTTCTCTCACCCTGCATTTCAATATTATAAAAAGAGATAGCAGATAAAATCGTAAGATTAATAAGGTAAGATATCAAAGTATAAGCTACCTTAAAAGTGATCTAAAATATGTTTGGGAACAGTTTTATTTGCCGTATAATTCTGTGTGAGTAATTCTCAACCTCCCGTTCAAATATAGAACCTACATTTATAATTATAATAATAATAATAATAATAATAATAATAAATCAAAGCTGTTATTAACTTGTTTTAAACTCTCCAATTTTTTAAAGTGAAATCTTTCAATTTTTTCAAGTGGTAACCTAATACAAACTACAAAATACAAAATTTGAATTTCCAGTAGTTATTTGTCGTTAAGTGGTTACTGATGACAGATATACATACAATGTAACCGCTGAAAAATAGTCTTTCGTATTCAAGGCACCATAAAACGTGATAATTAAAAGAAACAGAACTAAAAATAAAACATGAAAAAATACATTTTTTATAGTATGCGTATGAAAAATTTGTTTTCCTTCCTTAGTAGTGTTCATCACATAGTAAAATGTAGCAAAGCACTTCTGCCAGTTACATTCAACAGAAAAGAACGTTTAACTTAATTTTCTGTACCCCTGTATATTGTCTGTAAACTATATGCACATCGCATTGTGTAACTAAATTTAGTTTTTTATAAAAAAAACTAACATAAAATGAAATGAGCTTCCAGCAATTTTTAAGTATAACTCCAGTATATCAAAATAGTTTGGATTGCCCTATAAAGAAATCATGAATGATTTTGATATCCAATCTACAAAAAAATTGCTTTATGCAGGATAAAAAAAACATACGTTCTTTCTATTTTGTTTAGGGAAGTCTTTAGATATTACACTGCACTTACCAGAAATTTACCTTATAAACGCAATTTATTTGAATTCCCTTGGATGTCCATGTACATGAGCTATTTTCTTGATCTCAGCGAGAAGTTTTGTGTAGCATCACTATATCATACAGATTTGGAACACTGATTTTTGCCTTCCTGCTACTTTTTGTTCGTAAGATATGCTGGTAAGAGAGAAACACAGACTGACAGGCACACACACCAACCATTAAAAACATGATTTTTAGATTCATGGGACTTCGAAACGTGTAGATATAATAAAAATTCACTTTCGAAAACTTAACCCAAAAAAACAATACTTTCTCTACCATATATATATATATATATATATATATATATATATAAAAAACTTGTAAAGATTTTTTTTTTTTTCTTTTTTAATTAAAAAAAATTCTTTATTTTTTATTTATTTATTTAATTTTACATTACTACATTTTTTCCATAAAATATTTTTTTAAAGGGGGGGGGGAGTGTTTCGTATATTTTACATAGATATAGTAATATACATAGATCTATCATCCCCATGTTAACGTGCAAAGATTTTTGATGCCGAAAAAGTTTTGGCATCAGCCATGATGAGAGAGTATAAAACTCGAAAACAACAATGGAATAGAATGTTGATATCATAGATATAGTAATAAGACATGATTGATATATATTGAAAATGCCGAAGTACTGCGCGGCTTTTAATTGTAGAAATAAATTTATGAAAGGAAGTGGAATAAGTTTTCATAAGTAAGTTAAATTTAACTAATTTATGAAAAATATGATTCTTTATAATCAGTTGCTTTGTTATTATTATGGTTTAAATACTGTTTTGATTTTTAATGGAATACTTTTTTTTTAATTTTAATATTTTTTAAGTTTTTATATTAGTAAGTAATATCGAATTTTCAAAATACTTTTAAATGTAGTTAGCAGTGGCAGAGGTAAAACCCGCTTGTTTTAATATATTATAACTAGTATTACCACAAGACTTTCTTCTCTATTTAATCCTATAAAAATTTATTCAATACAAATTATTTATTAAGTTATAATTTATTAAAGATATTTTGCATGATTAATGCAGACGATTTTTTTTCGTAAAGTAGTATAATAATAAATGCTGAAAAAAATCATTTTTGTGCAGACATGAAAAGATATACAGTCAAATCTTGTTAACGTGAATCTCAAGGGGGATCAAAAATTTGTTCATCTTATCAGTAGTTCATGCTATCAGTAACTGATCGTCATATAACTAAAGTAATCTTCATTTTGACGGGGATTGTGGTAACAGTTCATGTTAAAAGTAATTCACCTTAACGAGGTTCGAGTGTATATATATATATATATATATATATGTCTATAATATATACATTATATATAACATTAAAAATAAAAGAAATTGGTAGCTTCGTTTTAAATTAATACAGATGTATGGTTCAACCGTTCGTTTTAGAAATATTCACGAGTTCTTTCTAAAATATCCACATTGAAAGTTTACACAGGCCCCGGGGGAAGAGCACTTCCTTCCCAGGAGGAAAGCAATGCTCCTACGTGCACACATTTTTTTTTTTCAAGTTTATTACTACTATTATCAATAATTCATATAAATTTTACATTCATGCCTTAAAAATAACTCACATTAAATGCATTTATATGAAATTTTGTCCTATACTGTCATGTTAAGTACTTAGAAAAGCAAAAAAAAAAAAAAAAAAAAAAAAAAAATAGGATGGCAGCGCCACCTGTTGAGCGATTGATTCCCGAATCTAATCAGCACCAGTTTAGGTCAAGATCGAACTGAATGCAAGTTTGGTCGAATTTCGTTCATATTAGGAGCTATAAATCGAAATTGCTAGAATTACATTTTTAGTTGTGTTAAGCGTTTCTTACAGTTTCGAACAAGGTTTAAGAAAACATTATGACATTAATTAGTTTTTCTGCCTGTCTGCTTGCCCACCTGTCCGTGCTCTAACTGCAGTAAATAATTTCAAACTATCTTCAAAATGGTATATATGTTATTCAATAATACTACGGCATTATCTATATTGAAAATACTATAAACAGCACCACTGGTTTATATATTAGAATACTCAAAAAAGATGAGGATATGTCCAATCGCTTTATCTCTCTAAAGAGCACTTAATCTCAAACTTTTATAAAAACCGTTACATCCATTTCCGAGTACACATAATTTCTATTATATGTTGCGACTGGCCGTTAAAGGGTTAACGCGAATTTTCCTGAAGATGAGGATATGTCCAATCGCTTTATTTCTCTAAAGAACACTCAATCTCAAACTTTTATAAAAATCGTTATATCCATTTCCGAGTAAACCTAATTTCTATTATATGTTGCGACAGGCCGTTAAAGGGTTAACACAAATTTTTCTGAAGATGAGGATATGTCCAAACGTTTTAGTTCTTAAAAAAAAAATTTAAAAGAAAAAGACACTTAACTCCAAACTTTAAACAAAATCGTTATATCCATTTCTGATTAAACTCAATTTCTACTACATGTTGCGATTGGCAGTTAAAGGGTTAACACTAATTTTCTTGATGCTAAGGATGTTCCAATTGTTTTAGGTCTCTAAAAAGCACTTATCCCAAACTTTTATTAATATCTTTATAACCATTTCCGAGTAAACATAAATTTCTACTCTATACAGTCTTTAACAAAAGTGTCCGACTGCATTGCGATTGGCAATTAAAGGGTTAACTCTAATATCTCAAAAGATGAGGATAAGTCCAATAGTTTTTTCGACCATAAAAACTTCTAACCAGACAGAAATAGTAGACATAAACGATAAATTTCTTTAAATGTCGTTATTCCATACAAAAAAAAAAAAAAAAAAAAAAAAAAAAAGGAAGAAGAAGAAAAGAAAAAGAAAAGAAGAAGAAAAGAGAGAAAGAAAAATGAGTATCTGGAGTTTTTTCATTCATCTTTAGTACATAAACTATTCATAAATTTTATTTGCTAAATTATCTGTGTGCATTCCCGTGTATATTCAGTCGGGGAAAGGCATCCACAAGAGAGTAAAATGGCCGTCTTTTCCCGAAAAAAAAAGGCATCACTAATTCGGCCTCGCTGATCAATCTATGTCTTATTACTATATCTATGATATTTTAAAAATTCTGATTCCTATCAACTGCATCTTATTACGTCTTCATCCAAAAATGTTTAAAAGGAAATGTTTTCAGGATAAAGAAAAAATTATTTAAGAATCTGAGTTCTCCCTTTACATTTTTTTTATTATTATTTTAGTGTTTCTTCATATCCATTTCAACCTAAATAATGCCCTTATAGGAAGATTTATAGAAATATGTAATAAACTATATTATTTAGTACATTTTATTTGTAAAACAAAAAAGGAAAGCATAAACATTTAACACTATGAAAATGAACGGTTATAAATTAGAAAAAATAAATAACATATAACACGTATAACGGCATAGAAAATATACATCAATACGTTTCTCTGTATTAGTTTTTAATAAATTTTGGGTATATTCCCTATAAAATATTTTTTACGTGTACATCACAAGTATATCCTTTGCTTCATTTGCTGCTTTGTTCTTTATAAATTTCCAAAATATCATAATAATAAAGTGTAATCAAATTTCTTGGCAATATTTTTTTAAGAATGCAGTCACTTTTAGAAAAAAAAAAATAATCTGGTGTGTCACTCACACGACTTTCTCTTACCCTGAAATTTAATACTATAAATATAGGTTGCAGATTAAGAGGTAAGATAACGAGAACTGTCATGTAAACCTATGCTAAACAATTCAAATTAGGCTTCAGAAGAGTTTTATACAATAATTAGTTCTGTGTGAGGGGGGCTACCGCCCCCCCCCCCCTCAACCCCCCGTTTCATTAATGCACCTACATTTATATAGAATTTAATTCGGTTATTAAAAAATAATTCTTTTTTTTTTAAAAATAATTTATTAAAAATTATTGTTTAAAAAAATTATCTTTTATGATAATGCAGACGATTTCCATATTAGAGAAGTAGTGTAACACTAAATATCCAAAAAAAGTCCATTTTACTCTCAATATTTAAAAAAAAAAAAAAAAAAATTACGATTTTTTTTTTTTTCTGTTTTTTTTTTTTTTTTTTTTTTTGTTTTGTTTTGTTTTGGTTTTTGTTAAAAGTAAAAAAATCTATAAATTAATCTTGTCTATAATATAATATAATATATATAAAATATATATTATATATAATCTATAATATAATCTTGTCTTAAATTATCACAGATTTATAGTTCAACCATTCGTTTTAAAGGTATTGATGAGCTCTTTTGAATGATACACATCATGAAAATTTACTCCCCTCGAGGGGAGACTTCCCCCCCAGGGGGGAGGCAAAGCTCCATCTCTTTTACAAAAAATATATATTCGTTTCATTTGGTTTAGTGCAGTCTATAGACGTTAAACTCTACTTACCTGCAATTTCCCCCATAGACGTAATGTATTAGAATTCTCTTGATTGTCCCTGTACACGAACCATTTGCTTGATCTTAACGAAAAGCTTACTGTAGCATCCCTATATGATACACATTTAGAATACCAAGTTTGAACTTTCTGCCATAATTTGTTTTTGAGATATGCTGATAACAGACAGACACACAGACACACACACAGACACACACACACAGAGAGACACACACAGACACACAGACCATTTGCTAAAAACATGATTTTCGTATTCAGGGGACCTCAAAACGTGTAAATATAACAAAATCTCGCGTTCGAAAATTTTCGCCAAAAAAAAATACTTTCTCTACCTTATGGGTAAGAGAAAGTAAATATGGATAAACAGCGACACAGCAGATGCAGAAGTGTCATACAGGTAGCACAGACATTATTCGTCTGACACGTAAAACGTCAATTCGAAGCCAGCGAATCGTAATCTTTCTGTGTTGAAATGATCCTCTGAATAGATAGCCTATTAAGGTTATCGCGATATCTATCTAAAACTGACAAACATCAATTAATATCAGAATGCAATTGCATAAATATTACCATGAAACAACGTGCATTAGATGGAAATAATGCTAAATATTTTTGGGGATCGAAAAACTATCTTTTTGTGAATATACACTGTTCAGCATTGAAGTAATTTGATAAGTAATTTGATTATTCATTTCAGTTTCATTTGAAAGTATATTTCATTTCTTTTTTTAATATCCCGTACTTTACACACTTTTCTTTTCAATTTCAATTGTCTGTTACATAATATAAAATAATAAAATACAAACAATAGTATAAAAAATAGTTTAAACATCTCTGTATAATATGATTGTTTTAATGTTGTAGCATTACATTGAAAGTAAAAATAAATAAGTAAATAAATACTACACATGCTTCTTCCACAGCCTTGTTTTAATTATCTTTGTGTTTTAATGAAATGTAACTTTAATTTCAATTCAATAATAACTTTAATTCAATAATATTAACTTTAATTTAATATATATATATATATATATATATATATATATATATATATATAATCGGTAACAAAAGTCTTCGAACACTAGCAAAAATTCCTATATAAAAAAGTACACTTAATACAGTTTTGTTAAATAAGTCCTTGTCGAATCCTGTTTTTAGACTGACTAAAAACAGGATTCGAAAAGGATTTATTTAACAAAACTGTATTAAGTGTACTTTTTTTAATGTAGGAATTTTTGCTAGTGTTCGGAGACTTTTGTTCCCGACTGTACCATTCAATAAATCATATTTTAGTGTTTATAATTTTATTATTATTTTTTTGTGTAAAAACATCAATTTTTTATAAAAGATTTAAAAAACGAACTCGTGTACTGCTTGTAATCTATAATAATACATAGCATGTGCGTGTTTCAGGATAGAAAAATTATCAGTTTTCCATATCTATTTTCAATCATGAATTGTACACAGACCTGTGGATGCATGTAATTTCTTTTCACTCTCTTATCTCTTTATCCTCTCTTTTATTTCTTTTTGGTAAAAATATGCATTTTATTATGCTTATGTTTAAGTGCATGATTAATGACCTGTCTTTATTTATTCAACGTTATAAATTATTTATTCATCTTAAATATGTATTCAGTGGATTTGTTTATGTGTTATAGTTTATGATGAATTAAAATAAATTTGGAAGTAAAAAATTAACTCGATTACAGAATTCTGATAAATACATAGATGTCAACATTTTAATTTATTCCAGAGTATTTTCAGCCCCGACTTTATTTCATACAACTTATTTTTTAAGAGTAAATTTTCCTTACTTTACCGAAGTTATTTATTGGAGAATTTCTATAACTGACGTTGTGTGAAATAATAGCGGGTCTAAAAATACTCCAGAATAAATTAAAATGTTAACATCTATGTAAATTGTCCGACCACTACTATTTCATACTTGGTTATTGTCTAACAAATAGGAGAATAGATAAAAAATCAATTTCATCTTCTGTTTCGTATATTTTGACATTAAGTATTATTTGTTCAAAGCAGAATATACTCATATTTATATATTTTTTTTTTCAAAATTTATATACAATCTGATTTCCCAAGAAAAATTATAGAAACAAAAACAGTTAATGCTGATTTAAGAAATAAATTCCTGGTATAGTAATAACGGTAATTGTTTACCACTATCAATTCCGTGAAAAATTATTATAATGCTACAGAATTTTTACTTTCCGAAGGAAGGTATTGTAAGCATTTCAAAAATGTGACTTTCAGATCTTTGTGTTTCTACTCGTTTTAAGACCCCCTGAATTCATATTTTCTATTTTCGCGGTGATTAATGTATATATGTATTTACGCACACGAACGAACAAGATAATACCTAAAAGCTTCTTTGTTCGAAAAAACTGAAAGTTTATACTTATGTTATAGGTCACCGTAGCACGAGACCCATTTATTTTAGTGAATTTAGCATTTATAGTTTCTCTACAGGGACAGAAAGAAAAATAATTTATCATCATGTCTATAGCTTAAACTTTTAAGTATATAGGCCTTTTCTTTTTTTTTTTTTTTTTTTTTTTTTTTTTTTTCTTGCATAGCGTCGTGACGCGTGATACGATTACGCTGAAACTTTATATAATTCTTATACGATACTGTTGCACAAATTGTACAGATTTTGGTGAATCTAGCGCTTACAGTTTACTTTACAGGGACACAAATCATTATCATGATGGCCTATAGCCCAAATATTTTAAAGTGCGATCGCGTATCATCTTATTCGATTAAAGTGACACGCGAATAAAGTGTTGTTCAACTTATTCGATTGAACTAAAAATTTATAGACATGTTATAGCTCGCAGTCGCACAAACTGTAGAGATTTTGGTGAATCTCGCACTTATATTTTTTTTATAGGGACACGAAGAATAATTCTTTATCATTATGGCCTATGGGCTCAAATTATTTAAAATACGATAACGTCTAAGCGCCTTATTCGATTGAGCTGAAAATTTATACACATATTATAGATCACCGTCTCACAATCTGCATAGATTTAAAGGAATCTCTCATACATAGATTTTTATTAGGACACAACGAAAAATCGTTTATTATTATGATCTATGGACTCAAATTATTTGAAGCGCAATTGCGTAAAATTACACAATATAGTATATATGGAGAAAAATATTCAAACACTCTATTATAATTTTCACTTTTGTGTATTTAACGACTTCACTTGCTTTCATTTATTTATACAATTGTCAATTATTTAATGTTTCGAAAATCGAATAAAGTGACTCCAGATTTTTAAGAATAAGTTTAATGAAAATATTTAAAAGTGCCCATTAGTATATATATATATATATATATATTATTTAAATTTATTTATTCATACATATATTATAACCATTCAAATTATTAAATCTTTCACGCAGGTGCATTTCTAAAATTTGTCTTAAAACAATTTTATGCATTTTATGTATAAAAATATGTTTTTTTTTTTTTTTTTTTTTTAGTTTATTAATGTTATTTATAAATATGAAAAAATACAAACTAACTATTCAAGTTTAAAAACAATTACGTAGAAATTGCCCTGTTAAATGTACACCTAAAATATAGTCCATATGCGTACATTTTAACTAAATTCTTTCTAAAAGTAAAATAGGACAAATATATCTTTAAAATATTTGGTAAACGTTAATTATTTCTAGCATAAATTATACTGTGATGACTAAGATAAAAGCAATGTAGTACTTTTATCTTAAATAAAACTATATTTTCTTTTTATTCGTGCAAACTTATAAACAATTTTATATTCTCTTTTGACAAACTGTATTAAATTTTAGTTATTTCTAAAGAAAATATGCTTAATCTTTTGAATTGTCGGTTATAATTTCTTTTTCAGAATTTACAACTTCCTTCGAATCTCTAGAGATCTAGATTTCAAAACAATATTTCTCAATTCCTTTTCAACCAAAATTATTTTTTTAAAAAGTTAGTCTTTTTATATACATATATATGTTAATATATATATATATATATATATATATATATATATATATATATATATATATGAGATTTTTATATATTTTCTCTTTTTTTTTTTTTTTTTTTCATCGGATTTATTTGCGACTAAGTAATTCACGACTTGAGACATTTTCCAGCATAGCAGCATTTACGTTCAATAAATGTTTAAAAAGAAAAACATTTTCCTCTTTAGAATTAAAATTGTATATTTAGATATATATTTCAAACTAGAATACTGAAGTGTTTTAACTCTTTGCACTGTGATAAAAACTACATTATATTTTATTTTAATACATATTTCTAATAATTATATATATATATATATATATATATATATATATATATATATATACAGGGTGATCAGTTTAAAAGAGTACCCGTGGTTTTTTTTTTTTTTTTTTTTTTTTATAACCCTTAAATCTGATGGATGCGGCAACTATTCTAACATTGAAGTATGGTTGTTTGAACCTTGTTTAAGTTTGTGAGAAAATTTCTAACACTGTTGGACTGTTACTACTTTACTTCTGAGGTAAAACAGAAATGGATTTTTTTTTTTTTAATCCTGTAATAATTTTATTTTTGAAAATATGATTTAATTCTTTTTCTTTTATTTTAACATTCCTCACAGAAAATGTTGAAAATGTTCGCCACCATTTTGAATGCAAACATGAATACGTTGAACCAGGTTTTTGACCCACTTCGCAATATTGTTGGTGTTATTGACGAGATTTCTTCAGTTATGATCTCTTTTAATTCATCGATGTTTGCAGGACTTCTCTGGGAAAGCCTATGAAATGAAAATGTAAAAATGATAATCATAATGTAAATGTAATGTAGGAATGATAATGTAAATTTTTTAATTAAATTTTGTTTTTCATAAATAAAATTGTCACAGGATTTAAAAAAAAGCGTCTCCATTCCTGTTTTACTTCACAAATAAAGTTGTAACAGTCCAACAGTGTTGTAAATTGTCTCCCACGCTTAAACATGGTTTAAACAATTATAGTTCAGTGTTAGAATAGTTGCCACATCCGTCATATTTAAGGGTAATAAGAAAAACCAACGGGTCTCTTTTAAATTAATCACCCTGTATATGTAATTAAGTCTTCTTAAGGTGAAAATAAAATAGTGTTACTAAAAAAACTAAACTTTTAATTTTATAGTATTTAGTGATGTTTAATTTAGATTTTTAGCGAAACAGTTTAATATCGTTAATGGGCTTTATCCGCGTTACGCAATAAACCCTTGACACGTGACTACTACAGGGAAAAATGCAGAATTATAAAACTACATTTGTGTTTTATGGGGAAATGTTTGCATTCCATAGGGTAATATTTGTATCTCAGAAGGAAATTCATAGGGAAATGGAGAATCAGAAGACACATGTTGGGTATGATTTAGCCTCGAACCAAACAAAACGGATATTATTCACTGAAGCATTGAAACTGAAAAGAAGGTAAGTTACAAAATTTCCGAAATTCACATTTTGTCTTGAAAAGTTTCATTGTTTAGAGACCAACAGTACTGAAAAGAAGGTAGGATTGTAACTCAAATAGTTTAGACGTGACAGAGTTCAAGAGATACCGCTGTGGTATATTATTTTCTCTTGTCAAAGGAATGGGGCTAATTGTTATAAACCATTTAATTATGACAGATTTCACAAGAAGCTTATGGGAATATTTTCTTACTTCTTAGAACAATAAATAAGTACTACAATGTTGATTAGTCCATTCGTATAACATTCTTCATTTTTCGATTTGTTTATGTTCCTATTACTTGTAATCTATGGTTAACATTTTAGAGGTCTTTCTACAATGTTAGTTGTATACGTAATACAATACGTTTATATATATTAGTTATTTTTTCCCGTTTTGGTTTCCAAAGAAATCAGCAAATCTGATAGAACGCCTAATACAATAAGGATTATGCCTCTCTTGAGATTGCGTTCTTTTTCCATATTTTTAATTATTGTTCACTTCTCACTTGAAAGTAAATATTATTGTCCATCAAATTAATATTATTGATTAAATTATTTGTCTGTTTAGCTGCTTTTGACAAATGTCAGTGTAATTGTTGTTCATTGTCTAAAAGTGACATCCTCAGGCTCCATTCTGCGTTACAACGGTTGTCTACAGAATCCCAAGGCACTTTCCTTATGAACCGGGTCAATTTCTTTCCTGTGTTGAAAATACTTTACAAAAAAACGACGAAGACGATGGAAGTGTCAACAAAAGACAAATTTCAGCGACGTATTCCATAGAAGAAAAAGAAACGGAAATATACAAGTTTGTAAAAAAAAAACTTTCGAATTATCGTGAGTGCACTTAAAAGGAATTCCGCACATGGACCGTAATGGTACATGATTTTTTGTATATCCTAGTATACAATTTTTAAATGTGATATATACTAAAAACTACACAGAAAATTACATGTAACTCATAAGTACTAATACCATACTTAATGGGAATCGGATCATTTCATAACATAATTAAACGCCTTTGGGTACCACTGTACATCAATCATTACGTTTTTTGGTGTGTCTCTGTATATAAGTCCCAAACATTATATGCACAAAATATATACAGATAATTTCAATTACCTCATAAATATTTGTACCAGCTTTCAAATCAATCAGATGATTTTTGTAAACGATAACATGATACACACACACATCAAATATCATATAAGTTTCAATGGAAAATTTTCTACTGCCAATTCGAATATTATTACATTTTACCACATTAAAAATTTCAACAGAAAACAACCGATGATCACTAAATATAAGGTAGAATAATAATAATTACGTGTTATGGAGTAAATTACAGAGAAAAATAAACTAAGATGTTAAAAACTTTATTTCATATATGCATTTCAATGCATATATGAATTTCATATATGTATTTCATAATGCATTTCTAGCAGGCTTTGCCCGCTTCGCTGGTCATTATATTGAAATGAATCCCCAAAACAGCATATCATTAATAATAATAAAATATCTTTAAAAAAAAAAAATCATTGAAATCCGTCAAAATCTAATTTTAAGTTCCTGCTACTTTCTGTCACGGTATCCCCGCTCGTCACAGTCGAGTCTGGACCCCCAATGCCTTCGGTAGTCCCTTACCTGCTTTTCACTCCCCCTCCCTCGTGGTTACAGTTGAAAGCTTTACAAAATCTCATCAAAGTGCATATTTCGCACACTTAATTAACACCCACACACCAAAATTCGCCATTCTTAGGTAATTTGGACGGATTTAAGCTTCAAAATGTGGTTTTTGCCCCGCCCGCCCCAAGGGGAAGGGGGGGGGGGTAAATTTCCAAAATTATTTTATATTGCATGTTGCATACACATACCTAACCGACACATAAAAAAATTGAGATCCAGAAATTATTTAAAGCTGAGCTATGCTTTAAAACTTTTTTTTTTTTAATCTCTCCCCCCGTTCTTAAAGGAGGGAAGGAGGAGGGAATTTCGCAAAATCTCTTCATACTATGAGTTCGTCCCTTACATAAAAAAATTCCAACCTCAGATAACTTAGTGCAGCGTTACGCATGAATACATGTTTTTGCCCCCCATTCTCCAAAGAGCGGTAGGGTGGAATTTATAAAATCCCTTTGTAGTGTGTGTTCAGTTCGATTTCCTCGTGTGTTGAGTACCCTTCTTCCAAAACCTTTTCCTTTCCCTCCCCCCCTTAAAAATCCAAAATTCCAAAATCGCAGAAAATAATTTTTTTGTACTCAAGTCTGGTCTTTCCATCTGCAATTTCTTCACCGTTAAGTAATTTGGAGCCGAGTTAAGCCTTCTGCCTCCCAAGGGGGACAGGGAGGGGGGTATTTTGCAAAGTTTCGTCTTAGTTGGGGGTCAGGCTCCGAAAACCAACATGGTCACTAAAATTTGTGACCCTCTTTCCCACAGAATCGTCATGGCAGTGTTGAGTCAGTGAATCAGTGAGTTTACTCTTTTATATGTACAGATTTGTTTATATTTTTTATGGACTACTTGGCTTAAGGTTGCTGTCACAAAAATAGAGTCCTTGGCGTAAAATGTCCTATCTACTTCAGTATTAAAATTAAAAATATACCCAGGATTATCAACTAATAAAGCTCTTTAGTACAGATCTGAATTAGCTTTCATTTTCTTATTATTTAATTTTGATAATGACGTTATGTTGTCATGTGCCTAAGCAAATTTAATATTTATTATTATTTTTTTTATTATTATTCGCGTGAAATATTCTTTGGCAACAATTAAAAATTAAAATAAATTATTTTAAAGTTTTATTATAGAAGAAATATCTATATTATATAGAACATTAATTAAAAATTTAAATTTTTCCCGGTATAAATAGTAGCCTATGTCTTATTCCAGACTATTATCTATCTCTGTACAAAATTTCATCCAGATCCGTTTATCCGTTGTGGCGTGATTGAGTAACAAACATCCATCCAAACTTTCGCATTTATAATATTAGTATAGATTACTTATCATGTGCATGTGTTAGATTGAGTTATTTTGCTGTCAAATTGACAAAATTTTAATTTTGAATTTCAAAACTCTGTCGTTCTTGGCGCTTATTGTATTTGGTGATCAAAAACGTAATACGAAAATATGCATGCCAGATGTATATTTTCGTAATATGCATTGTACGAAATATTGTTTCATATTATTCATTACTCTCTTAATATAAGTTGTTAAAATAACCATGATTTTTGAATAGAATTAAATTATGTTCGCCAAATAATATGGCGATATTTTTTTTTTTTTTTTCTGCTAAGGATGACCGATATCAAATCTATTCCGCTGCAACATATTAGTATCTTATATCAGATATTTTATTTAGACATTTGAAAACAAATTTGACTTCAAATTATGATAGAATATTTATAATTTTCCTTTTAATAAGTATATTAGTTGGATATTTATTGTGTAAATATCTTTTGAAATGAAATGCTTGTGTTTTCAATCGAATATGGAAATTTGCCATTTTTTTCCCTAGAGTTTTGAAATTAAAAATTCAAATTTTGTCAATTTTACAAAAAAAAAAAAAAAAAACCTAATCTAACGCATGGACATGATAATTAATACATACCTATACCTAAATATGGGGATTAAAATCGGAAAATAATTTTCCGCGATTTTTAATATTTTTTTACAAAAAATCCAATGTGACGTTTAACATAAGAAATATTTTTCTTGCATCCACGAACGGCCAGTGACGTCATCACTTCGCTTGCGTATTAGCACTTTATCAATGTGTAAAAGAAATTTTTAATTAAAAATGACGTCAATTTTTGTGAGATGCATAATTTTTTTTTATAATTTTTTATCGTTCACGTTTAGATAAATGTATTTATTTTCCTGTTGAAAAAAATATATAAGTTCGTTTTTTTTTTTTTGGCAACAATTAAATTATGGAAAAATATAAATGGCTAATTTTTTGCTATTATTAGCTTACAAAATTGCTATTTTATGCATAAAAATCGCAAAAACAAATTTTTTTTCGGAATAAAAGGTAGCCAACTTTTTAAGTTAGGGCTCTTTGACGTTAGGAACACACCTAAATTGCTTAGACAACAGTGAGTGATTATAATTTAATATGAACTTTATTGAATAGCAATAAAGTTCAAATTGACTCTAGAAAACGTTTGTATGGGAAATAGAAAAGGGCTGTTTTTAGGGTTTTCCCGGAAATTATTCGAATTTTTCTCGCCTTTTAAACCTTCCCTAGACTTCCACGAACATTTCAAGACTAAGATAAGATAAATCCGTTCAGCCGTTCACGAGTTTTAGTGAGACTAACGAACAGCAATTCATTTTTATATATGGGGTAGGGTGGAATTTATAAAATCCCTTTGTAGTGTGTGTTCAGTTCGATTTCCTCGTGTGTTGAGTACCCTTCTTCCAAAACCTTTTCCTTTCCCTCCCCCCCCCCCCTTAAAAATCCAAAATTCCAAAATCGCAGAAAATAATTTTTTTGTACTCAAGTCTGGTCTTTCCATCTGCAATTTCTTCACCGTTAAGTAATTTGGAGCCGAGTTAAGCCTTCTGCCTCCCAAGGGGGACAGGGAGGGGGGTATTTTGCAAAGTTTCGTCTTAGTTGGGGGTCAGGCTCCGAAAACCAACATGGTCACTAAAATTTGTGACCCTCTTTCCCACAGAATCGTCATGGCAGTGTTGAGTCAGTGAATCAGTGAGTTTACTCTTTTATATGTACAGATTTGTTTATATTTTTTATGGACTACTTGGCTTAAGGTTGCTGTCACAAAAATAGAGTCCTTGGCGTAAAATGTCCTATCTACTTCAGTATTAAAATTAAAAATATACCCAGGATTATCAACTAATAAAGCTCTTTAGTACAGATCTGAATTAGCTTTCATTTTCTTATTATTTAATTTTGATAATGACGTTATGTTGTCATGTGCCTAAGCAAATTTAATATTTATTATTATTTTTTTTATTATTATTCGCGTGAAATATTCTTTGGCAACAATTAAAAATTAAAATAAATTATTTTAAAGTTTTATTATAGAAGAAATATCTATATTATATAGAACATTAATTAAAAATTTACATTTTTTCCGGTATAAATAGTAGCCTATGTCTTATTCCAGACTATTATCTATCTCTGTACAAAATTTCATCCAGATCCGTTTATCCGTTGTGGCGTGATTGAGTAACAAACATCCATCCAAACTTTCGCATTTATAATATTAGTATAGATTACTTATCATGTGCATGTGTTAGATTGAGTTATTTTGCTGTCAAATTGACAAAATTTTAATTTTGAATTTCAAAACTCTGTCGTTCTTGGCGCTTATTGTATTTGGTGATCAAAAACGTAATACGAAAATATGCATGCCAGATGTATATTTTCGTAATATGCATTGTACGAAATATTGTTTCATATTATTCATTACTCTCTTAATATAAGTTGTTAAAATAACCATGATTTTTGAATAGAATTAAATTATGTTCGCCAAATAATATGGCGATATTTTTTTTTTTCTGCTAAGGATGACCGATATCAAATCTATTCCGCTGCAACATATTAGTATCTTATATCAGATATTTTATTTAGACATTTGAAAACAAATTTGACTTCAAATTATGATAGAATATTTATAATTTTCCTTTTAATAAGTATATTAGTTGGATATTTATTGTGTAAATATCTTTTGAAATGAAATGCTTGTGTTTTCAATCGAATATGGAAATTTGCCATTTTTTTCCCTAGAGTTTTGAAATTAAAAATTCAAATTTTGTCAATTTTACAAAAAAAAAAAAAAAAAAAAAAAAAAAAAAAAAAAAAAACCTAATCTAACGCATGGACATGATAATTAATACATACCTATACCTAAATATGGGGATTAAAATCGGAAAATAATTTTCCGCGATTTTTAATATTTTTTTACAAAAAATCCAATGTGACGTTTAACATAAGAAATATTTTTCTTGCATCCACGAACGGCCAGTGACGTCATCACTTCGCTTGCGTATTAGCACTTTATCAATGTGTAAAAGAAATTTTTAATTAAAAATGACGTCAATTTTTGTGAGATGCATAATTTTTTTTTTATAATTTTTTATCGTTCACGTTTGGATAAATGTATTTATTTTCCTGTTGAAAAATATATATAAGTTCGTTTTTTTTTTTTTTGGCAACAATTAAATTATGGAAAAATATAACTGGCTAATTTTTTGCTATTATTAGCTTACAAAATTGCTATTTTATGCATAAAAATCGCAAAAACAAATTTTTTTTCGGAATAAAAGGTAGCCAACTTTTTAAGTTAGGGCTCTTTGACGTTAGGAACACACCTAAATTGCTTAGACAACAGTGAGTGATTATAATTTAATATGAACTTTATTGAATAGCAATAAAGTTCAAATTGACTCTAGAAAACGTTTGTATGGGAAATAGAAAAGGGCTGTTTTTAGGGTTTTCCCGGAAATTATTCGATTTTTTCTCGCCTTTTAAACCTTCCCTAGACTTCCACGAACATTTCAAGACTAAGATAAGATAAATCCGTTCAGCCGTTCTCGAGTTTTAGTGAGACTAACGAACAGCAATTCATTTTTATATATGGGGTAGGGTGGAATTTATAAAATCCCTTTGTAGTGTGTGTTCAGTTCGATTTCCTCGTGTGTTGAGTACCCTTCTTCCAAAACCTTTTCCTTTCCCTCCCCCCCTTAAAAATCCAAAATTCCAAAATCGCAGAAAATAATTGTTTTGTACTCAAGTCTGGTCTTTCCATCTGCAATTTCTTCACCGTTAAGTAATTTGGAGCCGAGTTAAGCCTTCTGCCTCCCAAGGGGGACAGGGAGGGGGGTATTTTGCAAAGTTTCGTCTTAGTTGGGGGTCAGGCTCCGAAAACCAATATGGTCACTAAAATTTGTTGACCTCTTTCCCACAGAATCGTCATGGCAGTGTTGAGTCAGTGAATCAGTGAGTTTACTCTTTTATATGTACAGATTTGTTTATATTTTTTATGGACTACTTGGCTTAAGGTTGCTGTCACAAAAATAGAGTCCTTGGCGTAAAATGTCCTATCTACTTCAGTATTAAAATTAAAAATATACCCAGGATTATCAACTAATAAAGCTCTTTAGTACAGATCTGAATTAGCTTTCATTTTCTTATTATTTAATTTTGATAATGACGTTATGTTGTCATGTGCCTAAGCAAATTTAATATTTATTATTATTTTTTTTATTATTATTCGCGTGAAATATTCTTTGGCAATAATTAAAAATTAAAATAAATTATTTTAAAGTTTTATTATAGAAGAAATATCTATATTATATAGAACATTAATTAAAAATTTACATTTTTCCCGGTATAAATAGTAGCCTATGTCTTATTCCAGACTATTATCTATCTCTGTACAAAATTTCATCCAGATCCGTTTATCCGTTGTGGCGTGATTGAGTAACAAACATCCATCCAAACTTTCGCATTTATAATATTAGTATAGATTACTTATCATGTGCATGTGTTAGATTGAGTTATTTTGCTGTCAAATTGACAAAATTTTAATTTTGAATTTCAAAACTCTGTCGTTCTTGGCGCTTATTGTATTTGGTGATCAAAAACGTAATACGAAAATATGCATGCCAGATGTATATTTTCGTAATATGCATTGTACGAAATATTGTTTCATATTATTCATTACTCTCTTAATATAAGTTGTTAAAATAACCATGATTTTTGAATAGAATTAAATTATGTTCGCCAAATAATATGGCGATATTTTTTTTTTTTTTCTGCTAAGGATGACCGATATCAAATCTATTCCGCTGCAACATATTAGTATCTTATATCAGATATTTTATTTAGACATTTGAAAACAAATTTGACTTCAAATTATGATAGAATATTTATAATTTTCCTTTTAATAAGTATATTAGTTGGATATTTATTGTGTAAATATCTTTAGAAATGAAATGCTTGTGTTTTCAATCGAATATGGAAATTTGCCATTTTTTTCCCTAAAGTTTTGAAATTAAAAATTCAAATTTTGTCAATTTTACAAAAAAAAAAAAAAAAAAACCTAATCTAACGCATGGACATGATAATTAATACATACCTATACCTAAATATGGGGATTAAAATCGGAAAATAATTTTCCGCGATTTTTAATATTTTTTTACAAAAAATCCAATGTGACGTTTAACATAAGAAATATTTTTCTTGCATCCACGAACGGCCAGTGACGTCATCACTTCGCTTGCGTATTAGCACTTTATCAATGTGTAAAAGAAATTTTTAATTAAAAATGACGTCAATTTTTGTGAGATGCATAATTTTTTTTTATAATTTTTTATCGTTCACGTTTAGATAAATGTATTTATTTTCCTGTTGAAAAAAATATATAAGTTCGGTTTTTTTTTTTTTTTTTTTTTTTTTTTTTTTTGGCAACAATTAAATTATGGAAAAATATAAATGGCTAATTTTTTGCTATTATTAGCTTACAAAATTGCTATTTTATGCATAAAAATCGCAAAAACAAATTTTTTTTCGGAATAAAAGGTAGCCAACTTTTTAAGTTAGGGCTCTTTGACGTTAGGAACACACCTAAATTGCTTAGACAACAGTGAGTGATTATAATTTAATATGATTTTTATTGAATAGCAATAAAGTTCAAATTGACTCTAGAAAACGTTTGTATGGGAAATAGAAAAGGGCTGTTTTTAGGGTTTTCCCGGAAATTATTCGATTTTTTCTCGCCTTTTAAACCTTCCCTAGACTTCCACGAACATTTCAAGACTAAGATAAGATAAATCCGTTCAGCCGTTCTCGAGTTTTAGTGAGACTAACGAACAGCAATTCATTTTTATATATGGGGTAGGGTGGAATTTATAAAATCCCTTTGTAGTGTGTGTTCAGTTCGATTTCCTCGTGTGTTGAGTACCCTTCTTCCAAAACCTTTTCCTTTCCCTCCCCCCCTTAAAAATCCAAAATTCCAAAATCGCAGAAAATAATTTTTTTGTACTCAAGTCTGGTCTTTCCATCTGCAATTTCTTCACCGTTAAGTAATTTGGAGCCGAGTTAAGCCTTCTGCCTCCCAAGGGGGACAGGGAGGGGGGTATTTTGCAAAGTTTCGTCTTAGTTGGAGGTCAGGCTCCGAAAACCAACATGGTCACTAAAATTTGTGGACCTCTTTCCCACAGAATCGTCATGGCAGTGTTGAGTCAGTGAATCAGTGAGTTTACTCTTTTATATGTACAGATTTGTTTATATTTTTTATGGACTACTTGGCTTAAGGTTGCTGTCACAAAAATAGAGTTCTTGGCGTAAAATGTCCTATCTACTTCAGTATTAAAATTAAAAATATACCCAGGATTATCAACTAATAAAGCTCTTTAGTACAGATCTGAATTAGCTTTCATTTTCTTATTATTTAATTTTGATAATGACGTTATGTTGTCATGTGCCTAAGCAAATTTAATATTTATTATTATTTTTTTTATTATTATTCGCGTGAAATATTCTTTGGCAATAATTAAAAATTAAAATAAATTATTTTAAAGTTTTATTATAGAAGAAATATCTATATTATATAGAACATTAATTAAAAATTTACATTTTTCCCGGTATAAATAGTAGCCTATGTCTTATTCCAGACTATTATCTATCTCTGTACAAAATTTCATCCAGATCCGTTTATCCGTTGTGGCGTGATTGAGTAACAAACATCCATCCAAACTTTCGCATTTATAATATTAGTATAGATTACTTATCATGTGCATGTGTTAGATTGAGTTATTTTGCTGTCAAATTGACAAAATTTTAATTTTGAATTTCAAAACTCTGTCGTTCTTGGCGCTTATTGTATTTGGTGATCAAAAACGTAATACGAAAATATGCATGCCAGATGTATATTTTCGTAATATGCATTGTACGAAATATTGTTTCATATTATTCATTACTCTCTTAATATAAGTTGTTAAAATAACCATGATTTTTGAATAGAATTAAATTATGTTCGCCAAATAATATGGCGATATTTTTTTTTTTTTTTCTGCTAAGGATGACCGATATCAAATCTATTCCGCTGCAACATATTAGTATCTTATATCAGATATTTTATTTAGACATTTGAAAACAAATTTGACTTCAAATTATGATAGAATATTTATAATTTTCCTTTTAATAAGTATATTAGTTGGATATATTATTGTGTAAATATCTTTAGAAATGAAATGCTTGTGTTTTCAATCGAATATGGAAATTTGCCATTTTTTTCCCTAGAGTTTTGAAATTAAAAATTCAAATTTTGTCAATTTTACAAAAAAAAAAAAAAAAAAAAAAAAAACCTAATCTAACGCATGGACATGATAATTAATACATACCTATACCTAAATATGGGGATTAAAATCGGAAAATAATTTTCCGCGATTTTTAATATTTTTTTACAAAAAATCCAATGTGACGTTTAACATAAGAAATATTTTTCTTGCATCCACGAACGGCCAGTGACGTCATCACTTCGCTTGCGTATTAGCACTTTATCAATGTGTAAAAGAAATTTTTAATTAAAAATGACGTCAATTTTTGTGAGATGCATAATTTTTTTTTATAATTTTTTATCGTTCACGTTTAGATAAATGTATTTATTTTCCTGTTGAAAAAAATATATAAGTTCGTTTTTTTTTTTTTTTTTTTTTTTTTTTTGGCAACAATTAAATTATGGAAAAATATAAATGGCTAATTTTTTGCTATTATTAGCTTACAAAATTGCTATTTTATGCATAAAAATCGCAAAAACAAATTTTTTTTCGGAATAAAAGGTAGCCAACTTTTTAAGTTAGGGCTCTTTGACGTAAGGAACACACCTAAATTGCTTAGACAACAGTGAGTGATTATAATTTAATATGAACTTTATTGAATAGCAATAAAGTTCAAATTGACTCTAGAAAACGTTTGTATGGGAAATAGAAAAGGGCTGTTTTTAGGGTTTTCCCGGAAATTATTCGATTTTTTCTCGCCTTTTAAACCTTCCCTAGACTTCCACGAACATTTCAAGACTAAGATAAGATAAATCCGTTCAGCCGTTCTCGAGTTTTAGTGAGACTAACGAACAGCAATTCATTTTTATATATATAGATATGCATTTCAATGGCTAATATTAATTTAATTAATTATTGATGACAATATCTTTGTTACTTAGAAGGCTTTTTCTAATGTATAAAAATTCATTTTACCATGTTTTTTTTTTTTTATTATTATTATTATTATTATTATTATTATTTTTTTATTAACTTCGATTCTTGTGTGTTTGTGTGTTTGTCAGGGACAAATCTTGCAATCGATTTTTAACTAACTTCCCGACTAGCTAGATATTTTAAATTTTCAGGACAGTTCACAACACGGTGACAATACATTTTTCTAATAATTTTAGTCAACTGCTTCAAGTTCCGCTGCCTTCGGCAGCGTTTATATGATTCGGCAGAGAATTTATTTAACTAACTTCCCGACTAGCTAGACATTTGAAACTTTCAGAATAGTTCAGAATAAGGTTAAAATGCATATTTTTAATACCTTTAGCCAACTGTTGCGGGTTCCCGCTGCCTTCGGCAGCGTTATCAGTACACGGATTGCAATCGATTTTTTCCTAACTTTCCGACTAGCTAGACATTTGAAACTTTCAGGATAGCTCAAAACACGGTGACAATACATTTTTTAATACTTTTAGTCAACTGTTTCAGGTCCCCACTGCCTTCGGCAGCGTTTATATGATTCAACAGAAAATTTATTTAACTAA
Source organism: Salticus scenicus (assembly GCA_963930645.1). Lineage (NCBI taxonomy): Eukaryota > Metazoa > Arthropoda > Arachnida > Araneae > Salticidae > Salticus > Salticus scenicus. The sequence goes on from OZ005649.1 coordinate 81,394,125, forward strand.
CTTCCCGACTAGCTAGACATTGGAAACTTTCAGAATAGTTCAGAACACAGTGAAAATGCATTTTTTAAATATTTTTAACCAACTACTTCGGGTTTCTGCTGCCTTCGGCAGCGTTACCAGTACAAAGCTAGTAATCGGTTTTTCACTAACTTCTCGACTAGCTAGACATTTGAAAACTTCAGGATAGCTCAGAATACAGTGACAATACATTTTTTTTTATACTTTTAGTCAACTGTTTCAGGTCCCTACTGCCTTCGGCAGCGTTTATATGATTCGAACGAAAATTTATTTAACAAACTTCCCGACTAGCTAGACATTTGAAACTTTCAGAATAGTTCAGAATACGGTTAAAATGCATTTTTTTAATACCTTTAGCCAAATGTTTCGGGTTCCTGCTGCCTTCGGCAGCGTTATCAGTACAAAGATTGCAATCGATTTTTCCCTAACTTCTCGACTAGCTAGACATTTGAAACTTTCAGGATAGCTAAGAATACAGTAACAATACATTTTTTTTTTTATAGCTTTAGTCAACTGTTTCAGGTCACTACTGCCTTCAGCAGCGTTTATATGATTCAACAGAAAATTTATTTAACTAACTTCCTGACTAGCTCGACATTTGAAACTTTCAGAATAGTTCAGAATACGGTGAAAATGCATTTTTAAAATATTTGTAACCAAATGTTTCGGGTTCCTGCTGCCTTCGGCAGCGTTACCAGTACACAGATTGCAATCGATTTTTCACTAACTTTCCGACTAGCTAGACATTTGAAACTTTTATAATAGCTCAAAACACGAGAGCAATGATTTTTTTTTTTTTAATTTATCCGATTGCTCCGGGTTCCTGCTGCCTTCGGTAGCGTTTATATGATTGAACAGAAAATTTAAAAACATGGTATATAAAAAGATCTTTTTATCTTGTAATTATTTAATTTCTTTTGATAAATTAAATACTAAATTTAGATAAAAATAAAGAATAAAGATTAAGAATCCCGATTATTTACTTTTAAGACAGAATTATTGTAGAGTTACAGAGACTCTGGATAAACATTTTCGTAAATTTACAGAAATTTCTTACAGCGTACCGGCAGAATATTTTACTATCAATTATTGAAAAAAATTCTGCGCCACTAATATTGAGCCACTAATACATACAAATTCTCTAATCCCATATAAAAAAAAATAATACTTTCACTTATTATTTTAATAATAATAAGAAGAAAACGTAGCCTATGTAATGAAATACCTCTAAATTCATTTGAGTTTATTTATTTATTTATTTATTTTATTATTTTATTATTGCTCGAATGAGCTTCAATTTGAGAACGCTCAGCAAACTTCGTAAAAGGGTCAATGTGAAGTGGGATAAAAGTAATAATATATCACTAAGAAAAATTTATTTTTATCAAAAATTCCATCTAGAAATTTTGTCTGGTTTTGAGAGGATCAGATAGAAACAAATTGCGACAAACGTTAACATTCAAAATTGTTTATCAAAATCGCTTCTATAAAATGCAAACACATATGTAAAATATATTTTTTGAATTATATTTCATGATTATAGAATTATCCGTAATTATTTTAATCATTATGTATTTAATACATAATATGGTACTAACTAATTTATTTTCTGTTACATTAAACCATATTTATGATACCCCTTAAATATTAAAAATCTTAATATTATTGAAAATCAGATATTTCACAATTTGTATCATCTGCTAAAAGGTCATAAATAAAATTGAAAAAAAAAAAAAATAATAATAAGTAAAATTTTATTTCACGTGGTGTTAAGCATCTATTTTCTCAAAAATTACTTTCAGGAACATATAGTTTTATTTCTAGAAATTTATTAAAATATCTTTTTGCTTATTATGCACAAAATAATGATTTGTTTAGTATTTTCATCAAAAAAAAATTACATAAGTTAAATATTATTAAATTACTAATATTTTAATTAAAAATATTTTAAATTCATAACTTATTACATTATACTCGTTGCCAGATGCAAATGTCAAAAATAACACAACACCAAATAACCGATTGTTCTTTTTTAAAAAATGTCTTATAAAATAAACCTCAATGAAATTAACTTTTCTACATAGCACAATATCTTCTAAACTTAACTCTAAAATTTCAGAGAAACATTAAACTTAATTTTCCACAAACTAATTATGCTTTTCGAATTTGCTTTAATTACAAAATTACCTTTAAACACAATTTTTTTATCCCTCTGAATTTATGTATGCTCGGAAATTAAAACAAAATAAATCCACGTGTTATTAGAAAAATCGGGAAAACAGAATCAGCTGTCGTTTCAGAAGTATACTAAATCCTGTAAATATGGACGTAATTTATTTCAATTTCAGTAATGAAAATTTGAAAGAAGTTTGGTTATTCTAATTTAAATTAGAAAGCATACAATTAGTAAATTACTTTGCACAAATTTTCAATTTATGTGTTTCAGGTAATCTAGCTGGAGTGGTTCTGAAATTTAAATAAACATTAATGTTTAAGCAGAGAACGAATAAATCTGAGTTTTTAATGCTTACTTGTTTCATTATTATTATTTCAGAATTTTAAATAAAAAATAACAAAAATATATTTAATCATGATTCAAAAAAACAAACAGGAAAATTAAAATGTGTTTTCCATGTTATTATTATTATTATTATTATTATTATTATTGTTGTATGATAAATTACGAAAATATACGTAATAATGTATTTTAAAGATTTGTAAAAATTGCAGTTTATATATTAAATTTCTGTTCATTGATTTTAGCATACTTTATATATATATATAAGAAAATCCTGGAACATTCTTTTATTCTATAGCGATTGTGCTCGTCATAAAGTAAACTCAATAATTAAAAGAAATGCAGAATGGCTTGTCATATTTATTTTTAATATTATAAGCTGGGGTTACCACGTAGTAGAAAAGCCAGTAAATATTTTAAAAGCTGCATTGTACTAGCAACGACAATATGAAAAAGGATCCAACACATGTTTATTTAGCAATGGCAAGACGATAAAAGCGAGATTTTAGGGATGTATGCACTTATATATAAGGGAAAAATGAGAAGACGCAACCCTACGTGACAAAATGTCACGTGATTTAAAGGCGTAGTTTAGTGCTATCTAATTACTCAATTGGCTTTCTCCACTCAGACTGGGCAGTGATTAAGTGTAAATAGAATTTTTTTGGTCTGAAGGGAAAAAGACAATTTGAAAGAAATACGCTAATAATAATTTAAAAAAAAAAAAATAATTTTACTAACCTTTTTAAAAAAGTGGAAATGGTAGCTTCAGTGATGCCAGATTGCGGATTTTGTCCCCATTTTGGGGATTTTTGAGGCTTCTGGGGACAATTTTGGGGACCAAATGTTTGTACGGACTTTTTTGGGGAATTCTAAATTTTTTGGGGACAAATCTGGGGAGTTCTTCAACTTTCTGTCAATGTTGGCAACGTAATGATATATCCCTACGACTAGGGACTAGCTTTATTGTTATTTGGATATTTTTTTCAAAAATTGCCTTCATCTCGGGAAAAATCTAAGCTTAAATCTGCTTGATTTTTTTTTTTTTTTTTTTTGAAAAAATGCTTATTTTCTTTTTTTTAGTAGAAATCAAGTTGGGGATTTTTTCGAAAAAAAACCCTGATTTGGGAAAATTTGAAGACCTGTTTGGAAAAATAATTTTCGACCATATGGCACCACTGAGTAGCTTCGATTTAAAAAAGAACAGATTTGAATCATTATCATAGAATATATTAATTATATTATAACTTAATATAAAAAGACCTAATTAGGGGGTTTTATATTACATATATATATATAACTTATGATTTTTGCTACCGTATTTTATGAAATGTACTTACATTTTTCAATGCTTCTTTTTATTCGTGTAAGCAAAGATTAAACATGGTCTTTTAAACTTTTACGTTATTTTCATCATGTATCTTAACACTTGAGATTTAGACATTACTTTCATAATAGAAAGTTATTAAGTTTTTATATCAAATATTATACGTTCTCTCACCTATATATACACTATCTAAAATAAGTATTTGGACACTTTCGAATTTAGACGTTTTGTCAAATATCTTGAAAAATTCCTCACGAAGCATCTTGAAACATTAGGACTATAAAGAACATGTTATGTATCAAATGATTCAGTAAAAGTTGTATTCTAAAGAGGAAAAGGGAGCCACTAAAAAACTAAACAAAAATTAAAGTGTTTTGGATCGCCCTGTAAAAAGTAATGTTTTAAATGTGTTTTGGCTGCAGCATGTGATTATGAGGACTATTCTTAGTATATGTATTAATTTTTATGAAGTTACTACATATATTCACGGATATATATATATATTTGCAAAAAAATGCCACTTTTTTTACTTATAACTGATAGAATGTTAGACCCAATGGACAATATGGCATGTTACATTAGATACAACATACTGCAATCAAAATGTAAAAATCTTAAATACCTTACGAAATATGAACATTTTTCCTGAATAATTTTTAACTACACATGTGCAAGGTTTATAATAATTTCATTCACAAAATTTAATAGCCAAATGTATTGAGCTACTTATACTAAAACCCCAAACAAATATCGTGTAAATGCAAAAAGTTATGAGTTATAGAATGAACAGAATTTCAGTTGCTGTCAAAAAAGAGGACGATGATAGGGGGTTTTATCAATATTTATTTACAGTCAGTGAATACCGCATAACCACTGGGCAGTGATTGAATCAAAATAAAAATGTAAGTAAAACGCCCTATACTTTAGCTATTATTTTGAGAGGAAATGAAATTCGGTTCATTCTGTATCTCATAACTTATTTAATTTACACGATATTTTTCGGAGGCTTTCATATAAATTACTCAATACTTTTGGGTATTAAATTATGCAAATATATATATATATATATATATATATATATATATTAATCTCGTGCATATGTAGTTTAAAGTTATTTAGTAAAAATGCTCTCACTTTCTGTAAGATATTTAACGTATTTGGACTCTGATTGCAATATGCTGTGTCTAATGTAGTATGCCAAGTTTTCTAAAAATATCCTTGTACTGGGTCTAATACCCTACGTGTTATAATTTATAAAGTAGGAATTTTTTTGCAAATTCTTAAGGAAACTGATATATCTCCATGAATATATGTGATAACCTCATACAAATTTATACTGATAATTGAATACACTTTCATAATCACATACTAAAGCCAAAATATAATTCAAGCATTACGTTTTACAGAATGATGCAAAACATTTTGATTTTTCCTTAATTTTTTACTCCTTTATTTTTTTCACACTATAAATTTGGTTAAAACCCTTTAACTTTTACACTATTAAATTATTTCCCTCCAATTGCCTCTAAAATTATTGCATCGGAGATACCTCTGTGAATTCTCACTCTGTTTGCTTGAGTATTTAGAAGAGTAACTCAATATAATTGACTAATAAAATTATCCAAGATAAATTTTGTTTATGCTTGTGCGTGCATAGCTAAGTATTCTTTATATTGAATGCTCATATTTTATCAGATATTGATAATGTATAATATTGGATTGCTATATGTCGTTACTATAGCATTTCTTATTATACTATTATCTACTATACTCTTTTTCTCTATTATAGTATGTCACGTTTTGTAAAAAATTGCATTTCAGGTGCACCCATGTTATACACAAAAATTTACGAAAGGAGATTAAAATCTAAATTTTCTAAAAGTTTAGAATTTGTACTACGCACGTAATGATTGGTTGAGAACAAATAAGGAAGCCTTCAGAATGTAGTCCTGCTGCTTCCTTATTTGTTCTCAACCAATCATTACGTGCTTAAGTAACAAATGGATTCATCGTATTTTATTCAAGTTATCCTTGTACTATGTATCCGTATCAAAATTTCTTATATAGGATGCTGTCTCATCTGTTTTCGTGTAAATTACCTGATGATGCCATAACGTTGTGGCGAAAGGCTTTGTAAACGATTTTAATAAATTTTAATACATGTTTAAAGTGATGGTTGATGGTTGAGTTTTACGTCGCACCGGTGCTGCGCAGATGGGCAATTGGCGACGGTCTGGGACACACCCCTAGAGGCGGTCCGGAGGCATATGTATAAAGTGTTTTTTAATTTATATTAATACAAAATTATTGGTTACTTGCATGAAAATTGTTATGTATTCTAATTTCGTAGTCCAATTTTAAGTCTGTGTTCGATTTCTAAAAAAAAATGTTCTACAGGTTTTTGCAAAATCACCATTTTATCTACCTTTTAAATATCATTTCATATGTATTAGTTGGTTTCCAGTGTACAGATGTGTTTACGAAGTTTTGATAAAATTGGATGGGGTACCAACATCGGTATCTAAAAAAGGTTGATTTTCATTAATTTTACCGCGTAAACTTCTGCCCGAATTAATTGATTAGCAGAGAAAAGTTGATATATTTCTGATTATTCAGATCAGTTTTTATATATTTCTCAAATGGGTGTTTCAAAAAACAGCTCTACATTTTTTTTTTTTTTTTTTTTTTTTTTTTTTATATATATAAAATCTTTAGATGTATTTACGACATACATATTAGTTGTTTATCACAGGAAATTTGGTAAGAGTCATGATTAGTTCGGTCAACCTTTTTTGTTTCTGACCACTTTATCTCCAAAAAAAACGGGGGAGAAACTTTTTAGGGTTACATCTTAATGATAAGCATTTCAATACATTTTATTGTGTCGACACACTACGTCGGTGTGTCGACGCATCAACATACTTTCAGAAAATTAGTTGATTGTCAGTTGAAAATGGTATAATTTTTTCCTCGGATCACTGTACTTATATATGTATAGATAAATATCACAGAGAAGAATGAAACCAGTGTAACAAACTTCGATACTGTATCGAACTCTGCACAGAAGAGAATGAAACCAGTGTAAAAAACTTCGATACTGTATCGAACTCTGCACGGAGTAATGCGGACACCTCGATACCTAATGACGTATTGACACACCAACACATTGTCTATGTCTACTACACCTAAATTCACAATTTTTGAAAATTTTGCTGCCTCTAAATGTTTTAGGATAAATTATTTAATTTTTAATAAAAATTTTATTCTAAAGATTCAATTTGTCTTATAATGCATTACGAACTCTCTAAATATCATTTATTAATGGTATGAATAAACACTTTTTAAAACTTTGAATGGAAGTATAATTTAACTAAATTAATGTCCAAACCTCACTTTATAGCTTCATATTTGGATTAGGTATAGCCGCTTTACCTCTCCATTCTCAGCACTCTCCTCAGCGGTCGGTGACATTTGAGAAAAGTAATGTTTTTTCTATCTCCAGTAGGTGGTATGACAGTCAGTCTAAGCCACAGACTATTATACAGATAGGACACTCCCGTATATTCTTCGGTAACCGGAATTTGACTGCAACGACCCTATTGTCAACGGCTGTAAATTTCTCAAGCTCTCCAGCTTATGCAATCGCTCGTCTTATTTTTATTGTATCTATGTTCATATCGTAATATTAGTGCAACGTTAAACCCAACATCCAACTGACTAACCATTTATTGATGTTTACGTTTGGACTTTGTTATTGTTTACGAATTTGATTGTCGAAAGCAATTTATTTTAAGAAGCAAGTACTAAATATTAAGCAAATAAATTTCGAAAATATATGTAAACCAGAAATATTTTTTTTCATTTTAAAGCATTTTGTATTATTTACACCAAGTAATGTTAAATATTTAAGATTTCATACCATACTGATATTTCAGCATTACAGTTTGTTACATTAATTTGTACTCTTGAACACGAATGTGTTTGGAAAAATTTATTTTCAAACATAATAAAAATTAGTTTTATTTCTTAGAAAATAGCTGTGAATGTTATGATTTTGTAAATTTAAAAGTAGTAGAAAAAGTGAAAGAAAGAAAACTGCACATACGTTTTCGTTGGCAACTTTATTATTGTTTACAAACTTGATTGTCAAAAGCAATTTATTTTAAGAAGCAAGTGCTAAATATTGAGAAAATAAACTTTGAAAATATACATAAAATAAAATTTTTTTTTTTTTCATTTTAAGGCATTTTGTATTATTTAAACCAAGCAACGTTAAATATTTAATGATTTTAATGATTTCATACTGCTATTTCAGAATTACAGTTTGTAATTTTAATTTGTACTTGAATATGAATATGTTTCACAAAGCATATTTTTAAACATTATAAAAAATAATTTTTACTTCTTAGAAGAATAGCTGTGAATGTTTTGAGGATACTTTTGTGAATTCAAAAACAATAGAAAGTGAAGAAAAAGAAAACTTCCCATACTAACCTGCTACTATCTACTCGCGAAATAGAAAAACAATTTTCGATCAAAGATGCTATTCATATAAACTTAACACATGTAGTTCCCCTCTGTTGACACTAGTGGTGCTACTATATTTCCGGTTCGCGTTTTAGCTCCACTGTCCTATCTGTATGATAATCTGTGGTCTAAGCCAGCTTTCAATTAAATGCCATTATAGGAATTGCTATTATTAACTATTTTTTACCATTTCACGAAATAATGTGTAGTCAAGGTGTAAAGTTTGCGTTGATGCAAACTCCATCTTAACTTAATTAGATCACTAAATGGATAAGCAAGAGAACACAAGACTTGAATTAACAACAACTAAAGTTTATTTGAGCAGATTAATGGGGAAGGTAGCCTGGCAATTAAACTAGCTCAGTCAGTGTATTATTTAATCAATATATATATATATCAACAATTAAATTAGATTATCTTAAATATCTCACCCCAGCAAGCAATTGAAGGTGTAGCGACGGTTGCACTCGTAACTCCACTGCTGCGACTTCACTTTCGATCAGAGGATTCCCTACAGGTCGAAATTCACTTTCACGAGAGCTAGCAAATACTCATACTAACACTCATCACGACTTATTCCTCACTCCTCTAAATTTCCACTACTCAATATTCGCCAAAATAAGACTGTCAACAATCCACTATAATACTCCAATATCCACTATAATATCCTCCAACAACCACTATAATATCCTCCAACATCCACACCCATCTACTAAAACCATCGCCATTTTATACTTCTTCCTACACCCTCCTCTCTCTTCATTTCAATCCGTCCTTTTAAAATCCCTTCTAATTTATCTAACATTCAAAATCTAAGTCTTTCATTGCAGCACCCTGCCGACACAAAACTAACTCGACCTCAACTGTCGCCGAGTCACTGGCGACGAAGCGATTTTAACCGTCCCCACTTTCTACTTTGCTGGATCCAGCTTAATTCAAACAACTGTGGAGACGTTCTGACGTCTCAACCTCACAAAGGTTATTGTAATTTGCGATTTTTGTAGTTTCATTAAATTTAATAACAATATTACTGTCTTGGTATGTTTTAGTTTGGGCAGTGATAATTTTTCCATATATCGTTTTTATGCTCCTTATGTCTGGTATTAATCTTTCACTTCGACATTCCGATGTAGCAACCTACATAATTTTTGGGGTATGTAAACAGTATTTTGTAGATACCTGTGGTCTCGAGGGGGAGGGATATTTGCAATTAGAAATTATTCGATAGAAGCTTCAATTAAAATCAGAAATACAGCTAGAAAATACAACGTAAATATACCTGTTAAACCTAACCCAAATATTTATCAAATAATTTGTAGCGATAAATATCCAACCCCACCCCCATCAAGACCGCAGATATCTACAAAATCCCGTTTACATATTCTAACAACTAAGAAAGTTGCTGCATCCGAAAGTCCAAGTGAAAGATAAACACCAGACTTAAGAAGCATAAAAATGGTATAAGATACGGAAAAATCACCAACTCCCTGAATAAAACATACCAAGACAATAGTAATATTGATATTAAATTTAATGAAAGTACAAAAATTGCAAATTACAATAACCCTGATTACGCAGTTTTTTTTTTTTTTTTTTTTTTTTTTTTGTAAAATGGTGGAAATAGTTAATAATAGCAATTTCTGTAATGGCAACAAATCAAAATCTGGCTTTGACTGACTGTAATGGTACCTACTAAAGAAAAATTAAAAGATAGAGTAGAACCTCACTTGGCTCCAGGATCACCAACCACTGAGGAGGAAGCAGATGACGAAGCGCATCCCCTCGCGAAAGCAGCTTCACTAACTCCAAATATGAAGCTATAAAGAAAAGTTTAAACTTTAACTTAGTTAAATAAACATTTTTAATAATAACTATATAATAAATGATTATAAAGTCTCCGCTCGCTATTAAATCTGCATGCAAGTAACAGTTTTCAGGGTTTTTACATATTTGTTAGTTTCACCCCTGGATGCTTAATAGAGCGTAACGGAATTCGTATGGTATTTATATAACAAATTTTTTGAAATAAATATTTCATAAACGTTCAACTTATTTTTCTTCGACTAAATAATACAAAGTATTCTATAATTATATTCAAAAGAGTGACTGTAGAATTCTGTCATAGAGCAACAACGCCATAAAAAAAAAACACCCACTTTACGTGTCATTTAAAGTAGTTGGTTTAAAACAGTGATTCTCAGCTGGTGTGCTATAAGATGATTTCAGTTGCACTTTTAAATGTTATTAAGCCGTCCAATTTTGACGGGTACCAACTAGTTTATTATAATTTGTCGAATTGAAGAGTATTTGATAAAGAAAATATAATTTCAATCTGATATTCAGTTAATTTATAAATGTTTCCGCGACAGTTATATTTTAGTTAATTAGATATATATTCAGTTAATTTATAAATGTTTCAAAGGTAAATTAACACAATCAACTTATATAGCCATTTTTCATTGAACTTTGTACTACCACCAATGTTAAATAGCACGACATTTTTGTCAAAACTAAAATATCTAGGCAAAATAATAATATGTTGTAATGAATATATCTTTCATTGTTATCCCTCTGATCAATATTTTTGGTTTACTTATTTTAAAATTTAAAGTTAGCTTGTTTGTTACTTTTCTTAAGGTACCTAAACTTTTTACGGAAATTAAAAATACATTATATGTATATGAATGCGTATACATAATGCATTTCTGCGTGTGAAGATGAATGATATTCAACAAGCATCTGAAGAGCTAAATATTTTATTCTAAATTTCAAAATTCAAATATCCTTATTATAAAGAATTATCATTTGAAATTTATTAGAAGTAAACAATTAAATTAACTGTTTTATATTTCATTTAAAGTACCTCAATACTCGGCATATTTTAATGAAAATCTTATGAATAGCAAATTGCCCTGTGGGAATGAACTCCACTGAAACCATAATCATTGAGGCAGATCATTTGTGGTAATAAACAGAAAACGTTAATATCACGAAATTTAAATAACGATTCTCGGTAGATTGTTATTTGGGGCTCATTAAATAAATTTACAGAATTACTATAATACGCAAAAGATAATTAGTTCAAATCTGTTTGTGATTTGCAAGTGTATTTCTTCTCATTCTTAGACTGTTAAAATTTCTATTTCAAAAGCTTCATGAATGTTAATTTTTTAAAGAATAACATATATGTAATATATTTCGAAAAACAGTGTTTTTACTTTGTTTTTAGAAAAATGCAATAATCTTCGATAGTTTCAATAGGGTAAACATAATACATTTTTTTTTTCTTTTATTAGTTCAATCTATCTTTCTATATAAATATTTATTATAAATATCAAAAAAAAAAAAAAAAAAAAAAATTAAACTGAAGAACTTTTTTGCTTATATGATACTTGCTCAAGTGATACAATTACTATCTCAAATGAAATTTAAAATTACCATTATACTATAGAACTTTTCATACATGTCTTACATGTAACATCATTCAATACCTAATCGCTTTTCATGACAAATTTATAGTATATCATGAAAAACGGCAGTTTTTCTAGTGACGCAAGCGCAAAAACAAACGAACGCCACGACACTCAGCGGAAACGGAAAAACGAACGAAAACTGCGACACTTATATATACAGGAATTTTAAGATCAAAGAAACCGCTGAAAGCCGACACTTAATATCTCAGGAAATATGGGAGGTTATGTTCTGATATTTTCAAAATAGACTTTCACCTTCTGTCTGATCCTACCCTGAAATCGCTACATTTCTGCATGCAATATATTTCGAGATATGAATTGGCTCATTTAAGTTATAAATGGACGGACTATATGTGTAAGAATTTTTTCTCGAATATGGCTCGAGCGAATTTAGTTTAATTTATATATGATATTAATCGCTTTTATCTGATGTGCCTGACATCTCCCTTTTCCCTAGGAAAACTCTTGTTTTTTTTATAACTCAGTTTAAAAATCGAACTATTTTTTACTCCGAAAATACCGTGATGCGGCAGTTTCGCGGACGAATTTCTTCTCTTCCATCTGAAATAGTGAATATCAAATAATCGTTTTGGCTCCATCTATCGGAAAGCGTCAAAAATAAACACAAAAAATAAAAAAATATATTTTTCTTTTTTTAATATATATATTAAATGAGTTATTTATTTAGGTACTTGTATTTTATATGACATTTGTTTATGAAAAACATTCATTGTATTTACATTGTTTTCATGCTGATACGTTGTTAACTTTCAAAATTGGTTTTATTTTAAAAAGTGATTACAACAACAAAAATTTTTTTCTTTATTTTCATAAAAATGACAAATAATATGATAATCATATGCAAATATTTGTAATTTTTTCAAAATTATGTGATAAATCACTTAAACTACGGATTGAAAAAATTCTTAAAACAGAATTTGAAAATAATTAATTTGCTCATTAAGTTTCTAGTATATATAATACATAAATTACAAAATGTTAAGCTATAATAAAATTTTGAATAGATTAAGATTTTTTTTTAATTAAATTCATAACAAACTATACTACTTAAATATTTACCAGTATAAAATTTTCACTTTTTAAAGATTTTTCTATTATTATTTATTTTTCTCTTTTAAATCAAATCTATATCTAAAAAATTATAATAAGAAATAAATATAAATAATAAATTTTTGTCATTTTTAAAATGTACTATATTATGCCTTTGAAATGTTGCATGTGTCCATCTTTTTTATCACTTTTATAAAATTTTGAAATTTTATTTAGTTTGTTATTTTGTTCGAGTATGACCTATAAAACAACACTTTTAATACAGTGTTATAACTCATTACCATGCTCCTTTAATTTTACGTTTTGATCATTAACCCCTAAAAAGTAATGATATCAATACAAAAAACCCTTAACGGGTTAAAAGTTTGTGACGCATCACTGTACTTTATGGCTATAAGAATTAGAAATACGGGTCTTAAAAATAATGATATCAAATTTTCAGTGACGCTTTGATATTAATTAAATTATACATAGATTTTCTTATTTGAATTTGCTTTTTCCTTTTATTTATATTTACAGTGTAAACGTTATTTTCAATATAAAATAATATATAGCATTTACTCATTGATACCTTTCCATTCACATCTCTTATACTATGAAAGCATGTGTTTTAAAAGAAATTATATGAAATTCCAGTAACGCAGTGGTGTTACATTAAGTGATTTGTTTTTAAATTTCTCTGCAATTATTTTGTTTTGCATATTAAAGTATATGTGCACATTGAAATATTGCTTTTAATTTTCAAATACGCTGTCAAATATATCACTTTCATTAAGCTTATATTATGTACTGAAATATATTTATTTCAATGAATTATTCTATCTTTTGCGTCACACCATCCAAAACTCTAAGCAAAATATATGGAAATGTTTACTTTGTGTCATTTCATCCAAATAAATTGAAAATGCATGCAAATAAATATCGTGATGCAAAGAAAAAAACTGTGAATTTTTTTTCAGTTTTGGATGGCATGACGCAAAAGATAGAATAATTCATTGAAATAAATATATTTCAGTACATAATATAAGCTTAATGAAAGTGATATATTTGACAGCGTATTTGAAAATTAAAAGCAATATTTCAATGTGCACATATACTTTAATATGCAAAACAAAATAATTGCAGAGAAATTTAAAAACAAATCACTTAATGTAACACCACTGCGTTACTGGAATTTCATATAATTTCTTTTAAAACACATGCTTTCATAGTATAAGAGATGTGAATGGAAAGGTATCAATGAGTAAATGCTATATATTATTTTATATTGAAAATAACGTTTACACTGTAAATATAAATAAAAGGAAAAAGCAAATTCAAATAAGAAAATCTATGTATAATTTAATTAATATCAAAGCGTCACTGAAAATTTGATATCATTATTTTTAAGACCCGTATTTCTAATTCTTATAGCCATAAAGTACAGTGATGCGTCACAAACTTTTAACCCGTTAAGGGTTTTTTGTATTGATTATATAGACAGTAAAAAATCAATCGGTTATCTATTTTTTTAATTATTATGTTTAAAATAGCAAAATAAATGCTCTTCTGTTGTCTTAAGAATCATTCTTTAAGTAATATGTATGTTTGTATATATATATATATATATATATATATATATATACAGGGTGTTCCAAAAGTCCCACACACCCCTCCTAACTCGAAAATGAGTCGGAATTTTGAGAAATGGCGAAACACATATTTAATGAATTCGAGAGGGACCTCTTTTGGTGAAAAAAAGATTGAGCCCTTGGGAAGAGACTAGGGGGGGGGGGCGTTAGGGAGAGCAACATTAAAATTTCAAATGGAAAGGTATGTCTTGTGATACATCCCTAAAAACGTCTTTTCAAGACAATGAATTTGATATAAATAGTTTCGCCCTACGATTATTATTAAAGGAGATACATGAGTTTTTAGACCTTTGAAATGTTGATTTTATACTTATGTATCCCTTTTAATAATCACTTCAGGACAAAACTATTTATACCAAATTCATTGTATTGAAAAGATATTTCCAGGGATGTATCACAAGACATACTTTGCCCAAAAATGTTTGGGCTCGGGCAAGGGGGGGTAGGAGAGCCGCTAGGGAATACAACTTTAAAATTCTAATGGGAAGGTTTCTAATGGGAATTCAACTGGTTCGTAAGTAGAAAATGTGCAGCTTCTGTGAGCCCGAAAATCGGAGCACAAGGAGGTAGAAGCTGGGCAAATGGAGTGGGCATCCTAGGACTGGGCACCTAGGATGAACCAACCAGGAGCGAACTCCCGACATACTTCGCCCATTCCGCTCAGGAGCCCACTCCCGCCACAGTGAGGTAATCTGCAGGATTTAGGAGGGTTTTCCATGAAATTTTTTAATCTTTTATCATGTTGAAATTTCATTTCAACATGATATCCATCTGCAGCAAATTTCATCTCATATGAATTTTTACGGCAATGAAATGGCAGACAATCGTGCAAAGCAACGTTGCACTCATCCAAAACCCTTCTTCTTCAGAACTTACTTATCTAGAGCTCTTCTCCCAGAAACAAAATCTCGAATTAAGAAGGATGGGCTTGTATCCCCCCCCCCCTCAACATTGGTATAAGGGCAGTAAGTTGTGTCCGTCTTTATCCTTTTCGTGTGACAGGAAATCTTGTACCAGCCTCTTGTGTCTTCTGCGGCCACCTGAAATATCTTTCTATTTCTAAGGTGAAAAAAATCTACCCTCCTTGTCTAAAATGCCACCAAAACCAGGCTCTAGCAGATCACATCTTGGGCTGTTTTTGTCTTCTTTGAGAGGAAATTTATTTATCTTCCCTTCTTGCCATCGATTTTCTGAGTGTCAACGGTTTCTAGGATCTGGTGTGACTTCGTAGGAGTAGGTTGGAAGTTAGAAACAACAATAACAACAACAAGATGTCTTCCTTGACGATGTCATGCCTGTGTGCTTAAAGATGATGTTTTTATTTTAGAATATTTCTCCAATTTCTGGCTTTTTTTTTTTTTTTTTTTTTGCACTAACTGTTACAATACGCATTACATATATTTAAAATTTAAAGTTATTAATTTTTTCGGTGATTTAATTACAAATACTTTATCTACACTGTAAAAAATTTAAACTTTGCAGTCAAAATTCACTTATCCAGAAAAATAAAATAAAATTCGTTCTTTAGCTAAATATGATAGATACCATTGATAAAAAATAGTGGTGTAAGATTTCCGGAACAAGAACGGAAATTCTTGTACCCTTTTTAGTAACAATAAAATAAACTATTACCGAAACAATCTAAAGTCTACAGAAATCGGCACCATCTGTTTGCCAGATCAAATGATCTATAACCAGATTTCTAGCATTGTGATATTGAATAAATAATGTTATGAAAAATATACGTTCTTTATTCAAACTGCATATTAAGATATTATATATACTAAAATTTAATAATTCTTAAGTTTTTATATATAAGTAATTTTTTCATAGTTAAGCATATTTCAGTCAGGAACAGTCGTTTAAACAAAGTATTTACAAATATTTTATTTTATTTTATTTTATTTTATTTATTATTTCATTACACATATGGAAAGCTCTAAAAAAGTTAATTAGTATTTTTTAATGAGTAAAATATATAAAATATGTATAAAATTGGTCATTATTAAACTTAATTAACAAAATGATACCACTAAGACCACTTACATTTCCTAAGAAACTTTCGGCCAAGCGTTCATGATGAATGTTTGGCCGAAAGTTTCTTAGGAAATGTAAGTGGTCTTAGTGGTATCATTTTGTTAATTAAGTTTAATAATGGCCACTTTTATACATATTTTATATAACTGATAGCCAGTACCGGGCTTTTGAAGTCAAGACGGCCATGAATGTTTGGCCGCAAGTTTCTTAGGAAATGTAAGTGGTCTTAGTGGTATCATTTAGTTAATTAAGAGTAAAATATGTTTCTAGCAATAAACTTTGTAGAAATTGTTGATAGAAAATATTATAATAAACATTATTTGTATAATTAGAGACATAATTCTCTTCTGAAAAAAAAAATGACTTAGAAATTGTTCTTTCAGTTATATTCATTTTTTTTACAAAAAAGTCATGCAATAAGGGATAAATTATCTATATATGGACTGCATACTAATGTTAAAAATTATAAGGACTTGAATAGAAATATGTTTAATAGGTTCTTTTTAAAAAAACTTAACATATATAAACAATAATATACTATTTACAATCTATACACTTTTTACAAACAAAAATAAATTTAGGTTAAGGATTTCATAAATACGTCGAATATTCTCGTAGACTGAAGAGGCAATTAAAATGTATAATAGCTACATTACATTTTTTTAATATTGAAATAGAGAGGGCAACATGAACAAGATTTATAAATCAAATTGTGATTTAAAAAAAAAACATAATAATAATAATTAATAAATAAAAACTTGATTTTGGATTTTTTTTTTAATATTGTTATATGACATATGTAATATGTGACATACATAACATATGATATTATATGACATAAGTTGCAAAATTGCTTAAAAAAAGCTACATAACTTCATAAAATCAATTAATAATTTAAAGGGATTCATTTTCATAGATTACAAAATTTACATTTTTATAAGGTCACCAAAAAAATTACAATCCAATGAGCAAATTTTGTCATATATATTAATAAAATTTTTATACCAAAAATAGCATCATATAAAGACCCAAAGACATGATAAGTCAAAAATCAATAAATGCCTTTTACCAAAGACTTTACATGAGTTCTTCGGATGGAAACCCTATCGGGATAACGATTTTTCAGATGTCAATCCGAAATTAAAAAGTAAAACAAAGATAACATAAATAAATAAACATATACATTTCAATTTGTGATTAATAAGTCAATAACTTTGTTTAAACATCTCTTTAAATTTATATAAAACTATGCTTTCACCCCCTGATTAGACAATGAGGAACACTTTATACACTATATTTTCGATTTTAAATGGAATGTATAAAGCATTTACTTTTTAACGTATTTATATTTTAAGTTTTAATCTTAATTTGTCATATTAATTAATTACTAAATTGAATTTTCAGACAATTTTAAACGACTTTATAAAATTTAGTGCATTTTTAATCAGTTTTATAAATTCTTATAAATGCTTAAAATCAATATTTACAAATTATAACATCGTATATGTAAGATAAACAAGCAAAAAATAATTATTTAGGTTAGTATTAAGTTTAACTAAAGCTTTTTAACTAAATATTATATTTCTTTGTTTTGTATGAAATATAAGTAATATCGATAAAAATCTTTAAATAGCCACAGTCATTGTAGACAACAATACTGAGTTATATATGCAATATCTTTTTACTTTCTCTTACCCATAAGCTAAAGAAAGTATTGTTTTTGCGTCAAATTATCGAAATCGAGTTTTTGTCTTACTTGCACATTTTGAGGTCCTTTGAATCCGAAAATCCTGTTTTTAACAGTTGGTCTGTGTGTCTGTCTGTGTGTGTGTCTGTCTGTGTGTGTGTCTGTCTGTTATCAGCATATCTCAAGAACAAATGGTAGCAGAAAGTCCAAAGTTGGTATTCTTAATGTGTATGATATAGGGATACTATACTAAGCTTTTCGTTGAGATGAAGCAAATGGTTCCTGTACAGGGACACCCAAGAAGATTCATATATATTACGTCTATGGGGGAAATTGCAGGTAAGTAGAGTTTAAAAGCTATAGACTGCACTAAAACAAATGAAATGAATACATATTATCTATATGCATAAAAAAATGTCTCATGTAGAATATGGTTGAGAAATCAGTCAATATTCATTTACAGGGCTACACAAAAGAACTAGATTATAGTGCGACAATAGCTAAAAATTGATGGAAGTGTATTTCAGGATATGCCGTATGTTATTACTTAAGGATTATACTTATGTGAAGCATTTGGTCTGTACATAATCTTTAAAAGCTGTAAATAGCTGCAAATATTTAAGCGATAACATTTTTTTTTCTTCCTAGTAGAAGTGCTTTACCATAATATTTTATCATGTCCTGGAAAGTTGCTCAGGTACTGAAATAAATTCCTCATAGACATATGGTAAATAATATATGTTTTAAAGATGAATATTCATCGCTTCTTTTTTGCATATTTACACTTTTTGAGGCTTCCTGATTAACGAAGTCAAATTTTTAACATTTGTTTTTTCTCTGCGTCTTTTAGAGTAACTTAAAAACGATTAATTTCATGGGATCCAAAAGTTGTATTTTCAAATTAATATAAATTTGTTGCTGGAAAAGTTTGATCAAGACTGATAAGTTTCAAGTAATGGTGCGTGCGAAAGTTGTCTGAATAATTTTGAAAGAAATTTTAATTTTAATAACAGATTTAAATTCTATATAAATTTGTAATAAAACGGGGGGTTCGGGGGGGCGGTATAACCCCCCCCCCCCCCGCCAACACACACATACACAGATTTTATTTTCTCATATAAAACTCTTCCTAAGCCTAATTTGAATTGATTTAACATAGGTTTACATAACAGTACTCTTTATGTTATTTCTCAATATCCAATAGTATTAAATTTCAGGGTAAGAGAAAGTCGTGTAAATGACATACCAGATTATTTATTCAGTAATAGTACGTACATAAGATCAGTGTTTCCAATATTTTTAAGGGGTAATATTTGGTATGCATAATAAACAGTTAATCTTCGAAGTCATCAGGATATCGTTACAATTAAAATTGAGCGGTATATATAGAAAGAAAAAAAAAAGTCTCTAAATTTGGCAAAACTGCATAAAATGTTGCTGAATAAAAGCCTGTATATTTTTTAATTACTTCTCCTATTACAGCAACATTTTCTATAACGCAAGGTAATTCCAATAAATCTTTTTAAGTACAGTATATAGTTAGAATTTTAAACAACATTCGTTGGCCCTTCTGTATTTATAACACGAAAGGAAAATCAAAACTATACTTTTCTCTTTTAAAAAATGCATTCATAAAATTATTTAAATTTTTGTTATTTATTTTGAAGCGATTTATGTATATAATATTTAATGGCATCTTATTAAAAAGATAAAAGACATAGCTTTACTGAGATTCAAATTACCTTTAAATAAAATATCCCTAGATAAAATTAACTTTTTTTTTCTAAGAATTACCTTTTCTAAAATCAAATCTGAAGTCCCAGAAAAATTTTCTACTAACTAATTATTGGTGTTTCACTTTCACTGTAATTAGAAAATGTGGTCGGGATTTTTTTTTCTTGCTAAAATTTGTAAGTTCCTTGAAATTAAAGCAGATTAAATGTACCACATTATAAAGGAAATCAGAATCAGCTGTCTTCTCAGAATGGGACGGAAATGTCTAACTTGGAAGTAATTTATTTTAGTTATAGTAATTAAAAATCTAAAGAAGCTTGCTTATTCTGATGCAGATTGGAAAGCGTATAATTCAAAAGTTATTTTGTTCGGGTTTTCGAAACAATTTGTTTCAAGCAATCTAACTGGACGCAATTTGCTAATTTAAACAAACATGAACCCTAAGAAAGTTTAGGTAGAAAATAATTAAATCTCGTCCTATATGTTTATGTTTTCATGTACTCTAATATTTCTAATTGAAAGTAACATAATATTTTGATCGTAACTTTGGATTGTAATCGTAAACGTAGGAATAATTTATTTTTATTAAATTATTCTTTACTACAAAGCTTAAAAATTTAACGATTTCTTTATTAATATCTAAATGTTGCTACATAGACTTCAAAATAATTATTTAGATTAAATAAAAATTATTTAAAATTATTTAGATTAACTCTTTCAGGGGCAAGTAAATTTCACTCATTTAAAATAAACTACTACAAGAATTTACGAACAAGTCTAACAAGGTGAGGTCACGACATGAAATATTCAGATCGGGACAACATTGTGTAGAATTGTGCTATACTTTGAAGATAACAACATATTAAAGCAGTAGCGCGCACTATCCAAACAATCTTTAAAAAAAATGCCTTTAAAGTTTCAGTAATTCTTAAGTACAAATTATTTCACAAAGGAGTCAACGCTTCGGCAGCGTACTTTGTAGAGTAGGTGGCTATCATGCGGACAACACGGGATCGATTCCACCTACAGGAATTTTATTAGGAGCTTTTTATTGAAATTGGATTTTATCATCGCTTCTTCGTGTCAATCTAATAAACAAGGCACCTCCACTTTAAAGTAAATTTAAGCAGTTCTTCTTGTCGCTCCTTTCTCAGAGCGTCAAGTTGATAACGCGATGGTCAGTGTTCGATCCCCGAAGGACCGATGCGTTAATATTTGCAGATAGTTAATACACACACTGGCCAATGAATTAGAAACCTTTAATATTTTACTGGACTTTCTTTTGCACATTGGACCTTTTTTTGCATGAATAACAGCCAGTATTCGTGTGGGCAGCGATTCTACAAGCTCATGGGGTGCATTTATGTCCAGAGTTTACCATACACTGGCTACACAGACTTTTAGATACTGTAAATTGGATGGAAGAGGAGATTTCTGACGAATACTCCTTTCTAAAAATGTCCCAAACATTTTCTATTAGATCAAGATTCAGACTTTGCGGCATCTAAGAAAACTGTTAAAAGTCAGATTGTTCAAAGAACCAATCTCGAACGATTCCGCCACGATGTAGGGTTGCATTATCGATCACAAAGTATCCGTTAACTTCGGAGTAAAAATGTAACATTGAGGGATGCACTTAATCTATCAATATGTTATGGTGCTGCAGGGCTTTTTGAGTATCCTCAAGTAACACCAAGGGACCACTTCCATACAAGCAAAACATTCCCCAATGTTTTGTAACAGGTTTTGCATACCTTCGCCACCAGCGAGCATTTGTAGAAACGCTTACAGGTTTCTAATTCATTTGCGAGTGTGTTTAGAATAGGTGTCAATTGATAAAAGAATTTTTTTTTTTTTTTTTTTTGTCCACACAGTATCCTAAGAATTTTTTGAGGATTTTTTCTAAGAAGCTTTTTTTTTTTTTTTTTTTGTTACTAAAAACAAAACAAAAAGTTAAATAAAAATAAAATGTGTAGTTATTTATTTTTTAGAATATTTTTATTGGAATTGGATTTTGGTCAATGTATCTTCCTGTCACGCTGAAAAACAATGCGCCCCACTTTAATGCAAATTTAAACTCCCTTTTCGTCGCTCGTTAACACAGTTGGTTCATAGCCTCCTTAACTAGATTCCTGTCGCGTAGCTCGGAAACTAGGCAACAGTTGAAGCGGTAGATAGCGCCACCTACTACAGATTATATTGACTTTTTTATTCAACTGTCACCAATAATTTAAAGAAGTGATACATGATATACATAATTGACGTTTGTTCAATTCTATTCGTCTTTTATGTATATCATATCATATCCCACTTTTTAAATTTTTTGGTGGCCGTTGAATAAAAAAATCGCGCAATCTGTACCAGGTCGCGCTGTCTACCGCTTGAACTGTAGCCTAGTTTCCGAGCTACGCGACAGGCATCTGGTTAAGGACGCTATGATTGGTTAGAGCGTCATATTGGTAACGCAATGCTCTTGGGTTCAATCCTCGCAGGCCGATTCGTTACTTTATTGCAGATAATTTATGCAAAAGATGTCTATTGATGAAAGAAAATCTTTCATTGTCTACATAATATCCTAAGACACTTTGATAGTTTTTTAGAAGCATTTTTTGAGTTACTAAAACAAACAAAATTAAAATTTCAGAAAAATAAGTAAATAAATAAAAATAACACAGGATGATTTTTATTGTGAAGTCCTAAAAAGCATAAAATGAAAATTTATTCTTGTAAAGACCTGTAAAGCCATAATAATAATAATAATAAAAATATTCCGTTGTCTACACAACATCCAAAGTAATTTTGATTAGTTTTTTTAAGAAGCTTTTTTTTTTTTTTTTTTTTTTTTGTAACTAAAAATCACAAAAAAAAAAAAAAAAATAAGTAAAAAACATTTCTTTAACATTTGAAGCTTTTTATTTGGAGTCCTAAAAAACACAAAATAAACATTTATTCTGGTAAAGACATGCTACAAGGAAAAAATGAAAGTTTCAACACTAAGAAAATTTTGGAAAACAATATAGATATTTCCCTTTTGTAAAATATTTTTAAAAGCTTTTGAGACCTTTGAAATTTGTGGTTTAACGAATAATTATGCAAAAACTAATAACTAAGAATGTTGGTCTCAAATTTTTTTAAATATTTTAAATATTTAAAATTTTTTATCTCTTCCAAAAGAAAAATACTTTTTTTTTTTTTTTTTTTTTTTTTTTTAAGTTTTTTTAAAGTTGAAACTTTCATTTCCTTGTAGCATGTCTTTGCCAGAATAAAGATTTATTCTTTATATCCACAATAAAAAGCTTCTAATGTGGAAGTAATATTTTTTACTTAAATTTTTATTTTATAATTAAATTCAAAACTTCAAAATTTTAATAAATAATAATTATTTATTTATTTTTATTTTAAAGAAAAAATGTAAAGTTTATAGATTTTTTTTATTTGTAATATTTATGATTTTCTATAACAACAACAAAAAAAAAAAAAAAAAAAAGGTTTGTTTTAAGCGTAAAATGAAGTAAAAATAAAGGGAACCTTTAAAAAAGAATATATATGTATATATTATTTTATTTTATTTTTACGTTGTTTTATAAATAAAACAAAGCTAAACTTTACTTTTTAAGTTATGGAAAATTTAAAGTATTGCAAATGGAAAAATGCATTTAAACAACCAACATATATTTTTTTAAACACAAAAAATCAATAAGTATTGTTTATTAATTTTTCAAAATTTTGAGTTTAATTGTTCAAATTATTAAATATTACAATCATCCATCCTTAAAATCTTTCAACTGCAGCTTTAATAGAAAAAATAATTAAATACATAATATAATCAAATAAAAAAAATAAAAAAAAATTACGTGTGGCACTCGGGGACTGCCGCGGTAAAGCTATTGCATAGCATTTTTTATCAACTTATGCAATTATAATTATTTATTTATTTTATTTTTTACCCTTCCGCTCCCTCCCCCCTTTCCCGCCCCTCCCAATAATTTTAAAAATTCAAAAATATCCGCAATCGATTTGTAGGTATCGAAAACCTCGATGTACCAAATTTGAATGATCTAACTCTATTTCCTCTGTCCCCCCCTCCCCGTCCCTTCTAATAACTATACACTTTCAAAAATATCCTCATTCGATTTGCAGGCCTCTAAAACCTATCTGTACCAATTTTCAATGGCCTAACAGTATTTCCATTTGTTTTTGCCCCATAGCTCACCTTACCGCCCCACCCCCCTACCCGCTCCTCCAAATAATTTTACAAATTCAAAATCATCCGCAATCGATTTGTAAGTATCGAAAACCTCTATGTACCAATTTTGAACGATCTGACACTATTTTTATTTTTTTGCCCCCTCTCCCCTCCCCCCTTCTCGCCCCTGCTAATAACTTTACACTTTCGAAAATATCCCCATTCGACTTGCAGGCCTCTTAAACCTATCTGTACCAATTTTGAACGGCCTAACTGTATTTCTATTTGTTTTTGCCCCATAGCCCCCCTTACCGCCCTGCGCCCTACCCGCCCCTCCTAATAATTTTACAAATTCAAAATCATTATTTGTAAGTATCGAAAATCTCTATGTACCAATTTTGAACTATCTGACACTATTTTTATTTTTTTGCCCCCCCCTCCCCTCCCCCCCCTTCTCGCCCCTCCTAATAACTTTACACAATCGAAAATATCCCCATTCGACTTGCAGGCCTCTTAAACCTATCTGTACCAATTTTGAACGGCCTAACTGTATTTCTATTTGTTTTTACCCCATAGCCCCCCCCTTACCGCCCCACCCCCCTACCCGCCCCTCCTAATAATTTTACAAATTCAAAATCATCCGCAATCGATTTGTAAGTATCGAAAACCTGTATGTACCAATTTTGAACGATCTGACACTATTTTTATTTTTTGCTCCCCCTCTCCCCTCCCCCCTTCTCGCCCCTCCTAATAACTTTACACTTTCGAAAATATCCCCATTCGACTTGCAGGCCTCTTAAACCTATCTGCTATATTTTAAACCTCTTAAGCTATATTTTAAAGCAAACATTTCACGTTTATCTATTTTTTTTGTTTGAGATATATAGGATTATGCGAAATCACGTTTCACGCATGTGAAATCACGTTTTGCCCCCCTTGGGGACCGAATTTCAAAAATTCCAGAAACTGATTTTTAGACATTTCTATTAGCTATATTTTAAAGCAAAAATATTACGGATATCTGTTTTTTTGTTTGAGAAATGAAGGATTTTGTGAAATTACGTTTTGAAGTGCCGAAGTCTGCCGAGGTCAGCCGAACTAACTGTCTGCCGAACTGTGTTAGGTTTTTTTTCGTTGCGTAATTTTTGATTCTGTCGCCGCGCTCAAAGCCCGCGATAGAAGCTATGCAATAGCTTAATAAATAAAATAAATGTACAAATAAAACCCTAAATAACAAACAAACACATTTAAATAATTAGAAAGTAAATCGAAGTATAAAATAGTTAACAGGTGTATTTTAATTTTACTTTGAGCTTCTTGATTTGATTTTAATATGCATGAATTATGCAACCGCTTTTACCTTGTTAATATTATTTGATTAACATTTGTTTAACATTGACAACTTGTTGATTAACTTTTAAATATGTTGTGGTATATTTCGAACATTTCTTTGCTTGTAAAAATTTAATTGCATCAGAATCTTGCTCTACAATTTTTCAAGAAGCTGTATTGATTGGAGAAGTAATTATTTAATTTGTTTGGATAGTAAATATATATATACAATCAAAACCATTATTTCTCTGTAATATTAAAAAAAAAAAAAAAAAAAAAAAAAGTTTAGCATTGTTTTAAATACCAAAAATAAAATAAAATTTTTAGATAAAACATTTTTAAAAAGTTTCTTTATTTTCACTTTATTTTACAATTAAAACAAAGCTAAAATTTATTTTATTTTTTTTTAGTTAGAGAAAATTATAAATATTACAAGTAGAAAAATTTAAAACCTCTCTCTCTCTATATATATATATATATGTGTGTGTGTGTGTGTGTGTGTGTGTGTGTATATTCAAGAAAAATTAAATAATTATTTTATTTCATTTAAAATATACCTTATATAGGCTTTTCAATTTTGGCTAATCAATTTCGATCACAATCGTGATCATCTTCAGAGCCACTTGTTACGTCTTCGTCCTTCGTTTTATGGTTTCGCGGTTTGTTGTCAGAGTTCCTTCGCTTCACTTCGGATTCTTGTAAGAGGTGTTGCCATGCAGCTGGGATAATGGAATGTTCTCTATTGTTTACTGTGTTGGGGTTAGTGATAATTTCAAGGGCCTCCCGTTTTAGAGCGTAGTTATGGTTATTGTAGGGAGCTATTTTTTGGATGTTAATAGAGTTAATGTTTATTGGGTTGTTATTATGGGTAGTGGAGAAAGCGGTAGAGGTTTTTCCTAGTTTAAGGTCTGCACGGTGTTCTTTTTCACGATCGGCTATTTTTCGTTTAGTCATCCCGATGTAGCAGGCTTTTTTACTATTGATATGTTCGAAGTTGATTTTATAAATTCCGGAGGTGTGGTTTTGTGGAATGGGGTCTTTTTCGTTCCGGATGTGTTGAAAGATATTTTTGTCAGGTTTTATTGGAATGTTTACGTTATTATTTTTGGCTTCATTTTTTATTTTAATGCTGGCGCCGTTACAAAAAGGGATTGCGGTGGTAAAATTAGGTTTAGGTTTCTGGGCGTTATTGATTTTGTTAAGAGATTTTAGGCGTTTTTTGTATAATTTATTTATAAGATTTTTAGAGTAGTTAGCTTTTGCGGCGATTTTTTTGATATTGTTAAGTTCTTTATTTAGTAATTGTTTGTTAGAGCAGATTAGAATAGCGCGGTTGATATAAGATTGAATGGCGGATAATTTGTAAGTGATGGGGGTTTTACAATTTTTGTTTATAATTTCAGTGTTAGTAGTGGGTTTTCTGTAAACGGTAGTGTCGATGGTGTTATTAGGATTTTTTATGATTTTTATATCCAGAAAGTTTAGAGTATTGTTTGTTTCTTTTTCAATTGTGAATTTAATGTTATTATCTAAGGAATTAAGGTTTGTTAGAAGGTTATCTGGGTTTTCAGTGTCGGGAATGATGGCAAAGATGTCGTCCACATATCTAGTCCAAAGTTTACAATTTTTGATTATATGGTTGGCTGAATTTTCAATAAGGCGGAGTTTCAATTCGGCAATGATACCTGAGATAGGGCTCCCCATAGGGACGCCTTGATTTTGATGGTAAGTATTATTATTAAAGTTAAAATATGATTCATTAAGGAGGAGGTTATTTGCTCTAATTAAAGTTTCACTGGTTTTATTGTCTCCAAATGTGTTGGTTAATTTAGTATTAATAATTGCTGTGAATTGCTGACCCTATACAATAGCCTAAAAAATAACTCTAAAAAACTTACACGCGAAATTAACCATAAAACCTTTCTAGAAGACTGCTTGCACTTCAAAACTATTCCTAAATTTATAAAAACAAATTCAAACTTCATAAATAAACATTATAAACACCTTGCCAAACAATTTGAAATTTCAATTTTAAAGAAAATTATTAAACAAAAATCCGTTCTCATCTTCAAATTAAAAATAGAAAACAGTAAACTCAAACACGATCTAAAATTGAAAACTAAACCTGAAGACTTCAACCACCTAACCAACAAAATTAACCATTTCACAGAAATCGAACAAAGTATTATACAAAAGCGGCACCAGAAAAAATTGCATAACTTAATCATAAAAGAAAACCCTAACCTTATAAAAACCCATACCCCTACAACTCACCCATATAATAATCTTTCTACATTTGATCTAAACTCACATCAAGACTCCCTATTAAAATTAGGCGCTAAATATATCCTAAATGACAAACCAAACTTAAAAGACACAATAGCTCACATAGAAACCGCCATTGACTACATTCCAGCTTTCAAACAACAAACAATCCGGAACACCGCTATAAAATCCATCTCTAAAGTAAATAAAACCTATAATGACTCCGAAGACATCAAATGTCTTAAAAACTTAAAAAACAATCGTGATTTAACTTTTCTTATGTCAGACAAAACAAATCTTATTACCATTATGAACCGAACCCATTATAATGAAATGATGCAAGAAACCATTGAAAAACTAAAAGCTACAAAAACCCACCCCTCACCTCTTAATAAACTCATAAGTAAAACAAAAGATCTTATAAAAACTGGCCAATGGCCCAACAATAACAAACCAACATTCAATAACCATGCCTCCACAATACCACGTCTCTTTGCTAAATATAAAGATCACAAAAACCCCCCCTCTCTCCGCCCTATAGTAAATAAAGCTGAAGGCCCAACCTACCATCTCGAAAAATACATGAAAAGCATTTACATAGCCCTTCTCCCTCCCTCTAACTACTCAATAAACTCAAATGAAATGTTCCTAGATAAACTCCGTAATACAAATATAAATTATACCGATAAACTCGTTAGTTTTGATGTAAAAGATCTCTACCCCTCCATCAATATTTCTGAAATCACAGCAATTATTAATACTAAATTAACCAACACATTTGGAGACAATAAAACCAGTGAAACTTTAATTAGAGCAAATAACCTCCTCCTTAATGAATCATATTTTAACTTTAATAATAATACTTACCATCAAAATCAAGGCGTCCCTATGGGGAGCCCTATCTCAGGTATCATTGCCGAATTGAAACTCCGCCTTATTGAAAATTCAGCCAACCATATAATCAAAAATTGTAAACTTTGGACTAGATATGTGGACGACATCTTTGCCATCATTCCCGACACTGAAAACCCAGATAACCTTCTAACAAACCTTAATTCCTTAGATAATAACATTAAATTCACAATTGAAAAAGAAACAAACAATACTCTAAACTTTCTGGATATAAAAATCATAAAAAATCCTAATAACACCATCGACACTACCGTTTACAGAAAACCCACTACTAACACTGAAATTATAAACAAAAATTGTAAAACCCCCATCACTTACAAATTATCCGCCATTCAATCTTATATCAACCGCGCTATTCTAATCTGCTCTAACAAACAATTACTAAATAAAGAACTTAACAATATCAAAAAAATCGCCGCAAAAGCTAACTACTCTAAAAATCTTATAAATAAATTATACAAAAAACGCCTAAAATCTCTTAACAAAATCAATAACGCCCAGAAACCTAAACCTAATTTTACCACCGCAATCCCTTTTTGTAACGGCGCCAGCATTAAAATAAAAAATGAAGCCAAAAATAATAACGTAAACATTCCAATAAAACCTGACAAAAATATCTTTCAACACATCCGGAACGAAAAAGACCCCATTCCACAAAACCACACCTCCGGAATTTATAAAATCAACTTCGAACATATCAATAGTAAAAAAGCCTGCTACATCGGGATGACTAAACGAAAAATAGCCGATCGTGAAAAAGAACACCGTGCAGACCTTAAACTAGGAAAAACCTCTACCGCTTTCTCCACTACCCATAATAACAACCCAATAAACATTAACTCTATTAACATCCAAAAAATAGCTCCCTACAATAACCATAACTACGCTCTAAAACGGGAGGCCCTTGAAATTATCACTAACCCCAACACAGTAAACAATAGAGAACATTCCATTATCCCAGCTGCATGGCAACACCTCTTACAAGAATCCGAAGTGAAGCGAAGGAACTCTGACAACAAACCGCGAAACCATAAAACGAAGGACGAAGACGTAACAAGTGGCTCTGAAGATGATCACGATTGTGATCGAAATTGATTAGCCAAAATTGAAAAGCCTATATAAGGTATATTTTAAATGAAATAAAATTAGTTTGCTTTTCATTAAATTTATATGAAAAAAAAATAAATAATTATTATTTATTAAAATTTTTAAAAAAACATGAACTCCTGTAAATAGCATCGAATCTGAGCCGCCCACGTGACAGCCGCTTACTCTACCAAGTACGCAAATGCAGTGCTGACTCTTTACCGAAATAATTTATACTGAAGAATTACTGAAACTTTAAATACTTTTTTCTCAAAATTGTGTGGATAGTGTGCGCTACTGCTTTAATATGTTGTTACCTTCATAGTATACTACAATTCTGCACAATTTCGTCCCGATCTGAATTTTCGTTTTCATGACCTCTCCTTGTAATGCAAAAAAAAAAAAAAAAAAAAAAAAAAAAGAAGACGAAGAAGAAGGTTTTCCTCTATATTATTAATATAAAATCTTTAACAAAATTTTGGGATAATTTTTTGCAGTTGTGAATTATGTTTATGTGAGATATAACATACATCATTGCCCCTGAAGTGGTTTAAAAAGGCTTGGTCCGATACAGAAAATTATCCACATAGACTTTTATATAGCTTCTTATTATTTCTTTATTAGTGCTAGAGGCCTATTTCAGTCGGTACAGTTGTCGAATTTTTATAGGTCACTCTTAATTAGTGCCAGAGGCCTATTTCAGTCGGTTTATTGAATGGGGATTTATTGAATGAAGTACCCCTAGGCACAACATTGACATGAGTCCCCCCCAGGCCCAACTTTGACATGAGTCCCCCCCCCCAAGGTACCCCTATTTCAGTCGGTACAGCGTTGTCGAATTTTTATAATACACTCTTAATTAGTGCTAGAGACCTATTTCAGTCGGTTTATTGAATGGGGATTTATTGAATGAAGTCCCCCCAAGGCACAACTTTGACATGAGTCCCCCCCAAGGTACCCCTATTTCATTCGGGACAGCGTTGTCGAATTTTTATAATACACTCTTAATAGTGCTAAGGGCCTAATTCAGTCGGTTTATTGAATGGGGATTTATTGAATGAAGTCCCCCCCAAGGCACAACTTTGACATGAGTCCCCCCCAGACCCAACTTTGACATGAGTCCCCCCCAAGGTACAACTTTGACATGAGTCCCCCCAAGGCCCAACTTTGACATGAGTCCCGCCCCAGGCCCAACTTTGACATGAGTCCCCCCAAGGCCCAACTTTGACATGAGTCCCCCCCCAAGGTACAACTTTGACATGAGTCCCCCCCCTAAGGCACACCTTTGACATGAGTCCCCCCCAAGGCACATCTCCCCCTCATTGGGAAAAAGAGAAAAAACGTTGTTTTGCGGCTATAAGACAGTTTGGACTTCCAACGTTATTTGTTACAATATCTGCAGCTGAAACACATTGGTTTGATTTAATGAAAACTTTATCATGGAATTTAGATCGTCACGAATTAACTAAAGAAGAATTTGTCGATATTAACAAGTTTAGCAGTAGGCCTCTGGCACTAAATTAAAATCTGTCAATGTCAGATTTTCATGTTTTAAATAATGAAATAATGTCGTGTCTGTATAATTTTTTTATATTTTATATTATTTTTTTAATATTTCGTAGTCAAGATCTCAGATTTCAAAAATATTTCCCTGCATAATGAATAAATTTTTAACAATGTGAAACAAACAAGCAAATAGTTTTGTTAAAAAAAAAAAAAAAATGTCTATTCCATGATTGCAGCGTTATCCTGAATGATGTAAATAATTAAGATATTTAAAATTTTATATTATGTTGAAAATTATCTTACAAATATTAGTTTTGTTATAACAAAGGCCTAAATCATACATTTCTAGCAAATTGTTATCGTAAACTCATTGCATTTTCCATACTTACATCAGAATTTTTTTTTTCTTAATTACTTAAAATCTTGTATAAAAACATTCGCAATCTGTGGAGAAACTGGCGATAAACGCAATGTTAACTAACATTTTGCAGGAATGCAACAATGAATAAAATCGACTTTAAACGATTGCTGTAATTTTTGTGTATGCTATAGATATATGCAATATGGTATAAAAAGGATAACTGTAGTTGTCTGTCTTGTAAGTTATAAACTTTTATTTTCTTCAAAACACTATTTAAAAAAATAATAACAATAATAATAATAATTTATATTCTTATTTTTAAGGAATATTTGCGCTGTTGCTTTCGTGATGCTTATACTGCAAAAAATATGCCCTATTTGCTGCCAGAAATTCTTTGTAATTTGAGAAAATACGCACAATTTACGAAAAAATTACGTTGACAGAACGTATTTTCTCAAATTACAGAGAATTTCTGGCAGCAAATAGGACATATTTTTTACAATGTAAGGCCTTTTTTTTTTTTTTTTTTTTTTTTTTCTGGATGTCGAAACACATTTAATTATTTCATTCCGAAGTATTTTTCCAATAATGGCGATAACTTATTATGTTCTCATTCTTTATTATTTGGTGCTAAATCTCATCCTTCAATAAAAAAATAAATCAGTATTTTAACTAAACAAAAAAACAGGTATTGCTTTATTATTTCCGGCTTAACATTTCTTGGTGTGTTAGATAATGTAAGTATTGAAAAGTTCCCGTACATATTCGTACATAAAGAAACATATTAAATACACAAAGATCCAATACAAACTAAACATTTTTGAAAATTTTGAGATATTAAATTTTTTTAGGGGTAGTACATAAAAGTTTCTTTCAGAGTGATTTCATCTAATCGAATTCTTTGATAAGAAAAATCTTTTACGTTTAGGGACACCCATGAGGATAAAAAGAGATTCTTGAATACACTGATATTATGTTTATTTATCCAACAAAATTTGTTGTATAAAAATGAAACATGATTTTAAATGAAACTTTTTTGTAATTAAAATGTTTCCGCTTCAGAAAATTATGGAGTGGAAGGCTGACTTTTATTATTATTTTTCTTTTTTATACCAACTATGTGAAAAATACCAAAGCCGGGAATCGAACCCGGGTCTTCCACTTTACGTGCAGATGCTCAAACCATTGAGCTACCCTGGTTGATTACCAACTAGGCATTTTTCACATAACATTCGTTGGCAAAGTCACTGAGTCTGCAAACACAGCTGTATCAAGTGACATTATTAATCATGGCACAATTCCAATAGACCATGAAATTTTCAATTTAATTTAGAAATTTATTCATCAAGCCTGAAAGTTCATTTCAGAAAATTATGGAGTGGAAGGCTGATTTTTTTTATACCAACTAGTTGGTATTAAAAAAAAAAAAAAATCTGAAATGAACTTTCAGGCTTTATGAATAAATTTCTATTTGATTTCATGGTCTATTGGAGTTGTGCCATGATTAATAATGTCACTTGATACAGCTGTGTTTGCAGACTCGGTGACTTTGCCAACGAATGTCACGTAAGAAATGCCTAGCTGGTAATCAGCCAGGGTAGCTCGATGATTTGAGCATCCGCACGTAAAGCGGAAGGCCCGGGTTCGATTCCCGGCTCTGGTGTTTTTCCCATAGTTGGTATGAAAAAAGTCAGCCTTCCACTCCGTTTTTTTTTTTCTGAAATGAACTTTCAGGCTTGATGAATAAATTTCTAAATTAAAATGCGTCCTTTTGTTTATCTTATTATTAATTACAGACAAAACATGAGCTGAAATTATCGAGAGCAATAGACGGGAAAAAATTGAATTTTTTTTTTTTTTTTTTTTTACCTTAATTATAAAGAAAATATAAATTGTAAAGAACACGGTATGTATGGGTCACCAAATGCGCCAAATAGCTGTCAAACGGAAAAATAAAAAATAATATAATATGGAAATAATACGATATTACAATTTAAACTTGTATCAGTTTTTTTTTTTTTTTTTTTTTTTTTTTTCCGCCATTTTTCATGAATACATTAAAAATGTTAATAAATGTAAATACATTAAAAAAAAATTCCCTATTTATATACAGCTCGCATGCATACACCTTTAACGAATTTCTTTTTAAACGTACATCAATACAATTATACATTTAAAAATTTTGGAAAATATTAACAAATTTGCATAAATTTTACTGTAATGGCTGAAATAAAGCAGTGTAATAAAGCAGTGAAATAAAGCAGCTTTTACTTTAAAATAAAACTTTTTTTTTTTTTTTCTTCATATATATATTTAAACTTAAATGCAATTGTATTTTCTCTTTTGACAAACTGTATTAAATTTTACTCATTTCGAAAAAGTATATGATTAATCTTTTGAGCAGTCGGTTTTACTTTATTTTATTTTATTTTATTTTATTTATATAGAATTCACAACTTTCTACAAACCATTGGAGATTCAGATCTTAAAACATTGTTTCTAAATTCCTTTTTTAACAAAAATCATTTTTAAAGAAAATAAGTATTTTTCTATAGAAAGCTATTTGGGATTTTTGAGATTTCCTCTGTTTTTTTATTTGTGTGTTTTCCCTTTTATCAGATTTATTTGCAAATAAATAATGCACTAGTAGTGTAGAGGTTTTAATCCAGCAGCAATATTTACTTTCAATAAAAGTTTTAAAATGAAAAACATTTTCCTCTTTAGAAGTATATTTGGTATCTTTTCGAATAGAGTACTGTTTTTATTTATTTATTTGTTTTATCTTTTACTTTACTTGTGGCATTTTAATAAAAACTGCAACTCTAATTTAGTGTAACCAAATATGTCTAACAAGTTAAAAAAAAAAAAAAAAAAAAAAAAAAAAAACGTTTCGTTATAACATATACTGAAAAAAAATGTTCAGGGAGAATCGAAAATTCTATTGAATTGTATTTAGTCTCGTTTAATTTAGTTTGGAGGTTACTTTATTATTGTTAATTGAGGTGCCGTGACTGAAAAGGAAGTAAGTGACAAGATCGACAAAATTCACCTTTTGAATTGAATAAATGCAATGTTAAGAAGCCAATAGCCCACTTAAGAAGGCATGAAGATTTAGCTGTAATCATCTTCATTTCTCTTGTCAAAGGAATAGAGGTGAATCCAGTTGTGAGGTATGATAGAATTTTTATAAAAAAAAATTGTAAATCGGGAGTTGTGAAGAAGTCGATTTGGGTTAAAAGACTTAACTCTGATTACTGTACGAAGTAAACAAGCAGTTACGAGTTTAAAAGAAAAACTTTGGGTTTTATGGAATTTAGCAATTAAGGTAAAGTTAGGAAAGATCGTGCGGTTATAGAGATTGCGCACATAGCGGATCAATGGGAAAGAGTAGAGTGGCGAGTGGCGACTTCAGGTTTTTGTACAACATCAAAAGTGGCGCACTGACTTGAATGTGAATTAATTGCTTCAAGAGCCTAAGATAAAACATGGTTATTTTGTCTCATTTTTAAAATTAAAATCTTGAATATCCATTACTCTTCAATGAATTTCTATAGAATGGTAGTAGTACAAAATATTTTTTAATTGAACAATTTCTCATAGGCAACTAAGTTAGACTAACGATACGAGCACCACGATTCTCTCTAAAAGTAAATAATTACTGAATTAAAGGCTGCGCAATCCCTCCTACCAAAATGGGTGAGTTTGAGCTTTTGCTATTTAGGTGAGATTGTGCGTTGTTCTTAAAAATTCCATATTAGTAGAGATGTTTGCAGTTTATTAATAATGACAAGAGTAAGAGGATGAGTTCGTTGAATGTCTGGATCTGTAACAGGAAAAACAAAACTTCAACAAGTGACTGGACTAGTTCAAGCCATTCAAGACTCCGCACCTCTTTGGAAACTGTCTCCAGAATCTAAAATTCAACATTATTCAGAAGTGGCATCGTTCGACAAAAATCGCACCTCTGGTGGGATTTATTTCTCGAATGCCAGTGTTTGACCATACCCTCCTAAACTAGATGCCTTCCTTGTGGCTCGGAAACTTGGCAACAGTTTAAGCAGTAAACAGAGCCACCTGGTACAGATTGCGAGACTTTTTTATTCAACTGTCACCAATAATTTTAAGAAGCGATATATGATATATATAATCTACGTTTCTTCGATTCTATTCGCTTTTTATGTATACGAAATCCACTTTTAAAAATTTTTACTCCTTAAATTTTTATTCCGAGTTCTGTCGTTTGTCCACGAAATCTCAAGATACTTTCCTTATGTGTCCATTATTTTGATTCCTTTGCTAAAATTGCGTCGCAAAAAAAAAAAGACAAATGTGATGGAAGTGTCTAGAAAAGACACATTTGTCTATACAGTCGAACCTCGTTAACGTGAATCTCAAGGGGGATAAAAAATTTCTTCATGTTATTAGTAGTTCATGCTATCAGTAACTAATCTCCATGTAACTAAACTAATCTTCATTTTGACGGGGAATGTGAAAACTGTTCATATTAAAAGTAATTCTCGTTAACAGTGTTCACATTAATGAAGTTCGACTGTATATAATATTCTATCAAAAATAGCAATCTATAGGATTGTAATAAAATCATTCGAGACATATTTCGATTATCTAAAAAGAAGAATTAAAACTGGAGAAGGGTAACGTCGTTTTTAAGTATGGTCTCGGAAAAAACTCTACTTCACGCCATAACAGTTACACCGAAAGTTATGTGGTAGCTATTAAAGGGTGTAAATTTTAAATATTTTCCCTTTTTTTTTTTTCCTACATCTTTATTCACAATTTTTTTAATGCTATATTTAAATTCGTAAACATAATTTAAAACATAGAAAAGCTTTCCATTAACCATTTAAACATTTACTGTTAGACATGATGATCATATATATGTAAAAAACAGCTGATCATAAATAATCGCTGACCTTGAATTTCGAGGACATTTGATTACCATATGCAATACTAACGTTTGAAACACAGACGAAATTCTACTCGAAATCAATTTGTGTAACATTCAACTGAATCTAAAACATCATTTAATTCTATTTTTATAATCTGCAGTGTTTTTAAAAATTTAGTTATTCATATACATATCCACATACATACCATATACATATTCACATACATAGATCTACGCATGTAATTTACATATCGTACGCTTGCATTATAAAGACACCTAAACATCGATTTAATTAAACTTGATTTTTCTATAAAATCTACAGTTTGCAACTAGAAGAACTTTAGACCTCAAATTATAAAATGTTGACGCATGACTGGTCTTGAACTTATTGAAATACTATTTTCTAAAAAAATCTCGAATTTTCATCCGATTTTAGAGATTTATGAACTGTGAACGCATAATCAGTATTTATATCAAATTGTTAATTTTTTTGTATTCGATTAAAAATTCATGATTTGTTTATTTATTTGTTTATTTATTAATTTATATTTTGTACACTGATTTATAAACCACGTAATTTATCGTCTAATTTGAGTTGGGTGATGAAAAATAATTCAACACACTTTAAAATATGACTGAAATGTGATCTGAAAAAGAAATACTTTTTATTTAAAATAAAAAATAAATAAATCTGTCAGGCAGATTTTTCACTAAATACACCTATTATTCATTCTCTTCAACAAGCGTTCTAATAATAATAATAAATCATATTGAAATCGGTCTATTCGTTTGACAGCTGCAGTGCGGCAAATGGACACAAAAACAGAGGGAAATATACAAACTTTTCATATTTTAAACTCCTTTTTTTATAGTGGTGAATTAAAAACAATTCAGCATGGATTCAATCTGCCCAAAACTTGTGGGATCACAACCTATAGCACATTGTATATAGTTGTAGTTGATGATAATTCACAGGGGTCAACCAATCCAAAACATATACTAAATCCTGAGAAATTCTTTAGTAGAATTTTTTTACGGTACCACTAGTTTAATCTTATTTATCATTTCATTTTATTACGTTGTATTACATATTTTTTCATGTGAAATAATAAGAATCATAATATAAATCAAATTTTCTGACTTAATTATAAATCATTAAGACTTAATTATAAATCTTTGTTTATTAAAGTTTCTCTGTCATTTAATCATCTGAAAGCATTTTTCTGTGTTGACAAAATAATTTCGCATGAAATAAATTATTTAGAATTCCAAATATCTTTTACGTAACATGTTTACAAAGGAAACAAACAATCACTCTGAAAACAAAGGAGTTTTAAACAAATATTCATCGTAGAAAAAAAATAGCGACAACAGTTATAGATAAGTATTGTTTACGTAATTAGATTCTCTTTCAAATTTTTAATTATATTTTATTCCCTTTTTTACTTATTCCCTTTATAGTTTCTCCTTAAACTAATTAAACAATAAATTTATTTTTTTTTATTTCAGTGATATCTCATTGTTATAAAATTTGATTCAAAAAGGCAGACATGAGGGGGGACGATTAAACATTCTTACATTTTCCTATTTACACAATTTTTTCATTATCTCAAAGTTTAAAGTAGTACCGTTATTTTTGTTAACAATTTACATTTGTCTAGGAAAATATTAAAAACATATATCAGGAGATAGTGATGTTATATAACAACGAGAGTTTCTATAATAATAATAGGAAGAAAAATCATGTGATACGCATTGATTATTAACACTTTCCAAGTGTACGTAATTGTTCTATCATATAACTTTCAATTCCTTTGGCTACGTAAATACAACGGACAGTCAGTAGTTCTGAAAGACAAACTAATATACTAATTCAATTCCTAATCATTTTTAAACATTGTTAAACAGCGTTAAAAATGCTTAACACATATGTAGCCCTTATAATCTAATTGCTGACCTTAATGTATCTGAATATTTTAGTGTAGCCCTGTAAATCTGAACGTTAACAAAATCATATTCTATACAAAATATTATTTTAGCATAATAACAATAAATGTCGATTTCTTCATGATTTTTACAATGGAAAGTTCTCAAAATGTAATGTATAAAAATGACTGTCCTACAATGCAATGCATTGGCTTTTTTTTTTTTTTTTTTTTTTTTTGTGTGTGTGTGTGTGTGTGTAGGAGGAGGGGTGGATTCCTGAACACAGACCAATTTCATAGGTCCTATTAATGCCATTTAAAATAGGGAACATTCCACAGTGAATTTGAATAACATATATATATTTTTTTTAAATTCTGAAATACTAACGGACTCTGGGGGTGGGCAGACGAACAGACAGACAAATGGACATTCGGACAGATAGATATAAAAATTGAAATCAAATCGCACTTAAGAAATGTTAAAAAGTGTTAAATCGCTTAATGCAAACGAAAATGCAATTCCAGCAAATTTCCAATAAAAGCAGTCAATGTAACTGAATATTTTTTGTGTGGCCCTGTAAATCTAATGCTAATCATACTACATTCTGTAAAAATCATTCTTTTGTGCATATGAATAACATATTTCAATTTTAGCTTTGTGCAAAATAAAGTTATTAATGTTTGGTTTATAGAAATACTTCCCATAAAAATCAATGCTTTGGAATACTTTCGGGTGTCTCTGTACACAAACCAGTGGTGGTACTTACTCTATTTTCGATAGCAAACATTCATTAGTAAACTTCAATAACATATATCAATTTCATTGAAATTTATGTAAAATAAAGCAATTAAAATATAGCTGAAAAATATATCTCTCATAGAGCACAAAGCTTTGGAATACTTTTAGGTGTCCCTGTACACAAGACAGTAGAGATACTCACTCCATTTGCAATAGGGAACATCCAATAGTGAACTTGAATATTATATATTAGCTTCAAGAAATTCCATGAATAGTTACGGGAGTTAGAGTGCGGATAGACAGACAGACTAACCAAAGTCATTAACACATTTCAACCTTATTGGAAAGGGTTAAAAACGTTTAGAAAGTGATGAAAACGATTAATATATACGAAAAGGCAATTCCAGCGAATTTCCAATAATGCCCATTAATATAACTGAATATTTTAGTGTGACCCTGTAAATCTAATGCTAATCATACTGCATTCTGTGGAAAGTATTCTTTTATGCATATGAATAATATATTTTAATTTTATTAAGATTTGTGCAAAGTGAAGTTTTTAAAATTTGGTTTATAGAAATACCTCTCATAGAATGCAGTGCTTTGAAATACTTTCGGGTGTCCCTGTATACAAACCAGCGGTGTTATTTACTCCATTTTCAATGGGAAACACCTGATAGTGGACTTGAATAACATATTTCAATTCCATTAAGATTTGTGTAAATTAACTTTATTAAAATATGGTTTATGGAAATACCTCCCATAGAACACAATGCTCTGCAATACTTTTGTGTGTCCCTGTATACAAACCAGTGAAGATATTCATTCCATTTTTCAATAGGGAATATCCCCGATAGTGAACATGAATAACATATATAATTTTCAAGAAATTGTATGAATACTTACGGGAATTAGAGCGCTGACATTAACACTTTTTATCCTTGTTGGAATGTGTTAAAAACAATAATTGAAAAATATTATATTATCAATAATTCTATAATATACGAAATTTGTAAACATTTTTATGAAAATTCCTTTATCGCTTGAAATAATCAAAAAGTAGTTTATTTTTTCCTTTTAAAGTCGTATCAAATAATTTGTTTTTAAACTGCTTTTTTATGGGGGGGGGGGGGGGTATTTTCCTTTTTACGACCAGCCATACGTACCTGATAATGTTATGAATAGAGAAATCCTAAACAAAATAATAAAATATTTTCGTGGAGGAACAAAATGTCTATAACATGCCTCCGAACCATCCTTTGGGGTGAGTCCCACACCGTCATCAATTCTTCAATGCGTACCACTGGTGTGACGTAAAACCTACTCTATTCAACTGAACCCTAAAAAATATATAATATTCATTATAATATATAAAAAATAAATTATCTAAATACATTAACTATTCATAATTCAAAAAATAATTCGGTTAAATATTTATAATAAATTATACTATTTGAATTTCATAAAAATAAAATTGAGGAAATGTGGCATGTGGCAGCAAAAAAATTTGATTCAAACAGTCTTAACATGACGGTAATCTTGCCAACAAGATTTAATTATCTCTGTTCAACTTTAGACATTCTTTTGCTAATCCCATTTTGAAGAAACTTTGGCATACTCATAGATATATATATACAGAGAGAGAGACGTTTTGAAAAATATTACTAAAACAGAAAAAGTA
Organism: Salticus scenicus; assembly: GCA_963930645.1. Classification (NCBI taxonomy): domain Eukaryota; kingdom Metazoa; phylum Arthropoda; class Arachnida; order Araneae; family Salticidae; genus Salticus; species Salticus scenicus. The sequence continues at coordinate 81,435,047 of OZ005649.1, forward strand.
ATTCAAATTTCGACCACCAAGTGAATAGATAGCGCAAAAACATTTTGGGTCAAATGATAGTATTTCAATAATATTAAATACGCAACATAATATTTAAAAATGTAATTAAGGTAGGCAATACATTTTGTAAAAATATATTATTTGATGTAGATATTTTATTATTATTATTGTTGTTGTTGTTAAAACATCCTTCAACGTGATAGAAATGTACTTTCTTTCTCCAGAAAAAATCAAGGGCTTTCTTTTCATTTAAATTCTTATTGTAGCTTTAATTTTCAATTTTCTTAAGGAATATATAACATGCATTAAGTTTCTTCAATATCCAATACATGGAACAGGCTCCAAAATATTTAGATTATAAACACTAATTATAATTATTTATTAATTTATAATAAAAAAGGTAACTCTTAAAAAAAAAATACAAAATTTAACTCCATATTAAAAAAAAAACCTTGATAAATAACAAGATTCTAATTCCTCTTATTGAAATAATGTCAGTGAATAAACAAGCATATAAGAAAAAAAAAGGGAACATTGCTATATAATATATTTAATATAAATTTTAAGTTGATAATTTATGTTTTGGAAAACCGAAAAGTCTAAAAAGAGTTTGGATTTTTAATTTTTGTTATTAAAATATTCATTGTATACTGTTTAGCGTAATCATTTGTAAACTATTTCGTGAAATAAAAATAATAATAATAATGTCATATAATTCCTTTGTATCTATTTTTACAATATTTTCTATAAAAATCTGCTTCTAAGAATTATTTTTATTCTACTACTGTTAATTTAAATATATATTATATCTGCATATAAATATATTGTATATATATCTATGTAAATTATGTTATTTCCTAAACCAACGTACACTGTTTAAAGACTTTTTCGTTTTATCAAGTAAATTTAAAGTTTTACCTTCTTTTTTCTTTGTACTAACCATTTTATCTTTTAGACTTATCCTTCGAAAAAAAATAAATTTGAAACATTTAAGCCTCTCTCCATTTTGTCTTACCTTATTTTAAGTGTTTAAAAATTTTCTTGGAACTCTAGAAATTTATATTTTAATATAATTGTTTCATAATTCTTTTTACACCAAAATGAGTTTTAAAGAATGACAAAGTCGTCTTTTACGCAAAAAAATTTAATGATATGATTTTTTTTCGTTCTTCTTTTGTTTAATATTTCCTTTGATTTGATAAATAAGATAATAACGCACTGCTAGGTAGTGTATTATACTTTAAGAAAGGAATATATGTTTCATATGTATCTCATAAAATATTTTCTTACATTTTTAACATTGGAAATACTTAAATATTAAAATATTGCATGAATAAGACGAAATTAAAAGCAAACTAGGTAATATTGTTTTCATCTTTATATTGTAGATAGAAGTTATTCATAGATTTATGTGTTGTTGTTTTTGTTGTTTGTTTATTTAGTAATTTTTATAGTGTTCCTCTTAAGGTACACAAGGCGAACCTAAAATTAATCTAATGGTGCGTTGTTGGCGCGCCCAAAATGTGTACGTAAACTTCGGTCGCTTGGAGAAAGCAACCTTATATGAAGTAAGCACTGGCGTCTCATAATACGCTCTACTAAACACTTTTCGAATGAATGTTCCAGAGTGCTTGTCCTTCTACAGACAAAGGGGTAGTTAATGCTTCCCAACCATCAATCAACCTTACATACGCTATCTCATCAAGAGCTCATTTGTTCTTTAATATGGTTTTGAGGCCCGGAAATCAGAATTCCCGTGCCAAATCTCTACAGTTGCAGATTTTACACTATAGCTCCTACCAAGCAATTTTATCATCAGTCAAACCTTATTTGTTATCCCCATTCCTATTCATGTTAAAAGGATTTGATGGTATATTCAGATAATACCAAAAACACAATCGAGGAGGTTGGAAGATTTAGATACCTGTCCAGTTTCAGCCTTTCAGGTCGTCTTCCCCATTTAAAAACCAAAAAAGTTCCAAGTAAAGCTAAATATAGAGGATATTGCTATAGGAACAAAAGCATAACACTTCTGACGATGTAGCTCCTAAACTGTAGGTCCGGATTTCCTAACCTCCTGCGCTTTAAGTTTAGAAGGTCCTGGCTTGCTCATTACCGAGAAGTTCATTTTGGATCTGTTCGAATGCGATACAGATCGGTGATGGGAGCCACTATCCTCCTCAACCCCCAGATAAATATATATTTTAATGTATTGAGTATAACGTACCGTAAATACAAGGTTAATAATTGACACGCATAATAATTAATTCTCTACATTTTTTGTGTAGCTCTGCGAACTAATCTGTAATACCATACATAATACTTTCATACATAAAATACATCATATACATACATAAAATATATCTTTAAGCTTATAATTATTGTACGTTAAATTCGCTTTCTTAAATACTGTATAACAATAATTGAATGTACGTAAAAGTAAATGGTGTCTATGTTTCAAAATGCTCTAATATTTTTGCCTGTCTCTGCACATGAGCCACAAACACTAAATTCACAAACAATTATGCAACTAATTCCTAAAACCACATAAATATTTGTACCAATTTCCCAGTTAACTGAATATTTACATAACGTATCGAAATTTATTGGGCAGCCATGAAAATTAATTATTATTTCTATGTACAACAATGTCTATCCAAACTATACCTTAAGCATCCAAAGGACTTATATTAATTTAACTGTACTTAATGAACAACAACGGTGTTAAAATACTCTTAAACGAAGTTTCATTTGCAGAACATATTGCAATGAAATAAATTTGTGTGTTCCTGTACACGAAATACAAACATTAGATACAAAATGCATACAGCTAATTCCATGGAATTCATGTTGTACCAAAATGTTTAAACCAAATTATCAGTGAATTGGATGATTATTTAATGTATCGGGAATCTTTCAGTTTTTTTAGTCATAATAATTAATTATTTTATGCATATTCTTTTCTTTAAAAAACATACCTTTATGCTTTCTATATCAAATGCTTATTTATCATATTGAATGTAGTGTAACTATGTTAAAATGCATTTTAACAACTACAAATTCCAATAATAGACCCTAATAGTACAAGATTCTTTTATATGTCTCTGTACAAGAACCACGAGCATGATACACACAAAAAGGTATGCAGATAATTCCATGTAAATTATAAATATTTGTACAAAATAAGTCAAAATGACGTTAAACCGAATCAGAATGATATTACGTAGAACAGTAGACAAATTATTAATTGTCTGTAAACCACTGATATAAAAACCATATTCTTTACATATCGGAATAATTTACGCTAATTTCATTCTATTAAATGCAATGTATTAGCGTTAGAGTGTAATTAAATAAAATGTCATTATTAGATTGTAATATATAAGAATACTGTTTTATGTTCCTCTACACGATTTACAAACAGTTTACACAACAAAATGTACATAAAGTTAATTGCATGCGGCTCATAAGTATCTGTACTGACGTACCAAAGGTTCGAATAATTACATAATTTATTGAAAGTATTTTGTATAGCCCCGTAAACTAAATACAAATTATATGCTTTTTTTTTTTTTACAGAAACTATGCTTTTTAAACATTGTAATAAAGATTTTATTGATTTCATTTTCACGAATGCACCTAAAAGAAAATTTAACCTTTGTTCTTAATGGTCTTTTTTGTGTCCTGTTCGCATGTACACTAACCTCAAATACGAAATACACTAAACATTATACAGTTAAATTCATATAACTCATAATATTAGTACCATATTTGATGTCAATAACATTATTTCATAATATATGGAAACTCTTTTGTTTAACCCTGTTGATCAATTATTATAACTTTTCAAATTGTTTTCTACAGAAATAATGCATCTAATCACTTCAGTAGCATATCGGTACTCAGTAATAAATGTGACAACTGGCAAAAAATGGCAATTTATAATTTATGTAGTTGATGTATTGTATGATATACCCTAACGTGCGTTAAAAACCTCATATCCCTATCTCGCAGTTTATACACCTATGAAGCAGTCGAGTTAATTTTATTGTAAGATAGTCAGTGCTTTATCGTTATTTTTGAGTTGTGCCACTTTCCTTGCAGGATGCGATACGTTAATATCGTTATATATATTTACATCAGTCTAACCATGTTACTATGCACTTAACAAACATTCCAACCACAGACCTTTATAATGCGAAAAAATTTGGTTATTCTTTCACATAAAAAGAAAACACTATATAACACTAAAAGTTATACAGCTAATTAATTATAAAGTGGAAAGTACGTAACTTTTTTCCATTTAATCCGATCATATTTCTGACCACTATTATAGTACGAACACAGAGACACACCAAAAACATTTTGAACGTAGATGAGAAGATTTCACGTACGTTTCGACTGTTATTACATTCTACTACAGAAAAAATATTTAAAAATCAATTATTGAAGAAAACGTCCCAGACATTTTTGTAAAAAAGACCAGTAATATCGAGCGTCATATTTACCAATATTCTGCCCCAAATTAAGTGAACTGCTATTTATTTAACTGAGAAATAGCTTTAAAAAGGGATTAAAATGCATCTCATTTAATGAAATACCTTTAAAACCAACTTCGATTTTCACAATTTTATGTCCTAAAACGAGTTTTAATTTTGGAATACTCGGACGATTTTGTAAAATACTCCAAGTGGAATGGGATAAAGGTACTGCTAAGAAAGTGCACCAAAGTGCTGCTGAGAAAAAGTTTAAACTTTAAAACTTCTTCACGCACTATAAAATCAGAAGAAGCAGTGCCGGTTTCGAAAGGACGTGTCCTTCCTTAATCAGGTGCAAAAAGCATGTGCTGCTACGTTTGATGTAAAGACACGACTGAAAGCTAAAAAAAAATCCAAAGAAGAGGAGTAACACTATCAGTCAATAGGACAGCAACATGCAACAACCAATCAACAGGAGATATAACAAAAAAACGGGGACAAGAGAAACAAGCACACACAGAAAAGAAAAGGAGATTTTTTTTTTTTAATAAATTATTATTTTATTTGTTATAAAAAGAAAAATATATTATTAATGGTAATAAACGTGTTTTTAAAAGCTACAAACATCAAAGTGAAATTAGACTTCCTTATTTCCTTATTCTGTATTTTATGGTGTGTTTTTACTTTATTCTGGATTTCATGGTGCATTTTTACGAAATTTTAAGGTTTAAATATTTATTGCGCTCTAGTTTTTAATTTATAATAAGAAAAAATTTGTTTTCATCTCTTAAAAATCTAGAGCTTTTGAAAAGAATCTAGACTGTCAGATAGCAAATTTTTGAAAACATTACGCTGTTAAAATTTCTTCTAAATATCGCTTCTATAAAGTACGAACTTTTATGTTACGTATATACAGGGTGATCAATTTAAAAGAGTACCCGATGTTTTTTCTTATTACCCTTAAATATGACGGATGTGGTAACTATTCTAACACTGAAATATAATTGTTTGAACCTTGTTTAAGTGTGGGAGACAATTTTCAACTCTGTTGGACTGTTACAACTTTATTTGTGAGGTGAAACAGAAATGGAGACTCACAATGTTATTTAATCCTATGATAATTTTATTTATGAAAAATAAAATTCAAATTTTTTACATTATCATTCCTACATTACATTTACATTATCATTATCATTTTTACATTATCATTTCATAGGGTTTTCCAGAGAAGGCCTGCAAACATCGATGAATTAAAACAGATCATCATTAAAGAAATCTCGTTAATAACATTGACAATGCTGCGAAGCGTGTCAAAAAACTTGGTTCGACGTGTTCATGCGACTTGGTTCGTGCATTCAAAATGTTGGCGAACATTTTCAACATTTTCTGTAAGGAATGATAATGTAAAAAATTTGAATTAAATTATGTTTTTCAAAAATAAAGTTATCACAGTATTAACTAACACTCTGCGTCTCCATTTCTGTTTTACCTCACAAATAAAGTTGTAACAGTCCAACAGTGTTAGAAATTGTCTCCCGCACTTAAACAAGGTTCAAACAATTATACTTCAGTGTTAGAATAGTTGCCACATCCGTCATATTTAAGGGTAATAACAAAAACCAACAGGTATTCTTTTAAACTGATCACCCTGCAGGTATATATATAATTTCCGATTATACTATATATTCACCAAAAATAAATTCAAAAACTGGCGTACAGTCAATAGAAAGAAATTAAAACTTCTTCAAACACCATACATTTTAAATCAGCACAACTGGTTTCGAAAGGACGTAGCCTTTCTTCATGTGCACGTGTTTGCACCTGATGAAGAAAGGCTACGTCCATTCGAAACCGATTGTTCTGATTTAAAATTTATGGTGTGTGAAGAAGTTTTAATTTCTTTCTATATACTATATATTTATTTGTTTTCTGTAATCATTACTATATACCTGTTTTATAACACCCGCTTAAGCATTAAATATATCAAATTTACTGAAAATTAGATTGTTTTAGAACTTGCATTAAAAAAAGGTCATAATTTAAATTGTAAAAATAAATAAATGAAATTAGATTAAATTTAAATCATGCGTTGTTAAACATACATTTTCTTTGAGACTTCTATTAGGTATATATTATAGTTTTATTTACTGATATTTATTTATATATTACTTATGTAGAAAATATTTATTTTTATTATTTTTATTATTTATTTAAAAAGAGTTTGCAGAAATTGCAAAATTTATAAATTAATGAAATTTCTTATTGAGATCTTCTGAATTCATAGCTTATCACAATAGAATGGATAGGTGCGAACACCATTGCCAAAATAGCATAACACTAAGTGAACCTATACTTTTTTAACAATTATCAGAATTTCATCTATATTAACTCTCTGATGAAAGAAATTGTTACGTTGTAAAATATATCGCAATAAAATTAACTTTTTTTACATATCTCTTCTAAAATTAAATCTAAAATCTAAGGAAAATATTTAGCTTAGGTTTCTTTAAACTAATTATTACTTTTCCAATTTCTCTTTAATTAGAAATTATGTTCAATATTTTTTTTTACCCATTTGAATTTATGTATATCTAGATATTAAGACAAAATAAATCCGCATATTATTAGGAAAACATAGAAATCAGAGACACCTGTCGTTTCAGAAGTATACTGAAATCTCTGACTTGGAAGTAATTTATTTTAATTTCAGTAATTAAAAATCGAATGAGGTTTGCTTATTATAACATAAATTAGAAAAATTATAATTTATAATTTATTTTATATATATTTGTAATTAATGTGTCTCGGGAAATTTAGCTGAACTTGTTCTGAAAATAAAATTAACATTAATGTTTAGAAATTAAGGTTTAAGCAAAAAATAATTAAATCGTCAAAATTTTAATCTAAAGTAATAATAATTTTAAAAAAAACTTTAATCAGGACTAGATTAAACTCGTATATTATATTTTGTATGTCATGCATTTCTTATTCACTGAAATTGAAAATTATAACATGATCAGAGATAAATTTTAGTTTTTAAATATATTGATGATTTTTTATATATGATGCATGTTAACACTGCATATCCATGAAAATTTTTATAATATCAAAAATTATTTTATATCAACTTTTATTATTATTAATACTTCTCTGTGAGACTTATTTTTAATATTCATAGGAACAAAAGATATGTCAGTCGTTTCATATTTTTTCAGAGATAGAATGTGTGTTTTTGATATTTAAATATAAATACGAATAGAAAATAATTGTCTATGTGAATTTAAATAAAATTTAAGTATCAAACTAAAAATTAGAACATTTATTTTTATTTTTATTTATTTATTTTTTATATCATTTTATTTATTTGTTTATTTTAAAATTATTAATGCTTTGAGAAGACTGTCCATTGATTTAAATTTAGAAGAATTCAGTAAATTCTTATTACTTAGTGGTGTTCAATAAATTCAGGTCTTTAAACGTTTTATGTTTTTTAAAAAGCATTTAGAATATTTCAAAGCTTCCAATATCTGTATTTTAAAATTTACATTGGCTGTCCAATTTTGGTTGGATCTGCACATAAAAGTCTAAACATTAAGACATCATTAAAGCCGACGTTTTGAGATGCAAAAATCTGCATGTGGGGGGTTAATTATAGTTTTGTAACTATTTTAAAAAAACAAAAAAAGGAAGATTATAGCATATTTTATAGCGATTTCAAAAATATTATTCCCTCTAAAATTTCACTTTCCTGCCAAAAATTAGAAAACAAAAAGATTAAATTTTCGTGAGTATTGGGTACAGCACTCTACAAAGCACAGAATTCTTTGTAAAACTATTCGTTCCGTTGACATCAAGAACTTCTAAGTGACTCTACCATCACAAGTGTCCATTTCAACATTTCTTCGTATTTTATTTTGTGTTCGATATTTTCGTAACGTTTCAATTATTACGTAACGGGTAGATCTAGTTCACAAAGAATGATTTTTCCGTCAAAGCTAACTTTGCTCCAAAAATATTTTGTGTATAATCACATGCAACAGAAAGCTTCGGAAAGAAATCTTCTAATCCGATGTACTTCATTATATATGTAAATTTCATTTATATACTTACAGCCCTCTGTTGATAAAAATATAAAAACTTTTTAGCTTATTAATAAATATTTTTTTATTAAATGACTTTTTCGTAATCCGTATTGAAATACCCCCAACTTCTTGAACTTTTTTGATTTATTGAATTACGATTGAATTACGAACGATTTTTTGAATTATTCACGAATTTATGGGTCATCCAATATGTCTCCATGTACCACAATAGCGACAATAAAAATCAACTGGTTAACTGGAAATTTGGTACACATGGATTTAGCTGTGTAGAATTTGATGCATATAGCACTTGTGGCTTATAAAGTGGCACGAACAAATGAAATACTTACCATTACGGTTTATGAAGAACATTAATCTTAAAAGTATTTTAAAGCTGTTATTCAATATTACGACATTAACACACTAAAAATTCTTCAAAGCAGGGTTTATACGGTTGGTACAAAATTGTGAGCATTATATATGTATATATATATTACATAAAAACACACAAACGAAAATTACAGTACGTTATATATTATAGTAGAAATATTTTATGCATATATTCGGTAGTATTTTCTTCATATCGAATAAAGGAAAAAAAAAATATTCTATAGAGGATTAGTTGAAAGAGGCGTTAGTCTCATTAGGGAAAAGTATGAGTAATTTTTAAACAAATTATTTTTAAATTGATGGCGAAAGTACTTAAAATTAACAATATTTAACTGCTGAAAATTGTGTTATACACCGTAAAACAAATGTATATTAAAACAAATTCCTCGCAGTAAACTTGCAGGAAAATATTCTTGTGCTACGTGAAAATATACATTAATAAATGATATTTTATTACAGAACAATACAGAGAATAAACAACAGATTTTTATTCCGTAATGTACACCGTAAAAAATTATCGCATGGAATATAATTTTCCTATTCTATCAGTCAGGATTAAAACAAAGCCCATCGCACAGGCTACGATATTACCTGTCAGCCAAGGAAGCACATTTTGTTTTGCTACTTAGCACATCTCAATCCTTGATGATGTTTTGATACCAAATTTTCCGTACGCAAAACAGAAAAAATTTGTAAACTCGAGGTGAAATCTGTCTCAATGTTTACAGATTTTATCTGGAAACAGAGTTTCTTTTGACAGATTTACGTGTAATTTTAAATTGAATTTCAGTTGATTTAGAAAATAAAAATTTTATATAGTAAATTTCCTGTTTTAAGAATATTTTCTATTTTCAACAGATTTATATCTATATATATACAGTGTACATGTGGAACATTAGCACTCCAGATCTCTGAATCCATTAATATATACCGGGTAATCCTAAAGTCACAGAACAACTAAAGAATATATTATTCAAAGATTACTGACTGCAGCAGTATGTGGTTTTCTCTGAAATGTACAGAAAAGTATGGAATATATTGTATATAAGACAAGATATTAGTTACATTTTTCACTAATTTATCGCGTTCTATTCGCAGTATCTTCTCACATTTTTAACAGATCCGCCTTATCAAATGACGCCATATTGCGAATATTGTAGCTTTTTTTTTAGGGAGAATTTAAAATCTACAACGTCTGACGACACTTTCTAATGAATGACGACAGTCACATTGCGCAGTTATAGTGCTAGTTATATTGTTGAATGTACTGCGCCAATGTAAAATAGTTATTTTAACCACCTGATGAAGACAACATTAACTAATTTGATATTAAAAAAATCTCATACCTTTTAGTATATTTCAGTGAAAAACATATAAGTTTTACGGTCAATACTTTTCGGATTTTTTTTTTTTTTTTTTTTTTCTGGGACTTTCGGATCAACCAGTATATTTATATTTTAGTTTAACACGTGAGACAGACGACGAAAATGTTGTTTAGAGTGTATAAAAAATGCGTAAATTATAAAACACCCTGTATATATTTCCAAAGTTACATTTTATATTTATAATAAGTGATTTAATGTAATTTTTTATTCTCTCTGGCAACAAAATTTTCGGATTGTTAAAACAAAATTTTCTATAACAAAAGATAAACTAGCATGCTGTGGTCATCACAAACATTCTTCAAGATTATTTTATGTAAAATTGACAAATTTATTATTACTCTTTATTATAGTATCACGAAAGATATTTAGCCTATGCAGTTTCGTATAATTTTAAACAACAAAGGCCATATGGGAAATCTGAATATTGAAATTTTTAATTAGCTCTAATGATAAATTTCTATTCTTTTTTAATTAATTCTTAAATATGCCTTAACCTTCATTTTAGAAAGGTTTTTTTTTTTTTTTTTTTTTTTTTTTTAAGGGCTGTGGACTATTAGACTCAATCTGGGATTTTTGCGGTGTCATTTTTCGCTAGTTGGACATTTATCGAAATCTAAAATTTATCGTAAATATAATTAAATAATTTGAAATCGATGTTATTAAAAAATAAATAAATAAACTAATTGTCCTCCGTCCTAAACTAAATTCTGCTTTTGCCAGAATTTCATCAAAATCATTTTTTTTTTTTTTTTTTTTTTTTTTTTTTAAGAAAAAGAAAATAAAAGAAAGTTAATAATAATCAGTATCGAAACAAACACTATCGAAAAAGTTTTTTTTTTTAATAATTTTGAATTAGGAAATAAAAAGTGCGCGCGCAAAATGAAATAAAAATAAGTAAAAAAAAAATGAATTTAATGATTTAATTTTTATATAAAACATGATCGTGTGCTATCTTAAAAAGTAGATGTATTTTTTTTTTTTTAACTCACCTAATATTTAGCATAAAATACTGTTTTAATTAAACCTTAATACACAGTATTTTACAATCTTGTTCATTTTTTTTTTCCCTGTACACAGACAGTCAAATACTTTTTTTTAGAAGCAGACTTTTTCCGCCTCACTGGTAACTATATTTAAATAATAATAATAATAATAAATTAATAATTGAAATGTTTAAATAAATATATTTCGATTAGCGATTATTACCCCCCAAATCAAAATCATAGCCAAGTATCTTGCTATATGCCCGTCAATGAACTGTAAATAACATTTTTTTTTTTTTTTTTTTTTCATTATGTTGATTCGAAACACGGTTAATTTAGAATAAATCAAATATGCATTCATATTAGTGAACAGCTTTTGTATAAGAACCCTTTGGCGAAATTTGAAATTTGGCACTGAAGTAGCTCGGATGATTTTCACAAAAGTCTTTAAGTTGGGTCCACAATTGCTCGGGCGGTAATTGTAAATTATTCGAAAATTTTCGAAAAATGTTTATTAATTAAAAATAATTTTAAATTTAATAGCAATAAAACTATAAGGCAAAACTTAAAAGCAATATTATTAAATCCAGATAATTATAATAAGTTAAAACATATTTATAATACCTTAAACGGACATTACTCATTTATTTATTTTATTTTATTTATTTTAATTATAATTCCCCTCATTGTTTTGGAAAATTAAGCTAATACGAGATCCACTTATTCCGCAGATCTTGCACAGTAAATTTACAGCGTAATTTTATTGATCAAACACGGAGTTTTCCTGAAGGATCCCTAAATTCAAATTTAAATAACTCGGAAACAGTGATAAATAATAAGCATAAAACCAGTGACTTTTTTTTTTTTTTTAAGTAAGAACCTGATGCCAAAACCTCAGAATTGTAGTTACGAATTGCACTGCAATATAGATGGCGCTGTAGGAAGCATTACCTTAGGGACCCTCGATAGAGAGAGACTGGACATTGGCGCACCGGCTTTTTGACGAAATTCTCCATTTTAGTGCCAGTTGCTCCATTGCTTATCATTACGCTGAGAAGGAAATTTGATTATTTTACGTCATAATCGAAAAAGAACTTGTTTATTACATTTTTACTTTGTTGGGAGATAAATTGCTTTCCTTTTGGAATACTTTTAAAAGATAAAAATGCATAATTATTTATTTAATATCACGCTTTAAATACTTTGAATTCTCTTATTGCATGCTGTTTTACGTATTTATTTCCTAACATATGAGATAATTACATTATTTATTTGCTAGTTATTAGTTTTTAAGTTCTGTTGTGCAATATTGTATTTTTCTGATATATTTTAAATTACATATTTAAAATAACTATATAAAAATATATTTTTTGATTTTTTGCTAGTCCGCAAAATGTATCAGATTTCTTAAAATAAATTAATAAAAATAAAGAAAATAAGTTGTATATTATTTGCCAACATATGAAATATAAATTTCTTTTAAATAATAATTGCCATAATAAATTTTATAAATAATATTTAAATAATTAATTATTTTTATTTACATAATATATATATATATATATATATATATATATATATATAAAGTAAATAAAAATAAATGAAATAAACAAATGTAAATAAAATAAATATTTTTAATTTTTAAAGATATTAGTTAATACTTTTACAAATTATTATTATTAAAATTTTTATTTTTAATGTTTAACTAAGTCATTATTATTAATAATGCGCAATTGAAATAAATAAAATATGTATTTTTAGCTTGTAAAAATATTACGTAAATAATTTTATAAAATAATAAAAAATAATTTCTGTTCTTCTGCCGTAGTTTTACATTTATTCATGAATTACTTGACAAAAACTAAGATTACCATATTTTTGTTAGAATTTTTTTAACTTTTTATATATAGAATGTATGTCCTCAGAATAAATGAGGTAGAATTACTTTCACTAAGTTAGAATTGCTTTCACAATCAACGTATTTTGCTTAATATAGAAATATACAACAAAAAATTCCTCTGTTTTCCGACAGGAATTGAAAAAATAACCATGTCGAAGGTTAAAACAAAGTTCGTTTTTCTTCAAATTCGTTTACTCTAAGACGAAAAAAATTACATGTTTATATTCTGCATTACTTTCTGCACAAATTTAGCACAATACCTTTCATTTATGTTGTATAGTAAAGCGTCAATCGCGAAGAAAAAGGCATTACGTTCTACAGGTATCGCTCCGAATTGGCACTAAAATGGCCGACTTTCGGCCAATGTACAGTCTCTCTATATATAGGGTCCCTAAAAATAGCTACCAAGCAGCGCCACCAGTCGACCGATATACACCAAATTAAATCTGCATTATGTTTTATAATGAATCTCACGTAATTCAAATTTTCTGCAATTGCATATATATAATATAATCTGAAATGTAGTTTTCCCATTGTCGGGGAAAATTGCAGTAGAGCAGCGCCACCTATCGACCAATATGCACCAAGACTAAATCATCATAATGCATCATAACAGATTTTTTCGCATATCAAATTTTGTTTGATATTACGCAATATAGCTCGAGATATTGCCTTTCCATAAACTATACAAATCGATGTGTAGCATTGCCACCTGTTAAGCGATTGACACCTAACATTGATAAGCAATAATTTATGTTATGAACTATATGTAGCTTTTTATGTAATTTTGTGCAGTAGTTTCTAAGATACAATTAGAAATTTTTTTTCCACACAGACAAATACACACAGATTCACAGACAGACATTTTCAAAAATGTTCAAATCGTGTTCTGTACCTCCCAAAACTTGTAAATACATCGAAAAACGGAAGCCGACAATTTTTACGAATCCAATGCTTTCTTCTATTGAATATAAAAGGTATTAAAAATGGGAAACAGAAATATATTACTTGCAGTTTAATTTTGTATATAAATAATTTTAACAAGGGCTTATGAGATTATAAATATCTTCCATTGAATAAAATGCATTTACTTTTCTCAATTAATTAGTTCATTTACTTCCCATATTCCAATTTATTGCATCAAAGAAAAGAATATCATTTTTGTAGCACTTTCATTACCAAATATTGGCAGTCAATCCTTTTTGAATGTCGAAGGTTCTTCATAAAATTGTATTCTTTATTAAAAAAAAAAAAACACCTACTTAATTAAAAGCGTGTCGCATCAAAATATTGTAAATAGAAATTTGACATACTAGTTTCTTTTTGTTGGTATTAAAGTCTCAAAATGTAGCCATGAACTTACAAAATTAATTTGTTAATGGAAAATTAAATTGATCAGTTCTTTTAGAAAGAAAAAAAAAAGAAAAAAAAGAAATTTTGATTTTCCAAAAAGCATATTTGTATGTATTTTAATACTCAGTAATAAATGAGCGTGCGCTTTGAGTGTAAATTTCTTTGAAAGTAAAAATAACACATTTTTAAGTAAAGCTTAAAAAATAAAATAATAAAATAATTAATAGTAATTTTTCAGAAATATTAAAAAAAGAAAAGCCTAAATAGGTAATTTGATTGTGCTGAAATATATTGAATTTATTTTTTGTGATATTATTAGCATTTTGTGTATATGTATATATATATATATATATATATATATATATATATATATATATATATTTTCAGAACTGTAAGGACTATTAAATAATATTGCGTAAATAATAAGAGAAATATTTAATTATTTACTCGACAATCTTTTAAAAAATTAAAAATAATACTTTTTACCTATTTTATATACTACCTACACTATGCGTATTTATAGAAAAAATATTGTACTTAAGTGTATATTTTACCTATCTGCAATGTGCATTTTGTTAAACAAAAGTTATTACCAATCATCAAGAACAAAAAGAAATCGACTTTCAAATATGCGTAAAATAATTAATATCGTTCTAACCGGAGTAACATTTCTCTCACAATTTCTAGCTAGTTTATCTCTTTTTATTTGTTCAAAAGGCACCTCTCTAAAAGATATGTTTGCAGTCCTGTGCATATTAGTTATTTATTCTTCATTTAGAATTCAGTTACATAAATGTCTAACTAGATTAGATTTTTTCATAAGAAAAGTATCAAGAATATATTATAATTCTGAAAAAAATCCATATATTTCTCCATTGATATGTATTTGGATATTTTTAATTGTAACCGTAAACATTTTCATGTTCATATGTTCTGTTATTGAAGTTACAAAATCCAGAATTTTAAAGCTATTTGTTTTTAACTATGAGATTAGTAATCCCTTCATTAGATTCTTCTTTTCATTCACATATTCATATTTCTCAATCATTTTATTTTATATGCCTATAAATGTTTTTTCTATTTATTATGTATTTATCTGTAATGAAATCAAAGACGTCATTTTAAAGTTTCATACCAGAATGAAAATATGTCCAGTGTATAATTTTAATAAATTAAACTTTACTTACAATGAAATAAAAAGTCTTGCAAATTACATGGACTCTAATACAGGATTTTTAGTACTTGCTTCTCTTTTTTTCAATGGTATTTTGCTTTATTGTAGTTTGTCACTGTTAAATTTTGTAGATAAATATAACTCTGTATTGTTTATTTCACTAATTCTATGCACATTTGGAAATTGTTTTGCTAGCTATCTTGCAACACTCATATCATCTTGCAAAGTCCATGACGCTTCTCTTTTAGTAAAAGCTGAAGTAAAAAACTTTCAAGAGGATAACCCTCAACATGTTTGCTCATATATGAGATTTCTGCAAAATACGAACGAAGAAATAACAATGTCAGTGTGGGGAATATTACAGTTAAAAAGAAATGTTGCGTTTGGAATGTTTGGAACAATATTAACTTACACAATTTTATTTGATAATGTATTATCAAACACATAATTTGTTTTCTCAAATATATGCTGATAACGAAACAGATTCTGATATTATAACACAAATAGAAAATCAACATGTGAAATATATGAATTAAAAGGTTTTCACAACATAGGGAACAAACATATTCGTTTGCTAATATAAGAGAATTCTTCAACGTCATTATGGGAAGTGTTACTCATAAAAGTAAATATTGTTTCAAATTTTGACACAATTAACAAAATTAACATTGAATTAACAATAAAATTAAACAATAAAATTAACACTATGTTTTTTAATCCACTAATTTTATGCAAATGTGGAAAGTGTTTTGCCAATTATTTTGCAACTTTAATATCGTCTTACAAAGTTCATGAAGCTTCTCTTTCAGTTAAAGCTGAAGCAAAAAACTTTCAAGAAGATAACCCTCAACAAGTTTGCTATTATATGAGATTTATGTAAAACACAAACGAAGAAATAACAATGCCAGTATGGGGAATATTACGATTAAAAAAAATTTTGTGTTTGGAATTTTTTGAACAATGTAACTTATATAATTTTATTTGAAAGTATACTATTACAGACATAATCTTTCTTCCAATGTATGCTGATAACAAAGCATATTCTGATATTATAGCACAATTAGAAAATCGACATGTGAAATGTATGAAGCAAAACTTTTTATTACCACAGGGAATAAACATGTTCGTTTGCTGTTACAAAAGATTTCTTAAACGTCACTATGGGAAATATTGCCCATAAAAGTAAATATTGCGCATAAAAGTAAATATAAGTAAATTTTGGCACAATTCCTATTTATGGATTTTTATTTTATAAATCAGGGGGTCAGGGCAAGAACGTATCAAGCAGCATTTCAGGTGAACTATAGCCAAAATTTTAATATATTCCTTTTTTTGTAATATGTAATATCCTACATATTATGGATTTTATTATTAAAAAAAACAATCATAAATTATGCCATTTCGATTTTAGATTTCGATTTTATTTTTTATTTATTTACTTTTTTATTGTGTTTTGCATGCATAAATATATGTAGAAGAAATTCAAACATGATAAACAAATCTAAACATTTGTCTAATCAGTTTTACTGTTTATCTTGCAGCTATGTAAAATATCGACTTGCAATATTTACAATACACTTTTTCTTTTCATAAAAATTCAAATAAAATCATTTCAAGTGGACATTCCTTAAAATTACTGTTCAAGTATGAAGTTCTTTCAGATAACTAATGTGGAAATATTAACGAGAAAATACTAAAAGTTGCCCATAGAAAACCACAGGGATTTACAGTGATCATAGTTTACACAGTGTGAATATTTACAGATTTATGATTAATTGATAATATGTCGTAGAAAACATACATTTTATACATTTATGTCAAACTAGCTTCTGAAAATATATTTTAATGCCTCCATCAGCTTGTCTTATTAACACTTTCACGTTCGCTTCATATTTTCTTATTTTTAGCATCGAATTTTAACGTTTCTGTAAAACGTTACATTATTTATTGGAAAGAGTCCACCTGCAGGCATCGAGTTATTAGAACTTTTTGTTATTAGAACTTTTAGTGGACTTTTCTACCTATCGTTACAGGCACTCAAACATTGTGGAATTTCGTACTGAAAGTAATTATTACCTCATACAGGGGGATGGTAGTTAAAGTTGACCTATTTAGAGCAATCTGTAGCTGTAACAAAAATGAGGATTGATTCCAAACTTTGTAGACAGACGATGCTCTGAAAGTTTCTGGAAAAAAAAATCAGAAAAAATTTCCGATATGTCAAACATTACAGTGAAAATGATTGAAATGGTGTGAAAAAAAAAAAAGTGTGGTCTATTTCAACATTTCCAAACATTGCGATATTTAAAACTGTTGTTCTTTATATTTTGAAGCATAAGGATAGAAGAAAAATTTTTAATTGTAGCACTGAAATTGAATAATAAAATAATCTGTTTCGCATATGCAGATTGATTCGAAATACGTTCTGGGTATAAAAAGGATGAGAAGGAGTGAGTAGCATTATTTCAGTTACAACAGCTGTTAATTTACCAGAAAATGCGTTAATTTTGGAACTGTTCACGGAAATCGTAGAAATGGTGTAGTGATTCTCTGGACATTTCAATGTCGAAAGAAGTTGCACCGGGGACCAATGTCTCCACTAGTTGGGAAAGATTTTTTAAAAAAAACTGGGTAGTTAAGCAATTAACGTGGAAGAGTGGCAAAGCCTACCAGTACATAAGTCGTTATACAGGTAGCAACGGTCGATCTCGAGGACTGAATGAGAAATTTTTATCTCAATGGAATGACCAACACCCAGAATTGTCGAATTTGGTTCATTTTGTTACAATGAATAATCTATGTGTATTCCACACAATTACCACTACACTTGTCTAAAGTCATCATCTGGCAGTTTCAATTACCAAATTACCCTTGAACCACGCTTCTTCGAAAAGAATGACGATGATGGCACTGGAACATGCTCTGCAACCGCCTTCAGGAATCGTGAAATGTTTGACAGTTTCTGCTTGCATCAATTACTGCAGAGGCAATGCCTTGCATCAACCGTTTTTATGCTAGAGTGATCCACTCCATTCAATGCACTCTGTGTGCACAGATTTTTGGGTCGCCATTTAGCAGATGAAGAGTGCCTAACCGTTCATTGTCCATTCCTTGACCAGTCCAATATCACTCTGTGAGATTTTTGGTTATGGAGTCATCTAAAAAGCATAATTTATCGGGACAATATTGCAACCTTGACTGACGGGAAGGACTATGTGCGACAAATCACCGACGATGGTCTGTGGTCAGCTGTTTAATACACTATTCATGTTTATAGGTTGCACACAAATTAATGATAGAGCACACATTGAGCAGTATGATTTACAGAGCTAAACAGTCTGTAACAAATAATAATAAATATATTTGTATTGGAATTTGTAACTTGTACATATTTTTATGCCTTGCGCCCTTAGCGGAACACTATTATTATTATTATTATTACTATTATTTTTCAAAATCTTTCAGTGCATCTTTTGAAATGTCTATATACAAATTTTGACTCAATGCGCATTTTAGTTAAATCTACAAAATAACATGAAAAGGCCAAATTTAATTGCAATCATCCTGTATTATTTAAAATTGCCCTTTATAATTATTATTATTATTTTTATTATTATTATTTAGAAGGTTTGCAACCGTTAAGTTTGTTCTTGTTTTATAAAACAAAAAAAATGAATTTTTAAATTTTCAAAATTCCACTTTGAAACTAAAAAGGAAATTCATTATAAAGTGCAAAACAAGCGGGGGAGGCATTCCCTCAGTGAAGGAAAAAAATTGTGAGGGCTGGAGTATAGCCGGTGGTTTCATGGTCAGCACTTCGATAAGCCAGCAGGAACAATGGCAACTTCAAGTTCCAATCTTGCTGGTTCCTTGATACTATAAGAGAGAGGTTATTCAGGATGGTACGGTTGAACCTATCGACCATGCCGTCCGACTGGGGGTGTAAAGGTGTTGTCTGGGTTTTGTCTATGCCGAGTAGTTGACACAATCCTTTGAAAACAGCAGAGGTGAAGTTCCTACCTTGGTCGGTATGAAGTTGTAGGGGCGTGCCGTATCTTGACACCCATTGCTGCACTAGGACCTCCGCAACTGTGCATGCCTCTTGATCGGGAATAGGATATGCCTCAGGCCACTTAGTGAAATAGTCCATCACGACGAGGATGTATTTATTTCCACTGGAGGTCCGTGGCAAAGGGCCCAAGATGTCAAGTGCAATCCGTTCAAATGGTGCTCCCACATTATACCGTTGCAGTCTTCTTCGACTTCTTTTCTGCGGGCCTTTACGTGCCGCACAAGCATCACAGGATTTACTCCATTTCTCCACATCCTCTCTTGCCTTGCACCAGTAGAAGCGTTCCCGAACTTTTTGCAGAGTCTTCATTACCCCAAAATGACCTCCGATGGAGCTACTATGCAGTTGTTCTAAAACTTCTGGAAGTTTTGATTTTGGTAATACAATCTGCCATCTGAAGCTTTTCCCATCATCAGATTCCCACTTTCTGTATAATACACCGTTTCTGATATAAAGAGAGTCCCAAAGTGCCCAATAACTTTTCGTAATAGGACTAAATCCGGACACAGACACACAGACCATTCGCTATAAACATGATTTTCGTATCCAGGGGATCTCAGAACAAGTAAATACAACAAAAACTCACGTACGAAAATTTGACCATAAAACAACACTTTCTCGACCCTATGGATAAGGGAAAGTAAAAATAATGAGATAAAATAATAATATTGCTTCTTTTCATTGATCGAAAATGAAACTGTTTTTAGAAAAGTACTTATTTAGAAAAGAATTGACGAAAATAATGAAAATTTTTATTTCTATTAATAGAATAAACATTTAGGAACATGGAAATTTGCTTCAAAAATCTTAAATTACATTTAATTAATACGAATTATATGCATTTTTGAAAGTCACAATTTCTCCCTGTGTTAAGTCTGTGGTATCGGTGCGCGAAATCGCCTTTGTCGGTCAAAGGGAGCTTTCCACCTTGTCGTATCTCTCAGTCAAGGGTCACTCTTTTGGGATAGGGAATTTCTATATATAGAGAGACTGGACATTGACCGAAAGTCGGCCATCTTAGTGCCAATTCAGAGCGATCCCCGTAGAACGTAATGCTTTTTTCTTCGCGATTGACGCTTTACTATACGACATAAATGAAAGGAAATTGTACAAAATTTGTGCAGAATGCAATTCAGAATATAAATCTGCAATTGTTTTCGTCTTAGAGAAAAAGAATTTGAAGAAAAACGAATTTTGTTTTAACCTTCGACATGGTTACTTTTTCAATTCCTGTCGGAAAACAGAGGAATTTTTTGTTGTATAGTTCTATATTAAGCAAAATCCGTTGATTGTGTAAGCAATTCTACCTTTGTGAAAGTAATTCTACCTTATTTTTTCTGAGGACATACATTCTATATATAAAAAGTTAAAAAAAATTTAACAATTCTTAGTTTTTGTCAAGTAATTCATGAATAAATGTAAAACTACGGCAGAAGAATAGAAGTTATTTTTTATTATTTTATAAAAATATTTACGTAATGTTAAATGTTAAAAATAATAATTTTATTAATAATAAGTTATAAAAATATTAACTAATATCTTTAGAAATAAAAAAATGTCTTTATTAATTTTATTTACATTTGCCTATTTCATTGATTTTTTTTTTAATATTATGTAAATAAAAATAATTACTTATTCAAATATTATTTATAAAATTTATTATGGCAATTACTATTTAAAAGAAATTTATATTTCATATGTTAGCAAATAATATACACCTTATTTTCTTTATTTTTATTAATTTATTTTAAGAAATCTGATGCATTTTGCGTACTAGCAAAAAATCAAAAATTATATTTTTTATATAGTTATTTTAAATATGTATTTTAAAATATATCAGAAAAATATATTGAGATCTAACATATTAAATATATTGCACAACAGAACTTAAAATATCAAATAAATAATGTAATTATCTCATATGTTAGGAAATAAATACGTAAAACAGCATGCAATAAGAGAATTCAAAGTATTTAAAGCATGATATAAAATAAAAAATTATGCATTTTTATTTTTTAAAAGTATTCCAAAATTAAAGCAATTTATTTCCCAACAAAGTAAAAATGTAATAAATAAGTTCTTTTTCAATTACACCCTCCATTCCAAAAGAAACCGAACTTTAAAAAAAAAATAGTACCACTAGTGCCATCTGTTGTAATATTTTACCGGTAGATGGCGTAGTCCCTCATTGACAACTGGTATAAATTTCATGACATTTGGATGCATGCCAACAAAAGTTATTGCGTTTCAAATGTCAGTGTGTTTTGTACATCGGTCGAAAAATGAGTTTCAAACAAAGAGCTGCAATTGATTTTTGTGTTAAACTTGGTAAAACTTTTACTGAAACGCACCAAATGCTACAAAATGCATATGGTGATGATTTTCTATCTCGTACGCAAGTTTACGAGTGGTTCGGGTGATTCAAATCGGGTAGAGAGACGCTGGATGATGACGAAAGATCAGGCCGTCCCAGAACCGGATTATCGGAAGAAAACATCGAAAAAGTGCGTGAATTCATCAAAAATAATAAAACATCGTCGGTGAAAGTTATTGAAATGGAATTAGGCATTCCTCAAACAACCGCATACCGCATTTTGACCGAAGTTTTGGGCGTTAAGAAGGTTAATTCGCGGTTTGTACCACACAAACTCACCGAAGACCAAAAAGTTGATCGAATTGAGCATTGCAAAGACATCGTTAAAAGTGCTCGGAAGGATCGAAACTTCTTGAAATCGATTGTAACCTGTGACGAGACGTGGTGTTTTGAATATGAGCCCGAAACAAAGCGGCAAAGTGCTGAATGGAGAGCGCCGGATGAAGGAACACCCAAAAGAAGTCGCTTGGTGAAGTCAAAAGTTAAGGTTATGCTGATTTGTTTTTACGATTCAAAAGGAATTATCCACAAAGAATTTGTTCAACCCGGCCAGACAGTCACTGGAGAGTTTTACTTGGGCGTCATGAAGCGTTTTCTGGCAAGAATTCGTCGTATTCGGCCAGAATATCGACAAATCGGCAGTTGGACTCTTTTGCACGATAATGCACCATCACATCGTTCGCGACTTGTAACTGAATATTTGGTCAAAAATCACATTATTCCTTTGCATCATTCGCCCTATTCACCAGATCTCGCTCCGTGCCATTTTTTATCTGTTCCCTAAACTGCATTTGGCAATGAAAGGAAAGTGGCACGCATCGATTGAAGCCATTGAGAAGGCGACGACCGACGTCCTAAAGACCATTCCAATAAAGAACATGGAAATTTGTATATCGATGCAGAAGGGGAATACATTGATTAATAAAAATGATTTGTTCCAAAATGTACATTGGTATTTTGTTTTTTTAAAAAGTTCGGTTTCTTTTGGAATGGAGGGTGTATGTTGTAAAATAATCAAAATTTCTTCTCTGGATAATGATAAGCAATGGAGCAACTGGCACTAAAATGGAGAATTTCGTTAAAAAGCTGGCGCGCCAATGTCCAGTCTCTCTCTGTCGAGGGTCCCTAGCATTACCAAAGTAAAATGTACCTATTGGGTTATACAAGCCTCGTTGCTTTCACATCGAAATTAATTCAAAATGTACACTTTTCACACAACACACATGTCAGAAACGAAGAATTAAATTGTTAGTGACGCTCTGTCGTGCGTCACACGATCTTATCAAATAACCTCTTCGATCTCCTCGTGTGTAAAATTATTATTGCAGTAAACAAATCTCTTCTAATATACCCCTCAAAGAAAGAAGTCACATTTCGACTGCTAGTTCCTGGCGACTGAACTTTCATTATAGGGATCCGTTACGTCACTGTAACGTTGTCTATTTGAGTAAATAGTAACTAAAATTTTGAGTTTTCTGTATCAGATTCTTACGTTTATTTTAATAAACATAAAACTGATTTCATTTTTATGTTTATCACAGTTTCCGAGTTCAATGTTTGGGGTCTGGCGGAAAAAAACCTGTAAAATAACAGGTCTCAATTTTAATTTGCTTTAAAAACTTAAGTCTATAGTACCATTTCATATTCAGAACTAAAATAAACACTCTTTTATAAAGACATATTATAATTATGCATATAATTATGTTTATAGTTATGTCATGTGATTATATCTTTTTATAAAAAAAAAAAAAAAAAATCATTATTCATTTATTTGTTTACACAAATACTTTTTAAAAGTGTATATATATATGTCGGTTCATATCTTTTGACGTTTTTGTCTCATTTCTTATGCATGTGCGTTTGTGTATTTGTGGGTTAAAATAGTGGGTAAAGACATACAAAAAGTTTTTCTCTATATATGTGTTTTTTGTAATAACATAAATACATTAAAACATGAAATTAATAAAAGTTATACTTTCTTTCGAAAAATTTAGTTCATTCTAAATTTTTCGAAAGAAAGTATAACTCTTTTTAAGAGGATACTGATATTTTCGATACAAATTGTTTCACTGCTTGGATAAATATATTTTTTAAAATATATAAAGGAAAAAAATAAAATAATATAAAATATTTTATACAATGCTATTTTAATTTTTTTTAAAAATCTGGTGTGAAACAACCACACGACTTCCATTACCCACTATTACACGTATTACATGTTTTTTTTGTTTTTTTTTTTAGATAATATGATCAGAAGACAAAATTGACCTAACGAAGTAGAAACCTTAAATTTTTCCTTCCTGTATGAGAAACTTAATATACGAGTAAAGACGTATAAAACAAAGTTTACTGGCAAGTTAAAAAATAACAGAAAAATGGTTATATTTTGAAACACCAATTTTCCAGGTCTAAAATTAATCTAACTAAGCAGGATGACTGTTAAATTTTCTGTAATAACCATGTAATGCATGAGAAAGGATAGCTAAAATTTATTTATGTAACAATATTCAAGAGAATCGTTAGAGCAATTTTTGAGATACAGGCTTTCACCAAAACTTGACAAACTCATTTGTTGACCGGAAAACAACAATCACATATGAAAGGATATGTAAAAAAGAGTTATAATGCCGAGTTGGTCGTTTTTAAAGGAACGCACTTGTGAGACCTGAAATAGAGCTATTTATACAGGACGCCTATCAATTTTACTGAACCAACCAACTATATCACTCGAAAGGACATCTGAGAGAGTGTTTATATAGAAATTTTGAAGAAGATCGTTAGAGTCATTTTTAAAATACGGACTTCCGGTCCCAAATCCGGTTACGGATGTTAACTTTCAATTTTCCAATTTTCACCAAAATTTGGAAAATTTATCTGTACGGAAGACCTGTGTCAATTCTGAAATTTCGTCGTTTTACCTTTATCGGTTTCGGAGATATGATAGCCAGAAGATTCCGCACATACATACACACACATATACACACGCATATTGATCAATTGCCGAAAACCACTTTTTTTTTACTCGGGGGACCTTATAACGTGTAAATCAGGTGAAACCTCGATATCGAAATTTTTGACCGAATACAATATTTCCATTACCTAGCAGGATAATGGAAGTAATGTATATTAAGAACACCTTTTTCTATGAAATATCTAAAACTTTAAAAGTATTTATGCAAATTCTACAAGAAATTTGGCTTTTAAGAAATTTCTTTTTAAGCAGATATTCTTTATTTTCTTTTTTATTCAAAGTAGAGAGCTATATTTAAAATATTTCCACATTAAAAAAAAAATTAAAATATATCAAAATTATATTAAATCAATCTCTTGTAGAATAAAATATTCTAAAATAAGAAAACTCAAAATAATTCGAATTAAAATTTAAAACAATAAAAATAAATGAAGTGCAATCATATATATAGCTCTTTTTCAAAAATTATTTCTCTATATAGCAATCCAGTTTTTAATTGTATATTACAATAAAAATTAATTCACAAATGCACAAATTAGATCACAATCTTCACTCAGACAATACAAAAAGGAATATTTATCACAAGAGCTCAATAAATGCTTACATTTTAAAAGTAACTTTAAATTCTCTAAAAGCTTTAAAATGGAAAGTTACATTTTAGAACAATTCAGATGTCTCTAGGGAAATCCCAGAAAGGCGGCTTAAAGAAAGTAGTCATATAATGACCAGAATTGTGAGAGTTGTACAATGGAGAATACAGTTATAGCTTTCACAGATATTAGTCCGTGAAATAGGCATTACCACTGAACATAAAAAAGTATTTTTTGAGTAAATCTTTTTGTCTTGGTAAACTAAATTACTTTAAAAATTCCTATCGAAAAAAAATTCCTTTATTTTATTTTATTTTATTTTATTTTAGTTCATTTTTTATTTTTACTTATTTATTTATTTATTTTTTATTTTTATTATTATTTTTTTTTGGGGGGGGAGGAGGGTGAAATTAAAATTTGAAAAAATTTAACCTATTTCAAAGAAATAAAATCTATATAAAAAAATCTTTAATACAGGATGATTATAAATAAAGTTACGATTTTCAAACGCTATAATTTTAAAACTACTCATCAGAGCGATTTGATATTTTACCAGGTCAATCGTGAGGCAATGAAATTTTGTTTGATGAAGGAAAAAAGGAACTTCCAACATGTTCCTATAGATGGCGCTGTCAGGGTAATGTCAAGGGAAACGTGTAAATGGACTTGTTAAACACAGGAATGTTGTTAGCAACACAATGGGATAGCAGGAAACAATAGACTTCAAGGGTTCACTACAATTTTTTTTTTTAGTAAAAAGCCAAGAATACTTGTTTACAGCGGAAACAGTCATAGTGAAAAGAGAAAAAGAGGAGCTTCATGAAACAAATACTTTACAGATAATTAATGGCACATTTTGGATTTTTTTTTTTTTTTTTTTTTGCCAAACAAAATTTCAATGTCTCACGATTGCTCTGGTAAAATATAAAATCGCTCTGACGGGTAGTTTTAAAATTATAGCGTTTTGAACTCGTAACTTTAATTGCAATCACCCTGTATATACGAGATTTTTAATATTTATTTCCTGAGCTACAAATTAATTAAGGAAAGAAAACCAGTAAGTAATATGCAATCAATTGAGAGTAGGTACTTTTAAGTTATAAAATATAAGCTTTCTTATTCGGAGAAGAAAAGTGTTTTTTAATAAATGATCAATACTCTGAATTTTACAGAAATTCCTTACGCATACGGATACTGGAGTTTTTCTCTCATAGAAGCTAGCAATAAAATTCAACGATCAACTTTTCAAATTTTACTGAATTTTTTAAGAATGTATGGAATCACAAGTAATTTTATTTAAAAACTATATATTATGTTAAATTATGCCGCCTTAATCATAACATAACAAAGTAGAGGCAAACTTGCAACACTTTTCATAACTTGTTATGAATTGCTGTATCACAATCACTGTGGCATAAAATGGCATTAAACTTAAAGTGTAAAAAACATCCTATGAAAAAGTATACTGCTTTAATTTTCTCTTAAATCACTCACATTATTCAGCAGGAGATCATTGCAATTAAGTTTCTTGCTTTATGCATAACAGCTGTTTTACCAAATCTGTCATGCAAATTAAACTGAATGCTTGCCATAATAAGAGAAACGCGATTCAATTAATGAAATATCTTATAAAAATATAAAGGTCACTTTACAAATGACCATATTGTATCAATTTTATCATTACTACTGCTACTACTATTATTATTATAGACTGTTGTACATTTGTTACAAAATATCTTGTCATTTAATAAAAGAATCACTTTTCTCGTTTTTGATCATTACTTATAACTAAACTCAAGCCAACTTCTGTTTCCATTTACGTCATACAATTGCGTAAAATCTTACTTTACATAACTAAAATAAGATTTCAACAAACTCAAATTCTAAGTACAACGTTAAAATGTTGCATACTATTGCATTTATTGTAAAAATAAAAATCTACAAAAGAAAGTATCGAATAAACAAAAATTCTAAGATCTCAACAGTCTGTAAAAGAAAATTTCCTTTTAATATATATATATATAAAGCAAGTGGAAACAAATTTACAATTCTAACTAAAATACAATTTCTATTTTTGCTTCCAATTTCGTAAACAGAAATGTTCTTCTGAATAAATTATTAGATTCTTCTTTTTTCAGTTAGAATTTTTATTATTCATATAAAAACCGAATTTAGATGTGTTTTGAATATCTTTTTCTTTCATTAGTGCAGTACATTTTAGCATTCAGTAAAAAAACTTAAAATTATTATAATCTCACTCCAAAATCAAATATAATTTCCCTTACACATTTTCCTTATATTTTTTAAACTACTTTAAAGTATGCGAATACACAAAAACACATACAGTAGCTTTACTTTTAGAACTGTTATTAAATTTTATTTCTTCTGTTCTGTTTCTATCTGTATGATTATATTTATAATGCTAACAAATACGTATATATATATGTATGTGTGTCTGTGTAAATTTTGCTTTATATTTCTACCTTTAAATCTCGATAAATTCATCTCACACTTTCTATAGAATTTTCTTATAAACTTTTATTTATTTATTTATTTTTTTTTGAGAAATAGCAAATAATATATTTTCTAGTATATTTTTCTTGATGAAGAAGTATTTTCTTTTCTTACTGAATTTATGATACTTTTTATAAACCTATATAAAATTTGTAAATTATTTTTTCTTGTTAAATATCGACATTCTTCTTTGCGTAATGCGAAAACATGTAAAATATAGAAAATAATAACAAACAATGTCAACGAAAAAAAAAAGTGATTTAAATAATTTGTGTGATAAAGGTAATACTTTAAAAATAAATTAGCAAATATATGCAAACTATGCAAAATAATAATCCATTCATCATCTTCGTTAAATAAAAATAATTTTTTCATACAACAATACGCCAAACCTCAGCATACTCTACGATTTATAAAATCAATAAATATCGAAAAAAAATATATAAATGTGATGTTACGGGTAATAGATTTGTTTAATAAACATGTAGAATACCGAGTTCGTAATTGGAAGATTGTGCGTCCAAGACCGTCGTGTGTATTATCGATTTCTGATTCACGTAAATTCCACCGTGACTGTAATGTCCTGCACGTTCCCATCCAAATTATATCCCAAGGGTCAGAAAAGCGGGGGAGCTATCCTCACCTTGGAGAAACAAAATTGTGATGGCATGCCTCTGCACCACCCTTAGGAGTGTGTCCCAAATTGTAGCTAATCGCCCATCGCGTAGCACAAGGGAGACGCAAATGCCCACTCACTCACACATTCATTCACTTTAGTAAATGAATTCACACAAAATATAAAAATTGCTAGAAGAGATGCATGTAATATATATCATCGTATAAATGTCATTTTAGCTTAAAATAACTTAATAAAAAAAGATTTAAAGAATTTATAATTTAATATATAAAATAAACATGAACGAAAAACCATTCAGTAAGCATTGATTATGAACACTTTCCTACTGTACCTACTCGTTATATCATAAAACTTTCAATGTTCTTCGATTACGTTATCCCTTAACAGATAAACAGAAAGGTGAAAAGACAGGTAGATAAAGTGATTAAATTCATAATCACTCTTAAACATTTTCGGAATGCGTTAAAAATGCTTAGAACAAACGGAAATGCAGTTCTTAATGTATCTGAATATTTCAGTGTAGCCCTATAAATCTCAGTGCCAAACATATCATATTCTACACAAAATATTATTTTTGCGTATTGACAATAAATGCTAATTTCTTTATGACTTTTGCAATAGAAATTTATTTAAGTGTGATTTATAAAAATGTTTCTCCTAAAATACAATGAATTAGCATTTTCGGAGTATCCCTGTACGCAACCCAGTTGTACAGGACCTATTAATGCCATTTTAAATAGACAACACAGCGAACTTCAATATCATATATCCTTTGTAAAAAATTCTGAAAATATTTACAAACGCTGGAGACAAGCAGACGGACAGAGAGACCGACGGACATTCAAATACACTCATACTCTCATTCAAATCATATTTACACTTAAAAAATATTAGAAAGTGTTAAAAGCACAATGTAATACTAAAAGAATTCCAATAATAATCATTAATGTAACTGAATATTTTTGTATGGCCCTATAAATCTAATTTGCTAAACATACTACATTCTATAGAAAGCATTCTTTTGTACATGTGAATGCAATATTTCAATTTCATTAAGATTTGTGTAAAATAAAGTTTTTAAAATATGGCTTTTACAAATACTTGTCATAGAGATTTTATATGAGACTTTCATGAGATTTTATATGAGAAAACTTTTATATGGCCATCCTGAAGGAATATGGTAATAATATTTGGGTGCATATCAGTTTGTAGGTGGTCTATCTTTACAGCTATCTCCTCCGTTTAAGGAAAGACTATATCTCAGATTTTATGATAAATGCAGCAAAGTTGATATGTTACTACGATAATTTAAGCTAGTTGAATTTGGGTGTATATTGGCGGATATGGGATGCTGCAATTACTCATTTTCTGTGATTATCTAGGCACACATATCTCAGCATTTATTAGTTAAAATTGATTAAAAGCTTTATTGTGAAATTCCATGTTATTTAAATTTTTATGCCTTTTTATCAGGTGGTAGCATTGTTACATACGGTGTTATAAAGAAAAAAAAATCTGGAGTGACTCCACTCGACTTTCCGAACATTGAGTAATTAACAGTTTTGTAGATAAAGTATAGAAAGAGGTGTTGTTAAACAAACAAAACAGATAAAACCATAATAAAGTGTTTGAGTATTTTTCTCCATATATTACACGATGTTTTATTTAACGCTACTGAACTTTGAGCCCATAGATCATAATGATAAAGAATTTTCGTTGTGTCCCTGTAAAAACCTATAAATGCTAGATTCACCAAAATGCTTATAGTTAGAGCAACAGTGATTTATAATATTCATATAAATTTTCAGCTCAATTGAATAAGGCGTTTAGATGCTATCGCACTTTTAACTAGTATGTTGTGGCCAACACAAGACTTTCTTCTATATTTTCCTATACAAATTCTCTTAGTAAAAATAATTTATTAAAATTATTATTTAAAAAATTATCTTCCATGATAATGCAGATGATTTCCATATTAGAGATGTAGTATAACACTAAATATCCAAAAATGTCAATTTTATTGTCAATATTACATTTAAAAAAAAATTATATATATATATATATATATATATATATATATATATTGTTAAAAATGAAAAAAAATCGATAACTTCATTTTAAATTATCGCAGATTTATGGTTCAACCATTCGTTTTGAAGGTACTGGCGAGCTCTTTTGAAAGATACCCATCATGAAAATTTACCCCCCTCGAGGGGGGAAGAAGGCGAGGCTCCTACACATACAAAAAATTTTTCCCAGTTGACTATCTCTATTATAAATAATTCTGGTAAATTTCATAACGATTATTAAAAAATAATTCTCTTTATGCACATTTATACAAAATTTTGTACTATACCACTATGTTAAAAATTTAAAAAAAAGCGGAATGGCAACGCAACCTGTAAGACAATTTTTACCAAAAGTTGATAGGCACTAATTTATGTCAAAATGCAACTACATACCAATTTGTATGAAATTCTGTGAAGTAGTTCCTGAGATACAGTTACCACAAAAGTTTGTCACACACACACAGAGACTGACAGACAAACAGACAGACATTTTCTAAAAATAGTCAAATCGTGTTCTACAGCTCTCAAAACGTGTAAATCCATCAAAAACCCGAGGTCGAAAATTTTTACGAATCCAATACTTTCTCCTTTTGAATATAGAAGAAAGTAAAAATTTGGTCCCACAGGCCATAATGATAAAGAATTTTTCTTTGTGTCCCTGTAAAAAACCTGTAAGTGCTAAATTCACCAAAATCTATACAGTTCGTGAAACTGTGACCTATAATATGTGTACAATTTTTTTGTTCAGAATAAATAAGCGTTTAGACGCTATCGCACTTTTAAAAATTTGGCCCCATAGGCCATAATGATAAAGAATTTTTCTTTGTGCCCCTGTA
Organism: Salticus scenicus; assembly: GCA_963930645.1. NCBI lineage: Eukaryota > Metazoa > Arthropoda > Arachnida > Araneae > Salticidae > Salticus > Salticus scenicus. The sequence continues at coordinate 81,466,855 of OZ005649.1, forward strand.
AAAAAACTGCAAGTGCCAGATTCTTCAACCTCTATACAGATTGGGTAACTGTGACCTATAATATTTGTAGAAATGTTTTGCTCAATTGAATAAGGCGTTTAGATGCTATCGCACTTTTAAGATTTTGGTCCCATAGACCATAATGATAAAGAATTTTTCTTTGTGTCCCTGTAAAAAAAAACTATAAGTGCCAGATTCACCAAAATCTATAGGGTTCGTACTATGGTGACTTACAATATACGCACCAACTTTCAGCTTATTCGAACAAAGCGTTTAGACGCTAGCGTGTTCACTCACAGACATACACACACACATACATACACACATACATACACACACACAAACATACACACATACATACATCATCGTAAAAATAGTGAAAACGGACTCAGGGGACCTCGAAATGTATAGAAACATCAAAATATCGAATTCGGATTTTTGACATGATTACAATACTTTCCTCACTATAGTGTTCGGAAAGTAAAAATGTAAAGGGAATAATATACTAGATATACCATTGAATAATAATTCTACTCCACAAAGTAAAAAGTAATCAAAAGATAATTTTAAAAATGAAAAACAAGTCATCTAGAGATGTTATTAAAAATATTTTGCATTATTATTTACAAAAAATAATTTTAAGATTTTAAGAAGAAAATAAAGAATTAAGCTCTGATCAAAACAGAAAATAGAAAATTTCTGTGCTTCTCAGGTAAAAGTTTAGAGAATAATTTAAAATAAAGTATTCCTTTTTTGTACGCTTATCGATTTACGTTCAAATGTATTTTTCACAAATGGAATCCAATACCTTTTGTTTAGTTTTAAAAACTCCACCTCTTTTGTATTGCGAAGATTTTTTAATATTTCTTTTATCGTTACTGAAAAAATAATTATAAGATAAACATTTTTTTATAAACCATGTTTTTAAATTTTCTATTGAATCATAGCTGTAGAACTACATTAGCACTTTATCAGTGCGTAAAAATTTTTAAAGTGATAATGACGTCAAGTTTTGTGAAGCATATAATTTTTACAATTTTTTAACGTTCACGTTTAATTAAATGTGTTTATTTTTATGTCGAATGAAAATAAACTCATAAATTTCATTTGACAACTTAAAGCATAGCTAATATTTTAATGGCTATTTTTATAGCTATTAGGAGGTTATTATTTTCATATTTTTATTAATTAAAAGAAAACTAATCAAAAATTTGAAAATCGGACTTCGAACTATTGTTCTGTCACCGGTTTCTGAGTTTTTCTGAAAATTTCAAATGTCTAACTAGTACGGAAGTTAGTTAAAAATGGATTGCAAGATTTGTACCGGACAAACAAACAAACAAGAATCGAAGTTAATAAAAACATGGTAAAACATGGTAAAAAAAAAAAAAAAGTGACATTTTTAATATATTGTTTTTATTCTTTTTAATAACATGTTTTCTATATACAGTTTTGGCTACATATCATTCTTTATTTTAGGAATGCCTTCTACACATGAACTGGCCCAAAATTATTGCAAGATTAAAAATTCTAGTATGGTATTAATGCTCTCCCTTGCCTTAGTAACACTCCAGAACTTGTTAACAATTTATGTAATATAAATAGTAGGAAAATATTCCGGAATTATCCCAAAATCAAATGAAAATTTCAGGAAACAATAATTAAATTTTTGGCATCTAGAAATACCGAATGAAGTGCTGTAGAACCTTGTATATTTATTGCCTAAAAGAGTGACTGTTGTCATGCCATCAAAGCGAGAGTGGTTAAACGCCAATATATTAAACGCTTTTAGTTTAAATTGCATCCATTTATTATATTTTCTAAGCAGAAGAACTCAGGTAAACTTTAAATTATTTGTTTATTTTACTTTATTCAGGGATCAAAATAAATAATTATAACTACTTTAAATATAAAAAACTTTTTTAACTTGCCTCGTTGTTGGCCGTAAGCTTTTCAACTTTTTAAGTTCTTTTAGCTCCTAGTTCCTCTTTCGGTTCTTTTAGGAACTAAAAGAACTTAAAAAGAACCAAGAAATTACTTGTACACTCACAGACAAAACCAACAAAATTGCAATACTTGACCGAAGCGATTATATTGAAAAAATGGAGCAGACCATCCAGGAAATTGGAGTTAAGGAAATTAAAAAAGATCCAAACAATCGTATAACTGAAAAAACCCGGAAATTAATAAAAGAAGGTAAATGGCCCGACAATAAACCCCTAAACTTCTCAACCACGCACCCAATACACCCCGCATTTTCGGAAAATATAAAGACCATAAACCCCCCCCCCAAAACTCCGACCTATTGTTAATAAAAGCGAAGCACCTACATATTGTCTAGAGAAATATATGGCCAAGATATATCGAGAAATCATTCCCCCCTCAGAACACAGCCTAGAATCCACTGAAGATTTTGTTAAAAAGTTAAGGGAAATTCATAATGAAGACCATTACCATTTCGTTAGTTTTGACGTCATCAACTTATATCCATCTATAAATATCGCCGAGGTTAACCAAATTGTTAACGACACTATCATAAATAAATTTCAGGACCCCAAAATTGCTCAAACTCTCAGCGCAACCACCAATCTTTTACTTAACGAAAACTATTTTAAATTTAATAATAAAATATACCAACAAATAAAAGGAATGCCAATGGGATCGCCCATCTCAAGATTCATTGCAGATTTCAAGTTAAGAACTATTGAAACAGAAATAATAGAACGTCATAAAGATAAAAATTTTTATTGGTATAGGTACGTCGATGACGTTTTTGCCGTTATCGACAAAAATTGTAATATCCAACAGATACTAAACTCCATCAATAGCATTGACTCAAATATACAATTCACATACGAAGAAAAGAAAGACCACCAAATTAATTTCCTCGATGTCCAAATTACCCGCACAAAAAACAAAATTCAAACCACTGTTTACCGAAAACCTACAAATAGTAATGAAATTGTACATTATAAAAGTAAAACACCTTTCCGATATAAAATCAACGCTATCCGATCATACATTAACCGGGCCATCTTAATTTGTGAAGAAACTGAAGACCTAAATCATGAAATAAATATTATCAAAGATTTCACTAAAAAAGCGGGGTACCCCCATAAAATAATCAACAAACTAGTTAAAAACAGATTAAAAAACCTAAATAGCATTCCTAATTTTCAAAAACCCCCCTCTAAATTTACATCTTCAATTCCATATGACCGAGGAGCCGCTAATAAAATTAAAAGTTCAGCTAATAAGTACGGTATCAATATCCCGATTAAACCAAATAGAAATATATATCAATTAATACGCAACGATAAAGATCCAATTTCACCACTAGAAACAGCCGGAATATACAAAATACCTTATATTAATCAAAATAAAAACACAGGTTCATATATCGGAGTTACAAAAAGGAAAATTAAAAACCGCATTAACGAACACAAACATGATATTAAAACTGACAAAATAAATACCGCACTAGCTAAAACATATGACAGCGAAAATATAGAGATTAAATTTAACGAAACTAAAAAATTAGCCGATTATAACAATTACTATTATGCGATGTTCCGTGAATCTTTGGAAATTACAACCAACCATAATGTGTGCAATGACAGCGACGCAATGGCCCCAAATGAAGCGTGGAGACATCTCATAAAGAGAACCGCCCACAGACAACAACACCGTCCGAATTTCACGACAGATGAAGCCGCTGAGGAGGCCTGGACGTCCAGGTGAAAAGCTTACGGCCAACAACGAGGCAAGTTAAAAAGGTTTTTCTAATTTAAAGTAGTTATAATTATTTATTTTGATCCCTGAATAAAGTAAAATAAACAAATAATTTAAAGTTTACCTGAGTTCTTCTGCTTAGAAAATATAATAAATGGATGCAATTTAAACTAAAAGCGTTTAATATATTGGCGTTTAACCACTCTCGCTTTGATGGCATGACAACAGTCACTCTTTTATTAGGCAATAAATAAACAAGGTTCTACAGCACTTCATTCGGTATTTCTAGATGCCAAAAATTTAATTATTGTTTCCTGAAATTTTCATTTGATTTTATGATAATTCCGGAATATTTTCCTACTATTTATATTACATAAATTGTTAACAAGTTCTGGAGTGTTACTAAGGCAAGGGAGAGCATTAATACCATACTAGAATTTTTAATCTTGCAATAATTTTGGGCCAGTTCATGTGTAGAAGGCATTCCTAAAATAAAGAATGATATGTAGCCAAAACTGTATATTGAAAACATGTTATTAAAAAGAATAAAAACAATATATTAAAAATGTCACTTTTTTTTTTTTTACCATGTTTTACCATGTTTTTATTAACTTCGATTCTTGTTTGTTTGTTTGTCCGGTACAAATCTTGCAATCCATTTTTAACTAACTTCCGTACTAGTTAGACATTTGAAATTTTCAGAATAACTCAGAAACCGGTGACAGCACAATAGTTCGAAGTCCGATTTTCAAATTTTTGATTAGTTTTCTTTTAATTAATAAAAATATGAAAATAAAAACCTCCTAATATCTATAAAAATAGCCATTAAAATATTAGCTATGCTTTAAGTTGTCAAATGAAATTTATGAGTTTATTTTCATTCGACATAAAAATAAACACATTTAATTAAACGTTAACGTTAAAAAATTGTAAAAATTATGTCTCACAAAACTTGACGTCATTATCACTTTAAAAATTTTTACGCACTGATAAAGTGCTAATGTATTTCTACAGCTATGATTCAATAGAAAATTTAAAAACATGGTTTATAAAAAAATGTTTATCTTATAATTATTTTTTCATTAACGATTAAGAAATATTAAAAAATCTTCGCATAATACAAAAGAGGTGGAGTTTTTAAAACTAAATAAAAGGTATTGGAATCCATTTGTGAAAAATACATTTGAACGTAAATCGATAAGCGTACAAAAAAGGAATACTTTATTTTAAATTATTCTGTAAACTTTTGCCTGAGAAGCACAGAAATTTTCTATTTTCTGTTTTGATCAGAGCTTAATTCTTTATTTTCTTCTTAAAATCTTAAAATTATTTTTTGTAAATAATAATGCAAAATATTTTTAATAACATCTCTAGATGACTTGTTTTTCATTTTTAAAATTATCTTTTGATTTCTTTTTACTTTGTGGAGTAGAATTATTATTCAATGGTATATCTAGTATATTATTCCCTTTACATTTTTACTTTCCGAACACTATAGTGAGGAAAGTATTGTAATCATGTCAAAAATCCGAATTCGATATTTTGATGTTTCTATACATTTCGAGGTCCCCTGAGTCCGTTTTCACTATTTTTACGATGATGTATGTATGTGTGTATGTTTGTGTGTGTGTATGTATGTGTGTATGTATGTGTGTGTGTATGTCTGGGAGTGAACACGCTAGCGTCTAAACGCTTTGTTCGAATAAGCTGAAAGTTGGTGCGTATATTGTAAGTCACCGTAGTACGAACCCTATAGATTTTGGTGAATCTAGCACTTATAGTTTTTTTTACAGGGACACAAAGAAAAATTCTTTATCATTATGGTCTATGGGACCAAAATCTTAAAAGTGCGATAGCATCTAAACGCCTTATTCAATTGAGCAAAACATTTATACAAATATTATAGGTCACAGTTACCCAATCTGTATAGAGGTTGAAGAATCTGGCACTTGCAGTTTTTTTACAGGGGCACAAAGAAAAATTCTTTATCATTATGGCCTATGAGGCCAAATTTTTAAAAGTGCGATAGCGTCTAAACGCTTATTTAATCTGAACAAAAAAATTGTACACATATTATAGGTCACAGTTTCACGAACTGTATAGATTTTGGTGAATTTAGCACTTACAGGTTTTTTACAGGGACACAAAGAAAAATTCTTTATCATTATGGCCTGTGGGACCAAATTTTTACTTTCTTCTATATTCAAAAGGAGAAAGTATTGGATTCGTAAAAATTTTCGACCTCGGGTTTTTGATGGATTTACACGCTTTGAGAGCTGTAGAACACGATTTGACTATTTTTAGAAAATGTCTGTCTGTTTGTCTGTCAGTCTCTGTGTGTGTGTGACAAACTTTTGTGGTAACTGTATCTCAGGAACTACTTCACAGAATTTCATACAAATTGGTATGTAGTTGCATTTTGAGATAAATTAGTGCCTATCAACTTTTGGTAAAAATTGTCTTACAGGCTGCGTTGATATTCCGCTTTTTTTAAATTTTTAACATAGTGGTATAGTACAAAATTTTGTATAAATGTGCATAAAGAGAATTATTTTTTAATAATCGTTATGAAATTTACCAGAATTATTTATAATAGAGATAGTCAACTGGGAAAAATTTTTTGTATGTATAGGAGCCTCGCCTTCTTCCCCCCTCGAGGGGGGTAAATTTTCATGATGGGTATCTTTCAAAAGAGCTCGCCAGTACCTTTAAAACGAATGGTTGAACCATAAATCTGCGATAATTTAAAATGAAGTTATCGATTTTTTTTCATTTTTAACAAAATATATATATATATATATAATTTTTTTTTAATGTAATATTGACAATAAAATTGACATTTTTGGATATTTAGTGTTATACTACTTCTCTAATATGGAAATCATCTGCATTATCATGAAGATAATTTTTTAAATAATAATTTTAATAAATTATTTTTACTGAGAGAATTTGTATAGGAAAATATAGAAGAAAGTCTTGTGTTGGCCACAACATACTAGTTAAAAGTGCGATAGCATCTAAACGCCTTATTCAATTGAGCTGAAAATTTATATGAATATTTTAAATCACTGTTGCTCTAACTATAAGCATTTTGGTGAATCTAGCATTTATAGGTTTTTACAGGGATACAACGAAAATTCTTTATCATTATGATCTATGGGCTCAAAGTTCAGTAGCGTTAAATAAAACATCGTGTAATATATGGAGAAAAATACTCAATCACTTTATTATGGTTTTATCTCTTTTGTTTGTTTAACAACACCTCTTTCTATACTTTATCTACAAAACTGTTAATTACTCAATGTTCGGAAAGTCGAGTGGAGTCACTCCAGATTTTTTTTTCTTTATAACACCGTATGTAACAATGCTACCACCTGATAAAAAGGCATAAAAATTTAAATAACATGGAATTTCACAATAAAGCTTTTAATCAATTTTAACTAATAAATGCTGAGATATGTGTGCCTAGATAATCACAGAAAATGAGTAATTGCAGTATCCCATATCCGCCAATATACACCCAAATTCAACTAGCTTAAATTATCGCAGTAACATATCAACTTTGCTGCATTTATCATAAAATCTGAGATATAGTCTTTCCGTAAACGGAGGAGATAGCTGTAAAGATAGACCACCTACAAACTAATATGCACCCAAATATTATTACCATATTCTTTCAGGATGGCCATATAAAAGTTTTCTCATATAAAATCTCATGAAAAGTTTTTTCAATAATTGCAATATTTTGGGCCAGTTCAATAAAATCTCATATAAAAGTTTTTGTAAACATTTTACGCAATAGAAATTGAAATATACCCTGTTTGTAAACGAGGATATTTCCATAAGTATAAAAAAGGTAGAAGCGCCACCTGTCGGCTAATATGCCTCCGAATTCAACAAACATTTTCCATAAAAGTTCACTCTTGCATATCAAATTTTTTGAGTTATCTCCGATTCTAGAGTCTGTAAGGTAGGAGGCGGTTTCGCAAAGTACGAGTCGCGAAACTATTTTCAGTGTTTTACTTTCCTACTAAAGTATTCTGATAAGGAGTTAGGATTTAAAAAGAACTTGCGTATTTTACGAGATTCGCCAAAGGAGTTTTAGTACAAGCGCGGTTAAAGGGAAAGATGCAAATTAGCTAAACGCATGAAAAGAATGAAGGTATCGTGTTCGGGGAGATGGAGGTGATTTAGGTGTGAAGTAGGTAGTGGAGTGGCTTTTGCCTGTAAGCATAAGTCTTGCTACGAATGCGGCTAGAATATCTAGCTGTTCGAGAGATCATCGAGCTAGTAGTCAAGTTTTTCTCAAGAGTGGTAATATAGTACCGTTTATTGATTTATGTTACGATAGTTATGTTACATTTTTGCTAGCTAGTAAAAGTATTTGCAGGCTGTTCGCACATTTTTTAGACGATTTTATTTCGCAGTAAGAAAAAATCGTTTGCATGGAGAATTTTATTTTCACAACAGTTATATTTTTGGAAGTTTTATTTATCTTCTGATATTTATAATTTTTGTTTAGATAAAAAAAAATGCGCTTTTAAAATGGCAGTGAATAGAAGGATAGGTTTACACTCTTTTCAAAGATAGTTTTTAGTGAAATCTTTATGAAAAGCATTTATGAGGAGAAAAATGAAAAAATGTTGCAACAACAGAGGAATCTTGGGTCTATTTAAGTGGTTGCAATAAAAAAAGATCAATTTATTATCACAAAAGTGGAGAAAAAAAAATTTGCTACTTGGCTCAAAGCATCAAAAGAGAGTTTTTCTAAAGGATTTATGATTGCCACTGGTTTTTTCATACAAGCGCAAGATAAAAGCAAAAAAAATGTGACAAAAATGTCAAAATCAACTCTAAATACTCTCAAGAACATATTTTAATTCCAATTTTAAAAAAAGAAAATCCAGATCTTTATCCACAATGCTATCAATCCGTTGAACTGCATCAAGACAAAACAAGCAGCCACACATCGCAATCCGCAATTGCTTTTCTAGAAAAAAAATGGAACAAAAAACGGGGATTAAAACCATACCCTTCACTGACATTCCTGCTAAATCTTCTGATGTATCACTGTTGGATTTTCATGTTTTTCGACTCTTAAAACCAACATTATCCAAACACCGATCTACAACGCTTTGTGGACTCTGGAAAGCCGTTCAAGAGGAGTAGAAAAATATACCTCTTCCGATATTATAAAAAGCATTATTATCATAGAAATTATGATGTAGAATGTTAGTTAAGAACAAGGGCTATCAAACTGAACAAATAAAACACGAAATATGAGGGAAATTGCTTCAGTACACTCCATCAAAATCGTCTAAAAAATGTGCGAACAGCCTCTGTAGTATCTATAATTTTACGAGGAAGTTTGAGCAAATAAATGTATTCCAAAAAGGTCGTTTAATGGTGTAGTCCCATGCTCCCTTAAATTGAAATTTAATTAAATATAATATTCAGTTTTACATTTGTCTCTGTAAATTACTTTCTCTCACTACTTTATTAAGTATGACGTTGGCAGACAAGTCGACGTCTTTACAAGTCTATAAAATCTAAGATACTACCTTTCTGTAAAGGGGAAAAATTGCACCTTTGCAGAGCCTCCTATTAGTCAATCTAAGCAAATAGAAAGTTTTTAATAATTTCCTTCATTGTTTTTTGAAATAGTGGTCGCAAAAGTTCAGAAATACACAGACATTTTTTAATACTGATCAAAGTGTTTTCAGGACATCTCAAAACGTGTAAATCCACGAAAAAACTATCAAAATTTTAACGAATCCACTATTTTCTTCTTATATCTATGTAAGTAATGAAAAGAAGTTTTATACTTTCATCTTAAAACCTACAGACTTTTGTTAATGATTAAATAGGGAATAAATGACTTTTCTCTCTGTAAAAAGTAAATCTCTCTATAAATAAATGGTTAGGAGATTTTTCCTGTAAGTTCGTGGCTGGACAGAAGTTGATTGGCTAAGAGAGATTTTCTTCTGTTTGTCTGTGTGTTGTTGCCATCAGCTTTTCATACTTTTTAATTTATTTAAAAAAATTGTCACCAGCTTTTCATACTTTAGTTAATTTTAAAAAATCTAATCGTTCGATCATAAGTTAATTAAACCGACGGATTCAGAAAAAAAGTCCCTTTCATTTGGTACCTTATTAGTAAAGAAATTTTGATTAGATTTTTTTTTAATTAATTAAAATGTGAAAATAATAACCTGGTAAAAGCTTTAAATGTGGACATTTAAAATTTCAATTGTTGCTAATAAGAAGAAATAAAAATTACTTTTTTTTTTCTTAACCATAAAATGAAATATGCCTTCACACGAAAATTAAAAAAATTATAGAATATTTTACTCATGCACATGAAAATATGAAAATTGAAAATGGAGTAAAAATACAATTCAGGTAAAGTTGCACGAGAGTTCCAAAAATTAATCTATATATATAAAAGAACACTTCCTGAGTGAGTGAGTGAGTGAGGGGGTGATCTATCAACGCCCAGACCAAACCCCTGGACCTAGAAGCATGAAATTTTGTGACAATGTTCTTTCTATGACGTAGGCATCCACTAAGAAGCGATTTTACAAAATTCGCCCCCCTAGGGGGGGAGGGGGGGCAAAACGTGATTTCACAAAATCCTTCATATCTCAAACAAAAAAACAGATATCCGTAAAATTTTTGCTTTAAAATATAGCTAATACAAATGTCAAAAAATCAATTTCTGGAATTTTCAAAATTCGGTCCCCAAGGGGGACGGGGGGGCAAAACGTGATTTCACATGCGTAAAACGTGATTTTGCATAATCCTACATAATCTCAAACAAAAAAACAGATATCCGTAAAATTTTTGCTTTAAAATATAGCTAACACAAATGTCTAAAAACCAATTTCTGGAATTTTCAAATTTCGGTCCCCAAGGGGGACGGGGGGGCAAAACTTGATTTCACATGCGTAAAACGTGATTTTGCATAATCCTATAGATCTCAAACAAAAAAATAGATACACGTGAAATTTTTGCTCGAAAATATAGCTAATAAAAATATCTAAAAACCAATTTCTGGAATTTTAGAAATTCAGCCCCCAGGTGGGGCAACAAGGGGGGGGGGGCTATGGGGCAAAAACAAATGGAAATACAGTTAGACCGTTCAAAATTGGTACAGACAGGTTTTAAAGGCCTGCAAGTCGAATGGGGATATTTTAAAAAGTGTTAAGTTATTAGGAGGAGCGTGAAGGGGGGAGGGGGAGGGGGGCAAAAAAATAAAATAGTGTTATCGTTCAAAATTGTTATATAGAGGTTATCGATATTTACAAATCGATTGCGGATATTTTCAAATTTTTAAAATTATTAGGAGGGGCGGGAAGGATGGTGGGTCGGTAAGGGGGGGGGGGCTATGGGCAAAAACAAATAGAAATACAGTTAGGCCGTTCAAAATTGGTACAGATAGGTTTTAAAGGCCTGCAAGTCGAATAGGGATATTTTCGAAAGTGTTAAGTTATTAGGAGTGGCGTGAAGGGGGAGGGAGAGGGGGGGGAAACAAAAATAGAGTTAGATCGTTCAAAATTGGTATATAGAGGTTTTCGATACTTATAAATCGATTGAGGATATTTTCGAATATGTAAAATTATTAGGAGGGGCGGGAAGAGGGGGGGCTACGGGGCAAAAACTAATAGAAATACAGTTAGGCCGTTCAAAATTGGTACAGATAGGTTTTAGAGGCCTGCAAGTCGAATGGGGATATTTTCGAAAGTGTAAAGTTTTTAGGAGGGCCGGGAAGGGAGGGGGCGGAGGGGCAAAAAAAATAAAATAGAGTTAAATCATTCAAAATCAGTACATAGAGGTTTTCGATACCTACAAATCGATTGCGGATAGTTTCGAAATTTTAAAATTATTGGGAGGGGCGGGAAGGGGGGAGCGTGGGGCAAAAAAATAAAAATAGAGATAGATCGTTCAAAACTGGTTCTTAGAGGTTTTTGATACTTACAAATCGATTGCGGATATTTTCGAATTTGTAAAATTATTGGGATAGACGGGAGGGGGGGGCGAAGGGGAAAAATAATAGAAATAAGAGTTAGAGCATTTTGGGAATTTTTTCCGAAGGCAGTGAGAACCCGGTGCGACATATTTCCTAATCAGATTTTGTTTCTCTTTTTTTTCACGTGATAAAAATTAATGCAATTTTGAGAATTCATTATAGTGATTCATTTAAAAATAGGGACCAGCGAAGCGGGCGTTGCCTGCTAGTGGAAATATAAATGAACGTTAAATAAATAAAATAGTCGTCTGCTCAATCACGTGATATTGAAAAACAAAGAATCGAATTCTGTAAATATGGAAAGGAAAACTAAAAGAAAAGAAAGAAAGAAAAAAAAAAAAAAAAGCATAAACCAACGGGAAACCAAAGCGGGCTTTAAAGCAATTTCATGATTTCTTTACATTTTATTTTTGTTTGTAAAATGATATAGAAAAGAGTTTCCTGTAAATATAGTGGCCAGCGAAGCGAGAAAACCGTTCGTTGATTCACTACCTTAATTGATTTCATGAATTAAAAAATGGTTTCCTTAACAAACTTTGATCTATTGGCGCGCAGGCAGCATCACGCCGAGTTTTGTACATTTCAAGTTTGATTTTGAAATTTTTCCCGCATTCGGAATTCGGTTCGTTCCCGACCGGGGCTTTGCTAGTAAATAAATAAATAAATAAACATCAGATGTCGCATTAAACATCAATTTATTCCTGTTCGATTGCATAACATTTCCCTATATTTCTTTTATGATTGTCATAGCAGTAAAATTGTATTTCAATATATGATGTAAATATGTATGTAAATATGTAAACACAATTCTTAATTCAAAGGCATCAAACAAAAAAGAATCATTTTAACTTTATTCTAACTTTTTCATCAAAGCATTAATTAAGATTTAATATATATATATATATGTATCGATCAAAAAAATGCGTACAATAATTAAAGCTTTCAAAAACTTGTAAAAAAAATTAAATTAAAAAAAAAAATTATTGAAAAAGAGCCTTGCACCGTATTTTTGGTTCGCAAGAGAAGAAATAACATCCTTAATAACTTTTTGTCAAAAGCAAATTAACTTTTAATTATTTTAACTAAGTGTTATTCAGATAAAAAGTTAAAATAAGAACATTCATACAAACGATGTATACACTCAAAACATGCAAACTTTTTAATACATCAATTTTATTATTATAGTTAGAAAACATTCGTGTACTCTTTGATTTGTTCAGAAGAAAAGCTTATCACTCAATAAGTATCAATCTTAAAACCCTTTTTATTTTTCTAACAAAATTTATTTGGGAAGGAAAGTGGAAGAACAACATACATTCAATTCTGTAAAAAATGTTGAACATCCAAAACTGATTAAATACGTTAAAAATGTCTATTGGGAAAAAGGTTTTGCACTTTATGTTTCACTCTAAAGAGAAAACAAGTTTATCATCAATTCCGTCCAATCCTAAACAAACTAAGTATTATTTTTTGCAAAAACACACAAACAATTTTGTAAGCGTTCAAGACAGGAAAAATCAGCTCGATACAATAATCTTTTAATATTAAAAGGTCACGCATTCTGTGATCGCAATATATTTGGAGATAAAATTTTGGATTATAAAAGGACTTGTTAATTTTTTAAGGTTAAAATATCTCTAGATACTCATAGGAGCAGCATGTTTTGAGTTACACATTTCTATGATAAAATGGCTTTGTGATTTTTTTACTTAAAAAAGAAAGGTATATATAATTAATAAGTCCTCTTATGATCTAAAATGAACTCAAAGAAATGTTAAAATCACACCAAAAAACACCATTTTCCTGTTCTTAATGAAAATATTTCAAATTATTTTAATTTTTTGCTACATGCAATGAGAAAACGAAAAGAGCTCGAGCAAATAATGTGATGTCGATCAAAGAAATATATATTGTTTATTACTAAATAATCGTGAACATTGATATAAATAATTATAAGATAAAAAACTTTTTATGTACCATGTTTTTAAATTTTCTGTTGAATCATAGCCATAGAACTACATTAGAACTTTATCAATGTGTATAAAATTTTTAAAGTGATAATGACGTCAATTTTTGTGAGATGCATAATTTATTTTTTTATAATTTCTTAACCTTCAAGTTTAAGAAAATGATCTCGTAATTTTTTTTGACAACAATTAAATTATAGTTAATACTTTAATGGCTATTTTTTAAGCTATAAGGAGGTTGTTATTTTCATTTCTTAATATTTAAAAGAAAACTAATAAAAAAATACGCAAATCGGGCTTCGAAGTATTGTGTTGTCATCGGGTTCTCAGCTTTTCTGAAAATTTCCAATGTCTAGCTAGTAGGGAAGTTAGTTAAAAATCGATTGCAAGATTTGTACCGGAAAAACAAACAAACAAGAATCGAAGTTAATATAAACATGGTAAAATAAAGAGATTCAATAACTATTCAATCCATTATGAGACAATATAGAAAAGAGTGAAACCTTATATTTGTACATTAGTTTCAAGATTTTGGTCTATTATATATACTTTCCAACAAAATTGCTCATTAAAGTAATTTGTCGTCTCAAATACAAAATCTCATCAGTATTTCATTTTTAAAAGAATTGCAATTAACGATTTGTCGAAAGTAAAATAATAAAATTAACAATTTTGATCAGAGAATTCCTTAATTACGAAATATTCTTAAGGGACATTAATCCTACTAAAATATATCATCCCAACTGAATGATTTATGAAAATTAACAGGAAATGCTGTTAATGGTACATGAATTAAATTATATTTATTCAAAAGATTATCTTTAAAATTCTATTAAATAATTTTCGGATTTTCTAGCAAACTTTTGAACAATTATTTTCAAAACATTTCCTAATTAATCTGTGAAATGAAAACTCACAGTTTTAAGTGTTATTCAAAATGTATTGCTATAGGCGTTGAATTTATTCATGTATAAAAGAATTATGCTGCATAAGATAATAATCCGTAAAAGTTTTATGAAAAGATTATATTGTTTTCTGAATATAAAACTAATTTATCTAATTAAAATCCAATAATTCTTTTCAGGCTTAAACAAATACCAGGGACCGTTCCTAGTTTCATTACTTGTATTTTATTATTTTGTTACCACTCTTTTCAGGCAATATTTTTCAACATACAATTATAGTATTAAAATATTTGCAAAAGCTTCATTGGAAAATTAGTAGTGAAAATGTAATAAAAGGCACACAAAAGTATGGGAAACCGCTATTTCTCAAATATTTAATTTTATTTGCTCATTGCCTTTGTTTACTAAACCATTATATACAATAAAAAGTCTAAAAAAAAGCTGGTGTTCAATGATGACAAAATAGTCGGCATAGGTGGAGTCTGTTTAATTTCAAATCAATTTTCTACTACAGGGTGCACTATATTCATAATAAGAGAAATTAAATTTTCCAATCGCTCAACACAGTCACAGTCTGAAATAACCCATCTAGTAGGCTACCCATTGTTCAATTCGATAAATTTATATTATTCTAAGTCGCTGATTAATTTTGTTAAATTAAGTTTCGTGTTTCAGTTTCCATGCCATATTATACAATTTCCAATGCAGTCCAATCTCTATATTGTAAGTTTATGTGAAATATTGCTTCTTAATAAATTTGTATATTTCAAATACTTACAAAATATTCAAAAAAGAACGTTCATGTTTATTGATGTTCATGCCAGCATCATAACCTGTATTTAAAAGCTGGTATGACATTTTACGATAAAAATATTTCTTTTAATGCTCTTTTAAATGAAACTTTTTCCTTTTTGCTCATGTTAAGAAAATTCTAAATTTCAAATATCATACGAAGTTTTTAAAGTAGAATGTTGCAAATAAATAGGGTTCATGCCAGGGTCTTGCGTGATATTTTATAATGGCTCCGACTTCTTTACGGCTGTTTGTTCTTGAAATATTGTATACACAGTCGCGCAGGCTCACTCACTAACAATTTAACATACTAACAAACTGACACAATACAGACGAACACCATAGGAATTTTGTCATTTTTGGATTGATTAAACCTCAAAACGTGTAAAAAAAAGTCAAATAATAGATGTCGAAAATTCTCATGATTGTCAAATATCTCCATACCTATAGTATGAGGAAAACTAAAAACTTTTTTAATTGACGCAATAAAACATGCAAATACTCAAAAATTATTTCAAGTAAAAAAAAATTAAGACTCGCACTTTATCATGCGAATGAATTAGGCATAAATGAAGTTTGAAAGCAGCAGTGAATCTTCGTGTAAAAAACAGAGTAACATTCCAAAACACGTGAAAGATTTACATATAAATGTTGCACATGTTTATAATTAACAGATATATATATATAACAGTTTATTTATAACTGTTCATTTATATATAACTGTTGCGAAATATTTAAACACAATTCTTCATTGACCAGCAACCACAAGCAGTTCAGGACATAATATGTTTTATACATGCTTCTTTTGACAGATGAAATGCTATACTTAGTCATTTCTAAAAATATTTATTTTTCAAGCATGTGTTATATTAAAATATTACACCTTTCCAAAAAATAAATTGTAGAATTGTACTTGATTTCTATTCATCATCTCATTTTATAATTCAAACACTCACATTTATTGTTTTGAATAACTATTTTTAGAAATTTCATTTGATGAAACTGAATTTATTTAAATTCAAAAGATTTTCGGTATAGTAAATTAGAGAATTTTGTATCATCAATTCTTCTGTCAGTTCGTCAAATTTCAGTTTAATTAAAAAAAAAAAATCTAGACTCCCTACAGCACTTCTACGTAAATTCGTCTTAGACTGCAAATATTACTTTTTTTTAAATTACTTTAGATCTTATCTCATCAAATTATCTTTAAATTTCAATGCACATTTATACACTTTAAAATAAATTTAATGAAATTTTTATCTATGAATAGAAATATATTAAAAACTTTGCTTGATGTCTTATCCTAAAGTTTTTTTTTTTCGCCTGAGGACGCCTGCTTTATCAAAGGTGAATTCACGCGGTGTTTCCTACGAGCAAATGTTAATGTTCTTAGCAGGCTCCTTTTCTATAAGTGGCACCACTTTTAAAAATCCCTGCAAATAAATACCAAAACAAGATGCAAGATTTAATAACTATAATTCTAGTTTATGAATCAGTTATAGAAATCAAAGCAAACATTTTTAGCAATAGAAAGGATTCAAAATATAATGCATCTTTTCACCCTTTAGAATAGTATGAACTTGAAATTCTCGAATATTTCGTGTATTGAGTTTATTAACCTTATGCGCATAACTCAAAAATCTATTTTCTAGTTTAGAGATTCAGAAAAGCACTAGTAATTCGTTCTAGTTGAATCGGTATGTCTTTTTCCACAGTGCACTAAGAAAAAGATGTGTAAGTTTAAATTACAACTTCGCTATGTAAGGGGAAAGACAAAAATCAATATGTATCAAATGCTTCTTTTATTATTATTATTTTTTTTTTTTTCATTAACGTTAGTTCTTGTCATGATAATAATTTATTAAATGAAATTTTAATTTTAATATATACATTCCGCTCTTGAATCATCGCGAAATTTTGCTTGTTTTAGATCCCCTCTTTTAGCAAAAATTTTTGTGCAATTGATGCATAAACATATAAAATAGTGAATTAAATTGTATACTGTAAACCTCTAAAATATTCTGTTATAATTGACAATATTTTTTTTTAGAATTTAGAATTCAATTAAAATAAAATTTAGACAAAGGTATATAAAAATACATCAAATTGCTGGCATAAACACAAACTGCATAATCAATATATTGTAGTTTACAAGCACATTTATTAGAAAATATTTACTGTTATCCAGAATGGTTAAATACTTTGGAATTTAAAGCAAAATATTAACACAGAAAATAAATGTCATTATATGTAATTCAAATGCTTCATATTTTGTTTTCCTAATTTATCAATATGTTTAGATGAAAGTGAACAAACACACCTCTAATACTGCATCGATATACCCGTGCTAATACCCGAGTAAATGATTTACAGCTCATGTTATCAGATAATCATTCGTAGTTATTATATATTGTTGATAAATAGATACCTAATGGAGTATGTTGCTATTCAATGAGAAATGTTGCATCTCAGATTGCATGACATAATTAGAATAGATATAAGATAAGGCATTCTGTAAGTATTTTGAACAAGTTAGTTCGATTTTACATACTAATCAACTGAAATGCATTGCGAATATTTTTTTCAAATTACAGGAGATTTTTCTAAATAGCTCTAATAATTGCTGTACTAAATTACCTGTTATTGTGTGTTAAAAAATATGTATTAAAACATAAATATGAATAACAGTTTTTTACCTCCGTATTCCTGTCCTTTTTTTTTTTTTTTTTTCATTGTATTTGTCTTTGCATTTAATATGAATTTGTTTTGAATATTTTTAATTACTGAAAAGTATTTTTAATTACTCGCATTTTCCAATAATCTTGTTATTGAATGTTAATTTTAACTTAAAATAATCTTTAAAACGTTATGTTATTTCAATGCTATTATATATATACTTATTTAATATTGTTGATAATTTTTTTTTTAGAAAAATACATGCGCAAGTTACCGAGGGATCGTATGAAATATTGACAAGTGGTCATTTACCGCATTTTTGGAAATGCGGTTCTGCTCATCGATCAACGTGACCAAGAAAAACTTTGAAAACTGAAATCGCATTGATGAAGTCTTATCTATAAGATAGATGTCTACACTTAGAAGTTTTAACCTAGTTCCTTTGGTCACAGCTCATTTCTATGGTATACTCATGTAGCTCGTAGAGGAGATGGTCGCCATTCAGTGATCTGACGTAATTCAACCCTTTGGACTGTGTCGAACCCGATAAACTTGGCATGGTCCAGGTAGGTAGGGGTCGTCCAGAGTTTTCTAAGATTAGAGACCGGGAAAGTTAAATGCATAGAATTTGATTTATTACACTGAGGAAAAAAAATACCGCCTTCATCTAGAACGAATAAGTGGTCATTTTCTGAATCCTCAAACTAGAAATACGGATTTCAGAGCTATGCGTATAAGGTAAACAAATAACCTGAATGGGTGAAATGATCGAGAATTTCTAGTCTACACTTTCCTAGACGGTGAAACAATATTATGAATATTATGAATATCATGAATCCTTTATATTGCGAGAAATTATCGCTTGATTTTCTAGAATTAGGTCATAAACCAAGATTATAGTTACTAACTCTCGCCTCTTGTGTTCGCATTTATTTGCAGATATTTTTAAATAAGTTTGAAATCTATAATATAGACAAACGCTCTAAAACTCTAATAAAGGTTTCTAGAACTCGCTTTTAAAGCGAACTAGAATTTACAAGGATGGCATGAAACTATTTTTATTAGAGCCACAATTTAGATTCTGGATGTCAGTTACAGAATTTTTTCTCAGTGTAGAAGTGAAAAGAAATGGAGGGTCTATATTTAGTTTTTTTTTTTTTTTTCTTTTTTTTTCTGTATATCTGATTCATACGTAATCCTATATTTAAAAGAAAATTTTGTATATTTTGTGAATTAGCTATCTCAACAATCTTGTTACTGATATAAACTATTATTGTATATCACGCTATAAGTGGCATTAATGTATAATTCACTATTTCAGTAACATTTATTAAAATAATATTGTTGTTTTAAAAAGAAACAGGTTTTATTAGACCTAAAACAACATGGAATAAAGCAAGGCGAAAAACTGAATAATTTCATATAAAATAATATAGCTAAAGATATCATGAAAGTTTCAGAAATTATTCGAAATATAAAGAAACATGGAATATGAAATTTTTAGCAAAAGTGTAATAAAAATTGTCATGAGCCTCGGTTACTCACGATACATTTTTTTTTTTTTTTTCAATGTTGCATTTCTCCCGTCTTAAAATTACAGCGCCTCGCGATCAGACAGATTTGTATTCAAAACTTCCATTCAGAAACGGGACATAGGCCCTTTCTAAGGGTCTTACTTATTAAGAGTATCATATTGTTTGAAACAGTTTTCCATTTGATTTTGCTTGTTCCGTTCAAGGTAAAGTTTCATAAGCGATACACGACTACTATCTTCTTGTCTCATTCTTCTGGAGCAGGAATAGAAATTATGAAACTTATAGATCACATCTAGCAACCAGAGTAATACATCATATGGCCCAAAATATCTTTTTAAACGTTTTTCAGAAACACCAGCTTTTGATACAATGACGTAAATGCGTACCAGCTCTCCAGGAGCATAGGACACCATTCGATGTTTCAACACTGTTAAAACTGGTTTCTCAAAAATGAGAAAAATTGTCTCAAAATAGCTCCGAAACAAGATATACTTAAATTTGAAAAATCCATATGCTCATTTTTGAGTATAATAACACGATGAAAAATGGGGTTGACCACTAGGAATCCCAAGAGCCCCTATTTTGAACATGTCCATATACTCAAAAATGAGTACACAGGTTTTGAAATTTAAGTATTTATTGTGTCGGAGCTGTTTTGAGACAATTTTGCTCATTTTTGAGAAACCATTTTTAACAGTTAAGTTGTAGTGACGACTGTCTTTAACTTCCATTGTAGGCAATCTGGTTAGCTGTCTGAATTTTTTGGTTCTAGAAATGTACTTAGAGATGTTACTATCATCTACGTCATCAGTTCAGAATGGAAACATTATGTACAATTTTGTCTCGTTGTTGTTCTATAATTCATGCAGCATAAGTATATATATATATAAGGGTCACCCAAATGAATGTGGCACTGCCGTAATTGCGTGATCATTTTGAGATAGAGAAAACTAAACATACCCTTATAAAAATTTCAACATAAAAAATGCAGGTAATCATTTATCTTAAGCCTAATACAAAATTACAGAGAAAAATAAACGGATATGTTAAAAGATCTATTTTACATATGCATTTAAAAGGCATTTAAATGACCAATGTTAATTTAATTAACTATTGGCGAGAATATATTTGCAACTTTAAAAATATATTTGTGACTTTTCTAAAGTCGAAACATTAATTTTTTATCTTTATTCCCAAATTAAATAATGAAAATAGATAAAAACACAGAATATGGAAGACTGAGTAACTCAATTATTTACTTTTAACTAAGAATTATTGTAAAATTACAAAGATTTTGGATAAACATTTCAGAAAGTTTACAGACTTTTTTTAGAATG
This sequence comes from Salticus scenicus, assembly GCA_963930645.1. Taxonomy (NCBI): domain Eukaryota; kingdom Metazoa; phylum Arthropoda; class Arachnida; order Araneae; family Salticidae; genus Salticus; species Salticus scenicus. The sequence goes on from OZ005649.1 coordinate 81,487,828, forward strand.
TAGAGTGTTTATATGCTAGGAATATATGTCATATCGTCAGATTACGACAGATACATGTGTGATAGCGTAGGAGCAAGTTAAACGGTGTCATTCGCCTCATGAATACCTCCAAACGATGTCAACGAACAATCGTTCAGTTTTTAACGATGGAAAATGTAAGCCGAAGTAGTACCGACCTCGCATGAAACATTTGTACTGTGTCCTTTACGAAAAGCGCTAATACTGATCTGTCTGATAAACAATCTGTGCCATACACATATTGCATTCGATAATAAATTTCTCCAGCTATCTCATTTTCTGTCGTTAAAAAATGAATAACTGCACGTTGACAACGTTTGGAGGCATCCATGATAGAAACGATATTTTTTCTGTTCAGTTGGTTAAAAATTTCATATATTCTTACTTTTTACCCATCTTAACCTCTAAACTAAAATATGAATAAATATCAGTCATGACATATTTATATAAAAGTGAACCTAGTCGTGTAAAAAAGCTTACATTTTTATTATTAGTTAATACGTTTTCATAATATATCTAACAACAAAATAGATTTATTTTAAATTATTGTCTATATAAGCTAAAATCGCAAATTTAAATCTCGAATAAGAAATGCGAAATTGCAAAATAGAAATATATATTTTAAATGGATTTTGTGTTGAAAAAAAGTATTAATATGTACCTTTAAGCGTTTATTTATGTTGCAGATGATATTTAATTTTACTTTTTTGGTTGAAAGATAAATAGAATAATGTGAAATACTTCAAAATAAAATGAGGTTTCCAGATTTCATTCAAAAAGTACTTTAATATTATATTCCCTATTCAATTTTCCCAAAAAGATTTTTTCCCATTCACAATGTGATTATGGTTCATGAAAATGATCAGTCTAGAGATTTCGAAAAAGCAGATTTTGAATTTCAAATTGAATGAAATATAAATTCTGAATCGTGTCATTTCCTGTGTAATTTTATTGAAATATTATAAATTTTATTTTTGGTCGTGAACAAACAATGCAAAGTAATATTCATATTTTTGATACTTTTTGACACTCCTTACTAATTTCATATCATATTTAGATAAAACTTTGAAATTCAAAATAAACTTGATTAATTTAAATCATCTTTCATAATGAAAATCACACATAACCGAAATCTAAAATTAGACCTTTCTTTTTACCGTTTTCATTACAAAAAACACATTTTTCATTTATATAATAAATTCCAATAATATATACCTAGTTAAATTGATGCATACAATAAATTGAATTTTTCCACATTATACAAATATATCAAAATGAAATTTTATATAATAGGAAGTTTTATAAATAAAAAATTAAACAAGATGTCACAGTTTATGTTAGTAAATTTGCTCATTTTCATCAGAGACAAAAAAAATCATAGTCATTAAACAGGCATAGGCTATCTTAACCCTTTCAGTCGCAGTGTTCCCGCTGATGGAACACCTAATTTTAATTCTCAAGTACAAAAACTCATCCCGGAAATTTTTTAGCAAAAAATTACATTTATAATCTATCAAAAAAAGCCCTTTTTTTAGCCTGAAAATTTAAAATTTCGTTTATTTTAATTTTGTTCGTAAATTCCGGTGGGAGTGTAATTTAAATGATCCGAATTCCCTTGCGCCGCAAAGGGTTAATGGTAGTCAAAATGAAACAAAAAAAAGGGGGGTATTTTTTTTCCTTCAAAATTTTAATATTTAATAGCAGGGAAATGTTTTCTTTGGTATTATGCAATATCTCGCTAAATATTTTATTTTTTGAATTAGTCTTTATATTTATTACAGCAAGCTACGCCTGCTTCGCTGGTCACCATATTTAAATGACTTTTTAAAAGAATTAAATGACTATTTTTATATCACTTTATAATTAAAAACTAAAACAATTACATTGAAATCACTGTAAACCTCGCTTCGTGTACCCGTACGTATGGCAGCCCCCCCCCCGGCACTGCATCGAGTCCAGCTTCTCACTGTCTGCAGAAAAGTCTTTCCCGGGCACGTACTTCAATTTGGTTACTTGTCGACGACAGATGGAGCTGCTGTTATTCAAGAAATAGATTTTAAAGATGACTGTATTTCAGCATCTATTAAATGTTTTAGTTTTTGAATAATGCATTTTATAGCCGTCGCTCTTTACACTATATAACTATATGTTTCCAACCAATATAATAAATAAAAGTAAAAGTAGATAACAAAACATAAATAAATTTTAATAAGTTTAATTTGTACTATATTAGCAGTTTCCGATAAAAGCGATAAACTTAAAAAATAAATAAATAAATAAATAAATCCTTTTAAAGGAGTTAATTAAATAAATTAAAAATAAAACTTTGCTATATTTTAAAAATTATGCTTAAATATAAGTGTTAAAAAAGTTTTTTAATTTAAAATTTAATGTTTTTTTTTTTTTTTTTTTTTTTTCTGTTCTACTGTTTAACCATTTGATTTCAATGTATGTAATAAATTTAAAAAAAGAAAAAACATCGATTTCTAATGGATGAATTAAATAAATAAAAAATAAATAGTGTTATAATCGTTGCTGAGATACGCAGACAATTGAAATGAAAGAATAAATTTTAGAAAATGAAACAGAAAAAATCAATGGCTAAAAAAAAAAAAAAAAAATCAAAAAATTCAAATTCAAAATTCGAAAAATTTTCAAGAAGGTGCACACCTGCATGGTCCCCGCTACACATCTACCAACTTTTGTAGTTCTAAGATCAGTAGTCTATGTACAAGAGCGTAGACACACAGATACACACACACATACACAGACAGGTACATCTCTTTATTTATATAGGTAGACTACCACCCGCAAAGAGGAGTGAAGTATAAAAGAAATATATTGGTACCTAGAGGTACAGATTCTGTAATTACTTAAAATTTTTAATTAGTTATATATTATAAAAAACATTTTATATCAATATAGATGTTTGTATTTATTTTTATGGGGAAAAAAAAACGTTTTTCGCTTATATTAGAAGCTTTGTAGGTTGCTGGGAAAATGGAGTATTGAAAAAAATTAAAAAAGGTGTGTAAAATGTGGTAAGTTTTCGATACTAATTACATTTCGGGGGAAAATCGGCCTACATTAATAGCCTAGATTGTTTATAATTACAAATAAATTACTATAACATGACATTATTTTTCATAGTAATATCAAAAATAGAAGAACGAAACATCTTACAGGTTCTTTTTAAGTATCTTCTGTTGATAGACACAGGTTTCTAGAAGTTCAAAATTTAAATTGTTAAAATAGAAAATATATATATATTCTAATATTATGCTCACATCAAAATTTATTCTTAACTATTGAATCAGAAATTTGGTTATACAACACGCAAGTTACTTTCGTGAAAAAATGGGCACTTTAAATATTTTTCTAACGATTTATTTTTTAAAAATAAAGCATGAAAGGTAAAGATTCTATCAGCACATCTTTTACAATTTTTCTAAAGCAATAGCGACTCAGAACTTCAAAAATAAATGGGGGAGGTAACTTTTTTTATTTACTTAAAATTGTGTTATTAGGAAGACAATGAACTTTGATATTATTAGGATGGAGAACTATTAGTCTCGATATACGGATAAAACTTTGTCGCCAGTTTTAGGATAGTTAGACATTTATCAAAATCGAAAATTTATCGAAAATGTAATTGAATAACTTGAAAGCGATGTTATAATTAAAACATATGTATACATAGTCCTCCGTACTAAAATAAATTCTGCTTTTGCCAGAATTTCATCTTTTTTTTTTAAGGAAAAGGAACGAAAAGAAAATTAATAATAATCTGTATCAAAACGGACAGTATCGAGAAAGTTGAAGAAGCCCCTTTTTAGACAAAAATACATAATTTATTTTAATTTTTAATTGTTGCCAAAAAAGTTTACGAGTTGAATTTATTTTATTTTATTTTTTTTTTTTAATGAAAAGAAATTCACGCGCAAATATTAAAATTGATATGAAACTTTGTGAAAAATTAAACTTGCAGGGTAAAATTGACGTAAGTATAGCTCTAAAGGATTTTTTTTTTATGTACATTCTACTGCTCTTCAAATCAAATGCTGTCATAAAATTTATCTTTTTTATGCATGTAACGTGTTTTAAACGATAAAATTAAATTTTTTAATAAAAGGTCTCTTTTATGGGAAAATGTATACAAAATAATGCCCAATATCAAAAAGCTCCATGCTAATTCTAATTTATTTTAAAATTTTATTAAAATTTATTTAATTGTGTTTCTTCTGTATGTAACTTAACACTTGTATGCAATGAATTTATCATATCTTAATTACAGCATCACAAAAAAATAAATAAATAAATAAAATAAAATTAATAAATACTTTTAGATCTGTAATGTCGTCAGTTTTACTTTACAAGTTTAATTTTTCACAAAGTTTATATCACTTTTAAAATTTACGCGTGGATTTCTTTTCGTTTCAAAAAAAATAAAAAATTAAAACCAACTCGTACGCTTTTTCGGCAGCAACTAAAAATTAAAATAAATTATCTATTTTTGTCCAGAAAAGGGGTTTCTTCAACTTTTTCGATACTGTGCGCTTCGATACTGATTATTATTAATTTTCTTTTCTTTTCCTTCAGATTATTAAAAAAAAAAAAAAAAAAAAAAAAAAAAAGATTTTTATGAAATTGTGGAAAAAGCAAAATTTAGTTCAATACGGAGGACTATATATATATATATATATATATATATATGTATGTATGTATATATATATATTATAACATCGCTTTCAAATTATTCAATAATATTTTTTCGATAAATTTTCGATTTCGATAAATGTCTAACCGTAAAACTAGCGACAACATTTTATCTGTAGATTGAGACTAATAGTTCTCCGTATTAAAAATAGAAACTGAAAGCTTCATTAATTTTTATCTAACGACTGAATTTAGGAGTTCTTAATAAAAGTAATAATTACTTGATTTGAAAATGAACAAATGTGACAAATACGTTGAATTAATATTCACAATAGTTTTTAAGAGGATCGAATGGAAACAAATTAGCAAGTAGTGTTATAATAAACAAATTATTCCCGAAATTTAGAACCTCAGAAAAATAAATTGAAAATTGAAAATTTTGTATAAAAAATAAATAAATAAAATTTGAATTATTATAGAATGATATCAATTTAAAAGCATTATATAGCTAAGTGTAATCTATAATATTTATATAGATATTTCACTTGCATCAATTTTGATAATTTTAATCCTCCCTTGTTCCCCTTAATATTTGAATTTTGAAGTGATAGGAAAAGTGAAAACATTCTAAATTTAATATTTTGAGATTTGGTGAGTACCCGCTTTAAATATTTTTGCATTTTAGTAATAAATTTTGAAACAATAAATATTGCTCTATTGTTCTTAGAAAATATCACTGTTCTCCTTTTATTCTTAAAAAATATTACGGTTTTGGTTAATGTAATTTTAAAATTTGAAAGGTCATTGTGGCTATTTCAAAGAAATTTTGATATGTCAGTAAAATACTTGAAATTATAATTATTCTCATTGTTGTTGATTTGTAGACAATTATTAAAAATATAGATAATACTAAAGTTTTTAGAACATTTGTTTTCGCTATTATAAACGTTGGAATATTTTTATTGTTCTTATTACATTAGTGCATTATTATTCACAGTTATTTAAAAATAATAATTAAGCACTAATAAATTTTCAAGTAATAATTGAACATTAAAACTAAAAAAAAAAATAAAAAAAAAAGTAATGTCTGAAGAGAAATTAAAAAGGATACGTGGTACGCATCGAAAAGTTTTAGATAACTTATTTACAAAAATAGAAGAAAAAATCGCGAAAGCGAAAGTTGAAGTTTTGGAACAAATGAATAAGAAATTATTAGAAAAATGTAAAACGTTAAGGGAGTTAGATAATAAGATTAAAAATTTAATTAATGCTCGTAATATAGAAGCTGACATTTTAGAAAGTGCTCAATATGAGGGTAAGATAATTAGTTATAAATTAAAAATTAAATCAAAATTAAAGGAGGTAGATGAATCAGGAAGCCATGCACGGGCATCTCATTCAAATACGGAACCTGAAAGAAAAGTAAGATTACCAAAATTAGAAATAGAAAGATTTGTCGTTAATCAGAAAAATTTTTGAATTTCTGGGATAGGTTCGAAACCGCTATACACAAGAATACCACTTTGACTGATACTGAAAAATTCAGTTACTTAAAGTGCTATGTCGGTGGTGCAGCGACAAATGCAATAAATGGATTTAGTCTCACGGAAACTGATTACGCTGCTGCAATAAATATTTTGAAAGAACAGTTTGGTAGGAATGACATGCTTTGTGCACGCTCATTTAAATAATTTGTTAAACGTGAATGCGGTAAAAAATATGGATGATGTTATAGGTTTGAGGAATCTCTATGATAAATGTGTTTTTCAGATACGAAGTTTGAAGTCACTGAAAGTGACTTCAGACAGTTATATTGGATTACTTTGTCCCATTTTACTAAAATTGATCCCTCCAGAGTTAACATTACAATTTACTAGAACTCAAAATAAAACCGAAAATAGTTCCGTTAATGATGCGTTAGAATTTCTGAAAAATGAAATTGAAAGCTGCGAGAGCTTACACGATACATAAAATCGAAAATAAAAGATCGACGCAATAGAATGAAATACTAGAAAACAAATTTAAAAGTAATTACAGATTAAATCAAAATGGTAAATATAGCAATATTTCCGCAAATGAGTTGATAATAGCTACTAATGAGTCTTGTTTTTATTGTAACAGTAATGAACATAATCTAAAAATATGCATGTTGATCAGTATAGAAAGGAAAAAAGAGATTCTAAAAAGGAAGAAACGTTGTTTCTTATACCTCCAAGGTAAACACCGCATTAAAGATTGCTTAAGTAAGGAAAAATGTGGCATTTGTCACAGGAAGCATAATAGATCCATTTTATCAATTTCCCTATCAATTAGATCCTACGCCAACAAAAACCGAAGATAAAAGTGTAGTTTCAATCTCGCATTGTGGAAATACTCCGGCAGACATCAAAGAAAAAAATCCAGTAACATTATCATGTTACAAACATGTTCTGTAGTGATTAGTGACAATGAGAATAAAACTGATACAAATAGAATTTTTTTAGATAATGGCAGTATGCAAACGTTCATATTATGTGATATTTCGAAAAGGTTCAAACTGCCAGTCGTTAGACAAGAGAAATTATCTGTTTAGGCCTTTGTCTCTGAAAAAGCAAAAGAAAAAATATATAATATTGTCAAAGTAAAATTACAGAACAAGAATGAAGATTGTATTGAGATTGAGGCTTTAGAAACTGATAAAATTTCAGCTGCAAGCTTACCCTCTCCAGATAAATGCATTCAGAGTAAAATATATAAATTAAAGGGTTTACAATGTTCAGACTGCTATACTCACGCAAACAAAGAAATATCGATATTAATAGGCGTAGATAATTACTATAATATTGTCACTGGAAAAATTCGTAGATTAAAAGACAGACTTGTAGCCGCTGAGACAATTTTCGGGTGGTGTTTACAGGGATTCGTAGGAAGTTGCAATGAATTATTTAGCATGAAAATCATTGTTGAAGAAAAAGAAATAAATGATGGGATCAGAAAATTTTGGAAAGTAGAAAATTTAGGAATAGTAGCTGAGAACTCAACCATTCATGACAATAATGATATCTTTTCAGAATTTAAATCCTCCGTTAAATTTAAAAATTAACGCTATCAGGTTACATTTCCTTGGAAACAAAATGTCAAATCTTTGAAAAATAACAAAGAAATTGCTATAAAGCGATTTCTGAGATTGAAAAAGAATTTTAGGGACGATCATGCCTTATTTTTACAATATAAATCTGTCACTAAAGATTATTTGTGGGAAAATGTTATTGTGATCGGGACCCTTAGTGATCGGGAAACCCCAGACACATCCGGATTCTATCTTCCGCATAGAGCAGTCATACGAAGTGAAAGTTCAACAACTAAACTGCGCATCGTTTTTTATGCGAGCGCCCATACAAAAAATTAATTATCCCTCAATGACTGTTTACAAACGGGACTAAATTTGGTACCAGACCTCTTCAGTCTTTTAGTTTACTTTAGAGTTCGTCCTATCACAGTGACTGCTGATATTCAGCAGGCCTTTTTACTAATTGCAATTAATGAAGACGATAGGAAATTTACAAAATTTTGGTGGCAGGAAAATCATTGGAGTTCAAACACTGATGAGGATTTGAAGGTTCGTCAATTTAGATGATTACTTTTGGATTAAAATCCAACCCCTTTTTACTGGCTGCCACCATTAAGCGTCACATGTCGAAATTTGCAGAATCTTTTCCTCAAATTTGTAATAAATTATTTTATGTAGACGATACACTTACGAGCCACAAAACGGTAAAAGAGGCATTAAATTTTAGTAGGGATTGTTATAGAAATTTTAAGGAGGCATTAAGAAAGTGGAATACAAATTCCATAGAATTGCGCAAAAAATGGGTATCATTAGGCTTTGACATAGATGAAACAAAAGAAAATTGGAATTTAAGTCTGTATAATGCATTCTATGGTTTTGGGCGTAGTATGGGATAGCCATAATGACATTTTCACGTTTAACTCAAAAAACTTAGAGAAGTTCTTGAAGGATAGGCCTAGCACTGAAAGAGCAAACTGTTGGTTGTATTTTCGACCCCCTTGGATTTCTAAGCCCTTATATAATCAGAATTAAGCATATAATTCTGGAACTATGGAGTCAGGAAATTGACTGGGGTGAAAATCTCCCTCCCGATTTAGACATTAAACGGAAAATTTGGCTCGATGAAATAGGAGGACTTAAATAAATTAAAATCCCCAGATATTGGCTCAGAAATATTAATTCCGAAGAAATCGACGCCATTGTATTACACGCGTATGCTTCAAACATTGCGTATAATGCTCTAATCTACCTTCGAGCATCTTTAAAAAATAACAGGGTACTCACCGGTCTCATAGCGTCTAAAACTAGAGTCGTCCCGTTGAAAACTATAACAATACCGAGGCTTGAGCTATTAGCAGCTCTTTTAGCTTCTAGACTTACTGATAAAATAGTAAAAGACTTACCCCTTATCGTACATTGCCATTATTGGACTGACTCCTCCATTACATATTACTGGATAAAACGGGAATCAGATAGATTTAAAATGTTCGTAGAAAATCGAGCGAAAGAAATAAAAAAGTTGAGCGATCCAACTGATTGGCGTCATTCTCCTGGACCGGACAATCCAGCTGATTTGGCTAGCAGAGGGATGAGTCTTACTGAATTAAGAACAACAGATTCGTGGTGGAACGGACTGCACTGGTCCGCAGGAAGAACTTTGACCAAAATTCGATATTCAAGTAGAATATTTGAACAGTTCATCAGCTGCCGATCAATTAGAACTAAAAAAAAAAAATAAAAAAAATAAAAACATAGTTATAAAAACAATTTCCTAAATAGAGACAAGCGTCGATCAAGACATGGTCACTAGATATTTCTCATTTTCGAAATTAAATCAGCTCAGATTTATACACAACTTAAAAACACCCCCTACAGCTTGTAAAACCGATTTTTTAACCACACTGGAGTTGAAAACTGAAACCATAAAATTGATAAGAATTATACAGAATTCTGTTTTTTCAATAGAGATTGAATGCTTAAAGAAAAAGCAATCTCTTCCAAATTCAAATAGATTAAAAAATCTTAATTTGTTTATTGACCAAGAAGGAATAATCAGAGTGGGTGGTCGCCTAAAATTCTCAAATTTATCAAATGAGAAAAAAAATCAAATTCTATTGCCAAAATCTCATCATTTTCACAGAAAGTATCTTCACCCAGGAACTCAAACCACTCTCGCCTTAATTAGAAGCATGGAATATTGGATCCCATCTGGCCAAAACCAAGTTTAAAGAGTTCTGACTCGGTGCATACTATGATTCAGAACTGTAAAGCATACCATTCAACAGTCATGGGAGACCTACCCAAAGATCGAATAACACCCTCTAGAACTTTTTCCACCACTGGAATTGACCTAGTTTGTCCAATCATAACAAAGCCCAATTTACCTGGGGCAAAAATTAAATTAAAAATATATATCGTCATTTTTGTTTGCTTTTCGACCAAGGCGATCCATTTAGAAGTCTTGTCAGATTTAAGGCCCGCTGTACACTGACGAGACATGAGACAAAGTTTGAAGCGACATGCGGCACTCGCATGCTCTAAATACAACTTCTTCTCCTGAAAACTGTTTAGAACATGCGAGTGTCGCATGTCGCATCAAACTTTGTCTTATGTCTCTTCAGTGTGTGGTGGGACTTAACAGCACAAGCGTTTTTAGCGCCTTAAGACGCTTTATTGCCCGGAGGTCTAAGCCTTCGGTGATTTGGAGCGACCATGCTACCAATTTCAAGCCGCCCAGACGGTGTAGTGGTTAGCGTCCCTGACTTCTACACGGTTGGGCCTGGGTTCGAATCCCGGAGAAGGCATGGATGTATTGTCCTTATTTATGTGTTCATGTAGTTGATCTTGTAATAAAACTTGTAAACCCTTCTGGTGTGAATTTTGTTGTTTGTTTTTCGACCAAGGCGATCTATTTAGAATTCTTGTCAGATTTAACAGCACAAGCGTTTTAAACGTCCTTAAGACGCTTTATTGCCCGGTCGTCTAAGCCTTCGTTGATTTGGAGCGACCATGCTACTAATTTCAAGCCGCCCAGGCGGTCTAGTGGTTAGCGTCCCTGACATCTACACGGTTGAGCCTGGGTTCGAATCCCGGAGAAGGCATGGATGTGTCCTTGTTTATGTGTTCATGTAATTGTTCTTATAATAAAACTTGTAAACCCTTGTGGTGTAAATTTTTCGAGATGTAAGCGACCCTAGAATCAAGCAAAAAATCTCATTTGCTCATAAAACAAACAAACAAACCAATTTGAAATGGGCTTCCTCACTGTTACATTTCTTTTACAAGTTCTGTAATTCCGAACATATTCAAAATTTTTGCGCCAATGAAGAAATCATGTGGAAACTCATTTCTCCAGCTTCCCCACATTTTGGTTGGCTGTGGGAATCAAAAACAAGTGAAAAAAACACTTTTTAAAGTTACAGGATCAATTATTCTAAACTTTGAAGAACTAAATACAATTATCACTCAAATTGAAGCCTTGTTGAACTTTCGCCCCTTGTCCCCTTTATCAACAGATCCTAATGACCTTCAGTCGCTAACACCAGGGCATTTTCTGGTCGGTGGACCACTTCTCAAAATATTCCTGATATTAATTCTGTTTTAGATACTTTACCACTTTCCTCTAGGTGGAACCAGTTACAGAAGATGAAAATGCCCTTTTGGAACAGGTCGAGCAAGGAGTACTTAAATGAGATGCAAAGACGAAATAAATGGAACACTAAAAGCCAGAATCTCCAACCAGGCCAAATGGTTTTGCTGAAAGAAATCCAGGACAAGCCTCAGTACTGGTCTCTTGCACGTATCACCAAGGTGATCCCTGGACCGGGTGGATGTGAAGACAGCTACCGGAATCTTCAGAAGAGCTATATCTAAATTAGTTCCCTTGTCATTAGATCACGTTGTACTACCGTCCAACGGTGGACGGAATGAAGAAAATTAAAGACTATGATTTCTCAACTTTAGCTAATGCAACACCTGCTCCGTTGAAGCAAGCGCATGCGCGCCAAAGCACTTTTTATCCCTCCTGAAAAACTTTCCAGTGGTTTTTAGAAATAAGCTCTTGCGACCTATATACGTTATTTTTATTCTTTTAATCATACTTTTGTTTTACATTAATGTTTACGTCCGTAAAGTTACAATCGGTAACAAAAGTCTCCAAGCACTAGCAAAAATTCCTATATAAAAGAAGTACACTTAATACAGTTTTGTTAAATAAATCCTTGTCGAATCCTGTTTTTAGACTGACTAAGAATAGGATTCGACAAGGATTTATTTAACAAAACTGTATTAAGTGTACTTTTTTTACATAGGCATTTTTGCTAGTGTTCGGAAATTTTTGTTACCGACTGTACGAGTAGTTATCATTTATGGATTTATAGACTCAGTTCTTTAGATAATTTTAGAGTTCATAGATTTAGTTAATAATGAAACTTAGATATTAAATTACAATTAAATTTGTTTTATACGACTTTCTATTTCAAGTATTAGACAGTAGATTTGATTATGAACCACCGAATTCCACCTTCAATTGGATTGTTTCAAGAATATTAATTTTTGCAGCATAAAAAAGAGATTTGTTCAACTGTTTACTGACTTGTGGCTAATGGTTACAACATTAATTAAAAAGAAGTGCAGTCGTCGATTACAACTTGCTTATTTCTTGAAGAATAACTTTCTACAACTAAAATGTCGACAACGTTTTTTTATCAATATATCATTACAGGCTCTATCTACGGGCTGAATATTTATTAAATGAAATACATTCGTAGACTAGAACCTATTTCTGTCTTAAAGAATCAATTTAAACATGCTAAAATGTCGACAACTTTCACAACAATAAAATTATGTGCTCTACTACGGGCTGAATATTCATTAAATAAAATGCATTCGTTGACAAAAACCTGGTTATGTCTTTACAAATTACTTTCTACACTCAAAAATTTCTTCAACTTTCATAATAATATTATTGCTAGCTCTATCATTAGCTTCTTCTGAAATCTCTATAATGGTAGGTCATATTTAATGGCCAAAACCTTTGTATTCTTGGTCACTATAAATATAATTTTCCTAAATATCTCCAAAACGGAAAATCATATAAAGTCCAAAAAAAGTTGTGCACAACTAGATGTTATAAGAAACCTATACACCAATTTGCAACGTTCTACGTCCAACCGTTTTGGAGTTATGCGAGTTACATTACAAGCTCTATGTACGGGATGAATATTCATTAAATAAAATGCATTCATTGACAAGAACTTGCTTATGTCTTTAAGCATAATTTTCTACATGCAAAAATGTCTTCAATTTTCATAACAGTATCATTACTGGCTCTACCATTAGCTTTTTTTTAAACCTCTATGATGGTAGGTCATATATAATGGCTAAAATCTTCGTATTTTTGGACATTATGAACCTAATTTTCCTAAATATCTCCAAAACGGAAAGTCATATGAAGTCAGAAAAAGAGGTGCGCAACTAGATGTTATAATAAACCTATATACCAATTTGAAATGTTCTATGTCCAACCATTTTTGGGTTATGCGAGATACATATGGTCAAAACCTTTGCATTTTTGGTCATAATGAACCTAATTTTTCTATATATTTCCAAAACGGAAAATCATATAAAGTCCAAAAAGGGAGGTGCATAACTAGATGTACCAATGCAATTATGTACAAAGCTATGTACCAATTTGCAACTTTCTACGCTCAACCGTTTTTGAGTTACGTGAGATACACACACACATACGCACACACACGCGCACACACACGCACATACACACACATGCACATACTTACATACAGACGTCACGAAAATTCGTGTATAATTGTCGATATCTCTGAAACGGGAACTCGTATTAAAACGAAAGTTGCAAGTGTACAGCTAGATATTATAACAGTTACACGTATAAATTTGCAACATTCTACGATTGTTCATGTTTGAGTTATGCGAAATACAACATCAATTTCGCAAATCGGGATTACTATACTTCCTTATACTTTATATACGTATGTAAAAATGAAAAGTTTCTATAACGTGTAAGCTTTAAATAAAATTGATGAAGTTATTCCACACAAATTAATGAGTTACGTTGTATTTATTTATGAATCCTTGAATTATTATCATTTTGGTTATTTCACTCGTATAAAAATAATCTAAAAATCGTGCATAAAATTAAGTGAGTTTTGTAATGAATGAAAAGCAAGATCATTAACATATAAAACTATTTTCTTTGATGAAAGTAGCAATTAGTTTTATAAATTTATACTTTTTTAATGTTTAGATAATTTAATATGTATTATTCAATTAATGAATTAATAGTATTTATTTAATAAAATATACTTAGATTTTTTTTAAATTATTTATTCTAATAGAGAATAAAAAAGTATAGATGATCCTCGGATTAACTGAAGATGCAGAATGAGAATATATCAGTACTGATTATTTGACAAGAAATACAATTAGTCAATGGTCATTTTTTATCATTATTTCCTTTTATGCTTGCAATAACTGTCACTTTTGCTATACATTAGGTAATTAGATAATTTTTATTTATATCAGTATGGTGGCAGTAAATAGAAACAGTGGTATTTAAGATATTTCTAACACATTAAATTCGGATAATTTAGTATGTTTTCCTGTTTATTCTTGTGCATAAGATAAATCAATATGTTGCAAAATATATAGTATTTATAACTTTTTTAATTACTTTTAATATTAGAAACTAAATAAATTAAAAGAAAGAATGTTACACTTTAAAGAGATTTAGATTTGTTATTGTGATGTTAATTTTTATTAACACATTAACACTTTCGCAGCCGCATGATTTTGAATTTTTGACAGTAAGGTCCGCCTGTGGGCGTTATTCACCCATGTTACAATATTTCAGAATAAAATTTTCTGTATTCACATTTATATTACAAATGGATATACATTATAATTATATTCTTTCTAATCAAAATATTTTTATCCATAGTATATTTCATTGCAAAAATCTGAATATTGGTTATATATTTAAGAAATAAATAGCATACAAATTGAGAAAGAAACACCCACTAGTAGAGTTACAGATTTTCAAATGACTTGAATCTACGTCAACGGTAGTGAAAGCAGAGTTCCCAACTTTTATAATTTATTCACGAGCCTTTTTAGCCCCGCCTTCTTTTCGCACCGGAAATTTTGCAGATTATTTTTCTTAAAAATGTGACAACGATTAAATAAGAAGGAAATCATTTTTCAAAATTTCCGGTATGAAAAAGAGGCGGGGCTAAAAATGCTCGTGACTAAATTATAAAAGTTGGGAACTCTGAGTGAAAGTGTTAAGAAATGTTATACTTTTCTATTACGGGCAGCAAAACACATGTTTCCCATTTTTGGTGTAAGGGGAAGTCATATGTCATTAAATGATTATTAAAATGTAAATTTTGTAAAAGAAGTGCATTAACCCGTAAGCAGTCGCTGTAGACAGCGCCACCTATACAAATTACGCACTATTTTATTCAACTGTCACCAATAAGTTTAAGAAGTGATATACGATATATGTAATCATCGTTTCTTCGATTCTATTCGCCTTTTAGGTATGTCAAATGCAACTTCTAAAAATTTTTGGTGGTTATTGAATTAAAAAAATCTGCAACACTGATGGGAAGGGCGGCAAATCGACCAACTAGCGACTACTAACGGGTTAAAATTACACCTAAATATTTGCATAAAATTTCTACGAAATTAAAAACATATCTTTAATTTGTTACCTTAATCAACAAAGGCAAAACGAACAATAAAAAAAAAGGTTCATTTTAACTTTTTGTATAGCACATTATATTTTTAAAAGTATGAAAGAATTTTATGAAACCAAATTGAATACTTTATTTATTTATTTATTTTTCTAATCCTAATAAGTATTTATATTGTTTAAATGTTATCGCTTTCACAAATACACGGTCATTGAAAATTAATTTTCCATCATTTGAAAATGTATTTAAAATTGGTAAAACAATGCTAACTTATTTTTTCCAAAAACTGGTATTAATCTTTTGATAATGAATCTTAATATCCTGTTTAAATTTTTCCTCTAATAATATCATTTGAAATATTGTAGTCACTCGTAGACGATTATAACAGTGTTCAAAACAGTTAATTTAATAGTTCAATATGTTAGAGTTAAGCAATTTTTAAGAACTTCTAGTTTAATTAATTTACAAGAGAAATTTTACAATTAAAATTCTAACATAAAAAGTTTAACATAAAAAGTTTAACGAGAAATTTTTTCAAAAAATATTTTTTGAGAAAAAATTCCATAATAAATTACAGCAAAAGAACTTTTTCGTGAAATTTCTGTAAATAATTTTTTTTTACTAAAACACTGGTAATAGAACACTGATAAGTTCTGATAATAGAAGCTTCTAGTAGAACTTTTAAAATCTGAGTTCTCATATATAAATTCACAAACTTATTACTCAGAATTTAACGCACTGTCACTGGAAAGAAACCAAGGGAGATGTCCTAATTACCAACACAAGTGACTTCTGCATAGTGTAGTAAATGTTACCAGATCAGGAACAATGCATCATATGTCAGGGATGATGAATGGAGTACATGTGGGACGTACGACAAGTGAGTCCAACAAAACACTGTAACAAATTTTTTTATTAATGGGATTTAATAGCAGGAAGATGAATCAGTTGTTAAACATTTCAGGTGGATTCTCGATGACTAAATAAGTGTTGTTTTGTCAGATAAATCCGAATTATAGTTAGTAAGAGATAATGATAGCTTTCTAGTATGGTGCAGACTGACAGAAGTCAAGAATTCAAAGGGTCAACAAGGCACTGTATGCAAACTCTTATCATATCATAATGTCATAGCTGTTTAAACCCGACATGGATCCTTCGGTCTAACTGACTAAACCATTGACTGACTAGTTTAGAATTCCCTTTGAAAAATAGTCCCCGGTCTAAGTAGACATTGTGTGAAAATAATGATTGTCGAGAGCTAAATCAATCCAACCCAGTCAAATCATTTACTGAAAATTATTATATTTGACTTCTCGGGGGTAATTTACGGACATTCATGGAATATTCCATGATTAAAACATGCCATGTCACCGGAACAAAATCGTTTGCAAATGGTTAAAGGAGCATTCGTTATATTTCCGGCAAATAGCAATCTAAACAATGTTAATTCTATCGAAGATATGTAAAACATCATCAAAATGTCAATGGTTCCATAAAATCTTGTACTGCTAAAACTTTTTCCAATTACGGATGACTCTAGAAGCAGCTTGAGTTACTATCGCTTCAAAAAATTTACAAAATCTTGTTGAGTCATACCTACACTAATCTGCTGCATTTCTCAAGGTACAAAAGTGTCACAGCCAATATTAAGAGACATCCCATCACATTTGGGACTTTGGTGTGTTTCAGATAATAATATCTTAAATTAATGTTACGGTTTTTTAAATTTTTCAAATCAAATAGGATTCGTCACGAAATACATACTAATCTTAAAAAAAAAAAAAACGTAATCTGTCTATTTCTTTAGATTAAAAATTTAATTTAGGAATTTTTCAATTTTTCAATTTCTTTTCGGTAAAGGGAATGCAGCCTCTAATAAATTGTTTATACATTAATAAAACGAATAATATAAATAAGCTTTAACTATCACTCAAAAAAAATTATTATTACTCAGTTTTTGGTTTTAGATAATCGAATAGGATTATGTTGTCAAAATTATTAATTAATAATAAGTACAATCGTGTTTTTTCCCCTTAAATAAGCAAATTTACTAAAAAATTAAATATTTAATACCGAAGAATAAAAAGAATATCCAAATACATTGTTTACTTTTAATGTGTACATTTCTTGAATGATTTATGATAAATAAACTTAAAAAATAAAATAATGACCCTTTTTTTAATTTTCTATACATAATTCTACATTTTTCTACCATAAGGTATGTCACAAAATTTGCCTATGGCAAAATTAAAAGAAAAGTATGTAAAATATTAAAAAAGACTTTTTAAAAGTATTTTATTTAATGATTATATTTTTAAACAATAATTAAACGAAATCATATATACCTTTAGAATTTTTTACTGTGATAGAAATAAGCCAAAAGGCTTAAACAATAAGAAAATTATCCTGAAACTACACTTTAAAAATTTTGCTAAGTGAATTTTTGAAATACGGAAAAGAGTATTGGAAAGAAATTGTTAGTAATACACCTAGGCATAAACCAATAAGATCAAAGAAGTTTATCTTCTTTGTGAAACAACTTTTGTTAAATTCAATAATTCTACTTCTTTCATCATGGTAAGAGGTTCTTTTATTTCGAATTTAAAAGGAATTAATTTATTTTATTTTATTTTTCTTTTTTTTTCAAAAAAAAAAAGAAAAAATGTACACCCCCCCCCCCCCCAAAAAAAAAAAAAAAAAAAAAAAAAAGTTAGAATCAAGCGATTCGCATAGAATATTAAAATTTTCCAACTGTACGTATCTGTTGCATTGTTTAATCTTCACTGTATTTTGCCTGCATGAACATACAATGAACAGAGAGAGTGACAGATAGGTAGACTAGCTGAATTTGAAATCACTTTTAAATACTGATAGAAAGTATTAAAAACGCTTAAAACAACCTGAAATAGAATTTCAACAATTTCCAATTATAGTCTTTAATGTCGTAAATATTTTTGTATAGCCCAGTAAATCCTAATGCAAAAATTATCATATTACATAGAAGCGTATAAAGGTACTGCCACCTTTATGATACTCAAGCATTAAAATTATATTTTCTTGATAAAGGATCGTACTCAGTTGTTATGACCTGAAACAATTGTTACACTTTTTTAAATTCCTGTTGTTTGCTTAAAAAATTTTTATTTATCATCTTCCAGAACTATGTTAATTTAATTCAAGTTCTGTAAATATTTTTATTTTCATCTATCCCGTTTAATATGAGACATTTGTCTAAATCTTTCAAATATATTTTCGCCAGACTCCACTATTTTTTCAAACTTTTATAACACTGTAGGTTCAAATATAAATAAATAAAATCTTTTATTTTTTTCCCTCTTTACATTACTATACATTCATGATTTTTTTATAAAATGTCCAGTACAACAATGGTACCCCAAAGGCACTTCAATAGATTAGTGATGATAAGAAAATTTTAATGTGAATACTTTTAGTTTCCTTGTCTATAAAATAAAAAAAAAAAAAAAAAAAAGTTTATATATATTGTGTTAGCATCTATATAAAAATTGCATCTCAAAATTTTCCATTTGCTACTTTACGCAAGCAAGTACTTTTCACAAAAGCACTGAAAGATGATGAATCTTCAAAAACACCTGTAGCATTTCCTTTCAAGAAATATTTTATCCATAGTATTTCGCGTATTTTATTTTTATTTATTTTCCTATTTCTTGACAATAATTTTTATTGAAAATATTATAAATAAAAAAATGTTGCATAATAATTCTTTTCGATATCATATTATTATTATTTTATTATTATCTTAAATTGTCATATAAAAAGAGTTCTTTTAAATTGAAGATAAAATTCAGTTTTTGAGAATATTAAATACACGATAGCTAATAATCTTACTTTAAGAAATATTTGTTTATAATAGAATAGATGCAATTCGAAAATCGTTACGTTATGAATCGTATTAACAGTAAAACTAGTTTTCAATTTTATATAGTAACACGCAAATCTTTGAAAGAAAATGTTTTATTCTATATTACATTCATACATGTATATAAGATTTTAAGCTTTTTGATTAAAATTTTTGAAATTAGAGTTATATAAAATTTTTGATTCAAAATTAAATTTTCAATATTATTATTAATAATAATAATAATAATATATATATATATATATATATATATATATATATTATTAATAATAATATTGCTATGGTCATTTTATATAAATGCTCTACCTAAAAAAAAGCCGTAAACCTTTTAATTTTATAATTTCTATAATACTATAGTATCATCCATGATTGGCGAAACCAATATTTGAATAAAGTATAAATTTCAACAATAATAATAATAATATAGTCTTAATTGCTTCGCATATGCTTAGAAAAAAAGTTGAAATTTTTAATTAAAATAAATTTTTCATTACTCTTTGAAACGTTTCATATTTTGGACTTAGTGCTTAATAAGAGTCAAATTAGTGAAAATTAACAAAAATTTATTTAGTTTTAATATAGATTAAGCATTGTCTTATGCCCATAAACAGAAAATTATAGAATATATATTCTTCTACAGATTTGTAACCAATTCAATTCATTATAATATTGAAATTTTAATTACTATTGTAAATATCAGACACACTGAGAAAAAATTCCTGTAACTGACATCTAGAATCTAAATTGTGGTTCTAGAAAAAATAGTTCCATGTGATCCTTATAAATTCTAGTCCCCTTGGAAAGCGAGTTTTAGAATCCGCTATTAGAATTCTAGAGCCTATATTCTCGAATTCTTGCCTATATTCTCGAGAGCAAAGTTATTTATAAATCTCTGCAAATAAATGAGACTACAAGAGGCGGATTTCTGCAACTATAATCTTGGTTTATTACCAAATTCTAGAAAATCAAGCGAGACTTTCTCGAAATATAAATGATTCAGAATATTTAGAGTTTTCATAATATTGTTTCATCATCTAGAAATGTGTTCACTAGGAATTCTCGATAAATTCGTCTATTCAGTTTATTGGCGTGCCTTATGCGCATAGCTCGGAAATCTATATTTCTAGTTAAGGGATTTAAAAAATAGCCATTTATTCATTCTAGAGAAAGGTGATATATTTTTATTCTCAGTATATGATCGCTATTTGAAGTTGAGAATCTTTTAAAACAGCTCTTTATTTTTTAAATGTTTATACTGTTGCAGCAAATTGTAGAATTGAAATTAAAATTCCTCATAGGGCTTACTGAGAAATATAGAGTTTTCTCATATAGTAAGGTAAATATTTTTCCTCATATTTTTAAGATATTGTGTTTTATATACTGGTACTATAGCTTTCTAAAAGACTTGAGAATATTGAAACCTTTGTATCAATCTATTCCCATATATTTCATGTTGCACTAATGACCGTGAAATTAGCTGCAGATTTTTAAAAATAAAGATTTTTAAGAAAACAGATTTTTAAGAATAAAGAGAGTATTTTTCTCTAACTCTAATTTACATAAAACTACATAAAAATATAAATTCTGCTAATTTTTTAAGTTACAAATCCGCACATAAATATTTTTTTCGGATTAAAACATTTCTATAATCATAAATCATCGCGCATAAATATTTTCTATAATCCAAGATTAATCCAATATCACTAATTAGAAGATTAGGAATCAGCTATTAAGCAATGATAAAATGTAAAAATGTCTAAATATGTTTGTTTTAAATTGAAAAAAAAAATTATCGTTTGCAAATCTTGCTAAACTTTTGAGCAGGAGTGTAGTAAAAATTTTAGATTCTTGCATGCGTATATGTACTAGATTTTGGAAAATATTGATTAATCATTTGCTAGATTTAGAAAATTAGAATCATAATTTTGATCCAAAAAAAAAATGTGTTTAC
This sequence comes from Salticus scenicus, assembly GCA_963930645.1. Classification (NCBI taxonomy): domain Eukaryota; kingdom Metazoa; phylum Arthropoda; class Arachnida; order Araneae; family Salticidae; genus Salticus; species Salticus scenicus. The sequence goes on from OZ005649.1 coordinate 81,509,133, forward strand.
AGTTTTTTTTTTTTTTTTTTTTTTCTGAAAGAAGGTCTCTTAAACGTTCTTTAACTTAACAGAAAAAAAAAAGAAAGAAAGAAAACTTTGAAAAACTTATACACTGTCATCATACGTATGTCGTATGCCGAAATATTAAATTAGTAAAATTTAAAAAAAAATAATAATAAATAAATAAATAATAAAATAGATTGTTTATTCTTTACATTTCAACCAAAGGTTTTAAATATTTAAGGAAATGAAGTGATAACATTAAATTCGATACATATATTAGTGAAGAAATAAATTATTTCATTTCTTCATTTCTTCACTTTTTATTTTATTTATTTTTATCATTGCATATTTTAACTCATTTAATTTTAAAATTGTAAACACAATTTTGGTCTTTAAAGAAGATATTCCCATTATTTTTACAGGATTTCTGCATTCTTACTTCAAAAATTACAAAGTTGAAATAACCATGGGGAAAAAAATTATTCCTGGAGCCTAAAAATATTTTACTGGGAAAGCAGCAAGAGTAATTAACTGATTAAGAAGCGCAGAAGTTAAGGGGAATACAAATTTACAGATAAACAGTACAGGATCCTCAGTTGGTTCCGAGAATATTATAATTGAGTGAAAAGTTTAGATTTCTTATGTATACAAATATTTTCCCGTTAATATATTATTTAAATGACGGAGTTGCATGGTAACGGGGAAAAAAAGTGACCGAAATTACGCGGAACGAGGACTTTCATATCGGTAAAAGGACAAGTATGCATTTGCTGGACTTGAATTTAAAAACTTAAATGCTCTTCTAACCCCACAGGAAAAGAAAAGTTTAAAGATAAAAATTAAAACGGAAAAAATAGCCCTGTACATCAAAACGTCAAGTAACATTTAAATTGTTTATATATACATACCTTGTTAAATCCTATGCGAAATCCGTTCATTTAAAAACCAAATTTATAATATTTCTAAATAAAAATGTGTAAGGTTTTGTAAAGATCTAACATTTAAGTGAAAAGAATAAAACTAATATACATAAATAATAAGGATTTTTGCACACTATTTCACAACCGATCCAAAATAAAAGTATTTATATAAATGAACTGAAATGGGTTAGAGAAAACACTTTATGTTCTATATTTAAAAGAATCTTCCTAGAAGTTAATTGGAGAAAATTATAACAGTGCAAAATTGATGCTTTTATAAGATTTTATTTTGAGGTTTAACCTTATGACTGAAATCAAATCAGTTAACAACAATCAGTTCAAAATAATGAAGATTAATTAAAAATATATATATTACCATTCCAGTCCTTATAATCTTTTAACCAAAATATTAATTTTTAGAATATTTGGATGTTGATTAATTTAAAGCATAATATAAAATTTAAAATTAAAGTATTACATAAAATGTTAATTTAAAAAATAGTTTAAAGTAAAAATAAAGAAAAAAAAAATCTTGAAAGAATATCACCATGAGATTTTTAAACATAAACTGCTTTCCATAATAATAAAAATCTCAAAATCCTTTCATAAATGGAAATCACACATGAACTTTTTAATGAATATAATCTTATATGCATATTTGAGTTTAAAGTTAAATAAAAATGTTGCAAAAAGATGAACAATTTTCAAAGTTTAAAAGCAAAATTTATACACCGAAAGATTTTCTGATAAATTTTAAAAGAAAATTCATGAAAATTTAAATTTAGAATAAGCCAACAGAAGAAAATATTTTAATCTTATAAAATGTTTTTTTTTTTCATTCTTTTAAAGAAAAATTGCTTCGACAAGTAAGTAGGTAAGTAAGAGAAAGGAAACAGTAGTTTAATCCGAAATGCAAACGTAAATCTGTAGTTTTAAATTTTATAAACAAAAATGTCATTTTTAATAAATTATAAAAAAAAATCGTATACAAATATACATAAAAGAGTGAATTATTTTTTTTTTAAAGAATCCACAAATGGACAAATATCTTATCTGAAATAATTTGGTGTGTCACTCACGCGACTTTCTCTTGTCCTGCATTTCAATACTGTAAAGATAGATTGCATAAGTCTTAAAATCAATGGTAATAATCATAAGGTAATAAAGTTCAATATACTTTCAAAATAATCTAAAATTGGTTTAGTAATAGTTTTATTTGACACACAGTTCTATGTGAGGGAGGGGGCTACCACGCCCCTCCACCCCTACAATTACTGCAGTGCGTGCAATAATTTCAAAAATAAAAAAAATAAGGCTGTTATTAATTTGGCATCAAATTTACCAATCTTGATCAAATTTTTAAGTAGCAACCTAATACGAACTTCAAAATATCAAATTCGAATTTCTTGCAGATAATTGTTTTAAAGTTATGATGAAAACAGATATACATACATATTAATCGCTAAACATCGGACTTTTATAATCACGGCACCTCAAAACGTGACATTATACAAAAAAAAGCTCGAAATTGAACTTCAAAAAATACTTTCCTTACAGTTTGAGTATGAAAAATTAATTTTCCTTCTTGAGAAATTTCGTAGACATAGTACAATGCAGCAAAGCACTTTCACCAATTACATTCCGTAGAAAAGAACGTTTAGCTGAATTTTACGGTAGCCCTGTATGTTTTCTATAAACAATACTATGTATTTAAATTTAGCCATACTTGAAAAACTTCTAACACAAAATGAATTACAATTCTGGCAATTTCCAAATATAGCCCCAATATATCCAAATACTTTGGGTTACCCTGTAAACGAATGATGAACGATTTCCATACCACAATCTGCACAAAAAATATTTTTATACAAATAAAAAATTTCTTTCATTCCGTTTTGTTTAAGTCAGTCTGTAGATGTTAAATGTACTTATTCGAAATTTTCGTATAGTTATAATGTATTTGAATTATCTTAGATGTCTCTGTGCGCTAACCATTAGCTTGATCTCAACGAAAAGTTTAGTGAAGTGTTCCTATATGAAGCACATTTAGAATACCGAGTTTGGACATTCTGCTTCTAATCGTTCTTAATATACGCTGATAAAAGACAGACACACACACAGACAAACGACAAAAATCATGATATTTTGATTCAGAGGAACTTAAAACGTGTTAATATAACAAAAACTAAATTTCGAAAATATGACCCTAAAACAATACTTTTTCTTCCATGTATATGTGTAAGAGAAAGTAAAAACATGCCAGTTGGAGGATGTTTACATCGTAATCATGTATTGTTTGCGAGAAAAGAAAGAAGGAAACTATAACAAATGAAGTAAAATTTTGTAAAAACCTAAAAACTTAAAAAAAATAAACTACTTAAGGATTTTTTTCTTCGTTTTGATTTGTTTTCCTACCCAGAAATAAAATGCTGTTCATACTATTTCTTAATCAATCTTTTTATTTTTATTAAAATGTTAATACGTAAACGCAATAAAAATATTAATTTGATCTTAAATTGTAATCGGTGAAAAATATTGTAGTATTGGAGCATTAATATTTGGAATTTTCTTTATAGTATAATGAATATTCCTTTTTATTCTTTCCAATAAAAATAAACTTAAAAAGCTCTCAAAATAATTTAAAACATTTTCATTTTTTTTTTTTTTTTTTTTTATCTAATAACAATATGAAATCTGCTTAGGTTTACTAATAACCTATATTTTACCTTATTTTTAATTTCTTGCGTTAGTGACGTGATGTTAGTGTATGTGGATTTAGTGTACACTAATAATATAATGCGTACGCTTAAAATATCTTGGCTTTAGTGTACATACGTTACATTGCGTAGCTTTGCCGTACAGAAGACCTACATCATAAAGAAAGAGAGATTTTAGCATTTTTCACTTCAACATAAAAAATGACAATATGATAAAAACTATATTTTTTATTTCACGTACTTCTTTACAAACATTTTACTCACACTTTTACCCCAGGTTTCAGACTGGATAATACGCAATGGGTGATTTTAGCAGTTCAAAGAGCTATGAACGATATAACGGTTCTTTGTTTTGAATTGTTTTAATATAAATATATATATATATATATATATATATATATATATATATAACATAATTAGACGATTTTTTTTTCTTTGTCAACATAAAAGTTACGTAATACATAAATTAAGATTAGGGGAATATTAAATCTATGTCAACACAAAAGCTGTTCAAATTATTTCTTATTCAAACTTACTCACATAAGCTTAGAGCTTTTAGTCATTTTCAAAGTTTTTTAAAGTTTATAGACAGCGAATAATTTATGTTTCAATGATTGTTGATTAAAAACTTTTCAGAAAAAGGTAGAAATTTTTGAATATCAATAGTTTAATTTTCATGCAGAAATTAATAAATAAGCGTTACTTTTTTCAAGTATCTTCAAGTGTCGTTTAATTTTATTTTAAGTTAAATCTTTCTATTATTAGTATTATTACTTAGTAATGTGCATTCCTTTGAAAGAAACATTTAGAAAAAAATTATTGTCTTTTAAATCGTCCAATAAACAATTTTTTTTAATTATGTAATAAAATTTTGTTATGTGAAACTATTCAATAAGCATATATCAGAGCAAACATCCTTTATAATCTTTAAAAAAAATTCTTGCATTCTTTAAAAGGAAGCAAAATATTGTTTATATCATCAGGGGTCGATCCTGGTTTTAAATTTTGGGTCCCCTTTTTGTGAAAAACAAAATATTTTTGTTAAATTTTTATTTATTTTTGTGAAAAAAAAATATTATACGTAAAACCTTCCATTTTAACAGTCATTCTAAGTAGTTTTTAAACATCAAAATAACATAGTTTAATTGAACCAATTAATTAAAAATGCCGAAAATATAGAAAAAGGATCACTTTTATAAAATAAAAAGGCTCATTTCATAAATTTGAATTTTGTGAAGGGTCCCCATTTATGGATTTGAATTTTGTGAAGGATCCCCTTTTATGATGTGGAATTTTGTGAAGGGGCAGCAAAGGGGACCCAATTTTTGCCTGGATCGACCCCTGATCATATTACGAAACGACAGCACAGTAACCTTCTATAATATGCAATTTAACAGATAAATGATTGACGATTCAGACAGTTACGCTAGATTATACAACATGATATTGACAAACGTAGATATATATATCGGTTGATTAATTTCTTTCAATTTTTATCTTGTTTTGCATGTATTTACTGGTTTAATAGATTCTGCAAACTATCTCATAGTTATGTCTTAAGTGTTATATACGTCATTTCTCTTCTGCATAAGTACGTTAACATGTTTTTACTTCTCAGTGAATTTTAATTAAATGGTAATTGTGACAATAACTTTATACCTAATACATCTCATTTTAAATTTCATTGTTGGTATTTTCATCTTTCTTTCATTTGCTGAGTACTGTAAAGGAATTAAAATATTCATTATATATATATATATATATATATATATATATATATATTGTTTTTTTTTTTAAGGTGTAAAAGTACATTTGTAATTTTTTTTTTTTTTTTTTAAGTAGAAATATTTAATTATCGCTACTGAAATGCTCGTAAATATTGATTAATTAATTAATTTACAAAATTTTCACTCAAAAATGTCAGTGCATAAATATTGGTAAATAGACAGACATCGATGTACGTTGTCTTTTGAATTGCATTGACTGCAATTATCTTTAAATGCGTAAGAGAATATTGCTTCAAATGGGGGCAAGAGGAGCAATATTATTATTTTGAGAATTAAATAAAAATAAGTAATGAAATTATAGTATCCCAGTAGCAAAAAATATTATTAGAATACTCGTAATTTTAAATGTTTATTTATTTTTGTATTTATTTTATTATTTTTTTTCCTTTTTATGACTATAATTATTATACATTAAACTGTTCAATTTTATAAATGTTTCCTAGATATGCTAAAACTTATATAAAACTCTAAGGTTGTTTCAATAACCATACTTGTATAGAACAAAGTCATTTAATAATAAAATAAAATTTTAAAATATCAAATTAGAAAATATGTTTCAGAGATATAAGACAATAGTAGTAGTAGTATCACCATTATTATTATTATTATTATTATTTAGTCTTTGTTTATAAACTATTGTGATTGAAATTTTGTTTAATAAAATTATAATTCGATTAAACATAATTTTGCAATATTTAAATCAGTTCTAAATATTCTGATCTAATTAAATTTATATGTAATTGGTTTGAAACTAAATATAAAATGATTAGATAAAGAAAAGAAAACATAGAGATAACATTTTTTTTCTTTATTTATTTTTTTTTTATTAGGGACATTTAAAAATACTCAGTGAAAATTATTGTAAAATTATATTTAGATACACTGTGTCACAAATTTGTGTCTTCTCAAATTTATTAATTTTGTGATCAAATTTATTAAATAAATATATAATTATCAATGTATTCAGAAACAAGAGACTTTGTTAGTCAAATATGTATATATTAGTATTTTATATTATCTTTATAATATATCGAAATTGATTAATGTATTACAACAAATTAAATAAATATTAATAACATATAAAGAAAACACTTTTAATTATTCCTTTAAGCATTTTTTGACTATCCAGTTTTTAAGCATATATGTATAAAAACAAATAACAATTTATAGCGTGCAGAGGAACTTGATTCTAATAATTTCTTTGAAATCAAGAACACTGACAGCGGGTTTCAAGATCACGCTATAAAACAATTATGCTTTTCGCTACCTTAACAATATATAAGTCTTACCTTAATCTTCATAATGTCATCATCATTTTTATAACATAGCTCCGTGTAATCCTAGCTTGATAAAACTATTAAATTTCCTAGAAATTTTCAAAATGCGATGATATGAGAAATATTTTTAAGAAATAGAAATGTTGCCCAAAATATAAAATGTACTAATTAAGTAAATTTTAATAAAATTCGGGATATTAAATAATGATATGCAGCAAAAGTTGCATTTAAAAAGATACTTTTCTAAAAAAAGTTTTAAAAAATGGTCATTGAATAGCATTTTGTTAAAAGAAAGAGTTATTTTTCCAACAACCATTAAAGAATATTAATAAATTTTTCAAAGATTTTGTAACAATGAAGTTGTGTGATTGCTTTACTTTGAACCACCTGATTTTAAATGCTGGCAACAGAAAGAGCCTATAAATTGTGTATAAGAAAAAATGAAGAATGTTAAACTCAGCAAACTTATTTTAAAATTTAATAAAGGGAGGAAAGGGGATATGACTACCCCAATATACTAAATCATGAGCTATACTTCACGTAGCGAAAAAATTGTGTGGACAGTGTGTGTGTCTAAAGTAGCTAGTGGCAGGCATATTTTAAATATACGAATAATGCAATATCATTTTACTTCAAATATTTGCAAGTGTCACTAACATCTTTTCAGAAAAGTGCTCATAAAAAAGTATAGCTATCGCTGAAAAAAAATTACTATTCAAACTCGCTAAAAATAAACTGCTTAAAACTAAACTCTAAACTGAACTGTATTATCTTAAAAATCTAGATATTTAAATAGTTCATTACTGGAGTATTACTTTAAATATCTGTTACATCAAACTTCCTTAAAATACCTTGCGATCTAACCATACACGAAAACTTCTCCAAAAGATAGACTTCGCAACACTCATTGTAACTGCAATCGGAACCTTATCCAGAAGGATCCAATTCCAACTAATATTTTATTTAAGCCATAGCTATAGCCATAAAAAAATTTCGGAATGGTTCAAGCTTTAATACATAATGTTGAGTGTTAAAATTGAAGAAAAACTAAAAAAGTTCTCCAATTAATCAGCCAATTTTCCGGGCTACAGTCTTTGGTTAAACCGACAGAACCATTCGAAATAAGTAAATCATTCTCAAAACTTTGCAACCCTTTACATTCCTGCGATATATTACTGTGAGTGCTCGCAAAAATTTTAAAACCGAACAAAAAGTATTGGAATCCCTTCAAAAATACATTTAACGATAAGTCGATATGAGAAAATATGATGTGTTTTAAGAAAATTATTTATTTTTAGCCTTTTCTAGAGAGGTATAACCATTTTTTTTATTTTCCTTAACTTTTTCTCCACCTTTACTTTATTTTTAAATTTTTGAAATCAGTTGTTGGAAATAATATTACAAAATTATTTAATAACAGCTTCCAACGAACAACTTTTATTTTTTAAATGGTTTTCTAGATATTCTGCGGGAAAAGTTGGCTTTGATTACAGTTCCGCTCCTTGGCTTAGACATTCAGAGTTTTCCGGGATTTTTTTCGAAACTCGCAAAAACACAGATTAGGTCACCTTTAAAGAATTCCCACGGAGGGCATACCACCCAGGTCTAGGAGTCTCATGAAGCTAACTGCTTTAACCCTTACAACTGCAACAGTTTTTAAAATGACAAAAATTTTTTAAAACGTTTTTGTTTAATTTTCAATGTAGTAAAAATATCATTTATAATAATAATAATAATAATAATAATTACTGTGTAAAACCTAAAGATTTTTATTTGATAGTATAGTTTGTCTGTAGTCTTAACAAAAGGCTTTATTATACTTAAGTTTAAAACATTTTTAACCTGATTTCCAATACAATATCGTTCGAGTCATATTTCAATGCATTTCAATTGTTTCTTTGCCTCCCATATAGTCAAATAAGAGATAGCATTATGATGTTAATTTACCACCCATCTGTCTGTAAAATTCCTTTTCAGATCAACTAACCTTTAATTTTTATAACTAAGTTTTAGTTTAGATACAAACTACAAAGAGAGCATGAGTAGAATTATGTATATATTAAAAACATAAAAATAAAAAATGAATGGAAAAAAATGAAGGAAAAGTATATGAAAACAATAATAAAAATTTGCTAATTTTCGTAGGTGAGGAAATTCCTGCAAGCGGTAAGAAATTCTCTTTCACACACTTTAACAAACATAAACAACACATCTCATTCCCTGGATACAAAATGCATCCCTCTTTGGTAGCAAAAAATATTTTTGTCATCCGTTGGGGATAAAAGGGACAAACAAAAATGCATTTTAATTGAAACATGTTTTGTTTTGTTTTGTTTTCTGTAAAAAAAAATCTGGAGTGACTCCACTCGACTTTCCGAACATTGAGTAAATAACAGTTTTGTAGATAAAATAAAGAAAGAGGAGTTGCTAAACAAACAAAAAAGAGAAAACCATAACAGAGTGTTTGAGTATTTTTCTCCATATATCACACGAGGTTTCATTTAACGCTACTGAACTTTGAGCCCTTAGATCATAAGGATAAAGAATTTTTCGCTGTGTCCCTGTAAAAATCTATAAATGCTAGATTCACCAAAATGCTTATAGTTAGTGCAACAGTGATTTATAATATTCATACAAATTTTCAGCTCAATTGAATAAGGCGTTTAGATGCTATCGCTGGTCTCATAGGCCATAAAGATAAAGAATTTTTCTTTGTCTCCCTGTAAAAAAACTGTAAGTGCTACATTCACCAAAATCTATACAGATTGAGTATCTGTGACCTATAATATGTGTATAAAGTTTTTGTTCAATTGAATAAGGCGTTTAGATGCTATCGCACTTTTAAAAATTTGGCAAAGAATTTTTCTTTGTGTCCCTGTAAAAAAACTATAAGTGCTAGATTCTCCAAAATCTATACAGATTGAGTATCTGTGACCTATAATATGTGTATAAAGTTTTTGCTCAATTGAATAAAGTGTTTAGATGCTATCGCACTTTTAAGATTTTGGTCCCTTGGCCATAATGATAAAGAATTTTTCTTTGTGTCCCTGTAAAAAAACTATAAGTGCTAGATTCACCAAAATCTATAGGGTTCGTACTATGGTGACTTACAATATACGTACCAACTTTCAGCTTATTCGAACAAAGCGTTTAGACGCTAGCGTGTTCACTCACAGACATACACACATACATACACACATACATACACACATACATACACACATACATACACACACACATACATACATCATCGTAAAAATAGTGAAGACGGACTCGTTGGACCTCGAAACGTATAGAAACATCAAAATCTCGAATTCGGATTTTTGACATGATTACAATACTTTCCTCACTATAGTGTTCGGAAAGTAAAAATATTTTTTGTATAAAAATGAGACAATTCTGATTGATTGAGTGATTTTATAGCGTATATTTGACTCGTAAGACATCAATCATATCCTCAAATGCATATCTTCATCAATCATATCATATTCTTAAAAACAAAAAGCATTCATGTGTAACTTTAAGATTTAATTAACAAAAAAAAAAAAAAAAAGACTTGCAAATAAGCTGCATGTTATTGAATAAGTACATTTGAAATTTATTTTGTTTTATAGTTCAAGATATAAAATAAACCAACCAAGTAATTTGTATATGAAAACTACTCTAAATGAAAGAATTGTAATTACTAAATAACGATAAACATTAATAAAGAATAATGGAGTAAAATAACAAAGAGAAAACAAATTGAAATATGTTAAACATATTTTAAGACTTTAAATTAAAAACTTTCAGACTATTATTTTAAATAATTTTAGAAAATTAGCTAATTAAACTAAATCGCTGTCTTAAATACAAACATAATTGTTTCTTTTCAAAATAATTTCTCCTTGCTATTTATTTACAATAAAAGATTGAAATAAAAGAATTTAACCAATTACAGAATTTCTTAATTTTAAATTTTCTAAATGGATATTAATCCTCATAAAAGCTATTATCCTAAATAAGTGGTTTAGGAAAGTTAACAACAAATGCTGATAATAGTGCAAGAATTCAATGATATTTATGAAGAAGATCATCTTTTGAAATTTATTAAATAATTTTCTGATTTTCCAAAAAAAATTCGAACTATTATTTTCAAAACATATCATAATTAAAATGTGAATTTAAAATTCGTTGTTTGGAATGCCATTAAATATATTTTTTCATAGGTATCGAATTAATTAATGTATAATACATTAAATATAAATTACATGGTTTTAATAAATTAGCTTATTTCTGCATACAATAATATGAAGTAAAAATATTGTGAAAAAATGAAAGTACTTTCTGGGTGTCTAATTAATTTGTCCTCTGAAATTCCAATCACCGATGTGTAATCTGAAGTAAATAGTTACGTTCATTCATTACCAATCATTGATACATTTTCTGCATAATCTACGAATAAGTATTTTAGACACGGTATTAAGGCGTTTTGTCAAATATCTAGAAAAGTTCTTGAGGGTTTATCTTGAAATTTTGGGAGCATAAGGAACATGTTGTATCTTACATGTTTTAGCAAACGTTTTGTCCTGAAGAGGAAAAACGGACTAGTAAAAAACTAAACAAAAAACAAAATGCTTTGGATCACCCTGTAAAAAGTAATGCTTAAAATAGGTTTTGGCTATAGCGTGTGACTATGAAGATTCCTCTAATTATCTGTATATAATTTTTTATGTGGCCACCACATATATTCATTGAAATGTAACGGTTTCTTTAAAAAACTACAAAAAAAAAGTTTTTTTTAATTATAACACGTATTGTATTAGACCCAATGCAAAGCCATATTTAGAAAACTAGGCTTACTACATTGGACTGCAATCAGAGTGCAATAATGTTAAACATCTATAGAAATATGAGCATTTTCACTAAATAATTTTTAATTGCGCACGCGCAAGCTTTAAAAAAAATTATTTGCGCAGTTTATTAGCCAAAGTGCTGAGCTACTTATATGAAAACCGCAAACAAATATCATGTAAATTAAAAAAAATTATGGGTTATAGAATGAACAGAATTCTAGTACCTCTCAAAAAAAAAAAAAAAAAAAAAAAAGGAAGATGGTGGGGTTTTATCAATATTTATTTACAATCAGTGAACGCTGTATTACCGTTCTCCACTGATTGAATGAAAATAATGTGTGTGTCACTCACACGACTTTCTCTTACCCTGAAATTCAATACTATAAGTACGCATTGGAGATTAAGAGTTAAGATAACGAATACTGTTATGTAAACCTATGTTAAAACAATTCAAATTAGGCTTCTGAACAGTTTTTTTTCACAAATAATTCTATGTGAGGGGGAGGTTACCGCCTTCCTCAACCCCCCGTTTCACTACTGTACCTACATTTATGTAGAAATCAAATCGGTTATTAAATTTAAAAGTTCATTTAAAATTATTTAGACAACTTTCAAACGCATCATTCCTTGAAACACATCAATCTTGAATACACTTTTCTAGTAACAAACGTATTCACTTCAAAATACATCATTTGGATCGCCTGAAATTATTTACTTTTAATTTACTTACTGAAATTTATGTACCCATCACATGGTGCACATAAATATAATCCTGTATTAATAACACACGGATCAACCTGAAATACATTTCCATGAATTTTCAAGTATTGTCGTTCAGGAAGCCTCAAAACGTCTAAATATACAAAAAAAAAGCGATGAATATTTAGCTTAAAAAATACATTATTTACCATATGGCTATGAAGAATTAATTTTAATTCCTGAGCAGCTTTCCTGGACATGGTAAAATATTGCAGTAAAGCGCTTCCACTAACAATAAAAAAGAATATTATGGCTTAAATATTGGCAGCCCTGTATATATTCAAAAAGTTATGTACACATCACGTGGAGGAATAAATATAATCCAATATTAATAACACACGGCACAACCTGAAGTCCACTTCCATTAATTTTCAATTATTGTCGTACTATAATCTACTTCTTTTGTGTAGCCCTGTAAATGAACAGTGAATGATTTTTATACCTTATTCTATATGAAACATGTTTTTACGCATATAAAAAATATATATTCGTTTCATTTCTTTTAGAGGAGTCTATAGATTCTAAACTTACCTGCAATTTCCCCGTAGACGCAATGTATTTGAATTCCTTTGGGTATCCCTGTACACGAACCATTTGCTTCATCTCAACGAAAAGTTTAGTGTAGCATTCCTATATGATACACATTTAGAATACCAAGTTTGAAATTTCTGCTATAATTTGTTTTTTAGATATGCTGATAACGGACAGACACAGAAGACACGCAGACAGACACACATACAGACCAACCGTTAAAAACAATATTTTCGGATTCAGCAGACCTCAAAACGTGTAAATATAACAAAAACTCACGTTTGAAAATTTTACCATAAAACAATACTTTCTATACCTTATGGGTAAGAGAAAGTAATAAAAATTTGAGTAAAACCCCTTATAGTCTAGGCGTTATTAAGAGAGGAACTGAAATTCTGTTCTTTCTATCTCTCATAATTTTTTTAATTTACAAGATATTTGTTTGGCGCTTTCATATAAGTAGCTCAATACTTTTGGCTGTTAATTTATACAAAAAAATCCTTTTTAAACCTGCGCATGCGCACTTAAAAATTATTTAATAAAAATGCTCATATTTTGAAAGATATTTAACATTTTTGCATTCTGATTGCAGTATGCTGTGTAATGTAGTACTCCAAGATTCTTAAAAATGGCTTAGTATTGTGTTTAATACCCTACGTGTTTTAATTAAAAAAGTGGCTTTTTTTTTTCAATTATTTAAAGAAGTTGTTATATCTCTATCAATATATGTGGTAGCCACATAAAAATTTATACAGATAATCAGAAAAATTCTTTATAGAGATAATCAGAAAAATCCTCATAAAATCATGTTACAGCCAAAACGCATTTTAAGTATTATTTTTTGCAGAATAATCCAAAACATGTATATAAGGTATAACATGTTCTTTATTCTCCCAAAGTTTCAAGATAGGTCCTAAAGAATTTTTCTAGATATTTGACAAAACGCCTAGTTTCGAATGTGTCCAAATACTTATTGTTAGATAGTGTATTTGTTGTAAAAAGCGTCCTAAAAAGATTATGTGAAATATTTTAAAATAGAAACGCTATAAGATGAATAAACACACAATAATGATTTCGAATCTAAATAAAGATCAGGCGGAAAAAAGGAGGTTATGAGCGCAGCTGGCAAGCAGCAATACATCTCTTTGCAAATAAACACTATGAAATTCACAAATACGCACAATAATTATCAATAGACTAAATATTTAAGCAAGACTCTTTATCAGGTTAGTATAGTTACCATGGCTAAAGCATAAAATGGTTACACAACTTCCATTTGAGTATTAATTTTTCAAACGAAAGAATGGGCTCTATTAGGTTTATTAACATTTACTTTTTAACTAGCTATTTTATACATTTGAACCTTATTTTATGCCTTTTAACTGAATATTTTAACTTTCATATGAAACACCATAACTTTTGAAAAGTGGACATAGAAATTACTTAAAAATATGCATCAAATACCAAACAATAAAATTTATTGTTTAAATTCATTTTAATCAAACCGAATCTTCTTGTCTCCGAAAGTATTTTCTGGTGTCACTTTCCCCTTCTATATTATATTTAGCGCTTCAATTATGAAGTTTTTTAGGGCCCCTACGATACTCTTGTATTTCATTTACCTAAGAATGCAGAAATTTCTTTTCTTTTTTTTAATTACTTTAAATTATATCTTTTTTAAACTGGCTTTGAATTTCAGTGTATATTTTTTATTTTTAAATGATCTTAATGACATTTTATCTACATTAGCAATGGCATCATAAGAAAAAACTGTAAAACTTTACTTAACAAATTTATTATATTGAGAAAGAGGGGGGGGATTATCCTTAAGTATTACTTTTTTTTTTTTTTTTTTTTTTTTTAATGTTAGTTTCTGTTATGTTATTTTCTTTTTTATTTTCTGAATTTCTATTATAGAATTAAAGTATATACTGTTTTTAAATCATAAACTTATTTTATTTTTTAAAGCTTTTATTTTATCCTTTACTTTTTTAATAAATACGTACATGCATAAAAAACAAACCAGGATATATTTAAAATAAAATTTAAACTTAGATATAAAAATAGTGTATTACATGCATAAACACTAATACATTGCATTTTTCAGAGACATAAACTGGAAACATTTTACGTATAGCCATAATACTTTAATAATCTAGAACTGATAGTAAGAAGAAAGACACAGAAGTTGTAAATCATAGGCCATAATTCTCAAAAAAAAATTATTAAACTTCAATAATTCACCAATTTGTTTAGATAAAAGGGAACTAGATACATTTCTAATAATATTAAACACAGTAACTACAGTGAAATCGAGTATATGTTAATACCAGAGTAAATGGCTTATTGTTCGTATTATCAGATAATCATTCGTAGTTATTATGTTATGCTGATTAATGGATATCTAATAGAGTATGTTGTTATCCAATGAATAACGTTTCATGTCAGATTGCATGGCATAATTAGAATAGATATAAGATTTGGTATACTATAAATATTTCAAACAAATAACTTCGCTTCACATTAATAACCAGCTACAATTCATTGTGACTGTCTTTCTGCATTATACGAAATTTTTCAAAATAGTCCTAATATTTACTTCATTGAAATGCATTGAATAACTTTTAGTACTGAAAATTGTTTATAATTACTCAAAATTACAAATAATTTCATTAATGTAATTTCTAAATTTAATAAAATCATTAAAAATATCGTGTTATTTTTAATAATATTATTTCATTATTTCTTTTTTTTTTCTTTTTTTTTTTAATATTCCCGTATCCATTTATACAAGTAAGTAGAATTTCTTAATATGAACGTATACTTTATATAACTTATGAATTAATTATTCCAACATTCAAATTAAATGTTTTTAACATAATGCAATTTAATGCATAATATTCTGATAATTTCATAGCACATATCCTTCATTATATATACGGATATATAATTATGTATATACTCATGAATATAAAATTGTATACAAGATGCAAAGTTTCGTCATTAACTAGCTTTTGTTATCTTAACCCTTAAAAGGACGCACTTATAATAAAAAAAAAAATTCTTTCAACTCTTTAACTTTCATTGATTTCACGCTGAATCCACATAGTCAAAATTTTTTATGCAACAAGTTTCCAATACTTTTTCCTTGTTTTAATTGATTTTTAAATTTTTGGTTCTTCTCTGTTCGGTAGATGGCAGTACTTTTCCGAATTTAAACAAATGGTGTAACAGAGGAAACCAGATGCTAAAGTCATTTTAAAATTCTGAGTAGGCACGATTCTGAAGTTGCGGCTTTAATAATCCACACGTGTCTTAATACTTATTTTATTTTTCTTATCTAAAGACCAAATAGATGCCTCAAACCAAAAATGTCTTTAAAAAAAATTGCTACATATATATGTATATATATATATATATATATATATATATATATATATATATATATATATATATACGATTAGCAATGTGTCTAATAGCCATTTTTTAAATTACATTATCAATTTTTAAAATAAAATATGGACTGAATGCTAAAGTATTAAGTGAAATGATGATGCCAAGTCGCTGAAAAATTCACAAACTTAATTTTGTAAAAATTACAAAATCTATTTTTTTTTTTTTTTTAAGATCTGCAGCTTCTTATCGTTATATATAGTAAAATAATTTTGGTACTTAAATAACATATATTCCGGGTGTTTTGGGGAGGACTTCGCAACTTTGAAATGACATACATAACTGCGATACATTGAGAAACAGAAAGGTGAAATAACTGATATGTTAGACAGACAAGTCTGGAATTTGTTATACAGTCGGCTGCAAAATTATTCGAGCACTAGCCAATAATTCCTATATTTAAAAAGTACACTTAAGACTGTTTTGCTAAGTAAATCCTTGTCGAATCATGTTCTTAGACTGATTAAGACCATGACTCGACAAGGATTTATTTAACAAAGCTGTATTAAGTGTACTTTTTTTGGCAAGGATTATTGCTAGTGCTCGAATAATTTTGCATCCGGCTGTACATCGATTTAGAGAAATAGTTTCAAGACTGGCTAATAGGTGCTGCCACACACACACGAAGCTTCAAATAACACTCAAAAGTACAGAAAGTTCATTTATCAGTTTCTTTTATTGCTGAGACGTGTAAGGGAGTTGTATCGAATTAATTACACTGCGTTGCAAAAAAAAAAAAAAAAAAAAAAAATTCGACCACTGATACCATTCTTGCTGATTCTTGTGTAAAATTACCTCTTGAACCCGAATATGACTCTCATTTTCTCCAGTCACCCACCGTTTTCTAGGGGCACCACCCCCAATTTTTATCACTGTTCGGTAATTTTATGACCATGAATTTGATTTGGCGAATGAAAGGGAATTAATTTAACGCCTAAAAAACAAAAAATATGTAATGTTTAATAAATAACATTAATAATAGCTTTAAAAAATATAAGAAATATAATACATAATTTCAGTGGCAAATCTCCCCTAATTTTTCCCTTGCTGCAAATTTTCATGTATTAGAATTTTCCAACTCTGTAGCTCCTCAGGAGATATTTAACAGTTGAAATAATCCTCACCCCCCCCCCCCCTAAAAATCAAATTTATAGCCATAAAATCACCGAAAAGTGATAAAAATAGGTTGTCGTCCCTAAAAAACGGTGGGTGATAGGGCAAAATCGGCGTCATATTCGGAATCAGGAGGTCATTTTACATAAGAATTTGCAAAAATTAAGTTGGGGGAAATTTTCATGCAGAACAGTATTATTATAGGGTATTGAAGATCTTCATGTTGTATTCCTCGGAGCAACGTGTTTTTATTGTGCTAAAATACCACCGATTAGATCAAAGTCCAACGATGACAAAGCGAAGCTTTCGACAAAACTTTAATGTTAAAAAAAGACAAATCTTGGAACTATATCTGCAAGCAGGTGTATAACAAATTCGAAATTTAACTGTCCAACATACCACTCTTTTCACCTTCCTATATCGCACAGTTTCGCAGTTATATTATTTCAAAGTTGGGGAGTCTTTTTTGAAACATTCTGTATACACTATATGTAAAAGAAAATTCTTTTGTCTATATAAAACATAAAATCTTCTACACATACAACATATAATCTTCTACATAAGCACATAACTCCATAAGCATAAATATTTCTTCTACGATTAAAATTGATGAAGATATTTAATTTAAAATTTCGCGATTTTTACAGATGTTTCTGACTTCCTGTAAGAGGTAAGATAAAAAATATTTTTTATATATTCAGTTGTCTTTTTGTTTAGTTTGAATATTTAATGCTTAACATTTTTACGATTCAAATTTTAAGATGAAATGACTCGGTCAGTTTTAATATTAAAAAATTCATTTTTATTTAATATTGTAATAGCCAGATTTTTCTACCAAATATAACTTCTAAGTAGATTTTAACTGCATAAAAATGTAAATTTTTTAATTTTTATAAAATATACTTTGCGGATATTCCTGTAGCATTGCATAGTTATTTATATCGTCGGAAACATTTTTGCAATTAAAAGTATGTCCTTTTAATAAAAGGCTGCGATAATAAACGACTTCTAATGATACTACTTTGCATATGACATATATATTATATGACTATACACATTATATGCATTACTTATTAACTTAATATTCATCAGTTTATTAAGAACCAACTGTTATATACATAAAGAGCGCTAACTATATATACATTGTACAATATTTTGCTCAATGTATAACATCAAAAACTACTTTTTTTACCTAATTAACGTGATTTTTTTAGAAACTAATTATCAGTTTAACGCACTCTCTCTTTTTTCTATCGTGCACATCTGAACTTTTTAAAAAAATGTATAAAACTACGATCAATCATAAAACATTTATAATAATATATACCTAATCTTACAATAGTGTTTCATTTTACGTTATAACTTTAAAATTTCTTCACAATAAATTTCGCACCAAACTCGATTAAATTTAATGAGATTTCTTTTAAAATATTGTCAATAAAAACACAAATCACAAACCAAAATATTAGAAAGTAAGTATGAAATCGTGAAATATAAATAAATACTTTAAATGTATTTAGTATTAAAAATAAAATAGTAATATTACAGTTTAAAAGTTTATTTATGTTGCAGATGATATTTAATTTTACCATTTCGGTTAGAAGATAAATAGAACAATCTGAATAGCTTCAATAGGAAATGCGGTTTCCAGATTTCTTTTAAAAAGGACTTTAATATTATATTCCCTATTCAATTTACTCAAAAAATATTTTTCGCATTCACAATATGATTACGCTTTATGAAAACGATCACCGAGAGATTTCGAAAAAAGCAGCTTTTGAATTTAAAATTGGATGAAATATAAATTCTAAATCATGTGTAATTTTATTGATATATTACATTTTCTGTTTTTGATCCTGAATAAACAACTCAAAATAATATATGCCGCATTCATATTTTAATGCTTTAATTCATTTCAAAGACTTTATTTTCCTATTCTCAACATTTAAACATAGCTTATATACAATTTTTGATTTAAAAAAAAATAGTTATCAAGAAATGGAGATATGAGGAAATTAAGAAAAAATCTATTTAATCAAAATTATTTTCATACTAAAAACCTTTATGATGTACTATCCCACATCAAACTATATTTTCTATAAATCAAGTAGATACCTAAATTACACTGCTCGGCATGAAAATTGCTTCTGATACATTTCAGCGTATTCTTATGTAAAATGACCTCCTGAATCCGAATTTGACACCCATTTTGCCCTATCACCCACCGTTTTTTAGGAATGGTCCTCTATTTTTATCAGTTTTCGGTCATTTTATGGCTATAGATTTGATTTTTAGGAGGAGGGAGGATTATTTTAACCGTTAAATATCTTCTTAGGGGCTACAGAGTTAAAAAATTCTAAAACATAGACATTTGCGACAAGGGGGGGGGGATTTGCCACTGAAATTATGTATTACATATCTTATATTTTTTGATCTGTTATTAATGTTACTTTCTAAACTTTATATTTTTTTAATTTTTAGGTGTTAAATTAATTATTTTCCATTCTTCAAATCAAATTCATGGTCATAAAATTATCGAACAGAGAGAAAATTTGAGAGAGGGGGTGGTGTTCCTAGAAAAACGGTGGATGACTGGGCAAAATGGGAGTCATATTCAGATTAAGGAGGTTATTTTACATAAGAATCAGCAAAGATGGTATCAGAACTCGAATTTTTATTTTTTTAATTTTTTATTTATTTAATTTTTTTTTTTTTTTTTTTTTTTTTTCAGGGCAGTGTTACAAAGTGAATTCCGAATATTTAAAACGTGTAAAACCAAATTATACAAAAATTTTATTTTTCACTGCTTCTTTTACCAAATACTTAATTTCGTCTAAATATTCAATCCGTCATTGAGAAAAATATATACCACTTTCATCAAGAATGAATAAGTAGTCATTTTCTGAAACCCTAAACTAGAAATATAGATTTCCAAGCTATACGTGTAAGGTAATCCAATAAATGAATAGACGAAATGGTTGAAAATTTATAGTCTATACATTCCAAGATGGTGACACAATATGAGTATTAGGAATATTAAGAATTGTTTGTATTGCGAGAAATTCTTTTTGATTTCCTAGAATTGGGCCATAAACACGAATTATAGTCGCTCAAACTTGCCTCTTATGTTCGCATTTATTTTCAGAGATTTTTAAATAAGTTTGAACTCGGCAATAAAGGGAAACACTCTAGAATTCTAATTAGGGCCGCTATCTAATAGAACTTGCTTTCAAAAGGGACTAGCATTTACAATGATGACATGGAACTATTTTTACTAGAGCCACAATTTAGTTATAGATATCAATCACAGAATTTTTTATCAGTGTTCTAAATATTGCATGTCAGCAAGTTTTCTATAAAAAATATTAAACCAGAAATTACTTAATTTATTCATTATTACAGAAATAAAACTTATTGAGTTATGTGTTTATTACAAATACTGTAAATATTACTGTTTCATTTCCGTTAAATTTTGCACCCTCTTTGCATATAAATTTCACGGTCACTAGTACATTTGAATGAAACAGATGAAGTTTTAAAATTTTTATTACAAAGTAAGTATGATAAAAATTAAAAATCCTTTTCGTACTGAAATTAAAATTATGAAATGCTCAAAATAATAATAATCATTAACACTTTGTTTTTCTTCAGCAATTTTTATTAGTTTATCCAAATATTTATCAATTATTTTTTGTTTCTGTGCGTAAGTAAAGAATGATAATAAGACGTGATTTCTCAGGAAAAATAATTATCGACGGAAAGTAAACTGGAATTAAACTAACAATGCTGTACTCGAACTTTTTGTCGTGTTTTACAAAAAGAGAGAACGTTCCGTTATTTAAAACACTTGCTACGGCCGTCTCTTACAAAATTTACCCCTTTCATTACTGGTGGGGGGGGGGGGAGGGAATAATGATCCATCCAAATTAATTTTTGTTTCATCAGGAAATACAACATCATCCCAGTCATTTCCCATCGGCATGCATTTTTTGGGAAACTCTCCCCTCAGTCTCTTGTAAACTTTTGTAAGAGGCGGTCGTGATAAGTGTTTTCGACAAAGAACCCTTTTTTTTTTAGTAAAACACGTCAAACAGTTCCAGTACTGCATTGTAAGTTTAATTCCCGTATAATTTCCGTCGAAAAATTTTTTTCTTGAGAAGTTACACTTTAATATTATTTTTTTCCCTTACGTACTGAAACATAAAAAGGTCTGTTTGTGCGTCTTTGCTATCCATATTTGACGATATTTTAAAGAAAATTATAAACTATCGTTCTCTATCTGTTCAGCTTTGTTGAAATTTGACGTGCAGTAAGTCCTTAACTTTTGAAAGCCGCCGTTTTAACTTTCTCAAACTCCGGAATCTTAGTACCTAGCGGTGTGACTACAAAAATGAAATACGACGTTCCCAATCGCTTACTAAGCATTTATATAGTATGGGAGTGCTGTGTGCCGAACAAAAAACATTAAAATTTTGCTTCTAGGACACACATACAGTTGTATTTATAATTTTGCCCGTGTAACAAGGTTGCCTAAATCCAAAATATAATTTATGAAGAGCAATTTCCCAGACATTTCCATAAAAACTAATAAAATATGCTTCCTTTATGATTATTTTTCAGCCATAAAATTTTCAGAATTTTCCGGCGAACTCTAAATACAATTTAGTGATTTTTTTTCTTGTCCTTATAATTTTGACCACCATTGTACATACTTTTCGAAATGTATTTTTAATGTTTCATCAAATTCAAACTTTTATCACTTTGTGTTTATGCAGAACGTCATATCATAATCTATTATGGATAAAAATGGATGAATTAATTCAAGCATACTTTGTAAAGGATGATAAAATTACTGACGTACGCTGATAGCTCTACATGTAACAGATTTTCTATTATTGTTGATAAAGTTTAGGACTTGCAATGCATTATTTGATATTTTTTGCTTTAGTAATGATTTGTATAACTAATGTTTGCTTGGCCAGCGATTTATATTGATAACGATTCGAATAACTTGTATATTTTTTCAAATACTCAGTTTTCATATATAAGAGTAGTTTATATTGCTGAAAAATTTTCAATAATGTTAATAAATTTGAAATAATAAAATGTCATGATTTCAAATTTAATTGTCGTGTTTTGTAAAAGTTTTTTTTTTTTTTTTTTTTTTTTTTTTGGTGGTTTTGCTTAAATTTTAAACAAAATATAAAAAGTTTTGAAATGTATAGTTTTTAACAATTTCCAACAAAGTTTAAAAGTATTTTACTGTTTGTCTGTCCGCGCTGTCCCATAAATGTTAATGGAATTTATTGAAAATGATATATTTTATTAAAGTTCCCTATTTGACATTCCCCATTGAAAATGAAGTAAATCACACTTCCGGTTTGTGTACAGGAACACCCGAAAGTATTCAAAGCATTGTGTTTTATGCGAAGTATTTCTATAAATCACATTCTCATAATTTTGCAGAAATCTCAAATAAATTGATATATGTTTTTCATATGCACAGAAAGATGCTTTCTATAGATTATTAGATTAGTATGATAGCATGATTAGTATTATTTATGTTTTCTGATTATTTATACTATGATGATTAGCAATTTAAAACTGGTAATATGATTTTAATTTGTATATCTGGCAGTCTGGCTGTCCATCTGTCTACCTATTCGTCTGCCCACCTCAACGTCAATAAATATTTTTAGAATTTCTTAAAAATTATATATGTTATTCAAGTTCATTATAGAAAGTTCCTAATTTAAAATGGCATTAATAGGCTCCTGCGCATTTGGTCTGTGTACAGAGACAACAAAAATAAATTATCAATGCATTGCGCTTTAGGAGAGACTTTTTATAAATCATACTTAAATAACGTTTTACAGCAGAAATCATAATGAAATTGGCATTTATTGCTAATATGATAAAGGAATGTTTTGCCTATAATTTGATATGCTTAGCGTACAGGTTTGCAGAGCTACACTAAGATATTCAAATGCATTAAGATATACAGTTGGAAATTGTTATAAGTGCATTTATGTTTGTGTTAATTTTTTTACCATATTATAACAAGATTTAAGAGTAATTATGAATTAAATTAGTCTCTCTGTCTGTCCATTGTGTGATAACGTAGGCAAAGAACATTAAAGTTTAAATAATGCAAAGACTAAGTACAGTTCGAAAGTGTTAACAACCAATGCGGGCCTCATGATTTTTCGTTCTTGTTTTTTGTTATTTTAAATTATATATATATAAGATAAAAATTAAATATAGGATGGAGTAAAACTTGAATTATTAAATAGGTAGAACTAGAACAAAGATTTATAAACCAATGCGCAAAGGCAGCAAAAGGGAATATAAAACTATAATAAATAAGTAAAATAATTAAAGCCAGATGAAAAGATAATCCTAAAACCCATGAGGGCCTTCATCAGGGGAGCTTCCCCATGTAGGGAAAGAAATATGAGAAATTTCTAACGAAACGATAGTAATTTAACTAAAAGACACGTTTCTAGCCCCCAACTTCTCACAGATGGAAGCAAGACCATACACCAAACGAATTTTTATTAATACAAAGCATAAAAAAGCAATTAAATTCAGAAATCAAGCAC
Organism: Salticus scenicus; assembly: GCA_963930645.1. Lineage (NCBI taxonomy): Eukaryota > Metazoa > Arthropoda > Arachnida > Araneae > Salticidae > Salticus > Salticus scenicus. Next base: position 81,533,121 of record OZ005649.1, read on the forward strand.
AAAACATAATACATCAATATAAAATACAAGAATATAAACAATACAAAAATATATAAATACATACATGGACAAACTGCAAGAGTCATTAGAATATGCAAAATTGAAAACCACCCCCCATTATAAACATAGAACCGCTTCAGCTAGTAGGGTTTAGAGGAATATCACTGGTTTATTGGGATTTATGATAAAAGGCAAGATTTTAACTTTAAAGTTTGTAATTTAACAAATTGGTTCTCCTGTATTAGTCACAAAGTTTTAAAAAATATTATATTCACCCAAATAAACAGAATTAAAATGATTTGCAATAACAATTTAGACCTGAATCTGGCTATGAAAAATCTCAAAACATACTAACTGTTAACCGTTATCCTGTTATTTTAATCAATAGACATTTTAGTGTTCTTGATGACAATACCACTTAAGGTTTGTTGTTACATTTTGGGCGACATTTAAGTGCTGGTAAGTGGCCCTACTAGATGAAGCGGGTTTTATGTTTATAATGGGGGGGGAGGGGGTTCAATTTTCCATATTCTAAAAACTATTCCAGTTTGTCCATGTATGTATTTATATATTCTTGTATTTTACATTGATGTATTATATTTTGTGCTTGATTTCTGAATTTAATTGCTTTTTTATGCTTTGTATTAATTAAAATTCGTTTTCTGTATGGTCTTGCTTCCATCTGTGAGAAGTTCGGGGCTAGAAACGTGTTTTTTGGTTAAATTACCAGCGTTTCGTTAGAAACTTCTCATATTCCTTTTCCTACATGGGGGATCTCCCCTGATGAAGGCCCTCGTGTGTTTTGAGATTGATTTTTCTTCTGGCTTTAATTATTCTGCGTATATATATATATATATATATATATATATATATACTTTAATACATAATGCAAAAAACAAACTCTTTCTTTTTTTTTAATAAAAAAGGTTTCGACTTTAACAATATACACAATGCTTTTTCGCCTTAAATATAAATGCGTTTCATTTCTATTATGCTTCTAGGTGTTATAAATGTTCAATAAAATTCAAAATATTTTCGCAAATTATTTTTCTTTTTAAATTCTATTCTGCATTTTTTTTTTTTTTTTTTTTTTTTTTTTTGAGTACCTTTCATTTTTTTTAAACTTAACTATATTTCAAGTGAAAGCGTTTATTAGAATTTCCAAGAAATTTTGAAGTTTAAAAAAACAAAACATTAAGCAAAAGCAAAGGCAACTTAAAAAAAAAAAAAAAAAAAAACTTTTTTTCTTAAAATTAATTAACTACAGAATAATACAATAAGCTTAAAATAATAAAACACATAACTTTCCTCCGGTTTGTAAATTGTTTTTAACATTCCTTTTCACCTTTAAGGCAATTCTAAAAAAAAAAAATTAAAGGAACTGTTTTTCCTGAAATTAGAATTTTTATTTTTATATTTCTTTGTATAAGCTGAGACATTTATCTAAAATAGGAATATTTACATTTTTAAGAAAATGAAATATGTTGTAACAGGTAAATATAAAAGAGAAAATTGATAACACCATTGTTCTGCTATTCTCACTAAACAATTATTTTTATAATTACAATATGCTAACAATTATTTAATATTTCTTGGTATCTTTTACATTATGTGTAACATTCTTGGCATACTTTAATATGATACTTATATTTTAAAAAATTAGCATTTCATCATCTACACTGATCTTACAACTTATGCTAAATTATTAAAACGAAAGTTAGATAATTATTATTTTGAACCTTCACATAAATACGAATTTAAAATCTCTTTTCTTATTCACATTCTCCTTTTTAGTCTTGTAACTACAAAGAAAAGTATTTAAGCTTTACTTAAATTTCATCTGTTTTTTTTTTTTTTTTTTTTTTTTTTTTTAAAGCATCTAAAAGCTTTTTTTTCTAAAAGTTCAGGAATTAGATTTTTGAATACTTTCTTCTAACCTAGTTTTTAAAACCCAAAGCGCTCTTTGAAAAGTTATATTTTAAATTTTACTCTAAAAGACATTTTGTGTTGATCTAATTTTGTATTTTCTAATTGTGTTTCTCAGACTTGTTTTTGCTTTTATTTTCAATTAAATAGCGAAACCACTGATAAAGTAATTTTCTTTTGAGATACATTATTATAATGCTATAAATATGTTAAAAGAATATTTTGTATTAAAAAAAAAAAAAAACCTTGCATTTAATTCTTAACATTTATTTAATTCTTAACATGCTTCGATTGATTTGCAAATTTTCGATATGGTTATAAATGTTATATTTTATACGTGTGTAGCGTTTGGTGAGTATATCTTCAATATTTAAGTAGTTATTAATATTTTATTTAAAAAAAAAATATGCCAAATTTTTCGCAAGTTTTTACTTCATAACTCCAGAGGTTTTTTCTTGAATTTTCACGAAACATTCAGAAAATATGACAACCAATGCCTAAATTACTATACTATTGTTTAAAGAAAATGTATTTAATATTCAAAGCGATATGGACAGTTGTAGTAAATAATTTATTGCTGCGCAAGCGCGGACTATAGTAAAAAACTTTTACATAGTTTGGTATCCTATTGTCTAGAGCATTTTATAAAACAAAATTCAGTTGAATAACACAAAAATTCAGTGATTGGCATATCGGTGATTAAATGAGCTGTTTTTAGCAGTTTTCTAAGAAGATCTTCACGATAAGGGGTCATTCACAAAAGAAAATTTATATCAGAAAAAAATTATGTTACACAATGAAACTTAATACAATATTTGCGATTCATTTTTCTCTTTTTTTATATATAAGTATGTACTGCATAGCTGTAAAAAAAAAAATAAATAAATAAATAAATAAATAAATAAAAATTATCCTTACCTTAAAGACCTTTTTAGAAAACAACTGAAAAACAGCTCATTTAATCACCGATATCGCTATGAATTTTTGTGATATTCAACTGGATTTTTTTCATAAGGTGCTCTATATAGTTGAATTTTAAACTATATCAAAGGTTTTTTGCTGCAGTCCGCACATGCGCAGTAATTTATTATTTACGACAACTGTCCATATCTAATTCAGTTTCTAATCCTAAATAATAGCAAGTGATTATCAAACTATGTCCTTAAACTATAATAAAAAATTTACCAAGCTTTCCTGTTTTACAGGCGGTGAATATAGAATAACTACTAACAAAATAATTCATCCCATAGCTGCCAACATCTTAATCAATATCCCATAGTATCCGCTTCTTTTCCACACCACTTAATTTTTAGATTAATTCTCTGAAAAGTAATTACTATTGAATAAGAAGGAAAATATTCTAAAAAAGACTGGTGGGAAATTAAAAAAAAAAAAAAAAAAAAAAAACGTGTACTAACAATACAAAGGAATATTAGTTACGATGCCGGCAGTTATGTTCCTACGTAGTCAGGTTCTGCACTCTATAAAATGCATATATTTTTTTAAAGATTTTTTATCATAATAAAACAGAATAGAACCTCCTTTAATGCACCAAACATTTTGCCATTCAAAAACGATTACCCGACCCTCATCTCCTCTGTAATAAATTGCCAATGGGTGGGGAAAAGAGCAAGTGAAATATGAAATAATTATTGTAAATATAAAAATTTGCTTCCATTAACGGTTAATAAAGTTCTTCTTATAGTATATACATTTCTTTGCAAAAATGTTCATTAGTGTTTGGCTGTTTCTGCTAGTTTTAGAATATTGCCGTTTACTTATTGCTTTTAAGACATCGATAAATTATACACCAAATTTTTAAAATAATTTGACTCAAAAAGATTTTACATTGTTCAAGCTCTATATACCTCTTTTAAATTTTAAAATAAGTAAAAAAAAAAAAAAAAAAAAAAAAAAAAAAGGTAACTTATTTTGTTGTAAATGTTTTATATATCTGATTACAATTTGTTTTATTATTTTGTAATCCGTAATTTATATTAGTCCAATTATTCAGTCACTCTTATTCTTGAGGTAAAAATTCCAGGTGATAGTGTAATACTATGACCTAGAATAACTACACTTTACAGGGATTTGGATAATTTTTCACAAATTATGGCTTTTATATGACTGCGCTTTACTTATATATGATTGATAACGGGACATGATTAGAAAAAAATTAAGAATATTACTCCTCACTTGATAAATATTTTAATAAATTTTTTTGTGATCAATTAATAAGATTATCGGCATTGATCTGCAATATTCCTACTACATTCCGTTTATAATTGTTGTCATAATTCGAATTTTAAATATAATATGATAGGAGAGTGGAAACAAATTGAACCATTCATGTAGTACTGCAATTTTACATTTAAGAGTGTGTATTACCGATTGGCTGTCTCACAAAATTAAGGCTGTTCTATAATTTGTATTTATTAACGAAATCGGCATATGTTGGATATCAGCTTTAGAAACAAAATTTTGCAGGTAAACAAGTCTTCGGTGTGTTAATTTTATAGTACGAACAAAAATATAACCCTATGTTTTCATTAGTTTCCAATCCATTCGTATATATGTAAAGCATGACATGATATTTTTCTGAACTAATACATTTATGCCCTTCCATGATGGTGTTAAGATGTGTTTTCAAATTTTAACATTAAGGTAAATCGGAGGAAGACGCCATGTATAAGGATGTATTGCTTAGTACAGTCAGAAATTAAAATGATATGATAATGAAAAAAATACACCATGCTCTACAGTGTTAAATACATTATGCATGCTTGTTAATTCCTGTCCCATTGTGTACATGACTGATAAATTTAATGTTAAATAAACTCGTGTAATTGAAAAATGCCACGATTTATGAGGTAAGATGCTACACCACAGTAAATTAAAAAACTGAGACAAACATTGGAACCTTAACAGAAACTATGCAAAAAAAAAAAAAAAAAAAATTGTAAACCGATTTTTTTTATTATTATTATTATTTACTTTACTAAAACCGACAAGGGTACGACTTTGAATGTTCGCCTACACAACATTTCATTTAGTGCAAATGATCAACATTTGTGCAACCATTTCTTGCACTTGACGCATTGAATCCCCATCACACTTGAGACTTTGTGTGTGTGTGTGTGTGTGTGTGTAAAAGGGTCATTTACATACAGCACTAAAACCATCATCATTAACGCCATCAAAACTGTCTACGTGGTATCCAGAGAAATTTCTCCACTTTGGAAACTCGAGCTTACACGCCTCTTTTTTTTTTTTTAATTTATTTTAAGATTTATGTTTATTTATTTTGCTTTTTTCCGCCATTTTCGGATTCTCTTTGCCTTTTCCCGCATAGTTCCTCTCCTCTCTGATGCAATTAAACCACTGCTGTTAGTTTCGGTTTAGGTTTTCTGACCTGATGAACAGAGCTTATTGTTCCACACAACGTTATCTGTGCTAGCAACTGCTTGTGACAGTCGAATGCCTCTAGCTCTGGTGGTGGAAGCAAACTGCTGTTGTAGGCTCATGGTGTGTTGGTGAAAGCAACTGCTGTTGTAGGCCTGTTGTCACATGTGTCGTTTGTAGAAGCAACAGCTGTATCATTGTTGGAACCATCAGAGATAACATACGCATAATCTAAGATTAATTGTGGGTTAAAGGGTTAAATCCGTAGCTGAAAACCAGAAGTTTCATTTCCTACTGTGGTTGACTTGCTCCATGCTGTATTCAGAAGAGATCCAAATTAAAGTCTTGAAATTTTATTAAAATAATATTATAAAAATGATAATTATTATAATATTATAATTATAATTACTAATTCTATTTCTGTTTTATGCTATAATATAAAACAAAACAGAAAAATTTTAAAAGTCGTTTAATTTATTTCTGAACCATATTGCTTATTTTGTTGTAAGTGTTTTATATATTTGATTACAATTTGTTTTATTGTTTTGTAATCCGTAATTTGTATTTTGTAATCCAATTATTCAGTCACAGCTAGCTCTTATTCTTGAGGTAAAAATTCCAGGTGATAGTGTAGTACTATCACCTAGAATAATTACACTTAACATGGATTTGGAAAATTTTTCACAAATACATTATGGTTTTTATATGACTACGCTTTATTTACATACGATTGATAACAGGGCATGATTAGAAAAAAATTAAGAATATTGCTCCTCACTTGATAAATATTTTAATAAAATTTTTTGTGATCAATATATAAGATTATCGGCATTGATCTACAATATTCCTATTACAATCCGTTTATGATTGTTGTTATAATTCGAATTTTAAATATGATAGGAGAGCGGAAACAAATTGAACCATTCATGTTGTACTGCAATTTTACATTCAAGAGTCTCTGTGTTACCGATTGGCTGCCTGACAAATTGGCATATGTTGTATATCACCTTTAGAAACAAAATTTCGCTGATAAACAAAAACATGTCTTCGGTGTGTTAATTTTATAGTACGAACAAAAATATAACCCTATGCTTTCTTTAGTTTCCGATCCATTCGTATATATGTAAAGCGTAACACGATATTTTTCTGAACTAATACGTTTATGCCCTTCCATGATGGTGTTAAGATGTGTTTTCAAATTTTAACATTAAGGTAAATCAGAGGAAGACGCCATATATAAGGATGTATTGCTTAGTACAGTCAGAAATTAAAATGATATGATAATGAAAAAAATACACCATGCTCTTCAGTGTTAAATACATTATGCATGCTTGTATAATTGCTCCTGTCCCATTGTGTGCATGACTGATAAATTTAATGTTAAATAAACTCGTGTAATTCTGGAATCTTCCCTCATATATGCATGGAAAACGCCACAATTTATGAGGTAAGATGCTACAAAACAGTAAATAAAAAAACTAAGAAAAACATTGGAACCTTAACTTTGAATTAACAGAAACTATGTAAAAAAAAACAAATTTGTAAACCGATTTTTTTTTTTTAATTTACTTTACTAAACCGACAAGGGTACGATTTTGAATGTTCGCCTACACAACATGTCATTTAGGGCAAATGTTCAACATTCGTGCAACCATTTCTTCCACTTGACGCACTGAATCCATATCACACTTGAGACTTTCTTTTTATGTGTGTGTAAAAGGGTCATTTACATACAGCACTAAAACCATCATCATTATCTCCATCAAAAGTGTCTACGTGGTATCCAGAGGAATTTCTCCACTTGAGAAACTCGAGCTTACACGCCTCTCTCTTTTTTAAAAAAAAAATTATTGATTTTTGCATTATGTTAGTTTTGCATTATGTTAGTTTTGCATTATGTTAGTTTTGCATTATGTTAGTTTTGGAAAAATCAAAACGATTTGATTTTTCCAAAACTAACATAATTTCACCTCCTGTCTGTTCCTCCCATTTGGATAGTCATGAAGCATTTTACATATTTAAAAATTCGAAAAATCTTGTTAATGATATTTCTTCCACTCCATTCTTCTCTGATGCTTGGAAATTGCTCACGTAACTTAGATTTTTGTTTAATTTTTGATATCCTTAGATTGTTATATGTTTAATCTCACTCATTTATTTATTTTCTTGTTTTCTTGTACAATTATCTTCACACCAGTAGTTATATTTACTTTGTACTTTATAAAGTTTTTCTTTTAATTTTAAACGATTTTGTGCGTTGCCGCTTTGACTGCAGCACTCGCGCTTACTTTATTCGCCTGATGAAGGGTCGTGTGTTTTTTCGACCCGTAACAATTGTTGCGAGTTTATTGCATTTTATGGTGTTTATTCAAAGTTTGTAAGTAATACATTTAAAATAGTTCCACATAAAAAATATATATATATATCAAAATTATATTAAATCAATCTCTTCTAAAATAAAAAAACTCAAAATATTTCGAATTAAAATTTTAAACAATAAAAATAAATAAAGTGCAATCATATATATAGCTCTTTTTCAAAAATTATTTCTCTATATAGCAATCCAGTTTTTAATTGTATATTACAATAAAAATTAATTCACAAATGCACAAATTAGATCACAATCTTCACTCAGACAATACAAAAAGGAATATTTATCACAAGAGCTCAATAAATGCTTACATTTTAAAAGTAAGTTTAAATTCTCTAAAAGCTTTAAAATGGAAAGTTACATTTTAAAACAATTCAGATGTCTCTAGGGAAATCACAAAAAGGCGGCTTAAAGAAAGTAGTCATATAATGACAGGAATATTACATCTGTAAGTGTTGAACAATGGAGAATACAGTTATAGTTTTCACAGATATTAGTCCGTGAAATAGGCATTACCACGGAACATAAAAAAGTATTTTTTGAGTAAATCTTTTTGTCTTGGTAAACTAAATTACTTTGAAAATGCCTATCGAAAAAAAATTCCTTTATTTTATTTTATTTTATTTTATTTTATTTTATTTTATTTTATTTCATTTTTTATTTTTACTTATTTATTTATTTTTTTTTTGGGTGGAGGAGGGTGAAATTAAAATTTTAAAAAATTTAGCCTATTTCAAAGAAGTAAAATCTATATAAAAAATCCTTAATACAGGATGATTATAAATAAAGTTACGATTTTCAAACGCTATAATTTTAACACTACTTATCAGAGCGATTTGATATTTTACCAGGTCAATCGTGAGGCAATGAAAGTTTGTTTGGAGAAGGAAAAAAGGAACTTCCAGCATGTCCCTATAGATGGCGCTGTCAGGGTAATGTCAGGGGAAACGTCTAAATGGACATGTTAAACACAGGAATGTTGCTAGCAACACAATGGGATAACAGGAAACAATAGACTTCAAGGGTTTACAACATTTTTTTTTTTTTTTTTTTTTAGTAAAAGGCCAAGAATACGTGTTTACAGCAGAAACAGTCATAGTGAAAAGAGAAAAAGTGGAGCTTCATGAAACAAATACTTTACGGATAATTAATGGCACATTTTGGAATTTTTTTTTTTTTTTTTTTCAAACAAAATTTCTGTGTCTCACGATTGCTCTGGTAAAATATATAATCGCTCTGACGGGTAGTTTTAAAATTATAGCATTTTGAACTCGTAATTTTAATTGTAATCACCCTGTATATACGAGATTTTTAATATTTATTTCCTGAGCTACAAATTAATTAAGGAAAGAAAACCAGTAAGTAATATGCAATCAATTGAGAGTAGGTACTTTTAAGTTATAAAATATAAGCTTTCTTATTCGAAGAAGAAAAGTGTTTTTTTATAAATGATCAATACTCTGAATTTTACAGAAATTCCTTACACATACGGATACTGGAGTTTTTCTCTCATAGAAGCTAGCAACAAAATTCAACGATCAACTTTTCAAATTTTACTGAATTTTCTAAGAATGTATGAAATCACAAGTAATTTTATTTAAAAACTATATATTATGTTAAATTATGCCGCCTTAATCATAACATAACAAAGTAGAGGCAAACTTGCAACACTTTTCATAACTTGTTATGAATTGCTGTATCACAATCACTGTGGCATAAAATGACATTAAACTTAAAGTGTAAAAATCATCCTATGAAAAAGTATACTGCTTTAATTTTCTCTTAAATCACTTACATTATTCAGCAGGAGATCATTGCAATTAAGTTTCTTGCTTTATGCATAACAGCTGTTTTACCAAATCTGTCATGCAAATTAAACTGAATGCTTACCATAATAGGAGAAACGCGATTCAAGTAATGAAATATCTTATAAAAATATAAAGGTCACTTTACAAATGACCATATTGTATCAATTTTATCATTACTACTGCTACTACTACTATTATTATAGACTGTTGTACATTTGTTACAAAATATCTTGTCATTTAATAAAAGAATCACTTTTCTCGTTTTTGATCATTACTTATAACTACACTCAAGCCAACTTCTGCTTCCATTTACGTCATACAATTGCGTAAAATCTTACTTTACATAACTAAAATAAGATTTCAACAAACTCAAATTCTAAGTACAACGTTAAAATGTTGCATACTATTGCATTTACTGTAAAAATAAAAATCTTGCAAAAGAAAGTATCGAATAAACAAAAATTCTAATATCTCGGCAGTCTGTAAAAGAAAATTTCCTTTTAATATATATATATATAGCAAGTGGAAACAAATTTACAATTCTAACTAAAGTACAATTTCTATTTTTGCTTCCAATTTCGTAAACAGAAATGTTCTTCTGAATAAATTATTAGATTTTTTTTTCAGTTAGAATTTTTATTATTCATATAAAATCGGAATTTAGATTTTTTTTTTTTTTTTTTTTTTTTTTTTTTATCTTTTTCTTTCATTAGTGCAGTAAATTTTAGTATTCAGTAAAAAAACTTAAAATTATTATTATCTCACTCCAAAATCAAATATAATTTCACTTACACATTTTCCTTATATTTTTTAAACTACTTTAAAGTATGCGAATACACAAAAACACATACAGTAGCTTTACTTTTAGAACTGTTATTAAATTTTATTTCTTCTGTTCTGTTTCTATCTGTATGATTTTATTTATAATGCTAACAAATATGTATGTATATATGTATGTGTGTGTGTGTAAATTTTGCTTTATATTTCTACCTTTAAATCTCGATAAATTTATTTTATACTTTCTATAGAATTTTATTATAAACTTTTATTTATTTATTTATCTATTTTTTGTGAAATAGCAAATAATATATTTTTCTAGTATATTTTTCTTGATAAAGAAGTATTTTCTTTTCTTACTGAATTTATGATACTTTTTGTAAACCTATATAAAATCTGTAAATTATTTTTTCTTGTTAAATATTGAAATTCTTCTTTGCGTAATGCGAAAACATGTAAAATATAGAAAATAATAACAAACAATGTCTACGAAAAAAAAAAGTGATTTAAATAATTTGTGTCATAAAGGTAATACTGAAAAAATAAATTAGTAAATATATGCAAACTATGCAAAATCATAATCCATTCATCATCTTCATTAAATAAAAATAATTTTTCATTCAACAATATGCCAAACCTCAGCATACTCTTCGATTTATAAAATCAATAAATATCGATAAAAAATATATAAATGTGATGTTACGGGTAATAGATTTGTTTAATAAGCATGTAGAACACCGAGTTCGTAATTGGAAGATTGTGCGTCCAAAACCATCGTGTACATTATCGATTTCTGATTCACGTAAATTCCGCCGTGACTGTAATGTCCTGCACGTTCCCATCCAAATTATACCCCAAGGGTCAGAAAAGCGGGGGAGCTATCCTCACCTTGGAGAAACAAAATTGTGATGGCATGTCTCTGCACCACCCTTAGGAGTGTGTCCCAAATTATAGCTAATCGCCCATCGCGTAGCACAAGTGGGACGCAAATGACCACTCACTCACACATTCATTCACTTTAGTAAATGAATTCACACAAAATATAAAAATTGCTGGAAGAGGACCATGTAATATATATATATATATATATATATATATAATATCATCGTATAAATGTCAATTTAACTTAAAATAACTTAATAAAATAAGGTTTAAAGAATTTATAATTTAAAACATAAAATAAACAGGAACGAAAAATCATTCAGTAAGCATTGATTTTGAACACTTTCCTACTGTACCTACTCTTTATATCGTAAAACTTTCAATGTTCTTTGATTACGTTATTCCTTAACAGATAAACAGAAAGGTAGAAAGACAGGTAGATAAATTAAATTCATAATCACTCTTAACCATTTTCGAATGCGTTAAAAATGCTTAGAACAAACGGAAATGCAGTTCTTAATGTATCTGAATATTTCAGTGTAGTCCTATAAATATCAGTGCCAAACATATCATATTCTACACAAAATATTATTTTTGCGTATTGATAATAAATGCTAATTTCTTTATGGCTTTTGCAATAGAAATTTATTGATGTGTGATTTTTAAAAATCTTTCTCCTAAAATGCAATGCATTAGCATTTTCGGGATATCCCTGTACGCAACCAAGTTGTACAGGACCTATTAATGCCATTTTAAATAGACAACACTCCATAGCGAACTTCAATATCATATATTCTTTTTAAAAAATTCTGAAAATATTTACAAACACTGGAGACAAGCAGACGGACAGAGAGACCGACGGACAGTCGGACAGACCGATACACTCATTCAAATCATATTCACACTTAAAAAATATTAGAAAGAGTTAAAAGCGTAATGTAAATGGCAATGCAATACTAAAATAATTCCAATAATAATCCTTAATGTAACTCAATATTTTCGTATGGCCCTGTAAATCTAATTTGCTAATCATACTACATTCTATAGAGAGCATTCTTTTGTACATGTGAATGCCATATTTCAATTTCATTAAGATTTGTGCAAAATAAAATTTTTAAAATATGGTTTTTACAAATACTTGTCATAGAACGCATTGCTTTAGAATACTTTCAGGTTTCTCTGTACACAACCATTGGTGGTATTTACTGCATTATCAATAGAAAATATCCAATAGTGAACGTAAATGACATATTTTAATTTCATAAAGATTCGTGAAAAGTAAAGGTATTAAAATATGGTTTATAGAAATACCTTTCATAGAACGCAATGTTTTGGACCTGTACACAAACCAGCAGTAGTACGTACTGAACAGGGGGAAGTCCCCGCTCATCGCTCTTGGAGCGATGTTGAGCGCTTCAGTGTCTCAGGCAACAAGTGTCCGAGACAGAGGGAACTGCTCCGAACGTTTATTGAGAATTCAACAAGCGTTTACAAAATTCGCCAGGTATTGAGCCTCAACCGACAGAGGGCGATAATTTATTTATAGCAGGTGTGCCGGGATTAAACCCCACGCGACAGAGGGCACAAGGAGGAATAAAGCTTTGTTAAGACTTTGCAATGAGAATTTTAAACTATGATTTCATTAGCTGAGTCCATAATTAAGTATTTCAGTTCATTCGTTTTAGTCTTTGAGTTGATTTAGGAGCATTGATAAAAGTCTTTTTTACATCTGTATATTGTTGCCGGGCTTTCGCCCCACGCGACAAAGGGCAACAGTGGTTAATTTGGTAACGTTGCTCTACTAGTTTGGAGTTGTACTACAGAACTGAGTGGCTTGGAATGATCACAATTGTAGGTTGCAACCTGAGCCAGTAGGAAGAAGCTTGGATGTTAATCTGTTAGATTAGTAATATCTTCTAAAAGTGAGTAGATTTTATTTAGTTTTTGAATTAGGGAGGGTCTGGTGATGATATTATCTAACCAGTTTACTTGTCTTGGGGATGGGTTTCGTAGGTGAAAACTGGAGGTAAGAGGACAGTTGAAGTAGTAATGGGAAGCAGTGCCTTCCTCACCACAAGGGCACAGGGGTGAGCGTCGTCGGTAGAACCTATAAAGGTATGCTTGAAATGGGCCATGACCCGTGAGAAAGGCCGTGATAGGGGGAGTAAGGGTCCAAGTGTTTGAAGTGGGATTTGGGATCAGGTTATAAGTATATCTGCCTTTGATGGAGTTATCCTATAAGGATTGCCAATTTTGTTTTAATTTGTCCTTGAGTCTAGATTTTACATAGGAAGGGGGGCGGGCAAGTGAAAATCAATCGTTGCATGTTCTGTGGCAGTTTTTGCTAAATGATCTGCCATTTCGTTCCCGACGACACCCTGTTGGCAGAAACGTGTGCCAGGGAGATTATGGATTTTAGGTTATAGAGTTTAAGTTTAATTTTCAATACTATGGGGTGCCTGTTCCTGTAGCAGGCAATGGCTTGCAGGGCCGAAAGGCTGTCGCTAAAGATGTTAATACTTGGGTAAGAGTGAGCATTTTTTTCAGCCCATTCGACAGCCTTAAGGATGGCAAATAGTTCCGCCTGAAAGACTGAATTGTGGTTTTCGAGCCTGCAGGACCACTGGAAGATGGTTTCATTGTTGTTAAGGACACAGAGGGCAGCTGCTACTCCGTGTTCAGTCTTGTAGCCATCTGTGAAGATCGCCACAGGAGCTACGGGTGAAAAGCTATTAATGTTACAGTTGGTGAGAGAAGATGCAACATCCTTTGCCGGATGGATATTCCAGCTGTTTGTAAAGGATTGTATTTTTAGATTAGGGAAAAGAGAGTTTGGAAGCTGAGTATTATTTAATTGAAGAATATTAGTTTTTTGATAGCAGTATTGAAGTTGTAGGTGGGCATGAGGAATTCCTGTGACAACGGTCAGGGCGTCAGTGGAGATAGTTTTATAACCTCGGGTGATTTGAAGGATGAAAGGTCTTTGTACTGAGTCGAATTTGGTTTTGTTTGCCGCCAACAGGTGACCTCCCCAGACGCCCGCGCCATATGTCAAGATCTTGTCTATGATGGAATAGTACCATATTTTGAGGAAAGAGGTAGAGATTCCCCACCTCTTTCCTACCATTTTTACGGCGTTATGATAGTGGGACATAGTTTTCAGTTTTAGGTCGTTTATATGAGCCGTCCAGTTGAGGTTCCTGTCGACGGTTATACCTAAGATTTTGAGGTTTTGGACGTGGCGAACACTGACGCCGTTGATCCTCATCACAGGAGACCGTTTGAGAGTTTTGGGGAACGCGAAGGTCAGAGCTTGTGTTTTTGAGGTAGATAAAGTTAGGTCGAGTTCGTTGAGTATATTACTGAAGAGGGAAAGTGCGCCCTTGGCTTGGTTCTCCAGGTCAGTCCTCACCCTTCTCGAGAGAATTAGCGAGAAGTCATCAGCGTAAGCACATGTGTTATATCCTTCTGTATTCATTCTTGTTAAGATATCATTTGCTATTAGATTCCACAGAACCGGACCCAGGCAGGAACCCTGAGGGCAGCCCTTTGTTTGAGGCAGTTCTGTGGAGCCATCACCCCAGTTGACCTGGATCTTTCTCTTAGAGAGGTACGAGCTGATGACCCCCGCGATATTTCTCGGGCAGTTAAGTTTTTGTAATGTGTGTAGAATGTGTGGCCATTCAATGTTCTCGAACGCTCCTTTAATATCTAGGGAGACCAAAGTGGTGTATTTTCTTAACTCTGAGTTTACGGCGCAGGAGCTTTTAATATGTTGCAAAGCATGTTCGCAGGATCTGCCCTCTCTGAACCCGTACTGATTAGAATGGAGAAGGTTGTTAGATTCGAGATGGTAATTTAGTCGAGTTACTATTAGTTTTTCTAATAATTTGCCAAGAGTAGGTAGAAGGCAGATCGGTCTGTACGAGGATGGTTCAGAGGGAAGCTTCCCTTGCTTTAGGAAATACACCACTTCCCCCTTTCTTAAGGTCTCCGGAAAGTACTCCAAGTTAAGGCATGAGTCGGTCCAGCTGTATAAAACGTGAGGGATTGTGTAATAGGTATGTCTAAGAATTTTGAAATCTATATGATCTGGACCAGGAGCTTTGTTAACATTAAAACTATGCAGAATGGCTTTGACTTCTGCCTCCGTGAATGGGTCATCCAAGGGAGACGAGAAGGTTGGTGCGTTGAAGTTTGCGTATTTACTTGTTGGGAATAAAGTTTCAGTAATGTGCTCTAGGTTGTTGCGTTTGGAGGACTGGGCTGGAGGACGTTCCAGTTTCAGCTCGGTGGGTGTAAAAAACTTATTGCTGTAAAATTTTTGAGCTGTGCCGAAAACGTTTGTTTATGTTCAACAGAACTTTCTCCATGCGGTGTTTTTAGCCGTGTTGATTTGCTTTTTGAATTCAGCGGAGAGTTGTTTTATTTTCTGTTTGTGAAGGGGGGTGGATTCTGGAGCAACGTATTTTTGTTGTCTCCTGAGGGCTGTAAGCTTGTTTCGCATGGATCTGAGTTGGGGGGACCAGAAGTTGTAGGTGAACCACCGACCCGATTTCTTGAGTTTAAATGCCGAGGAGGCAGCTGAGTGGATTGTGTTGATTAAGTTGACTGTGAATTGTTCGAGTTGATTTGTGTTGGTTATCGTTGTTATATGTTGTTCTAGGTGTGAGGCGGATTCTTGAAGAATTTTGCAAAATTTCTTAAAGTTGCCATTTTTCGTAGCGAATCTCTTGGATAGTGTAATCGTGGGAATAGTGGTGATTGAATATGTGATGTAATTGTGGTCTGAATTGTTGTGTATGTCGAGGACTGACCAGTCGTTAATTTTGGCGAAGGTCTTGGGATTTACGATTGTGAAGTCTGGCCAGCCTCTCGCATTGTGTCTCTGGAATGTTGGTTGTGAATTTTCAATGTTTGCTATGCTGAGATTATTCGAGGCTATGAATTCTATGAGGCTGCTACCCCTCGCGTCCTCGCTTGGAGAACACCAAAGCGGGGAGTTAGCATTTAGATCGCAGCCACACAGAAAGAGTGTTTTTTGTGAAATAATGTGCTGCCACTCTTGCATGCCGTCCTCAAAATCTGCAGACGGGGCAGCGTAAGCACTGCCAAACCTCAGCTCACCTTCAATCGTGGTCAACGTGAGGAAGACGCAATTCTCCCCTGTGAATAAATGGGTAAAGTTAAGGTTTCGTGTATTGATGACAATGTGGGCTGAGTGTTGATTAGAGCTGAAACTTGGCCAAGAGGACGGGAATCCGTACAGATCACCCTCAACAGTGCAGTACGCATCCTGCAGCAGCTCAAAGTCTATGGAGTTTTTCTCCATGTACTCCTGAGCTGCCGAGTTAGCCGCCTCGCAATTGTTGAGGTTGATCTGCAGGAAACTAAGGTAATTAAAAGATGTTTTTTCTTTTGATTTTGATTTAGATTTTGAGGAGGACGCTGCATCAAGGGGGGGGGGGGGGTGAGGAAGACAATCTTTCTTCATTTAAAGAGAGCATTTTACTGGGAGTTATTGGTTTAAACCTGGGAAAGAGGCGTAGAAGTACTGCTTACCTACTGGCTCTAGGATAGGTGGCTTGATTGGAGGAGGAAAAGGCTTGTTGTCTCATGAAATCCATAAGTAACTACGGCATATAGCCTGAACCAAGTTGTAGCATCTGTGAGAAGGGGAACATTTATAAAGGGAGCGTTGGCCAAGCTGGATCTGGTCCTCGGCTGCCTTCTTGACCATTGTACTGGAAGTCTGCTTCAAGGGTGAATTCGCTGTTACTTTGCTGATTCTGTTCTCTGTTGTTGTTCGGACGGGAGTTTGAGTTGGCTGTTCTGCGTCTACTTTGGCTGGTGGTCTCTTCTCTGTTGTCACTTCTTGGGCGAGAGCGCTGTCGTTGGGCTAGTCGAGATATTGATGAGGATGGATTTTGTCGTCTGTTGCTGCCGGGCCTGGACGAATATTGAAGCTCATGGTTCTTTTTAAAGACTGAATCCTTTCTGGAAAGTCTAGGTGGGTTGTTTGTAGGCAGGAGGAACCTTTGATCGAGCTCCTCTCTTCGCTGCCTGTACTTTTCTACTTACACTGGACATGTCTTAGAGAAGGCTGGATGATTTGACCGTAGTGGTGGGAGCCTTCTTAATCTGCTCATGGTTTCCCTCTGGCAATTAATGCAGTTTGGCCGCAGGGCACATTTGTCATTTTTATGGTTGCCCGAGCAGTGTGAGCAAAAGGTGTTACTTGAACAAACTGTTGTTGAGTGATCGAAACTTTGGCAGTTCGAGCACTTAGGAACTTGTGTTAGGAGTCTTATTGGAATGCAAAGTAGACCTATTTGAATTGCCCCTGAGTTAATGAAAGCTTCTACTATGGGGGCCGGAGCCTGGATCACCCAGTTTTGTAGTTCATTGTATCTTGATGGCTGTGATCTGATTATTTCAATTAGGTCATCTTCTTCTATTTCTATGCCACAGTGTTCAGTTAGGTATTTAAGTAGTTGGTGTTCCTCAATCTCTTTTGGGAGGCCTACCACTAGGAACCGATGTTTTGGGTTTGGCTTACTCTTGATTATGAGATTTTCATTAATTTCATCTATCGCTTTCGCAGTAGTACGTACTGTATTTTCAATAGGGAACATTCAATATTTAACTTGAACTTATATCCGTTTCAGGAAATTCCATGAATATTTACAAGAGTTAGAGCGCAGACAGGTAGACGAACCGAAGTCATTAACACTTTTCAACCTTGTTATAAAGTGTTAACAACGAATAATTTATTTTCGGAGATTCAACTTTAGGTTAAACTATTGTAAAAAGATTTACATTACTAACCAAAAGTATTGCAAAATTGGATTTTTTTTTTTTCCAGAAGAAGAAAAAGAAAGAAGAATAAGAAATATTTTTTATGACATTAAACTGAATTTTTATGTCAATATTATAAATTAGTTTAAAGATAAGATTTAACTTAATTATTTAACAAAAGTAATTATTTATTTTGATCCCGGAATAAAGTAAAATAAACAAATAATTTAAAGTTTACATGAGTTCTTCTGCTTAGAAAATATAATAAATGGATGCAATTTAAACTAAAAGCGTTTAATATATTGGCGTTTAACCACTCTGGCTTTGATGACAACAATCACTCTTTTAGGCAATAAATAAACTAGGTTTTACAGCACTTCATTCGGTATTTCTAGATGTGAAAAATTTAATATTTGTTTTCTGAAATTTTCATTTTATTTTGGAATAAGTTTGGAATACTTCCTACTAATTATATTATATAAATTCTTAACAAGATCTGGAGTGTTACTTAGGCAAGGGAGAGCATCAATACCATATTAGAATTTTCAATCTTGCAATAATTTGGGGCCAGTTCATGTGTAGCAAACATTCAGGAAATAAAAGAATTATATGTAGCCCAAAACTGTATATTGAAAACATGTTATTAAAAAGAATAAAAACAATATATTAAAAATGTCACTTTTTTTTTTTTTTTAACCATGTTTTACCACGTTTTCATTAACTTCGATTCTTGTTTGCTTGTTTGTCCGGTACAAATCTTGCAATTCATTTTTAACTAACTTCCCTACTAGTTACACATTTGAAATTTTCAGAATAACTCAGAAACGGGTGACAACACAATAGTTCGAAGACCG
The DNA here is from genome assembly GCA_963930645.1 of Salticus scenicus. Taxonomy (NCBI): domain Eukaryota; kingdom Metazoa; phylum Arthropoda; class Arachnida; order Araneae; family Salticidae; genus Salticus; species Salticus scenicus. Next base: position 81,551,939 of record OZ005649.1, read on the forward strand.
ATTTTCGAATTTTTTATTATTCTTTTAATTAATTAAAATATGAAAATAATAACCTCCTAATAGCTATAAAAATAGCCATTAAAATATTAGCTATGCTTTAATTGTTGTCAAAAAAAATTTGCGACTTATAATAAATAGAAAAAACGAAGTATAATTATAATTAAATACATTTAAATAAAAAACCTAGCTTTACTTCGTGCGTCGTTTTAGATCTTTCAAACCGGGTACCCCGTCCTCCTCAGAAACGGCAAACGTCTCTGCTGGAAACTTGAAACTGAGTGATCCTCTGTTGACTTTTTCAGCAGATGGTTCCATGCTCCGTTTGGGGCTACTGCGCCGCTGTCATTGCATACGTCATTATTAGTAGATATTTCGATCGATTCACGGTACATCGCATAATTATAATTTTCATAATCGGCTATTTTAGTGGTTTTGTCAAAATCTATTTTAATATTTTGTTTATTGTATGTTTTGGCCAGGGCGGTATTATATTTTCCGGTTTTTATGTCATTTTTATGTTCGTTAATCCTAGTTTTAATCTTTCTCTTAGTAACACCAATATATGAGCCGGGTTTATTGTCTTCATCTGTAAAAGGGATTTTATAAATGTCCGCGGTTTCTAAAGGGGGGATGGGGTCTTTATCACTTCGGATCAATTGAAAAATATTCTTGTTTGGTTTAATAGGGAAATATTTTTCAATGGAAAAATATTTCCCTATTAATAATAATATTAAGTAAAAAATATACCCCCGAAAAATATTTTCCTGTTGGTATATTTTTCAATGGAAAAATATACCAACAGATTAAAGGCGTCTCAATGGGGTCGCCCATTTCGGGTTTCGTCGCGGAGTTTAAATTAATGAACTTGCAGAACCAAATTATAAAAAGTTTAAAAAACCAAGTTATATATTGGTATCGCTACGTCGATGACGTTTTCGCCGTCGTCGACAAAAGTTTTGATGTTAATGAAATCCTCAACATTATCAATAGCCACGATCCTAGCATCCAATTTACTTATGAAGAAGAAAATAACTCACAAATTAATTTCCTAGACGTTACAATTACCCGTACTAAAAATAAATTTAAAACCACCGTTTATCGAAAACCCACTAATAGTAACGAAATTATTCACTTGAAGAGCAAAACACCCTTCCGTTACAAAACCAACGCCATTCGTTCATATATCAATCGCGCAGTATTAATTTGCAACGAACCTGAAGATCTTGAAAATGAACTGAACATAATCAAAAATTTTACCAGAAAAGCAGGATACCCGGACAAAATAGTCAATAAATTAATTAAAAATAAAATTAAAAACCTTGACCAGATCCCCAGTTATCAAAAACCACCCCCTAACTTTACATTTTCTATCCCATACGATCGCGGAGCCGCCAACAAAATTAAGAATATAGCTAATAAATACGGTATAAATATCCCTATTAAACCAAACAAGAATATTTTTCAATTGATCCGAAGTGATAAAGACCCCATCCCCCCTTTAGAAACCGCGGGCATTTATAAAATCCCTTTTACAGATGAAGACAATAAACCCGGCTCATATATTGGTGTTACTAAGAGAAATATTAAAACTAGGATTAACGAACATAAAAATGACATAAAAACCGGAAAATATAATACCGCCCTGGCCAAAACATACAATAAACAAAATATTAAAATAGATTTTGACAAAACCACTAAAATAGCCGATTATGAAAATTATAATTATGCAATGTACCGTGAATCGATCGAAATATCTACTAATAATGACGTATGCAATGACAGCTGCGCAGTAGCCCCAAACGGAGCATGGAGCCATCTGCTGAAAAAGTCAACAAAGGATCACTCAGTTTCAAGTTTCCAGCACAGACGTTTGCCGTTTCTGAGGAGGACCGGGTACCCGGTTTGAAAGATCTAAAACGACGCACGAAGTAAAGCTAGGTTTTTTATTTAAATGTATTTAATTAGAAATTTACGAGTTTATTTTCATTCGAAATAAAAATAAACACATTTAAGTAAATATGAACGTTAATAGAATTGTAAAAAGTTAAATTATGTGTCTCACAAAACTTGACGTCATTATCACCTTAAAAAATTTTACGCACTAGTGAAGTGCTAATGTAGTTCTACATCTATTATTCAACAGAAAATTTAAAAAAATGATTTATAAAAAAAAATTATCTTATAATTATTTTTTTCAATAATGATTAAAAAATATTTAAAAAATATTTGCACAATACAAAAGAGGTGGAGTTTTTAAAACTAAACAAAAAGTATTGGAATCCATTTGGGAAAAATATATTCGAACGTAAATCTATAAGTGTACAAAAAAGGAATACTTTATTTTAAATTATTCTTTAAACTTTTACCTGAGAAGCACAGTAATTTTTTATTTTCTGTTTTTATCAGAGCTTAGTTCTTCATATTATTCTTAAAATCTTAAAATTATTTTTTGTAAATGATAATGCAAAATATCTGTAATAACATCTCTAGATGATTTTTTTTTTTTTTTTTTTTTTTTTCATTTTTAAAATTATCTTTTGCTTCATTTTTATTTTGTTTAGTAGAATTATTATTCAATGGTATATCTAGTATGTTATTCCCTTTACATTTTTTTTTCTTTATAACACCGTATGTAACAGTGCTACCACCTGATAAAAAAGCATAAAATTTTAAAGAACATGGAATCTAATCAATTTTAACTAATAAATGCTGAGATATATGTCTATATAATCACAGAAAATGAGCAATTGCTGCATCCCATATTAAATTATCGTAGTAACATACCAATTTTGGTGCATTTATTATCATAAAAGCTGAGATATAGTATTTCCGTAAACGGAGGAGGTAGCTGTAAAGATAAGCCACCTACAAACTAATATGTTCCCAAATATTATTACCATATTCTTTCAGGATGGTCATATAAAAGTTTTCTCATATAAAATCTCATGAAAAGTTTTTCAATAATTGATATAGTTTGGGCCAGTTCAATAAAATCTCATATAAAAATTTTTGTGAACATTTTACGCAATAGAAATTAAAATATACCCTGTCTGTAAACGATGATATTTCCATAAGCATAGAAAATATAATAGCGCCACCTGTCGGCCAATATGCCTCCGAATTCAACAAACATTTTTCATCAAAGTTCACTCTTGCATATCAAATTTTTTGAGTTATCTCCGATTCTAGAGTCTGTAAGGTAGGAGGCGGTTTCGCAAAGTACGAGTCGCGAAACTATTTTCAGGGTTTTACTTTCCCTACTAAAGTATTCTAATAAGGAGTTAGGATTTAAATAGAACTTGCGTATTTTACGAGATTCGCCAAGGGAGTTTTAGTACAAGCGCAGTTAAAGGGAAAGATGCAGATTAGCTAAACGTATAAAAAGAATGATGGTATCGTGTTCGGGAAGATGGGAGGTGATTTAGGTGTGAAGTAGGTAGTGAAGTGGCTTCTGCCTGTAAGCATAAGTCTGGCCACGAATGCACCTAGAATATCTAGCTGTTCGAGAGATCATCGAGCTAGTAGTCAAGTTTTTCTCAAGAGTGGTAATATAGTACCGTTTATTGATTTATGTTACATTTTTGCTAGCTAGTAAAAGTATTTACAGGCTGTTCGCACATTTTTTAGACGATTTTATTTCGCAGTAAGAAAAATTCGTTTGCATGGAGAATTTTATTTTCACAACAGTTATATTTTTGGAAGTTTTATTTATCTTCTGATATTTATAATTTTTGTTTAGATGCAAAAATGCGCTTTTAAAATGGCAGTGGATGGAAGGATAGGTTTCCACTCTTTCCAAAGATAGTTTTTAGTGAAATCTTTATGAAAAGCATTTATCAGGAGAAAAATGGAAAAATGTTGCAACAACAGATAAATCTTGGGTCTATTTAAGTGGTTGCAATAAAAAAAGATCAATTTGTTATCACAAAAGTGGAGAAAAAAAAATTTGCTACATGGCTCAAAGCATCAAAAGAGAGTTTTTCTAAAGGATTTATGATTGCCACTGGTTTTTTCATACATGCGCAAGATAAAAGCAAAAAAAATGTGACAAAAATGTCAAAATCAACTCTAAATACTCTCAAGAACATATTTTAATTCCAATTTTAAAAAATGAAAATCCAGATCTTTATCCACAATACTATCAATCCGTTGAACTGCATCAATACAAAACAAGCAGCCACACATCGCAATCCGCAATTGCTTTTCTAGAAAAAAATGGAACAAAAAACGGGAATTAAAACCATACCCTTCACTGACATTCCTGCTAAATCTTCTGATGTATCACTGTTGGAATTTTTGTGTTTTTCGACTCTTAAAATCAACATTATCCAAACACCGACCTACAACGCTTTGTGGACTCTGGAAAGCCGTTCAAGAGGAGTAGAAAAATATACCTCTTCCGATATTATAAAAAGCATTATTATCATAGAAATTATGATGTAGAATATTAGTTAAGAACAAGGGCTATCAAACTGAACAAATAAAACACGAAATATGAGTGAAATTGCTTCAGTACACTCCATCAAAATCGTCTAAAAAGTGTGCGAACAGCCTCTGTAGTATCTATAATTTTACGAGGAAGTTTAAGCAAATAAATGTATTCCAAAAGGTCGTTTAATGGTGTAGTCCCATGCTCCCTTAAATTGAAATTTAATTAAATATAATATTCAGTTTTACATTTGTCTCTGTGAATTACTTTCTCTCACTACTTTATTAAGTACTAGCAGGCAACGCCCGCTTCGCTGGTCCCTATTTTTAAATGAATCGCTATAATTACTGAATTCTCAAAATTGCATTAATTTTTATCACGTGAAAAAAAACAGAACAAAAATCTTATTAGGAAAAATGTCGCACCGGGTTCTCACTGCCTTCGGAAAAAATTCCCAAAATGCTCTAACTCTTATTTCTATAATTTTTCCCCTTCGCCCCCCCCCCTCCCGTCTATCCTAATGATTTTAAAAATTCGAAAATATCCGCAATCGGTTTGTAGGTATCGAAAACCTCTATATACCAATTTTGAATGCTCTAACTCTATTCTATTTTTTTGCCCCTCCGCCCCCCCCTTCCCGGCCCTCCTAATAACTGTACACTTTCGAAAATATCCCCATTCGACTTGCTGGCCTCTAAAACCTATCTGTACCAATTTTGAACGGCCTAACTGTATTTCTATTTGTTTTTGCCCACTCACCCCTTCCCGCCCCTCCTAATAATTTTAAAAATTCGATAATATCGCAATCGATTTGTAAGTATCGAAAACCTCTATATACCAATTTTGAACGATCTAACTCTATTTTTTATTTTTTGCCCCCCTCTCCCCTCCCCCTCTCCCCTCCTAATAACTTTACACTTTCGAAAATATCCCCATTCGACTTGCAGGCCTTTAAAACCTATCTGTACCAATTTTGAACGGCCTAACTGTATTTCGATTTGTTTTTGCCCATAGCCCCTCCCCATACTGCCCCCCACTTCCCACCCCTTCTAATAATTTTACAAATTCGAAAATATCCGCAATCGATTTGTAAGTATCGAAAACCTCTATGCACCAATTTTGAACGATCTGACACTATTTCTATTTTTTTTGCCCCTCCCCCCCACCAAAAAAAAAAAAAAAAAAAAAATCGGAAAAAATCAAAAAATGAGTTTTTGGAAATATTTTCAAAAAAACGCTTGGCGGTTTTTTTTTTTTTTTTTTTTTTTTTACATCTTTGAGCTATTACTTTTACTCGAAAATCCGTATTTTTCTAAATCATTTATACCCCCTTCTCCCGTTAAAAATCCAAAATTCCAAAATCGCAGGAAATGATTTGTTCGTATTCAAGTCTAGTCTCCCCATCTGCAATTTCTTCACTGTGAAGTTATTTGGAGCCGAGTTATACTTATAAATGTGTTTTTGCCTTATGCGCCTCCGAAAATCCTTTATACCCCCTTCCCCCCTTAAAAATCCAAAATTCCAAAATCGCAGAAAATGATTTTTTTGTTTTCAAGTCTAGTCTCTCCCTCTGCAATTTCTTCACCGTGAAGCAATTTGGAGCCGAGTTGTGCTTATAAAGGTGGTTTTTGCCTTCTGCACCTTCGAAAATCATTTTCACCCCTTTTCCCTCTTAAAAATCCAAAAATCAAAAATCGCAGAAAATGATTTTTTTGTATTCAAGTCTAGTCTCCCCATCTGCAATTTCTTCCCTGTGAAGTAATTTGGTGCCGAGTTGTACTTATAAATGTGTTTTTGCCTTATGCCCCCCCGAAAATCTCATTTTTACCCCCTACCCCCCCTTAAAAATCCAAAATTCCAAAACCGCAGAAAATGATTTTTTTTGTATTCAAGTCTAGTCTCCCCATCTGCAATTTCTTCACCGTGAAGCAATTTGGAGCCGAGATATGCTTATAAAGGTGATTTTTGCCTTCTGCCCCCCCGGGGGGGGAACGGGGGCGTATTTCGCAAAATCCCGTCTTAGTGAGCGTCAGGGTCCTAAAATCAACCTGCTCACCAAAAATTGCGACTCTATCTCCCATAGGATCGCCACAACCGTGTTGAGTCAGTGAATCAGTGAATCAGTGAATCAGTCAGTGAATCAATGAGTTTACTCTTTTATATATATAGATGACGTTGGCAGACAAGTCGACGTCTACAACCTTTCTGTAAAGGGAGAAAATTGCTCTTTTGCACAGCCTCCTATTAGTCAATCTAAGCAAATAGAAAGTTTTTAATAATTTCCTTCATTGTTTTTACTTTCCGAACACTATAGTGAGGAAAGTATTGTAATCATGTCAAAAATCCGAATTTGAGATTTTGATGTTTCTATATGTTTCGAGGTCCCTGAGTCCGTTTTCACTATTTTTGCGATGATGTATGTATGTGTGTGTGTATGTGTGTATGTATGTATGTATGTGTGTATGTCTGTGAGTGAACACGCTAGCGTCTAAACGCTTTGTTCGAATAAGCTGAAAGTTGGTACGTATATTGTAAACCACCATAGTACGAACCCTATAGATTTTGGTGAATCTAGCACTTATAGTTTTTTTACAAGGACACAAAGAAAAATTCTTTATCATTATGGCCTATGGGACCAAAATCTTAAAAGTACGATAGCATCTAAACGCCTTACTCAATTGAGCAAAAAATTTATACACATGTGATAGGTCACAGACACTCAATCTGTATAGATTTTGGAGAATCTAACACTTATAGTTTTTTTACAGGGACACAAAGAAAAATTCTTTATCATTATGGCCTATGGGGCCAAATTTTTAAAAGTGTGATAGCGTCTAAACGCATTATTAATATGAGCAAAAATGTATAGATTTTGGTGAATCCAGCGCTTACAGTTGTTTTACAGGGACACAAAGAAAAATTCTTCATCATTATGCCCTATGGGACCAAATTTTAAAAAGTGCGATAGCATCTAAACGCCATATTCAATTGAGCTGAAAATTTATATGAATATTATAAATCACTGTTGCACTAACTATAAGCATTTTGGTGAATCTAGCATTTATAGGTTTTTACAGGGACACAACAAAAAATTCTTTATCATTATGATCTATGGGCTCAAAGTTCAGTAGCGTTAAATAAAACATCGTGAAATATATGGACAAAAATACTCAAACACTCTATTATATTATGGTTTTCTCTCTTTTGTTTGTTTAACAACTCCTCTTTCTTTACTTTATCTACAAAACTGTTAATTACTCAATGTTCGGAAAGTCGAGTGGAGTCACTCCAGATTTTTTGATATAGTGGTCGCAAAAGTTCAGAAATACACAAACATTTTTTAATACTGATCAAAGTGTTTTCAGGACATCTCAAAACGTGTAAATCCACGAACAAACTATCAAAATTTTAACGAATCCACTATTTTCTTCTTATATCTATGTAAGTAATAAAAAAAAGTTTTATACTTTCATCTTAAAACCTACAGACTTTCGTAAATGATTAAATAGGGAATAAAAGACTTTTCTCTCTATAAAAAATAAATCTCTCTATAAATAAATGGCTAGGAGTTTTTTCCTGTTAGTTCGTGGCTGGACAGAAGTAGGTTATGCTAAGAGAGATTTTCTTCTGTTTGTCTGTGTGTTGTTTCTATCAGCTTTTCATACCTTAATTTATTTTAAAAATTGTCACCAGCTTTTCATACTTTAGTTAATTTTAAAAAATCTAATCGTCCGATCATAAGTTAATTTAACCGACTGATTCAGAAAAAAATGTCCCTTTCATTTGGTACCTTATTTGTAAAGAAATTTTGATTAGATTTTTTAAAATTAATTAAAATTCGAAAATAATAACTTGGTAAAAGCTTTAAATGTGGACATTTAAAATTTTAATTGTTGCTAAAAAGAAGAAAAAAAAATTCCTTTTTTTTTTTCAAACATAAAATGAAATATGCTTTCACACGAAAAATAAAAAAAATTATAGAATATTTTACTCATGCACATGAAAAAATGAAAATTAAAAATGGAGTAAAAAAACAATTTAGATAAAGTTGCACGAGAGTTCCAAAAATTAATGGAAATATAAATGAAGGTTAAATAAATAAAATAGTCGTCCGCTCAATCACGTGATATTGAAAAACAATGAATCGAATTCAGTAAATATGGAAAGGAAAGGAAAACTAAAAGAAAAGAAAGAAAGAAAGAAAAAAAAGCATAAACCAACGGAAAACCAAAGCGGGCTTTAAAGCAATTTCATGATTTCTTTACGTTTTATTTTTGTTTGTAAAACGATATAGAAAAGAGTTTCCTGTAAATATAGTGACCAGCGGAGCGAGAAAAGCCTTCGTTGATTCACTACCTTAATTGATTTCATGAATTAAAAAATGGTTTCGTTAACAAACTTTGATCTATTGGCACGCAGGCAGCATCTCGCCGAGTTTTGTACATTTCGAGTTTGATTTTGAAATTTTTCCCGCATTCGGAATTCGGTTCGTCCCCGAACCGGGGCTTTGCTAGTAAATAAATAAATAAATAAATAAATATCAGATGTCGCATTGAACATCAATTTATTCCTGTTCGATTGCATAACAATTCCCTATATTTTTTTTATGATTGTCATAACAGTCAAATTGTATTTAAATATGTGATGTAAATATGTATGTAAATATGTATTTAAATATGTAAACACAATTCTTAATTCAAAGACATCAACTTTATTGCTATCAAACAAAAAAGAATAATTTTAACTTAATTTTAACTTTTTCATCAAAGCATTAATTATGATTAAAAATATATATATATGTATATATATATATATATATATCGATCAAAAAAAATGCACACGATAATTAAAGCTTTCAAAAACTTGTAAAAAAAAAAAAATGTTATTGAAAAGAGCCTTGCACCGTATTTTTGGCTCGCAAAAGAAGAAATAACATCCTTAATAACTTTTTGTCAAAAGCAATCTAACTTTTAATTATTTTAACTAAGTGTTATTCACATAAAAAGTTAAAATAAGAACATTCATACAAACGCTGTATATACTCAAAACATGCAAACTTTTTAATACATCAGTTTTATTATTATAGTTAGAAAACATTCGTGCACTCTTTGATTTGTTCAGAAGAAAAGCTTATCACTCAATAAGTATCAATCGTATAACCATTTTTATTTTTCTAACAAAATTTATTTGGGAAGGTAAGTGGAAGAAAAACATACTTTCAATTCTGTAAAAATTCTTGAACATCCAAAACTGATTAAATACGTTAAAATTGTCTATTGAAAAAAAGTTTTGCACTTTATGTTTCACTCTAAAGAGAAATCAAGTTTATCATCAATTCCGTCCAATCCTAAACAAATTAAGTATTATTTTTTGCAAAAACACACAAACAATTTTGTAAGCGTTCAAGACAGGAAAAATCAGCTTGATACAATAATCATTAATATTAAAAGGTCACGCATTCTGTGATCGCAATATATTTGGGGATAAAAATTTGGATTATAAAAGGACTTGTTAATTTTTTTAAATAAATAAAAGTCATGTAATTTGCATAATAATTTAACATGCAAAATTAATCGAATACTAATTTAATTACGTTAGGAACATGAAAAAGTAATTAAATACTAATTAAAATAATTAATAACTTTATAAACAGGCGAAAACTAACTAACTACGACATAAATTCAGGTTAAAAAATATCTATACTCATAGAAGCAGCATATTTTGAGTTAAACATTTCTATGATGAAATGGCTTTGTGATATTTTTACTTAAAAAAGAAAGGTATGTAATTTAAAAGTCCTCTTATGCTCTAAAATGAACTCAAAGAAATGTTAAAATCACACCAAAAAACACCATTTTCCTGTTCTTAATGAAAATATTTAAAATTATTTTAATTTTTTGCTACATGCAATGAGAAAAGGAAAAGCGCTCGAGCAAATAATGTGATGTCGATCGAAGAAGATATATTGTTTATTACTAAGCAATCGTGAACATTAATATAAATAATTATAAGATAAAAAACTTTTTATATACCATGTTTTTAAATTTTCTGTTGAATCATAGCTATAGAACTACATTAGAACTTTATCAATCTGTATAAACTTTTTAAAGTGATAATGACGTCAATTTTTGTCAGATGCATAATTTAACTTTTTATAATTTCTTAACCTTCAAGTTAAATTAAATGTATTTATTTTTATGTCGAAAGAAAATGATCTCATAAATTTTTTTGACAACAATTAAAGTATAGTTAATACTTTAATGGCTATTTTTTAAGCTATAAGGAGGTTGTTATTTTCATTTCTTAATTAATTAAAAGAAAACTAATAAAAAATTCACAAATCGAGCTTTGAAGTATTGTGTTGTCATCGGGTTCTGAGCTTTTCTGAAAATTTCTAATGTCTAGCTAGTAGGGAAGTTAGTTAAAAATCGATTGCAAGATTTGTACTGGACAAACAAGAATCGAAGTTAATATAAACATGGTAAAATAAAGAGATTCAATAACTATTCAATCCATTATGAGACAATATAGAAAAGAGTGAAACCTTATATTTCTACATTAATTTCAAGATTTTGGTCTATTATATATACTTTCCAACAAAATTGCTTATTAAAGTAATTTGTCGTCTCAAATACGAATCCTCATCAGTATTTCTTTTTAAAAGAATTGCAATTAACGATTTGCCGAAAGTAAAATAATAAAATTAACAATTTTCATCAGAGAATTTCTTAATTACAAAATATTCTTAAGGAACATTAATCCTACTAAAATATATCATCCCAACTGAATGGTTTATGAAAATTAACAGGAAATGCTGTTAATGGTACATGAATTAAATTATATTTATTCAAAAGATTATCTTTAAAATTCTATTAAATAATTTTCGGATTTTCTAGCAAACTTTTGAACAATTATTTTCAAAACATTTCCTAATTAATCTGTGAAATGAAAACTCACAGTTTTAAGTGTTATTCAAAATGTATTGCTATAGGCGTTGAATTTATTCATGTATAAAAGAATTATGCTGCATAAGATAATAATCCGTAAAAGTTCTGTGAAAAGATTATGTTGTTTTCTGAATATAAAATTAATTTATCCAATGAAAATCCAATAATTCTTTTCAGGCTTAAACAAATACCTGGGACCGTTCCTAGTTTTATTGCTTGTATTTTATTATTTTGTTACCACTCTTTTCATACAATATTTTTCAACATACAATTATAGTATTAAAATCTTTGCAAGAGCTTTATTGGAAAATTAATAGTGAAAACGTAATAAAATGCACACAGAAAATATGGGAAACCGCTATTTCTCAAATATTTATTTTTATTTGTTCATTGGCTTTGCTTACTAAACCATTAATATGCAATAAAAAGTCTCAAAAAAAAAGCTGATGTTCAATGATGAAATAAATGTTGGCCTAGGTGGACTCTGCTTAATTTCTTATCAATTTTCTTCTACAGGGTGTACTATATTCATGATAAGAGAAATTAATTTTACCGATCGCTCGACACAGTCACAGACTGAAATAACCCATCTAATAGGCTACCCATTGTTCAATTGGATAAATTTATATTATCCTAATTCTCTGATTAATTTCGTTAACCCTATAAGCGTTAAGCCCGTCTTTTTCCGGATTTGAAATGTGTCTCGTAAATGGTCAGGCCCTTCTTTTTCTTGATAAAGATTTTCGTCTCTGAAGCGTTGAACCCGTCTTTTCTTAGATACATATTTCCAGGGCTGAGTGGTCAGGCCCGTTTTATTCCAGATTTCACTTCCCTCCTTTCGCAGACTCTTTGATTGACATGTGGGTTGAACGGATAAGAATAGTTTACAAGCAAATACAATTGATTCCCAACCAGATCTTTGGGGTTGTATCTTTAACAATACTCATGTATGTTTTGACATTAATCCTGCAGTTGAAAGATAACTTTTATTTCTTTGCTTAAACAAGTTCACAACATTTCTTTTGAAATGAAATAAATATTTCTCCATGTTGGAAATAAAATTTAAATGTTACATTCATAAGTGTAATTGAATTTTCTATATGTAGGGGCGAAAACTTACATTTAAATAATGCTACTATTATCTTAATAATACAATGTAATCTTATGATTTAAAATCACTTATTTAGCTCTGTTTTAATAATTTTCCGTGTAAAATCATTGATAATATATATATATATATATATTATATATATATATATATATATAATAATATATATAATCATTGATAATATATATATATATATATATATATTATTATTATTATTATTAAAAAATATAAGTTATACTATGTTTATGGTTGACGCCAGAGTCATATGAATAAATATGAATAAACATTATTCCAGATTTAACATTAAATTAAAAACGAATCAAATACTTTCTTCTTACGCTTATAGAAAAAATTACAAATAAGAAAGATCCAATAAAAAAAAAAAAAAAAAAAAAAAAAAGAAGAAGAAGAAGAAGAAGGAGGAGGAAAGATTTTGGGAGTCTGCATATACAGTAGACTGCCAGAAATTCGCACATTACAATCAATATAAACAAATAAAATTCACAGTAAAGATTCCAAGGGAAAGAAAATGGAGATAGTACTTAATTCAATAGTTATATTTTAGGTGCCGAATGAGACAGATAAAGGCAATTTTATTTGAAGTCTAGGTCATTTATGTTTGAAATAAATTAATAATAATAACTATTCAAAGACTGAAAAAAAAAAGTTTTATTTATATTTCTAAACATAGTGATATATATATATATTATAATGCACAAGTCAATTATATCAAATGTTTTTATACTTAAATTTTGTATCTTATATAATAAGGCAAATTTTTATTTTTTAATTGAAAAAACATTATGCAATATAAAACTTCGTATATTTTTTAATCTTTAATTGCTTATTATTATTATTATTATGCATATTTTACATACTTATTTATATCACTATTATTTTAAAATAATCATTATATCATAAAAACTGTAATTCAGAATTGTATAGGTAAAAAAAAAAAAAAAAAAACGGAAATCCACAAAATTAAAAAAAAAATGTACAGTTTTTGGTCAAGAAGTGTGCGGATTTTTTTTTTCTTTTCTTTTTTTTTTTTTTTTTTTTTTTTTTTTTAGTATACTGTATATATATGAAGAAGATAGAGATGAAAAATTAGATAGATAGATGAAATATAATGATCTCTTTTTATACAAATGCAGGGTAAGGGAAAGTAGTGTGAATGTCGCACCATGTTATTTATTATTCAAATTAATAGATTTGTAAATTTGATACTACACATAAATTTTTTGGCTTGAATAATATTGAAGGGATGAGTTATATTATGAAGCAATAAGTGAATGACTACATTTTTTCATATTTTTCACGCAATTTTTGAGTAGCTTTGATTCAAAATATCTCACTATTAGTGTTTTAGAACACTTTATAAAATACTTTCTTTGAATAATAATTCAAGAAAAAATAAATAAATAAATGAAATATAAACTTTTATCAAGTAAACTGTATTGATTACTATTATTTGCGCAATGGATATTTATTTTTCCAATTGTTAGGATCAGATATCCTGCGATATCAATTTATGACTGTTTGTTATTGTACTTTTAATTATAATTCGTTTATTAAAATAAATTAATATTTCATGATGACATTTTTTAACACTTTAATTTTTTTATAAAAAAAAAAAAACTACTTTTTTTTAGAACATACATTTAAAAGGGTGAAATAAATTTACTACATTTAAATTCTGCAGTTCAGATGGCATATTTTAGAATACTTTTATAATTATACAACATCCTTTTCACAGTACTAAATAATCTGCTACTCATACTTTAACATTGAATAAAATGAGAACTATGTTAAAGAAGCTCAATATATATATATATATATATATATATATATATATTTAAATAAATAAACCTAAATAAATTTAGAACATTTATATTTATTAGAATTAAAAAATAAGAAAGGTAGCTCTTAAAATCTTTCCAATAGCTTTAGTTTTAGACAGATTGCTTTTGCATAGTCCTAAGGATAGTTTAAAAACAGTAAAGCTTCAAATATATAATTTGTTATAACTATGGTGGAAAAATGATCAAAAAATGATCTTTATAATTTTATTTATAAAGAGAATTGACTGGAAATAAATTTGAATTCACGGGAGTGGGGAAGAGACTGCATATTTCTACAGAAAACGTAAGTTAAAAAATTTGACCGCAAACAATTTTTCTATCATATTTGTGTAAATTTAAGTATAGATAAAGAGGAAAATGCAGGACTATATGGTAAAAAAGAAATATTCTAGTGTGGCAATCACATAACTTTCTCTTACCCGAAATTCATTACCATAATGACATATTGTACGTTAAAGAATAAAATAACGAATACTGTAAAATAAATGTTCATTAAAAACAATTTAAAATAGGCGAAAAACATGTTTTTTCTGATTCAAGGAACTTCATAACGTGTAAATATAACAAAAACACAATTTCGAAAAGTTGACCGAAAAGCAAAACTTTATCTACCATACATATGGATAAAAGAAAGTAAAAAGTAAAAATGTAGATAGTAATTACCGTAAATAAATTTAGAAAAAATAATTTTAAAAAATTAAAATTAAGCGGGCATAAATTAAAATAGCCATACATAATAGTGAACATTAATGCTTGTCAAAACTGTCCATAATATTCTTTATACTAGACTATATTAATTTATGTATTTCAATTATATTTCGTGAAAACAAATTATTACTTTAATGTTTTTGATATTTATAAACCAAACTTATATAAATTAAATCCTTTAGATATATTATATTTTTTAATATTATCAACTCTGTTAAGTTATACTAAATGATGATCAGATCATAATCATAAATGGATCGTCTTTTCGAATGCACGGTAATCATTCATACTGTCCAGATATTAGCAGAGCCCGACTTAGATTACTTGGAGCCCCAGGGCAAGCTTATTCAGGGGGGCCCCCTTGCAGTGGCATAAGAGGTCTTTAGGTTGCAATATTTCTGCTTATGCCTGTTGGGGGGCCCCTTCCAGAAGGGGGGCCCAGGGCAACTGCCCCGTATGCCCTGGCGTTAATCAGGGTCTGGATATTAGAATATTGTATAGGATCATACTCATCCAAGAAGCATGAAAACAGTGGGGGGGGGGGGAGGAAAGAGAAAAGAGGAAGGAAAGAAAGAAAACTAATAATACATACAAGCAAATGCTATTTTATTCCATTCTTCTTCTTCTTCTTCTATTTTTT
This sequence comes from Salticus scenicus, assembly GCA_963930645.1. Lineage (NCBI taxonomy): Eukaryota > Metazoa > Arthropoda > Arachnida > Araneae > Salticidae > Salticus > Salticus scenicus. The sequence continues at coordinate 81,567,633 of OZ005649.1, forward strand.
TTTTTTTTTTTTTTTTTTTAAGAACATAAATACATATAATCTATAAAATGTTAAAACAGGTTACTAAATTATCAGATGAATCCCTTATGATTTGGAGATTATCTTAAACGGAAATTTGTCCATTTTGATTTTTTTTTTTTTCTTTTTTTGTATCTTTTGGAATGCACAGTAGACAATCATAAGAACCTCTAATATTGAATATATATTCCTTTGGAAAATATGTTATTGCATTGCATGAAATGCTTTAGATAAATGTTATTTTATCTCCAGTGTTTTTCCGTAATATTAAAACGAAGATTAATTGCAGTGCTCACTCGAGACTCAGCAGTATGAAAAGCCCAGTGTCTCCCCGCCCCCGTCCAAATTAATGTCTTACACACAACATTTTAAATAAAATTGCTTCATATTAGTTTAATTCATTTTAAATAAAAACGATTACACTTTGTTAGTTCTACAGTTTAATTACAAAAGTACTTTTAAAATTTAAATGTATAATATAGAATTATATATAATCAGCTACCTTAGAAGTAAAATACACAAATTGCTTTCAATAGAAAAAATAGTCTTTCTTTGTATTTTTTTCCTCCATTCTTTATTTTTTAAATTAATTTATATTAAAGTTAATCAGTGTGACTTCCATCAAAATTTTATTTTTTTCCCATTCACAGATATAGAGTAATCCAATCATCATGCATTTTAAATCTATTAAATAATATAAATTTAAATAAAGGATTGGGGCGATGCAAAGAGAAAGCCATATAATTAATCTATTGTTTGTTAAAATTCTAAAATTCTATAAAGAAATGTTATTTTTTTCAATAAATAAATAAAAACAGTTATTCAGTAAAATAGAAAAATAAATTAAAATACTAAAATATTATGTTTAACATACATACTTCTAACAAACGCGAGGGTGAAAATATTTTATTTCTTTCTTCCGTGGAAAACAAAATCAAATATATGTTATTATAATCATGGAAATTTCTTTGTCATTTATTAATTTTATTACCACAGCAGTTTTGTATTAAATAATGAATAACACTGCTCGGTATGAAAATTGCCTCTGACATAACTTCAGCATATTGTAAAATACATTATGTAAAATGACCTTCTGAATCCAAATAGGACGACCATTTTGACCTATAACCCATCGTTTTTTAGGAATGGCCCCCTATTTTTATCATTTTTCGGTGATTGTATGGCTCTAAATTTGATTTTTAGGAGGGGGGGGGATCTTAATCGTTAAATATCTTCTGAGGGGCTACAGCGTTGGAAAATTCTAATACATGGACTACAAGCGATTTTTTTTTTTTTTTTTTTTTTTTTTTGGGGGGGGGGGGGGGGGGGAGGATTTGCCACTGGAATTATGCATTATATAACTTTTATTTTTTAAATATGTTTAATGTTATTTTTTTAACTTTATATTTTTTCGTTTTCAGGTGTTAAATTAATTATTTTTCATTCTTCAAATTACATGCATGGTCATAAAATTATCGGACATGGTAATAAATTGAGGGAGGGGGTGGTGTAGCTAGAAAATGGTGGGTGACTGGGCAAAATGGGAGTCATATTCGGATTCAGGAGGTCACATAAGAATTAGCAAAAATGGTGTGAGATCTCGAATTTTTTTTTTTTTTTTTTTTTTTTTTTTTTTTGCCGCGTAGTGTAATTTAGCTATAAAATGTCTCATTTACTGATTAAAATAGTTTTATCTGCAGATGATCACATCTAACTTCTTGAGCTGCAAAGCATAATTATTATCAAATAATTTTCAGTCCATGCATTTTATTAAACACATATTATCATTTAACCCTTTAACTTACATTAGCTTCGCAGTGAAATTAAATATCCAACATTGTTTTATGCAACAATAAAAAAAAAAAAAAAAAATTACAATTGATTTTTTAAACATTTGTTTTTTCCTGTTTGTTAGAGATGATGTCTACGCTCGATCCCAGATACGCTCGTCTGCTTAGCTGTTCAGAGTTTTTAGCGATTTCTTACAAAACTTGCGCAAAGACGGGCTAGGATCCTTAAAATGATCCAGCGGAAGGCATACATCTGGGAACCTAGCCTAGCGCATTCAATTAGCTTTAATGTCCCAACACACTTTTCGTTAGACAGCTGCACTACTCCGAAATTCGTCAAATGATGTTTCTAAGAAAGCCATACGTAGAAGGCATTTTAAATATCTTAGTAAGCGCGATAGCGTCTTTCTGCTTTGTTAATGAATTCGTGCCTAGCTTTTATCACCTGATGAAGTGATGTACTGTTATTTTGACTTGAAATAACTGTTGCAAGTTTTACAACTAATAAAGCTTCCTTGCAATGATACTTATTTATCAGGTTAATTATATTTGAATGTAATTAGTGTAACATGTACATGTTTCGAACAAGTTATACTTCTTAAAAATTAAAAATGCCATTTTTCTGTCTTTTTCTTTTCCTTTTTTTTCTTTCTTTTTTTAAATATTTATGACCAATTTTTATTTTAACTATTAAAAGAAAAAAAAAAAAAAAAAACTTTTTTTTTTTTTCTTTTTTTTTTTTTCGACATGAAAAAAAATACATTTACATATTTATTTATATATTCTTAACTCATGAAACATAGAATCTAGGAATATATAGTTTTTATAATTTCAATACATTTTTTAAAGTCGTATTTATGTCAAAAAATTTATTTACCGTCAGAAATTTCCTTTTTATTGTTATTATTATTATTATTAAATTTATTTGAATATTTGTCATTCATTTTAATTCATAAAATCTGATATCATTATTTTAGAAACTTTAACATTTTTTTAAATAAATTATAAATTCTTTTAAATAAATTATTATTCTTTTAAGTAAATTTAACATTCTTTTAAATATTAATTATAAATATTTTTAAATAATTTTTTAATATAAACCAAGGCGTCAAATCCTTCTGAAATTATAATAAATACATGTATGTTAACTTTATTATTATATTTTATTTATTTATTTATTTATTTTCAACATAAAGAAAAATAATATAATGATAATGGGCAATATATATATAGCATGTCGGTCTAGCAAGATTTTTTCAATTTTATTATTTGCACATTTGCACGTTCATTTTTTCTGTCTTCGACATAAAAGGAAATATATTTATCTGTTTATTTTATTTTTATTTTCGGCATTTTTATTTTTATTTTTTTTTAATTTACAGTGTGATTTTTATTTAATATCATTTGTCCCAATATCATACTGAATTAAAAAATACGGCGTTAGCTAGATATCGTCCTGATTAATAGGTGTACCAATTCTTCATAAAATTTAATAATTTGGACAGATGCAATGTCAAACTTTCAGCATTTTTTCAAGGTGTAATGCGATGAACGGCGAGAATGGAAAATCACTGTCTGAAAGAAATAGTAAGACCTGTTGTATTATGAAAAAAAAAAAAAAAAGTATTTATCTCTGGTAATGTTTTTAATTGACAGCTAATCTCTTTTTACTTTGTGTTTGATAAGCGAGGGGACTGAAAATGACAATGGAAACAACTTCAATTAATTTTTAAAAATCCAGAAATCTGGTTTCAAGTGCTTCGTTGTGAGTCAAAACAGAAAGTATGAAAACTTTTGTAACTCTTCAGACAGCTGTTACACAAACACATTATTATTACTGTTATCATAGATCAAATGATGTGTAAACGAAGAATTAACAAAATTTACTGGCATATTTGACATTCGATAAAAACAAAGGTAAAAAATTAGTCTTGTAAATACACCCCCCCCCCTAAAAAAAAAAAAAAAAAAAAAAAAAACTAATAATAAGAATAACAAAATCCATTTATAAAATTATCAATAAATAAATAAATAAATAATAAATTAAATAAATAAACAAAATAAATAAACATTTAAATAAATGTATATAAATCCAGAGAAGTATCTTTGTATCTATGTGCATATCGCTGTGTCTGTGTGACTGTCTTTCTCTGGTGCTTAAACTACTGATCGCAGAGCTACAAAACTTAGCAGAACTTGGACCATAAAAGTGCACCTCATTAAAATAGTTTTCACCATTCTTTTTTTCTTTTTAATTATTTTAATTATTTTCTGTTTCGATTTCATTCATTGACACTTATGTTTTCTTTTCTAATATTTATTAATTCATATCAATCTGCGTACCTTAGCAACAGCTATTGCGCTATTTATTTTTTATTTAATTTTTTTATTAGAGGGCGATTTTTCTTTTTTCTTTTTTGTGTTTATTGAATTCAAATTGTAAAATAGTCGAAACATATTGAATTTTAAATTAAAGAAACTATTTAAAAATTCATGTTTATGCATAATTTTTATAATGTCTCAACTTTTTACTTTTCATACAATTAAATTCTTTGAAAAGGATTTTTTTTTTCTTTTCTTTTTTTCTTTTCTTTTTTAATTATTTTTTGTTAGTTCATTTTATTTATCAGAAAAAAATTGTAATATAGTATAAAAGATTAAATTTATTAAAATGGTCTTATATTGGTCGGAAATATATGGTAATAGAATATATGGTAATAGAATATATAGAAATATATGGTAGTGCGAAGAGTGTAGGATATAAAATACACGGCTTGAAGAAAAATATTTAATAGATGCTGAGACACAGTCGTCTTTAAAATCACAGTTCTTAAACAATAACAGCTCCACCTGTCGTCGATAAATACCCAAATTAAAGTACTGAATAAAGACCCTTCTGAACATAGTGTGAACTTGGACCGATGCAGTGCAGGAAGGAAAAAAGCGGCAGTAGGCAGTCAGTACCCAAATAATGTTCTAGAGCGATTTCAATGTAATTATTTTTATAACTATTATTATTTATTTATTAAGCGATTAAAAGGAAAAAAAAAAAAAAAAAAAAAAAAACGGTTGCTCAATTCTTTTGATTTTTTTTTTTTTAATATGGTGACTAGTGAAATTTATTAATAATAATAAGCAATAAAAATGACTTGAAAAAAGATAGGACTATGACGATCTAACAAACACTATCGTTCAAAATAACAAATAATTTGTTTATTCATGTTGCCATTTTACGATTAAGAATCTGTTGTTTTCTGCAAATTATCTCAACCCTTTCATTCCCAATTTTTTCTCTCCATAAAACAATAAATCTTATATTTAGTCATAAATTTATTTCAAAAGTAATATATATATAAAAAAATTTTAAATAGGAGTGATAGCAAAGTACGAATTAATTTAGCTAACAAATCAACTGAGAGGTGTTTATTTATGTTTAATATAACCACTGATGCCATTAAAAATCATAAATTTTCAATAAATAAAAATGTCAAAATTTTGGAAGAAATATATACTGTAGTTAATTAAAAAATAAATTATAAACATTAAAAAAATAAATACAAAATATTTCAAACAATTACTTTACTTAACCCTTTATATCCCAAATTACCTCATTTTTGGAGAAATAGTTTGAAACTTTTTATTGTATATATATATATATATATATATATATATTTTGCTGCATGAGAAACATCTCAAATTAAATTTACCTTAAAATATAGTTTAACTATAGGGAAACATTAAACTATAGGGAGTTTGAAGTTCCATTGAAATCCTGCGGTAAATTTAGGCTATATTGAGTTTTTTTTTTTTTTTTTTTTTTTTTTTTTAAATGGGACTTTAAAGTCCCGGTGGGATACAAAGGGTTAAAATCAATTTAAATCAAGAACGTTTTATTTAATTTTATAAATACAGAATATTTTATTAATAAAGAAACAATCTTTATTTGATTATTTAACAAAGCAAAATGTGCAGTTTTTTGCGAATATGTTGAAATTAGTTGAAAAACAACAAAATTAATTTCCATGGACTAAAAAATAATTTCATGCTGTATTGTAAGAAATTTATTTCAAAATTTATTTCTTCTTGCCAGTTCAAATTACTAAACACTGATCTACGTAAAATTTAAAACACGTTTCTTCAATTTTTACCACGTGATATTTATATAAATTCGAAACGTCTCCAAGAAAAATAGAACTGAAATTCTTTACTCTTTATTATATAACCATGTATTCCTTTATTTATTTGTATTATTCATTTCTCTCGACGAAATTAAATTCTAAATATTTAATTTATTATTAACTAGCAAGCCAGTGCGAATTTTTCGCACTTTATTTCTTTCTAACGTTTAAAATTATTATTATTATTTAATTTTAAAGCCATAAAAGCGTCATGTTTACACATGCATAAGCAAATTTATTATTGAACTTTTTTTTTTTTTTTTCATATTTTATTTTATCATAGATATAGTAATAAGACATAGATTGATCATCGAATTTGAAATAGTGATTCCTTTTCATTTGGGAGAAGCTGGCCATTTTACTTTCTTATGGATATTTTTCCTAGAGTTAATATACACGGTAATACACACAGATAATTTAGCTAATAAAATTTACGAATAATTTATGTACTAAAAGAGAATGAAAAACTCTAGCTACCAATTTTTCATTCTTTTTCTTTTTTTAATTAACTATACTCTAGTGTACTCATATCTGCAAAAAACTTCTTTCGGCATTTATTATTGTACTTCTTTAAGATAAAAATCATCTGCATTCATCATGGAAAATAATTTTAATAAATTATAATTAATAAATATTTTGTATTGCGTAAATTTGTATAAGATTATATGTACAAGAAAGTCTTGTGGTGGCCACAACATATTAGTTATGTATTAAAACGTCCACGGCTGCTAACTACATTTAAACGAATTTTTAAATTTTCATATTACTTACTAATGTAAAATCTTAAAATTTAATGAGAGCATTTCCTTAAATATAAAGATAGTAATTGTTTCATAATAATAACAAAGAACTGATTATAAAAATGATATTTTTTATAATTTATTTGAATATAACTTATTTATGAAAACTTGTCCCGTTTCTTTTCATATATTTATTAAAACACTTAAAAGCCGTGCAATATTCCGGCATTAAAAAAATTCATTAACATTCTACTCGATTACTGTTTTCGAATTTTATACTTCCTATTGTCTGATGCCCAAACCTTTTTCGACACCAAAAGTCTTTGCACAATAACATGGGGATGATACATCTATATAAAATACTATATCTGTGCATTTTATGCAGAAAAAAAGTAATAATATTAATAATTCGTAATTTTATTTTATTTATTTATTTGGAAATAATTAAAATTTTATATGTCCATTTTTAAAGCTTTTACCAAGTTATTATTTTCATATTTTAATTAATTTTATAAAATCTAATCGAAATTTCGTTACAAATAAGGTACCAAATGAAATTGGTGTTTTATTAGTATTATACATAAATTACTCTTTAAAATTTTCAGTCTTAACTCTATATAGAAATATCTATGCACTTATTTTTTCTGAAAAATAAAGCAGTGTTTGCGTTTTCCCTGAAAAATCTACATAACTTTGCTGAGAGGCAAATCTGGGTAAAGGATTGTCAACTTCTATCGTGAAAAGATATTTCCATTGTATTGATACACGCCCTTTCAACAAAGGGATTAGCCTGCTGCTTAACTCTGTGTGTGGGGGAAAAATTTTTTCTTCTCAACTCTAAGATTTCCTGAAGTACAACGCTGAATTCTAAAGACCGGTTACTATTTTGCAGTATACAGTAAACTTTTCAGGTATTTTCATTGCAGCAATAGAAAAAAAGCCGTAACGTCGAAAGGGTTAAATTAAGTTTCATGTTTCGGTTTCCATGCCGTATTATACAATTTCGAATGCAATGATCCCTATATTGGAAGTTTATGTGAAATATTGCTTTATTCTGCCATCTTAATAAATTTGTATATTTCAAATACTTACAAAATATTCAAAAAAGAACGTTCATGTTTATTGATGTTCATGCCAGCATCATAACCTGTATTTAAAAGCTGGTATGACATTTTACGATAAAAATATTTCTTTTAATGCTCTGCTAAATGAAACTTTTTCCTTTTTTCTCATGTTAAGAAAATTCTTAAATTTCAAATAACTTACAAAGTTTTTAAAAGTAGAATGTTGCAAATAAATAGGGTTCATGCCAGGGTCTTGTGTGATATTTTATAATGGCTCGGACTTCTTTACGGCTGTTTGTTCTTGAAATATTGTATACACAGTCGAGCAGGCTGACGCACTAACAAACAAACACGCTAACAATTTAACAAACTGACACATTACAGACGAACACCAAAGGAATTTTGTCATTTTTGGATTGGTTAAACCTCAAATCGTATAAAAAAAGTCAAAAAACAGGTGTCGAAAATTCTCATGATTGTCAAAAATCTCCATACCTATAGTATGAGGGGAACTAAAAACTTTTTTAATTGACACAATAAAACATGCAAATACTCACAAATCCTTTCAAGTAAAAAAAATTAAGACCCGCACTATCATGCGAATGAATTAGGCATAAATGAAGTTTGAAAGCAGCAGTGAATCTTCTTGTAAAAAACATTCCAAAACACGTGAAACATTTACATATAAATGTTGCACATGTTTATAATTAACAGATATATATATATATAACAGTTTATTTACAACTGTTTATTTACATATAACTGTTGCGAAATATTTAAACACAATTCTTCATTGACCAGCAACCACAAGCAGTTCAGGACATACTATGTTTTATACATGCTTTTTTTGACAGATGAAAGGCTATACTTAGTCATGTCTAAAAATATTTATTTTTTCAAGCACGTGTTATATTAAAATATTACACCTTTCCAATAAATAAATTGTAGAATTGTACTTGGGATCTATTCATCATCTCATTTTATAATCCAAACACTCACATTTATTGTTTAACTATTTTTAGAAATTTCATTTGATGAAACTGAATTTATTTAAATTCAAAAGATTTTCGGTATAGTAAATTAGAGAATTTTGTATCATCATTTCTTCTGTCAGTTCGTCAAATTTCAGTTTAATTAAAAAAAAAAAAAAAAAAAAAAAAAAAAAAATCTAGACTCCCTACAGCACTTCTACGTAAATTCGTCTTAGACTGAAAATATTACTTTTTTAAAAATTACTTTAGATCTTACCTCATCAAATTATCTTTAAATTTCAATGCACATTTATACACTTTAAAATAAATTTAATGAAATTTTTATCTATGAAAAGAAATATATTAAAAACTTTGCTTGAAATCTTATCCTAAAGTTTATTTTCGCCTGAGGACGCCTGCTTTATCAAAGGCGAATTCACGCGGTGTTTCCTACGAGCAAATGTTAATGTTCTTAGCAGGCTCCTTTTCTATAAGTGGCGCCACGTATGCCACATCAATGTTTGCCTTAGACTCGTTGCCATTGCACGAATCAAAATTATTTATAATTTCAATAATCTCGTGGAAGAAAATGTACATTGGGTCTTCGTAGTTTGTGAGTTTCGTTGTTTTGCTGAAACTAATGTTAATATTTTCGTTATTTTCGGTCTTTTGCAATGGAGATGGTATTTTTATTATATTTAAAATCTGAAAAATATTCTTTTACGCGATTTTTTTTTCCTTTTAGTCATTCCGATATAGCAACCGCTATTGAAGTTACGTTCAGAAAAGGAAATTTTGTAAATGCCTGTTGTTTCAAGAGGGTCAAATGGATCTTTATCATTTCGGATAAGTTGATATATATTACGATTGGGCTTAATGAGTATTTTATAATATTTTATAATTGTATTTGGCTGCTCCATTTCTAATTTTCAAAGAAGCTCCGCAGTCAAAAGGAATACCATAAGTAAATTTAGGTGTGACTTTTTCGTGGTTGGTAGTGTAATTAAAATTTTTTTATACATTTTTGGTACAGTTTTTGGACTGAATTTTTGAAGTATTATGCTTCATTAGTAATTTGTTGTATACATTTTAATTCTTCTTGTAATGTTTGGGGGTTGGAACAAACTAAAATGCTCGATTAATGTATGCTTGAATGGCGTTGACAGAAAACCCACATACAGTACTGAAATCCTCAGTAACAATAGTAAAACACCCTACCATTATAAAATTAGCGCCATTCAAAGCATACATTAACCGCATCATTTTAGCTGTTTTCCATTCCCAAATATTACAGAAAGAATTAAATTTTTTCTAACAAATTAATGAAGCAGGATACTTTAAAAATTTAGTCCAAAAACTGTACCAAAAATATATATAAAAAAAAACTTAATTACATTCCCAACCGCCAAACAATCCCACCTAATTTTTCTTATAGTATTCGTTTTGACCGCGGAGTTTCCTTGAAAATTAAAAATGAAGTAGCCAAATGCAATTATACAATATCCATTAAGCTCAATTGTACTATTTATCAACTTATCCGAAATTATAAAGATCCGATTGACCTTCTTCAAACAGTCGGAATTTATGAAATTTCTTTTTCTAAACCCAACTCCAATAGCGATTGTTATATTGGCATGCATAGCACCAATATTTTAATTTATTCTGGAGCATTTTTAGCTCCGCCTTTATTTCACACCACTTTATTTTTAGAATATTTTTCACCAATATATAATTAAGATAAAATAAGAAAATTTTACTCTTTAAAAAAAAAAGTGGTATGGAATAAAGGCGGAGCTAAAAGTGCACCGGAATAAATTAAAATATTTAACAGGGGAGCAGCCCCGTGCTAACCGCTCGTAGAGCATATTAAAATATTGAAAGCTATGGGCATGTCTAAAAAATATATATATAATCGCGTAAAAGAACACTTTTCAGATGTTAAGTATAATAAAAATACAACCGCCCTTGCAAAGACTGCAAATAACGAAAATATTAACATTAAATTCAGCAAAACAACAAAGCTCGCCAACTACGAAAACCCAACGTACGCTTTCTTTCGCGAGACTATTGGAACTATAAATAATTTTGATTCGTGGAATGGCAACGAATGTAAGGGAAACATAGATCGTATGTGGCGCCACCTAATAGAAAAGGAGCCTGCTAAGACCATCAACAGCACTTGCTCGTCGGAAACACCGCAGTGAAGTCGCCTTTGATAATACCGGCGGCCCCCGGCGAAAAGACTTCAGGATGAAGTGTCAAGTAATGTTTTTAATATATTCTTATTGATTTAGCAAGCTTCATATAAGTATATTTAATGTATTTTTTATCTATCTTCTCAATGACACGCTGAATAAAATTCTGCGACTGACATTTAGAAAATAAAATATGGCTCTAGTAAAAATACTTTCATGTCATCCTTATAAATTCTAGTTGCCTTTGCTAGAAAGTTTTCGACCCCCTCTTTTAATATTCTAGAATATTTTTCTTATATTATCGTAGTCAAAACTATTTAAAAATCCCTGCAAATAAATGCCAAAACAAGAGACAAGTTTTAATAACTATAATTCTAGTTTATAAATCAGTTATAGAAATCAAAGCAAATATTTTTAGCAATACAAAGGATTCAAAATATAATGCATCTTTTCACCCTTTAGAATGGTATAGACTGGATATTCTCGAATATTTCGTGTATTGAGTTTATTTACCTTATGTGCATAACTCAAAAATCTATTTTCTAGTTTAGAGATTCAGAAAAGCACTAGTAATTCGTTCTAGTTGAATCCACTGAGCTAAAGAACAACTGGAGGAAATGCTAGACCGGTTTTCGCGTGCCGTTTTTTGGAGGTTTGTCTTCCGAGCGTTGCATGGCAAAAAGCATTTGATATATTTATATTTCAAAGTAAAATTGTGTAAAGGCTGTGTGTTCGAACAACCATATGCTAAACATGACATTACAATTTTAAATTTTAATTCTTTAAAGATTATAATAGTAATAGACGACCCGACAAATGCTGCTTGCCATGTAAGGCAGGCGAACGATTGCAGAAAAACTGGCACGCACGAACACTGTGTAAAAGTATTGGAAGCATTTGCTCCAGTTGTTTTTCAGCTCAGTGGTTGAATCGGTGTGTACTTTTCCCGAGTACACCAAGAAAAAGATGTGTACGTTTAAATTACAACTTCGTTATATAAGGGGAAAGACGAAAATCAATGAGTATCAAATGCTTTTTTTTTTTTTTTTTTTTTTTTTTTTTTTTTTTTGTACGGAGGACTATTAGTCTCAATCCACGGATAAAACGTTGTCGCCAGTTTTACGATGGTTCAACATTTATAGAAAATATAATTGAATAATTTGAAAGCGATGTTATAATTTGAAAAATTAATAATAATAATGATAATAGTCCTCTGTACTAAACTAAGTTCTGCTTTTGCCAGAATCTCGTCAAAATCTTTTTTTTTTTTTTTTTTTGAAAGAAAAAGAATCGAAAAGAAAATTAATAATAATCAGTGTCGAAACGGATAGTATCGAGAAAGTTGAAGAAGCCTTTTTTTAGACAAAAATACGTAATTTATTTTAATTTTTAATTGTTGCCAAAAAGTTTACGAGTTTATTTTTATTTTTTTTTTTTTTTTTTTTTATGAAAAGAAATTTATGTGTAACTATTAAAATTGATATAAAACTTTGTGAAAAATTAAACTTGCAGGGTAAAATTGACGTCTAAAGTTTTTTTTTTTTTTTTTTTTTTTTTTTTTCGTTGATTGATGTTAGTTCCTGTCATGATAATATTTTAATTTTAATATAGTATAAATTCCGCTCTTGAATCATCGCCAAATTTTGCTTGTTTTTCGAGCCACTCTTTTAGCACAAATGTTTTGTGTAATTCATTTATAAACATATAAAGAAGTGAATTGAATGTTATACTGTAAGCCTCTAAAATATTCTGTTATAGTTGGTAATATTTTTTTTTATAGAATTGAGAATACAATTAAATTAAAATTAAAAAAAAGGTATATAAAAAATATATCAAATTACTGGCATAAACACAAATTGCATAATCAATATATTGTATTTTACAAACACATTTATTAGAAAAAAATTACTGTTATCCAGAGTGGTTAAATACTTTGGAATTTAAAGCAACATATTAACACAGAAAATAAAAGTCATTATAAGTAATTCAAATGCTTCATATTTTGTTTTCTTAATTTATCAATACGTTTATATAAAAGTAAACATCTCTAATACATCTCTAATGCTGCATCGATATACCCGAGTAAATGATTTACAGTTCATGTTATCAGATAATCATTCGTAGTTATAATATATTGTTGATAAATGGATACCTAATGGAGTATGTTGCTATTCAATGAGAAATGTTGCATCTCAGATTGCATGACATAATTAGAATAGATATAAGATATGGCATTCTGTAAGTATTTTGAACAAGTTAGTTCGATTATCGACACTAATCATCTGAAATGCATTGTGAATACTTTTTCACATTACAGGAGATTTTGTGAAATAGCTCTAATAACTGCTGTACTAAATTTCCTGTTATTGTGTGTTAAAAAATATGTATTAAACATAAATATAAATAACAGTTTTTAAGCATGTGCCATATTCCTTTTTTTTTTTTTTTTTTTTAAATGTATTTATCTTTACATTTCATATGAATTTGCCTTGAATATTTTTTTAATTACTGAAAAATATTTTTAATGACTCGCATTTTCAAATAATCTTCTTATTCCAATGTTAAGTTTAACTTAAAATAATCTTTAAAACGTTATGTTATTTCAATACTATTATATATTTATTTATTATTGTTGATATTATTTTTAAAAAAATACATGTACAAATTACCAATGGATTGTGTGCAATTTTGACAAGAGGCCATTTAGCGCATTCTTAGAAATGCGGTGGTGCTGGTCCATTAACGTGACGAAGAAAAACTCTGAAAACTGAAATCGTATCGACGAAGTCCTATCTATAAGATAGATGCCTACACTTAGAAGTCTTAAGCTAGTTCCTTTGGTCACAGCTCATTTCTATGGTATGCTCATGTAGCTCGTAGAGGAATTGGTCGCCATGCAGTGATCTGGCGTTATTCACCCCTTTGGACTGTATCAAACCCGACAAACTTGGCAAAGTCCAGGTAGGAAGGGGTCGTCGAGAGGTTTGTAAAATTAGAGACCATAAAATTTAAATGCATAGAATTTGATTTATTACACTGAGGGCAAAAAAATACCGCATGCATCTAGAACGAATAAGTGGTTATTTTCTGAATCCTCAAACTAGAAATACAGATTTCAGCATTATGCATATAAGGTAAACAAATAACCTGAATAGACGAAATGATCGAAAATTTCTAGTCTACACTTTTCTAGACGGAGAAACAATATTATGAATATCATGAATCTTTTGTATTGCGAGAAATTCACTTGATTTTCTAGAATTAGGTCAAATACCAAAATTACAGTTACTAAAACTCGCCTCTTGTGTTCGAATTTATTTGCAGAGATTTTTAAAGAAATTTGATATCTATAATATAGAGATACTCTCTAAAATTCTAATAAGAGTTCCTAGAACTCACTTTTAAAGCGGACGAGAATTTATAAGGACGACATAAAACTATTTTTACTTAAGCCACAATTTAGAATCTAGATGTCAGTTACATATTTTTTTCTCAGTGTAGAAGTGCAAAGAAATGGAAGGTATATATTTAGTTTTTTTTAGGACTGGGGACTATTAGTCTCAATCTGGGATTTTTGCAGTATACTTTTTCGATAGCTGGACATTTATCGAAATCTAAAATTTATCGAAAATATAATTCAATAATTTGAAAGCGATGTTATAATTTGAAAAAAAAAAATCTAATAGTCCTCCGTCCTAAACTAAATTCTGCTTTTCCCAGAATTTCATCAAAATGATTTTTTTTTTTTTTTTTTTGGGGGGGGGGGGGGGGAGAGAAAAGAAAATTAATAATAATCAGTATCAAAACAAACACTATCGAAAAAGTTTTTTTTTTTTTTCATTTAATTAGGAAATAAAAAGTGCGCGTGCAAAATGAAATAAAAATAAGTAAAAAAAGGAATTTAATGATGTAATTTTTATATAAAACATGATCGCGTGCTATCTTAAAAAGTAGATGTAAAATTTAAAGTTTATGTGGTGCGTGTGGCATCCATAAAAATTGTTTTAAGAAACAGAATAGAATAAGGAAAACAACGATGTTGGTTGCATTTTGTTATATAGTTTGAATTTTTGAATTTTATAGAAGTAATATTTACCGTAGGAATAATTTCTTATGTTAAAACTATAGGGAATTGTTATGCGACCACAAGCAATGTTCCCTTTTATTTTTCTGTATATCTGATTTATTCGTGATCCGATCTTTAACAGAAAATTTTGTTAAAAATATTGTATGTTTTCTGAATTAGTTACCACTAAAATCTTATTACTGATATAAACTGTTATTGTATATCACCAATAAGTGGCATTATTGTATAGTTCACTATTTCCGTAATATCTCTATATAATATTATAACGAAAACCTACACATTTAATAAAATAATAATGTTGTTTTCAATAGAAACAGGTTTTATTAGACCTAAAACAACATGCATGTAAAGCAAGGGAAATACTGAATAATTTTATATAAAATAATATAGCTAAAGATACCATGAATGTTTCATTAATTATCCGAAACATAAAGAAACATGAAATAAGAAATTTAAATAAGTTAGCAAAAGGGGAATATAAATTGTCAAGAGCCCCAGCTACGCACGATGCATTTTTTTTTTTTTTTTCTTTTTTTTTATGTTGCATTTCTCCCGTCTTAAATGGGTGCGCCTCGTAGTGAGACAGATTTGTGTTCAAAACTTCCATTCAGAAACAGGACATAGGCCCTTTGTAAGAGTATCATAATGTTTGAAACTCTTTTTCATTTGATTTTGCTTGTTCCGTTTAATAAACGATACACGAAAACTATCTTCTTGTCTCCTTCTTTTGGAAGAGGGATAAAAATCTTGAAACTTATAGGTCACATCTGGTAAACAAAGTAATACATCACATGGCCCAAAATACCTTTTTAAACTTTTTTCAGAAAGACCAGCCTGTGTTACAAGTGCATAAATGCGTACCAGCTCTCCAGGAGCATAGGACACCACTCGATGTTTCAGCACTGTAAAACTGGTTTCTCAAAAATGAGCAAAATTGTCTCAAAATAGCTCCGAAACAATATATACTTAAATTTGAAAATTCCATGTACTAATTTTTGAGTATATTCACATGCTAAAAAATGGGGTTGACCACTGAGAATCCCAATATTCCCACTTTTGAGCATGTCAATATACTCAAAAATGAGTACACGGGTTTTCAAATTTAAGTATATATTGTTTCGGAGCTATTTTGAGACAATTTTGCTCATTTTTGAGAAACTATTTTTAACAGTAAGTTGCAGTGACGACTGTCTTTAACTTCCATTGTAGGCAATCTGGTTAGCTGTCTGAATTTTTTGGTTCTAGAAATGTATTTAGAGATGTTACTATCATCTACGTCATCAGGTCAGAATGGAAACATTATGTACAATTTTGTCTCGTTGTTGTTCTATAATTCATGCAGCATAAGTATATTTATATATATAATATAAGGGTCACCCAAATGAATCTGGCACTGCCATAATTGCGCGATTATTTTGAGATAGAGAAGACTAAACATAACTTTATACACTGTTAAAATTGTCAACATAAAAAATACAGGTAATGATTTATCTTAAGCCTTATGCAAAATTACAGAGAAAAATAAACGGAGATGTTAAAAGATCTATTTAACATATGCATTTAAAAGGCATTTAAATGACCAATGTTAATTTGATTAACTATTTGCGAGAATATCTTTGTAACTTTAAAAATATGTTTGTGCACTGTTAAAAATAGTATCTTAAAAATAAGTATATATTGTCTCAAAATAGCCCCGAGACAATACATACTTAAATTTGAAAACCCATGTACTCGTTTTCGAGTATATTGACATGTCAAACATGGGGTTATTGGGATTCTTATTGGTCAACCCCATTTTTGAGCATGTCAGTATACTCAAAAATAAGTACATGGGTTTTCAAATTTAAGCATATATTGTCTCGGGGCCATTTTGAGACAAAATATACTTATTTTTAAGACACTATTTTTTACAGTGTGACTTTTCTAAAGTAGAAACATTAATTTGTTATCTTTATTCCGATATTAGATAATGAAAATAAATAAAAACACAGAATATGAAGATTGGGTATCTCAATTATTTACTTTTAACACAGAATTTTCTAAAATTACAAGGATTTTAGATAAACATTTCAGAAAATTTACACATATTTTTTACAGTGTAGAGTGTTTATATGCTAGGAATATATGCCATATCGTCAGATTACGACAGCTACATGTGTGAAAGTTCGCATCATGAATACCTCCAAAAGTTGTCAATGAACAATCGTGCAGTTTTTAACGATGGAAAATGTAAGTACTGAAGACGAAGTAGTACCGACCATGCAGGAAACATTTGTACTGTGTCCTTTACGAAAAGCGCTACAACACAGGAATACTGATATGTCTGTACTATACACATATTGTATTCGATAATAAATTTCTCCAGCTATCTCATTTTCTGCCGTTAAAAATTGAATAACTGCACGTTGACAACGTTTCGAGGCATCCATGATAGAAATGATATTTTTTTGTTCAGTTAGTTAAAAATTTCATATATTCTTAATTTTTACCCATCTTAACCTCTAAACTAAAATATAAATAAATATCGATCATAGCATATTTATATAAAAGTGCAACTAGCCTTGTAAAAAAGCTTACATTTTTATTATTAGTTAATACGTTTTCATAATATATGTGACAACAAAATAGATTTATTTTAAATTATTGTCTATATAAACTAAAATAGCAAATTTAAATCTCGAATAAGAAATGCGAAATTTCAAAATAGAAATCTATATTTTAAATGGATTTTGTGCTGAAAAAAAGTATTAATATGTACCTTTAAGCATTTATTTATGTTGCAGATGATATTTAATTTTACTGTTTTGGTTGAAAGATAAATAGAATAATGTGAAATACTTCAAAATAAAATGAGGTTTCCAGATTTCATTCAAAAAGTACTTTAATATTATATTCCCTATTCAATTTTCCCAAAAAGAATTTTTCCCATTCACAATGTGATTATGGTTCATGAAAATGATCAGTGGAGAGATTTCGAAAAAGCAGATTTTGAATTTCAAATTGAATGAAATATAAATTCTGAATCGTGTCATTTCCTGTGTAATTTTATTGAAATATTATAAATTTTATTTTTGGTCGTGAACAAACAACGCGAAATAATATTCATATTTTTGATACTTGACCTCTTTTTGACACTCCTTACTAATTTCATATCATATTTAGATAAAACTTTGAAATTCAAAATGAACTTGATTACTTTAAATCATCTTTCTTAATGAAAATCACACGTAACAGAAATCTAAAATTAGACCTTTTTTTACCGTTTTCATTACAAAAAACACATTTTTCATTTATATAATAAATTCCAATAATATATACCTAGTTAAATTGATGTATACAATAAACTGAATTTTTCCACATTATACAAATATATCAAAATGAAATTTTATATATTAGGACGTTTTATAAATTCAAAATTAAACAAGATGTCACAGTTTATATTAGTAAATTTGCTCATTTTCATAGAAAAATATATCATTGTCATTAAGCAGGTATAGGCTACCTTAATGGTAGTTAAAATGAAAAAAAAAAGGGGGGGGTGTATTTTTATTTTTATTTTCCTTCAAAATTTTAATATTTAATAGTAGGGAAATGTTTTCTTTGGTATTACGCAATATTTCCCTAAATATTTTATTTTTTCAATTAGTAATTATTTTTATTACAGCAAGCTACGCCCGCTTCGCTGGTCACTATATTTAAATGAATTTTTAAAAGAATTAAATCACTATTTTTATATCACTTTATAATTAAAAACTAAAACAATTACATTGAAATCACTCTAAACCTAACTTCGTGTACCCGCTACTTATGGAAGCTCCCCCCTCCCCCCCCGGCACTGCATCCAGTACAGCTTCCCGCTACCTGCAGAAAAATCTTTCCCTGGCATTTACTTCAATTTGGATACTTATCAACGACAGATGGAGCTGCTGTTATTCAAGAAATGCGATTTTAAAGATGACTGTATCTCAGCATCCATTAAATGCTTTAGTTTTCGGACCATGCATTTTATAGCCCTCGCTCTTTACACTATATTACCATATGTTTCCAACCAATATAATAAATAAAAGCAAAAGTAGATAACAAAACATAAATAAATTTTAATAAGTTTAATTTGTACTATATTAGCATTTTTCCAATAAATGCAATAAACTTAAAAAAGGAATAAAAAATGTCCCTTTTAAGGGAGTTAGTTAAATAAATTAAAAATAAAAATTTGTTATATTGTAAAAATTATGCATAAACAAATGTGTTAAAAACGTTTATTAATGTAAAATTTTTTTAATTTATTTTATTTTTTCTACTGTTTAACCATTTGATTTCAATCTATATAATAAATTTAAAAAAAGAAAAAACATCGCTTTTTAATGAATGAATTAAATAGGATGCAAAATAAATAGTATAATAATCGTTGATGAGATATGCTGTCAATTGAAATGAAAGAATAAATTTTAGCAAATGAAACAGAAAAGTCAATGGATAAAATCGAAGAAAATAAAAATAAAAAATTCAAATTCGAAATTCGAAAAAATTTCAAGAAGGTGCACACCTGCATAGTCCCAGCTACACATCTACCAAGTTTTGTAGTTCTACGATCAGTAGTCTATGCACCAGAGTTACAGCTCCTATAACACAGTCTGACGCATGAGCGGCCATTTCTACGCTTCAGAAAAAACAGAACTGAAACGTGTTACTTGCTTGGCGTCATTATCGTTGTTACGGCGCAATTATTTGACTGGTTTAAAAAATATCGATCTAATTTCGGAATCACCTTAAAAAGGTAAAATGTAACATTCCGATATTAGAGCATTTTTTTTTCTAATAGAGTTCCAGAAATATAAGAATGTTAATCAGCAATTACTGGAGAATCATGTTTTTTTGTTTTGTTCTACTAAATTTGAGATTTTTTAGAAGAATCAATGTGTAAAAAAAAAAAAAAAAAAAAAAAAAAATACTTTCATGATACATCTAAAGTGCAAATGAAAAAGTTTCCATTAACTCGATTTAAACAGTTTAAAAGTAATTTTTGAACAATAAACATCCCCATTAAAATATTACATCACTATTTTCTTTCTTTTCTTTTTTTCTGCTTTTGCCAGAATTTCATCAAAATCTCTTTTTTTTTTTTTTTTTTTTTTTTTTTTTTTTTTTTAAGAAAAATAAAAGAAAAGAAAATTAATAATAATCCGTATCGAAAGGGACAATATCTAGAAAGTTGAAGAATCCCTTTTTATAGATAAAAATACATAATTTATTTTAACTTTTAATTGTTGCCAAAAAAGTTTACTAGTCGATATTAAATTTTTTTTGAAAGGAAAAGAAATTCACGCGTAAATATTAAAATTGATATAAAACTTTGTGAAAAATTAAACTTGCAGGGTAAAATAAACCAGGTATTAAGAAAAATTTATTTACATTTGTGTGTGTTTTTTGATTTTTTCTTCTACCTCCCGACAAACGTCGCTGCTTCTGAATGCAGACGGAAGCTAGTGAACTGAATCGAAAAGGTTTTTGTTCCCTTTAGCCACCAGCGTGTCAAGCTGCATGCTCTGAATTATGGTGTTGGGCTACAGTTTGTACTTTTATGTCGTTTTTAACATGTTAGTGCGCGAATAGGTGTACTATTGAATTTTTCACAATTTAAGAGGTAATGAACCCTGTACTTCGGAAAAACTACTCAAATGGTAAGAAGTGAATTATGCAATTACCTGTACTTTTAATAATAATGTTCATTCGACGTCCTCTTTTTATCGTCCTGTTTTCATCGAATAAATATCAAGAAAATAATCATCTTTACTGCTTTTTCGAATCCACACTGTAGACTTAACCCTACACACACACGCACACATTCACAAAATATGCAATGTACACAAATATTCCCAATATACAGAATATGATTGTATATGTATATATATAAACGCACATACAACATTTACAACATTTCATTATAAATAAATAATCTATTTATGAATGCTTACTAGACTGAATATACCGGACGTCCAGTAAATGACTGGTCCATTTTGAACGTAAATAGTGAAAAACGGTTTGGTATAAAAATGCACTGCTTGGTGCTTTGTTATTAAAAATAAATAAATAACATAAAATAAATTTTGAACAATATATAGATTAAAATAAGTTTTAAATTTTGCAGTGACAGAGCTATACAGGTTATCTGTTGTAGTAATAGAGAAAGAAAGTTAGTTTTCAATTATTATTATTATTTTATTATTATTATTATTATTATTTTTTTTTTTTTTTTTTTTTTTTTTAGAGAGAGCTCATGCTATGATAAAAGTCGTATTTTCAGTTAAAGAAAATGAGTTTACGTATAAAGCGAAAAGTACAGTAAAAAGTGAGTTTTTTTTTTTTTTTTTATCGGCAGTGCCACCTTGAGGTAAATTTTGTAACTAATTTTAACAAAATAAATTTTTCAAAATTCATTGCTTTCGTGATAGCAATGCAATAAACGGTGCATTTTTATCTCAAACCATGTTTTATTATAAACGTTCAAAATAGGACAGCCATTTATTGGACACCCGATATGTCTTAATTGGGACTTAAATATTTTTTTTATTTATTTCATATTATAATGGGTATATTGTGAGTATTTGTTTAAAGTACTTCCTATTCAAGGGATAACTTTTCAAATAGCACGCACTTAAAAAAAAAAATAAATAAATAAAAAAAAAAACAGTTCCTTTTGTAACTGAATTATTTTGTTCCACCTTGAAGCTTTTAATTCTTATATCTATTTTGGTGCTCTTCTGTTTTGCTCAATTTGTTAAGAAATGCATAGATTCTCAAATGCTGAATATAATCCACTTTTCACTATAGATGAATTTACCAGAAGGTCTAAAAATATATTTTTTTGCAAAATAATTAGAATTATTAGCTAATGCGACAACTTAAATAAGACAACGTAATAAAAATATTAAATTTTATAATATTTTAACAATATTTCTAATTCATTACTTCTTTTTTTTTTCTAATAAATCACTTAGCTTAGCTAGTCATTTCATTACATGACCAATTTAATTTTTTTTTTTAATTTTTTTTTTTTCAAATTATTAAAAAAAAGGCCTACTAACCCTGGACGATAGGTCTAATATATCGTATTATATTATATATCGTATTTATCGTAATATAACTCAATATTTATTTCGCTTCCTTCTTCGACTTGTTTTAATACGCATTTTTTATATACATGAGCAGCCCCCGAAAAACAAAAACATTAAATCATTAAATTCATTTTTTTACTTATTTTTATTTAATATTATTTCACGCGCACTTTTCATTTCCTAATTCAAAATTATTAAAAAAAAAAAAAACTTTTTAGATATCGCTTGTAACGATACTGATTATTATTAATTTTCTTTTCTTTTTCTTTCAATAATAATAATAAAAAAAAAAAAAAAAAAAAAAAAAAAAGATTTTGATGAAATTTTGGCAAAAGCAGAATTTAGTTTAGGACGGAGGACCATTATTATTATTTTTCTTTTTTTCTTTCTTTTTTCAAATTATAACATCGCTTTCAAATTATTCAATTATATTTTCGATAAATTTTAGATTTCGACAAATGTCCAACTATCGAAATCGACAACGCAAAAATCCCAGATTGAGACTAATAGGCCCTCAGTCCTAAAAATTATTTTGATCCTCATTCATTTAATGTAAAAAAAAGTCTAATGTGGCCACCTTACTTCCTTACACAACCACAGAATTTACATATTTTTATTAAAACATTGACAGCTTTGTGTGAAGTAACTAATTCATAAATAAACAGGCAGGTTCTAGTCCACGAACATCCCTTTAAAAAAAATTTTACAGAATATCTCATTGGCAAATGCACAGCTTAGAGTACAATAAAAGTCATTCTAGTATGGACGGCCCAGTTTTCTTCTCTTTGGCAAAAATTAGTATCAGGAAAAGGTAAAGTTCGCTAAAATAATTAACTTAGTTAAAATTCAGAAAGGGTTTCTGGCTATCCTAAAACAACATTTGCTGCAAAAATGTTTGGCTAATCTAGCCATACAGGAAATTAGTAGACAACGTAGATTGGTTTAGGCATCGAATTTGGCGACTTGGCGACCGAATTTTGCTAAAATTCGTAGTTTAGGGTTGCCAAAGTTTGGGAGGTCCAACTTCAATAGTAAGAGAGTTCTGGAATATTCTGGAAAAATTCATTGGTTTATTGCGAAGAACTAAATTCTTCAAAAGTTCTATAAATGACTCACAAAACTATTGGGGGGGGGAAAAAAGTTGGTTATTTATGACTGCACTGTTAAAAATGGTTTCTTAAAAATGATCTAATTTCTCTCAAAATAGCTCCGAAGCAACATATACTTAAATTTGAAAACCCATGCACTCATTTTTGAGTATATTGACATGTCAAACATGGGGATATTGGATTCTCATTGGTCAACCCCATTTTTGAGCATGTCAATATACGCAAAAACGAGTACATGGGTTTTCAAGTATATATTGTTTCGGAGTTATTTTGAGACAATTTAGCTCCTTTTTAAGAAACTATTTTTTACAGTGTGTAAATTGGAAGTTGCCTATATCTTTATGTGTTACTTTTTACCCGGTATTACAGTAAAAGTGGAAACAGATAAAAGATTTTTCATTTCCACAAAGGTGGGCTTTGACTTAGCATAAAATTAGGCATTCAAATGTGGCGAAAAATGATAGTAAGGGATTTACAAAATTTGGAAACTTTACCTCAATAGAAGTCTAATTCTGGAAATTTTGTAAAGACGTATTCGTTTCTCGCGCAGAGCTACCTTAAAAATTCCATAAACCACAGATAATACTTTCGATAAATTCAAACTCCATTCAGACTTCGAAATATTCCGTTGTTCATGATTTAGAGAAATTTATGCTCTGAAGTGTATTTAACAATGTTTATTTGATTTCTGTAGTAAAAATGCCTATTTCATTGGTGCAGAAAATTAAAGACTTTGATTTCCCAATTTTAGCAAACGCAACACCTGGTCTGTTGAAGCAAGCACATGTGCGCAAAAGTACTTTTTTTCCCATCTGAAAAACTTTCCAATGGTTTTTAGAAATGAGCTCTTGCGATCTAGTTATGTTATTTTTATTCGTTTTGTATACATTTGTTTTACATTAAATGTTATGTCCGCACAAAGCTACGAGTAGTTATCATTTATGGATTTATAGAGTCAGTTCTTTAGATAATTTTAGAATTCTTAGATTTAGTTAATAATGAAACTTAGATATTAAATTACAATTAGATTTGTTTTATACGACTTTCGATTTCGAGTCTTAGATAGTTTATTTGATTATGAACTACCAAATTCAACTTTCAGTTGGATTGTTTTAAGAATTTTAATTTTTGCAGCACAAAAAAGAGATCAACTCAACTGGCTAATGGTTACAACATTAATTAAAAAGAAGTGCATTCGTCGATTAGAACTTGCTTATGTCTTGAAGAATTACTTTCTACAACTAAAATGTCGACAAAGTTTTTTATCAATATATCGTTACAGGCTCTATCTACGAGCTGAATATTTATTAAATGAAATACATTCGTAGACTATAACCTATTTCTGCCTTAAAGAATCAATTTCGACACGATAAAATGTCGACAACTTTGACAACAATAAAATTAGGGACTCTATCTACGGGCTGAATATCCATGAAATAAAATACATTCGTTGACAATAACCTGCTTATGTCTTTACAAATTACTTTCTACACGCAAAAATGTCTTTGAATTTCATAACGATATCATTACTAGCTCTATCATTAGCTTCTTCTGAAATCTCTATGATGTTAGGTCATATTTAATGGCCAAAACCTTTGTATTCTTGGTGATTATAAATATAATTTTCCTAAATATCTCCAAAACGGAAAATCATATAAAGTCCAAAAAAAGAGGTACCCAACTAGATGTTATAGAAAACCTATATACCAATTTGCAACGTTCTATGTCCAACCGTTTTGGAGTTATGCGAGTTATATTACAGGCTCTATGTACAGGATGAATATTCATTAAATAAAATGCATTCATTGACAAGAACTTGCTTATGTCTTTAAGCATAATTTTCTACATGCAAAAATGTCTTCAACTTTCATAACAGTATCATTACTGTCTCTATCATTAGCTTTTTTTAAAAATCTCTATAATAGTAGGTCATATATAATGGCTAAAACCTTTGTATTTTTGGATATTATGGACCTAATTTTCCTAAATATCTCCAAAACGGCAAATCATATAAAGTCCAAAAAAGGAGGTGCGCAACTAGATGTTATAAGAAAACTATATACCAATTTGCAATGTTATACGTCCAACCGTTTTTGAGTTATGCGAGATACATATGGTCAAAACCTTTGTATTTTTGGTCATTGTGAACCTAATTTTCTTATATATTTGCAAAACGGAAAATCATATAAAGTCCAAAAAAAAAAGGTGCACAACTAAATGTTATATCAAAGCTATGTACCAATTTGCAACTTTCTACGCCCAACCGTTTTCGAGTTATGCGAGATACACACACATATACATGCACGCATACTTACATACAGACGTCACGAAAATTCGTGTATAATTGTTGATATCTCTGAAACGGGAACTCGTAATGAAACCAAAGTTGCAAGTGTACAGCTAGACATTATAACAGTTACACGTATAAATTTGCAACATTCAACAATAATTCATTTTTGAGTTATGCGAAATACAAAATGAATTTCGCAAATCGGGATTACTATACTTCCTTATACTTTGTATAAGTATGTAGAAATGAAAAGTTTTAACAACCTGTAAGTTTTAAATAAAATTGTTGAAGTCATTCCACACAAATTAATGCATTACGTTGTATTTATTTATGAATCATTGTATGATTATCATTTTGGTTATTTCACTCGTAAAAAAATAAACTAAAAATCGTGCTTAAACTTAAGTGAGTTTTGTAAAGAATGAAAAGCAAGTTCATTAACATATAAAAATATTTTCTTTGATGAAAGTAGCAATTAGTTTTATAAATTTATACTTTTTAAATGCTGAGATAATTTAATATGTATATTATTCAATTATTCAATTAATGAATTAATAGTATTTATTTAATAAAATAGACTTAGAATTTTTTTTATTATTATTTACTTCTAATAGAGAATAAAAAAATATAGATGATCCTCGGATTAACTGAAAATGCAGAATGAGAATATATCAGTACTGATTATTTGGCAAGAAATACAATTAGTCAATGGTCGTTTTTTATCATTATTTTCTTTTATGCTTGCAATAACTGTCGCTTTTGCTATACATTAAGTAATTAGATAATTTTCATTTATATCCGTATGGTGGCAGTAAATAGAAACAGTGGTATTTAATATATTTCTAACAGATTAAAGGTGGATAATTTAGTATATTTTCCTGTTTATTCTTGTGCATAAGGTTTATCATTATGTTGCAAAATATATAGTATTTATAACTTTTTTAACTACTTATAATATTAGAAACTAAATAAATTAAAAGAAAGAATATTACGCTTTAAAGACATTTAGATTTGTTACTGTGGTGTTAATTTTTATTAACACATTAAGAAATGTTGTACTTTTCTATTAGGGGCAACAAAACACATGTTTCCCATTTTTGGTGTAAGGAAAAGCCATATGTCATTAAATGATTATTAAAATGTAAATTTTGAAAAAGAAGTGCATTAAACAGGGCTTACAAATTACACCTAAGCATTTTCATAAAATTTTCAGTGCAATTAAAAACGTATCTTTAATTTGTTACCTTAATCAACAAAGGCAAAACAAACAATAGAAAAAGGTTTATTTAAACTTTTCGTATTTCACGTTATATTTTTAAAAGTATGAAAGAATTTTTTAAACCAAATTGAGTAATTTGATCTTTATTTTGTTCCTAAAAGGTATTCATATTGTTTAAATGTTATCGCTTTCACAAATAAACGCTTATTGAAAATTAATTTTTCATCATTTGAAAATGTATTTAAAAATTGGTAACACAATGCTTACTTATTTTTTTTCCAAAAACTGGTGTTAATCTTTTAATAATGAATCTTAATATCCTGTTTAATTTTTTCCTCTAATAATATAATTTGAAATATTGTAGTCACTCGTAGACGAATATAACAGTGCTCAAAACAGTTGATTTAACAGTTCAAAAGAGTTACAGTTAAACAATTTTTAAGAACTTCTAGTTTAATTAATTTACAAGCTAACATAAAAAGTTTAACGAAAAATTTTATCAAAAAAATTTTTTTGAGAAAACATTCCATAATAAATTACAGCAAAAGAATTTTTTCGTGAAATTTCTGTAAAAAAAATTTTTTTACTAAAACACTTTATAAAAGTTCTGATAATAGAAGCTTGTAGTAGAACTTTTAAAATATGAGTTCTCATATATAAATTCACAAACTTATGACTCAGAACTAAACGTACTATCACTGGAAAGAAACCAAGAGATACCCTAATTACAACGCCAGACGACTTCTGCATAGTGTAGTAAATGTTACCAGATCAGGAACATTGCATCATATATCAGGAATGTTGAATGGAGTACATGTGGGACATGCGACAAGTGAGTCCAAGAAAACACTGTAATAAATTTTTTTATTGATGGGATTTAATAGCAGGAAGATGAATCAGTTGTTAAACATATCGGCTGGATTCTCGATTACAAAATAAGTGTTGCTTTGTCAAATAAATCCGAATTACAGTTAGTAAGAGATAATGATAGCATTCTAGTATGGTGTAGACTGACAGAAGTAAAGAATTCAACGCATCAGCAAGACACTGTAAGCAAACTCTTATCATATCATAATGTTATGGCTGTTTAAACACGACATGGATCCTTTGGTCTAACTGACTAAACCATTGACTGACTAGTTTAGAATTCCTTTTGAAAAAAGTCCCCGGTCTAAGTATACATTGTGTAGAAATAATGATTGTCGAGAGCTAAATCAATCCAAATCATTTACTGAAAATTATTATATTTGACTTCTCGGGGGTAATTTACAGACATTCATGGAATATTCCAGAATTAAAACATGCCATGTCACCGGAACAAAATCGTTTGCAAATGGTTAAAGGAGCATTCGATATATTTCCGGCAAATAACAATCTAAACATCGAAGATATGTAAAACATCGTCAAAAAGTCAATGGTTCCATAAAATCTTGTACTAGTAAAACTTTTCCAATTACGGATGAGTCTAGAAGCAGCTTGAGTTACTATCCCTTCAAAAGACTTACAAAATCTTGTTGAGTCGTACCTACACTAATTTGCTGCATTTCTCGGGGTAAAAATGTGTCGCACCCAATATTAAGAGATATCCCATCACATTTGGGACTTTGGTGTGTTTCAGATAATAATATCTTAAATTAATGTTACGGATTTTTAAATTTTTCAAATCAAATAGGATTCGTTACGAAATGCATACTAATATTAAAAAGAGACTATTGTAAACGTAATCTGTCTATTTCTTTAGATTAAAAAATTAATTTAGGAATTTTTCTTTTTCTTTTCTTTTTTTTTTTTTTTTTTTTTTTTGGTGAAGGAAATGCAGCCTCTAATAAATTGTTTATATATTAATAAAAGTTATAATATAAAAAAGCTTTAAATATTATTCAATAAAACATTATTATTACACAGTTTTTGGTTTTACATAATCGAATAGGACTATGTTGTCAAAATTATTAATTAATAAGTACAATCGTGTTTTTTTTTTCCCTTAAATAAGCAAATTTCCTAAAAAAATAAATATTTCATACCGAAGACTAAAAAGAAAATCGAAATACATTGTTTACTTTTAATGTGTACATTTCTTGAATGATTTATTATACATAAACTTTCTTTTAATTTTCTATACATAATTCTATATTTTTCTACCATAAGGTATGTCACAAAATTTGCCTATGGCAAAATTAAAAGAAAAGTATGCAAGTATTAAAAAAGCACTTTTAAAAGTATTTTATTTAATGATTATATTTTTAAACAATAATTAAACGAAATCATATATACCTTTAGAATTTTTTACTTTGATGAAAATAAGCCAAAAGGCTTAAATAATAGGAAAAATATCCTGAAATTACATTTTAAAAATTTTGCTAAGTGAATTTTTGAAATACAGAAAAGAGTATTGGAAAGAAATTGTTAGTAATACGTCTAGGCATAAACCAATAAGATCAAAGAAGTTTATCTTCTTTGTGAAACAGCTTTTTGTTAAACTCGATACTTCTATTTCTTTCATCATGATATAACTTATTGTTTTTTGATTCCGAATTTAAAAAGAATTAATTTCTTTTCTTTTCTTTTTCTTTTTTTACAACAAACTCTCCTTACACACACAAAAAAAAGGGGGTGGGAAAGTTTACCCCCCCCCCCCCCCAAAAAAAATAAATAAATAAATAAAAATCAAATAAAAATCAAGCAATTCGCATAGAATATTAACATTTTCCAACTGTACGTACTTGTTGAATTGTTTAATCTTCACTGTATTTTGCCTACATGGTCACACAATGGACAGAGAGAATCAAAAATTCAGACTAACTGAATTTGAAATCATTTTTAAATATTGATAGAAACTGTTAAAAACGCTTAAAATAACCTGAAATACAATTCCAGCAATTTCCAATTATAGTCTTTAGTGTACCTAAATATTTTTGTATAGCCCAGTAAATCCTAATGCAAAAATTATCATATTAGTAATGTAATTATGTTATCATATTAGTCATGTAAGTAAAAGCACTGCCACCTTTATGATACTCACGAATTAAAATTATATTTTCGTGATAAAGGATCGTACTCAGTTGTTATTACCTGAAACAATTGTTACAAGTTTTTGAAAATCCTAATGTTTACGTACAAAACTTTTATTTATCATCTTCCAACACTATCCATCTCAGTGGCTGCACATTTTTACTGATGGTTTCCAGT
Source organism: Salticus scenicus (assembly GCA_963930645.1). Lineage (NCBI taxonomy): Eukaryota > Metazoa > Arthropoda > Arachnida > Araneae > Salticidae > Salticus > Salticus scenicus. The sequence continues at coordinate 81,597,598 of OZ005649.1, forward strand.
TTGATTGTCATCTCAATGTAGGGCCTGATGTGTTTCTCAGATTTTTTTTCATTCTATGCCCCTGCGGGTTATATCGGTACCTCCTTTGATGGTGAAGTTGTGGCGATACGCTTAACCTTAAAGCAACTATTAGCTGTCCATTGCAAGTTTGAAAGGGCAGTCATTCTTTCTAATTCTCAGGCAGCCATCCAGTCAATTAGCGCTGTTGATCATCCATTAACACCTGAAATATCCCAATGTCAAGAATCATTAAGAACTCTCACATTAAAGGGGAAACAAATTTTTCTCCAGTGGGTTCCCGGTCATTGTGGCCTTTGGGGCAATGAACAAGCGGACTTCCTTGCAAAAAGAGGTGCCACCTTACTATACCCTCACAATCATTTATTACTGGAGGATTAAAATTCTTTTAAAACCCTTTCAGCGTTAGCCGTTTTTCGGTATATCGGTTTAATGATTCATAAAATTAATACTATGCACAGTATATGTATGAGAATTTAATACTGTGTACTAGACATGTTTATTAATCTTATTTTCTTGAAAAAAGCAAAATATATTTCAAAATTTAGCTACACCAGCCTTTTATTTTGACTATGCATACCGGAAAAAGACGGGCTTAACGCTTATAGGGTTAAAGAATTTATCTGCATCTAATGCCTTACGAGATCTTGAGAATCGTACAGCTCTAAAGAAATGGAAGAATTTAAGTCCTTCTCTTATTCCTGATAAACCAAGACGTAAGGCAGTTGCGACTTTCCACCTATCTACAGGACATGACTGTCTTGCCACTCATTTGAAGCGCATAGGTATCTTAAACGACCCTACTTGCCCAGTTTGTGATTCTGGAGAAGAAATGGACAGGGACCATCTGTCCCGTTGTAGGGCTCTTCGATGTTCTACAAAAGAGTCGAGATATTGGGAGGCAAGATCGCTCATTAGGCAGTGACGTCGGTCTTTTATTCTATGTTATATTGTCTATAATTTGTTTTGTAACTTTATAGTCCTCTGTAACTTTTGCCTAGCCATTGGGGAAAAAAAATTCCAACACTATTATTTATTTAATTTAACTCAAGTTCTGTAAATATGTTTATTTTCATCTACCCCGTTTAATATGAGACATTTGTCTAAGTCTTTTGAATGTATTTTCCCTAAACTCCATTATTTTGTCAAACTTTTATAACACTGTAGGATAATCATAAATAATAAAAAAAATATTTTTATTTTTTCCCTCTTTACATTACTATACATTCATGATTTTCTATAAAATGTCCAGAACAACAATGGTGCCCCAAAGGCACTTCAATAGATTAGTGATGATAAGAAAATTTTAATATGAATACTTTTAGTTTCCTTGTCTGTAAAGTAAAATAAAAATAAAATAAAGTAAAACAAAAGTTTATTTATATTGTGTTAGCGTCTATATAAAAACTGCATCTCAAAATTTTCCATTTTTCACTTTACGCAGACAAGTACTTTTTCACAAAAGCACTGAAAGATGATGAATCTTCAAAAACACCTGTAGCATTTCCTTTCAAGAAATATTTTATCCATAGTATTTCACGTATTTTATTTTTATTTATTTTCCTAATTCTTGACAATAATTTTTATTGAAAATATTATAAGTGAAAATATGTTGCATAGTAATTCTTTTCGATATCATATTATTATTATTTTATTATTATCACAAATTGTCATATAAAAAGAGTTCTGTTAAAATAATAATAAAATTCAGTTTTTGAGAAAATTAAAGCTACGATAGCTAATAATTTTACTTTATGAAATATTCGTTTACTGTCGAATAGATGTAATTCGAAAATCATTAATGAATCGTATTAAAAGTGAAACTAGTTTTCAATTTTATATAGTATGACGCAAACCTTTGAAAGAAAATGTTTTATTCTACATTACATTCGTACGTGTGTATAAGATTTTAAGCTTTTTGATTAAAATTTTTGAAATTAGAGTTCTATAAAATTTTTCACATTGCGTATACTATTAACAATAATCATTATATATATATATATATATATATTTATATTTTTTTTCTTATTAACAATAATACTATGGTCATTTTAATATAAATGCTCTACCTAAAACCCGTAAACATCTTATTTTATCATTCCTATATTACTATAGCATTATCCATGATTGACGAAATCAATATTTGAATAAAGAATAAATTTTAAAAATAATAATAATATATACTTAATTACTTCGCATATACTTAGAAAAAAGTTGAAATTTTTCTTTAAAATAAATTTTTAATTACCCTTTGAGAATTTTCATATTTCCGACTTAGCGCTTTATAAGAGTCAAATTAGTGAAAATTAACAAAAATTGATTTAGTTTTAACACGGATTAAGCATTGTCTTATTCCTACAGAAAGAAAAGTATAGAATATATATTCTTCTACAGATTTGCAATCAATCCAATTCATTATAATATTGAAATTTTGATTACTATTGTAAATATCCGATATAGGACGTTATTTGAAGTTGGGTAGGTTTTAAAACGGCTCTTTATTTTTTATGATGTTTATACTGTTACAGCAAATTGTAGAATTGAAATGAAAAGAAATGTAGAATTTTCTCATATAGTCATGTAAATATTTTCCCTCATATTTTTAAAATATTGTATTTTACACAATGCTTCTAAAGCTTTCTAAAAGACTTGAGAATATTGAAATATTTGTATCAATCTATTCCCATACATTTCATGTTGCACTAATGGTCGAGAAATTAGCTGCAGGTACTATTTTCCCTACCAATAAGTTATTAAAAAAACAAATATTTAAGATAAAAGAGTTTGTTTTCCCCAAACTCTAATTTACATAAAATTACATAAAAATATAAATTCTGCTAATTTTTAAAGTTTATAATTATAAATCCGCACATAAATAGTTTTTCCGATTAAAACATTTCTATAATCTCAAATCATTGCACATAAATCTTTTCTATAATCCAAGATTAATCCGATATCACCAATTAGAAGATTAGGAATTAGCTATAAAGCAATGATAAGATGGAAAGATGTCTAAATATGTTTGTTTTTGGCGTTTTTAAATTGAAAAAAAAAATTGATTTTTGCAAATCTTCCTAAACTTTTGAGCAGGAGTGTAGTAAAAATTATAGATTTTTGCATGCGTAATTACTTCGTACTAGATTTTAGAAAATTTAATTACTTATTTGCAAGATTTAAAAAATTAGAATCATAATTTTGATTTAAAAAAAATGCGTTTGCTGTTTGCTGTTTTTTTTTTTTTTTTTTTTTCTTTCTGAAAGAAGGTCTCTTAAACGTTCTTTACCTTAAAAGAAAAAAAAATGAAAGAAATAAAGAAGACTTTGAAAACCTTATACACTGTCATCATACGTATGTCGTGTGCCGAAATATTAAACTAGTAAAATAAAAAAAAAAAAATAGATTGTTTATTCTTTACATTTCAACCAAAGGTTTTAAATATTTAACGAAATGAAGTGATAACATTAAATTCGATACATATATTAGTGAAGAAATAAATTACTTCATTTCTTCACTTTTTATTTCATTTATTATTATCATTGCATATTTTAACTCATTTAATTTTAAAAGTGTAAACACAATGTTGGTCTTTAAAGAACATTTTCCCATTATTTTTACAAGACTTCTGCATTTTTACTTAAAAAATTATAAAGTTGAAATAATCGTGGGGACAGAAATAGTCATGGGGACTAAAAATATTTTACTGGGAAAGCAGCAGGGATAATTAACTGGTCTTAATTAAGAAGCGCAGAAGTTAAGGGGAATACAAATTTACAGATAAATAGTACAGGATCCTCAGGTGATTCGGAGAATATTATAACTGAGTGAAAAGTTTAGATTTCTTATGTATACAAATATTTTCCCGTTGATATATTACTTACATGACGGGGTTGCATGGTATCGGGATAAAACTGTGCCCGAAATTACGCGGAACGAGGATTTTCATATCGGTAAAAGAACAAGTATGCATTACCTGGACTTGAAATTAAAAACTTAAATGCTCTTCTAACCCCACAGGAAAAGAAAAGTTTAAAGATAAAAATTTAAACGCAAAAAATAGCCCTGTACATCAAAACGTCAAGTGACATTTTAGATTATTTAGATATACATACCTTGTTAAATCCTATGCGAAATCCATTCATTTGAAAACCAAATTTATAGTATTTCTAAATAATAATGTGTAAGGTTTTGTAAAGATCTAACATTAAAGTGAAAAGAATAAAACTGATATATATAAATAATAGGGATTTTTTCACACTATTTCACAACCGATCCAAAATAAAAGTATTTATATAAATGAACTGAACTGGGTTAGAGAAAACACTTTATGTTCTATATTTAAAAGAATCTTCCTAGAAGTTAATTGGAGAAAATTATAACAGTGCAAGATGATGATTTTATAAGATTTTATTTTGAGGTTTAACCTCAAGACTGAAATCAAATCAGTCAACAACTATCAATTCAAAATAATGAAGATTAATTTAAAAATTATATATTATCATTCCAGTCGTTATAATATTTTAACCAAAATATTAAATTTTAGGCTATTTGGATGTTGATTAATTTAAAGCATAATATAAAATTTAAAATTAAAGTATTACATAAAATGTTAATTTAAAAATTAGTTTAAAGTAAAAAAAAAAAAATATCTTGAAAGAATATCACCATAAGATTTAAACATAAACTGCTTTCCATAATAATAAAAATCTCAAAATCCTTTCATAAATGGAAATCACACATGAACTTTTTAATAAATATAATCTTATATGCATATTTGAGTTTAACGTTAAATAAAAATGCTGCAAAAAGATGAACAATTTTCAATGTTTAAAAGCAAAATTTATACACCGAAAGATTTTCTGATAAATTTTAAAAGAAAATTCATGAAAATTTAAATTTAGAATAAGCCAACAGAAGAAAATATTTTCATCTCATAAAATGTTTTTTTCATTCTTTTAAAGAAAAATTGCTTCGACAAGTAAGTAGATAAGTAAGAGAAAGGAAACAGTAGTTTAATCCGAAATGCAAACGTAAATCTGTAGTTTTAAATTTTATAAACAAAAATGTCATTTTTAATAAATTATAAAAAAAATTCGTATACAAATATATAAAAGAGTGAATTTTTTTTTAAAGAATCCACAAATGGACAAATATCTTATCTGAAATAATTTAGTGTGTCACTCACGCGACTTTCTCTTATCCTGCATTTCAGTACTGTAAAGGTAGATTGCATAAGTCTTAAAATCAATGACGTAAAGTAATAAAGTTCAATATACTTTTGTTTTAAAATAATCTAAAATTGGTTTAGTAATACTTTTATTTGACATACAGTTCTATGTGAGGGAGGGAACTACCACCCCCCTCAAATCCTACAATTACTGCAGTGCGTGCAATAATTTCAAAAATTAAAAAAATAAGGCTGTTTTTACTTTGGCATCAAACTTACCAATCTTGATCAAATTTTTAAGTAGCAACCTAATACGAACTTCAAAATATCAAATTCGAATTTCTTGCAGTTAATTGTTTTAAAGTTATGATGAAAACAGATATACATACATATTAATCGCTAAACATCGGACTTTTATAATCACGGCTCCTCAAAACGTGACATTATACAAAAAAAAGCTCGAAATTGAACTTCAAAAAATACTTTCCTTACAGATTGAGTATGAAAAATTAATTTTCCTTCTTGAGAAATTTTGTAGACATAGTACAATGCACCAAAGCACTTCCATCAATTACATTCAATAGAAAAGAACGTTTAGCTCAATTTTTGGGTAGCCCTGTATATTTTCTATAAACAATGCTATGTATTTAAATTTAACCGTACGTGAAAAACTTCTAACACAAAATTAATTACAATTCTGGCAATTTCCAAATATAGACCCAATATATCCAAATACTTTGGGTAACCCTGTAAACGAATGATGAACGATTTCCATACCACAATCTGCACAAAAAACATTTTTATACATATAAAAAATTTTGTTCATTCCGTTTTGTTTAAGTCAGTCTGTAGATGTTAACTGTACTTACTCGAAATTTCCTAATAGTTATAATGTATTTGAATTATCTTGGATGTCTCTGTGCGCTAACTATTAGCTTGATCTCAAGGAAAAGTTTAGTGTAGCGTCCCTATATGATGCACATTTAGAATACCGAGTTTGAACATTCTGCTTCTAATCGTTCTTGATATATGCTGATAAAAGACAGAAACACACACAGACAAACGGCAAAAAAGCATGATTTTTTTATTCAGAGGACCTTAAAACGTGTAAATATAACAAAACTCAATTACGAAAATATGACCCTAAAACAATACTTTCTCTACCATGTATAAGTGTAAAAGAAAGTAAAAACATGCCAATTGGAGGATCTTTATATCGTAATCGTGTATTGTTTGCGAGAAAAGAAAGAAGGAAACTATAACAAATGAAGTAAAATTTTGTAAAAACTTAAAAAAATAAACTACTTAATGATTTTTTTCTTCGTTTTGATTTGTTTTCCTACCCAGAAATAAAATGTTGTTAATACTATTTCTTAATCAATCTTTTTATTTTTGCTAAAATGTTAACACATACACGCAATAAAAATATTAATTTGATCTTAAATTATAATCTGTGAAAAATATTTTAGTATTGGAGCATTAATATTTGGAATTTTCTTTATAGTATAATGAATATTCCTTTTTATTCTTTCCAATAAAAATAAACTTAAAAAACTCTCAAAATATTTTAAAACATTTTCTTTTTTTTTTTTTTTTTTTTTTTTTATCTAATAACAATATGAAATCTGCTTTAGGTTTACTAATAACCTATATTTTACCTTATTTTTAATTTCTTGCGTTAGTGACGTGATGTTAGTGTATGTGGATTTAGTGTACACTAATAATATAATGCGTACGCTTAAAATATCTTGGCTTTAGTGTACATACGTTACATCGCGTAGCTTTGCCGTGCAGAAGACCTACATCATAAAGAAAAAGGGATTATAGTATTTTTCACTTCAACATAAAAAATGAAAATGTGATAAAAACTATATTTTATATTTTACGTACTTCTTTACAAACATTTTACTCACACTTTTACCCTAGGTTTCAGACAGGATAATACGCAATGGGTGATTCTAGCAGTTTAAAGAACTAGGGACAATATAACGGTTCTTTGTTTTGAATTGTTTTAATATAAATATATATATAACATTATTAGACGATTTTTTTTTTCTTTGTCAACATAAAAGTTATGTAATATATAAATTAAGATTAGGGGAATTTTAAATCTATGTCAACACAAAAGCTGTTAAAATTATTTCGTATTCAAACTTACTCACATAAGCTTAGAGTTTTAGTCATTTTCAAAGTTTTTTAAAGTTTTAAAGACCGCGAATAATTTATGTTTCAATGATTGTTGATTAAAAACTTTTCAGAAAAAGGTAGAAGTTTTTGAATATCAAAAGTTTAATTTTCATGAAGAAATTAATAAATAAGCGTTACTTTTTTCAAGTATCTTCAAGTGTCGTTTAATTTTATTTTAAGATAAATCTTTCTATTATTAGTATTATTATTTAGTAATGTGCATTCCTTTAAAAGAAACATTTAAAAAAAAATTATTGTCTGTTAAATAGTCCAAAAAACAATTTTTTTTATTATGTAATAAAATTTTGTTATGTGAAACTATGCAATAAGCATAGATCAGAGAGAACGTCCTTTATAATCTTAATAATCTGATGTGTCACTCACACGACTTTCTCTTACCCTGAAATTTAATACTATAAATACAGGTTGCAGAATAAGAGGTAAGATAACGAAAACTGTCATGTAAATCTATGCTAAACAATTCAAATTAGGCTTCAGAAGAGTTTTATACGGTAATTAGTTCTGTGTAAGGGGGGGCTACCGCCCCCCTCAAACCCCCGTTTCATTAATGCACCTACATTTATATAGAATTTAATTCGGTTATTAAAAAATAATTCGGTTTTTAAAAAATAATTTATTAAAATTATTATTTAAAAAAATTATTTTTTATGATAATGCAGGCGATTTCCATATTAGAGAGGTAGTGTAACACTAAATATCCAAAAAAAGTCCATTTTATTCTCAATATTTAAAAAAAAAAAACACGATTTTTTTTTCTAAGTTTTTTTTTCGTTAAAATTAAAAAAAATCTATAACTTTGTTTTAAATTATCACAGATTTATAGTTCAACCATTCGTTTTAAAGGTATTCGCAAGCTCTTTTGAATGATACCCATCATGAAAATTTACTCCCCTCGAGGGGGGACTTCCCCCCCAGGGGGGCAGCGAGGCTCCTACATACACAAAAAATTTTTCCCAGTTAACTATCTCTATTACAAAAAATATATGTTCGTTTCATTTGGTTTAGTGCAGTCTATAGACGTTAAACTCTACTTACCTGCAATTTCCCCCATAGACGTAATGTATTAGAATTCTCTTGATTGTCCCTTTACACGAACCATTTGTTTGATCTTAACGAAAAGCTTACTGTAGCATCCCTATAAGATACACATTTAGAATACCAAGTTTGAACTTTCTGCCATAATTTGTTTTTGAGATATGCTGATAACAGACAGACACACACACAGACACACAGACACACAGACCATTTGCTAAAAACATGATTTTCGTATTCAGGGGACCTCAAAACGTGTAACTATAACAAAATCTCGCGTTCGAAAATTTGACCTAAAACAATACTTTCTCTACCTTATGGGTAAGAGAAAGTAAAAAAAAAATTCTTGCATTATTTAAGAGAAAGCAAAATATTGTTTATATCATATTACAAAACGACAGCGCAGTAACCTTCTATAATATGCAATTTAACAGATAAATGATTGACGATTCAGACAGTTACGCTAGATTATACAACATGATATTTACAAACTTAGATATATATATCGGTTGATAACCAATGAAGTGAATTTACTCAAAATTTGCATGGCGCAGTAATCATAATGTATTCGAATGGGCTCTGTTATGAATATCTTATGGGAGTTTCGATCCTCAGTGTTTAGTACTGGAATGTTTTATTAATGCTACACAGTAAATGCTGAAATATTCTTTTTCTAACACTTTAATTATTCGTAGAATTAGGAAGCTTGTTTTGGCAAATAAAGTATATTTCCACAAATATGAAAATGTAGGATATATATATATATATATATATATATATATATATATATTAATAATGAAACCATTGACAATCGATTATCCTAAATTCAAGGAACTATATTATGACAATATATTATCACGATCTCGAGATGCTAATAGTTGCACGAGTGATTTAAAAAGTAAACTTATTAGTAGTTCTAAGATTTTTGATATAAGAGAAGGTTGCAATGTAAAAATATAACGTATTTATTATTGAAATTCTATGTGAATAAAAATTACATTATGAGCAAAGTGCTGAGTAGTATTTTTTAAGATAAGTACACCGTGACCAATAAGTTCTCATACAACATCTGAAGTACGTTAAAAAGTTGTACATATGTGTTACTGTAGTCCCAGTTATTTTGCAGGCAATTTAGAGTAAGGTATAAAGCTATTGCAAGTGTAAATGCTGTACTAACTATTGTTTTTCTAAGCCTAGGTAGAATGAAGAAATTGAGAGAAATTGTGATAAATAAATTCATCAAAGGAGAGCAGCCGGTGAAATTTTCAGAGACTTGAAAGCCCAGGGGCTGAAGAGAGATTTCATTTACAGAACTATCAGAAGGTATAATGAGTCGTCCTCTGTCGATGACAGAAAAAGATCCGGCAGACCGAGGTCCGTCCGGACAAAAGAGGTTGTGAAAAGGGTCAGGGAAATGATACGATGAAACGGACAAAGATCTGCTAGAAAACCAGCACGAGAGCTCAAAATATGGAAGGGATCAATGTTAAACATCATAAAAATAGACCTTGGATGCAAGGCTAATAGATAACTTAAAATTCACGGAGTTTCGGAGTCTGCTAAGATGAAAAGGAAGCAAAGGGTGGAAGAAATTCTTGATTGGCACGCTGGGGATGAATTTGTCTTTTCAGACGAGAAACTATTCATTTTACAGCAAAGTCTCAACACCCAAAATGACAGAGTATGGTCATTTTCTATTTATAACATCCCTGAGAGCCAGCATTACGTTCCGCGTTATCAAAATGCTTCGTCTCTGACGGTTTGGTCCGCTATTTCCGAAAGAGGAAAACTCCCGTTAGTCTTCATTGATAAGGGAGTAAAAACCAATGCCCAATATTATAAAACTGAGGTTTTGGAAAAAGTTTTACTCCCAAATATCCAGAGAATGTATGGGGTGGAATACTTTTGCTTCCAACAAGATGGTACCCTTCTCATACCGCACGTGTGGTTCAGGAGTGGTGTAGTCAAAATTTAGCTGACTTTTTGACAAAGAACGAATGGCCTCCCAACTCCCCTAATCTGAACCAGCTTGATTATTTTGTGTGGTCATATATGCTTTCTCAACTGAATGACTATAAAAACACCGATTTGAGCAAATTCAAAAATGTAATTCAAAAGATATGGCAGGAAATGTCAATGGAAGCCGTGCGTGCCACATGTGATGGATTTGAAAAGAGACTTAAGCTCGTTAAGAAACTAAAAGGTAAAATTATTCCAAAGCATTTATTGTAAAGATACTCAATGAATGCTACTTTAATTTGATGCAAAAAGTTTTTGTATGATTTATTTTGTGTTACTGTAATAAAAATTTGAAAGTGTATGAGAACTTATTGCTAACGGTGTAAATCCTACAAAAATTTAAAGAAATTACATTCTTTCTTAAAATATAACATACAATCAATTTCGTGAACCTTTATATTGTAAAAGATCCAGTTTGTAAACTTATTCACATTTCACCCTTCAACTGTTTATGTCTAGTATATTCGTCATGACGAAAACACAATTTTTCGCATATTGTAAAATATACACGTCACAAAATGTTTTTTTTTCCCTTTAATTACACTCGTGTTAAAAATGAACGAACCTACTGAAACGTTTTTTCTTGAAGAAGAAGGTCAAATAAAGATCTTTTATTTGTACAACATCAAAATTTTGCTCTGTTTTTGTCGAGTATAATCGTCTTTGATAAAAAATAAGTAAGCAGGCAGAAAAGGGTTTTCGAAATATAATTTATAGAAACGATATGTTTTATACCTTTCATTAATATTTTAAAAAGCAATTAAAAAATTTTTTGATTGAGATGTTCTCAGATTTCAGTGGTACAAAAAAAATAAATTACAGTACACATAAATCATTCAAAATCTGTTTAGTTAAACATATTAAAAAGAATAAAGAGATATTATAAATCATTTCTTCTAGTTATTAAATATTGGATCTGCAAATAAAAATTAATGATTATTTGGTTTAAATTATTTAAATAAATAGTGGTGAAAATATTGGTTATTTACACACAATCATCATATATATTTTTTTATTCCATCTTTTAACCTTCAATTAAAAACCATGGTTATTCTGAAACAAATAAAATATTTTAGCGTTGAATCAAAATTTGCTAGGAACAAATTTGGTTTATCATTTTACGCAAATCCCCTCGCAAATATAAAAATGGTAATAACAACAGTTTTTTGTGAGCAGTTTTTGTTTTAAAAAAATATCTAATATAAAAATATAATAAAAAAATCATAAAATATCCGTTTTTACAAATATGATAAATATTTAACAATAAGAAAAATATTATTATAGTTCAAAACACTTGTTACTCTTCTCTGAAAAATTTCTCTTTTCTTTGTGAACATAAAAGCACCTCCTTTTCCTTCTTTTTATGCTATAAAGATTACTTTCGCAAATGCACGATGATAAAATATTGTACAACTTCGGTTCTTTGTGATTTATTTCTTCTACGTTTTCTTTAAATAGTAATGAAAAGCTTTCAGAACTCGTAAAATCACATCTAAGCTATTAATTATATAAAATTTATTTAAAGTCTACATAATTGTAAATAATAAGTATATGTTTTTTAATAAACGTTTAGCTATTTTGTCTTTCAGTATTTCATATTTTATCGTAATATATATATATATATATATATATATTTTTTTTTTTTTTTTTTTTTTTTTTAAGGTGTAAAAGTACATTTGTAATTTTTTTTAAGTAGAAATATTTAATTATCGCTACTGAAGTGCTCGTAAATTTTGATTAATTAATTAATTTACAAAATTTTCACTCAAAAATGTCAGTGCATAAATACTGGTAAATAGACAGACATCGATGTAAGTTGTCTTTTGAATTGCATTGACTGCAATTATCTTTAAATGCGTAAGAGAATATTGCTTCAAATGCGGCGAGAGGAGCAATATTATTATTTCCGAAATTAAATAAAAATAAGTAATGAAATTGTAGCATCCCAATAGCAAAAAATAGTATTAGAATACTCGTAATTTTAAATGTTTATTTATTTATTTATTTTATTATTATTTCTTTTTCATTTTTATGACTATAATTATTATACATTAAACTGTTCAATTTTATAAATGTTTCCTAGATATGCTAGAACTTATATAAAACTCTATGGATGTTTCAATTACCATACTTCCATAGAACAAAGTCATTTAATAATAAAATAAAATTTTAAAATATCAAATTAGAAAATATGTTTTAGAGATATAAGATGGTAGTAGTAGTAGTATCACAATTATTATTATTATTGTTATTATTATTATTATTATTATTATTATTATTTAGTCTTTGTTTATAAACTATTGTGTATGAAATTTTTTTTAATAAAATTATAATTCGATTAAACATAATTTTGCAATATTTAAATCAGTTATAAATATTCTGATCTAATTAAATTTATATATAATTGGTTTAAAACTAAATATAAAAAGATTAGATAAAGCAAAGAAAACATAGAGATAATATTTCCTTTCTTTCTTTCTTTTTTTATTGGTGACATTTAAAAATACTCAGTGAAAAGTACTGTAAAATTATATTTAGATACATTGTTTCACAAATTTGTGTCTTATCAAATTTATTAAATAAATAAATAATTCTCATTGTATTCAGAAACAAGAGACTTTGTTAGTCAAATATGTATATATTAATACTTTAAAGTATATATTATCTTTAAAATATATCGAAATTGATTAATGTATTGCAACAAATTAAATAAAAATTAATAACATATAAAGAAAACACTTTTAAATATTCCTTTAGGCATTTTTTGACTATCCAGTTTTTAAGCATATATGTATAAAAACAAATAACAATTTATATCGTGCAGAGGAACTTGATTCTAATCATTTCTTTGAAATCAAGAACTCAGACAGCGTGTTTTAAGGTCACGCTATAAAGCAATTATGCTTTTCGCTACCTTAACAATATATAAGTCTTACCTTATTCTTCAGAATGTCATCATTATTTTTATAACATAGCTCCATGTAATCCTAGCTTGATAAAAATATAAAATTTCCCAGAAATTTTTAAAATGCGATGATATGAGAAGTATTTTTAAGAAATAGAAATGTTGCCCAAAATATAAAATGTACTAATTAAGTAAATTTTAATAAAATTCGGGATATTAAATAATGTTATGCAGCAAAAGTTGCATTTAAAAAGATACTTTTCTAAAAAAAAAGTTTTAAAAAATGGTCATTGAATAGCATTTTGTTAAAAGAAAGAGTTATTTTTCCAACAACCATTAAAGAATATTAATAAATTTGTCAAAGATTTTGTAAAAATGAAGTTGTGTGATTGCTTTACTTTGAACCACCTGACTTTACATGCTGATAACTGAAGGAGACTATAAATTGTGGACAGCAAAAAACGAAAAACATTAAATTCAGCAAACTTATTCTAAAGTTTAATAAAGGGAGGAGAGGGGATAGGACTAGCCCAAGATACTAAATCATGAGCTATACTTCACGTAGCGAAAAAAATTGTGTGGACAGTGTGTGTGTCTGAAATAGCTAGTGGCAGGCATATTTTAAATATACGAATAATGCAATATCATTTTGCTTCAAATATTTGCAAGTGTCACTAACATCTTTTCAGAAAAGTGCTCATAAAAAAGTATAGCTATCGCTGAAAAAAAATTACTATTCAAACTCGCTAAAAATAAACTCCTTAAAATAGCCATAGCTATATCCATAAAAAAATTTCGGAATGGTTCAAGCTTTAATACATAATGTTGAGTGATAAAATTGAAGAAAAACTAAAAAATTTCAAACAATCTGCCAATTCTCGGGGCTACAGCCTTTGGTTAAACCGACAGAACCATTCGAGAAAAGTAAATCATTCTCAAAACTTCGCAACTCTTTACATTCCTGCGATATATTACTGTGAGTGCTCGCAAAAATTTTAAAACCGAACAAAAGTATTGGAATCCCTTTAAAAATACATTTAACGATAAGTTGATAAAGAGAAAATATGATGTGTTTTAAGAAAATTATTTATTTTTAGCCTTTTCTAGAGAAGTATAACCATTTTTTTATTTTCCTTAACTTTTTATCCACCTTTACTTTATTTTTAAAATATTGAAATCAGTTTTTGCAAATAATAATACAAAATATTTTAATAACAGCTTCCGATGAACAACTTTTATTTTTTGAATGGTTATCTAGCTCTTCTGCGTACGAAGCTGGTAGAGGGGAAAAGTTGGCTTTGATCACAGTTCCGCTCCTTGGCTTGGACATTCAAGAGTTTTCCGGAATTTTGTTCGAAACTCGCAAAAACTCAGATTAGGTCACCTTTAAAGAATTCCCACGGAGGGCATACCGCCCAGGTCTAGGAACCTCATGAAGGTAACTGCTTTAACCCTTACAACTGCAACAGTTTTTAAAATGACAAAAATTTTCTATAAACGTTTTTGTTTAATTTTCAATGTAGTAAAAATATCATTTATAATTATAATAATAATAATAATTACTGTGTAAAACCTAAAGATTTTTATTTGATTGTTTAGTTTGTCTTTAGTCTTAACAAAAGGCTTTATTATACTTAAGTTTAAAACATTTTTAATCTGATTTCCAATACAATATCGTTCGAGACATATTTCAATGCATTTCAATTGTTTCTTTGCCTCTATAGATTCCATATAGTCAAATAAGTGATAACATTATGATGTTAATTTACCACCCATCTGTCTGTAAAATTCCTTTTCAGACAGATCATCAACTAACCTTTAATTTTTATAACTAAGTTTTAGTTTAGATACAAACTACAAAGAGAGCATGAGTAGAATTATGTATATATTCGAAACATAAAAATAAAAAACGAATGGAAAAAAATGAAGGAAAAGTATATGAAAACAATAATAAAAATTTGATAATTTTTGTAGGAGAGGAAATTCCTGCAAGCGGTAAGAAATTCTCTTTCACACACTTTAACAAACATAAACAACACATCTCATTCCTTGGATACAAAATACATCCCTCTTTGGTAGCAGTTAAATATTTTTGTTATCCGTTGGGATAAAAAGGAGAAAAAAAATGCATTTTAATTGAAACATGTTTTGTTTTGTTTTCTGTAAAAAAAAAAAAAAAAAAATTCTATAAAAATGAGACAATTCTGATTGATTGATTGATTTTGTAGCGTATATTTGACTCGTAAGACATCAATCATATCCTCAAATTCATATCTTCATCAATCATATCATATTCTTAAAAACAAAAAGCATTTATGTGTAACTTTAAGATTTAATTAACGAAAAAAAAAAAAAAAAAGACTTGCTAATAAGCTGCATGTTATTGAATAAATACATTTGAAATTTATTTTGTTTTATAGTTCAAAATATAAAATAAACCAAACAAGTAATTTGTAAAATAAACCAACCAAGTAATACTCTAAATGAAAGAATTGTAATTACTAAATAACGATAAACATTTATGAAGAATAATGGGGTAAAATAACAAAGAGAAAACAAATTGAAATATGTTAAACATATTTTATGACTTTAAATTAAAAACTTTCAGATTTTTATTTTAAATAATTTTAGAAAATTAGCTTATTAAACTAAATCGCTGTCTTAAACACAAACATAATTGTTTCTTTTCAAAATAATTACTCCTTGCTATTTATTTACAATAAAAGATTGAAATAAAAGAATTTAACCAATTAGAGAATTTCTTAATTTTAAATTTTCTAAATGGATATTAATCCTCCCAATAGCTATTATCCTAAATAAGTGGTTTAGGAGAGTTAACAACAAATGCTGATGATAGTGCAAGAATTCAATGATATTTATGCATAAGATCATCTTTTGAAATTTATTAAATAATTTTCTGATTTTCCAAAAAATTTCGAACTATTATTTTCAAAACGTATCATAATTAAAATGTGAATTTAAAATTCGTAGTTCGGAATGCCATTAAATATATTTTTCCATAGATATCGAATTAATTGATGTACAATACATTAAATATAAATTACACGTTTTTAATAAATTAGATTATTTCTGCATGCAATAATATTAAGTAAAAATATTGTTAAAAAATGGAAGTATTTTCTGAGTGTCTAATTAATTTGTCCTCTGAAATTCCAATCACCGATGTGTAATCTGAAGAAAATAGTTACGTTCATTCATTACCAATCATTGATACATTTTCTGCATAATCTACGAATAAACATTTTGGACACGGTATTAAGGCGTTTTGTCAAATATCTAGAAAAGTTCTTGAAGGTTTATATTGAAACTTTGGGAGCATAAGGAACATGTTGTATCTTATATGTTTTAGCAAACGTTTTGTCCTGAAGAGGAAAAACGGACTAGTAAAAAATTAAACAAAGAACAAAATGCTTTGGATCACCCTGTAAAAAGTAATGCTTAACCCTTTAACGTTCACTACTTAATTTATTTTAAAAATTAATAAATTAATTTTTAAAATGGCTTTTAGACACATAGCTGATCATAAATATTTAAAAAATAAAAAATTAGCATTGTTCCTTTTCCAGAAATTTTCGGTTTGAAACATCTGTAAGTAAACCTTATTAAATTCAAATAATATTTAATTTAATAAATAAATCGCTTTATAAGTAAACATTATCGACAACAAAAACTCGTAAAAGTTGCACAGATCCCAACATTTCAATTTATTCCGGAGTATTTTAACCCTTTGCGGCGCAAGGTAATTCGGATCATTTAATTTACACTGCCACCGGAATTTAAGAACATAACTAAAATAGAAGAAATTTTAAATTTTCACGTTAAAAAAATGGCCTTTTCTGCTATGTTATAAATGTAAATTTTTGCTAAAAAATTTCCGGGATGAGTTTTTGCACTTGAGAATTAAAATTAGGTGTTCCATCAGCGGGAACACTGCGACTGAAAGGGTTAAAATAGGTTTTGGCTATAGCGTGTGATTATGAAGATTCCTCTAATTATCTGTATAATTTTTTATGAGGCCACCACATATATTCATTGAAATATAACGGTTTCTTTAAAAAACTACAAAAAAAAAAAATAATAATAATTATAACACGTATTGTATTAGACCCAATGCAAAGCCTTATTTAGAAAACTTGGCTTACTACATTGGACTGCAATCAGAGTGCAATAATGTTAAACATCTATCGAAATATGAGCATTTTCACTAAATAATTTTTAATTGCGCACGTGCAAGCTTTAAAAAAATTATTTGCGCAGTTTATTAGGCAAAGTGCTGAGCTACTTAAATGAAAACCGTTAAAAAATATCATGTAAATTAAAAAAAATTATGGGTTTTAGAATGAACAGAATTCCAGTACCTCTCAAAAAAAAAGGAAGATGGCAGGGGGTTTATCAATATTTATTTAAGATCAGTGAACGCTGTATTACCGTTCTGCACTGATTGAATCAAAATAATCTGGTGTGTCCCTCACACGACTTTCTCTTTCCCTGAAATTTAATACTATAAGTACGCACTGGAGATTAAGAGATAAGATAACGAGTACTGTTATGTAAACCTATGTTAAAACAATTCAAATTAGGCTTCTGAACAGCTTTATTTCACAAATAATTCTATGTGAGGGGGAGGTTATCGCCTTCCTCAACCCCCGTTTCACTACTGTACCTACATTTATGTAGAAATCGAATCTGTTATTAAATTCAAAAGTTCATTTAAATTATTTAGACAACTTTCACACGCATCATTCCTTGAAACATATCAATCTGGAATTATCTAGTAACAAACGTATTCACTTCAAAATACATCATTTGGATCGCCTGAAATTATTTGCTTTTAATTTACTCTAATAGACACAGGCAAAGATCAAACTATAAAAGATGACTTCGTATTAAGGAAGCCTCAAAACGTGTAAATATACAAGAAACCAATCGTTGAATAATTAGCTTAAAAAAATACATTATTTACCATATGGCTATGAAGAATTAATTTCAATTCCAGAGCAGTTTTCCTGGATATGGTAAAATTTATATGAAGCAGTCCCTGTACATCTTCTGAAAGTTATGTACCCATCACATGGTGCACATAAATAAAATCCTATATTAATAACACACGGATCAACCTGAAATACATTTCCATGAATTTTCAAGTATTCTCGTTCAGAAAGCCTCAAAACGTTTAAATACACACACACACAAAAAAAAAAAAGTGATGAATATTTAGCTTAAAAAATACATTATTTACCATATGGCTATGAAGAATTAATTTTAATTCCTGAGCAGCTTTCCTGGACATGGTATAATATTGCAGTAAACCGCTTCCACTAACAATAAAAAAGAATGTTATGGCTTAAATATTGGCAGCCCTGTATATATTCTAAAAGATATGTACACATCACGTGGAGGAATAAATATAATCCTGTATTAATAACACACGGCACAACCTGAAGTATACTTCCATTAATTTTCAATTATTGTCGTACTATAATCTAGTTCTTTTGTGTAGCCCTGTAAATGAACAGTGAATGATTTCTATACCATATTTTACATGAAACATGTTTTTACGCATATAAAAATATATATTCGTTTCATTTCGTTCAGAGGAGTCTATAGATTCTAAACTTACCTGCAATTTCCCCGTAGACGGAATGTATTTGAATTCCCTTGGGTATCCCTGTACACGAACCATTTGCTTGATCTTAACGAAAAGTTTAGTGTAGCATTCCTATATCATACACATTTAGAATACCAAGTTTGAAATTTCTGCTATAATTTGTTTTTTAGATATGCTGATAACGGACAGACACACACACAGACCAACCGTTAAAAACAATATTTTCGGATTCAGCGAACCTCAAAACGTGTAAATATAACAAAAACTCACGTTTGAAAATTTTACCCTAAAACAATACTTTCTATACCTTATGGGTAAGAGAAAGTAATAAAAATGTGAGTAAAACCCCTTATAGTCTAGGCGTTATTAAGAGAGGAACTGAAATTCTGTTCTTTCTATCTCTCATAATTTTTTGAATTTACAAGATATTTGTTTGGCGCTTTCATATAAGTAGCTCAATACTTTTGGCTGTTAATTTATACAAAAAAAATTTTTTTTAAGCTGCGCATGCGCACTTAAAAATTATTTAATAAAAATGCTCATATTTTGAAAGATATTTAACATTTTTGCATTCTGATTGCAGTATGCTGTGTAATGTAGTACTCCAAGATTCCTAAAAATGGCTTAGTATTGTGTTTAATACCCTACGTGTTTTAATTAAAAAAGTGGCTTTTTTTTTCAATTTTTAAAGAAGTTGTTATATCTCTATCAATATATGTGGTAGCCACATAAAAATTTATACAGATAATCAGAAAAATTCTTTATAGAGATAATCAGAAAAATCCTCATAAAATCATGTTACAGCCAAAACGCATTTTAAGTATTATTTTTTGCAGAATAATCCAAAACATGTATATAAGGTATAACATGTTCTTTATTCTCCCAAAGTTTCAAGATAGGTCCTAAAGAATTTTTCTAGATATTTGACAAAACGCCTAGTTTCGAATGTGTCCAAATACTTATTGGTAGATAGTGTATTTGTTGTAAAAAGCGTCCTAAAAAGATTATGTGAAATATTTTAAAATAGAAACGCTATAAGATGAATAAACACACAATAATGATTTCGAATCAAAATAAAGATCAGGCGGAAAAAAGGAGGTTATGAGCGCAGCTGGCAAGCAGCAATACATCTCTTTGCAAATAAACACTATGAAATTCACAAATACGCACAATAATTATCAATAGACTAAATATTTAAGCAAGACTCTTTATCAGGTTAGTATAGTTACCATGGCCAAAGCATAAAATGGTTACACAACTTCCATTTGAGTATTAATTTTTCAAACGAAAGAATGGGCTCAATTAGGTTTATTAACATTTACTTTTTAACTAGCTATTTTATACATTTGAACCTTATTTTATGGCCTTTAACTGAATATTCTAACTTTCATATGAAACACCATAACTTTTGAAAAGTGGACATAGAAATTACTTAAAAATATGCATCAAATACCAAACAATAAAATTTATTGTTTAAATTCATTTTAATCAAACCGAATCTTCTTGTCTCCGAAAGTATTTTCTCGTGTCACTTTCCCCTTCTATATTATATTTAGCGCTTCAATTATGAAGTTTTTTAGGGCCCCTACGATACTCTTGTATTTCATTTACCTAAGAATGCAGAAATTTCTTTTCTTTTTTTTAATTACTTTAAATTATATCTTTTTTAAACTGGCTTTGAATTTCAGTGTATATTTTTTATTTTTAAATGATCTTAATGACATTTTATCTACATTAGCAATGGCATCATAAGAAAAAACTGTAAAACTTTACTTAACAAATTTATTATATTGAGAAAGAGGGGGGGGATTATCCTTAAGTATTACTTTTTTTTTTTTTTTTTTTTTTTTTTTGGCTTTGTTTAATGTTAGTTTCTGTTATGTTATTTTCTTTTTTATTTTCTGAATTTCTATTATAGAATTAAAGTATATACTGTTTTTAAATCATAAACTTATTTTATTTTTTAAAGCTTTTATTTTATCCTTTACTTTTTTAATAAATACGTACATGCATAAAAAACAAACCAGGATATATTTAAAATAAAATTTAAACTTAGATATAAAAATAGTGTATTACATGCATAAACACTAATACATTGCATTTTTCAGAGACATAAACTAGAAACATTTTACGTATAGCCATAATACTTTAATAATCTAGAACTGATAGTAAGAAGAAAGACACAGAAGTTGTAAATCATAGGCCATAATTCTCAAAAAAAAATTATTAAATTTCAATAATTCACCAATTTGTTTAGATAGAAGGGAACTAGATACATTTCTAATAATATTAAACACAGTAACTACAGTGAAATCGAGTATATGTTAATACCAGAGTAAATGGCTTATTGTTCGTATTATCAGATAATCATTCGTAGTTTTTATGTTATGCTGATTAATGGATATCTAATAGAGTATGTTGTTATCCAATGAATAATGTTTCATGTCAGATTGCATGGCATAATTAGAATAGATATAAGATTTGGTATACTATAAATATTTCAAACAAATAACTTCGCTTCACAGTAATAACCAGCTACAATTCATTGTGACTGTCTTTCTGCATTATACGAAATTTTTCAAAATAGTCCTAATATTTACTTCATTGAAATGCATTGAATAACTTTTAGTACTGAAAATTGTTTATAATTACTCAAAATTACAAATAATTTCATTAATGTAATTTCTAAATTTAATGAAATCATTAAAAATATCGTGTTATTTTTAATAATATTATTTCATTATTTCTTTTTTTTTTCTTTTTTTTTTAAATATTCCCGTATCCATTTATACAAGTAAGTAGAATTTCTTAATATGAACGTATACTTTATACAACTTATGAATTAATTATTCCAACATTCAAATTAAATGTTTTTAACGTAATACAATTTAATGCATAATATTCTGATAATTTCATAGCACATATCCTTTATTATATATACGGATATATAATTATGTATATACTCATGAATATAAAATTGTATACAAGATGCAAAGTTTCGTCATTAAATAGCTTTTGTTATCTTAACCCTTAAAAGGACGCCCTTATAATAAAAAAAAAATTCTTTCAACTCTTTAACTTTCATTGATTTCACGCTGAATCCACATATTCAAAATTTTTTATGCAACAAGTTTCCAATACTTTTTCCTTGTTTTAATTGATTTTTAAATTTTTGGTTCTTCTCTGTTCGGTAGATGGCAGTACTTTTCCGAATTTAAACAAATGGTGTAACAGAGGAAACCAGATGCTAAAGTCATTTTAAAATTCTGAGTAGGCACGATTCTGAAGTTGCGGCTTTAATAATCCACACGTGTCTAGCTTTTTTTTTTATTTTTGCCTGAGGAAGGGCCATGCTATAAGTTTAACCTAGAGCAACTCTTACAAGTTTTTTTTTTTTATTTATTTATTTATTGGGTTTACTTACACAATTATTTATTTATTAAATTAATTCTTATTTTATTTTTCTTATCTAAAGACCAAATAGATGCCTCAAACCAAAAATGTCTTTAAAAGAAATTGCTACATATATATGTATATATATATATATATATACGATTAGCAATGTGTCTAATAGCCATTTTTTAAATTACATTATCAATTTTTAAAATAAAATATGGACTGATGCTAAAGTATTAAGTGAAATGATGATGCCAAGTCGCTGAAAAATTCACAAACTTAATTTTGTAAAAATTACAAAATCTATTTTTTTTTTTTTTTTTTTTTTTTTTTTTTTTTAAAGATCTGCAGCTTCTTATCGTTATATATAGTAAAATAATTTTGGTACTTAAATAACATATATTCCGGGTGTTTTGGGGAGGACTTCGCAACTTTGAAATGACATACATAACTGCGATACATTGAGAAACAGGAAGGTGAAATAACTGATATGTTAGACAGACAAGTCTGGAATTTGTTATACAGTCGGCTGCAAAATTATTCGAGCACTAGCCAATAATTCCTATATTCAAAAAGTACACTTAAGACTGTTTTGCTAAGTAAATCCTTGTCGAATCATGTTCTTAGACTGATTAAGAACATGACTCGACAAGGATTTATTTAACAAAGCTGTATTAAGTGTACTTTTTTTGGCAAGGATTATTGCTAGTGCTCGAATAATTTTGCATCCGGCTGTACATCGATTTAGAGAAATAGTTTCAAGACTGGCTAATAGGTGCTGCCACACACACACGAAGCTTCAAATAACACTCAAAAGTACAGAAAGTTCATTTATCAGTTTCTTTTATTGCTGAGACGTGTAAGGGAGTTGTATCGAATTAATTACACTGCGTTGCAAAAAAAAAAAAAAAAAAAATTCGACCCCTGATACCATTCTTGCTGATTCTTGTGTAAAATTACCTCTTGAACCCGAATATGACTCTCATTTTCTCCAGTCACCCACCGTTTTCTAGGGGCACCACCCCCAATTTTTATCACTGTTCGGTAATTTTATGACCATGAATTTGATTTGGCGAATGAAAGGGAATTAATTTAGCGCCTAAAAAACAAAAAATATGTAATGTTTAATAAATAACATTAATAATAGCTTTAAAAAATATAAGAAATATAATACATAATTTCAGTGGCAAATCTACCCTAATTTTTCCCTTGCTGCAAATTTTCATGTATTAGAATTTTCCAACTCTGTAGCTCCTCAGGAGATATTTAACAGTTGAAATAATCCTCACCCCCCCCCTAAAAATCAAATTTATAGCCATAAAATCACCGAAAAGTGATAAAAATAGGTTGTCGTCCCTAAAAAACGGTGGGTGATAGGGCAAAATCGGCGTCATATTCGGAATCAGGAGGTCATTTTACATAAGAATTTGCAAAAATTAAGTTGGGGGCAATTTTCATGCAGTATTATTATAGGGTATTGAAGATCGTCATGTTGTATTCCTTGGAGCAACGTGTTTTTATTGTGCTAGAATACCACCGATTAGATCAAAGTCCAACGATGACAAAGCGAAGCTTTCAACAAAACTTTAATGTTAAAAAAAGACAAATCTTGGAACTATATCTGCAAGCAGGTGTATAACAAATTCGAAATTTAACTGTCCAACATACCACTCGTTTCACCTTCCTATATCGCACAGTTTCGCAGTTATATTATTTCAAAGTTGGGGAGTCTTTTTTGAAACATTCTGTATACACTATATGTAAAAGAAAATTCTTTTGTCTATATAAAACATAAAATCTTCTACATATACAACATATAATCTTCTACATAAGCACATAACTCCATAAGCATAAATATTTCTTCTACGATTAAAATTGATGAAGATATTTAATTTAAAATTTTGCGATTTTTACAGATGTTTCTGACTTCCTGTAAGAGGTAAGATAAAAAATATTTTTTATATATTCAGTTGTCTTTTTGTTTAGTTTGAATATTTAATGCTTAACATTTTTACGATTCAAATTTTAAGATGAAATGACTCGGTCAGTTTTAATATTAAAAAATTCATTTTTATTTAATATTGTAATAGCCAGATTTTTCTACCAAATATAACTTCTAAGTAGATTTTAACTGCATAAAAATGTAAATTTTTTAATTTTTATAAAATATACTTTGCGGATATTCCTGTAGCATTGCATAGTTATTTATATCGTCGGAAACATTTTTGCAATTAAAAGTATGTCCTTTTAATAAAAGGCTGCGATAATAAACGACTTCTAATGATAATACTTTGCATATGACATATATATTATATGACTATACACATTATATGCATTACTTATTAACTTAATATTCATCAGTTTATTAAGAACCAACTGTTATATACATAAAGAGCGCTAACTATATATACATTGTACAATATTTTGCTCAATGTATAACATCAAAAACTACTTTTTTTACCTAATTGACGTGATTTTTTTAGAAACTAATTATCAGTTTAACGCACTCTCTCTTTTTTCTATCGTGCACATCTGAACTTTTTAAAAAAATGTATAAAACTACGATCAATCATAAAACATTTATAATAATATATACCTAATCTTACAATAGTGTTTCATTTTACGTTATAACTTTAAAATTTCTTCACAATAAATTTCGCACCAAACTCGATTAAATTTAATGAGATTTCTTTTAAAATATTGTCAATAAAAACACAAATCACAAACCAAAATAGTAGAAAGTAAGTATGAAATCGTGAAATATAAATAAATACTTTAAATGTATTTAGTATTAAAAAAAAATAGTAATATTACAGTTTAAGAGTTTATTTATGTTGCAGATGATATTTAATTTTACCATTTCGGTTAGAAGATAAATAGAACAATCTGAATAGCTTCAATAGGAAATGCGGTTTCCAGATTTCTTTCAAAAAGCACTTTATTATTATATTCCCTATTCAATTTTCTCAAAAAGTATTTTTAGCATTCACAATATGATTACGCTTTATGAAAACGATCATCGAGAGATTTCGAAAAAAGCAGCTTTTGAATTTAAAATTGGATGAAATATAAATTCTAAATCATGTGTAATTTTATTGATATATTATATTTTCTGTTTTTGATCCTGAATAAACAACTCAAAATAATATATGCCGCATTCATATTTTAATGCTTAAATTCATTTCAAAGACTTTATTTTCCTATTCTCAACATTTAAACATAGCTTTTATATACAATTTTCCATATTCTAATAACTATTCCAGTTTGTCCATGTATGTATTTATATATTCTTGTATTTTATATTGATGTATTATATTTTGTGCTTGATTTCTGAATTTAATTGGTTTTTTATGCTTTCTATTAATTAAAATTCGTTTTCTGTATGGTCTTGCTTCCATCTGTGAGAAGTTCGGGGCTAGAAACGTGTTTTTTGGTTAAATTACCTGCGTTTTGTCAGAAACTTCTCATATTCCTTTCCCTACATGGGGAAGTTCCCCTGATGAAAGCCTTCATGTGTTTTGGGATTAATTTTTCTTCTGGCTTTAATTATTTTGCTTATATATATATATATATATATATAAATATATATATACTTTAATACATAATGCAAAAAACAAACTCTTTTTTTTTTTTTTTTTTTTTTTAATAAAAAAGGTTTCTACTTTAACAATATACACCATGCCTTTTCGCCTTAAATATAAATGCGTTTCATTTATATTATGCTTCTTGGTGTTATAAACGTTCAATAAAATTCAAAATATTTTCGCAAATTATTTTCTTTTTAAATTCTATTCTGCATTTTTTTGAGTACCTTTCATTTTTTTTTTTTTTTTTTTTTTTTAACTTAACTATATTTCAAGTGAAAGCTTTTATTAGAATTTCCAAGAACTTTTGCAGTTTTAAAAAGCAAAACATTAAACAAAAGCAAAGGCAACTGGCAACTTAAAAAAAAACTTTTTCTCTTAAAATTAATTAACTACAGAATAATACAATAAGCTTAAAATAATAAAACACATAACTTTCCTCAGGTTTGTAAATTGTTTTTAACATTCCTTTTCACCTTTAAGGCAATTCCAAAAAAAAAAATTAAAGGAACTATTTTTCCTGAAATTAGAATTTTTACTTTTATATTTCTTTGTATAAGCTGATACATTTATCTAAAATAGGAATATTTACATTTTTAAGAAAATGAAATATGTTGTAACAGGTAAATATAAAAGAGAAAATTAATAACACCATTGTTCTGCTATCCTCACTAAACAATTATTTTTATAATTAGAATATCATAACAATAATTTAATATTTCGTGGTATCTTTTACATTATTTGTAACACTCTTGGCATATTTTAATATGATACTTATATTTAAAAAAATTAGCATTTCATCATCTACACTGATCTTACAACTTATGCTAAATTATTAAAACGAAAGTTATATAATTATTATTTTGTTCCTTCACATAAATACGAATTTAAAATCTCTTTTCTTATTCACATTCTTCTTTTTAGTCTTATAACTACAAAGAAAAGTATTTAAGCTTTACTTAAATTTCATCTGTTTTTTTTTTTTTTTTTTTTTTTTTTTTTAAGCATCTAAGAGCTTTTTTTCTAAAAGTTCAGGAATTAGATTTTTGAATACTTTCTTCTAACCTAGTTTTTAAAACCCAAAGCGCTCTTTGAAAAGATATATTTTAAATTTTACTCTAAAAGACATTTTGTGTTGATCTAATTTTGTATTTTCTAATTGTGTTTCTCAGACTTGTTTTTGCTTTTATTTTCAATTAAATAGCGAAACCATTGATAAAGTAATTTTCTTTTCAGATACATTATTATAATGCTATAAATATGTTAAAAAAATATTTTGTATAAAAATAAAACCTTGCATTTAATTCTTAACAAGCTTCGATTGATTTGCAAATTTTCGATATGGTTATAAATGTTATATTTTATACGTGTGTAGCGTTTGGTGAGTATATCTTCAATATTTAAGTAGTTATTAATATTTTATTTTTAAAAAAAATGCCAAAATTTTCGCACGTTTTTACTTCATAACTCCAGAGATTTTTCTTGAATTTTCACGAAACATTCAGAAAATATGACAACCAATGCCTAAATTACTATACTATTGTTTAAAGAAAATGTGTTTAATATTCAAAGCGATATGGACAGTTGTAGTAAATAATTTATTACTGCGCAAGCGCGGACTATAGTAAAAAACCTTTTACATAGTTTGGTACCCTATTGTCTAGAGCACTTTATAAAAAAAAATGCAGTTGAATAACACAAAAATTCAGTGATTGGCATATCGGTGATTAAATGAGCTGTTTTTGGCAGTTTTCTAAGAAGATCTTCACGATAAGGGGTCATTCACAAATGAAAATTTGTATCAGAAAAAAATTATGTTACACAATGAAACTTAATACAATATTTGCGATTCATTTTTCTCTTTTTTTATATATAAGTATGTACTGCATAGCTGTAAAAAATAAATAAATAAATAAATAAAAATTATCCTTACCTTAAAGACTTTTTTAGAAAACAACTGAAAAACAGCTCATTTAATCACCGATATCGCTATGAATTTTTGTGATATTCAACTGGATTTTTTTCATAAGGTGCTCTATATAGTTGAATTTTAAACTATGTCAAAGGTTTTTTGCTGCAGTCCGCACATGCGCAGTAATTTATTATTTACGACAACTGTCCATATCTTTTTGAATATTAAATATATTTGTTTTGAGCTATAATATAAGGATTTAGGCATATGTTGTCATGTTTCTCAAAAGTTTCACGAAATTTGAAGAAAAACTTTTGGAGTTATAAAGTAAAAACTTGCAAAAAAAATTTTCATTTTTTAATAAAATATTAATATCTCCTTAAAAATTCAAGATATTTTCACCAAACTCTACACACGTATAAAACAAAACATTTATAACCATATCTAAAATTTGGAGATCAAACGAAGGTTTTTCATATACAGAGTTATCACAAATACTTTTTCTTTTATTGGATTTGTTGCCCATTCCCCAAGGGCGTTCGGGACAAAATCTTTGCTGAAAAATATGAGGAAAGACATTTTTTCCTTATTCCCAAAACACAAGAACAACACGTTAAGTATTTTTTATGATATCCGACAAAACGTAAAAAAGTGAAAGTGATCACGTTATTTTGTCTAGCATATGTATATATATTTGTATTGCGTGTCCATCTGTATCTAAAAATGTGTGTGTGTGTGTGCATCTATAAAACTTTATATTGAAATTTTCTATGTACTGTATTTGTTATACGTACTTTGAATGTATGATACATGGTTCAAGATTTATATAATCATATACACACTGCAAAAAATTTTGTGGAAAATTACACAATAATATTGAGGCAGCTTACCATGTAAAGAAATACCACAACCAGGAAGTGAAATGTTACCAGCTATACTTGTGTAATCATAGCATAACGTGTAAAGTCACACAGTTACTGCTAGTAACCTTTCTCTGCATAGTTGTGGCAAGTAGGCTGCCTCAATATTGTTGTGTAATATAGAAAAAAAAAATTACAGTGTGTATAGATTGAAACAAGAACGAAAACAAAAAGGAGAAAAGAAGCAGTTAGTACATAATTGAGTTTCTAATCCTAAATAATAGCAAGTGATTATCAAACTATGTTCTTAAACTATAATAAAAAAGTTTCCAAGCTTTCCTGTTTTACAGGCGGTGAATATAACATAACTACTAACAAAATAATTCTTCTGTAGCTGCCAGAATCTTA
This sequence comes from Salticus scenicus, assembly GCA_963930645.1. Lineage (NCBI taxonomy): Eukaryota > Metazoa > Arthropoda > Arachnida > Araneae > Salticidae > Salticus > Salticus scenicus. The sequence continues at coordinate 81,626,733 of OZ005649.1, forward strand.
ATCAATATTCCATAGTACTGTTAGTATCCGCTTCTTTTCCACACCACTTAATTTTTAGATTAATTCTCTGCAAAGTAATTACTATTGAATAAGAAGGAAAATATTCTTAAAAAGACTGGTGGGAAATTAAAAAAAAATGGTGGGTACTAACAATACAAAGGAATATTAGTTACGATGTCGGCAGTTATGTTCATACGTAGTCAGGTTCTGCACTCTATAAAATGTATATATTTTTTAAAGATTTTTTATCATAATAAAACAGAATAGAACCTCCTTTCATGCACCAAACATTTTGCCATTCAAAAACGATTACCCGACCCTCATCTCCTCTGTAATAAATTCTCAATGGGTGGGGAAAAGAGCAAGTGAAATATGAAATAATTATTGTAAATATAAAAATTTGCTTCCATTAACGGTTAATAAAGTTCTTCTTATAGTATATACATTTCTTTGCAAAAATGTTCATTAGTGTTTGGCTGTTTCTGCTAGTTTTAGAATATTGCCGATTACTTATTACTTTTAAGTCATCGATAAATTATACACCAAATTTTTAAAATAATTTGACTCGAAAAGATTTTACATTGTTCAAGCTCCATATACCTCTTTTAAATTTTAAAATAAGTAAAAAAAAAAAAAAAAGGTAACTTATTTTGTTGTAAGTGTTTTATATGTCTGATTGCAATTTGTTTTATTGTTTTCTAATCCGTAATTTATTTTAGTCCAATTATTCAGTCTCAGCTAGCTCTTATTCTTGAGGTAAAAATTCCAGGTGATAGTGTAAATACTATCACCTAGAATAACTACACTTTACAGGGATTTGGATAATTTTTCACAAATACATTATGGTTTTTATATGACTACGCTTTATTTACATACGATTGATAACGGGGCATGATTAGAAAAAAATTAAGAATATTGCTCCTCACTTGATAAATATTTTAATAAAATTTTTTGTGATCAATATATACGGCATTGATCTGCAATATTCCTATAACAATTCGTTTATAATTGTTGTCATAATTCGAATTTTAAATATGATAGGAGAGTGGAAACAAATTGAACCATTCATGTAGTACTGCAATTTTACATTTAAGAGTGTCTGTATTACCGATTGGCTGCCTGACAAAATTAAGGCTGTTCTATAATTTGTATTTATTAACGAAATCGGCATATGTTGTATATCACCTTTAGAAACAAAATTTCGCTGGTAAACAAAAAAAAGTCTTCGGTGTGTTAATTTTATAGTACGAACAAAAATATAACCCTATGCTTTCTTTAGTTTCCGATCCATTCGTATACATGTAAAGCGTTACACGATATTTTTCTGAACTAATACATTTATGCCCTTCCATGATGGTGTTAAAATGTGTTTTCAAATTTTAACATTAAGGTAAATCAGAGGAAGACGCCATATATAAGGATGTATTGCTTAGTACAGTCGGAAATTAAAATGATATGATAATGAAAACAATACACCATGCTCTTCAGTGTTAAATAAGTTATGCATGCTTGTTAATTCCTGTCCCATTGTGTACATGACTGATAAATTTAATGTTAAGTAAACTCGTGTAATTGAAAAACGCCACGATTTATGAGGTAAGATGCTACACCACAGTAAATTAAAAAACTGAGACAAACATTGGAACCTTAACAGAAACTATGTAAAAAAAAAAACAAATGTGTAAACCGGTTTTTTTTTTATTATTATTATTATTATTTATTTTACTAAAACCGACAAGGGTACGACTTTGAATGTTCGCCTACACAACATTTCATTTAATGCAAATGATTAACATTCGTGCAACCATTTCTTGCACTTGACGCATTGAATCCCCATCACACTTGAGACTTTTTTTTTTTTCGTGTGTGTGTGTAAAAGTGTCATTTACATACAGCACTAAAACCATCATCATTATCACCATCAAAACTGTCTACGTGGTATCCAGAGGAATTTCTCCACTTGAGAAACTCGAGCTTACACGCCTCTTTTTTATTTATTTATTTATTTATTTATTTATTTTAAGATTTCTGTTTATTTATTTTGATTTTTTCGGCCATTTTCGGATTCTCTTTGCCTTTTCCCGCATAGTTCCTCTCCTCTCTGATGCAATTAAACCACTGCTGTTAGTTTCGGTTTAGGTTTTCTGACCTGATGAACAGAGCTTATTGTTCTACACAACGTTATCTGTGCTAGCAACTGCTTGTGACAGTCGAATGCCTCTAGCTCTGGTGTTAGAAGCAAACTGCTGTTGTAGGCTCATGGTGTGTTGGTGAAAGCAACTGCTGTTGTAGGCCTGTTGTCACATGTGTCGTTTGTACAAGCAACAGCTGTATCATTGTTGGAACCATCAGAGATAACATATGCATGATCTGAGATTGCTTGTGGGTTATAGGGTTAAATCCGTAGCTGAAAACCAGAAGTTTCATTTCCTACTGTGGTTGACTTGCTCCAAGCTGTATTCAGAAGAGATCCAAATTAAAGTCTTGAAATTTTATTAAAATAATATTATAAAAATGATAATTATTATAATATTATAATTATAATTATTAATTCTATTTGTATTTTATACTATAATATACAGTATATAAAACAAAACAGAAAAATTTTAAAAGTCGTTTAATTTATTTCTGAACCATATTGCGTGTTTCTCTAAATATGGAATGCAGATGCCACACGCGATTATTTTCGTATTGCTACAAGATTAAGGCCGCTTCTGCTTGCCTTGTGTGTGTAATAGAATAAGGAACACTATCCTATTGATATTTTAGTAAAACCTAGCAGGCTTAGCCCGCTTCGCTGGTCACTGAATTTAAAGGACACTCTTTTCTATATAGCTTTATAAAAATAAAATAAAACAAAATACTAAAATTGCTCAAAAGTTCTCTTCAGGTCCCTGCTGACTTCGGCAGCGATTTTGTCACCCGCTAAAACTCAGGCGCCTGTCCCTATTACCTGCGACATTGGTTTACTAATAGTCTTCCATTTAGGTGCTTATTAGATAACAGTTTCGAAATAGATAGTATCGAAAAAAATGAAGTATCCCTTTTATATTTGAATCCCAGTTACATATGAACAACACTATGCGTGGTGCACATAATATTTGCTTTTACGTTATTTCCTATGTTTATTTTGTTTATCTGATCAACCATAAAATGACAGCAATTTCACGCCAAGTATTACAATATGCTATGACCGGCTACATCTGTCGCATGAGACAATAATTTTTTGTGATTATATATAATTCATGGTTTGTAAACCTGATCATAGTACAGCCTTAATATAGTTCTCTTTGGCGAATTTTGAATTTTTGTCACCATTTTAAACTTAATTCCTTATAACAATATGCTATGAGCGCTATTTCTGTCGTATTTTAGACAACTAATCGTTTTATGGTTATATATCTTTCCCATTAAACATATTTTTATTTTTATTTATTTATTTAAATATTAATTTGAAATAATCAAATATTTCTGTTCGACGGCATGCAAGTGCAGTCACATACAGAGGCTCATTTATTTGTATGACGAATTAGCACAGTGATTAGTATATAAAAAAATAAATAAATAGGTAAACATTATCGTGCTACACAACTTTATTATGTTGCTCTATTGGCGGCTTTTGACTTTTTGTCGCCATATTAGCGGTGGAATTTTTTTTTTTTTTTAATGGAAAGGGGAAGACTATTTTGCTAATAATTTTATCACACACCTTTTTGTTTTTTTATAAGAATCCTTCCTATTCTGTTTATTTTTGTAATGGTTTTTAGGATATAAAATAGTGCTTGCTGAAATAAATTTGCTACCTTTAAAACTGTATTTTTTCTATAAACTCCTTTCTATAGTCGCCAAATTCATTACCTGCCTATTGGAGCTTTTTAATGCGTTTTAAAGGGAAGATTAAGCTATTTTAACGCGAAAAAAAGCTAGAAATGCAGAAAATTGACATTTTTATCAACTTAATAAGCCTCTTTGAAAGAATTTATACAAAAATAAATACAATTATTTACAATTTGTAACAATACGCATTGATAAAGTGTTAATGTAGTTAGTTCTATAGCTATGATTCTACAAAAAATTTAAAAACATGGTTTATAAAAAGTTCTTTATCTTATAATTATTTATATTTTTGTTGCGCTACTTAGATTAAAATGGCTGTTGCTATATTAAACTTCTTGTCGAAAAACATTCTGTGTACTTCAACACCAAAATTAAAAAAATCGTCCAGGAGGATCTATTAATGAAACTGATAAAATAAAAATATGGTTCATAGAGTTTAAATAATCTATTTAAAACAGAAAATGGTTTCCATACAATCTTCTGCTATTGCCACCTAAAATTCATACTTTAGTTAATTTTAAAAAATCTAATTGTCCGATCGATAAGCTGTTTAATCCGTTGGATTCACAAAAATTGCTTCTTTCATTTGGTATCTTATTTGTAACGATACGACTGATATTTCTAATTTATTTTCTAATTTATTTAATTTACTTTCCTCGTTTTAAATAAATGTACTTTTTCTTTTCTTTTTTTTTTATTCTGTCGAAAAAAAATTGGCAACAATTAAATTATGGATAAAATTTAAATGGCTAATTTATCAGAAATTAGAAGGTATTTTTTTCACATTTTAATTAATTAAAAGAAAACTAATAATAAATTCGAAAATCCGGCATCGAGGTGCATCAGAGGAGGTCATTACGAACCTCCATGCAAATTTGTGTAGCTCTGCGATCTGCCGTTTTACTAAAAGGCTCTGGATATCCATACACAATGACACACACACAGAGACACACAAACATCTTATTTTATTATATGTATAGATAAAACAACGTTTTATGAATTTTAAATATGAAAAGCCGAATATTATAAGGGCTTTACTCAAAAGGTTAAATGCTTACGAGATCCAAAATAAGAGTGATAAAAGGCGATAATTTAAGATAAGTTGACAATCCACGCCCTCACTGAAATGAGACTTCTCAGACATGCTGGCCAATCTTAACATCTGTTGACACATAAAAGTGCTAGGAGCAAACGTTTGTATTTCCCCAACTTGCGTCTTCCCCGAATTACCTTATACTTAAAAAACAGATTTGACCGTTCGTGAAGATAAGTCTTTACATCAATAAAAGATTTTTTTTTTTTTCTTGGTTGTAAATACAGTGGAAAATGACCATGTTCAACTTAAACAATATTAATTAAACCAACTAACTTGGACGTCTTATTTATTATACAAAAACTTTTATCTTATTCACTCCAAAAGAAACAAATATCGTTTGAACTTATTTCAATTAATAAAATGTCATATAGATTTGATTTTTGTTTTCTAAAATGGATATCCAGAAATTTGAAATTTTATCATTTATCGAAACAAAATTGCATCTTCACACTTGTAAACACTAACAATAAATGACATGTCATAGAAACGCTCAGAAAAAGAATGAAAAATATCCTTTAATTTAAAAATAAAATATATATCCTACTATATACGAGGGTTAACCAAATATGAACCAGAATGTCGTGTGGCCACTAACGCGTAGGGAACGAAAAGGGGTACATTCTGCTGAAGTGGTAGATGGTGATGTCACGTGACAGCACTGCAATAAGTTCATTTCTTCCACGTTTCAATTGATGTTATAGTGAATGAGCAAAAGTTTCGCCTTCATATTATTATGAAATTTCACACACTAATGTGACTAGCCGAACCTTTTACAACAAACTAGCTGAAATCTTTTGAGAACTTGAAGCACAGTTTGGAGGGACTAACCTATAGAAAACCCTAGTGGGCGAATGACACACACAAAAATAAATAAATAAATAAATATAAAAATTCAGTTTCGAGGCAAAATCTTGCCTTCTAGATAATTTGTAGATAATTGTAAAAAAAAAAAAAAAAAAAAAAAATTAATTAAAAGCAAAAAAATAAATTATTTAAAAAATAAATAAAATAAAATAAATAGATTATTATATGTGTAGAGAGAGATGATTTCTTATAAATGTATTTTAAAAATATAATTATTTTTTTTTTTCCTTTTAATTTCATCACATTTTATTTATTATTTATTTCTACTTTTCTACTTTTTCGGCCATAAAGTATGTTACAGAGTTTACATACCCATATTAAAAAAAATTCTGTAAATATTGAAAGAGACAGTTTAAAAATATTTTATGTATGAAAATTATTACACTTGAATCGAATAATTATTTAAAAAAAAAAAAAAAAAAAAAAAAAAAAAAAAAAAAAATCTCAGATGCTATTATAATTTTTTCTAAAAGAAATAAACAATAAGTAAAATATCCTGAAACCACATTTTTTAAAAATCTTTCTAAGTGATTTTTTGAAATTCGGTAAAGAGTATATGAATGAAATTGTTAGTAATATATCTGGGTATAAATCAATAAGATCAAAGGTATTTATTTTGTTTGTGAAATAGCTTTTGTGAAACTCGATACTTCTCTTTCTTTCATCATGATCAGAAAATCTCTGCTTCGAAATTCTAAAAGCATTAATTTAAAATATTTCTTTTACAAAATAACTCTCCTCAAGAAAAAGAATAACTAAATAGAATAAAATAAAAAGGTTGTCAATGAACAATTTAATATTTCCGTTGATAAACGACAAATAACATATATGTCTCATTTTTAAACATCTTTTAAATGCAATTTATACATGTTATTGTTATTCAATACACAAAAATTAAAAAAATAAAAATAACAAAATGTTAAAAAATAGAAACTTTTTGCAACTTTTTGCAGAAAATTTCTGGTTTCTAAAAGTGCATAAATTTAGTATAAAATTACATCTCAATCTGTCAAAAGAAATATTTTTTCTGTAGCCAGGTAAAACCTATAAGCACTGATAGAGGTTTTATCTTGTTGTTACATTATTTTTCTGTTTTGTATTAAGATAGAGCTTTTGAACTACACCATGTAAAAAAATATTACATTACTTTCATTTGTAATCAAAACGAGTAATTTTCAATTTTCAATTTTCATTAACTTCTAAGTACATTTATAATTCATTGAGTCTTATTATAATAGAAAGTTTTAAATTCAAAATGTTTTAAAGCTTTGATGATGATTAAAAAATCAGATCCATTCAAGCTAGTCAAACTAAGTTTATAGTGCTCGAAAAAAAAAAAAAAAAAATCTTTACACTTGTGCGTCTTCACAGGTTATTTGTCCAATTTTCCCCAAAAGTTAAAAAAATCATCTGAGAAGATTCTCCACACGCATACATACATACTGACTAATTGCCAAAAACTACCTTTTTGGACTCAAGAGATCTTAAAAAATGTAAACAGTTGAAAATTAGATATCGCATTTCCGGGCAGAATACAATACTTCCATTACCTACGTTAGTAATGTAATGTAAAAAAAAAAAAAAAAAAAAAAATCATTGACTGGTACGAGGAAAAAAAACTCTAAAACATTGCAAATATTTTGTTATAGAACCAGAATATATGTAAAATAAAATTTACAGTAAAATAATGCAAAAGCGCCCTCCCTCGATTAAACGCCATGAAATTCGCTTGTTCTTTACTGAATAAACGTTCCCTTTCGCTCAGCAGTATACTCTATCCGAATTAGCGACAGTTTCTAGGTTATTTATTTCTTTTACAACATTTTTTTTTTTTTTTTATCATAACCATTAATTTGTATTACATCACATCCGACACTCATTATTTGAAAATAAAAACCATAAGCCACGTAAAATAGCGACGAATATTTTAAAACGATTTATTGCAAGGAGGAAAAAAGACATTTCCAAATTATTTCCGATTAGTTCGATGCAGATTAACCAAAATTTTACTGTATTTAATTCTTCTTTTTTTTCTTTTTTTAATCATTGCATCTTTAAAAAAAATTATATGTTTTGTTTCAAAACCATTATTATGGTATTTAATTTTAGCAGAAAAAGACTTGTCAATTCAATTCCTATATTTTTGAGCATTTTTACAGTTTATTCAGTCCTTCAAAAATATTTTGAAAATTTATTTTTCCAACTGACAAGGAGACGGCAAGGGTGTGGGGTCCTCAAATCGAACGGAGCTTCCGCGTGTAAATAGCACTCAGTGAGTGTATTCATATACTCAAACCCTAGAGCGCACTACTTAGCCATCGCCGAGAAAAAAATTCCTGAAGTTTGAAAAAAAAAAAATTATTTGTATTAAAATTTAATGAATCGTTATAAACAATTTCTTTTCAACTTTTATACATTGTTAAATCGCGAATTTAATGATTTCTAACTTTTTAACGATTAGAACTATAGTAACAAAATATAGAACTATAATTTACAAAATTAAAGTGGTCTTATAATTTCTTAACGGACTGTAAACTAACGAACTGTATATTTAAAATGGAATAAGATGCAGCTTATGAAATCCAAGGACACCGCAGGTATAGAAGGTCGAGAGACCATTCTTTTAATGTGGGAATCTTTTGTATAGTGCAACAGTCAGGTCAAACGAATATACGTCGAATGGAGCGTTACGAACAGATGAATTTGTAATTTGTAAATTCTTCATATTATTTTTGATATATTAAATTTTATTTAATTCCAACCACATGCGAATAATAAATTTCCATATGTTTAATGTTAAAAAGTTAGAAATCATTAAATTCGCGATTTAACAATATATAAAAGTTGAAAAGAAATTGCTTATAACGATTTATTAAATTTTAATACAAATAAAAAAAAAAAATTCAAACTTCAGGAATTTTTTTCTCGGCGATGGCTAAGTAGTGCGCTCTAGGGTTTGAATATATGAATACACTCACTGAGTGCTAACTACACGCGGAACCTCCGTTCGATTTGAGGACCCCACACCCTTGCCGTCTCCTTGTGAGTGAAAATAATGTCTGGACCGGGAGTCGAACCCCGGATCTCAGTTGGAAAAATAAATTTTCAAGATATATGATTTTCTTCTCAATCTGTTGATTGTGTGATATTAATAAATGTACTTTCAAAATATACCCGGATTTTCTTTGACGATTCACGGGACGCCTGAACGGTATTTTACACTAAACATACGTATAAAAATTATAAGATAAAAAACTTTTTATATACCATGCTTTTAATTTTTCTGTTGAATCATAGCTATAGAACTACATTAGCACTTTATCAATGTATATAAAATTTTTAAAGTGATAATGACATCAATTTTTGTGAGATTCATAGTTTAACTTTTTTACAATTATTTAACGCTCGCATTTAATTAAATATATTTATATTTATGTTGAAAGAAAATGAACTGTTTTTTTTTTTTTTTTTTTTTTTTTTTTTTTGGGGGGGGGGGGGGGCAACAATTAAATTAAAGCTAATATTTTAATGGCTATTGTTAAAGCTATTAGGCGATTATTATATTCATTATTTAATTAATTTAAAGAAAACTAATCAAAAATTCGAAAATTGGGTTTCAAAGTCATGTTGCCATCGGGTTCTGAGCTATTCTGAAATTTTCAAATGTCTAGCTAGTAGGGAAGTCGGTTAAAAATCGATTGCAAGATTTGTACCGGAAAAAACAAGAATAGAAGTTAATAAAATCATGGTAAATAACTATATTACGTGCATAAACACTAATGCATTGTATTTTGCAGAGCCATATACTGGACACATTTTTAATAGCCCAAAATTGATAGTGAGAAGAAAGATATAGGCAAAATTAATCATTGTCCGTAATTTTCCTACTACTTCTTGAACTTTAATATAATTCATCAATATATTTAGACGAAAGGGAACTAGATGCATTTCTAATACAGTAAATATAGCGAAATCTCAGTAAGCAAACATACGCTAATACCCCAGTAAATGATTTATAGTTCGTATTATCAGATAATCATTCGTAGTTATTATATAAAGTGAATTAATGAATACCTAGTATAGTATGTTGTTATTCGATGAATAACGTTCCATCTCAGATTGCATGGCATAATTAGAATACATATAAGGTATGTTATTCTATAAATATTTCAAACAAGTAAATTCAATTCAGAGTAATAACCAATTCAAATTCATTGTGACTGCCTTTCTGCATTACATGAGAATTTTTCAAAATAATTCTAATATTTACTGCATTAAATCACGTTGAATAACTTCCACTATCGAAAATTGTATATAGTTACGTTGAAAATTACAAATAATTTCATTAATGTAATTTCTAAATTTAATAAAATCATTAAAAAATCGCGTCATTTTAATAACATTATTACACTTGTTTTTTTTTTTTTTTTTTTTTTTTTTTCTTCTTTCTCTTACCCATAGGGTCGAGAAAGTATTGTTTTAGGGTCAAATTTTCGAACGTGAGTTTTTGTTATATTTACATGCCCTGAGGTCCCCTGAATACGAAAATCATGTTTTTAGCAAATGATCTGTGTGTCTGTCTGTGTGCCTGTTATCAGCATATCTCAAGAACAAATAGTAGCAGAATTTACAAACTCGGTATTCTAAATGCGTATCATATAGGGATACTACAGCAAGCTTTTCGTTGAGATGAAGCAAATGGTTCGTGTACAGGGACACTCAAAAGTATTCAAATACATTACGTCTATGGGGGAAATTGCAGGTAAATAGAGTTTAACATCTATAGACTGCACTAAACCAAATGAAACGAATATATATTTTTGTAATAGAGATAGGCAACTGGGAAAAAAAAATTGTGTATCTAGGAGCCTCGCCTCGCCTCCCCTTGGGGGGGGGGAGTCGCCAATACATTTAAAACGAATGGTTGAACCATCGATCTGCGATAATTTAAAATAAAGTTATCGATTTTTTTTCATTTTTAACATTTTTTTTTTTTTAATGTAATATTGAGAATAAATTCAATTTCTTTTTTAAATTTAGTGTTATATTACTTCACTAATATGGAAATCGTCTGCATTATCATAAAAGACAATTTTTTAAGTAATAATTTTCATAAATTATTTTTAAAAAACAGAATTATTTTTTAATAACCGAATTAAATTTTATATAAATGTAGGTGCAATTATGAAACGGGGGATTGAGGGGGCGGCAGCCCCCCTCACACAGAACTAATTATCATATAAAACTCTTCCGAAGCCTAATTTGAATTGTTTAACACAGGTTTACATAACAGTACTCGCTATCTTGCCTCTTAATCTGCAACCTGTATTTATAGTGTTAAATTTCAGGGTAAGAGAAAGTCGTGTGAGTAACACACCAGATATATATATATATATATATATTTGGGGGGGGGATGTCTGTATCTATATATACAAATTAGTAAATATTTTTCTCGGCATAAAAATATTAAATGAAATTTTATGGAATTTATGGATTAATTATTCAAACAGTCGTATTAAATTCTGTTGTAATAATAAAATTTAATGCAGAATATGCCGATAATTGCATTACATGTTTCCTTCATTAGATATTCGTACACATAATTATATAAGTTAGATGTGTCTGTAATTTTCTATATTCTCTTGAATATAAAAGTGTATACATGATGCAAAGTGTCATCATTAGACGGCTTTTAGTTTCTTAAAACTCCTCTCATCGTCTTACAATTTCCCCGTCTCCTGTCATCAAATCTTATATAAGTCTGTGAAGAAATTTATTCATAGAGTTATTCATTATCTAATATACATTGCTTTAAATCTATTTTTCTATTTGGAAAATTCATAACCATTAAAGTAGTACTGGTTTTCCAAAATTAAATTTTTATTTTATTTATTTATTTATTTATTTTTTACTTATTATTATTATTAATATTATTATTTTTTTTTATTATTATTTATTTATTTATTTATTTTTACTTATTATTATTATTAATATTATTATTTTATTATTATTATTATTTATTTATTTTACAGTTTAAAAATTCCCACAATTTACAGTCGGTAACAAAAGTGTCCGAACACTAGCAAAAATTCAAAAAATTCCTATGTAAAAAAGGTACACTTCATACGGTTTTGTTAAATAAATCGTTGTCTAATCGTGTTCTTAGACTGACTAAGAACAGGATTCGACAAGGATTTATTTAACAAAATCGTATGAAGTGTACCTTTTTTTACATAGGAATTTTTGCTAGTATTCGGACACTTTTGTTACCCCCTGTACTTAGTTATATTTTTGTATTTTTAAGCTCAAAATTAAAATATAAAAAATTTCAAAAATCTATTTTTGGAAAGCGAGTAACAATTTAACAGTTGTGAATTTTGGGAATGTGAAAAAATATTAAAAATTACGTTTGGTAATGTACAGTCGGTAACAAAAGTATCCGAACACTAGCAAAAAATCCTATATAAAAAAGTACACTTCACACGGTTTTGTTAAATAAATCCTTGTCGAATCGTGTTCTTAGTAAGCGTAAGAACATGATTCGATAAGGTTTTATTTAACAAAACCGTATGAAGTGTGCTTTTTTTACATAGGAATTTTTGCTAGTGTTCGGACACTTTTGTTACCGACTGTATAATTCTATAAACAAATTTCTCCATAGAATAACATGGGCTTTCTTTTCTGGTTGCGATAGGGAGGAGTCCCCTTAACCATTCATCAAAAAAAGAAGTACCCTAGAGCATACATTTAATTAGAGAGCCCAATCAAAACATTCCTATTCAAAGGATAACAAAGATTGAGGTATGTTGATTTTCATCAGTCACGTGACGAGTGAAACGGCCAGATCTGTCTGTAATTGAATAACGGTGAAAAATCTTTGACACGCGTAGTTCAAAAGGGGATTATGGACATGACAAGAGGTTTTCGTTGGTGAATACTTGAAAAGTGCTCCTCGTGTGATTTTTAATATTGGTTTGTAAGGTTGAGACTGTGGTAGGTCACCACAGGTTTTTTTGAAATTATGCTGGATCCAGCGACGTAATAAGCGGGGGAAATCTGAAAAGGCTATGGTGCCAGTAGTCGGCGAAATTTTAGATTGGAATAGTTTTGCGTCAGCATAGCGCTGCAACGAAGAAAGTAAGTGCGGAGTGAGAGTGAATACGAAGAGGCTTTAAAGTTTTGTTAAGTGAAGAGATTGGAGTTGGTGGAGATTAAGTATAAATATGAATGTGTCGGTGGTGTAGAAGTGTGGAGTAGAGGAGAATAGTCCTTAGGCGAGTATTTAGTGTTTTAGCTTCTTAGTTTGGCGAATATTGTGGTGTTAATGAAAGAGTTGGATTAGAGTGAAGAAATTGGTGGAATACTGAATCCTTCTACCTTTGTCTAATTGAGAAGCGTCGTGGTTCACCGAGAGCAGTCTTCAGCCTACTACAGTATCTTCATTTGGTGAGATTCATTCTGCATTTATCTAAGTTATTATTTGAAGCTATTTTTTTTAAGTTACCTAAAATTTGATATTGAGTTCGTCCCAGTTATCCTCCCTGCCCTTAAGCTCCAAATAAAACTTTATTTGTATTTTAATTGAGTCTCGTACTATTTCTACTTACTTAAGTAAGTTTAAGATGGGGTCTGCATCAATGCAAGCCTCACGGGTTACATTCTTCGATGAACGATGTCAAATATATGCTCTAGGGGATGTTCTAATTACAAAAAATGTTTTAACCCTTTAACCATTCATCAAAAAGACGTACCCTAGACCATATATTTGGTTAGAGAGCCCATTCAATACATTTCTATTCAAAGGGTTCCTATTCAAAGGATAACAAAGATTGATGAAGGTTGATTTTTATCGGTCACATGACGATTAAAACGGCCAGATCCGTCTGTAATTAAATAACGGTGAAAAAACTTTGACACGCCTAGTCCAAAAGTGGATAATTGGCATAACAAGCGATTTTCGTTGGTGAATACTTGAAAAACGCTCGATTTCTTATATGATTTTTTATATTGGTGATTTTTTATATTGGTTACATTCTTCGATGAACGATGTCAAATATATACTCTAGGGGATGTTCTAATTACAAAAAAACGTTTTAATCCTTTAACGTTGATTGGTTTAACACGGAATCCAAACATTTAACAATTTTTATGCAACAACTTTTTTATATTTTATTTCCTTGTTTCATTTATTTCATTTTACCTGATAAAGAGCCATGCTATTAAATGCAAAAAAGAAATCTTTTGAGACATTTAATTAAAATGTTCATGCCATATGGTTCCATATGGCAACCAAGCGTATATAACCAATGATGCATGCGTATTAAAGCCTAGATCTTTCGCTTTACTTTAATAATTTCTTTGAGTGTACAGGTATGTTTATAAAATATTACTGTTTGTATGTATAATGCATGTTGTCTATACGTATGCTGTCTGTAAATATAATTGTTTTCAATACTGATGAAGAAATTTTGATGATTTTCGAAACGTTTATGTATTTTGACTTGTATCTTATACGTATATTTTAATTAAATGTCTCATAATATTTTATTTTAATTAATGTATGGTAATGACACGTATGGTAATGACACGTATTGTATTTATGTCATCCTGTTAGTTTAGACAAAAACAACTTTTGCAAATTTTTTTCAATTTATAGTGTTTACTTAGAAATTTATTTATTTACTAAGTTAATTGCTATTTGATTTTTGTATCAGATAAAAAAATAAATGTTTAAAAATCCAGTTTATTTTTTTCTTTTGCATATTTATTATTACACATGTAATTAGCAGCTATTTTTTAAATTAAATTAGTAATTTTCAAAAGAAAATAAGAAGTGAAAGTTAATGTTTTAAATAAAGTAACGGTGCCAAAGCAATGTTGCCAGTTTTAGAGATTTTTATTCTGTACCACCACTAATTTTAATTGTAATGTTTGTCTAATCATATCGAAGATTAATCGTCTATCATACATGTCAAACATCACTCCTCAACATTATTGGTGATTACTGAATACAAAAAGTCCCTAAATTTGGCAACGCTGGAGCCAAGCCGCAAAAAAATTAATTCACAAAATCAATTTTGTAAAAATTACAAAGGTATTTAATCTCAAAGTTTAGAGTTTTTACAGATATTGCTTAGCTTCTAATAAGAGATATATAAAAATGTTTTTATACAGTTCTTTATCTGTTTAATTTTTAATATTTAAGGCTTTGCTTTCTATACGATTACAAAAAGTCAGCTCGAATTTTACTCGTATAATGACTCGGTCAGTATTAGCGATTAAAAAAAAAAAAAAAAATACTTTTTATTTCATGTTATAATATTAAAATATTTCCAATAAATACAATCATTTGCAAAAGTTTAAGACCACACTGAGAAAAAAACAATATACCGCAAATTAAATGCATTGTGAAAATAAATTTTTAAAAATACACAGAGAAAAAAAAATATATACCGCCTTATCTAGAATGAATAAGTGACCATTTTCTAAATCCCTTGACTAGAAATATAGATTTCTGAGCTATGCGCATAAGTCACGCCAATAAACTGAATAGACGAAATGATCGAAAATTTCCAGTCTACACATTTCTAGATGGTGAAACAATATTCTGAATATACTGAATCTTTTGTATTGCGAGAAATTCTCGCTTAATTTTATAAAAATGGGTCATAAATAGTTGATGAAACCCGCCTCTTGTATTCTCATTTATTTGCAGAGATTTTTAAATAACTTTGCCCTCGATGATATAGGCGAACGCTGAAGTCGCTTTCAAAGGGGACTAGAATTTATAAGGATGGCATAGAACTATTTTTTTCTAGAGCCACACTTTAGATTCTAGATGTCAGTTACAAAAAGTTTCTCAGTACAGCCGCCGATTTTCAGTATTTTAACACATTGCATCATTTGCGCAGATTATTGTGTCATCTCATGTGCTGATTGCATCAGACGCATTCTACCGCTATAAATAAAGGTGCTCGGCACGTTTATCGCCAGTTGTTTACTGGATTTTTCCGTTAGACAGTGCTGTTGTGTAATTATTGTAATGGGTAAAAAACCTTCCCTTACTGTTACAGAAAGGTCAGAAATAATTACCCTGCATAAAATTGGATTTTCGGAACGTCAAATATGTCAGAGGGTAAATGTGATCAAGACAGCTGTGCATCAGGCAATTAGTAAATTTAAAATTTCAGGAAAGTTTGTGGACCTTAAGAGAAGTGGTCGCCCTAGAAAAACGAGTTCACGTGATAATCATGTGATAAGAAAGATGGCCGTACGATATCCAAGAACCTACTGCAATACGATTAGACATTCTCTGGCTGCAAAAGGCACCAACGTCAGTTTGAGTACTATTCAAAGACGTTTGGCCAAAAATTTTGGTTTATCATCCCATAAATCTGCAAGGGAACCTCGACTTACTCCAAGTATGAAAAAGAAACTACTCTTACAGTCCGCAAATTTTCTCTAAATTTTAAATTTTCTCTAATAGCTTGATGCACAGCTGTCTTGCTCACATTTACCCTCGAACTTATTTGACGTTTAGAAAATCCAATTTTATGCAGCGTCAATATTTCTAACCATTTTGTAACAGTAAGCGAAGGTTTTTTATCCATTACAATAATTACACAACAGCACTGTCTACGACAAAATCTAATAAATAACTGGAAATAAACGTGCCGGGCACCTTTATTTATAGCAGTAGAATGCATCTGATGCAATCAACACATGAGATGGCGAAATAATCTGCGCAAATCGTGCAATCTGTTAAAGAGCTGCATCATTATATATTTCATTGAAAACATTTTTGCAATTAAAAGCTCTTCTGACAAAAGTTTGCAATAATAAACGCAGTTTTATGACAATAATTTTCACACAGGTTAAATATATATATACGTTTGGAACTTTTTACAATGAAATTGAAAGATATTAAAAAAAAAAAAAAAAAAAAAAAAAAAAACGCATTCTATGCATCACTTTTTAAATTAAAATATTCATTAGTTTATTTTAGAATTAATTGTTATAACTATACAGACAGGGTGCTGACTGTATGGACAATTTTCAGAACAACTTAACATCATAAACCACTATTTTTACCAACGTATTTAATTTTTGCTTAATGTTTTCTTTCTTATCTTTTCACATCTGTTTTATTAGTTACTACACTATAACTATAATTTATTACTGAATTAATATTATGATTTATTATTGCATCATTGTTACAATTTATTACTTTAATTTATTACGAAAGTAATATAATTTTTTTTATTTTTTTAGAAATTAATTATAAGTATAGCACACTCTATTTCTTTCTTTCGTACTGATCTGTAGTAAAAAAACATTTTAAAAAAGTTATAAAACTACCATCGATCACGAAATATTTATCATAAAATATAACTAATCTTACCAAAATGTTTCATTTTATATTATAATTTTAAATTTCTTCACAATAAATTTCGCACCAAAATCGATTAAATTTAATCAGATTTCTTAAGATATTATCAATAAAAACACAAACCACAAACTCAAGTATTAAAAAGTAAATATGGAATCGTGAAATATAAATAAATACTTTAAATGGATTTAGTATTTAAAAAAAGAAAAAAAATAGTAATATTACCAGTTTAAGAGTTTATTTATGTTGCAGATGATATTTAATTTTACCATTTCGGTTAAGAGATAAATAGAATAGTCTGAAAATTTTTATATGAAATGAGGTTTCCTGATTTCTTTCAAAAAGGACTTTAATATTTATGTATTCAATTTATTCAAAAAGTATTTTTCGCATTCACAGTATGATTAGGCTTTATGAAAACGACCATCCATATATTTCGAAAAAGCAGCTTTTGAATTTAAAATTGAATGAAATATAAATTCTAAATCATGTGTAATTTTATTGATATATTATATTTTCTATTTTTGATCCTAAATAAACAATTCAAAATAATATATGCCGCTTTCATATTTTGATGCTTGAATTCATTTCAAAAGATTTTATTCTCCTATTCTAAACATTTAAATATCGCCTTTATATAAAATTTTCAATACAGCATAATTACCAAGAAATGGAGATATGGGATATTATATCTATTTAATATAGGTATATTAAATCTATTTAATCTAAATTATTTTCATACTAAAAACCATATATGATATCCTATCTGACATCAACTGTATTTTCTATAAATCAAGTAGATACCTAAATTATACAGTGAATTCCGAATAGTTAAAACGCATAAAATCAAATTATACATATAAATTTATTTCTTACCGCTTCTTTTACCAAGTACTTCGTTTCGTCTAAATTTTAAACCTTTCATTGAGAAAAAATATATTCTTCGACCACATTTCTTGAGATCATGGAAGCCTCTGCGCAAGCATTGACTTTACGAGTCCAGTGTTAAAATAGGGGAGACAGTCATCTGATTCAGAGAAAATAAACGGTAATGGAACGTCAATTTACTGGATGTTTTCCAAATCCCGAGTTGTCAGTCAATTTGGCACCCCTCCAAGCTTTTGGACTGTTCCTCACTGCTAGTTTTAGAAAACGTGGTTACACTATACATCGCTTTCATCTATAACGCATAAGAAGTCATTTTCTGAAACCCTAAAAGGGAAAGATAGATTTCCAAGCTACACATATAAAGTAATCCAATAAAAGAATAGATGAAATGGTTGATAATTTATAGTCTATAAATTTTTAGATGGTGGAACAATATTTGGAACATTAGAAATTCCTTGTATAGCGAGAAATTCTCCTTGATTTCCTAGAATTGGATCATAAACTCGAATTATAGTTGCTAAAACTTGCCTCTTGTGTTTGCAATTTTTTTCCAGTGATTTTTAAATACGTTTTACCTCGATAATAAAAGGAAACGTTCTAGAATTCTAATAGGGACTGCTTAACCCTTTAACGTTCACTACTTAATTTATTTTAAAAATTACTAAACTAATTTTAAAAATGGCTTTTAGACACATAGCTGATCATAAATATTTAAAAAATAAAAAATTAGCATTGTTCCTTTTCGAAAAATTTTCGGTTTGAAACATCTGTAAGTAAATCTTATTAAATTCAAATAATATTTAATTTAATAAATAAATCACTTTATAAGTAAACATTATCGACAACAAAAACTCGTAAAAGTTGCATAGATCCCAACATCTCAATTTATTCCGGAGTATTTTAACCCTTTGCGGCGCAAGGTAATTCGGATCATTTAAATTACACTGCCACCGGAATTTACGAACATAATTAAAATAGAAGAAATTTTAAATTTTCACGTTAAAAAAAAAGAGCCTTTTCTGCTATGTTATAAATGTAAATTTTTGCTAAAAAATTTCCGGGATGAGTTTTGGCATTTGAGAATTAAAATTAGGTGTTCCATCAGCGGGAACACTGCGACTGAAAGGGTTAAGTGAATAGACGAAATGGTTGAGAATTTATAGTCTACACATTTCTAGATTGTAAAACAATATTAGAAATTCTTTGTATAGCGAGAAATTCTCCTTGATTTCCTAGAATTGAGTCATAAACTCGAATTATAGTTGCTAAAACTTGCCTCTTGTGTTTGCAATTTTTTTTCCAGAGATTTTTAAATACGTTTTACCTCGATAATAAAAGGAAACGCTCTGGAATTATAATAGGGACTGCTTAAGTGAATCGACGAAATGGTTGAGAATTTATAGTCTATACATTTCTAGATTGTGAAACAATATTAGGAATTCTTTGTATTGCGATAAATTCTTCTTGATTTCCTAGAATTGGGTCACAAACTCGAATTAAAAACTTCCCTCTTGTGTTTTCACTTTTTTACAGAGATTTTTAAATATGTTTGATCTCGACAATAAAGGGAAATTCTCTAAAATTCTAATAGTGACTGCTTTCTCATAGAACTCGCTTTCAAAAGGAACTAGAATTTATAAGAATAACATGGAACTGATTTTACTAGAGCCACAATTTAGTTATAGATGTCAGTCGCAGAATTTTTTTTTTCAGTGTTCCAAACTTTGCATGTTTGCACGTTTTCTACAAAAAGCAAAAAATAAACATTACTTTCGAAATTTATTAGCAGATAAATTCATTATTACAGAAATAAAAGTTATTGAGTTATGTATGTACTAGAAAAGCCCGAACCGAATTCTGAATGCGGGAAAAATATTTAAATCAAACTCGGAAATGTACAAAACTCGGTCAGAAGCTGCTTGCGTGCCAATAGGTCAAAGTTTGTTAATGAAATCATTTTTAAATTTATTAAATCAATGAAGGTAGTGGATCAACTATTTATTGCTAAATCAGTTAATGTAACAGTTACACTACAATAAAAAAAAATTGATTCTTACTTGTGAAAATAAATGAACATATAAAGTATTCTTAAAAATTATTAAACTCACAAATACAATTATTCTACTGTTTGCATATGCACAATATTACTTTTATTTTATTTTATAGTGAATATTAATATTTTTGCTCTTAACAACAATATTTACTGAATTCGATTCTTTGTTTTTCAATATCACGTGACTGATCAGACGACTATTTTATTTATTTAACGTTCATTTATATTTCCATTAATACTTGGAACTCTCGTGCAACTTTATCTAAATTGTTTTTTTACTCCATTTTCATTTTTTTCATTTTTTCATGTGCATGAGCAAATTTAATATTTTACCTATATTTTTTTATTTTACGCGTGAAAACATATTTCATTTTATGTTGGGGGGGGGGGGGGAGGGGGAAATTTTATTTATTTTTATTTATTTATTTATTTACTTTTTATTATTTATTTATTTATTTGGCAACAATTAAAAATTTAAATGTTCATTTTGAAAGTTTTTACCAGGTTAATTTTTCATATTTTAATTAATTAAAAAAAATCTAATCAAAATTTCTTACAAATAAGGTACCAAATGAAAGGGGCAATTTTTCTGAATTCGTCGAATTAATTAACTTATTGATCGGACAATTAGATTTTTTTTAAATTAACTAAAGTATGAAAATTTGGTGGCAACTTGCGTCAACACACAGACAAATAGAGTCCAAGAAAATCTCTTAGCCATTTATACATATAGAGATTACAAATACTCTAAAGATATTGTTTCATTTCCGTTAAATTTCACACACTTCACTGAGAAAAAATTCTGTAACTGACATCTAAAATCTAAATTGTGGCTGTAGAAAAAATAGTTCCATGTCATCCTTATAAATTCTAGTCCCCTTTGAAAGCGAGTTCTAGAAACCTCTATTAGAATTCAAGAGAGTTTTCCTATATTATCGAGGACAAAGTTATTTAAAAATCTCTGCAAATAAATGCGAATACAAGAGGCATGTTTCAGCAGCTAGAATCTTAGTTTATCACCCAATTCTAGAAAATTAAGCGAGAATTTCTCGCAATACAAAAGATTCAGAATATTCAGACTATTGTTTCATCATCTAGGAATGTGCAGACTAAAAATTCTTGATCATTTCGTCTATTCAGTTTAATGGCATGCCTTATGTGCATAGCTGGGAAATCTATAGTTCTAGTTTAGAGATTTAGAAGATGACCAGTTATACATTCTAGATGAAGGCGATATATTTTTTTTCTCTGTGTTATTGCATACAAATGTACACGCATATGTACGTATATATATATATATATATATATAATTCATCATTATAATAATCAAACACCAGCAGGAAGAGTTGAATTAGTAAAGTATGAATAAATAATTACATATGGAAGAGAAGCATTATACATTTGATCAGGCAAAATCTCTATGTGTGCAGCGAGTTAAACTGACTATCTCTGCCTAACCATTATAAAGATGAAAATGTCTGCTCATATATTGTTATTCCAAAGAGAGACCAAGTCGCAGAATGCACATAAGGATTTACTACCTCCCCTTCCCCACACACAATAAAAAAATTTCTTGGGCTATTTTAACTTATTTATTTATCACCATTCGCTTAAAAATACTTGAGAGATTGTTACTAATACATCTGAATGAAACGGATAAAACTATAAAAGTTGGAATTTATTACGAAAATAAGTATGATAAAAAAATTAAAAATGCTTATAACATACTAAAATTTTTTTCCCAGAGATTTTTAAATACGTTTTACCTCGATAATAAAAGGAAACGCTCTAGAATTCTAATAGGGACTGCTTAAGTGAATAGACGAAATGGTTGAGAATTTATAGTCTATACATTTCTAGATTGTGAAACAATATTAGGAATATTAGGAATTCTTTCTATTGCGAGAAATTCTTCTTGATTTCCTAGAATTGGGTCATAAACTCGAATTATAGTTGCTAAAACTTGCCTCACTTTTTTACAGAGACTATCAATTTTAATGAAACGAGCAAAACTATAAAAGTTATAAAAGTTGGAATTTATTACGAAAATAAGTATGATAAAAAAATTAAAAATTCTTATAACATACTAAAATTACAACTATAAATTGCTGAAAGCCATAATAATCACATACATTTTGTTTATATTGAGCAATTTTTATGTTTACTTTTTTCAAATATTTATCCATTATTTTTAATTTTGCGACGATTTATGGTCATTGCATTCATAATTCTACATTAGTACTTCTATATGGCTTTAGTTACTATATTTTAGAGATTGCTGTTAGTTATATTTCTATATAATGCAATATTAAATAAGACACATAATATTAAGAAAAAAACTTCAACTATAAAATCATAACTAGATTATTATTTTTCTCTGCTCATCGAAACTTAACAAAATGTAAGACTTTCCTAACATATGATTCAAAGATTACTTGCTAAGAACTTTTTTTTTATCAGCTCAAACCCAGTACAGTTGGTAACAAAAGTATCCGAACACTAGCAAAAATTCCTATGTAAAAAAAGTAGAATTAATACTGTTTTGTTAAATAAATCCTTGTCGAATCATGTTCTTAGACTGACTAAGAACATGATTCGACAAGGATTTATTTAACAAAACAGTAGGTATTAACTCTACCTTTTTTATATAGGAATTTTTGCTAATGTTCGGATACTTTTGTTACCGACTGTACTTTTACCAAAGAGAAAAAGTAAACAATTTATTTTTGAATATGCATTCCAAATGTCACCACATGAAAAGTAATGAAGATATCGAAATACCATCAAAGCCAATTTTCAGTCAAAAATAATAATAAATAAATAAATAAGATTTAAAAAATAAAAAAAAACAAAAAAAGATTTTTTAGTCTAACAAGATCATTAAACCTAAATTCAATATCTTGCCATATCGTCTTTTTTTTTTTTTTTTTCTACCATCCTTATAATCAGAATTATAGCTTTTTCTACATTGCGGTGGTGGTCAAAGTTATAAGGACAAGCTGAACAGATCGAGAATCATAATTTATAATTTTAAGAATATGGCCACTTTTCGGTAAATATGAACAGCAAAGCGCACAAGTAGGCCTTTTTATGTTTCTGTGCGTAAGAAAAGATTATATTAAAGCGTGAATTCTCAAGTAAAACAATTATCAACAGAAATTAAACTGAAAATAAACTTACAATGTAGTGCTCGAACGGTTCGACGTGTTTTACAAAAAGAAAAAAAAAAAAAAAAAAGGTTCATTGTGGAAAACCCTTGTCACGGTCGCCTCTTAAAAAATTTCGTAAGAGAATGAGGTGAGTGTTTACCAAAAATGCATTATCATGGGAAATAACTGGGATGATTTTATCTTTTCCGATGTGAAAAAGTTTGATTTGGATGGAAAAGATACATTCTCACACTTTTCCTCCACAGTAATGAGAAGCTAACTTTCGTAAGAAGCGGTTGTGACAAGTGTTTTCCATAAATAATCTTTTTCTCTTTTTGTAAAACTCGTCGAACAGCTCGATTACTGAATCGTAAATTTAATTTCCATCGACAATTGTTTTTCCTGGGATATCGTGTCTTGTTACCATTCTTTACTTACGCACAGAAACAGAAAACGACTTATTTGTACGTTTTTGCTGTCCATATTTGCCGGCATTTTAAAAAATAATAATAATAATAATAATAATAATAATAATAATACTTGTGCGCATCTTCACACTCAGATGCACGCACACAAAAAAGCTTATATGTGACATTAAACGCATGGCTGTTAGCGTAACCCGAGAAACACCACGAGGAGGTCACCATGCATCGTTTCTCATGGGGAGTTTTGATAAGGCAGGCCCCCTTGCCTACTGCCAGAGGAGTTTTGATATTCCAGTCCGCATGCGTACTGCAATCAAACATCCCATATGAGTTTAATCCTTTACACTAGGAATGCAACAACAGCAACACCATGTTTTAAAAAATATCCTTAATTTTCGGAATTTCTTTTTCTTTTTTTTACCAAGTCGTTCTGAAATATACGCTTGTTCATTTTCATTTCGTGTTCCCATTGCCTGAGAAAGAACTGAGTCCCCTTCGATTTGAAACAAAGGTTCGTCAGTATCAGTCCCAGGCAATAAAACAGAAACATGATTATTTTTACTGGTTGCGTCCACTGTCTGAGAAAGAACTGATTTCCCTTTGATTTCAAACGGTCCGTCATTATCAGTCTCAGACAGTGATTCAAAAATAGTGGGCAGACTTCTAAGTTTTGGCAGTCTTTTTATTTTGGGATGCTTGAAAGGACGGCCCCTATTTAAAGCTGAAATATACATTTTTTTCTTTCTTTCTAAAACCCAATTTTTATTAGTATATTTTTTATTAATGATTTCGGAAATGTAATTTGGCTCTTCAATTATTGGATTGAGTTGATTTTCATTTTGATCAAGAGTATCAATACTTTTAAAAGAAACGTTGGCCGAAAAAAATTGATTTAGAAAAATATGGATGAATAGTTTTCTCATCTGGAATATCATCAAACTCCAACAATCCAGCATAGAAGACTAGACATTTGTAAATTTTTTGAGCATCAATATCAGTATACTCGAAAAATTGAAAAAAAAAAGCCATATGAGAAACTTTTTAAAAAAGTAAATCATAAAAAGAACTTCTAAGAATGGATACGCCATCTCAGATAAGGTCTATAATTAGGCTGAAGGATAATGCTAAAAAGTTAAGCATTTGATTGTTAAAAGAAATAAAATTTCGTGCATTGTTCACATTATTTATACGCAATTGTTGCAGGTGTTCATACAAATGTTGAATTGCAATAATGAGTGCATTGTTCAAAAATGTTATTTATGATAAAATTAAAAAAAAATAAAAGAATACAAAATATTACTACCAGTTTATAATTATATGAACTTACTATCAACGGTAATATATCACAGTTTTCGAATAAAGGACATGAAAGTCAATCATTTCATTCAGCTGCAAAATTTACCATTAATAGGGATGTGCCAAGACAATTATAAGTGCATTTTAAGTGTAAAATTATATTTTATTTCCTTTGACAAAAATATTTGGACTTTGATTCAGATTTTTCATTCCCATATTTGTAAAACTACAATCCAGAATGTTAATTCATTGTATTCTTAAAAAAAAAAAAAAAAAAAAAAAGGTATATATTAAAAACATTTAAAAAGAATTTTATGAAAAGAATTTTACGTATGATACAACATTATACGTACAATATACTGTTTTCAGATTCGCTATTCGAACTTTCATAAAGATCTTTTATTTTCGAATCACTCTCAGATGCATTTATACTTAAATTAGAATCCGAGTCATTTGCTGCTTCTAACTCAATAATCAACACAATATTAAATAATTATAAGATAAAAAAAAATTGCCAGCTTCGCTGGTCACTATATTTAAAGGGGACTAATGTGCAAGTTGTACCTGACGGGACTAAAGTGAAAGTTGTACCTGACGGGACTAAAGTGACAGTTGTACCTCAAGGGACTAATGTGAAAGTTGTACCTCACGGGACTAACGTGCAAGTTGCACCGAACGAACAAACTATTTCTTTCAACGAAAATGCCTACTAACCCTGGACGATAGGTCTAATATATCGTATCATATTATATATCGTATTTATCGTAATATAACTCAATACTTATTTCCTTCTTCGACTCGTTTTAATACGCATTTTTTATATGCATGAGTTGCCCCCGAAAAACAAAAACATTAAATCATTAAATTCATTTTTTTACTTATTTTTATTTCATATTATTTCACGCTCACTTTTTATTTCCTAATTCAAAATTATTAAAAAAAACTTTTTCGATATCGCTTGTAACGATACTGATTATTATTAATTTTCTTTTCTTTTTCTTTCAATAATAATAAAAGAAAAAAGATTTTGATGAAATTCTGGCAAAAGCAGAATTTAGTTTAGGATGGAGGACTATTAGTTTTTTTTTTTTTTTTTTTTTTTTCAAATTATAACATCGCATTCAAATTATTCAATTATATTTTCGATAAATTTTAGATTTTGACAAATGTCCAACTCGACAACGCAAAAATCCCAGATTGAGACTAAGAGACCCTCAGTCCTAAAAAAAAAAAAAAAAAAAAAAAAAAAAAGAAGTTTAAAAAAGACATTTATCGATCTATTCAGTTTTGTTGCAGTTTAACGTGGAGTAAGTTCTGAACTTTTGAAAGCAACCACTTTCCCTTTATCAAAATCCGAAAATTTAGCACCTAGCGGCATGACTGCAAAAATGGAATTCGACGTTCCCAATCGCTTGCTAAGTATTTCTATCGTCTCAAAGTGCCGTGAGCAGAACAAAAAACATGCAAATTTTTCTTTTTACAACACATAAATACAGTTGTTTTTTTAATTCTGAATATGTCACAAAGGCTGCCTAAATCCAAAATATATTTTATGAATAACAATTTTCCGTGTATTTCCTTAAAAACTAATAAAAAATGCTTCATTTATGATAAGTTCCCATCCATAAAATTTGCATGATTTTTCGGCGAACTGTAGCCAAGATTTGGCGATTTTTTACTTCTCTTGATAATTTTGATCACCATTTTAAATTGCATTTGTAGTATTTTCTCAAATTCAAATTTTTAGTATTCTGTGTCTATGAAGAACGTCATAACAGAAATTATTATGGATAAAAATGGATGAAATATTTCAAGGTTTGTAAAGAGTGATAAAAGGACTGAAGTACACAGATAGCTCTATATGTCAGAGATTTTTTATTATTGTTGAAAAAGTTTAGGACTTGCAATGCATTATTTGATAATTTTTGTTTTGGTAATGATTTGTATAACTGATGTTTTCTTTACCAAAGATTTGTATTATTAAAGATTCGAATAACTTGTATATTTTTTGAAATATTCAACTTGCAAATATAAGAGTAGTTTATAATGTTGAAAATTTTTCAATAAAGTTAATAAATTTAAAATATTAAAATATCATGATTTCAAATTCAGTTGATTTGTTTTGTAATTTTTTTTCTTTTCTCTTTTTTTTTTTTTTTTTTTTTTTTTTGCTCATTTTTAAAACAAAAGGTAAAAAGTTTTGAAATGTATAGTTTTTAACACTTTCCAACAAAGTTAAAAAGTATTTTTCTGTCTGCTTGTTCGTCAGTCTGTTCATCTGTCTATCCGTGTTCTAACTCCCATAAATATTAATTGAATTCATTGAAACCGATATATGCTATTAAATTTCGCTATTTGATATACCCCACTGAAAACGGAGTAAATAACCCTACTAGTTTGTGTACAGGGACACCCGAAAATATTCAAAGCATTGCGTTTTGCGAAGTATTTCTATAAGCTACATTTTTATAACTTTTCAGAAATCTGAAATAATTTGCAATATGCTATTCATATGCACAAAAGGATACTTTCTACAGAATATTGTATGATTAGCATTATTTATGATGTATGATTATTTATCGTATTGTGAGGATTGAGGTTAAGTGAATAGTAGGTCGCCGCAGGTAAGCGGTGGAAAAGCGAATCGTAGCGCAGCACCACAGTTTTAGAATAAGTCTGGATCCAGCTCTCCCAGTGACGTAATGCTTGGGAGTTAGGTTGTAACGCCAGTAGTCGACGGCGCGGTAATATGAGTTGGAGTGATTTTACGCAAGCACGGGGTTGCTAAGTAATTAATAAGATTCGCGCAAGTTGCGTGGAGTAAGGAATATGAAGGATTTTTGGAGATTTGGAAAGTGAAGCGATTGGAGGTGGTTGGTTTCGGTGTGAATAAATAGCGGAGTGTTTTGTTAGCAGTTGTGTAATGTGGGATGGAGCAGTCACTGAGCTGAAGAACAACTGGAGCAAATGCTTCCAATACTTTTACACAGTGTTCGTGCGTGCCAGTTTTTCTGCAATCTTTCGCCGACCTTGTATGGCAAGCAACATTTGTCGGGTCATCTATTACTATTAAAATCTTTAAAGAATTAAAATTTTAAATTGTAATGTCATGTTTAGCATATGGTTGTTCGAACTGACAACCTTTACACAATTTTACTTTGAAATATAAATATATCAAATGCTTTTTGCCATACAACGCTCGAAAGACAAACCTTCAAAAAACGGCACGCGAAAACCGGTGTAGCATTTCCTCCAGTTGTTCTTCAGCTCAGTGGGAGCAGTAAGCTTTGAGATAGTTCTGTGACTAGTTTATGAGGGAGAGTATCGTACTTTTAGGAGTTGATGTTTAGTTGAGTTCCGAGTGAGTTTAAGCTGTGAGGGGATTGTGATCATGTCTTCATAGTACAAACCTAGTACTGGCGAGTCCTCTTTGTGAGAGCAGCCACAAGTTCCGTTATCTTAGAAATTCTCAATGGGGAGAGCCATCTTTATATTCTCTTGATTTATTTAGTTGATCTTTATTCGAGTTTCTCATTGGTAAAAGGTACTGCCCTTAAATTACAAGTTGTAATAAAATCTTATTTTAATTTACATTTAAGTCTCGTGCTCTTCTATTACCTATTTATTTACCTAATTAGTTAAGTAAAATGGCGTTTTTGCAACCACACAGACTTCACAGTATGACTAGCATTATATATAGTAGGAGTAGCATTATTTATAGTATGATTAGCAATTTTTAACTGTGAATATGATTTTAATTTGTGTAACTGTCTGTCTGCCCACCTCAACATCAGTAAATATTTTCAGAATTTTATAAAAATTATATACGTTATTCAGGCTCATTATATAATGTTCTTTATTTAAAATGGCATTAATAGGCTCTGCACAACTGGTTTGTGAACAGAGACAACAACAACAAAAAAAAAATCTCATTGCGTTTTAGGAGAGAATTTTTTATAAATCATACTTGAATAATGTTTTACTGCAAAAATCATAAAATTGGCACTGATTGCTAATATGCTAAAATAATGTATTGTGTAGAATATAATATGCTTAACATTCAGGTTTACAGGGCTACACTAAAATATTCAAATGCATTAAGGTCTACAATTGGAAATTATTATAAGTGCATTTCCGTTTGTGTTAGCATGTTAACCATATTATAACAAGGTTTAAGAATGATTATGAATTAAATTAGTCTATCTGTCTGTTCACTGTGTGATAACGTAGGCAAAGAACGCTAAAGTTTAAACAATGCAAAGAGTAAGTACAGTTCGAAATTGTTAGATACTAGCGCAAATCGATGCATACCGCCTGATTTTTCGGTTTCATTTTTTGTTATTTTAAGTTTTTTTTTATGTTTAGTGCAAAAAACAAACTCTTTTTTTCATAAAAAAGATTTCTACTTTAACAATATACACCGTGTCTCTTCGCCTGAAATCTATATGCGTTTCATTTATAATATTATACTTCTTGCAGTTATAAATGTTCAATAAAATTCAAAATATTTTCGTAGATTACTTTTCTTTTTAAATCCTATTCTGCTTTTTTTTTTTTTTTTTTTTTTTCCTTTGAGTACTTTTCATTTTTTCTTAAACTTAACTATCTTTCAATTGAAAGCTTAGAATTTCCAAAAAGTTTTGTGGCTTTAGAAAAACAAAGCAGTAAAGAAAAGCAAAAGCAACTTTAAAAAAAAAAAAAAAAAAAAAAAACTCTACGTCTTAAAATTAATTAAATAAAACTGCATAACAATATAGAAAACTAAAAATAATAAAATACATAATTTTCCTCATGCTTATAAATTGTTTTTAACATTCATTTTTACTTTCCGAACACTATAGTGAGGAAAGTATTGTAATCATGTCAAAAATCCGAATTCGAGATTTTGATGTTTCTATACGTTTCGAGGTCCAACGAGTCCGTTTTCACTATTTTTACGATGATGTATGTATGTGTGTGTGTATGTATGTGTGTATGTGTGTGTGTATGTATGTGTGTATGTATGTGTGTATGTATGTGTGTATGTCTGTGAGTGAACACGCTAGCGTCTCAACGCTTTATTCGAATAAGCTGAAAGTTGGTACGTATATTGTAAGTCACCATAGTACGAACCCTATAGATTTTGGTGATCCTAGCACTTATAGTTTTTTTACAGGGACACAAAGAAAAATTCTTTATCATTATGGCCAAGGGACCAAAATCTTAAAAGTGCGATAGCATCTAAACGCCTTATTCAATTGAGCAAAAACTTTATACACGTATTATAGGTCACAGATACTCAATCTGTATAGATTTTGGAGAATCTAGCACTTATAGTTTTTTTACAGGGACACAAAGAAAAATTCTTTGCCAAATTTTTAAAAGTGTGATAGCGTCTAAACGCTTTAGTAATCTCAGCAAAGAATTTGTACACATGTTATAGGTCACATTTGAACTAACTGTATAGATTTTGTTTAATCTAGCACTTACAGTTTTTTTACAGGGACACAAAGAAAAATTCTTTATCTTTATGGCCTATGAGGCCAGCGATAGCATCTAAACGCCTTATTCAATTGAGCTGAAAATTTGTATGAACATTATAAATCACTGTTGCACTAACCATAAGCATTTTGGTGAATCTAGCATTTATAGATTTTTACAGGGACACAACGAAAAATTCTTTATCCTTATGATCTAAGGGCTCAAAGTTCAGTAGCGTTAAATAAAACCTCGTGTGATATATGGAGAAAAATACTCAAACACTCTGTTATGGTTTTCTCTTTTTTGTTTGTTTAGCAACTCCTCTTTCTTTATTTTATCTACAAAACTGTTAGTTACTCAATGTTCGGAAAGTCGAGTGGAGTCACTCCAGATTTTTTACCTTTAAGATAATTCCAAAAGAGATTAAAGGAACTGCTTTTCCTGAAATTAGAATTTTTATTTTTATATTTCCTTGTATGAGACATTTATCTAAAAAAATAATATTTACATATTTAAGAAAACGAAATATATTGTAAAAGGTATAAAATAATAATAATAATAATATTGTTTTGCTATCCTCAGTAAACAACTATGTTTATAATTACAAACTCTTAATAGTGATTTAATAATTCTTAGTATTATATATATATTATGTATAATAATATCGAGTACTTACATATGATTTTTATATTTTGAAAATGTAGTATTTTTTCCCCTCAAACACTGAACCTACAACTTATGCTAAATTATTAAAACAAAACTTAGACAATTATTTTTTGCGCTTTCACATAAACATGAATTTAAAATCTCTTTCCTTATTCACATTCTACCTTTTATTCTTATAACTTCCAAGTAAGGTATTTAAGCCTTTCTTAAATTTTATCTTTTTTTTTTTTTTTTTCTTTAGCATCTAAAACCTTTTCTAAAAGTCTAGAAATTTTATTTTTGAAAGTTTTCTTCTAACCTTGTTTTAAAACCCCTAGCGCGCTTTGTCATATTTTAAATTTTACTCTAAAAGACATAATCTATTGGATTCTGTTTTTATTTTCTGATTGCGTTTCTCTGATTTGTTTTCATATATATATATATGTATTCTGTTAAATAGTGAACCCATTAATAAAGATAATTTTCTTCTGAGACACGTTATTCTAATGCTATCAATATGTTAAAAGTATATTTTGTCAGTTAAATCTTGCATTTAATTCTTAACATTTGTTAGTATATACATATTTATAATGCATGTCTATCTATATCTAAAAATTGTCTAAGTGTGTATATGTATAAAACTATATATGGTAATTTTCTATATGCTATATTTTCTATAGATATCTTGAGTATATGATATATGGTTCAAGAGTTTTATAATCATATACATATATAATTAAATAAGAACGAAAACCAAAATCAGAAATAAAGCAGTTAGCATATAATTGAGTTTCACTAAGAAAAAAAATATACCGCCTTTCTCTAGAATTAATAAGTGGCCATTTTCTAAATCCCTTAACTAGAAATATAGATTTCCGAGCTATGCGCATAAGGCACGGCAATAAACTGAATAGACGAAATTATCGAGAATTTCTAGTGTACACATTTCTAGATGGTGAAACAATATTCTGAATAATCTAAATATTCTGAATACTCTAAATATTCTGAATCATTTACATTGCGAGAAAATCTCCCTTGATTTTCCAGAATTTGGTAATAAACCAAGATTATAGCTGCAGAAACCCGCCTCTTGTAGTCTCATTTATTTGCAGAGATTTTTTAATAACTTTGCCCTCGGGAATATAGACAAACGCTCTAGAATTCTAATAAGGGCTTCTAGAACGCGCTTTCCAAGGGGACTAGAATTTATAAGGATGACATGGAACTATTTTTTCTAGAGCCAGAATTTAGATTCTAGATTTCAGTTACAGAATTTTTTCTCAGTGTTCCAATCCTAAATGGAGCAAGTGATTATCAAATATTTGTCAAAATATAATAAAAAAGTTACCAAGTATTTATGTTTTACAGGCGGCGAATATATAGCATAGTTACGAACACAATAAACGATTCAAATTACATAACTCCACACGAGTGATCTGGAGTTAATGCCAGATCTGGTGGATTTTTTATTCATTAATCACCAATAATTTTGCAATGGGATATTTGATATACATAATTTATTTGATATTTGATATTTGATATACATTATAAACTTATATAAGTTTATGAAGAAGAGTAGACATACCCAGGTCACATTTAATAATGGCCGTGTAGAGGTTGCTATAAAGGATAAAGATGAAAGAACATATCTCAGACAATACTAAAGAATCCATGTATACAGTTCTCTTTATTCAGGAGAAAAATATATCATTTTCTTAAAGATGATAAATATATGGACATTGGGAAAAATTATTAACATTGATAGTTAATACAAGTATACATTAATATCAAGAATAAAATTCCCTACAGCAAATGGAAAAGATGGAAGGGAAGAGATCGACAAAATAAACTTATTTTTACAAGAGAAGCAAGAAGAGATCTGAAGAGATCTGCCAGTCTCCGAGCCGAAAAGGCCAACGCCAACCGAATAAGTTGGCGTAGTTAAAATTATACCAAAAAAAAAAAAATGCCAAACAATTTCTTTGTTTTCCGTACATTTTAATACAAAATTTTATAAAATAATTTGTCGTTACCAAAACGTAAACTAATTTGGCATAAAAAATATACGCCAGCTGTCAATCAAACCAACGGACGCAGGCAATACGAGATGAGCTCATAACCCGCGCTATTCAGTCGACGTTAATCAATTAAAAATCTACTTTTAGGACAATAATCGCGTTTGATCGAAAGTAATAATAGTTTTTGTTTTCTTTTACGTAAACAGAAGCCTTATAATTACCAACGGTAATCGTTTTCTGTTTTTTATAGGGAGAAATATAAATAAAATTATTCAGATAATTGCTTTGAAATATAAACAACTTTTTCTAAATTGCACAATATGATTCTTTTGGGGAACGGGAAAAATTAAATGGTGTTTAAGATCCTTCATATAGTATATATTGCAATATTTTTAAAAGGAGATCAATGAATTTATTACTGAAATTTTACTAACATTAATGACAGTTATTTATTTTAATTAAAAATTGGATATTTATTAATTTTGTACTAAATTAGATGTATTTGAAGAATATGTGAGCTACTTGCTCACAAACCCATAACCTCAAATATCACTTTAACCTTTAAGAACCGGGTGCTTTTTGTTATGTTTTATAAAGATGTGTGCTTGGCCTTTGAATGTTAATTTTTTTTACAAACATTTTTTTTCGTGCAAATGATTACTTATCATAACTAGATAAAGGTAGTAATAATCCTGTTTCTAACTGAAGAACTGTTGTATTAATATGAATATTGTACACTATTGAGCACTTACTGTATTATTATGTATTTTTTTTTTTTTTTTTTTTTTTTTTTCTACAACATTTCTTGTTGTCGAACTCCATGTTGTTATGAAATTAAAAAAAAAAAAATGCTTCTTATCTTTATATGTATTTTACCTTCCCTTAAAGTTTGACCTATGAATTTGGAGATATCCTGTACGTTAATAAATTTTTTGCGAAAGGAAAGGGGCGTGCGCTGCTCAGGTGGTAGGTGGCAATGTCACATATTAGCATTGCAATAAGTTCATTTCTTTCCGCACTTCAATAGGTATTACAATGAATGAGCAAGAGTTTCACCCTCACGTTGTGCAAAACATTATTATGAAATTTTATGCACGTAAGTGAAGGCAACAAACCATCTGAAACCATTTGAAGACTTAAAGCACAGTTTGAATGGACTAGCTTGAAGAAAACCCAAGGGTGTACGAATGACACACACACACAAAAAAAAAAAAAAATCCATGTTAGAGGAGAAACTTGTCAGAAAAAATGGTTACCTAAAAACAAAAGAAAATTATTAAAAAATATTAAATTTTTTTTATATGTAGAGATAGAGGATTTCTTATAAATATATATTTATTGATTGATTTATATGTATATATATATATACACATATATATTTTTTCTTTTTTTACTGTCCGAACATACATATTTAAGGAAAGTATTGTAATCATGCCAAAAATCCGACTTTGAGATTTTGTTGTTTCCATACGTTTTGAGGTCTCCTTAATTCAGTTTTGCTATTTTTACGATGATGTATGTATGTGTGTGTGTATGTATGCATATGAGTGAACACGATAACACCTAAACGTTTTGTTCAAATAAACTGAAATTTTGTATGTCACCATACACGAGCCCTACTGTTTTTAATGAATCTTGCACGTATAATTTTTTACAGAGGCCCAAAGAAAAATTTTTTAACATTATGGCCTATAGGGCCAAATTTTTCAAAATGCGATAGCGTCTAAACACTTTATTTGTCTGAACTAAAAAATCGCCCACAAATCATCATCGCACAAAGTGTATAGAGTTTTTGTGAATCTAGCATTTATAGTTTTTTTACAGAGACACAAAGAAAAATTCTTTATCATTATGGTCTATTGTCCCAAATATTTTGAATTGCGGTAGCGTTTAAACGCCTTATTCGATTGAGCTGAAAATTTATGTACATGATTACCGCCGCAAAAATTGTATAGATTTTGGTGAATCTAGTTCTTATATATATTTTACAGGGACGCAACGAAAAATTCTATATCATTATGATCTATGGGCTAAAATTATACGAAATGCAATAGTGTAAAATAAAACAATGGGGAAAAATATTCAAACCCCCCATTATATTTTTCACTTTTGCTTATTTAACTACTTTTCTTACTTTAATTTATTTACACAACCGTTCATTACTTAATGTTAGGAAAGTCGAGTGGAGTCATTCCAGATTTTTAATAATATAATGATTTTTTTTCCTTTTAATTTCATCATATTTTACTTACTTATTTATTTATTTATTTCAATTTTTCTGGCATAATAAATGTTACAAAAATTACAAATCTATTAAAAAAAAAAAAAAAAAAAAAAAAAATATGTAAATATTGAAAGAAACTAATATTTAAAAAATATTTTATGTATCAAATAAAATAATTACACTTGAATAATATAAAAAATAAATCTTGGATACTATTATAGTTTTTTTTTTTTTTTTTTTTTTTTTCTTTAAAAGAAATAACCGAAATGGTCAAGCAATGAGTAAGCTAGCCTAAAACCACATTTTAAAAAATCTTAGTAAGTGAATTTTTTGGAATTCGGTAAATAGTATCCGAATGAAATTGTTAGTGATACATCTGAGTATAAATCAATAAGATCAAAGGAATTTCTTTTCTTTGTGAAACTCGATACTTCTCTTTCTTTCATCATGACCAGAAATCCTTTGCAAATTCTAAAAGCATTAATTTAAAATATTTCTATTACAAAATAACTCTCCTCGAGAAACAAAATAACTAAATAGAATAAAACAAAAAGCTTATCAATGAAAATTTTAATATTTCTATTGATAAAACACAAATAACATATATATTTCCTTTTTAAATGTCTTTTTAAATGCAATTTATTAAAATTTATTGTTACTCAATACACTGCAAAAATTAAAAAAAAAAAAAAAACTCTTAAAAAAAAAAAATAATAATAATAATAACAGAAAATTTCTGCAACTTTCCTACAGAAAATTTCTAATTTCTAAAAGTAAAGATATTTAGTATAAAGTTACATCTCAATCTGACAAAAGAAATATTTTTTCTGTAATCAGATAAAACCTGTAATCATTGATAGAGATTTTATCTTGTGATTACATTATTTTTCTGTTTTGCATTAAGACAGAACATTTGTACTAAAATATGTAAAAAAAAATATCACATTACTTTCATATGTAAGCAAAACGAATAATTTGAATTTTCATTGATTTTTAAGTACATTTATATTCCATTGAACTTAATTATAAAAAAAAGTTTTACAATCAAAATGTTTTAAAACTTTAACGATGATTACAAAATTAGATTCATTCAAACTTATGCAAACTAAGTTTATATTATAAATAAAATTATGGATTTTCCTAATAAATCCCAAAGAATTTTTTAGCATGCTGTGCACATTTTCTTATACGTCTGTAAACAACTTTTTTTCAGTGTATGAAATAGAAACACCATGCCAAATTGTAAAATTTACATTCAGGATAAGAGCAAGATTTAGATTTTACTAAATTTATTATAAAAGAAAATTTTAATTTTAACTGTTTTAAAAATTCAATGGTGTTTTAAAAATTTAACTAAATTATGTATTTTTTTTTTTTTTTTTTTTTTTTTTTTTCCTTTTTCTTTTTCTTTTTTTTTTTTTTTTTTTTTTTTGTGTAATTAAATTTAGCTATTTTCCTATAACATTTGTAAATATGTTGTGTACATGTACTTATATACATATTTAAACTGACTTTTTCTATGCATGGACACAAACATCAAGTACAGTTTCAAAATTTATATTCGCGTTAAGAGTAAATAAGTTTTCCTGTTACAGAAAATTACGGTGCATAAATGATACAGTACCATCTGGTTAGTTTATTCTGATAATATGTTGTTAAATTCATGAGTAAAAAATTAGACAAACGTTTGCATTCGAATAAAAATCTTTAATTGTGAACCCGTATTAAAATTGAAATTACTCATTTCCATTAGTGGCATTACAAACATAAATTATAAAAGTAAGTAATGTCCAACCATGATGACTATGAGTAGAATACTTATTATATGGTAATCTAATATTGGATTTTTTAATACTTC
Organism: Salticus scenicus; assembly: GCA_963930645.1. Taxonomy (NCBI): domain Eukaryota; kingdom Metazoa; phylum Arthropoda; class Arachnida; order Araneae; family Salticidae; genus Salticus; species Salticus scenicus. The sequence goes on from OZ005649.1 coordinate 81,663,935, forward strand.
ATGCAATGTGTTTGAAAAAGTTTTCATACATGTATATAGAAAAAGTTTTTATTATACATTAAATTCATGCTTGGATATTAATTTTTAGGCTATTTTAACTAAAAATGGTGAAATTAAAATTATTAAAAAAGTTTTCTATATGTATAGGTAATGTCTGAAAACTTTTTACATAAGATTGCGCAAAATAACTCTCTTGGTTTTATTACAGCTCTTGTATTAAATTAAAGCTTAACAACAAAACACCAATGAAAATGCATAGAAAACAAATGGATTCAAAATTATTCAGCGATAAGTTAGCAATATATATATACAGGGTGGTTATAATTAAACTTCCCTTATAAACAGCCTCCTACAGCGCAAACGGATGAACCGAATGCAACGAAATTTGGTACATAAACTATGCACGAGATGCGCTCACGGAATTTTGAAAAAAAAAATTAGTTCCAAAATGTCCACCAGAGGGCGCTTTTTCTGTAAAAACATTAACTTTAACACAATAATAACCAAAATGCAAAACAGAAACATTATTAACATTTATTGATTAGTTCCTGGCCACCTCGTCGTCAAACCACATTCAGTAATACCTGTTTTGCATAAAGCTTCCTCTTCTTCGCAAACATGCAAATTTCGGTATTTTTTTCCTAGAACTGACAGCTTTTCCCAGTTTTACATTTTATTACTCATAATTCTTGTTCTGGTTTGTTAATATTGTTTCTGTATTCCGCTTTAGTCGTTTATTGTGTTAAATTTAATGTTTTTCCCGGAAAAAACGCCCTTTGGTGGACTTCGAACTTTTTTTTTTCCCCGAAATTCTGTGAGCGCATCTCGTGTATAGTCTATCAATACAAAAAACCCTTAACGGGTTAAAAGTTTGTGACGCAGCACTGCACTTTATGGCTATAAGAATTAGAAATACGGGTCTTAAAAATAATGATATCAAATTTTTCGTGACGCTTTGCTATTAATTAAAAAATACAGAGATTTTCTTATTTGAATTCGTTTTTTTCTTCAATTTATTTTTACAGTGTAAACGTTATTTTCAACATAAAATAATATATAACATTTACTTACCGATACCTTTTCATTCACATCTCTTATAATATTAAAATATGTGTTTTAAAAGAAATGATATGAAATTCCAGCAACGCAGTGATGTTACACTAAATGATTTGTTTTTAAATTCCACTGCAATTATTTTGTTTTGCATATTAAAGTATATTTGCACATTGACATATTGCTTTTAATTTTCAAATACGCAGTCAAATATATCACTTTCATTAAGTTTATATTATGTACTGAAATGTATTTATTTCAATGAATTATTTTATCTTTTGCGTCACGCCATCCAAAACTACAACTAAAAATCGCGCTTTTTTTTTTTTTTTTTTTTTCAGCACACTATCTATTTGCATGCTTTGTCAATTAATTTGAATAAGATGGCACAAAATAAACATTTCCATAAATTTTACTTACAGTTTTGGATAGCGTGACGCAAAAGATAAAATAATTCATTGAAATAAATACATTTCAGTACATTTCAGTATCATTTCTTTTAAAACACATATTTTGATATTATAAGAGATGTGAATGAAAAGGTATCGGTAAGTAAATGTTATATATTATTTTATGTTGAAAATAACGTTTACACTGTAAAAATAAATTGAAGAAAAAAACGAATTCAAATAAGAAAATCTCTGTATTTTTTAATTAATAGCAAAGCGTCACTAAAAATTTGATATCATTATTTTTAAGACCCGTATTTCTAATTCTTATAGCCATAAAGTGCAGTGCTGCGTCACAAACTTTTAACCCGTTAAGGGTTTTTTGTATTGATATCATTACTTTTTAGGGGTTAATGATTAAAATGTAAAATTAAAGGAGCATGGCAATGAGTTTGTAACCCTTAAAAAGTGCAGTTTCATAGTTTATACCGCATCAAATTTTACCTCGAACAAAATAACAAACTAAATGAAATTTTAAAAATTTATGATAAGTGATAAAAAAAAACTTTAAGAAAGAATATTTGTTGTGTGATGGAAACACGCAACATTACAAAGGCATAATATAGTATATTTTAAAAATAACAAACAATTTCTACAAAAGAAAAAAAAAAAAAAAAAACAGACAGGGAGAGAGAGTTTTATTTAATTTAATATTCAATTTCTTTGGTTCAACGGTTCATCTGTTTCTTAAATAGTTCAACAGAATATTTAAAATAAATGTTAAAAAAATAATTCGTGTACGAAAGATTTTATAAAAAAGTGTTATGAATAAATTTTTAAAGAGCTCCATTCACCGCATAGATTTTGGTTAGATAAAAAAAAATTAAACACAAGTTTTTAAATGGTCCAATTGAATGAACAAAATATTAATATTTTGTTATATTTTTAATTGGAGATGTTTAAAGTAAAATGTTGTAAGGATTTGACAGTAATTTTCCAAAATATCTAACACCATGGGGGTGGGGATCAGATCCTCCTTTGGAAACTCTGATAATTCTAAAAAAGATGCTTAATCAATCTGAGGGAGATTTTGTTTGGTTTAAAACTAATTCAGATGGGGAAAATAGGAGGGGGCAATCAGACCACTTTGAAATTTTATTCGGGAAAACGATTTTTAGAAAATGTTTTGTTGAATGTAGTTTTATTCCTATCTGGTTAAATATACTGTACATAGTTCCCACATTCTTCCTGAAAATTTTCTAAAACGTGGTGCAGGGATTTCGGACATTGCCTCATTTTCTAAAATTGGGTTATGGGGGTAAAAAGTATACTAAGAGATCTAACATTAAAATTTTAAATGATAAGGATTTTGTAGCACTTCGAGAAATCTTCTAGATAATCACTTCAACGATACTTTTTTAAGGTTGGTTGGTAGTAGGTTTTAAGGCCAACTGACTACGCTAGGGTCCTAGGCATATAGGTAGAATGGCCTCCATGAGGTCTTTCTAAGGGGTCGAGGCCCGTATTTAAGCGAGTTTCGGAGAAAAACACGGAAGGAACGGCTAAGTCAAAGAGTGCGGGATGGGATCGAATCCGGCACCTCTCATCCACCGCTCGGCCGCTGGTGGGGCATTTTTAAGGAACTTATAATTTTTTTTTTTTTTTTTTTTTCTAAAAGTCTCATCTTCCTCCCCAAATCTATCGGAAACGACTCGAAATTTTTGAAAATTGTAAGAAATGTACAAATTGAATATGAGTCTGTAAGTAAGAACTTTAAACGAGCTCTTAACCCCCCTAAATCCCCTCCAAATTTTACTGTTTGCTTTCTAAGGTTCCCCCTATCGTAATACAGCTTCAATTTCTTCTTCTTCTTCTTCTTTTTTTTTTTTTTTTTTTAAAGAAGTTGTTTATGTTTATAGAAGACATTTTCGACAAACTGAAAAATGCGATGCATTTGTTTAAAATTTCAAAGATGCGCATTTCGCTGGTCTCTATTTTCGAAATTTCCAAATATTTTTTCAAAATTTCCTAACAAAACAATGATCCTTCAAACTGATTAAGCCCCCCCCCCCCCCTTTTTTTTTTTTTTAAGGTTTTTAGAATTTCCAAGGTGTTTTCGAGACCCGGGGGGAAGACTTTAAACGAAAAGTTTTCTTTCATATTTTTCTAACTAATAATTATAGAGAAAAACATTTTTTTTGTTAAAATGTTGTTTTGAAAAGGTCTTTCCATCAAAGTAACCCCCTTCCCCCACCATACATATTTGCTTTTTTCTTAACTAAACAAAATCCCATAAAATTGTCGAAGACGTGTTTTACAGTTTTTAAAAATTCTGAAAATTACTGGATATAGAAAAACAAATTGAATAATTTGTATTTGACACTGTTTTTCAAGATTTTGTATGAACTTCAGAAACACACTTTTCTAAAATCGATTAACCAGGGAAGTCCTAGCGGTACCGTTTGGTAGAGCAATCACTATTTCAAAAATACCCATTTTGTGGGGGGGAAAAAAAACCTGATGTTCTGAAGGCAATAAACATATACTAAGGGAAGGCAATAAACTGCAATATCTGAATAAAGGCAATAAACAAAATTTGCAAAATAATACAAAATTTGAAATGTATTATTAATTTCTAATTTAAAGGTTGCAGATGCATGGTAATTTCATTTTATATCAATATTATATGTAAGAAATAAGTCTGTACAAGTGAAGGAGGATTTTTTTTTCTTTTTTCTAGAGTAGCTTTTATTGTTATATTCATGCCTGCTCCCTACTGTTAAATTTAAGAAAGAAATAATTATTATTTTTGAAGTATAGATTTGATTTAAAAGAGAAAAATAAATAAAAATAGAAAATTCTTTAAAATGTGAAACTTTTATACTGGTAAATATTTAAGTAGTACAGTTTTTTACTGAAAATTTAATGAACAAAGTAGTTTATAAAATAATTCACTGTATAATTCTTAATTATTTTACCAGTATGCTTTGCAGAAATGTATCATTTCGTAAAATTAAGTATCACAATGCGAAAAACAAAATTAATTAATTAATATTTAAAAAATATATGTTGTGGGTTTAAATTAAAGTCAAATAAAGATGTATTTTACTTCATTTTATTTTATTACTTATTTTACTAATTTTAATTCTGTTTTCAGAGTTTTTCCAATGCATTTAAGTGTTTGGTAACCGAGGGTTTTTTTTTTTTTTTTTTTTTTTTTATTTCATTACAATATTATTTTATAAAATTAAAAAATAACAGAAAACATGAAATTTTAGATTTGGATTTGATATATTATAATTATTACAATCTTTGTAAAATATTTCATTTACATACTATATTATAGAAATTTAATGAGCAAATTAATCAATTAATTATTATTTTTATTTTTATTTATTTATTTTTTTTTTTTTTTCAGGATATTTTCTATCTGTAGTTTAAGTGATTTATCACTTAGTTAAAAAAAAATTACAAATATTTGCATATGATTATGATATTATCTATCATTTTTATGAAAGTAAAGAAAAATGTTTTTGTTGTTGCAATCACTTTTTAAAATAAAACCAATTTTGAAAGTTAACAACGTATCAACTTGAAAACAATGGACTTGAATGAATATTTTTGATAAAAAAATATTATATAAAATACAAATCTCTAAATAAATAACTCATTTAATATATATATTAAAGAAAGAAAAATATTTTATTTTGTAAGTTTGTTTTTGACACTAACTGCCGATAGATGGAGCCAAATTACCTATCTGAGATTGAATATTTCAAATGGAAACGAAGACTGTATACGTCCGCGAACATTCCAAACCGGATTACATTCTTTTCTTTTGAGCGAACCGAAAGAAAATAGAGTAATCCGCGAGGTAATATAGTTCCATTTTTAAAGTGAAATATATAAAAAACAAGAGTTTTTTGGGAAAAACGGGCGACGTCACGCTTCACAGACAAAATAAATTAATATCATATATCAATTTCATAAAATTTCTTCGAGCCGTTTTCGAGAAAAAAATCTTACACGATAACTCATTTTTCCTTTAAAGTCTTAAATTGCAACTCCAGATCTCAAAATATATACAATGTTGAAGTGTGAAACTTTCAAGATAGCATCAGGCAGAAGAAAAAACGTTATTCTGAAAACATCAGATCAAAATATGAATTAAAAAATTAAAAAATTAATTGAATTAATGAAATTAATGAAATTAAAATTAATGAAATTAAAATTATTAAAAAAGTTTTCTATATGTATAGGTAATGTCTGAAAACTTTTTACATAAGATTGCGCAAAATAACTCTCTCAGTTTTATTACAGCTCTTGTATTAAATTAAAGCTTAACAACAAAACACCAATGAAAATGCATAGAAAACAAATGGATTCAAAATTATTCAGCGATAAGTTAGCAATATATATATACAGGGTGGTTATAATTAAACTTCCCTTATAAACAGCCTCCTACAGCGCAAACGGATGAACCGAATGCAACGAAATTTGGTACATAAACTATACACGAGATGCGCTCACGGAATTTTGAAAAAAAAAAATTAGTTCCAAAATGTCCACCAGAGGGCGCTTTTTCCGTAAAAACATTAAATTTAACACAATAATAACCAAAATGCAAAACAGAAACATTATTAACATTTATTGATTAGTTCCTGGCCACCTCGTCGTCAAACCACATTCAGTAATACCTGTTTTGCATAAAGCTTCCTCTTCTTCGCAAACATGCAAATTTCGGTATTTTTTTCCTAGAACTGACAGCTTTTCCCGGTTTTACATTTTATTACTCATAATTCTTGTTCTGGTTTGTTAATATTGTTTCTGTATTCCGCTTTAGTCGTTTATTGTGTTAAATTTAATGTTTTTCCCGGAAAAAACGCCCTTTGGTGGACTTCGAACTTTTTTTTTTCCCCGAAATTCTGTGAGCGCATCTCGTGTATAGTCTATCAATACAAAAAACCCTTAACGGGTTAAACGTTTGTGACGCAGCACTGCACTTTATGGCTATAAGAATTAGAAATACGGGTCTTAAAAATAATGATATCAAATTTTTAGTGACGCTTTTCTATTAATTAAAAAATACAGAGATTTTCTTATTTGAATTCGTTTTTTTTCTTCAATTTATTTTTACAGTGTAAACGTTATTTTCAACATAAAATAATATATAACATTTACTTACCGATACCTTTTCATTCACATCTCTTATAATATCAAAATATGTGTTTTAAAAGAAATGATATGAAATTCCAGCAACGCAGTGATGTTACACTAAATGATTTGTTTTTAAATTCCACTGCAATTATTTTGTTTTGCATATTAAAGTATATTTGCACATTGACATATTGCTTTTAATTTTCAAATACGCAGTCAAATATATCACTTTCATTAAGTTTATATTATGTACTGAAATGTATTTATTTCAATGAATTATTTTATCTTTTGCGTCACGCCATCCAAAACTACAACTAAAAATCGCGCTTTTTTTTTTTTTTTTTTTTTTTTTTTCAGCACACTATCTATTTGCATGCTTTGTCAATTAATTTGAATAAGATGGCACAAAATAAACATTTCCATAAATTTTACTTACAGTTTTGGATAGCGTGACGCAAAAGATAAAATAATTCATTGAAATAAATACATTTCAGTACATAATATAAACTTAATGAAAGTGATATATTTGACTGCGTATTTGAAAATTAAAAGCAATATGTCAATGTGCAAATATACTTTAATATGCAAAACAAAATAATTGCAGTGGAATTTAAAAACAAATCATTTAGTGTAACATCACTGCGTTGCTGGAATTTCATATCATTTCTTTTAAAACACATATTTTGATATTATAAGCGATGTGAATGAAAAGGTATCGGTAAGTAAATGTTATATATTATTTTATGTTGAAAATAACGTTTACACTGTAAAAATAAATTGAAGAAAAAAACGAATTCAAATAAGAAAATCTCTGTATTTTTTAATTAATAGCAAAGCGTCACTAAAAATTTGATATCATTATTTTTAAGACCCGTATTTCTAATTCTTATAGCCATAAAGTGCAGTGCTGCGTCACAAACTTTTAACCCGTTAAGGGTTTTTTGTATTGATATCATTACTTTTTAGGGGTTAATGATTAAAATGTAAAATTAAAGGAGCATGGCAATGAGTTTGTAACCCTTAAAAAGTGCAGTTTCATAGTTTATACCGCATCAAATTTTACCTCGAACAAAATAACAAACTAAATGAAATTTTAAAAATTTATGATAAGTGATAAAAAAAAAACTTTAAGAAAGAATATTTGTTGTGTGATGGAAACACGCAACATTACAAAGGCATAATATAGTATATTTTAAAAATAACAATAATTTCTACAAAAAAAAAAAAAAAAAAAAAAAAACAGACAGGGAGAGAGAGTTTTATTTAATTTAATATTCAATTTCTTTGGTTCAACGGTTCATCTGTTTCTTAAATAGTTCAACAGAATATTTAAAATAAATGTTAAAAAAATAATTCGTGTACGAAAGATTTTATAAAAAAGTGTTATGAATAAATTTTTAAAGAGCTCCATTCACCGCATAGATTTTGGTTAGATAAAAAAAAATTAAACACAAGTTTTTAAATGGTCCAATTCAATGAACAAAATATTAATATTTTGTTATATTTTTAATTGGAGATGTTTAAAGTAAAATGTTGTAAGGATTTGACAGTAATTTTCCAAAATATCTAACACCATGGGGGTGGGGATCAGATCCTCCTTTGGAAACTCTGATAATTCTAAAAAAGATGCTTAATCAATCTGAGGGAGATTTTGTTTGGTTTAAAACTAATTCAGATGGGGAAAATAGGAGGGGGCAATCAGACCACTTTGAAATTTTATTCGGGAAAACGATTTTTAGAAAATGTTTTGTTGAATGTAGTTTTATTCCTATCTGGTTAAATATACTGTACATAGTTCCCACATTCTTCCTGAAAATTTTCTAAAACGTGGTGCAGGGATTTCGGACATTGCCTCATTTTCTAAAATTGGGTTATGGGGGTAAAAAGTATACTAAGAGATCTAACATTAAAATTTTAAATGATAAGGATTTTGTAGCACTTCGAGAAATCTTCTAGATAATCACTTCAACGATACTTTTTTAAGGTTGGTTGGTAGTAGGTTTTAAGGCCAACTGACTACGCTAGGGTCCTAGGCATATAGGTAGAATGGCCTCCATGAGGTCTTTCTAAGGGGTCGAGGCCCGTATTTAAGCGAGTTTCGGAGAAAAACACGGAAGGAACGGCTAAGTCAAAGAGTGCGGGATGGGATCGAATCCGGCACCTCTCATCCACCGCTCGGCCGCTGGTGGGGCATTTTTAAGGAACTTATAATTTTTTTTTTTTTTTTTTTCTAAAAGTCTCATCTTCCTCCCCAAATCTATCGGAAACGACTCGAAATTTTTGAAAATTGTAAGAAATGTACAAATTGAATATGAGTCTGTAAGTAAGAACTTTAAACGAGCTCTTAACCCCCCTAAATCCCCTCCAAATTTTACTGTTTGCTTTCTAAGGTTCCCCCTATCGTAATACAGCTTCAATTTCTTCTTCTTCTTCTTCTTTTTTTTTTTTTTTTTTAAAGAAGTTGTTTATGTTTATAGAAGACATTTTCGACAAACTGAAAAATGCGATGCATTTGTTTAAAATTTCAAAGATGCGCATTTCGCTGGTCTCTATTTTCGAAATTTCCAAATATTTTTTCAAAATTTCCTAACAAAACAATGATCCTTCAAACTGATTAAGCCCCCCCCCCTTTTTTTTTTTTTAAGGTTTTTAGAATTTCCAAGGTGTTTTCGAGACCCGGGGGGAAGACTTTAAACGAAAAGTTTTCTTTCATATTTTTCTAACTAATAATTATAGAGAAAAACATTTTTTTTGTTAAAATGTTGTTTTGAAAAGGTCTTTCCATCAAAGTAACCCCCTTCCCCCACCATACATATTTGCTTTTTTCTTAACTAAACAAAATCCCATAAAATTGTCGAAGACGTGTTTTACAGTTTTTAAAAATTCTGAAAATTACTGGATATAGAAAAACAAATTGAATAATTTGTATTTGACACTGTTTTTCAAGATTTTGTATGAACTTCAGAAACACACTTTTCTAAAATCGATTAACCAGGGAAGTCCTAGCGGTACCGTTTGGTAGAGCAATCACTATTTCAAAAATACCCATTTTGTGGGGGAAAAAAAAAACCTGATGTTCTGAAGGCAATAAACATATACTAAGGGAAGGCAATAAACTGCAATATCTGAATAAAGGCAATAAACAAAATTTGCAAAATAATACAAAATTTGAAATGTATTATTAATTTCTAATTTAAAGGTTGCAGATGCATGGTAATTTCATTTTATATCAATATTATATGTAAGAAATAAGTCTGTACAAGTGAAGGAGGATTTTTTTTTTCTTTTTTTCTAGAGTAGCTTTTATTGTTATATTCATGCCTGCTCCCTACTGTTAAATTTAAGAAAGAAATAATTATTATTTTTGAAGTATAGATTTGATTTAAAAGAGAAAAATAAATAAAAATAGAAAATTCTTTAAAATGTGAAACTTTTATACTGGTAAATATTTAAGTAGTACAGTTTTTTACTGGAAATTTAATGAACAAAGTAGTTTATAAAATAATTCACTGTATAATTCTTAATTATTTTACCAGTATGCATTGCAGAAATGTATCATTTCGTAAAATTAAGTATCACAATGCGAAAAACAAAATTAATTAATTAATATTAAAAAAAAATATGTTATGGGTTTAAATTAAAGTCAAATAAAGATGTATTTTACTTCATTTTATTTTATTACTTATTTTACTAATTTTAATTCTGTTTTCAGAGTTTTTCCAATGCATTTAAGTGTTTGGTAACCGAGGGTTTTTTTTTTTTTTTTTTTTTTTTTTTTTTTTTTTAATTTCATTACAATATTATTTTATAAAATTAAAAAATAACAGAAAACATGAAATTTTAGATTTGGATTTGATATATTATAATTATTACAATCTTTGTAAAATATTTCATTTACATACTATATTATAGAAATTTAATGAGCAAATTAATCAATTAATTATTATTTTTATTTTTATTTATTTATTTATTTATTTTTTTTCAGGATATTTTCTATCTGTAGTTTAAGTGATTTATCACTTAGTTAAAAAAAAAATTACAAATATTTGCATATGATTATGGTATTATCTATCATTTTTATGAAAGTAAAGAAAAATGTTTTTGTTGTTGCAATCACTTTTTAAAATAAAACCAATTTTGAAAGTTAACAACGTATCAACTTGAAAACAATGGACTTGAATGAATATTTTTGATAAAAAAATATTATATAAAATACAAATCTCTAAATAAATAACTCATTTAATATATATATTAAAGAAAGAAAAATATTTTATTTTGTAAGTTTGTTTTTGACACTAACTGCCGATAGATGGAGCCAAATTACCTATCTGAGATTGAATATTTCAAATGGAAACGAAGACTGTATACGTCCGCGAACATTCCAAACCGGATTACATTCTTTTCTTTTGAGCGAACCGAAAGAAAATAGAGTAATCCGCGAGGTAATATAGTTCCATTTTTAAAGTGAAATATATAAAAAACAAGAGTTTTTTAGGAAAAACGGGCGACGTCACGCTTCACAGACAAAATAAATTAATATCATATATCAATTTCATAAAATTTCTTCGAGCCGTTTTCGAGAAAAAAATCTTACACGATAACTCATTTTTCCTTTAAAGTCTTAAATTGCAACTCCAGATCTCAAAATATATACAATGTTGAAGTGTGAAACTTTCAAGATAGCATCAGACAGAAGAAAAAATGTTATTCTGAAAACATCAGATCAAAATATGTCCTATTTACTGAGATATTAAATGTCGGCGTTTCCAAATCTCTTTGATGTAAAACTAGCTGTATAATAGAGTGTCGCTGCTAAGCTTTGTTTGAGCTTTGCTGCGTCACTCAAAAAACTGCCGTTTTTTATGATATAATTCATCATTATAATAATCAAACACCAGCAGGAAGAGTTGAATTAGTAAAGTATGAATAAATAATTACATATGGAAGAGAAGCATTATACATTCGATCAGGCAAAATCTCTTTGTATGTGCAGCGAGTTAAACTGACTATCTCTGCCTAACCATTATAAAGCTGAAAAAGTCTGCTCATGTATTCTTATTCCAAAGAGAGACCAAGTCGCAGAATGCATATAAGGATTTACTACATCCCCTTCCCCACACACAATAAAAACATTTCTTTGGCTATTTTAACTTATTTATTTATCACCATTCGCTTAAAAAAACTTGAGACATGGTCACTAATAAATCTGAATGAAACGGATAAAAATATAAAAGTTATAAAAGTTGGAATTTATTACGAAAATAAGTATGATAAAAAAAATTAAAAATGCTTATAACATACTAAAATTACAACTATGAATTGCTGAAAGCAATAATAATCACATACATTTTGTTTTTATTGAACAATTTTTATGTTTACTTTTTCCAAATATTTATCCATTATTTTTAATTTTGCGACGATTTATGGACATTGCATTCATAATTCTACATTAGTACTTCTATATGGCTTTAGTTACTATATTTTAGAGATTGCTGTTAGTTATATTTCTATATAATGCAATATTAAATAAGACACATAATATTAAGAAAAAAACTTCAACTATAAAATCATAACGAGATTATTATTTTTCTCTGCTCATCGAAACTTAACAAAATTTAAGACTTTCCTAACATACGAGGGCTGTAAATTAAATAGTGGCAACTTAACCTTGAAACTCGCAGAAGGTCGGGCATGCGCAAATAGGATATGGGAACCGTGAGGTGGCGCTGTTGTCGATGTGTAGAGTGCAAAAAACAGTCGATCTGCTAGGAAGGGTAGTTGTTGTATGGCGTTAAAATGAGGAGTTTCGTTTCTATCGCTCTAAAGCATCTTTTGAAAAGGTGATCAGCGGTCGTGGTTTAAAATCGAAGTTGCCCGTGGCAAAAATGCAACAGAATGCTATCGAGGATTAGTGGAAGCCTGTGACACAAATGCTTTACCATATAGGACAGTAGCACGATGGGTTCAAGCATTTCGTTCGGGTCGGAATGAGACGGCGGATTTGCAACAACAAACATGCTTTAGAGCGATGGAAACGAAACTCCTCACTTTAACGCCACACAGCAACTACCCTTCTTAGCATATCGACTGTTTTTTGCACTCTAGACATCGGCAACAGCTCCACCTCACCGCTCCCATATCCTATTTGCGCATGCCCGCCCTTCTGCGAGTTTCAAGGTTAAGTTGCCACTATTTAATTTACAACCCTCGTATGATTCAAAGATTACTTGCTAAGAATTTTTTTTTTTTTATCAGCTCAAACCCAGTACAGTTTGTAACAAAAGTATCCGAACACTAGCAAAAATTCCTATATAAAAAAAGTAGAGTTAATACTGTTTTGTTAAATAAATCCTTGTCGAATCATGTTCTTAGACTGACTAAGAACATGATTCGACAAGGATTTATTTAACAAAACAGTATTAACTCTACCTTTTTTATATAGGAATTTTTGCTAATGTTCGGATACTTTTGTTACCGACTGTACTTTTACCATTAAAGAGAAAAAGTAAACAATTTATTTTTGAATATGCATTCCAAATGTCACCACATGAAAAGTAATGAAGATATTGAAATACCATCAAAGCCAATTTTCAGTCAAAAATAATAATAAATAAATAAATAAGATTTAAAAAATAAAATAAAACAAAAAAAGATTTTTTAGTCTAACAAGATCATTAAACCTAAATTCCATATCTTTCCATATCGTCTTTTTTTTTTCTACCATCCTTATAAGTAGAATTATAGCTTTTTCTGCACTGCGGTGGTGGTCAAAGTTATAAGGACAAGCTGAACAGATCGAGAATCATAATTTATAATTTTAAGAATATGGCCACTTTTCGGTAAATATGAACAGCAAAGCGCACAAGTAGGCCTTTTATGTTTCTGTGCGTAAGAAAAAATTATATTAAAGCGTGAATTCTCAAGTAAAACAATTATCAACAGAAATTAAACTGAAAATAAACTTACAATGTAGTGCTCGAACGGTTCGACATGTTTTACAAAAAGAAAAAAAAAAGGTTCGTTATGGAAAACCCTTGTCACGGTCGCCTCTTAGAAAATTTCGTAAGAGAATGGGGTGAGTGTTTACCAAAAATGCATTATCATGGGAAATAACTGGGATGATGTTATCTTTTCCGATGTGAAAAAGTTTGATTTGGATGGAAAAGATACATTCTCACACTTTTCCTCCACAGTAATGAGAAGCTAACTTTCGTAAGAAGCGGTTGTGACAAGTGTTTTCCATAAATAATCTTTTTCTCTTTTTGTAAAACTCGTCGAACAGCTCGATTACTGAATCGTAAGTTTAATTTCCATCGACAACTGTTTTTCCTGGGATATCGTGTCTTGTTACCATTCTTTACTTACGCACAGAAACAGAAAATGACTTATTTGTACGTTTTTGCTGTCCATATTTGCCGGTATTTAAAAAAAAATAATAATCATAATAATAAAAATAATAATGCTTGTGCGCATCTTCACACTCAGATGCACGCACACAAAAAAGCTTATATGTGACATTAAACGCATGGGTGTTAGCGTAACCCGAGAAACACCACGAGGAGGTCGCCATGCATCGTTTCTCATGGGGAGTTTTGATAAGGCAGGCCCCCTTGCCAACTGCCAGAGGAGTTTTGATATTCCAGCCCGCATGCATACTGCAATCATACATCCCATATGAGTTTAATCCTTTACACTAGGAATGCAACAACAGCAACACCATGTTTTAAAAAATTTCCTTAATTTTCGGAATTTCTTTTTTTTTTTTTTTACCAAGTCGTTCTGAAATATACGCTTGTTCATTTTCATTTAGTGTTCCCATTGCCTGAGAAAGAACTGAGTCCCCTTCGATTTGAAACAAAGGTTCCAACAATCAGTCCCAGGCAATGAAACAGAAACATGGTTATTTTTACTGGTTGCGTCCACTGTCTGAGAAAGAACTGATTTCCCTTTGATTTCAAACGGTTCGTCATTATCAGTCTCAGACAGTGATTCAAAAATAGTGGGCAGACTTCTAAGTTTTGGCAGTCTTTTTATTTTGGGATGCTTGAAAGGACGGCCCCTATTTAAAGCTGAAATATACATTTTTTTCTTTCTTTCTAAAACCCAATTTTTATTAGTATATTTTTTATTAATGATTTCGGAAATGTAATTTGGCTCTTCAATTATTGGATTGAGTTGATTTTCATTTTGATCAAGAGTATCAATACTTTTAAAAGAAACGTTGGCCGAAAAAAATTGATTTAGAAAAATATGGATGAATAGTTTTCTCATCTGGAATATCATCAAACTCCAACAATCCAGCATAGAAGACTAGACATTTGTAAATTTTTTGAGCATCAATATCAGTATACTCGAAAAATTGAAAAAAAAAAGCCATATGAGAAACTTTTTAAAAAAGTAAATCATAAAAAGAACTTCTAAGAATGGATACGCCATCTCAGATAAGGTCTATAATTAGACTGAAGGATAATGCTAAAAAGTTAAGCATTTGATTGTCGAAAGAAATAAAATTTCGTGCATTGTTCACATTATTTATACGCAATTGTTGCAGATGTTCATACAATTGTTGAATTGCAATAATGCGTGCATTGTTCAAAAATGTTATTTATGATAAAATTAAAGAATACAAAATATTACTACCAGTTTATATTTATATGAACTTACTATCAACGGTAACATATCACAGTTTTTGAATAAAGGACATGAAAGTCAAACATTTCATTCAGCTGCAAAATTTACCATTAATTGGGATGTGCCAAGACAATTATAAGTGCATTTTAAGTGTAAAATTATACTTTATTTCCTTTGACAAAAATATTTGGACTTTGATTCAGATTTTTCATTCCCATATTTGTAAAACTACAATCCAAAATGTTAATTCATTGTATTCTTAAAAAAAATAAATAAATAAAAAGCATATGTTAAAAACATTTAAAAATAATTTTATGAAAATAATTTTACGTATGATACAACATTATACGTACAATATACTGTTTTCAGATTCGCTATTTGAACTTTCATAAAGATCTTTTATTTTCGAATCACTCTCAGATGCATTTATACTAAAATTAGAATCCGAGTCAGTTGCTGATTCTAACTCAATAATCAACACAATATTAAATAATTATAAGATAAAAAAAAAAAAAAAAAAAAAAACTTTGCCAGCTTCGCTGGTCACTATATTTAAGGGGGACTAATGTGCAAGTTGTACCTGACGGGACTAAAGTGAGAGTTGTACCTCAAGGGACTAATGTGAAAGTTGTACCTCACGGGACTAACGTGCAAGTTGCACCGAACGAACAAACTATTTCTTTCAACGAAAATGCCTACTAACCTCGGACGATAGGTTTAATATATCGTATCATATTATATATCGTATTTATAGTAATATAACTCAATACTTATTTCGCTTCCTTCTTCGACTCGTTTTAATACGCATTTTTTTATATGCATGAGCAGCCCCTGAAAAACAAAAACATTAAATCATTAAATTCATTTTTTTTACTTGTTTTTATTTCATATTATTTCACGCGCACTTTTTATTTCCTAATTCAAAATTATTAAAAAAAAACTTTTTCGATATCGCTTGTAACGATAGTGATTGTTATTAATTTTCTTTTCTTTATCTTTCAATAATAATAATAAAAGAAAAAAAAAGATTTTGATGAAATTCTGGCAAAAGCAGAATTTAGTTTAGGACGGAGGACTATTAGTTTTTTTTTTTTTTTTTTTTTTTTTTTTTTTTCAAATTATAACATCGCATTCAAATTATTCAATTATATTTTCGATAAATTTTAGATTTCGACAAATGTCCAACTATCGAAATCGACAACGCAAAAATCCCAGATTGAGACTAATAGGCCCTCAGTCCTAAAAAAAAAAAAAAAAAAAAAAGTTTAAAAAAGACATTTATCGATCTATTCAGTTTTGTTACAGGTTAACGTGCAGTAAGTTCTGAACTTTTGAAAGCAACCACTTTCCCTTTATCAAAATCCGAAAGTTTAGCACCTAGCGGCATGACTGCAAAAATGAAATTCGACGTTCCCAATCGCTTGCTAAGTTTTTATATCGTCTGAAAGTGCCGTGAGCAGAACAAAAAACATGCAATTTTTTCTTTTTACAACACATAAATACAGTTGTTTTTTTTTATTGTGAATATGTCACAAAGGCTGCCTAAATCCAAAATATATTTTATGAATAACAATTTCCCGTGTATTTCCTTAAAAACTAATAAAAAAATGCTTCATTTATGATAAGTTCCCATCCATAAAATTTGCATGATTTTTCGGCGAACTGTAGCCAAGATTTGGCGATTTTTTACTTCCCTTGATAATTTTGATCACCATTTTAAATTGTATTTTTAGTATTTTCTCAAATTCAAATTCTTATTATTCTATGTCTATGAAGAACATCATAACAGAAATTATTATGGATAAAAATGGATGAAATATTTCAAGGTTTGTAAAGAGTGATTAAAGGACTGAAGCACACAGATCTCTATATGTAAGAGATTTTTTATTATTGTTGAAAAAGTTTAGGACTTGCAATGCATTATTTGATAATTTTTGCTTTGGTAATGATTTGTATAACTGATGTTTTCTTTACCAAAGATTATTATTAAAGATTCGAATAACTTGTATATTTTTTGAAATATTCAACTTGCAAATATAAAAGTAGTTTATAATGTTGAAAATTTTTCAGTAAAGTTAATAAATTTAAAATATTAAAATATCATGATTTCAAATTCAGTTGATTTGTTTTGTAATTTTTTTTTCTTATTTACTTTTATTTTTTATTTATTTTTTATTTTTTATTTATTTTTATTTTATTTTTATTTATTTTTTTTGCTCATTTTTAAAACGAAAGGTAAAAAGTTTCGAAATGTATAGTTTTTAACTTTTTCCAACAACGTTAAAAAGTATTTTTCTGTCTGCTTGTCCGTCAGTTTGTTCGTCTGTCTGTCCGTGTTCTAACTCCCATTAATATTAATTGAATTTATTGAAACCGATATATGCTATTAAATTTCGCTATTTGATATTCCCCATTGAAAACGGAGTAAATAACCCTACTAGTTTGTGTACAGGGACACCCGAAAATATTCAAAGCATTGCGCTTTGCGAAGTATTTCTATAAGATACATTTTAATAACTTTTCAGAAATCTGAAATAAATTGCAATATGCTATTCATATGCACAAAAGGATACTTTCTATAGAATATTGTATGATTAGCATTATTTATGATGTATGATTATTTATCGTACTGTGAGGATTGAGGTTAAGTGAATAGTAGGTCGCAGCAGGTAAGCGGTGGAAAAGCGAATCGTAGCGCAACACCACAGTTTCAGAATAAGTCTGGATCCAGCTCTCCCAGTGACGTAATGCTTGGGAGTTAGGTTGTAACGCCAGTAGTCGACGGCGCGGCAATATGAGTAATTTTACGCAAGCACGGGGTTGCTAAGTAGTTAATAAGATTCGCACAGGTTGCGTGGAGTAAGGAATATGAATGATTTTTGGAGATTTGGAAAGTGAAGCGATTGGAGGTGGTTGGTTTCGGTGTGAATAAATAGCGGAGTGTTTTGCTAGCAGTTGTGTAGTGTGAGATGGAGCAGTAAGCTTTGAGATAGTTCTGTGGCTAGTTTATGAGGGAGAGTATCGTACTTTTAGGAGTTGATGTTTAGTTGAGTTCCGAGTGAGTTTAAGCTGTAAGGGGATTGTGATCATGTCTTCATAGTACAAACCTAGTACTGAGGAGTCCCCTTTGTGAGAGCAGCCACAAGTTCCGTTATCTTAGAAATTCTCAAGGAGGAGAGCCAACTTTATATTCTCTTCATTTATTTAGTTGATCTTTATTCGAGTTTCTCATTGGTAAAAGGTACTGCCCTTAAATTACAAGTTGTAATAAAATCTTATTTTAATTTACATTTAAGTCTCGTGCTCTTCTATTACCTATTTATTCACCTAATTAGTTAAGTAAAATGGAGTTTTTGAAACCACACAGACTTCACAGTATGACTAGCATTATATATAGTAGGATTAGCATTATTTATAGTATGATTGGCAATTTTTAACTGTGAATATGATTTTAATTTTTGTAACTGTCTGTCTGCCCACCTCAACATCAGTAAATATTTTCAGAATTTTATAAAAATTATATACGTTATCCAGGCTCATTATATAATGTTCTTTATTTAAAATGGCATTAATAGGCTCTGCACAACTGGTTTGTGAACAGAGACAACAACAACAAAAAAAAAATCTCATTGCGTTTTAGGAGAGAATTTTTTATAAATCATACTTGAATAATGTTTCACTGCAAAAATCATAAAATTGGCACTGATTGCTAATATGCTAAAATAATGTATTGCGTAGAATATAGTATGCTTAACATTCAGGTTTACAGGGCTACACTAAAATATTCAAATGCATTAAGGTCTACAATTGGAAATTATTATAAGTGCATTTCCGTTTGTGTTAGCATGTTAACCATATTATAACAAGGTTTAAGAATGATTATGAATTAAATTAGTCTATCTGTTTGTTCACTGTGTGATAACGTAGGCAAAGAACGCTAAAGTTTAAACAATGCAAAGAGGAAGTACAGTTCGAAGTTGTTAGATACTAGCGCAAATCTATGCATACCGCCTGATTTTTCGGTTTCATTTTTTGTTATTTTAAGGTTTTTTTTTTATGTTTAGTGCAAAAAACAAACTCTTTTTTTCATAAAAAAGATTTCTACTTTAACAATATACACCATGCCTCTTCGCCTTAAATCTGTATGCGTTTCATTTATAATATTATACTTCTTGCAGTTATAAATGTTCAATAAAATTCAAAATATTTTCGTGGATTACTTTTCTTTTTAAATCCTATTTTTTTTTTTTTTTTTTTTCTTTGAGTACTTTTCATTTTTTCTTAAACTTAACTATCTTTCAATTGAAAGCTTTTATTAGAATTTCCAAAAAGTTTTGTGGCTTTAGAAAAACAAAGCAGTAAAGAAAAGCAAAAGCAACTTTAAAAAAAAAAAAAAAAAAAAAAAAAACTCTACGTCGTAAAATTAATTAAATAAAACTGCATAACAATATAGAAAACTAAAAATAATAAAATACATAATTTTCCTCATGCTTATAAATTGTTTTTAACATTCATTTTTTACCTTTAAGATAATTCCAAAACAGATTAAAGGAACTGCTTTCCCTGAAATTAGAATTTTTATTTTTATATTTCCTTGTATGAGACATTTATCTAAAAAAATAATATTTACATATTTAAGAAAACGAAATATATTGTAAAAGGTATAAAATAATAATAATAATATTAATAATAACATTATTGTTTTGCTAACCTCAGTAAACAATTATGTTTATAATTACAAACTCTTAATAGTGATTTAATAATTCTTAGTATTATATATATATTATGTATAATAATATCGAGTACTTACATATGATTTTTATATTTTGAAAATGTAGTATTTTTTCCCCTCAAACACTGAACCTACAACTTATGCTAAATTATTAAAACAAAACTTAGACAATTATTTTTTGCGCTTTCACATAAACATGAATTTAAAATCTCTTTCCTTATTCACATTCTACCTTTCAGTATTATAACTTCCAAGTAAGGTATTTAAGCCTTTCTTAAATTTTATCTTTTTTTTTTTTTTTTTTTTTTTTTTTTCTTTAGCATCTAAAAGCTTTTCTAAAAGTCTAGAAATTTTATTTTTGAAAGTTTTCTTCTAACCTTGTTTTAAAACCCCTAGCGCGCTTTGTCATATTTTAAATTTTATAAAAGTTATATTTTAAATTTTACTCTAAAAGACATTATCTGTTGGATTCTGTTTTTATTTTCTGATTGCGTTTCTCTGATTTGTTTTCATATATATATATGTATTCTGTTAAATAGTGAACCCATTAATAAAGATAATTTTCTTCTGAGACACGTTATTTTAATGCTATAAATATGTTAAAAGTATATTTTGTCAGTTAAATCTTGCATTTAATTCTTAACATTTGTTAGTATATACATATTTATAATGCATGTCTATCTATATCTAAAAATTGTCTAAGTGTGTATATGTATAAAACTATATATGGTAATTTTCTATATGCTATATTTGCTATAGATACCTTGAGTATATGATACATGGTTCAAGAGTTTTATAATCATATACATATATAATTAAATAAGAACGAAAACCAAAATCAGAAATAAAGCAGTTAGCATATAATTGAGTTTCACTGAGAAAAAAAATATACCGCCTTTCTCTAGAATTAATAAGTGGCCATTTTCTAAATCCCTTAACTAGAAATATAGATTTCCGAGCTATGCGCATAAGGCACGGCAATAAACTGAATAGACGAAATTATCGAGAATTTCTAGTGTACACATTTCTAGATGGTGAAACAATATTCTGAATAATCTAAATATTCTGAATACTCTAAATATTCTGAATCATTTACATTGCGAGAAAATCTCCCTTGATTTTCCAGAATTTGGTAATAAACCAAGATTATAGCTGCAGAAACCTGCCTCTTGGGGTCTCATTTATTTGCAGAGATTTTTTAATAACTTTGCCCTCGGGAATATAGACAAACGCTCTAGAATTCTAATAAGGGCTTCTAGAACTCGCTTTCCAAGGGGACTAGAATTTATAAGGATGACATGGAGCTATTTTTTCTAGAGCCACAATTTAGATTCTAGATTTCAGTTACAGAATTTTTTCTCAGTGTTCCAATCCTAAATGAAGCAAGTGATTATCAAATATTTGTCAAAATATAATAAAAAAGTTACCAAGTAGTTCTGTTTTACAGGCGGCGAATATATAGTATAGTTACGAACACAATAAACGATTCATATTACATAACTCCACACGAGTGATCTGGAGTTAATGCCAGATCTGGTGGATTTTTTATTCATTAATCCCCAATAATTTTGCAATGGGATATTTGGTATACATAATTTATTTGCTATTTGATATACATTATAAACTTATATAAGTTTATGAAGAAGAGTAGACATACCCAGGTCACATTTAATAATGGCCGTGTAGAGGTTGCTAAAAAGGATAAAGATGAAAGAACATATCTCAGTCAATACTAAAGAATCCATGTATACAGTTCTCTTTATACAGGAGAAAAATATATCATTTTCTTAAAGATGATAAATATATGGACATTGGGAAAAATTATTAACATTGTTAGTTAATACAAGTATACATTAATATCAAGAATAAAATTCCCTACAGTAAATGGAAAGGATGGAGGGGAAGAGATCGACAAAATAAACTTATTTTTACAAGAGAAGCAAGAAGAGATCTGAAGAGATCTGTCAGTCTCCGAGCCGAAAAGGGCCAACGCCAACCGAATAAGTTGGCGTAGTTAAAATTATGCCCCCCCCCCCAAAAAAAAAAAAAAAAAAAAAAAAATGCCAAACAATTTCTTTGTTTTCCGTACATTTTAATACAAAATTTTTTAATATAATTTGTCGTTACCAAAACGTAAACTAATTTGGCATAAAAAATATACGCCAGCTGTCAATCAAACCAACGGACGCAGGCAATACGAGATGAGCTCATAACCAGCGCCATTCAGTCGACGTTAATCAATTAAAAATCTACTTTTTGGACAATAATCGTTTGATCGAAAGTAATAATAGTTTTTGTTTTCTTTTACGTAAACAGAAGCCTTATAATTACTAACGGTAATCGTTTTCTGTTTTTTATAGGGAGAAATATAAATAAAATTATTCAGATAATTGCTTTGAAATATAAACAACTTTTTCTAAATTGCACAATATGATTCTTTTGGGGAACGGGAAAAATTAAATGGTGTTTAAGATCCTTCATATAGTATATATTGCAATATTTTTAAAAGGAGATCAATGAATTTATTACTGAAATTTTACTAATATTAATGACAGTTATTTATTTTAATTAAAAATTGGATATTTATTAATTTTGTACTAAATTAGATGTATTTGAAGAATATGTGAGCAACTTGCTCACAAACCCATAACCTCAAACATCACTTTAACCTTTAAGAACCGGGTGCTTTTTGTTATGTTTTATAAAGATGTGTGCGTGGCCTTTGAATGTTAATTTTTTTTACAAACATTTTTTTTCGTGCAAATGATTACTTATCATAACTAGATAAAGGTAGTAATAATCCTGTTTCTAACTGAAGAACTGTTGTATTAATATGAATATTGTACACTATTGAGCACTTACTGTATTATTATGTATTTTTTTTTTTTTTCTACAACATTTCTTGTTGTCGAACCCCATGTTGTTATGAAATTAAAAAAAAAAAAAAATGCTTCTTATCTTTATATGTATTTTACCTTCCCTTAAAGTTTGACCTATGAATTTGGAGATATCCTGTACGTTAATAAAATTTTTGCGAAAGGGAAGGGGCGTGCGCTGCTCAGGTGGTAGGTGGCAATGTCACATATTAGCATTGCAATAAGTTCATTTCTTTCCGCACTTCAATAGGTATTACAATGAATGAGCAAGAGTTTCACCCTCACGTTGTGCAAAACATTATTATGAAATTTTATGCACGTAAGTGAAGGCAACAAACCATCTGAAACCATTTGAAGACTTAAAGCACAGTTTGAATGGACTAGCTTGTAGAAAACCCAAGGGTGTACGAATGACACACACACACACAAAAAAAAAAAAAAAAAAAAAAAAAAAATATATCCATGTTAGAGGAGAAACTTATCAGAAAAAATGGTTACCTAAAAACAAAAGAAAATTATTAAAAAATGTTAATTTTTTTTTATATGTAGAGATAGAGGATTTCTTATAAATATATATTTATTGATTGATTTATATGTATATATATATATACATATATATTTTTTCTTTTTTTACTGTCCGAACATACATATTTAAGGAAAGTATTGTAATCATGCCAAAAATCCTACTTTGAGATTTTGTTGTTTCCATACGTTTTGAGGTCTCCTTAATTCAGTTTTGCTATTTTTACGATGATGTATGTATGTGTGCGTGTATGTATGTATATGAGTGACCACGATAATACCTAAACGTTTTGTTCAAATAAACTGAAATTTTGTATGTCACCATACACGAGCCCTACTGTTTTTAATGAATCTTGCACGTATAATTTTTTACAGAGGCCCAAAGAAAATTTTTTTAACATTATGGCCTATAGGGCCAAATTTTTCAAATTGCGATAGCGTCTAAACACTTTATTCGTCTGAACTAAAAAATCGCCCACAAATCATCATTGCACAAAGTGTATACAGTTTTTGTGAATCTAGCATTTATAGTTTTTTTACAGAGACACAAAGAAAAATTCTTTATCATTATGGTCTATTGTCCCAAATATTTTAAATTGCGGTAGCGTTTAAACGCCTTATTCGATTGAGCTGAAAATTTATGTACATGTTTACCGCCGCAAAAATTGTATAGATTTTGGTGAATCTAGCTCTTATATATATTTTACAGGGACGCATCGAAAAATTCTATATCATTATGATCTATGGGCTAAAATTATACGAAATGCAATAGTGTAAAATTAAACAATGGGGAAAAATACTCAAACCCCCCATTATATTTTTCACTTTTGCTTATTTAACTACTTGTCTTACTTTAATTTATTTACACAACCGTTCATTACTTAATGTTAGGAAAGTCGAGTGGAGTCATTCCAGATTTTTAATAATATAGTGATTTTTTTTCCTTTTAATTTCATCATATTTTACTTACTTATTTATTTATTTATTTCAATTTTTTCTGGCATAATAAATGTTACAAAAATTACAAATCTATTTAAAAAAAAAATATATATATATGTAAATATTGAAAGAAACTAATATTTAAAAAATATTTTATGTATGAAATAAAATAATTACACTTGAATAATATAAAAAATAAATCTTGGATACTATTATAGTTTTTTTTTTTTTTTTTTTTTTTCTTTAAAATAAATAACCGAAATGGCCAAGCAATGAGTAAGCTAGCCTAAAACCACATTTAAAAAAATCTTAGTAAGTGAATTTTTTGGAATTCGGTAAATAGTATCGGAATGAAATTGTTAGTGATACATCTGAGTATAAATCAATAAGATGAAAGGAATTTCTTTTCTTTGTGAAACTCTATACTTCTCTTTCTTTCATCATGACCAGAAATTCTTTGCAAATTCTAAAAGCATTAATTTAAAATATTTCTATTACAAAATAACTCTCCTCGAGAAACAAAATAACTAAATAGAATAAAACAAAAAGCTTATCAATGAACAATTTAATATTTCTATTGATAAAACACAAATAACATATATATTTCCTTTTTAAATGTCTTTTTAAATGCAATTTATTAAAATTTATTGTTACTCAATACACTGCAAAAATTAAAAAAAAAAAAAAAAAAAAAAAAAAAAAAAACTCTTTAAAAAAAATAATAATAATAATAATAATAATAGAAAATTTCTGCAACTTTCCTACAGAAAATTTCTAATTTCTAAAAGTAAAGATATTTAGTATAAAGTTACATCTCAATCTGACAAAAGAAATATTTTTTCTGTAATCAGATAAAACCTGTAATCATTGATAGAGATTTTATCTTGTGATTACATTATTTTTCTGTTTTGCATTAAGACAGAACTTTTGTACTAAAATATGTAAAAAAAAAAATATCACATTACTTTCATATGTAAGCAAAACGAATAATTTGAATTTTCATTGATTTTTAAGTACATTTATATTCCATTGAACTTAATTATAAAAAAAAGTTTTACAATCAAAATGTTTTAAAACTTTAACGATGATTACAAAATTAGATTCATTCAAACTTATGCAAACTAAGTTTATATTATAAATAAAATTATGGATTTTCCTAATAAATCCCAAAGAATTTTTTAGCATGCTGTGCACATTTTCTTATACGTCTGTAAACAACTTTTTTTCAGTGTATGAAATAGAAACACCATGCCAAATTGTAAAATTTACATTCAGGATAAAAGCAAGATTTAGATTTTACTAAATTTATTATAAAAGAAAATTTTAATTTTAACTGTTTTAAAAATTCAACGGTGTTTTAAAAATTTAACTAAATTATGTATTTTTTTTTTTTTTTTCCTTTTTCTTTTTCATTTTTTTTTTTTTTTTTTTTTTTTTTTTTTTTGTGTAATTAAATTTAGCTATTTTCCTATAACATTTGTAAATATGTTGTGTACATGTACTTATATACATATTTAAACTGACTTTTTCTATGCATGGACACAAACATCAAGTACAGTTTCAAAATTTATATATTCGCGTTAAGAGTAAATAAGTTTTCCTGTTACAGAAAATTACGGTGCATAAATGATACAGTACCGTCTGGTTAGTTTATTCTGATAATATATTGTTAAATTCATGAGTAAAAAATTAGACAAACGTTTGCATTCGAATAAAAATCTTTAATTGTGAACCCGTATTAAAATTGAAATTACTCATTTCCATTAGTGACATTACAAACATAAATTATAAAAGTAAGTAATGTCCAACCATGATGACTATGAGTAGAATACTTTTTATATGGTAATCTAATATTGGATTTTTTAATACTTCATGCAATGTGTTTGAAAAAGTTTTCATACATGTATATAGAAAAAGTTTTTATTATACTTTAAATTCATGCTTGGATATTAATTTTTAGGCTATTTTAACTAAAAATGGTGAAATTAAAATTATTAAAAAAGTTTTCTATATGTATAGGTAATGTCTGAAAACTTTTTACATAAGATTGCGCAAAATAACTCTCTTGGTTTTATTACAGCTCTTGTATTAAATTAAAGCTTAACAACAAAACACCAATGAAAATGCATAGAAAACAAATGGATTCAAAATTATTCAGCGATAAGTTAGCAATATATATATACAGGGTGGTTATAATTAAACTTCCCTTATAAACAGCCTCCTACAGCGCAAACGGATGAACCGAATGCAACGAAATTTGGTACATAAACTATACACGAGATGCGCTCACGGAATTTTGAAAAAAACAATTAGTTCCAAAATGTCCACCAGAGGGCGCTTTTTCATTAAAAACATAAAATTTAACACAATAAATAACCAAAATGCAAAACAGAAACATTATTAATATTTATTGATTAGTTCCTGGCCACCTCGTCGTCAAACCACATTCAGTAAATACCTGTTTTGCATAAAGCTTCCTCTTCTTCGCAAACATGCAAATTTCGGTATTTTTTTCCTAGAACTGACAGCTTTTCCCGGTTTTACATTTTATTACTCATAATTCTTGTTCTGGTTTGTTAATATTGTTTCTGTATTCCGCTTTAGTCGTTTATTGTGTTAAATTTAATGTTTTTTCCGGAAAAAACGTCCTTTGGTGGACTTCGATCTTTTTTTTTTCCCCGAAATTCTGTGAGCGCATCTCGTGTATAGTCTATATACCAAATTTCGTTACATTCCGTTCACCCGTTTGCGCTGTAGGATGCTGTTTATAGGGAAAGTTTAATTATAACCACCCTGTATACACCACACCTACGTGGATTTTTTTATGTGTTTCGGATGAATTGCGCCTAGCCTCTCCTAGCTTTACCTTATATTGTTTATTTATTATACATGTTTTAAGCATCAACTATTTTGAATTTGCATAAATAATTTGCTTTATACCTTTTAATGATAATTTAATAGTTAGTTCGTTTCAAAAAATAATGTATGTTGCGAATTTTCTCAGATGGTAATGGAATTGGAAAACAAATTAGAATATACCGCCCCCTCAATCGCCGTTTCATTAATGTTCAAAAACAAGCGATGAATTTAGCTTAAAATGTACATTATTTACCATATCTCTATGAGGAATTTATTTCAATTCCCGAACAGCTTTCCTGGAAATGGTAAAATATTATTAGTAAAGCACATCCACTAACAACAAATAACTAGTGTGTTGTGGCCACCAGTTGAATTTATTCTCAATATTACATTTAAAAAAAAAAAAAAAAAAAAAAAAATTTTTTTTTTTTTGTTAAAAATTAAAAAAAAATCGATAACTTTATTTTAAATTATCGCAGATCGATGATTCAACCATTCGTTTTAAAGGTACTGGCGAGCTCTTTAGAAAGATACCCATCATGAAAAATTTACTCCCCTCGAGGTGGGACTTCCCCTCCCCCCAGGGGGAAGGCGAGGCTTCTACATACATAAAAAAAATTTCCCAGCTGGCTATCTCTATTACACAAAATATATATTCGTTTCATTTGGTTTAGTGCAGTCTATAGATGTTAAACTCTACTTACCTGTAATTTCCCCCATAGACGTAATGTATTTGAATATTTTTGAGTGTCCCTGTACACGAATCATTTGCTTCATCTCAACGGAAAGCTTAGTGTAGCATCCCTATATGATACACATTTAGAATACCGAGTTTGGAATTTTTGCTACTATTTGTTCTTGAGATATGCTGATAACAGACACATAGACAGACAGAGACACAGACAGATACACAGATCATTCGCTAAAAACATGATTTTCGTTTTCAGGGGACCTCAGAACATGTAAATATAACAGAAACTCACGTTCGAAATTTTGACCCTAAAACAATACTTTCTCGACCCTATGGGTAAGAGAAAGTAAAAAAAGAAAAGAAGGATCATAACTCAGTTCTTCTAATTCTGAAGTAGAGAATCTGCAATTATATGCAAAAATTTATTCAAATAAAAATTTAACTATACTTTTTTAACTGATTAATAAGTAGCAATGAAAATATTGGTTATTGACACATAATAATTATGAGTTCAATTCCGTCTTTCGATCGATAAATAAATTATGATGCTTATTCAAAAATGATTTTTAAAAAATTCGCATTAAATTTCATTTCGCTACAAATGTGTTCAGTTAAAATCTTATTTTATTTTCTTAAGTATCTTCACTCTCCAGTACAAAACATAACAACAAGAAGAAACCTTTTATGACCATTTTTAATAGAAAATCATAAAATTTCCATTTTTACAAATACGATAAATATTTTACAGAAAAAAACGTTGGAAATTCAAAACACCTGTTACTCTTCACTGAAAAATGGTTCTTTTCTTTGTGAACATAAAAGCATTTCCTTTCATTTCTTTTTATTTTATGAAGATTACTTTCTTCAATAAAGTATTGTACAAATCTGGTTCTTTGTGATTTATTTCCTTTGTGATCTATTTCTTTTATGATTTTTTAAATTATGTTAAAAAAAGGTCTGAGGTCAGAGAATTTTTTATCAAAGATATCAACTATAAAAATTAAAAAAATAATTGTTAAGGATATATTTTTATAAAAATATTAACTATATATTTTTGTAATAATTAGCTGTTAACATTATATTTTAAATCTTCATAATTAAACAATTTATCATAATTATTTTTGAATAATCATATCTTCTAATATTTCAGGGAAGTTTTAGGGGGTAAATTTAATTTGCCATTAATTAAAAAGTAAAAATAAACAATTTCTTTTGTTGAAGTGCTTATAAACTTTAATTAACTGTGCAAGATATATATATATATATATATATATATATATATAAACATGCATAATTGTCAGTAAATAAATAATAGCATTTCCACACGATTCAATGTATGTTGTCATTTGAATTACTTTGATTTCAGTTATTTGCAATCACTGAAAGGAATGTTGTTTCAAACGAAGCACAAAATTTTGCAACAAGAGTTCACATAACTTTCACATTAAATAAAAATGGACAGTAAAATTGTAATATGTCAAAGAAAATTAATATTATATAAATTCCCTTAATCTAGTCTTTTTTACTTCCATTACCCTACTACCCGTAGGTAATGGAAGTATTGTAATCGGTCCAGGAATTCAATATCGAGTTTCCCCCTGATTTACACGTTTTAAGGCCTCTTGAGTCCAAAAAAGTAATTTTAGGCAATTGGTCAGTGTGTGTGTGTGTATGTGCGGAATCTTCTGGCTATCGTAGATGGCTATCTATAGTTATCTATCTATATCATCTGGCTATCATAGATATCTCCAAAACTATTAAAGATAGAACTACGAAACATCAGAATTGATACAGGTCTGGTGTACGGATGAAGTTTCCAAGTTTTGGTGAAAATTGGAAAAGTAGAAGTGGGTCCTCGGAAACCGGAAGTGGGACCGTAAGTCCGTATCTCAAAAACTGCTCTAGCGATCTTCTTCAAAGTTGCTATATAAAGTTGCTATCTTCTTCAAAGTTGCTCTAGTAAATGTCTTTTCGAATGATATAGTTGGTTAGTTCAGGAAAATTGATAGGAGTTCTATATAAATAGCTCAATTTCTCGCAAGTGCGTTCCTTTAAAAACGGCTGTACGATTTTTTTTTTTTTTTTTTAACTCTTTATATTTACTCCCTTTTAAATATCATTTTTGTGTAATTATTGTTTTCCGGCCAATAATTGAGTATGCCAAGTTTTGGTAAAAGTTGGTACCTCAAAAACGGCTCTAACAATTTTCTTTAAAATTTTTACATAAATCAATTTCAGATATTCTTTCTCATGTATTACGTGGTTATTACAGGAAAATTAACATTCATCCTGCTAAGATAGGTTAATTTTAGATCTCAAATATTGGTGTTTCAAAAAATAGCTTTACCATTTATATATATGCATATATAACTTGCTATGTAAATTTTCTTTTATATGATTTACATGTGTATTAAGTTTCTCATACCGGAAAAAGTTTAGGTTTCTACTTCTTTAGGTCAATTTTATGTCTTCTGATCATATTATCTCCAAAAAACTGCATATATACCGTGTAATAGGTGGTAATGGACGTAGTGTGGTAGTTTTACACCAGATTTTTTTTTTTACAAGTATTATCATTATTATTATTATACATTAAAACTTTAAATTTTTACTGCCATTACCCTGCTACCGTAGGCAATGAAAGTATTGTATTCGGTCCAAAAATTCGATATCGAATTTTCACCTGATTTACACGTTTTAAGGCCTCTCGACTCTAAAAAAATAGTTTTTGACAATTGACCAGTGCTTGTGTATGTATGTATGTATATGGGGAATGTTTTAGCTATCATATCTCCGAAACTAATAAAGGTAGAACTGTGAAACTTCAGGATTGAAACAGGTCTCATGTACAGATGGATTTTCAAAATTTTGTAGAAAATTGGAAAACCGGAAGTGCTTATCTGAAAAACGGCTCTAACAATTTTCTTCAAATTTGCTATATAAACACTCTATTAGATGTCCTTTCGAATGATATAGTTGTTTAGTTCAGGAAAACTGATACGCGTCCTGTATAAATAACTCAATTTCAGCTTTTGCAAGTGCGTTCCTTTAAAAACGGCTGTACGGTTTTTTTTTTTTTTTCACCATATTAACTCCGTTTTAAATATACTTTTGTATGCAATTATTATTTTCCGATCAATAAATGAATATTTCAAGTTTTGGTAGGTAAAAGTTGGTATCTCAAAAACGGCTCTAACGATTTTCTAAAAAATTGTTACATAAATCCATTTTATATGTTTTTTCTCATGTATTACGTGGTTATTAGAGGAAAATTAACAGTCATCCTGCTTAGGTAGGTCAGATTTAGATCTCAAAAATTGGTGTTTTAAAAAATTACCTTTTTTTTTTTTTTTTTTTTTTTTTAATCTTATTTTTTAACTCGTTATGTAAGCTTTGTTTTATGGGTCTTTACATGTGTATCAAGTTTCACTTACCGGATAATTTTTTGGTTTCTACTTCGTTAGGTGAATTTTATGTCTTCTGATCGCATTATCTCCAAAAAAATGCATATAATATGTGTAATAGTTGGTAATGGAAGTCGTGTGTTTCCTTCACACCAGATTTTTTAATGATTTTCTGGCTGAGCTAGTACTTACATAAAACTCTATGAACTTTCTGATAACCATACTTACACAAACGGAGGATAAATCGTTTAATATTATAAATATGTAAAACATAATATTACAAAAAAAAAAAAAAAAAAAAAAATCAGATATATAAGATAATTCTAGCAAAACAAACACTAGAATGATTTTTTCACAGTGCAATCAGGGTCTACAACAAAAGATTTTACTAATATTTTGTTTAATTTCTTGGGCATATTGCATGAAACATGTAGATACTAATTTTGGTGGTAATCCGCTCACCCATCTTGGCTACAGAAAGCCGTTCGTTACAAAAATTTGCATCCAGCCACCCTGTATATTAAGATCGTGCAATACCTAACCTCGCCAATAACCAAAGCCCATGTTTTTGTATGCGGCAATTTGTTTCTAGAATCACTCATTATCTAATGCATTTCTTTAATTTCTGTTTTCAAATTTAGATAGTTCAGAACTGTTAAATTGGTCCCCGTTTTCAAAAAATAAGTTTTTTTAATTTTTTAATGTTCCATTTTTAAACAAAAATACGCGAAAATTGCACTGAGTTAATTTTCGGTATTTTGAAACTCAAAAATAAAATGTTAAAAGCTAAAAAATTCAATTTTTGGGTAAATTAGTACCAATTTAACAATCGTAAATTTTCCGAATAGAAAACCAGAATTTTAAAAAGCACATTAGGTAATGAGTAATTGTGGAAACAAATTTCACCGTAAATAATATGGGCTTTGGCAATCGGCAGATTTAAGTAATGTATGCTCTTAAGGACTTTGAATCTAAATTAGATGCCTTTTTATGTTATTAATTTACTTAACCCTCTGTAACTCATGACCTTTAATATTTTTGTGTTTATTTGTTTCGTAATAATTGGAAAAAAATAAAATACACGTGTTTCAGGTTTTTTTTTTTTATTTCTCATAAATTTCGAAAAAACAAACTAAAACACCTACAGGCAACAAACACTTTTTAGCATAAAATCCTATAAAATACGTGAAATTGGGTCAAAATCAATATTATACAATGAATTTGAAACACTTACCTCTTCACTGTTTCAATATAAAACACAAAACACACGAAAAACTATTTTTTATTATTTTTTGAATCAGAGCCGGTCCGCACTTGTCGTTAGTTACCCACTGTCGAGTAATGAACTTCAACTTACGACATACGGCGCCATCCAGTTGTGTTTCTAGATACTAGATTCTCTAACTGTGAGTGTATACGACAGGCTACAGTGCGTGATTACGTTGTAGAACCGATTCTTTGAATTTGAACCACGATCGAACGGTATGTTGCCTACAGTCTACAGTATGGTACAGAGGGTTAAGACAGAACAAAATTTCTGTATGTTGTATTGCTTCGATAAGGTATGATATTGTAGCAAATTGCAGAGATAACAATTATAGTTCTTTCACAGGGAAACGTGAAATATTTTAAGCATATCACTTCCTATGGTACCTAATTGCGTAAAACGCATTAAATTATTTTTTAAAAGACTGAATGTCTTTTTACATTTTTTCTATAAAATGGTCTTAAGTGAAAATTATGTAATCGTCATTTATAGTTCTTTTACAGATATTAACAAAAGAAAGTCGGATAGTTTACGGTACAAGCGTTGTACAAACGTAGGAACTTGAAAGGAAAATTTTCACGCACCCTATTATACTTTTCAGTTTTGTTTATTTACTGAAATATTCATTACTTTTTTTTATGCTTCTGGAAACACCTATGGCCTTGTAAAGTCGATTGGGATGACTTCAAACTTTTTTTAAAGTTTGTTATTGTTTTCTGCGAATAATTTAAGTTGAAAGAATTATTCTTGGCATTCAAACAACAAATATTAAAATTGTATACCAACTTTTCTGATTAACTTATCGAAAATAAAAAATATTTTCCTAGTGGGACTAGAAATTTCTTTGCTTTATCCATCATAGGTATTATAACAGCAAAAATGCAGCATCATAACAACAAAATTTTTTATGAGATTTCAATTAATATATATATTAGAATCAGTTGTTACATAAATTTAGTTTTTAAATTTGCTACATGAAACAAAATGTACAGAAAATCTGGAAATTCTAAATTAAAATACCGCAGAAACGTGTTAAGATTTTATTAATTGAAAAGAAAAAAGGCCCTTATTTTGCTTAAAATTTTAAAATAAAATGAAGTAAAATAGCCTTAATGCTTAAAGGAAAACAAAAAGAATTATTTAAGAAAAATGTTTAAAAAAAATACGTAAAACAGAATTTTTGAAAGTGAAAAAGAGTATTGGAATCCATTTGACAAACGTAAATCTGGGCATTTATCGATAAGATAAAAGTGGCTGTTTTTCTTTGATACCTCTAAATCTTTCAAAAATATATTTAGGTTTTTCACAACAAAAATGTGAAGGAAAAATATTTAATTTTTTGCCGAGAGTATTTTTTTTAACTTCTAAAATAATGGATTTAAATTTGAATTGTATGAATTAGAGTAGTTACATAGTTTTTTTTTTTATTATTATTGTATGAATAACAGCATTTTTTAAGTTAAAAAAATATAATTTGTTGTTTATAAAAATTATTTCTTTGGATTTCAGTTGGTTTTATGCTCACGTTTGTCTCTGTTTACTAGGCATTCACTTTTTGGACTTCATGTGGTTGTGTTAAAGATTTATGAATTATTTTACATATATTTATCGTTAACATTTTTTTAGTTAATTACATTATCACAAATTTTGCCATAATTTCTTTTTTCTTTTTAGCTTGTTCTATTTAAATTATGACAATAGCATTTTTTTTATTAATTTGTCAATAAAAGGAATTGACATGGGAAAACAAATGCTTCTTTCATGTTCTCCATTTTACCATGTTTTTTTTAACTCGCTTTCTTCTTTGTTTGTTTGTTTGTCCAGTACAAATCTTGCAATCAATTTTTAACTAATTCCCCGACTAGCTAGGCATTTCAAACTTTCAGAATAGCTGAGAACTTGATGACAACGCAATATCTCGAAGCCCGATTTTCAAATTTGTTATTAGTTTTCTTTTAATTAATTAAAATATGAAAATAATAATCTCCTAATAGCTTTAAAATTAGGCATTTAAATATTAGCTATAATTTAATTGTTGCCCAAAAAAAATTACCAGTTCGTTTCCTTTCGACATAAAAACAAATACATTTAATTAAACGTGAACATTAAAAAATTATAAAAATTTAAATTAGGCATCTCACAAAAATTGACGTCATTATAACTTTAAAAATGTTCTACACATTGATGAAGGGCTAATGTAGTTCATGATGCTAATTTATGTATAAAAAGGATTAATATTCTAATTTTAAAACCAACTCTTTTTTTTTAGTTCATTGAACTGAGTCCACGTGCTTAAATATTGTTTATATATTATTTTTTATCCTCGCGTATTTTATTATCTCTATCGTATCGTTTCTGCAAAGTATTTATTAAAACATAATACGTAGAATTGTCAAGTTTATATGATTCCACAGAAAATTTAAAAACATGGTATATAAAAAGTTCTTTTTATCTTATAATTATTTGAATTCAATTTATGCACAAGGTGTTCCAAAATTCAATCGACAAATTTAGCGGGGTGGTAGAAAGCATAAAGAGGATGAAAGCTTACCATAGAACTTGGGGTCTAAAACGACGTGCAAAGGGTGAAAATCAAAGAAACTGAGATATTAAAATACTTGAGAATGTTTACAATATGCCTATCTTGGCCGCACTATAGAGAAAATGAGCCCCTACATAATTACCTACTTAAATCATAATAAAAGTACATGTAACCTTGTACCCCTGAACACAATTCGTGAAACCAAGTACTACAGGTTTGGCGTTCTATTTACCATTCTTCTTGCTGTCACTAAAATAGGAATAGGTTCTGAAAACCTCCCATCAGTTCGCGGAATCGTCGTTAAAAATTGTGACTTCAGACACCAAAGATCTTGTACCAAGACAGAATAGTTGTGACCTGTGAGGTTTGAGATACAGGTGACTTCATTTCGATAATTGACTTCATTTTAGAATATTCCGATCTCACCACTGCAAACTTGTGGTTATTTCTGTGAAGTCACAATCGTAGATGCTTGACGTCCAATTTTTGTCTGAATTTTTTTTTCCAACGCTTTAAAGCAAAAATTGGCAAGATTGCTTCGAATGACATATGATTCAGTGGAACAGAACAGTCTAACACTGATAACTAGAGTCTATCCTTGACAGCATGAAATTCAAGTAGTCTAAATAACCGTTAACCATAAAAGCAGTTCGTTCTAACTGTTTTTGAATATTATTACGCTTCGTTAGACACATAATAGAGTAGAAAAATACAGTACGATTTGTAATTAATAACTAATTAATAGGTAAATATGTGATTCATACTAACATTATAATTAGAGTTTAATTAGCGAAAGCACATAAAAAATTTGACGAAAAACTTAAAAGTCACGTCAGTTAACAATATTTTTACTGCATTATTATTATTAATAATATGTATATTACAACTATTAGCTTGCGCAGTAATGCAAAAATATCTTTGTGTATGATAAATACTGATCCTCTTTCCCAGAATGCAAAGTATATATCTAACCCCAAACCAAAAAGTACTTTTGAATGTATTGCATCATACGTAGTAATCTATAAACGTGTGGTATCCAGCAATCATCTAAAATCATACTTTGACCCCCCCCCCTTAACATTATCCTTTCGCAACGCTTTAAACATTCAATTATACTATCACCTATACTTTACCGAATTTTATTTCAACTTAACAAAAGGAATGAGATTTGTCTCTTTATGCCTTTTTGTGTTGCCTCACGCAATCCGTTGGTTTTTCTTACGACTGACTTCTGTTCGTGTGTGTAGGTATAGCTAGTCTTTACTTCTGTGACCTTTTTAGCTCTACATCGTACTAAAAAAAGTGGGTTTATACCGTATTACCTCATTTATTCCGCTCACCCTATCAAAAATTAAATATGTAGTTTTTTTTCTCTCTCTGTCTCTGAATATTATTTGAAAATACGGAAGGAGGTCTCTCACCACTATGCAGCAGTATGGAGAGATTTTAAACCTCCACATAGTTTATTACACCAAAAAAAAAAAAAAACCTTTGCCACAGGCGATTACACTCTCGCCACAAATGGCAGCATTATAAGAAAAATTTAGTCTTCTAATGAGAAAATATCGGAGGCAACTGAAAAGAGTTCAAATTTTGCTACAGAACTTTGGAAAAATTAGTAAGATTAGTTTTCAGTTTGTTCTGAAATCTGTTTGTCGACTAAGCGATATTTTCTTGCATCACGTTTCATTTACCACCTCACAAAAGTAATGTGTAACAATTTTCAAATTTTGAGATAAGCTGATCATGATATCACCTAAGTGTTGGTGTGTTGGTGTTTGGGAAGATGGCTGTAGGGTCCTAGGTCTGAGGAGGAGTTCCTTTCTTGGAGGTCTTTCTAAGGGGTCTTAGCCTGTATTTACGCACGTTTCGGAGAAAACTACGGAAAACTCCGAACGGCTAGGCCGAAGAGCGTGACCTGGGATCGAACTTCACGCCTACCAGCTTTGTGCGCAGAACCGATCGGCCGCTGGTAGGCCATATCACCTAGGTGTTTTGAATACACTCCTAAGAAATACAGTTGTCCTAAACAACTGTATTTCTTACTATTTAGGAGCCGTATTGTTATAAAGATTTTGGATTTCTTACTTGAGTTTGATTTAATATTTCACAGAAACTTTCTATATTATATTATAGAGGCAAAAAATTAAATGAATAAACAAAAAGGTTGTAATAAAACATTTTAAAAATTTTGATATTTAAAACTTCTTTTGAAAAAGAGCTGTAAAAAAACATTATTTGATCTCTTTTAAAATCATAAAAAGGGAGATAAGACATTCGTAAAATGACTGACGATTTATTTACACATTATAATAAAATTCTCAGATTTAATTTCAAGTGAAATAAAAGTACATAAACAAAAATGTTGTTTAAATTTACATTTTGATGAAATTTAAGATTTGGAATCAAATTTAATCATTAACTTTCTTATTAAATGCAAATTATTTTGAATCTATTTACCTCTTATGAAGATAAATTTCCTTCCCTAGATGAGTTTTCTTAATTAACATAAATATTAAAAGTTGAAAAGAATTCGAAATAAATTATTTTGTAGATTTCTTATTATATTCAATTAATGTATTTTAAAAAGTAATATCCAACGAACAGTCAATTCAAACATTTAATATCCTGTGAAACTGCATTCCTAATTACCAGTATTCAAAAACATTTTTAATTGCTTAGGTACTTATTAAAGTTCAATAAATAAAATATAACCATGAAATTTTTATTCAAAATAATTATAAACTCTAAATTATCACTAAACAAGATGACAGTCTTGCTTTCCAAATAATAATTGCTTTTTTGATCTCATTAAAATTTTGAACTTATCCATAAAGAAGAAATTTTATTTTTTATACTGTACGAAGAGTTGAAAATCATTTTAACTATCAAGGTTCAAACTGCTATATACACACGTAGATTTCTTAATGTGCTGTAGATCAATTTCTTGTAAATGATAAAAAACTATTTTCAGAAAATAATTTTTGTAGTCTGAAAATGTTATACTTCATTTTGTTTTTTAATTCTATCAAAATATACTTTTATTAAACAGTTTTATGCGTGCATATGCATCTAAACCACGGTGTGGAATCACGGTCTTTGAATAACATTATAAAAACACCTACAAAAATTACTTTCTCCAAATCCTTACGTAACTCTCTGATTTTTGAGAAGGTGGATCAAAAATTTTATAATTGAATTTACTTTCATTATATATGTATATATGTATATATGTACAGGTTGTTTCATTTTGAATATAGAACAAAAAGAAAGCACTAATTATTTTATTTCGATACGAATACTTTTTCTTTATGGGCTTGAACATTTTGTCTTTAATGTAACCCCATAGGAATAAATGACAAGGCGTAGATCGGGGGATTTCGTTAGCCAACAAAGTGGTACCAGTGGCGGCTCGTGCACCGAAAATTGGTGAAGAGGCACACTGCATTTTACGCTGTATTCATTCATAGAATACAAATTTACTTTTAAATAAGTGTTTTTAGTTAATTTTAGTTAAGACCATGATTAATAAAAATTATGATTAAAAATACTTAAATATTATTTTTGAGCTCTTCACCTATTTTCGGTTCACGAGCCGCCACTGAGTGGTACATCGTTTGATCTAGCTCAGCTAATCCATCCATTTCTATGCAATTAGTGATGTCGTTTTATTTAACAGCGCCTCTAACGGCGATTTTGTAATCGAAAGATTTCTCATTGTTATCAGATAAAACCTGCGTAATTGTAGTTTCAGAATTTTGGTTTCGGTAAAATAAATCCAGTGCAGCATTTGTACTATTTTATTCTTTTTGTCTCATTCAATATGGTACACCTTGCATATAAACACACATCTGCATATAAAATATGTCATCAGCAAACGGGATAAATTAGCTGTAAGATTAAGACTTCTGTGTACCAACATTCATCCTTAGTAAAAGCGGACAACCTCAACAATAACAGTAATTTGTATACAAATTCTTCTATAGGAGAGTATCTAAACATTATCTAGATCATTCTTTTATATTTTAAAATATTTATAAACTAATATCCAAAATGAAAAGGTCCATCAAAACAACATTTTTAATTGTCAGTAACTAATTAAAAATTATTTATAAAGCTGTTCGAATACAGATAACGCTAAGGTTACGGAAAAGGAATACCGAAACCGGTAAACAGGTTCAAACTAAAACAAGAAAGTTTAAGGAAGAAAGGTGATACCAGATATAATTTTAAAAGTGTACAAACAGAGCTATTTACAAAGTAAATTAACTTTAACATGTTATTTATTTTTAAATCAAATTTAAAAATGCTTTACTTCTTTCCTCTCTTAAATAAATCACGGGAAAAATACTTTAAAAATCATACTTCATTTTAACTACGGTTTGCAGCTAAAATGCAATTTGTTGCCAATTGGCAAACATGAGACATTGGAGCTTCTGTATTATTCTAATAATACTTTAGAAGACAAAATTGGGTATGTCGCCAAAAGGCAACACTCGGCATTTAAGAGTTAATATTAGTGCCACGTTATAAAAAACCATAATCATTTAAGAATCCTTTTTCAAACACAAAATATTGACTTCAATTAGTATGCATGTGGATTCGTCAAACATGAAAAGTTTTGTCGTTTTGACAAACGGTAATTATTTATTTTTTATTATTAAGAAATTAATTATTAAGTCATGCTGTCATTTTTAATTTCGGAAAATTTTCTTCAATGTTCAAAAAATGTGCAAAAAATTACCTTAGAGCGATAGCCTATTGAAAAAAAATTAGTGCCTCTCAACTTTCTGTAAAAATCACCCAACTGGTGGTGCTGCTAACCCGTTTTTCCTGATTTTAATATGGCAGTATTGGACAAAATTTCATATAGATTTTCAGAATGATTTGAGTAAGATTTGAATAAGTTTAATGTCGCGCTCTAGCTACGCAGTGTGCATTTGGTGAGAGTCTGAGATTCATTCCTAGGGGTGGCGCGGAGACAAATCATCCCAATTCTGATCCTCTATGGATTAAATATGAATATGAACAGTTAACAAAAAATCTTTAAATTTACATTAAGAAATGAAAACCTCTACAGATATGACGGGAACGATAGGTTCTGCTCTCAAATCTCGCAGACAGAATGCACCAAATTCGAATATAACGTACATTCATCGGCCTCATTGTTTAGAGTTTACCTCTTGGCACTAGTGACATTAATGTTGATTAGAATCCTTTAAAAAAAAACCTATTCGCTCAGTCCTAGATCCATCGCTTAGACAATTGATCTTAATTCACAATCCAAACCAAACGAAAAATGCCTGAAACTAAGGTAAGGGATAATGATTTTTTATTTTAATTAGAAAACGAAAAAAAGAAAAGAAGAAAGAAGAAAGAAAAAATCATTCGAAGGCATCATGATAGGTAACACTAATGATAATATTAATGCTGATAATAAACTTTGAACCGTCAAATTCAAAAAGTTGAACAGTAAACTAATTTTAATTAAACTGTACATTTATTCATGTGTGTTTTGCGCAATAAAATTTTATCTAAATAACATAATAATTAATGTTTCAGTTTTTTCTAAAATATTTTTAAAAAATTTTCAATTAAATACTGAATGATTAAAAGCATTTTATTGACTAATGAAGTAGTTAGAAAGATTTTTTTTCCTTCTTTGTTTTATTGTGCGTTACTCTAAACTTTAACAAAGTTTTGACAGTTTTATATTTAAAAAAAAAAAATTCTAATATTTATTTTCAGGATTGAACTGTACTCATCAGTCATTTTTAATCCTGCTGTTCCGTTCGGGTATATTATTAAAATGGAAGCGTATTTTAATTTTCCATAAAAGAAATAATTATAAAAAATAATTATAGATAATTATACAAATATTTTCTTGATATTTTATGATTTTGTAAGTCAAGAATATGTGTTAATTTTTTCCTAAAAATGTTATAATTTAATTTATATATTTTCTATATATAATTTAAAATAATACTAATGTATTGTACAGTAAAATAGGAACAGAACAGTGGGTAAAATGTCAGATACCCATAAAGAGAATCAACATGATACCAAATATTTATATTTTTACACTTAATCTTCTATAATTATGTTTGTTAAGAAAAAATAAAAATAAATAAAATAAAATAAAATAAAAAACCAGTTGAAAGCTAATAAATTTATAAGCCAGTTACTAAATCTATACATATAATAAAAGAATATGTGTGTGTGTATGTCTGCCTGTTTGAAGACAAAAGGCTGATCACAGAGGTACAGTATTTTGCATTAAGGTCTTTATTGACCTTCCCTGGTGCACCTTGAAGCCCGATTTCCTAATTTTTTATTAGTTTTTTTAATTAATTAAAATTTATAAATGTGTGAAAAAATTGACTCTGGAAATAGAAAAGTAAAAACAAAAACTTTCTACGGATCATTAGCTCAGTTGTGTAGAGCATCATGTTACTAATGCAAGGGATCATTGGTTCAGTCCTCCAAAGGCACCTGCGTTGCATTTGCGGATAATTAATAGAAAAATGCATATTTATAAAGATGCACCTCAAAGTCCGATTTTTCACGCTTTATATTGGTGGGTTCTTCTTCTTTTTTTTTTTTTTTTCCCAACTGAGAAAATTGTTTGGTGGTGCCAACTAGAGGTCTGCACGGGCTGGGCTTAGGGCTCGAGCCCGAGCAGGCC
Organism: Salticus scenicus; assembly: GCA_963930645.1. Lineage (NCBI taxonomy): Eukaryota > Metazoa > Arthropoda > Arachnida > Araneae > Salticidae > Salticus > Salticus scenicus. The sequence continues at coordinate 81,705,682 of OZ005649.1, forward strand.
CGGCCCTCGGGCCACTTTTGGGCCGGATTTTTTAATTTGCTTTCGGGCCGGGCCGGGCTCGGGCTCAATTTTGTGTGTGTGTGTGTATACTCGGGACAGGCCGGACCTGTATGAAATTTTTTCAAGACCGTGTCAGCCCGAATTTTTTTCTAGTTTCCTCGTTAATCAATGAAAAAGGAAAAAGATAAAATATTTCTTCAGTCATTTATTTTGCATAATTTTACAAGCTGGTATGTCACATAAAATTTCATTTTGTTAAAAAATGTCTGTAGCTTCAATTTAATTGTCTATCAGTCTGTCTGTCAGCGATCTCATTTTCCGCAAATATTTTTAGCATGTCTCGAAATTAATATGTTTTATTTAAAGTAATATTAGATGGTTTCCTATTCAAAATAGTATGCGTGTCACTATTAGTTTGCGCATATGTACAAACAAAAGAAATTATATGCGTTACTGTGTATAAGGCTTTGTTTCCTATGTTCTGTAGAGTTTAGGTGGTACGAAGGCTATAAAAATCCTTCCGCTGTAATTTTTCTCTAAGGCTCCTTTCTCTTTTCTCCATTGCACTGGATGAAAGTAGCATCATTTTTAGCATGTGCAAAAGCAACTTTTCTATTGAATATGGTTGGATTAGCATTAAAGTTTTGTTTACCGGCTCACATGAAAGATTCGGATACATTACGGTATATAAGAGGAAATGGTTGAAAGGGCATTTTTAGTAGTATTAACCATTTTAAACACCTTCATATATTGTTTGATGAAAGCTAATATTTTCGATTTGACTTTCTGTCTGCCTTTGTGCCTTGTCTGTAATAATGAATTTCTGTTTATATATACTTAAATGAGTTGTCAGAATTCCATATCATTATTAGTAACCTAAGTTAAAGTTTCCTCTGTATTCTGTAGTGGTTTTTCTAGCTCGCAACGTGAGGATTCCGCGTCCACACTGCGTTCGGCATCAACTTGCCAGCTTCTTACTTCCCCTTCCCCAGCGGCTAAGTCAGAAGTTTTGCGAAATCTCAGCAAAGTACATAATGCGTACATCTAATCAACATCCACACACCAAAACTCATCATTCTAAGATAATGTAAAGCGAATTCAAACAGAATAACGTGTTTTTAGGCGTTTTTATTGCCCCCCCCCCCCCCGACCCAAGGGGGTAAGTGAACGAATTTCGTAAAATCTCGTTACAATAAGTGTCGGATACATATAAACAATTTGCGCACCAAATTTCGTGACCGCAGATCCCATAGATTTCCCAAGAGGGGGGGGGTCTTGAATTTGCAACCCCCCCCCCCCTCAAAAAAAATCGAAAATCACAAAAAAACGAAAATGTGTTTTTGAAAATATTCTAAAGAAGACACGTGGCTATTTTTAATACCTTTGTAACATCTTTAGCAGAGCTCTACTAAAAAATCTGGAATTTCTGAAATTTCCCCCTCGAAAAACGATTTTTGCCCTTTCTCCTTTAAGAATCAAGAATTCTAAAATCGTACATAATTTTTTATTCATGCTCAAGTCTAGTATCATCATGTGCAATTTCTTCACCGTGAAGTAATTTGTGGCCGAGTTATGCTTACAAACGCTCTTTCGCTTCCTGTCACCCTGGGGGGAAGGGGGTATTTCGATTAATCCCGTTTCTTTAGATGCCGGATTCATATAAACAATCCAAGCACCAAACTTCGTGACCGCAGCTCTCATAAATTTCCCAAGACAAATTTAGTGCTAAAAAGGTTGTCTCGAATTTGTCCTTTGTAACACATACCCCCCCCTCCAAAGAAAAATAAATGGCAAATCACAAAAAATCAAAAATGTGTTTTAGGAAATATCCTAAGAAAGTCGCATAGCCTTTTTCAACATCTTTGTTCCATTTTTGGTAGAATTCTACTCAAATCAGGAATTTTCGAAATTTCCACCCAAAAATCGATTTTCCTCCTTCCTTCCCTTAAAAATCGAATTCCTAAATCGCAGATAATGTTTTATTTGTACTTATGTCTAGTCTCCCCGTGTGGAATTTCTTTATTGTGAAGTAATTAGGAGCCGAGTTAGGCTTACAAACGTGTTTTTTCTTTTGCCCCCGCAGGGGGAAACGGAGGGAATTTCAGAAAAGTTGATAGATATAATTTTAAGTTGGGTAAAGACCTAAATTCCTGCCAAGTGCCGTTGAATTGACTCCAGCCGTTCTCAAGTGATACCCGGACAAACATATTTTTGTCTTTTGCACCCCAGGGGGAATGTGGGGGAATTTCTGAAAAGTTGATAGATATAATTTTAAGTTGGGTAAAGATCTAAGTTTCTGCCATGCGCCGTTGAAGTCAGTATAGCCGTTCTCAAGTGATGCCCGGACAAAAATAGTGACGTACAGAGACGATGACACACACACACACACACAGGCAAAATTTTCTGAAGTCATTTTTGGCTTTCATGGTGTGTGAAACGTGAAGATATCACAAAAGTTTAAATTTACAGACAAAAGTCAGAATAATATGGATTATCTTTATATAGATTATCTTGTAAAAGTTCAGCAGTTTTGTTAAAGAACATTCTGTTGCTTGGCTATATAAAACCTGAACAAAACACATACTAAAAATCTTTTTCATAGAAAGGCATACATTTTTTTTTTTTCTTTTTCTTTTATTTCTTTTTTCTTTTTTTGTTATTTCGCATATTTTTGAATCGGGCCGGGTCTGGCGGGCGTGATTTAAGCGTTTTTTTCCGCGTCGGACCACACACTGGTAAAAAAATAAACAGGCCGGGTCTGGCCCAGGTCGAATTTTTCGATTTCATACCGAGCTGGGTAAGCAAAGCTTTCGAACGGGCCGAGCCAGGCCCGGACCTCAAAATTTCGGCCCGTGCAGACCTCTAGTGCCAACTGCTACCATACAGTGAGGCTAATAATCCGTCGGACAAACGTAGTTCTTCAATAATAGCAGCTTCACGTATCATCCAGTTAGCACCTAAATTGGAATGTCTGGTTAAGGCACAAATAGAAGCAGTGAGGACCTGGAACGTATAGAAGAAAGAATGAAAGAACGCTGCCCCAGGCAGCGGGGATCCGAAGGAAGGTTCTAAGCAATTTTAATAGATTATATATATGTATATATAAAGTGATTTAAAATATTGTGATTAATGTTTTTTGAAAAGTCCTTTAAATATAGTGACCAGCGAAGCAAGCAAAGTTTGCTAGTACATAAATACAAAAACATATCTCTGAACTATCTTCATTACAATACGTTATCAAATCAAGCTGAAAAGCTAATTATATGGGCTTTGTTTTCCTTATGAGAAAATTTAATATGTTTAACTTAATATCTAATAAACAAGCTAGAACTTAAATAATTACGCAGGTTTATGTAACATAGTATTCAACGAATAACGATACATTATATCAGGTCTATTGTTCTCAGTGAATTATATTACCTTAAAATATACATGGTCTATCAATTAGAATAAATTAAAATTATGCTGTGTCGGAACGAAATTATTTCTGAAAAATAAGTCCTCATTCATTACCTAAAAACCAATTAACCACATACTTCTAATACCACCTGAATTACCAGCTATACTATGTCTTACAATATTGAAAAAAAAATTGTAAAAGGGATTTTTTTTTTTTTTTTTTTTACAGATAAAAGAAACACACACACAAGAAGGGAAAAAAAAAGATGTATAATAGACATTTATTTTATTATGGGTATCTAAGTATATAAATAATTAGTTAGGCCTAGTAAAGGAACACTAAATTTCAGTTTAGTACGTTAAGACATCTATCTAAAGAGCAGAACATATAAACTTTAATTCTTTTTAATTTAAAAATCCGTTTTTTTTTTTTTTTTTTTTTTTTTTTTTTTTTTTTGTCGTAAGTTCCCTTTAAAACAAAACAAGCCTAGGTGGAAGATATTCCACCCAGGCCTAGCATCCAAATTCAGTTTATCAACTTCAATCAAGTTCCGTTAATCAACTTTAATGCCTACACCACCATCGGTATATCATCTCTATTTCAGACACAAAATAAATAATCAAAAGTGCATAAAAATTAGGGAGGTTTATGTGACTATTGCATTTTATTGATAAATATACATTACTTTACTGATATTCCTTTTGTTAACAAGTGAAATGCATTGCCTATAGCATGTTTATCTCACCTCTTTTTTAAATGATTTAGAATTGAAATAAGTAAATAGTTTTTATGAAACTATAACATTTTACACATGGATTTAAAATAAATCAAGGAACTAAATAAATAATTTTATAAATATATTCATTATAAATTATAAATTTATAAATTTTGTAATAATGTTATAAATTTGAATCACGTTTTAAGATAATGAATTTTTAAGAAAAAGCATGCTAAAAATATGCTTATCTTAATCAAAAAAATAAATAAATAAACTACAGTTTATATAATTAACTAAGTTTGTGAGTTAAAGCATTTTATTGATAAATGAGACTATGTTTTCTGAATGCTTTTTTTTTTTTTTTTTTTTTCTCTCAAATGAAATGCATAACATCAATCAAGTTAAATGCATCACTTTTACATATTTTTCTTTTATAAATATTTTTTAATATAAGAATTTCCTAAAAAAGAAAGAAAAAAATATAAAATATGTTTTAATTTTCTATTCGTGGTTTTTGAAACGCTAAATTATTTATTTAATTTCATTTTAAATATCTGCTTTCTGATTAACGTTTCAAATATATTTTTGTTTTTCAAATTTTAGCATATGAAAAAATATTACATATTTTAAATTTTTAAAATGAGTAAAAAAATTTACTATTTTTATTGTTTAAGGGGAAAAGCACCTTCTAAGTTCGAAGTTAAATATAAAAATTTTATAAAATATATATACTGAAATAATCATCATTTACTGCTTTTCCAATTTTAATATTCTCAAATTTTAGCTTAATAATAATAATAATGAAGACAAGTTTTTAAAAAAGGGGGGGGGGGGAAATCATTCCACTTTCTTTTTTATTTTATTTTTATTTATTTATTTTTATTTATTTATTTATTTATTTTAAGTATTTATTCATGTAATAATTTCCTTAAAGTAAAGAAAGAAATTTAAAAAAAAAACTTTTACATTTCTCTTGTGATTTTAAAAACGCAGTAACATTTGCTTTATATTGCGTATAACATATGTTCTTTAATTACCTTTTTCCAATATCTTTTTATTATGTATATTATAATTCACTCTTTTTATTAAATTTAGTAAAAAGGTCGAAATAACGAACAATATTTTACTAAAAAACACAGAGATGAATGTAATGAAGAATTTTTTTTTACTGACAGAAAGAGAAAATATTTTATAGATTTAAAATAGGAAAGATTTGTGAAAGATTTGAAATAGAAAAACATTTATAAAAATATACAGAAATAATCATTATTTATTTATTTCTGCACTTTCATATTATCGAATTTTACCTTTGAAAAATAAATAAATAAATAAAGTTGAAGAAAAGGTTTTCGAAAAAGGTAATCATTCTTTTTTTTTTTTTTTAATTATTTGCTCATATGAGAATTTCCTTAAACGAAAGAAAAACAACTAAATAAATTGTCTTACTTTTTAATTTTTGGTTTTTTAAACGCAAAAACTATTGAAATAAAGAGAAATTGTTTTTAAATTTATTTTCTTGGAGTTTTTATACACCATTTTACTTTAAATTACTAAGAACTATTAACTTTAATTTTCAAAAACGATTCATTTTCATATATATTTTTGTATTAAACGTATTGATTATATTTTAAGAAATAAAAGTATCATACTAAAAAAAGGAGAAACAGGTTAAATAAGACATACAGTTTTTGGATTTCTCCTGTAAAGTATATCGAAAGATAAATTACAAGATATAGATAAAAGAAATTCCTTGAGCATTTTTAAACAAACATATATATATATATATATATATATATATATATATTAGGTCGTTGCAAAAAAGTTCGTGCGGACGCGGATCATTATTTTATTGCCTCCTAAGACGAGAGCTTCTATCGCCGTGGTGTACATTTGTTGCCCGAAAAATGGACAAAGGTTGCAGAAAGTAATGGAGAGTATTTTGATTAAAAATTGTCATTTGATTTGATGTATTTTTATGAAATGAAGCAATAAAAAACCGAACGAATTTATGCAAAGACCTAATATATATATATATATATATATATATATATATATATCTTAACAATTGTATAATGCATAAACCTCGACCTATTAAAACCAATAAGAAAAGAAATTATGCAGTATATAAACAAAAATTATTTATTTCTGTCGAAAACAAACTCTCCAAAAAAATAAGAGTCCGAAAAATTAAAACTGCATTCAACAATAGTCCAAAATTTCAGCAAAAATCGGTCTGTTTCATTATGAAAAAAAAAAGAGAGAGAGAGAGAGAGAAAGAGATTTCATCCATTGTTACTTGAATATTATGTTATTTTCAACAACATTTTCCAAAATTCTAGCAAAATTAGCAGATTTAAATCAAAAACGAAAAACGCAGTTTGTGGTTCTTGAGAACTTATAGTATCAGGGATGGAGTTCCAGGTACTTGCATGTTGTATTGCTATCAGAAATCTTTGAGCAAGAACTTCGAACAGCTTCTGTTCAATTAAATGGATAAAAATGTAATTGAACTAATAGGTACACATAAGCGAAATAAAATAAAAAATAATAATAATTTAATTTTTATATTTAGGACTGGTGTCTGTAAGTAGGGACGCGTCTACGGACGAGTGTCTGTAAGTAGCAGACAACAAAATAAAAGAATTCCGTCTTTAGTTGTATGTAAAACAATACACTATTTTCAGAAAAAAAAAAGAGGGGGCGTATTCCTACTTAATTCATTAAGTGCAGCAGGCGTAAATATGTTATAGTAGCGTTTACCGCATCGATTGCTGTAAACAAAAATACATAAAAATCTTTAAAAATAAAGCAAAAAAAAGTAATATTTTAGACGATAACCAAAATATAGGGACTTACTGTTTAAAATGCGAAAATCTATAGGGTTTAACATATGTGTGTGTGTGTGTGTGTGTGTGTGTGTGTGTGTGTGTGTGCGAACGTATACGTAGTATTTATAAAAATTTACGTCTTGGAATTTCGGAATGATGACTGTGTGACTGTGTTTCTGTCATAAAAAATTTCTAACAGCTCAAAAGATATCACATATGGCAGTTTTTGTTAATATGTTTAAACAAAAGTCATAAAAATTAACTCACAATGCATGCATAACACTAGGTGACATTGCTTTAGTCCAAAATATGTAAATTTACATAGGAAAATGTAGACAAATGTTTTGTGATGCCTCAGCATACAAGATTTTTCTTTCCAAAGCGACCTTTATATTTTTATATCATGACAAGTTTCATTTTAACAGACTTGTAGTTAATACAATCAGTTCACAGTTTTTTTTTTTTTCTTTTTTGATATGTTTAATGTCATGTTTGATTAAATAAACATTTCTGTTTAAAAATAGCATTTTTTTTTTTGTGTGTGTGTGAAACTCTCTTAAAAAATAAAATAAAAGTAAAAAAAAAAAAAAAAAAAAAGGGAATTTTAATTTATGATCCATAACACTAAATTTTCACCTTTCAAAAATTTTTTGCACTCTTTAATTGATTGAAATTCTTCAAAGTTAAGATTCTTCAAAGTTCGATTAAAAATACTCTTAAATATTTTTTTTTTAAATACAATATGTTAAAAAAATAAAAATTATTAAATCATTATACTATTTAAACCAATCTGTAAAAATGTTTATAATTAATTTCAACTATCCTTCCTCTCTAAATGATGAGAAACATATTTTAATAGCGATACTTACTTCCATTAAAAAAAATATATAATTATTGAATTTAATTGTTACAAATTTTAATTAGTTTTCGTTAAAGATGAGGGGAAAAAACATATATGCACTTCCAGCTTTTACAGTTTTATCAGTTTTTTTTTTCCTTCGGAATCTTGAAGATGTAGTAAAAAAAAAAAAAAAAAAAAATTTATTACTTTCATTTTTTATTTTCAGTCGCCAGAATTTTTCTCGTTGTTTTTTTTTTTTTTTTTTTACTTTCAATGTCATTCAAATTTTTAAGAATGTTGCATAAACATAATTATTCTGTTTGTTAAGTATCTCCTTATAAATCATAATAATTATTTTCAGAAACTAACAAAAGATTTAATCATAAGAAAAAATACTCGGTTAATTGCCATTTAGAATAAATAACTGCATAATTACTGAATAACAGCAGATATTCTGATTAATTATGTAATTTTAATTTAACTATTAGGACAAATTTTTATTTTGTTTACGTTAGAATGTTGAAAATGCTTAATTATAAGTACTAAATATCCAAATTACATAAAGAAAAAAATAATAAAATATTAAAATATTTTACTGTAAATAAAATCTTTGTAAATTGTCAATGATATTTAATAAATAGAATATAATTAAGTAATAACAGAAGTTATGAAGTTAAATTGTATAACACATTTTATGAATAAACTACGTAATTTTAAAATTAAAATCATGCAAACGTTTGGACCATTAAATGAAGTTTCATACCATAATAAAATTTTAAAAATTAATTTAGGAAAATAAGCAGGGTTGCTGGATATAACCTTTTTTTTATTCAACAGTCTCCAATAATTTTTATTTGTAACGTTTGACTAATCACTCCGAAGATCGACAGTCTATTATATATATCAAATGTCACTTCTCAAAATTATTGGTGACTGTAGAATAAAACAAGTCCTTCCGGCTTATTCGGAAGGATAGGTTGATTTCTTTTTTCTTATCAAGTAGCCGTCATTTTGTTCCAAAATGGCGGCTAAAATTATTAATGGACTTGGTAGAAATATTTATGTAGGCTAGGCACATATGGAGTTTTAAGCAAATCGGTTCATGTGAATTTAAAATTTTCAAGTGGCCCGCGCTTGGAAACAAAATGATGGATTAAGTTGACAAATATATCAAATGCATTTGTGAGATAAGTCTACTGTACACATATAGTTCGAATAAATTCAAAATCTCAAAAGTCATCGTGTTGAAAAATTAAGTGGCGGCCACTTGGATCAAAATGGCAGTGAGAAAGTTGCTCATCTATGATATCGTTGCAAATTTGAATATATATATATATATATATATGAAAGGATCGAAAGAATTCAAATTCTAAAATTATTATTAGAAATTAATATTAAGTGATATCTTAATAGTATTAGCTCAGAATAAATCTTAATTTTAAAAATTACTTTGTGAGAATTCTATTTTAGAGCCCCAGTAAAGTTAAAAATGATAACCTAGACAAAAGTGTTTCCTGAAATATCTTCTGTCTCTGGGTGACTTCCCACATACTTGCAGGCAAGTATGGGGGAGCGTCGGCATGGAGGGGGGGGGGGATATGAAAGGATTGAAAGAATTCAAATTCTAAAATTATTATTAGAAATTAATATTAAGTGATATCTTAATAGTATTAGCTCAGAATAAATCTTTTTAAGAACAATTTTGTGAGAATTCTATTTTAGAGCCCCAGTAAAGTTAGTTTTTCAGCAAAACACGTCGTAGCGCGGGAATCGGAGTTAGAATAAGTTTCATAATCAAAATTATGCAATAGTCGAAATAAGCGGCAAGGCATTGTGAAATACGAAATCCTGGCTATCCGGGTCAACCAATGAGAGAATGTGGTCTGGATTTTAGCTTACTTAATTATCCAATAAGAATTCACATTAGGAGTTTGGCCTCGCCCCCAAATATCCATATTTAAGCGGGAGCACCCGAAAATCGGCGCCTTTTTCATGGAAGTTTGTGCTTAATTAGTTCACGTCAATAAAAAGTTTAATTTAACGGCCCCGGGAGGGGGATTGGTTTGCGGTTCCGCCGTTAACGGGAGGTTTTCAGCCCGACTCGTCTACGGATCTGTATGTCAGCGTGCTCAGATTGATTGACTGTTAAGAACGTGTAAAATGACTAAGTGTCTTCAATAAAACGACTGCATCAACTTATTGTGGAATATTTATTTGAGTGACTGCCATTAATCATCAACTAAAGAACCTGATACGTTACATATATATATATATATATATATATATATATATATATATATATTGTAGAAATTCTTTCAAAAAAGGCTTAATAAGTTGATAAAATGTTAGTTTTCTGCATTTCTAGTTTGTTTTAGCATTAAAATAGACTAATTTTCCCTTAAAAACGCATTAAAAATATCCAATAAGGCAGGTAATGGATTTGGCGCCAAATTTGGCGGGTTTTCCCCATGGCGACTTTTTTGGCGAATTTGGCGAAAAAATACTTATTATCGATATACCAAAGATAGACGCAATAACGTGATTGGTTCACGAGTTACGTGAAATTTCTAGATTTTTGTTGTTTGAATAATAAATCCATTTTTCAACTTTGATTTCAATTATGATTATGTATTTCAAAAGTTACTGTGATAACAAATTTTCAAGTAGCCACCACCTGGAAACAATACAGTGGAACAAGTTGCCCAGCAAACACATCCAAGATATTTGAAGCATAGGTTCACTGTCAAACTGTGGTTCAAATCAGTGCCGTGTTTCAAAAGTTATTATTATGGCAAATTTTCAAGTGGGAGTCTAAGGGCTGCGATTTGGAAACAAAATGGCGAAAGAACTTGCCCAGCGAAATGATCCAATATATTTGTATGATAAGTTCATTGTCCAGTTCTAGTTTAAATTAAATCAGTATTTCAAAAATTATCGTCAAAAGGAAACAAAATGGCGAAAGAACTTGCCCAGCGAAATTATCCAATATATTTGTTTGATAAGTTCATTGTCCAGTTCTAGTTTATATTAAATCAGTATTTCAAAAATTATCGTCAAAAGAAATTTTCATGTGGCACCACTTGGTAAAAAAAGCGGAGTGAGATGCCCAGCGAACTTATCTGAGATATTTGAATGATAAATCCACTATCCAAATTTGATGCGAATTGATTCAGTATTACTAAAGTTACAATAATGACAAATTTTCAAGTGGCCGCCACTTGGAAATAAAATTGCGGAACAAGTCATCAAGTGAACTTATCTTAGATATTTGAACCATAAGTTCACTATCCAACTTTTATTTGAATTAGTTTAGTATTTTAAAAGTTATCGTGATGCAATGTTTTCAAGTGGCAGTGTGATTTCAAGAGGCTTCAACTAAGAAACAAGATGTCGGGACAAGTTGCCCAGTGATCACGTTCAAGACAATTATATGATAATATCACTGTCCAAATTTGGTTCGATTTAGAGTATTATTTCAGAAGTTATCGCGATTTTAAATTTTCAAGTGGGAGCCTGATTTCAAGTGGCCCGCTTAGTATAAGATGCTCGGTACTTTCCAAAAGATGGCGGTTAAAGTTCATTAATCAACTTGGTTGAGACCCTTATGTGGTCTATGTATACATCAAAATTCAAACAAATTCGGAATACGCTTTTTATAATGTGAATTTGAAATTTTCAAGCGGTCTCCACTTGAAATCAAAATGGCGAAGCAACTTGGTTAAAAAACTCATCTATACATATAAAAGAGTATTTCCACTCACTCACTCACTGACTCATCAACGCACAGCAAAATCTACTGGAGCCACTGACTCGAAACTGGGTCAGATTATAGAACGTATAGTGTAAGCACCCCCTAAGAAGCGATTTTGCGAAATTCGCCCCCCAAGGGGGGTGTAGGGGGCAAAATGTTATTTCACAAAAAAGTTCATATCTCAAAGAAAAAAACAGATATCCGTAAAATTTTTACTTTAAAATATAGCTAATTTAATTATCTAAAATCCAATTTCTGGAATTTTAGAAGTTCGGTCCCCAAGGAGGGAAAGGGGGCAAAACGTGGTTTCACATACTCCTATATATCGCAAACAGAAAAACAGATATATGTGAAATTTTTGCTCTAATATATAGCTAATACAAATACCTAAAAAGTAATTTCTGGAATTTTCGCAATTCAACCCCCAAGAGGGAAGGAGAAGGGGCAAAACGTGATTTGAAATAATCATTTATATTGCAAATCGGAAAAAAAAATATATGTGTAAGATATTTTTGCTCTAAAATATAGTTCCCATAAGTGCATAAAAACTAATTTCTTTAATTTTAGAAATTCGTCCCAGGTGGGGTGGGAAAGGGGTCTATGGGGTTAAAAAATAGAAATATAGTTAGACCGTTCAAAATTGGTACAGATAGGTTTTAGAGACCTGCAAGTGAAATGAGGATATTTTTGAAAGTGTAAAGTTATTAGGAGGGTCAGAAAGGTGTGTGTGTGGGGGAGGGGTGGAGGGGCAAAAAAAATAAAAATAGAGTTAGATCGTTCAAAATTGGTACATAAAGGTTTTTAATACTTACAAATCGATTGCGGATATTTTCGAATTTGTAAAGTTATTAAATTAGTACATGGAGGTTTTCGATATCTACAAATCGATTGCGTATATTTTCGAATTTGTAAAATTATTAGGATAGACCAGAAGGGAGGTGAAAGGGCAAAAATATAAGAGTTAGAGCGCTGAAAATTAGTAATGTTAGGTTTTGAGGCCCGATAAATCGATTGCGGATATTTTCGAAAGTACAAAATTATTACGAAGGGCGGGAAGGGATCGGGTGCAGGGGTAAAAATAAAGAAATTCAGATAAAATGGTGGAAATTAGTATTATTAGGTTTAAAAACCCGAGAGAACGCCTGCGAGTATTTTTTGAAGTCTAAAATAATTAGGAGGGGCGGGAACGGTAGGTGAAGGAGCATGCGAGCCTTGCGCGCCTGTATGCGCTGCCGCAGGCAGTGGTGGCCCGAACCGATTATTCCACTGATGAGAGTTTTTTTTTAAATATTTTTCCCTTACGATAATATAGTGATTCCTTAAGAGTGTTGAACATACATGCGCGCGCAGCGCACAATTGCCTGCAATGCCAAGGTCAGTGCAGACCCGTTGCGAGGTTTATTCCAATCACATTTTTTTTTCTCTTTTTTTTTTCGAATGTTAAAAATTGAGGCAATTTTGAGAATTCATTAACTATAGTGATTCATTTAAAAATAGTGACCAGCGAAGCGGGCGCGGCCTGCTAGTCTAAGATATTTATAAGATCAGTTAAGATACTGTCCAAATTTGATTCGATTTGGAGTATTGTTTCAGAAGTTATTATGATTTTAAATTTTCAAGTGGTAGCCTAATTTCAAGTGGCACCGCTTAACTTAAGATATCTGCCACTTTATTAAAAATGGCGGATATAGTTCATTAGTAAACTTCATTGAGATCTTTATGTGGTCGGTATTTACATCAAAATTCAAACAAATTCGGAATACGCTTTTTACAATTTAAAATTTCAAGTGGTCTCCACTTGAAATCAAAATGGTGGAGAAACTTGGTTAACAAACTAATCTAAGATATTTATAAGATAAGTTAAGACACTGTCCAAATTTGGTTCCATTTGGAGTATTATTTCGGAAGTTATCATGGTTTTAAATTTTCAAGTGGTAGCCAGATTTCAAGTGGTCCCGCTTAACTTAAGATATTCGCCACTTTTTTAAAATGGCGGATAAAGTTCATTAATAAAGTTCTTTGAGACACTTGTATAAACTACGTATACCTCAAAATTAAAAAAAAATTCGGAATACGCTTTTTACAATTTGAATTTGAAATTTTCAAGTGGTCTCCACTTGAAAACAAAATAGCGGAGCTACTTGGTTAACAAACTCAACTAAGATATTTATAAAATAAGTTAAGACACTGTCCAAATTTGGTTCGGTTTGGAGTATTATTTCGGAAGTTATAGTGATTTTAAATTTTCAAGTGGTAGCCTGATTTCAAGTGGCCCCGCTTAACTTAAAATATCTGTCACTTTATTAAAAATGGCGGATAAACTTCATTAATAAACTTCATTGAGACCTTTATGTGGGCTGTATTTACATCAAAATGCAAGCAAATCTTGCTTTAAATCTGCTTTTTACATTTTGGGTTTGAAATTTTCAAGTGGCTGCCACTTGAAAACGAAAAGTCGGAGCAACTTGGTTAGCGAACTCATCCAAGATATTTATAAGATCAGTTCACAGTCCAAATTTGGTTTGATTTGGAGTGTTATTTCGGGAGTTATTGTGATGACAAAATTTTCATTATAGATAGATAGATAGATAGATAGACAGATAGATAAACGAAGTGATTGCAATAGGTCGATTTCTAAAGAAATCAACCTAAAAAAGGCCAGATCTGGCAACGCTGAAAATAAGCAGTAGCACTGTTTCGCTACGTAATACCTTAGATAACTACGTTAGATTCTAAAGCAGTACCAAAGCATTTATCAAACCATTATTTAATTTCATAAATTTTTATAATTTTGTTACCTGTGTGACACTTTCTGGTAGGTTGATAGGTTGAGTTTAACGTCACACTAGTGGTGCGCTTTTGAGCAATTGGTGACGGTCTGGGACCCACCCCTAACGATGGTCTGGTGACATGCCATCACAATTTTTATCCTACACGGAGGAGACACTTTATAGAATGGTACATTTTGACTTTAACGTTATCATTTCTTCTTTTACGTTATTTTAAAGTTAGTAAATAAAAGTTTAGAATACAAAATAAAACAAAATTTAAGTGACTAAAACAAGTACCATGCAAAGAAAAAACATTTAACAACATACAAAAAGAAACCAATAGTAATAATAACAATAATAATTAATGTTATTATCAGGATACTTGTAATAATAATAATATAATAACAAACATTGCACTTAACAATAATAAAGGTTCTGTAAAATAAATGCTTAGAAAAAACAGGTTTGAAAAAACTGAAAATGTTCATTTCAGACAAAACTTCTGAACGATCAAAAAATTTCTATTTAGAAGAAAAGGTTAAATGAAAAACTCTTTTTAATTTCCGTATAAATATTTGAAAAAGTGATAATAAATGAAACATAAAATAAAAAAATGTGTACATAAAAATTTTTATGCCCATATATTTCAATTGATTTTGAAATAATTGTAGTATATAGTTCAGAATTATTTTATCAGAAGTCTTTTTTTTTTTATGCCCAAATGAGAAAATATTTACCATTTTCTGTAACGGAACGTTCTAAAATGTGTGAACAGTTCTAACTTTTTTTTCAAATGGAAATACTGTCTAACTTTGCGTCAAAATATTTAAAGTATTCATTTGAGCTTCCTGTCTAAAGTCAGTTTGAAATGTTTATTATCTGAACTGTTTACTGTCGCATTTTGAGACACTATTAAAGAATTTATAAATTTCTTCAGTAACTGATGAAATAATTCAAATCATTGTAATATTTTTAACTGTACTAAATATCAGAATTTGTTAAAGAACAATTTGAAATTTTTGAATATAAGATAAAAATATTTATATGTGATTGGTGCAAATAAAGATTTCAATAAAAATTTACCTAAATTTAAAACAAATTGTCTAATGAGTGAGTTTTTATGTTCACAAGTATAGAGACATTATTAATCGGTTGTATTTTATTTTTGCACAATAAAATACGATAGTACTTTGAATAGTACTTTTTATTAAAAGAAAAGTATTCATTTTTACATAGCAATTTTTTTAACAGTAAAAGCCCAAGTTCCCAAAGAATAACGGTCGAAAATTATGTCATAGTTACAATAATGTTTTGGAATGAAAAAAACTAATGTTTTGTCCGTGATTTCCATGCGTGTATTTTAACTGAATAAAACAATCAAAAAGGATAATTTAACGGTAGGTTGGTTGTTTGGGTTGGGTTTAACGTTGCACTAGTACTTCGTAATTGGCGATGGTCTGGGACGCACCCCAAAGGATTGTCCGAAGACATACCATCACAATTTTGATCCTCCATAGAGAGGATGGCTCTTCCGTTTCGGTGACCCCCAGAGTTATAATTTGGATGAGAACATGGAGGACATTGCGGCCACGACAGAATTTACGTGCACCAGGCACCATTAGTGTACACGACGGTCTTTGGCCGGTTCGAGTATCGAGCCCACAGGATAATTTAACAGAAACACTTACATCACAATCGCAACAATGTAATGAGATATTGAAAATAAATTTTCGTCCATGTTTTTGATGATATTGGAAAATTCATTCAGTGATTAAAAAAAAATTAATTAAACATAAAGAATTCAATCCATTTACTTAGATTTATTTTAAAAAATTACTTCAGTATAGTGTATTATACAGGGTGATTATAATTAAAGTACTGAATACACACAGGTTTCAAAATAAAATTCATGTTTGACGACCCAGTTTTCATACTTCCCCAGGCAGGACAGGTTTAGTGTTGGATCCTTATGGCGACTTTTAAATTTTTGCCGCCATGTTGTCGATATCTTTTAATTTACTTTTTAATTTATTCATTTTGGCATAATTTTTTGTTACAAAAAACTTAGTACCTATGTTGATTATACTTTTTATTATTGCGTTTCTAAGTCAATTTATGACAAAAGTTCATATTTGGTTTGTATCTTTAAAGTATTGCTATAGGTTTAAAATAACGCTTGCAACGATTGTAAAGATGCAACATTTAAAAACAGATTTTTCTATAAAATGATCTCATCAGACAAATGACGTCATTTTCTTTGTATTAGATAACTGAACTGAGTCCGTGTGCTTAAATATTGCTTATGTATATTTTTTTTATCTTCGCGTACTTTATTAAGTTCCTATCGTATCGTTTCTAGAAAATTTAATCGTAACTGGTTCACGTTAGAGAAATATTATATAAATTATTTTTTCGATATTTTATCAAGATTTTTTAAATAAAAAAGTAAAATTAATAAATGGGTGAAATTTATTTTTATTTTTTTTTAATCACATAAAATATTTAGGAATATTCTTCATTTTATTATCATTACTAGCAGTCTACGCCCGCTTCGCTGGTCACTATATTTAAATGGATTTTCAAAAGAATTGGATCAGTATTTATTTTTTACATCACATTACAAATAAAAACTTAAAAAAAAAAGAAAAGAAAGAAAGAAAAAAAAAGAAAAAAAACACTGAAATCGCTTTAGATTTCGCTTCTTTGGGTACCCGTTGCCTAAGGCAGCTCTTTTTTCTACCCGTACTGCATCGGGTCCAGTTTCCCACTGTCTACAGAAAGGTCTTTCCCGGGCACTTCAATCTGGGTATTTA
This sequence comes from Salticus scenicus, assembly GCA_963930645.1. NCBI lineage: Eukaryota > Metazoa > Arthropoda > Arachnida > Araneae > Salticidae > Salticus > Salticus scenicus. Next base: position 81,722,804 of record OZ005649.1, read on the forward strand.
TCGACGACTTGTGGATTTTCTATTATTTAAGAACTACGATTTTAAAGATGACTGTATCTCAGCATCTATTATATATTTTAGTTTTTGAACCATGTGTTTTATAGCCCCAGTTATTTACATTATATTACGATTTGATTCCGACCAGTGCAATAAAATAAAATTAAAAAGTAGATTTTCTTTGAAAAGGAATTAAATACATGAAAAACAAACTAATTTTAATCAGTTTAATCCTTTCTACTATAAACTACCATTTTTTTTCACCCAATAAATATTATAAATAAAAATAATAATAAAAATAATAAAAGATTTTTCTCTTAAAGGAATTAATTAAAAAAATGAAAAATAAAAAGTTGCTATAGTATGAAACTTATACATAAACGTAACAATTTATTTCTATTGCATTACCATTTGATTTTCAATAAATATAATAATAATAAAAAAAGAAATAAAAAAAAGAAAATCGCCTTCAAATGAATGTATTAAATAAAAAATGAATTGCATAATAGCCGTTGCTAAGATACGCAGACGATTACAATCGAAGAATAAATTCATGAAAAATGAAGCATTAAAGCCAATATTTAAAATCGAAAAAACATTAATTTAAAAAATTCAAATTCGAAATTCGAACAAATCTCGATGAGATGCACACCTGCAGGGTCCCAGGTACCTATATGCCAAATTTGGAGGCTCTGCGATTAGTAGTGTGAGCACCAGAGCGCAGATACACACACAGACACTTCTCTTTATTTATGTAGATTATTATCAGTAGTATTATTTTAAATATATGATGTATTTTGTTATTTTAAATTTTAGCACTATTTCCTCTTAAGAAATACTTTTAATAGATATTTATGAAACTATATCAAAAATTTTCTTTTACTTAATGCTACACAACAAGTCAATAAAATTTTAATTTAAAACTCATTTACCTACTTTCGATTTCATGTAAGAAAGATTCGGTGACATGTAAGAAAGTTCCGTCGATTTTGTAATGTATCATAAAAGATTGTTACATCGTTGAATGTTGCAAGAAATCGTAGTAACCTTTACATTTGTATTAAATATTGCAACACTTGAGTAACTGCTCCTCGTTTTTTTTAAGACATTTCAATCAGTTTTATTACTTCGCAATGTAATCAAATTTGTTTTAAAACTATATATCAATGAAAATACAATGTTTGGTTTTATAGATTAGTAGTTTATCATCGCTTGCTTTTATTAATTTTATGATAAATACTTAAAAATATTAAGATATTACGCCGACTTTTAAAAATTGAGTATAAGTATCTTCTGACGCTCTTTGTCAAAATAATAATAATAAATAAAAGTAACGTTTATATTATTGCTCATAAAAAACTTTAATGAAAATTTATGAAAAAATCATACACCGCGCCATTTTTTTTTTTTTTTTAAGAATAGGAATTTAAATAATAAATACAGATGACTGAAAATATCCTACTTTTGTAATGAAAGGAAAAAAGTGATTCCTTTTTACTCGGGAAAAGTCACTCTAATGGCTGTGTTTGCCCGAGTAAATTACACACAGAAATACACACGGATAATTTAGTAAATGAAATTTCTGAATAATTTACTTACTAAAGGTGAATGAAATACTCCAGCTACAGTTTCAAATTATTTTTTTTTTTTTTTCAATACTTTCTAATGGCTGATTTCAAAACTTTATTTCGGCATTAAAAATTTTTGTTCGATAACATAAGTATGATAGATCTATATATATTACTATATCTATGTAATTTACCCATTTTATTAAGGTAGTATCATACTTTTTCACGCGGATATTTAAAAATGGGGTTGTCAAAAAATTCTTAGACGTTTTAACTTGTTTCCTTAGCGTGGTCTAAATATTAGTCTAGTCAGTATAACGCAATTCTTTACAGACATATTTTTATAAATATAAAGTTGTAAATATTAATCAAAGAATCAAAACACATCTTGTAAAAGAAAATTAACTATTAAAAAAATCCGATAGAGGACATTACTGCAAACGGTACATAAAAACGTACATACACATAAAATGCAAAACTGAAAATGTACATACACATAAAATGCAAAACTGAATGTTTATTATTTAAATCACTCAACTCGTAGGTCTAATTAAAATGTATGCCTATTCACACTGTTTAAGTATCAAACATCACAACACACATAATAAATGTTCTTACATCTAGGTCCCTGTATCAATTCCGAAAAGATGAACCGACAGTTTCAGTTAGATTTTTGGCCAGTCGTGATAAACCCCCCCGATAAGTCATTTTAGCTTCGAGCATAGCTGAATTTCCTAATGTCTATATTAGATAGAAAATAAAAGATTTATATCAAGAAACCCAGTTCTAGGTTTTCCACAGGTCAGTGGAAGATTATTTAGCTCTTTCTTTTCCGAAGGAGAACGTCATCGCTGAATTTCCGCTTATTTCACTTTTTTTTTTTTTTTTTTCTTCTTTTTTGCTGTTTTTAGTCAATATGCAACGTTACATCAATACTGTTTATTTTCTGATTTTTTTTTTTTTTTTGGTAACATTATAAAAGTAATTTTTTTCTCATATACAAAAAAAAAAAAAAAAAAAAAAAAAAACATGCTTTTCTACGGAGTTCAGTATATATATATATATATATAGCCGGCAGAAACAAACATTATTCGAACGCTAGCAAAAATTCCTTTATAAAAAAAAGTACGCTTAATACTGTTTTGTTAAATAATTCATTATCGAATCATGTTCTTAGTCAGTCTAAGAACATGATTCGACAAGGATTTATTTAACAAAATAGTCAAGTATACTTTTTTTTACATAGGAATTTTCGCTGGCGCTCGAATAATTTTTCTGCCGACTGTATATTCTTGCCTTGCTGTTTTTAGACAAATACCGTAAATTTTCCGGGTTTTTTTTTTTTTTTCTTTTTTTTAATTGTTTGTTGTTTGTTTTTTAAGTATTGCTATAAAAGTAATTTTTGAAAGTTTTTGCTTAGTAATAAAAAACAAAATGCATTTGAGAATTCATATCGGAGACAAAATATATATAAAGATAAATGATGTGATGGGTAAGAATAGTGAGAAAGTGTTTGTAAGCTATCTGAACTGCAATATATTTCTTTCGGTTCTTTTTCCTTTTTATTTTTTTAGATCTTAAACTTCGCATTTCTAAGTATAGACATTGGCATAATAAGTTTTATGTTTTTGAAAAGAATACATCCAATTTTCTTGCTTCTATATTAAAAAAGATGTTTTTTTTTTTTTTTTTTTTTTTTTCTCGTCGAAATATAAATGCGATGATTCTTAACGAAAAAATCTTTAATTAATGTACTCTAAGATTTTTTTTTAATCATTTTCGATAAATGGAAGAAATAATAATGTTTCATAATAATGTTATAATAATGTTTCATAAAATGGGTTCAAAGAATAAATTTTGCAGACATTGCAAAAGTTACTGGAATCCATTAGACACAATCCGTTTAAACTTTAATTGATCAAACCATACATATTATTCTTTTTTTTATCCAGCATTTTTTTTTTATATATTTTAAATTATAGCGATTTGGTTAACTTCTTTTTAAATTTAAAAACAGCAATATTATGTATTTCTAACATTATGCGAATTCCTACCTTAAATTGAAAATCCAAATTAAATATCCAAATCTAAATTAAGGTAAAAAGAGAAAGATCTTTAAGAATAAAACATACAATTATATTGTTCTTAAAATGCATTAAAAAGTTTTGTATCAGGCCTTATATATAAATACATATGTTTATTTATTTATTATTATTATTATACCAATATAAATGTATGCCGATATTGGAACTTGAAAAGAGATATGATAGTTTTTAAGCCGAACCTATTTAAGATGACTATATACATTATTAAAAAATTCACATTTTCTAGGGGTAAAACTGTTTTACATTTTGAAAACCATTATTTTCTAGCAATAAACGTTTCTTTATTTAATCGTCGAATTTCTGCTAAGAAAAAAATACTACTAAAAAATAGCGGTGTTAAAATACAGGACACTTTAACCCCCTGCATTATCTCCCTTCGACTCTTCAAAGTATTAGGTTAGCTAATCTGGTTGAGAAATGGTTAGTGCTCTAGTTTTAAATTTACAGGTACTGGGTTCGAATCCCGGTCAAGACGTGGATGTCTATAGTGGTTCCAAATTCACTTTAAACCGTAGATCCGGTCAAATGAGCTTTAAATTCAAAATTAACCGTAGAACGAGTACCTAAACCAAAGTATTAAGAATTCGCGATAAATGTTTTTGCCTCAACGCTCTCTCCTTTTAATCAGCCCCCTAAGTAAAGGGGGGGCTGAATTTTGCTTCAACCTTCTTTGCTTAGAGGACATTTACAGTGCGTTAAGAAATTATAAGACCACAAACATATTGATGCAGTTCTGAAGAAGAGAGCATAATATGCAAATTTTTAGTTGCGCATTTAAAATTGTTAGGAAAACGCATCCTATACTAATTCCAACTTTTAAAATTAAATTAAATTTCATTAATACTTATTCATTTTTTAAAAAATAAAGACTGTGACTGTTAAGAAATTATAAGACCACCTGAGAAAATTAGCATATTATACATGACGTCAAACTCGATATAAAGCGCATGCGTCAGTATTTCGTAAAAGCATTATCTAAGAAGCAAAGGCTTAGGTTTTGAATGTGTTACCTACAATTAATTTGACGATGACTCGAGGTAAAGAATTATCGGAGTGCGAAGTGAGAAAAATTGTATTTTATAAAGGTTCTGGTAAATCTGAAAGAGATATTCCAAGGTTAATGAACCGTTCTAAAACTGTCATTCATTATGCCATAAATAGAAAATGTTATTCAAACAAAATAAAACGATCTGGTAGAAAAAATGTTTTGATAGCACGTGATAATAGACATATTTTTCGACTGTCAACTTAAAAAGATCTTTCAACTCGGAAAATTTAAAAACGTTTCGGCAAGAAAACTTCACATGTAACAGTCTGGAAGAGAATACGAAATTTATGAAACTGAAGAAAAAACCAAAGTTATTGAAATGCCATCCAGAAGAAAGATTAAAATGGGCTAAAAATGTCATGTCATGGAATGATGAGTTGGAATAATTTATATTTTCTGATGAAAAGAAATTTAACCTTGATGGTCCCGATGGTTACAAACACTGTTGGCATGACTTGAGGAAGGAACCAAAAGAATGCTTCAGTCGACAAATGGGTGGAGGATCAGTAATGATTTGGGGAGCTTTCAGTTATGAGGGATTGTGTGATTTACAGCGGATTTCGGGTCATGAGAACTCTACACAATATCAGTCTATGCTATATGATCATATGATACCGTTTGGACCTTTATTAGGTGGTGTTAACTGGATGTTTCATCAGCACAATGCTGCTTGTCATACATCTAAATCCGCACGGGAGTGGTTTAAAAAAGAAAATAATAATATTTTGCCATGACCAAGTGGAAGTCCAAACTTGAACCGCATGAAAAGCCTGTGGGGTATATTATCTCGCAAAGTTTATGCTAATAATAAACAATTTTCATCTGCCAATGAACTGGAAGTAGCCATTGTAAAAGAATGGTATAATATTTATATAACTGAACTTAATCACCTGGTTACTTCAATGAAAAACAGAGTGTTTGAAGTCATCAGGAAAAATGGAGGACCAATATCATATTAATTCTTTATACAATTTTTTTTTTTTTGACAAGTGGTCTTATATTTTCTTAACAGGTTATTTTTCACTTATTTCTAATATATATTTTAATTAAACATTTATTGCATTATACCAAGTTATTGCAAACTGATTATAAAAAAATACAGAGTAATATGTTATTTTATGTATTTAAATTATGATTAGAATCTTTATTTTTCTTATAATTTACAAAATTTATGTGGTCTTATAATTTCTTAACGGACTGTATAAATTAATTTAAGACACTATTTTTATCATTAAAATTCAGGTAAAATTAAAAAATTTCAATTTACATAAATTTACCTTAATTAAATATACAATAAAACCTTGATGTGGTGAGGTTTGGTAACAAAAAAATGTCTTTGCTAATTTTCTGTTTTTACATTATGTGAAAATGTGTTATCATGATGCATCGAAAATTCCAAATTTAAATTAGCAGGCGTCAAGAAAAGTATTATCTTTAAAATATATTTAAAATAGCGTAACTTGTTTAGGATTAATGGAAAGTAGAACTATATACAATGAAAATGTCTAAAGGAATGCAGCTCTAGATGAAACAGATTAGATTAGTATGTCTAGATGAATTGTGGTGGTAAACACAAGCTGAGAAGCATATATCTACTTATATGAATTCATTCCATTGAGCTTTACGTTAGAGGAAATAATTTAGAATTATAAACATAGTCACGTCACATAAATAGAGTGGAATCATCTCATTATTTAGGTGCGTGCATATAGAAATGGTATAGTAGCTACCTTGATTCGCAACATTTAGTACAAACATATTATCATTTTGTAAATTAATAAGTTATGTATATCATATTCTATGGAATGAAATTGTTTTTGTGCTATTACTCTTTCTTCTAAATTTCGAAAATGTATTATTCTTATTGTTGTAGTTGTTGTTATCATTATTATTAGTATTTTCACGTTATAAAATTAATTAAATACTAGCAAACTCGTGCGACATTTTCGCAATTTATCATTCTTTTTTTTTTCCTTTTACCTTTAAAATCTGAATCTAAAAACCTTATACCAATTTCACCCCTAATTTAAATTTTAATTCATCAGAAGCTAAATTTTTATGAGTTTTTGTGGGATGAAACGCTAATGATAGTTAAACCAAATCAGTCAAAGGAAAGTTTCAAAATGTAATACATATTTGATGACCCAGTTTTCATACTTCCCTAGGCAGGACAGTTTAGTATAGGACCCCTATGGCGACTTATAAATTTTTGCCACCATGTTGGCGATGTCTTTTAAATTATTTTTTAATTTATTCATTTTGGCATAATTTTTATTTAAAAAAAAACTCAGTACCTATTTTTGGTTATACTTTTTATTTTTGCGTTTTTTAGTTAATTTATGACAAAAATTCATATTTAAACTTTTATTTCAAATTTTTAGTGCATATTTAAACACTTGTCTTTAAACAATTGATAGGATTAAAGTGACGCTCGGAATGATTGTAAAGATGTGACTTTTAAAAATAGATTTTTCTATAAAATGATCTTATCAGACAAATATCATTATTTTTATTAGATCACTGAACTGATTCCGCATGCTTAAATATTGCTTAAGTATTATTTTTTATCCTCGAGTACATTATTAAGTCATTATCGTATCGTATCTACAAAAAATAATCGCAATTGGTCCATGTTAGAGAAATATTATATAGATTATATTTCATCATTTTACAAAACATAATTATTTTATTTTCATTGAGGCAAAAGTATTTTTGTATATATTTTCAATGTTTTTAATGTTTGTAATCTGGGCTTCTTTAAAAATAACTTCCCTTTACATTAATTAAGTTATCTATATTACATTTAAATATTGTCTAGTATAATTATATTTGTATCAATCATCAATATATATATATATATATAATAACCTGATCACAGCCACTGCTAAAATGGGTTTTCCTAAAAACTTTGTATTTTCTATTTTATACCCTTAACCATGTCTCGGTCAGTACAAAAAAAAAAAAAAAAAAAAAAAGCTGTGTACATTTTTGTGTATATTAACAAAAAAATTATAAAATAATAAAAGACAATAAAAAAGGTAGCGGTTGGGTGGGCAGATGTTTGATTACGGAGGGGGGGGGGTGTTGTAGGGCTGGATGGTTGGGTGGGTTTGTGAAATTAAATTAAAAAAAAAAAAGCAGAAGGCTTCTTGCATTTAATTTGTATTACTATGCAAACTTTCTTTTTCCACTAAAATTTCAGTTTCTTCCTTTTTGAGTTGTCAACTATATTTAAAATTCTATTCAATCGGTGAATTTTATTGTTGCTTCGTGGTTTCATTGTTATTCATCGGCTTTGAAATTTTGCTTTTTTAAATTCATATGGTTCCTGTTCTGGTCGTGGCAGGCTGGGTGAGTGTTGCCGGCGTGAAACTAGTTTAACCCCACAGGCAAGTCACAAGTCTTGCCGCCTGCCACCTTCCTTCCTATCTTGCGTTTCTTAGGTTATTTTTTCATTAATTTTGATAAGTTTATGGTTTTGAGTTGGGATTTGTTGTGTTACTTTATTGATTCGTTTGTTTTGCAGGCTGTTGATTAGTGGATCTGGTTTCTTTACATTAGTGTATTTCATCCACTGATAAAAAAAATTTTAAATCTTATTGGTCATTGGTGTTTCAGTGATCTTGTATCTGTTGCTTGGCTTCTACTGTGCTTAATAGATCATCTTTATTATATATATATATATATATATATATATATATATATATATTAAATAGGAATAGATCAATTATAAAATTATTATGCTGTACTCTATCATTCAAATTGCTTTTCCTTCAAGAATCGTTCTTCCCCATTCATCCATTGTTTCAGTTATCTAACACTTATTTTAACATTTCCCAACAAAGTTGAAAAATGTTTGTGATTTCGACTTTGCTGGCTAGTTGGCTATCCGTGGTCTAATATTCATCGATATTTTCAAAATTTCTTCAGACTGGTGTATGCTATTAAAGTTCACTATGGCATGTTCCCTATTGAAAATTTTAAAAGTAGTATAACTTGCTTGTGTACAGAGATACCCCAAAGAATTTCAATGCGCTGCATTCTATACTGAGAAAAAATTCTGTAATTGACATCTAGAATCTAAATTGTGTTTGAAAGCGAGTTCTAGAAACCCCTATTAGAATTCTAGACAGTTTGTCTATATTATCGAGGTCAAAGCTATTTGAAAATATCTCCAGATAAATGAGAACACAAGAGGCGGGTTTCAGCAATTATAACTTTGGTTTATGGCACAAGTCTAGATAATCAGTCGAGAATTTCTCGCCTTACAAAAAATTCGGAATATTCAGAATATTGTTTCACCATCTAGAAATATGTAGACTAGAAATTCTCGATCATTTCGTCTATTCAGTTTATTGGCGTACCGTATGCGCATAGCTCGGAAATCTATATTTCTAATGAAAGGATTTAGAAAATGGCCACTTATTCATTCCAGATGAAGGCGGTGTACTTTTTTTCTCGTTGTATGAGATATCTTTATAAATCATATTTAAATATTTTTTTACTGCATAAGTAATAATAAAATCGACATTTATCATTCTTAAGCTAAAAAAATAAAATTAAAATTAAAAAATAAATAAATGTTTTTCTAAAGTGTATGGTAGAATTGTCATTAAGGATTAGAGAGACACACAAAAATATTCAGATACATTAAGGTCTATAAATGGAAACTGGTGCAATTACATGTCTGTTTGTGTTAAGCTTTATTAACAATTTACAACAATGTTTAAGAGTGATTATGACTTCAGTTAATCTGTCTTTCTGTCCGCGCTCTAACATCCGTAAGTATTTACTGAATCTAATATATGATATTAAAGTTTACTATTATTACTATTTAAATTAATATTAAATAATTATTAATATTATGTATTTAATTATTAATATTAAATAATTAATATTAAATAATTATTACTATTTAAAATGGTGTAAATAGCATGACTTGTTTCTGCAAGAACACCTTAAATAATGCTCATGCGTTGCATTCTACGAGAAGAATTTTTATAAATCATATTTAAATACCTTATTACTGGGCAAATCTTATTCAACATTTATTATTTACATACACAAAAAACTATTTGCAATGGAATATGGTATGATTAAAAATGAAAATTACAGGGCCAGACAAAAATATTCAACTACATTTAAGGCTGTTATTGAAGATTACTTCAATTACATTTACATTTGTGTTACGCTTTAATAACATTTTCCTAAAATCTTTAACAGAGCTTATGACTGGTCTATCTATCAGTTTTTATGTCCACATTCTAATTCCATAAATATTTATAGAATTCTTTGAAATTAACATCATATTATTGTATGTTATAAATTAATATAGAATAAATTAATGTTATTCAAGTTCACTATGGCATTTTCTTCACTGAGGAAAAGAAATATATCGGTTTCATCTGGAACGAATAGGTGGCCTTTTTTTAAATCCCTAAACTAGAAATATAGATTTCCGAGCTATGAGTATAAGGCACGCCAATACACTGAGAAAAAATTCTATAACTGACATCTAGAATCTAAATTATGGCTCTAGAAAAAATAGATCCATGTCATCCTTATAAATTTCTTATAAAAATTTTTCTAGTCCCCTTCGAAAGCGAATTCTAAAGACCTCTATTAGAATTCTTGAGCGCTTGCCTATACTATCGAGGACAAACCTATTTGAAAATATCTCCAAATAAATGTGAATACAAGAGGCGGGTTTCAGCAGCTATAATCTTGGTTTATGACCCAATTCTAGAAAATCAAGCGAGAATTTCTCGTAATACAAGATTCAGAATATTCAGAATATTGTTTCCCCATCTAGAAATGTGTAGATTAGAAATTCTCGACCATTTCGTCTATTCAGTTTATTGGCGTGACTTATGCGCATAGCTCGGAAATCTATATTTCTAGTTTAAGGATTTAGAAAATGACCATTTATTCATTCTAGATGAAGGCGGTATATTTTTTTTCTCAGTGTTCTTTGAGCATTTTATTAAAAGTGCAACTGGTTAAAATACAGGGATTCACAACAGAATTGCGATGTATTACGGTCTAAAGAGAAGTATATTTTTAAAGCATAATTTAATATCTTAATACTACATACAACAGAACGAAATTTATGTACATTTTTAAATACAAAAAAAAATAAGATAAATAAATAAATAAATAAAAATTCTTGCAAAATAAGCTATAATTAGCGAAGTGGTTGAAGCTGTAAAGATTTCGGACATTGCAAAAATTTAACATTTTTAAGTCGAATCAAGCATTAAAATTAACTAGATTTTATTTTTCAGTTTATTTTTTATTTCATCATAAATCTGCAAATTAAGTAAGAGTAAGATTATTTTTACTAATTCGTTATTGAAATATCTGTTCTTATTGGTGAAAATCAATGTAATTTTCAAGATTAAATTTTGAAAAAATTTTTGTCATTTGGAAAAAATGGTGTTGAGGATTATATAAATTGAATGAATACTTTGAATGAAAAAAATTTACAATGTGTTTTTTTATTTGGATTTATTTATTATTTATTTAAGAAAATCACATTTTAAAGTATATTTATTTCCATCATATATTTATATTATATCTTGCATTATAAATTACAAAAGGCGTTTCGCAATAACCACAATAAATGTTGTTTAAGATGAGCATCATGCTTATGCAGTTACAGTATAATATTGATGAATGTATATGTACGCTTTAGGACTATTGTTATCCAGTGAAACGCAATGGTTTAGGATTTGCATGACATAAAATCCCGTAATAGATGCAGGGCATGCTTATGTTGTGAATACTTTAAAGGATGGTCATTGAATTTTCCCTTAATATCCATTCCAAAGTACTCTAAATAAAGTATAATTTCAATTTTTAGCGTAAATTGATGAGATAAAAAGAAACTCCACTATATGATTTCTTTAATTAAATTAAACATACTATAAAACTCACAAACAAATTTCATATTGTAATCTGTAACAGTTTTATATCTAAATGTTTCGTACTTTTATATTTTTTCATTATAATGTTAGGCTAACTGTTGTGTATAAAACATTTTAGATGAATTGTTTTTTGAAATACAACAGTTACGAAAAGCTAGCCTATTTATATGACAAACACTAAAATTAACTCATTAAAAAAATTAATTAATAAAATACACTATTCATCAAATTTTAACGAGAAATTTTTGTAAAATGATTCATATGAGGTTATTTATATTTGCACTTTCTTGACCTTAAAAGGAAAGAAAATTGTCCCCTTATATATTGTATATTCTATCAATTTCTTTGGCATAAAATTCTGAATAATTTTTATACATACACTGTTTTCAGAATTAGTGGATATTTTAATGACGTTCCTGCTATTTTTATATACTTTTTATAATTTTAGAAACTTTAACTATATAACAAGAATTCAATATCTAATTAACACTTTCTGCGCATCACTCAACTGCAAAAGATACCATTTCAAAAAATTTTGTAACCTGAGAAAAAAATATTTTTCAAAATAGATTAAAATGCGCCAGTAATATACATTTGGTTTTGCAGAAAAAGCGTAATAAATGCGAACTGATGCAACATATACCTCCTGAAAACTTAACATTTCTAATGGCATTTTTCCATTTGCATTGTTTCAATTTTAATTATTTTACTCGTATTGAATCTCAGTTTATAAAAACTATTTTAATCGTCCCTTTGTGTGATAAATGCCTAGACTAAACATTCTTTCTTCCAGACATAGTGTGGACTTCTGTGTGTCATCCCAAAAAAATGCAACTCTTCTCTTAAAATTAGAGGGTGGGGGTGGGATCCCATATAGATTTATCAAGATATATCGATCTGAGTTTGAATCGGATGAACATATATTCTTTTCTACATCGAAATTTTGGGAGAATACAGCCCAGTTATATTAAACATCTGACCGCGGCTGACGGATATATCCGGTCACTGAGCTGTTCTTTTTTCCACAATACACTAATAATTCAAAATTATATAATTATGAATTTTTAGATCATTTTTCATATTTTTAAGTTTTTAAACAACAGCCATGAGGGCTATTGTTAAAAATGTAATAATGTGCTTAGTTACATTTTTAGTCTCAAGTTGAATTAAGCATTATTTTATTATATTAGTAAAACTGTGCGGTGAAAGTAGCATTACTATCTTGCAATTTTAAAAGGCAGTCAGAGGATTAATAAGAGACTTGGCGCTAGATAACTAAGCACAAGGAAAATCTTTAAAGTCTTGATCGCCAAAAGGAATAAAAGTATAGCAATTCTATTATTCCTTTTGGCGTTCAAGGCGTTTAAAGCGTTGAAGATTTTTCATGTGTGTAATATAGCTCTGTGTTCGTTACTAAATCTCTCCTCAAAATCAAATAACTCAGTACTCTGTTAAAAATGGTTTCTTAAAAATGAGCTAAATTGTCTCTCCGAAATAATAGATACTTAAATTTGTAAACCCATATGTACTCCTTTTTGAGTATATTGACATGCTCAAAAATGGAGTTGACCAATAAGAATCCCAATATCCCCTGTTTGACATATCAATATACTCAAAAATGAGTGCATGGGTTTTCAAATTTAAGTATACTTTGATTCGGAGCTATTGAGAGAGAATTTTGCTCATTTTTAACAGTGTATGTGTACCGAGCTGAGCTGCCCACTACAGACATGAATTTTTGTACTAGTAGTAATAAAGTTTTTATATGTTAATATAGAATCAAAATTTCTGAATTATGTATGCTCATTTCAGTCATATGAAAGTAGATGGCACTAGAAATTAGCTCTAAATAATCTGATTAAAAGCAAACCAAATTTCGCTTATCCTGTTCAAAACAACAAGAAATAACGTTAAGATGACGGTTTGAAATTTTGGTAGCTCAAGACAATATTAGTAAGTCCATCCTTGAATGTGAGACGAATTTTTATTTTTTAGGATTTAGAAGGCTTATTTATAGAATTTAAGAATGTGTACTTCTGATATACTTACCATATAGTCGTGAAATTATGCGAGTTGAATTTAGAGTATAATGTCCATTGTAAGCAAATAGCAGTTTAAGAGGAATTCTGTGTAAAAAATATCTCTTATTCTTTACATGTCCTGCTTTTGATTTACAAAACTGGAAGAAAATGTAGACGTAATAAAGATGTAATTTACGAGCGCCTTTATAAATCCTTTCAATATTTCAATCTTAAATGCAAATATCTATATTTTATTTAAAATTATAATAATTTCTTGAAATTTATTATAAAAGCTCTTTGTGATAAGACTTTTTAATTCAAAAGTTTCAGAAAACTGGAAAATAAAGACTTACATAATCGCATATCTTTTTATTTATTTATTTTTTCTTTCTTTGAGCTACACAATCTAAATTCTCTCTATATATAAATATATTTTTAATTCTGAAGAAATGCTTTAAGTATAGCTAAGTGATCTTTACGAATTAATACTTGAATAAATACGCAAATGAAGACATCTATTTACGTTTAACTAATTTGAAAAATGAAAATTCTTCAATTACTCTGCCCTAAATGAAAAATTACATGCATTGAACAATTCTTGACTGTAAACTTGAGAAAAATTTATATTCATTTTTACTTACAACTTTGGGTAATTTGATATATTTTTAATTTTAAATGGTAATTATTTCTTAAAATTTACTTAAAAATTTCGTTGTGATAAGAACTTTAATTCTGAAGTTGTCAATAAATTGAGGGATAAAGACTTAATTACATAATTTATGGGTTGTATTCACAAATCTTCTCAAGCTTCAAACCTAAAATGTAAATTTATCATATTTCTAATTTCGAACGAATGCCTTAAATGTCATTTTACAAAGCATTACGAATTAAGTTTCGTAATTCATCATTATCGCTTTTAATTCTTGATTGTTCATGTTGAAAATCTTTGTTTCGATAGAAATTTATGAGAAGTAAAGAATAGACTTTTGTATTAAATATTTGAGCTCAGTATTTAAATTATGTGCTGATTGCCGAACTGAAATTTCTTATTAATAAACAATGAAATTCAACCGTTTTGTTTTAGATTTTTCGAAACTAAACAGAATTCGATTGGAAAACTAAATTTATCATTGGATGTAAAAGTTTATTATTTTGAAATTTATTTTTTTATTTTGGTAGATATTTAAGTTTTATTGTAATTAAATCATCAGATTTAAAATAAATAATTCCTCTGTGAAAACTTTTCATCTATAGAAATTTGTATTTCAACTTAAAATAAACATTTTTTCTTCTTTTTTTATTCGAAAATTTCAATTTTTTCTTGTTATTTTCTTGTTTAAATTTATTTTATTTTTTTATTTTTTTTTTAAATGCATTCAATTTTAAAATATGTTTATTAATTTTACAAAATTTTGTCTTATTTTTTGGATTACTGTATCAAAGTCAATCGTCGTTTAATGGTACTTTAGATTTGCTAGCGCATGACAGCAAATAATATCTGTTTTTGAGAAATTAGTGAGTCCTACAATTTCAGAATTGTACACAAATGTTTTAAATTGCTTTTAAAATGACGCATCTGTTTAGAAATGATTTATTACAAGAATGAACATAAAATGAAGCTTCATATGTCTTATACAAAGGTTGTAAATAGTGACATTGTAGCCCACAAAGTCGCAAAAGAGCGGGCATGGACTTAGATACGTCCTTAGTGTATAAGTCCATGACAGTGGGCATGTGCAAACAGGATATCCGAACAGTGAGGTGGCGCTATTGTCGATGTGTAAAGTACATAAAACCGTCGATCCAGTGGAAGGTGTAGTTGCTGCGTGGCGTTAAAGTGGACAGTGTCCTTTCTGCCTCTCTAAATCACATTTACAAAAAGTGATCAGCGGTCGGGGATTAAAATCAAAGTTGCCCGTAGCAAAAATACATCACAATGTTTTCAAGGATTATCTGAAGCCTGTGGCGAGAATGCGTTACCGTACAGGACGGATGTACCATGGTTCAAAGCGTTGTCATTTCTGTACGTCAGTGAGTCTATGTGGAACCTAGAGGGAAGCAATTTTCTTTGATGTTAGGACTTTTCTTCAGTATGTGCCCTACCGTATGATAACTGACCCTAAATTCAACGGATAATTCCTGGACAGTCTATCAATGAACTATGGAAAAGTGATCACTTACTATGTCAAATTGATGTTGAAGAAAGAATGGCCGACCTGTGTGATTCAAACCAGCAGTCTCAGTCCGATCTGTACTAAACGCTTTGACTCACCGTTCAACCGTCCTATATGGTGGTAACTCATTCTCGTCACAAAGTTTCAGATAATCCTTGATAACTTTGCAATGCATTTTTACCTCTATTTCAATCCACGACCACTGTTCATTTTTAAAAAGTGATTTACAGTGGTAAAAACGACACTGACCATTTTAACGCTATGCAGCAACTACCCATTCTATTGGAACAACGGTTTTATACGACCTCACTGCTCCGATATCCTATTTGCGCATGACCACCTACGACTTTCCTGTCTGCATTTCCACTATTTTATTTACAACCCTCGCATCTAGGATGTCATGACATTTTTTAAAATTAGATTTGCTATAATGATGGACATAAAATGAAGCTTTATATATCAAATATTTAAAACATTATGACATCTCTTTTTTTCCTACTACAAAGGACATTCCATAAAAACTGAGAGTTATTTTTTTTACGTAGTGGCAACACCGCGAAACTAAAAAATAGAAGTGCAGGCGATTTTTTCAAACTGTTAACTGTACGTTTATACAAAATTCTAAACGAAGCAGACGATTTTATTTTCCTATTTCCGTGCTTGTTTAAAGAACTGTTTTATTTGCCCTACAGAAAGGGAGATGAGTGATTTAGAGTTAAAAAACGAAATGCGTTGTGCCATAAAATTTTGCTACCGTTTGGGCAAAACAGCTCCAGAAACTGTTAAGTTAATGAAAGAAGCTTACAAAGACAAATGTTTTGGTGAGTCTACGATTTTTAGATGGCATGATGATTTCAAGAAAGGCCGTTTGTCTGCAGAACTGGCTCCTAGGCCTGGGCGACCTAAAAGTGTTGTGAATGATCGAAATGTTAACACTGTGTGGGTAATCCTTCAAAAAAATCGGCGAATGGCATGTAAAGGGGATAGCGGCATCAACAAACATTTCGAAAACGTCGATATTTCGCATTCTACGCAACAATTTACAGCTTCGCTATGTTTGTTCCAGATGGGTCCCTCATCACCTTACTAAAGAACAAATCAAAACAAGAATTCACCAATGTTGTGAATGGAAACAGATGCTTCAAAATGATCCAAATCTCCTAAAGACTGTAATAACAAGTGATGAAACTTGGGTGCATCATTATGATCCCCTTACCAAGTCCGCGACAAGTGTATGGAAACATACTGATTCTTCGCCTCCGAAAAAAATCCGACAAACCAAATCTGCTGGAAAGGTCATGATGATTATTTTCTTTGATCATAAAGGTGTAATCTATCAGCATGCTGTGCCTCCAAAAACTACTGTGAATGGTGAATATTATGTTTCAGTTTGAAAATTTTGCGACAACACATATCGAGAAAGCGTCATCAGAGGTTAATCCAGAACAAATTTAGTACCCCATTGAGGTACTTTCACAAAGTCAACTTTTGGCAATGAGGTACCTTCACAAAGTCAAATTTTGGCAATGAGGTACCTTCACAAAGTCAACTTTTGGCAATGAGGTACCTTCACAAAATCAATTTTCAGCAGAGACACCTTCACAAAATCAACTTTCAGCAATATTTTTATAAGCTTTGCTGCATCAAACATATAAAAATACCCTCAGTTTGAACATTTACTGAAGAAAATGGTAAATATCTAAGTAAACACCTTCTTATCTTACACATAAGAAATATAACTGGCCAACTTTACAACTGTTCCATTTTATTTTTTAAATGTATTTTAAAATTTAAAAAAAACTCTTTTTCTTTGCGCATTTTGGTTAATTGTTCTGAAGCATTTTCACAAACTTACTTGATTTTTTCACAAATTATTTTATAAATTCACAAATGGGGTACCATTTTTAAAAAGCTGGATTAAACCCTGGTCATGAACTGGTAGATAATTGGACATTACATCACGATAATGCTCGCCCGCATGTCGCTACTTCTATTCGGCAATATCTTAGAAACTGCAATATTAAAATCATGCCACATCCCCCTTACAGTCCAGATCTCGCACCATGCGATTTCTGGCTGTTTCCGACGTTGAAGGAGAAGCTCCGTAGCAGAAAATTTAATACAGATTCTGAAGTTATTTCAGCAGAGGAGGGTTCTTTGAATCAGCTTCCAGAAAAGGGCTTCTCTACTTGTTTTGAAAAGTGGGTTGAACGATGGGACCGTTGCATATGATCTGACGGAAGGTATTTTGAAAAAGAATGATGTATTTTTTGCTGTAAATTTATTTCTTGAATTTTTATGATTTTACTCTCAGTTTACATGGAATGCCCTTTGTATTAACTCAATTTTATTTATCTTAAATAGTTTAGAAGTCTAACGCAGATACGTGTCATAAATTTATTTCAAGATTATGAATATAGGTGAATAGAGTAAATTTTTGATAATATAACTCTTTTTTCAAAGTTTTCTATAAAAATTTCGATTGAATACTTTTTATGTCATTTAAGAAAAGCATTGCCAAGTAAATAAACTTCATTTAAAATATTCTTATACGTGTTTTTAATTTTTTTTTTTTTTTTAGCAACTGTAAAATTAAGAACAAATAATAGATTTGTCTAATCTCATTAAATTTATCCGTTATACTAATAAGTATTTTTTTTCCTTATATATATATATATATATATATATATATATATGTGTGTGTGTGTGTGTGTGTAAGATGCATCATGAAAACCGTTTATTTAACAAACAAAGCAGTTTTAAGTCGTGTTAAATTGTCAGATAAACTCATGAATGTACAAATATAAAAATACATTATATAAGATTCGTACAGTTTACAGAATCTTAGTTGTCTGTGGTTTAATTTTACAACTTTAATTAAAAAAAAAAAAAGAAAGAAAGAAAGAAAAGAAAAGAAAGAAAGAAATTTTTTGCAAATAAATGTAAAATTTTTTGCAAATAAATGTATGTAAAAATTACCGAAAATAATCGCTGTAAGAACAACGTACAAACTTATATACTTATTAGAAATCATACAATCCGTAGTTGCCAACATTTGTATTTCTAAACAGATCCCAAGCCTTCCGCCTTTTTGTATACTACTATTTCTTTGTAAATATTTTTGGTTTATTTAAAGCTCGATTTCTGCAATTATGTAACATTAACTAGAATAAAGTGATATTCAATAAGTGGGAAACTTGGCAGTCACGTAAATTTTATAATCATTTATGATTCAATATGCTAAATTTTGTTATTACAAAATAGTGGTAAAAAGCCTCTGGGAAAAATCAGAAGAGTTGGCAACTATGCATAACTAATTCGTAATACTAAAGAAAATGCTTTCATTTGCAATAAAAAAACTAGTATTGAAAATTGAAGAATTAAACTTGATACACTAAATGCAATAATTTTGCCAGCAGTAAAAATGTGGTAGTGAAAAATGAAGAGTAAATCTATAAACACTAAACTCAATATTTTTTAATTGCAGTAAAAATTTGGTGTTAAAAAAATATAATAATAAAAATTATAAAAAAGATAAAGAATAAAAGAATAGATAAAGAATAAAATAGTTAATTCTCTACACTAAATGCGATAATTTTAATCACAATATAAAACTGATTTTGAACTACTAAAGGCAATATTTTTTAATGGCACTAATCTGGTATTGAAAAATGTAAAATAAAAATATGCATTCTATATTTAATAATTGTTAATTGCATTAAAATACTGGTATTGAAAAATGAAAATAAAACTTTATTCACTAAAAGCAATATATTTTAATTGCAGCAAAAACAGGTACAGATAAATGAAGAATAGCACTTTGTACGTAAGAATAAAAAAGAGCAAAAATCAAACAGCAATTAATTCTAATTTAAGTCTTATTTCCACATAAACATAACTTTAATAATTTTTAATTTCTAAATAAAATTTATTAACATGAGAGCTTAAACTGTTTAATGAATATTCTTCCGAGTCACAGAATTACGTAAGCTTGTATCGTTATGTTATACATAATGTAGATAAATGCTTATGGCATAAGCTTGATATACGTTTGTTACTGTCTCATTAAATTCATTAGTACAAAGACTGTACAATGTAATGCGTAATATAATAGCCCAGATTTCATATAGAATGTAATGCGAAATGAATATATCATACATGTGAGTCTGTTATTTCATAATAAAACTAAACAACTTTGTTAAAAAAGGATATAAGCTTATTTTCATTTAAATTTACTAAAACATATATGAAACCAGTTTCTAATCGTTTTCTTAAAATAAAAAAATAAAATAAAATGTAAAGTAACACCACTCTACAAATTTAAAAAACTTTAGTAAATAATCTATCAAGTTTCAGAAAATTTAGTAAATAACGTTTGTTTAAATAAATTTAAAAAAGAGAAATCATTAAATTTACAAAAGAAAAAATCGTAAGTCCCACCACACACTGAAGAGACACGAGACAAAGGTTGAAGCGACATGCGACACACGCATGTTCTAAACAGTTATTAGGAGATGAAGTTGTATTTAGAGCATGCACGTGTCGCACGTCGCTTAAAACTTTGTCTCATGTCTCGTCAGTGTATAGCGGGCCTAATAGGTATTTAGGTATTTCTCCTCAAATTTTATGTCGTTAATTGGATCGTAATGCAATGTGCGTTCCTGTAAAAGAATTATAAATCTTAAGGTTAGCTATATCAAATATATAACTGTCAAAGTAACTAAAATAAAATTTAAATAGTTTGCGCCCATAGACCGCAATGTATAAAATTTCTATGACATTTTAAATCCCGGAAAAAAAAAAAAAAAAAAAAAAAAAAAAAAATCTATAAGTCCTACACTCATGTAAGTTTATACGATTTTTGCGATGATAACCTATTGTGCATGTTTACTAATTAATATATTAATAATCGAATATAGAGATCACAAACTAGACGCTTACTCACTTCAAATAATTCAAGTATATAGTCAATAATGATAAAGATTTTTTGTGTGTGTGTGTGTGTGTCTGTGTGTGTTTCTATGGGAAAAAAAACTGTAAGTTCTACCCTCATAAAAATCTACACAATTCCTGAAGCGGCGACCTATTACATAACTACTAATTTTTCGCTCAACCGTATAAGGCGTTTAGACACTATCGCACTATAATAATTTGAGCCCATATGCCATAATGATGAAGAATTTTTACTTATGTCCCTGTAAAGAAAAACTATAAATGATAGACTTATCAAAATCTATACAGTACGTGTGTCGATGACTTACAGCATACCTACCAATTTTTTGTTCAATCGATTAAGGCTTTTAGACGCTATTGAGCTGTATATAATTTGAATCCATAGGCCATAATGATAAAGAATTTTGTGTGTGTGTGTGTGTGTTCCTCTAAATTCTTATTACTGGACTCATCAATATCTATACAGTTCGTGCGATGGTGACTTTTAACATATCTATCAATTTTCAGTTTAATCGACGTTATGATGCTCAGGCACAAACATACACCCATAAGGGAGAGTAGGGAGGGATGGGACAGTTTTGACAAAAATATTTTTTACAAATTTACTTTTACTGGTACAATACTGTAAGTTTCAGAGAAACAAATTGAAACATTTTAACATCTTTTAAAAATATAAATTTGATGGTAATTATTAAAATATTAATTTTATAAGCCAATTAACATAGTCATAAAAATGTCCCATCCCTCCCTCATATAAGGGAGGGATGGGACATGTTTATAAAGTTAAAATAAATACATAATATACAGACATACTATGAAAAATGACAAAAACAGTGGAACACGATGTATTTAAGGTTAATTAATTACGAATACCACATATTTTATCAAACATTAGAGTATAATGTACCACTTAAATAAAAATTTTCAAATGCTCAATCAGTTCATCTTTTTTTTTTTTTTTTCTTCTAGCAGAGAAAATACTGTTTTCTAGTTCAAATATTCAAAATTAAGTTTTTGTTATATTTATATGGTTTGTAGTTCCCTGAATATTAATAAGGTTTTTAGTGGCTAGTCTGGGTGTGTTTCAACATATCTCAGGAACAAATATTACCAAGAAATCCTAACTGTAATTGGTGAGTGTAATTTCTTTTGTATATTTTACCAAGTCCAGCAAAACGGCTCAGGAATGAAAATGAATTCCTCATACATATATGGTAAATAAAGTATTTTAAAAGTTAAAAGAGTAAACAAAAGTCGTGTGAATGCCACACCAATTATTTTCCATGATTTTGAATTTGTTTCGTACATTTTTTTTCTTCCATCTATTCATTCATTTGCCTCTTGATATTTTCTGTTTAAGGAGTATCAGAATCTTCATTCGTCTTCCTTTTCTTACATGTCCCATCCCTCCCAGAGCTGCTCTGTCCCATCCCTCCCTTTTCATCATTTTTCAAAAAATAATTTATTATTAGACACATGCTACTTTTAGGTATATTTATCTACTAATTCATAAAAGTTATATTATTAGGTATATAAAATATGAAAAGTGATTATGCTGACATCAGTGAGTGATGCTTATTGCGTCAAAAATGGGTTAAAAAAGTTTCAAGATTTTACTAAAGAATGGAAAGCAAGGTTGACATGTAGACAATCGTTTCTTATGTCTAATAAAATTTACATGGGGCTGCTGATAAAAATTTTAAATAGCAATAAAAAAAATTTATTAAAATAAGTATGTTTGTAAAAATGTATGCAAAAATTAAATTGAAAATGTACGAATAAATTGAGAGTACTTTAAAAGCTTTGTAAAAGATAAAAAATGACGCATAAAAAATAATTTTACGCATAAAAATATAAGTTGAAGGTTATACAGAAAATTTGGATGCAACATAGTTCTTATTTTCCTAAATCCAAAATCAATCCTTTTAAACGGTTTTAAAAAAAGAGAAAAAGAAATAACTAATGTTCTTTTTCTTTTCAACTGAAACATTTATTCAAGAAAAAATGCATAAAGAAAAAATGTCCAGAAGAAAAATTTTCTTCTTCATCTATGGTTCTTGAACATTAAAGAAAAAAAAAACTCGTTTGATGTTTTGCTATATATTAAAAATTACTTTTTTATAAGTACTTTCTTTCGAGTTCAAGTACATGAAGCACAGGTTAAATTAAAAAAGAAGTTTTTCTATAACTACAACAATTTATTATTCTTTATTATTTTTTCTTTGAAAGAACAGTTTGAGTTTTTGAAGTTTTAAATAATATCTCCTTATCTAAATAGAAATTTGAAGAAATATAAAGTGTTCCTTCCTTTGAATTCACTTGAAAGTTTTTAATTCACGTTTTCCTTTTGTTTTTATTTTGTTTTACATTTAACTTGTTATAAAGAACGAAAAAAAACTTTCATTTTAAACATGCTGTAAATATTTTTAAATAAAATTCGTGAGACAAGTAAAACTAAGTACATTACTTGCTATTACAATTAATTGCTATTATTGATAATGCAATTGATTTTCTAATAATAATATTGATTGCTATTACATTACTTGCTATACAAAATAACAACTATTTAAATGCATATCTTCTTCTTCTTTTTTTTTTTTTTTTTTTTTTTTTTTTTCGTATAAAGAAATATTTAATGAGTTTGTTAAATATTATCTAATATGCGCGCTTTAATATTATGAAAATTACATAGTTTATTTTCCGCATTGGATTAGTCGGTTAAAGTCAGTTTCCAATGGAACACCAAAAGTGAAGCAGCACTGACTGCCGTGAGAACTTGGGAGAGTATTGTGTTCTGTCCTCTTTCGACTAGCATGGGCAGAGATCGAGAGCGTGGCAGTGGTACTCTTTTTTTTGGTACTCTTTAATCTATGCTGCAACGTTAAATACTCGACGTCATTTTCTCTGCACCAAAGTTGGGGAAGAAAGACTAGTGAGTTTTCAAGGAGAGGGGCATTAATAGCAAGTCAGATTCCGATTGGTTAGACTTTTTATTTTATTTTATTTTTTTATTTTTTTTTATTATTATTATTATTATTATTATTATTATAATTTTTTTTTTTTTTTTTTTTTTTTTTACTATTATTAAAATTTTAGAATAGGTTTAAAACATTGTACTCAAAACTATAGCTAAAGAAATAAAGATTATCAACAAAAAATGGTATAAATTTATTATTGTTGATATTTGCTTAAAATAAATTTGAGGGTTTTTTTTTTTTTTTTTTTTTTTTTTTTTTTCAAACTCTAGTTTGGTTTAAAAAAAGGGGGAGGGGTTCTTTCGTGTAGCGTTAATTTCACCAACTGTCTTCTTTCTCTAAGAACGACATGCCTTCTGTGGAGAATTGCAACTGAGTTGGCAATGAGGTTAAACAGCATGAAACATAAACGTTTTAAAGTTCATTGATTTATGAAAAAATTTAATTTTAACTAACTTAGAATTTTATCGTTAATAAAAATGCTCAGATGTCAATTGTTTATCGATTAATCGATGTTTGCATAGCATTTATTTTTAATTTCATTAATATGATGGCAACTTCCTATTCTCCATGTTGTTTGAAAGTTTTACATGCGGTTATTCTGATTTTTTCTAATTTTCTTTCTGGTTTCCTTGATGATTTGATTTAACATTTTATTTCATTTCTCATTGAAAATGGTTTTGCTGTTCGATCGTGACATGAACGATATAAATTTGCTATTGTTAGCTATATTGTTTTGCGAAATCGTTGCAGCTTTTACAGCTTTATGAAGTACATGCTTCCTGATGAGATAATACATCTATTTTTAAGCTTTTTTTTCTAATTATTATTTCTGTGGTCCTTTATTTATTTTCTCCGTCATTGTGATTAATGTTCCTTTTTTTACTCAAGTGGCCGTAAGTAATTTATATTGTTTTTGTCTCTTATTGGATCTCAACATGTATCGCAACATTTTTGTGCTAGTTTCAGTAATGTGTTACAATCAGTTTTATTTTTGTTGCGTTGGTTTTGACATGTATATATTAATTGCTAAATAATTAAGGTTAAAATATCTATCATTTATATATATGTGTGTATATATATATACAATAAGTTGTTATTGCTCTCTATATATTTAATATAATTTTTTATTTATTTATTTTCCTTATGATTTATTTTTTCATTATTTTTATTTTTATTTATTTATTTTTAATTTAATTTTATATTTATTTATTTATTTATTTATTTATTGTTATTTACATTCCTATTTAGTTAAAATTCAGCAATCTTACCTTAACCTTAACCTATCAAAAAGTATATTAAAGTTATGTGAAATATTATAAATTTTAAAAATAAATCTTCAATTATTAATAATCACAATAACAATTAAAATAGTCTGGTGTGTCACTCACACGACTTTTTCTCACCCTGAAATTTAATACTATAAATACAGGTTGGAGATTAAGAGGTAAAATAACGAGTACTGTTATTGCCAAAACGTCATTGGAGGCCCTCTGTTGAGACTCAAAACGGTTTTGAGCTCTGTCTGTGTGCTTGTCTGTCTCTCTGTCTGTCTCTCTGTCTGTCTGTCTGTCTGTCTGTCTGTCTGTCGCGCGATAGCAGCCGCAAGAATCCCGCTATTGACTTGAAATTTGGTATACATGCTCATGATCCCCACGAAATTAGCTGTATAGTTTTGGGTGTGCATTCTATTTGTAGTTCGTGTACAGAGACACGCCAAAGTTTTTTTTTTATCATTACGGACTATGGGAAAAATTTGTATGTACCGCAATAGCGGCCGCAAAAATCCTTCGATTGACTTGAAATTGGCGCACACGTTTCAGCTTTGCTTAGCTGTATAATTTTTATTGCTATATTGTTTATAGTGTACAGGGACACGTCAAAATTCTTAACATCACGAAGTATGGGGTGAATTTCGTTTAAACGCATTTTAATATAATTACTTTGCAATGAAGAAAATGAAACTAACGTACGTGAGTAAGATGCTTAAACTTATTTTGTTTGAAGAAAATATGTGCTTTTAAGCTTTCTAATTAATGTACAGGACCTTACAAAAGTGTTCTGACAACGTCAAGTAGTCATCCAAACGATGTTTTTGGAACAATTAATTATTTTTTAAACGCAAAATAAGCTGAATAGATTTTACTGGTGTATACAATGTTTCTGGTTCGTTTACAGAAACACACGAAGGAATTTCGTAACATTAGAGCCTATGGACAAATTTATCTTTAAGCGAGCACTTTAATGCTTTTATGCTGAATTGAACTTAATAAAATTAACATACATTATAAAAATGCTTAAATTCATGTTTACTATTAGAAAAGGGTATGTATAGACTAAATAATTTTTGGGATCACACAAAATAATTCCGAGTATGTACTGTAATACTCCAAATGATGTCAAATTAGTTTGAAAAATTAATGAGTTATAATTAATTAGGTTTATTCTTATTATTGGCGTTTATAATGACTGAGGCTACTTTTCCGGGATACATAAAAAAAATTTCGTTCTTTTACGGTCTATAGTCGGTATTTATTAAAAGTTTCTTTTAGCATGGCTACACCCCATCAAATATAATGAAATTTTATTAGAATTTTAAAAGCATGTTTTCCTGTTGAAAATTGTGGGCATAGAATTGGAAATTAGTTTAAAGGTTACGCAAAATATTTCCGATATGCTATGTAATTTTTTTTTTTTTTTTTTTTTTGTATGAAATTTGGTAATTATAAAATTTGGTATTTATGAATTTCAGGGAAATAATACAAGACCGTCGTTTATTAAGAATACATATTGTTGCGTACTTGAGGGTTCGTAAGTTGTCCGAGAATGAAAGGCGAAACTTGCAAAAATTCAGTGATTTATTCACAGAAAGTTCCAGAAAAATACAGGTCTATAAACCAAGTATCAGCTTCAATTCAACCAGTAAACACAGCTTAAACAACAGCCGTTTACAGCAAAACAACAGTATAAACTGTTTAGCAATAACACATAAAGCAAGTCTCATACAAAGAGGCTAAATGCAAAGCAAGCATTTGACGAAACTGACACAGATCTGAGATTGGCCGCCTTGGCGAAAAAAATGCTCCTTTTATATTTTCTATCGAACCCAGACTGTTCTGGAAAATTCTCGTATCTCATCAGCCAATGAGATCAGAGCTTCCATATTTGGTATATCCCTAATAAGGGTTTTCTCGCCAAGGTCGCCAAAAAATCGCCAAGGAAGGAAACAGTCGCCAAATTTTGCGCCAAATCCATTTCTTCCCTTATTGGAGCTTTTTAATGCGTTTTTAAGGGAAAATTAGGATAGTTTAACGCTAAAACGACTAGAAATGCACAAAATTAACATTTTATCGACTTACTAAGCCTCTTTAAAAGAATTTATACAAAAATAAATACAATTATTTACAATTCTGTAACACTTTATATGATATACAGATAGGTATACAAAGAGAGATAGAGCAGGGGGGGGGGCTTTTGAATTTATTCTCAATATTACTTAAAATAATAATAATAATAATATTTGTTTGTTTTAAATTATCGCAGATCGATGGTTCAACCATTCGTTTTAAATGTATTGGCGAGCTCTTTTGAAAGATACCCATCATGAAAATTTACTCCCCTCGAGGGAGGACTCCCCCCCCCTAGGGGGCGAGGCGAGGATCCTGCATACGCAAAAATAATTTCCCAGTTGACTATCTCTATTACAAAAAATATATATTCGTCTCATTTGGTTTAGCGCAGTCTATAGATGTTAAACTCCACTTACCTGCAATTTCCCCCCATAGACGTAATGTATTTGAATACTTTTGAGTGTCCCTGTACAAACCATTTGTTTCGTCTCAACGTAAAGCTTAGTGTAGCATCCCTATATCATACACATTTAGCATACCGAGTTTCGGATTTCTGCTACTATTTGTTCTCGAGATATGCTGATAACCCACACACAGACAGACACAGAGACCATTCGCTTAAAACATGATTTTCGTATTCAGGGGACCTCAGAACATGTAAATATAACAAAAACTCGCGTTCGAAAATTTGTCCCTAAAACAATACTTTCTCGACCGTATGGGTAAAAGAAAGTAAAAAGGGTTTTTTTTCCTTTTTCAATTCTTCTATATATATATATATATATATATATATATTTTTTTTTTTTTTTTTTCAATTTAAAATGTAATTTTCATTATTATTCTATTAAAATCATTTAGACTAATTTTTATTGGTGTTATAGATGGCGACATTATTCAATTTCAAGTATAGCTATTACTCATCCGGTTACATTAGAATTAATCCCTTTTCCCTTTTACGAGCCTTTTAATAATTAAAGATTATAAATAATTAGACATTCAAGTTTCTTTCTCCATATTTATTATTTAATTGTTTAGTTATAAAATTTAATACTTATTAATTTTATTTATTTATTTATTTTGTGTGTGTGTGCTTAAATTTAAATTTTTTACGAACTGTAGTTTTTAACTGCAATATTTACAACTTTTTTCTCATAACTTTTTGGTTTTTTCTTTAATAATTGCCAGGACTGTAGTTTTATTCCGTAAGTTTTATTTTATTTTTCCTGTTTCATTTCACCTTCTAATGAATTTTTGTTTCAAATCTTGCCACTGAAATCATTTGTAGCGTCGTATTAGGTGTTAATTTACTTATTGAATATTCATTCAAATTCTTCATGATTGTTGGTTTTATTCTGTAAATTTTATTTAATTTTCTTATGAATTTCATATGTAGCGTCCTACTTTGTGTAATTGATATTTGTATAATGTAAATTTTTCTCAAATGCATACAATGTAGCAGAAATTACACCTATTTGCAAACAACATTCAATCGTTGTATTTCATCAGAATTCTTTTTTTTTTTTTTCTTTTCCTGAAGAAAAATTGCTTTTATTTCGTATTCTTCATGTGATATATCACCTCTTCCTACATAATGTTTGAAAAGTTTACCATTATATACATACAGTGAAACCCCGATCTATCGTTCCCGCATCCATCGTTTTCCCGCATTGATCGTTTTATTTCTATAGTCCCTGCACAAACTGTATAACATGTTAACGGAACCCGCATGTATCGTTCTTCAAAAAATAATTTCCCCGCATTTATCGTTGTAAAGATTTTCTCCTGGCCGAAATGAAATTGAAATCGAGCGATTCCATGTGGCATTCAAACTGGAATTACTTCTTTTATCCAAAAATAACTCTTTTCCTCTTCCACGGAGGGTCAAAATTGTGATGGCATGTTTCCGGACCATCTTCTAAAGTAAGTTCCAGACCGTCGCCATTTGCTTATATTGTAGCACTAGTGCGATGTAAAACTCAACCAACTTCCACTACTGAACTTTACGTTGTTTTAGGTGAAGAATAAGGATTGTGCAGATATTGTAACATGTATCTATGATAAGCTGACCAGATGAAAGTACCTTTATAAGAGAAAAGCGTTAAAAATTGCTACGATTATCCAATTGTGGATGTTTTTTTCATTCCTAATAAATAAGGACTAAAAATAAAATATTACTGATTAAAAATTTACTGTCTACAATTTTTTAAAACTTAGAAAAATATTTTTAAAAAAAGGAAGTCCCCATTTGTTCCCCAGAAAATGGGGACATTTGGTCAGTTCTGAATACGGAACGTGTGTTATTGCTTGGAGAATAAGTTATTCTGCTTTGTGTAAAGAGGAAAATGGATGAATGCAGTATGATCAGCTGCTACATTTTTTAACGTTCCTGAGGCTGAATCTACGCCAGTGCCAAGTGCGTCTGATGTAATTAAGGGAGGCATACTATCGTACACTGTAAAAAAAAACCTATTACCAGCTGCAATCTGTGATTTATTTTATCCAATCACAGAGAATTTCTTAGAAATTCTCTGTGATTGGATAAAATAAATCACAGATTGCAGCTGGTAATAGGTTTTTTTTTTACAGTGTAACAATCGCAGCTATCGTAGATCACAAGTCGGATTGTACACTCCGCAGCAAAAGTATCCGAGCACTAGCAATAATCCCCGTCTTAAAAAAGTACACTTAATACTGCTTTTTTAAATAAATCCTTGTTGATTCATGCTCTTAGTCTGTCTAAGAACATGATTCGAGAAGGATTTATTTAACAAAGCAGTGTTAAATGTACTTTTGTCAGACAGGGATTATTGCTAGTGCTCGGATACTTTTGCTGCGGAGTGTACGATCCGACTTGTGATGTACGATAGCAGCGATTGTTACAATAGTATGCCTCCCTAAGGCAGTTTAAAATATACGAATTTTTTTATATGCACATGAAATTACAGAAAAGGACAGAAAATATTGTAAATCTAGAAAAATTCCCGTTTAATTTATAAAATGAACAAAAAATCCAACATAAAATTACTGATTTTTAAAAATAAATATCACTCAATGTTCTACAACTTTGATTTATTTCTTTAACAGTTTGGAGATTAACAAATTAGTTTTTAGTAGTAGTGTACCATATATATTGCGTGTATTATTTCATAAACATTGTTTTATTCGTGTTTTGATTTTAACCCGCCTTCATCGTTAGATACATATTTCGCTCCGTCAGCATTATTCACCAAACATTTCAGAAAGCAAACTCTGAAAATAATCTGATATGACACTCACGTACTTTTCCTTTTCCTACATTAATATGAAAATATATTATTGCATTTTAAGTTGATAAGATGAGGTACTGCATTTTAATATTTCACACACACAAATGTGATGCTTTTAAAACAGTTTAAAATATCTTTAAAGACAGTTTTTTTTTTTTTTTTTTGGGGGGGGGGGGGGAGGGGGGGGGTTGCATTTTTGTTTGAAGAATGCTGTCGTCTCTTTAACAGATTGTTTGCACATTATAACTACATTAAAAAAAATTAAGGTTTTTCTTAAGGTTTTCCATAAAGTTGTTTTTTTAAATCCAGAATTTTCCTTTGTAACATCTTTGAAACTTATTCGAATAATGTTGAGTTGCCCAGTATATTATCTTTAAACTTTTATGCGCGCAAAATGTGCACATAAATTCAGCACAGTGAAAAAAAAAAAAAAAAAAAAAAAATCACAACACAACCTGAAGTGCACTTCGAAGTACTTCCAACAACCGCCCTATAACATGAGAATTCCTTTATATAGCCTTTTATTCCTTTATATATTATAAACGAATTATGAATGCTTTTCGAACTATATTTCTAAAGTAAAAATGATTTTGTGCTTTTCTGCGTATAAAAGATAAATATTAATTTCCTTATCTTCAGTGTTAAAAACGTACTAATCAGAAAATCTGCGCATAGATATATTGTACTTAAATTCTTTTTTATGTACTTTTAAAGAACCATTTGTCGGATCTCGATAAAAAATTTCAAGTAATATAATTATAAAATACACTTCTAAATAATCGAATTTGGATTTCCGACTAACAAGTATTTTTTTTTTTTTTTTTTTTTTTTGAGTTATGTTCATCACAACACACAGATCAATCATTAAAAAAGCTAATTTTGAGTAGTCCTGTATTTCGCCTATAACTTCTATATTTTTAGATTTGAGGAACTTTAAAACGAAATTTTTAATTACGCAGGCCTCCGATGAATTTTTTTTCTTCAAGGTGATGATATGTTTTTCTGGTGTATTTTTGAATGCTTATTACGAAAAAAGTATTCAAAAATTTTCATCACGTATAGTTTTTGAGAAAACAAAAATGGGATTTTTTGAGTTTAAAGCTCCACATTTCAACTCCAATCTAAATTATTTTCCAGAAAATCTATGTGGTGGGAGTGAAAAACAAAGAAAGCTATTTCATCAAGTCATCAAAGAACTGTAAACCAAGTATTAGGGACGATGAAGCGTTAACATGTTACCAGATTATTGTTGAACGCTGCATAGAAAATCCCCCTC
Source organism: Salticus scenicus (assembly GCA_963930645.1). Classification (NCBI taxonomy): domain Eukaryota; kingdom Metazoa; phylum Arthropoda; class Arachnida; order Araneae; family Salticidae; genus Salticus; species Salticus scenicus. Next base: position 81,754,463 of record OZ005649.1, read on the forward strand.
CCTGAAGGCCCTGAAGCGCGTGCACAAGAGAAAAAGCTCTAAATGGAGTTTGGATGTAGAGAAACACATTTAAAAGGGTAAAAAATGGTCTATTTTAATTAATTTTATACATAAATAGTTTCGAATTTGTTGTATCTCTGTGTAAATTCTTTCGATTGTTATCTTTATTTTGTGAAAAACCCTTACATGAAATAAGGAAAAGACAAGCATTTCTTAATTCAGCTTTATCAAAATGCATTACAGACACCTAAAACAGTGCGAAAAAAAAAAAAAAAAAATTGAAAAACACGATTTCGCAGACTTGTGTTATAACAAGTCCACAGTTTCAAAAAACAGACTCGAAAGGAATACTTTCGCTACAGTATATGGATAAAACATTGTAAAAATATTATTCCTGTTTTTATTTTTATTTTATAATAGAATAATTACGTTAAATTAGTGAAAACTGCGTCATTTTAACACTACCTCAGAGAAACTGATCGCGTTTATGTATTTCAATGTTATTAGGTATAATAATAAATTTTAATAAAGTGTTTTAGAAACTTAGTACGTATAATTGAGAACTGGGTATTATACTTTTATTTACCAAAATTATCTCCATTATAATCTAACACCGTCAACCATCGGTCGAGCAACTGTGCCAGTAGTGTAGAACTGTTCGTTATTTGATGCGATGAAGTCGTCAACTTATTTCCGCACTTCGTCCACTGTTCGGGAGTATACGAAAACAAGGCATTGTGCACAGACTGAAATAAGTAATAGTCCAAAAGAGTTATGTCAGGGCTATATGCTGGGTGCTCCAAAACATCCCAGCAATATATTACTAACCTGTCCATGACCCTTTCTCAACATAAGGCATTACGTTATCATGGAGCAATTTTATGGGCCGCTTTTTGTAAGTTCCTCGTCCTCGAGAAAAAAAAATTACAAAACTTAAGAGGACTCTCTACTTATCGTCTCCGAAAGCCAAAGTCAATGTTATACTATGGAGAATTTTGCCCCTTTATAACTCTTTAACTGATGCATATATTTAAATTCCGTTTTCTTATTCAGAAAATTCACAGCTATTAAACAATTTATCGCTTTCTAAAAATTGATATTTTAAATTTTTAATATTTTATTTTGAGGTTGGAAAATATGAATTTTTACAATGTGAAATTATTTGTTTTCGAGCTTAAAAATGAAATCTTAAAAATAAAAAAAAATCACTTTTTAGAAAGCGATAAATTGTTTAATATTTGTGAATTTTCTGATTAAGAAAGCGGAATTAAAAAATGCGTGTTAGTTAATTAGTTATAACAGGGCAAAATTCCCCATAGAATAACACTGACTCTGGCTTTCGAATGGATGGATGGGTTTTACGTCGCACTAGTGCTGCGCTGATAGGCAATTGGCGACGGTCTGGGACACACCCCTAGAGGTGGTCCGGAGTCATGCCATCACAATTTTGATCCTCCACGGAAGGGATGGCTCTCCCGCTTTGGTTGACCCCCAGAGGTATAATTTTTGATGGGAACATGGAGGACATTGCGGCCACGACAGATTTTACGTGCACCAGCCACCATTAGTGTACACGACGGTCTTTGGCCGGCTCGAGTGCCGAACCCGCAATCTTCCAATTACGAGGCCGGCGCTCTACCGACTGGGCTACCGCGGCCCCTCTGGCTTTCGGATACGATAAGTAGACACTCCCCTTAAATTAGCTTTAACAAAAAAAGAAAAGAAAAAAAAAAAAAAAAAAACATTTATAATTTTTATTTATAGCTAAAATTAATTCTTTTTTTCATTAAAAACATAAGAGATAAAATTTTTAAAGAAAGCACAATAGGGGAGGGTTTTTTACAGCTTTTATTTGGATACTGCAGCCACTGCAGAACGAGAAGCGCTAACGTCAAGTACACTTTGCGACATTTTTTAACATTATACGTGAACGAGCTTACTCTGTAAAGCTGTTCAGTTTACTTTGAAATGTTCTATCGCAACGTATGCGCGAAAGTTTTATAAATTTTAAGTTGTATGTATGTAAATAATGTTTTATGTTTAGTTAATAAATACGTTTGGAAAACTAAGAACTGTGGATTATAAAAATTTGAGTAACAGAGGTAGTTAAATAAACAAAAAGGAAAACCATAATAGCGTGTCTGAGCATTTCTCGTGTTATTTAATGAATCGTAATGTATCCAATTTTTTTCTTTTGTGTGTGTGTGTGTGTGTCCCTGTAAAAGAACTATAAATGTTCAAGGGTAACACAAGGTATTTATGTTCATTTAACCCTTTAACTGCCCCGGGTATACAGAGCCAGATTAAGGCATGGGCACATGGGGCACTGGCCCAGGGCACCCAAATTTGGGGGGAAACAAATCTATAAATGAAGTTTTAAAATTTGTCATTGCTTTCGTGTACTATAGAAAAATGTAAATATAACTATGCAGTTTTTAAAATAAGAGAAAGTAATAAAGAAAAAATAGTTTTTTTTTTTTTTTTTTTTTTTTTTTTTCCCACACATGTTTATATTATTATCTAGCTTTCATTAAGACATCTTGATAACTCTGGGAACTTATTCTTTGCCATATATCTCCCCCATCCTTTTAGGATACTGGGTGCGAAGAATTAACTAAACATGTGTTTTTTAAAGAATATACGTTTTTCAGAATTATTATTTAATTACTTTCCGAAAACTATAGTGAGGAAAGTATTGTAATCATGTCAAAAATCCGAATTGGAGATTTTGATGTTTCTATACGTTTCGAGGTCCAATGAGTCCGTTTTCACTATTTTTGCGATGATGTATGTATGTGTGTGTCTATGTGTGTATGTATGTGTGTATGTATGTGTGTATGTCTGTGAGTGAACATGCTAGCGTCTAAACGCTTTGTTCGAATAACCTGAAATTTGGTACGTATATTGTAAGTCACCATAGTACGAACCCTATAGATTTTGGTGAATCTAGCACTTATAGTTTTTTTACAGGGACACAAAGAAAAATTCTTTATCATTATGGCCTATGGGAGCAAAATCTTAAAAGTGCGATAGCATCTAAACGCCTTATTCAATTGAGCAAAAAATTTATACACATATTAAAGGTCACAAATACTCAATCTGTATAGATTTTGGAGAATCTAGCACTTATAGTTTTTTTACAGGGACACAAAGAAAAATTCTTTATCATTATGCCTATGGGGCCAAATTTTTAAAAGTGTGATAGCGTCTAAACGCCTTATTAATCTGAGTAAAAAATTTGTGCACGTATTATAGGTCACGGTTGCACCAACTGTATAGATTTTGGTGAATCTAGCACTTACAGTTTTTTTACAGGGACACAAAGAAAAATTCTTTATCATTATGGCCTATGGGACCAAATTTTTAAAAGTACGATAGCATCTAAACGCCTTATTCAATTGAGCTGAAAATTTATATGAGTATTATAAATCACTGTTGCACTAACTATAAGCATTTTGGTGAATCTAGCATTTATAGGTTTTTACAGGGACACAGCGAAAAATTCTTTGTCATTATGATCTATGGGCTCAAAGTTCAGTAGTGTTAAATAAAACATCGTGTAATATATGGAGAAAAATACTCAAACACTCTATTATGGTTTTCTCTTTTTTGTTTGTTTAACAACTCCTCTTTCTTTACTTTATCTACAAAACTGTTAATTACTCAATGTTCGGAAAGTCGAGTGGAGTCACTCCAGATTTTTTTTGGAAATGTGCCATGTTGCTTGCCATATTTTAGAAAATTTACAAAATGTAGTACTTAAAACTCATTTATTCTGGATTCAATGTTATTATGGATATTAAATGCATCCTAACCCTATCACTGCATATTTAAAGTATTATGGATAAATCCGACATTTTGTTTAAGTATTCCTCAATTTTGTTTTTCTCAGAGAGTACGTTAAAATACATTTTCAAGTGATACATAATAATTGAATTATATTTATAACATTCAAAATATCTATTAATTATAAAAGCCGTGCAATATATAATACACAAAAAAAAAAAAAAAAAACTGCATACCTATAGGGAGGGGGGGGGCACCATGTGCCAAGGGCCTCCAAACGTCATAGTCGGGCCCTGCGGGTATATATTTGCGTTTTTCCGAGGCATGATCCTTTGAATTGTACTACAAATAGTGAAACTACTGACACACCTCGGCAATGCAATAAAGTAGGCTTGACAGTGTATACGAAGGATTTATTAATTCCAGATTTAAGGGAGAACAGTGGCACTGGGGAGCGAATCATCTCGTCAGTTTTCCTCGGCAAGTAAGGGGTTAATATCGATAGCCACCAGAAATTATAATCAAAGTCCGAAGAAAAGAAATAAAGGATATTTTTTCCGATAAGTTTCAAAAGCAAAAAAAAAAAAAAAAAAAAAAAATAGAAATTGGGAATTGGGAATAAAAATTAAATGGTGCATAATATACCATTGCTGTGCTTCACAAAGTTAAAGACACAAAGTTACACATAAAGACAAAAAGTTAAAAGTTAACATTGTGCTTCAAAAAGTTAAAGACATAAAAACATTATAATAATAAATAGATATTTATAGATATATTGTATGCATATTTAAAAACTTTTTATTCATTAATTATTTCCCATTTGAAAGTAATTTTAAAACACATACCTGTTCCTGGGGGAAAAAAATTACAGAAATCAAAACAAAACAAAATTCGAAATTATTTTTAACAGAACATTTTACAATCATTAATCATCAATAATAATATCCATCATTGATTTTTTCTGTTGTGCTTTTGAGATTTGTGAAAAAAAAAAAAAAAACATTTAAATTTAAACCATAATTATATTTAAATCAAGTACAATAACGATTTTATAATTTTATTCTTGTTCACTAAATACCTTAGTTAAAAGAGCGAATCACAAATATTAGATTTCCACCCTAGATGGCAGCATCATGCAAATAGTAAAATAATTTTGTAATTTTTTCGCAGATATGTTTGTCTGTCTCTCACTTAATAATTAAGCCGGAGTGAATTATTAAGTGAAGTAATTAGTCTAAATATTTTTTTTCAAAAAAAAAGAAAGAAAGAAAAGAAAAATAATAAGAATTATATAATAGTTAAAATGTTTATTATAGATTAAACAGATAAATTTAAAAAGACCTAAAAAAAATTAAATTTAAACTGAATAGTAATAATAATAATAATAATAAAACCTTAAAAAAATTAGTTTTTTTTTTTTCTTTTAAGAAATACAAAAGCTATAAAAAATTAAATTTTAAAGTATCAAACTATCATCTCCAAATAATCTCAATGTAAAGCAAACACAATACCAATCTTGCACATAACTTTGCAGTTTCTTAACAATTTTTTTTCTTCTAAATTACTTAACTTTTCTGATCTGGTAGACAGGTTTCGAACTCAGGTTACGAATGTCGATCTAGGCAGTTGGAGTTTCCCATGGTTTTTTCTGCAACTCACATAAATTGCTCGACATTGAAAATGCAACACCAAGAAGGAATGATAATACCGGAATGAAATTTGTTGGACACATACATTATAGTAGGAAGAACAATTGATTAAAATTTCAGGAAATTTGGAGTAATATGTACTGAGAAAACAGTACATAAAGCAGCGACCTCTGTGAGCAATAACAGCACATATCTGCCTAGGCATTGAATCGAACAGCGATTGGATGACATGTACGGGAAGAGCACTTCACGAAGCTTCAACACGATGCCACAATTCATCGATCGAAGTTACTGGTGAGTGGTGGGGGGCCAGTCGCTTTTCAACCATTAAACAGTCATTTTTATTGATACGAGATCAGCAGAACGCGCTGGCCAGAGCAACAGTCGAACACATTCGGCATCAATGAAGGTCCAAACAATATGGACAACTTGCGGTCGTGCATTGTCCTGCTTAAGTGTTGCGCTTCGGAGGCCTTGAACGTAGGGCAGAGCTATGGGCCTTAACTCGTCAGAAATGTAATGGCTGGTATTCAGAGTGGCGGGAATGAAAACAAGAGGTGACCGGAACGTGTATCCAATGGTACAACATACCATCAATCCAGGTGGTGACTCAGTATGCGGGTACCAAAATTCTGATTACCCTCAAAACTGCATCACTGATATGGGCGCCATTATTGTGTGATCAACGATGAACCTGGACGCAGGAATGGCGTGAAGTCACTTTTCAGACAAATCACAATCCTTTTTCAGCATCAAGATTGCCTTATTCGTATTTAACGGCATTATGAATAATGCACATTGCCAGCTGGGATTCAACATCATCATACTGTCCATCATTTGCAATGATGTTATGGGTTCTCATTGGATACACGTCTCGATTACTTCATGTTCGTATTCCTAGCACTCTGAACAGCGGCCATTAAATTTCTTATGAGTTAAGGCCCGCCCCTCTGCCCTGTATTCGAGGCCTCCGTAGGGCAAAATTTAAGCAAGGTAATGCACGACCGCAAGTTGTTTGTATTGTCCGGACCTTCTTTGATACAGAATGCGTTCGACTGTTGCTCTGGCCAGCGCGTTCTCCTGATCTCGCACCCATGAAAATGACTGTTTAATCATTGAAAAGCGACTGGCCCCCCACCACTCACCAGTAACTTCAATCGATGAATTGTGGCATCGTGTTGAAGCTTCATGAAGTGCTCTACCCGTACATGTCATCCAATCGCTGTTCGATTCAGTGCCTAGGCAGCTATGTGCTGTTATTGCTCACAGAGGTCGCTGCTTTATGTACTGTTTTCTCAACACATATTACTCCAAATTTCCTGAAATTTTAATCAATTGTTCTTCCTACTATAATGTATGTGTCCAACAAATTTCATTCCGTTATTATCATTCCTTCTTGGTGTTGCATTTTCAACGTCGAGCAGTGTAAACGAACTTAAGACTCCTTAGAATGGCCCCATCCTACGCGGAGTGCATCCATCTGAGTTCAAGTCCTTTGCGTAGTCAATTAAACTTTTAAAAACACTATGCTTATGTTTTCTTAAAATCACTAAGCTCAAAATACATATATTGCGCATATACAACATTGTTTAAAAAAAAAACATTTCCTAATAAATTTTATGATTTTTTAAGTGAATTTTTAAATTATTGGTTAATTTTTTATTACACTTTAAACCACTATCGATTCAAAAACATTCATGTTATCGATTTCAAAAGAAGAAAGAAAAATCACATATTCTTTTTCTTTGCATTAAAAAAAAAAAAAAAAAAAAAAAAAAAAAAATGTGGAGTGACTCAACTCGACTTTCCGAACATTAAGTAATTAACGATTGTATAAATAAAGTATGAGATGTCATTAAATAAACAAAAGAGAAAATTATAATGAGGTACATAAGTTTTTTTTTTTTTTTTTTTTTTTGTGGTATGTTCTTTAAATTAACACTATTGCCCTTCAAATATTTTGAGCCTAAATCATAATGATAAAGAAATTTTCTTTGGGTTCCTGTAAAATTCTATAAATGCTAGACTCACTAAAATCTATACAGTTTGTGCGACGACGATCACCTATAACAATTATATAAATTTTCAGATTAATCGAATGTGGCATTCAGACGCCAATATCGTACTTAATAACTTGAGCCCATAAGCCGCAATGATAAAGAATTTTTATTTGTGTCACTGTAAAAAGACTATAAGTGCTAGATTCTACAAAATTGATACAGCTCATTTGAAGGCGATCTATAACATGCATATATATTTTTATCTCAATCGGATATAGCGTTTAGATGCTATCGAACTTTAACGAATTTTAGCCCATAGAGCATAATGATAAAGAATTTTTCGTTGTGTCCCTGTAAAAAAATTATGCGTGCTCTATTCACCGAAATCAGTGTAGTTTGTGCAACGGTGACCTATAACAAGTGTATAAATTTTCAGCACAATTGAATAAGACGTTTAGACGCTATTCAACTTTTAAAAAATTTGGCCTATAGAACATCAAGGTAAAGAACTTTTCGTTGTGTCTTTGTAAAAATCTATAAGTGCTAGACTCACCGAAATTTATACAGCTTGTTCGACGGCGACCTGTAATATATAGGTAAATTTTCAACTCAATCGGATGAGGCGTTTAGACGCTATCGTATTTTAAATAATTTGAGCCCGTAAGGCACAATCATAAGGAATCTTTCTTTGTGTTCCTCTAAAAAAAACTGTAAGTACTATATGATTCAAAATATATATAGTTAGTGTGACACTAATCTATAACAAGTATATAAATTTTCAGCTCAATCCGATATGGTGTTAGACGTTATCGCACTTTAAAGGATTTAAGCCCGTAGGGCATGATGATACAGAATTTTTCGTTGTCTCCCTGTAAAAGAACTATACGTGCTAAATTCACCAAAATTTATTCTTTTCGTGCAACAGTTACTTATAGCATGTGTATAAATTTTCAGCTCAATTGAATTAGGTGTTTAGATTCTATTGCAGTTTAAAGAATTTGGGCCCATATATAGACTATAACGGTAAAGGAATTTTCTTTGTGTCCCTGCAAAAGACCTATAAACGCTAGACGGTGGTTCACGGTGGCTCACTCGTGCGACGGTGGCTCATAATATGTGTTTAAATTTTCAGCTCAGTCGAATAAGGCGTTTAGATGGTATCGCACTTTTAAAAATTTTTGCACATAGACCATGATGATGAAGAATTTTTCTTTGTGTCCCTGTAAAACACTATAAGTTCTAGATTAACACAAAATCAATCGGGTTCGTGCTATGGTGACCTACAACATATGTACCAACCTTCAGCTCATTCGAACAAAGCGTTTAGGCGCTATCGTGTTCACTCACATACTTACACACATACATCATCATAAAAATAGTAAATATGAATTCAAGGGACCTCAAAACGTGTAGAAACACCAAAATCACAAATTCGGGTTTTTGACATGATTACAATACTTTCCTCACAATAGTGTTTGGAAAGTAATAATAATAATAATACAATATATATATATATATATATATATATATATATATATTAACTAAAAGAAAAAATAAATAAAAAGATATGCTTTATTTATTTTATTTATTTATTTATTTCATTTTTCCCCATCTGAAAATGTAGTAAACAGGAATCGGATTAAAAAATCATAAATCATAAAAGACTTTCAATATTTTAAAAAAAAAAAAAAAAAAAAAAAAAAAACATTTATTTTGTAATCTTCTGAAAAAATCAATAATGACAAACAAAAATCAATAAAAATAAAAATAAAAGTAGATACCGTATTTTTAAACAAATAGAAAAAGCTATTGTTAGTTTATATTTAGTTTCTTATTAAGGAAATTTTGTGAGTTAAAAAAATATTGCAAGCACTGCTGCTATTACAACCTACAATCACTCACTATCCTCATAATGTTAATATGTAAAGCTTGGTGTAAAGAATGTATATATATATTTATCCTTATTTTTTACTCGCGAGTTTCTTCTTATAATACTGAAAACTAGTATGTTGTGGCCACCACAAGACTTTCTTCTATATTTTCCTATACAAATTCACTCAGTAACAATATTAAGAAAAAAAAATAAGATTATTTTTTCTAAGTTTTTTTTTTTTTTTTCGTTGAAAGTATTTAAAAAAAAAAAAAAAAAAAATCGATAACTTTGTTTTAAATTATCACAGTTCAACCATTCGTTCGAAAGGTATTGACGAGATCTTTCGAAAGATTCCCATGTTGAAAATTTACTCCCCCCCCCCCAGGGGAGAAAGCGATGCCCCCGCATACACAAAATTTTTTTCCTAGTTAACTACTACTATTATCAATAATTCATATTAATTTTAGAATCACACGATTAAAACAACTTTCATTATGTGCATTTACACGAAATTTTGTTCTATACTGCCATGTTGAAAATTTAGAAGAAAATGCGATCACAGCGCCACCTGTTGAGTGATTGATCCTCAAATCTAATCCGTGCCAGTTTATATCAGGGTCGAACTAAATACCAAGTTTGGTTAAATTTCATTCGTTGGTTCGGGAGATACAGTGGACACAAAATTCGTGATACACACACACAGACAGACAGACGTTTTCTAAAAACTATCAATTCGTGTTCAGGACATCCCAAAACGTGTAAATCCATCAAAAAACGGAGGTCGAAAATTTTCACGAATCCATTATTTTCTTTATATTACATATAGAAGAAAGTAAAAAATTATGTAAATGAAAATAACAGATAAATGTACAATGAGAAAAAAATAATAATTAGAGGAAATCTACGAATTCATAGCATCTCGAACTTTTAACACATTTTTCTGTAATAAACAATCAATACATATGAAAGGACATTAAAAAATAGGTTTATATAGAAAATTTGAAAAATATCGTTAAAATCATTTTTGAGATACCGATTTTCATTAAAATTTGGCAAACTCACCTGTTGACCGGAAAAGAACAATTATATACGATATGATATCTAAAGGGGGTTTAATAAAGTGAGTTTGAAAAAAAAAACAGAGATTCTAACTTCTAAACTTTCATTAAATTATTTATTTTAATTTATAATTGTTGCGAAGAAAATTAAACTTTAAATTTTACATCTACTTTTTAAGATAGCACGCGATCGTGTTTTATATAAAAATCAAATCATTAAATTCATATTTTTATTTATTTTTATCTCATATTATTGCACGCGCACTATTTATTTCTTAATTCAAAATTATTAAAAAAAACTTTTTGGATATCTCTTGTAACGATCCGCGTTTGTAATGAAATGCTCGCCCTCTGGTGGACTAAGGTGAAATTACAATTAACATGCTTTAATTCGGCTTTCATCAAGCCGCCATTGCTTGCCGATGTTTAGTTTCACATATATTTATTGAATAAAAATGAATAAATCCGGTAAAAAAAATAACACATACTGATGTGTGCTACAGTGTAACTCCAAAGGATCAAGAAATCCAGAATTAAGCTTCCATTTATTTCCAAATGACAAATTTAAAATTTCAGTGTCTTCGGCTAATGGAAGTAAAGAATTAATCCGATGATTTGAAACTAATATTTGTTCAACTTCAGTTAAAAATCTACTTCCGATCGAACTTTAAATAAACTGAAATATTTTTTTCCAAAAGCAATCAATTTTCCATGATGTAATGGCGGATAAATTATAGTACGAATATTAAGTAGAATAACAAAAAGAACAATAATAAATACACGTGGCTATTATATTTACTAACAACAAAAGCTGAAAAAGCGCCATCTATCGATCATTACAAACGCGGATACTGATTATTATTAATTTTCTTTTCTTTTTCTTTCAAAAAAAAAAAAAAAAAAAAAGATTTTGATGAAATTCTGGCAAAAGCAGAATTTAGTTTTGGACGGAGGACTATTAGTTTTTTTTTTTTTTTTTTTCTTCCCAATTATAACATCGCTTTTAAATTATTGAATTATATTTTCGATAAATTTTAGATTTCGATAAATGTCCAACTATCGAAAAATGATTTCGACAAATGTCCAACTATCGAAAACGACAACGCAAAAATCCCAGATTGAGACTAATAGGTCCTCAGTCCTAAAAAGTTACAGCCGTTGTTAAAGAAACACATTTGTGAGACCTAAAATTAGCCTATTCATGCAGGATGCCTATCAATTTTCCTAAACAAACCAACTAATACAAACGAAAAGACATATAATAAGGGGTTTATATAGTAACTTTGAATAAAATCGTTCAAGCCATTTTTGAGATACGGACCTACGGTCCCACTTCTGGTTTTCTAGTTTTTGCCAAAAGTTGGAAAAATCATACGTATACTAGACCTGTCTGAATTCTGAAGTTTCGTAGTTATATCTTTATTAATTTTAGAGATATGATAGTCATAAAATTCTCCACACACATACTGACCAATTGCCGAAAACCAGTTTTGGAGATTGATAATCAGACGATTCCACACACACACACACCTGAACACATATGAGTCAAATATCAAAAATTACTTTCTTTGACTCGAGAAACCTTAAGAATCGAAATCAGATGAAGACTCGATATCGAAATTTTTAACAAAATGGAATATTTCCATTACCTGCGTTAGTCGTATAATGAGAGTAATTAGTAAATAAAAATAATAAGAAAAGGTAAATGCACATTATTATCCTCCATTTTCTTCTTTCCATTTATTTGTAATCCTTAACACACTTTCTAGATTTTTCGGAAAAATACGCTGACATTCCGTTTTTTTTTTTTAAGATTATTACATAAGTGAAATAAATGTCCTTTCTCGAAGCGTCATTATAAATCTTAATTAATGCTCATCAAATGTATTTAAGAAAATATAATAGAGTAATTTATTAAGGGTAAAAGAATTCGTTTCTTGTTATTCATATTCAAAATACGGCATTTCCTTGTCAAGCAGCTGAAATTTTAAATAGCTTAATTCATTACATATTTTGACTCTAATATTTTGAAATTTCTATAAATCTCAATTCAAGAACACTTATGTGATGACAAACAAAATTAATAGTTTCTTTGCGCTTAGAGCGCGAAATGAAAACAAATTATGAAGATGGCAAAATATTAAGATCAGTAGAATTATAAATATAAATCATAAAGAAAAGATGTAAGAAAATAATCTGGTGCGGCATGCACACAACTGTCTCTTACCCTACATTTCAATGCTATAAAGTCAGATTGTAAATGTGTAAGAAAACAAATATAATTTACGTTAAAAATGAATTCAAACAAGGTTTAGGAACAGTTTTACTCGAAAAAATATTCTGTAGGGGAATATCCTTCCCTCGTTTGAATATAATATCTACATTGATATAGAATCCGAGATTTTTATTAAATTTAAAAGCTTATTTCAAATTATACAGATGACTTTCACGTGCACAATTCCTCAAATCTTATCAACCTTCATCAAACATTTCAAGTTACTATCTCATATGAATTTCAAACTTTAACATCTGCATTGCCTGCAATTATTTGTCTTTAAGTTACGCTGATAGCAGACATACCCAACGATCGATAGTTAAAGCATGACTTTAGTATTCAAGGAAACTTGAAATGTGTATTTATGCAAAAAACAACACTAAAAATTTAACTTACATAATACAGTACTGTGCAAATTAATTGGGACAAACACATTTCTTAAGAAAATTGTTCCTTCCTCAGGGATTTTCTGCCTCAAACCGGTTTCAACTGCATTTTCTTACAATGCGCGACTGCCCTTAACTAATCTAAACCGGTATGACCACATGATCATGACATTTCATAAAAATTTCACTTCAGTTGCGCTTCAGTTGCTGTAAGAAGTGGTCGATTGTGTGAATTGTCTGCTTCTGACGTGTACTTAAAAAAAGTATATCACTCCCTGGAAAAGGACTACAGTTGTTACCCTTAGTCAGCATACTTCTATGACTGTGAGGAATATTGCTACAGCAGTTAGAGTTGGAAAATCCAATGTTTCTAGGATTATTAATCTGCAAAAGAATTTTGGAACAGTGTCTCTAAAACGAAGGGTAAATGTGGACGCAAACGCATGACCATACCTCGAACAGATAAATTTCTTGCAGGAAATAGTAAAATGCATCCTCGCAAAACAAGTACAGATCTTCAGACAGAATTATTAGCTACTGGCGTGAGCGTGGATTCATCAACAATTCGACGAAGGCTTATTCAATCTGGGTGATTTGCAAGAACACCAATCAAAAAACAATTACTAACACCTGCAATGAAAAGAAAACGTATGAACTGGCCCAGGAAATATCAATACTGGAATGCACAAGACTGAAAGAAGGTTGTATTTAGCGACGAAACTCATTTTATTGAGCAAGGGTTTCGACCAAGATTTGTCAGGCTAAGTGATGGAGAACCCATCAGAGAACAACATCTTATTCAAACAGTTAATCACCCTCGTAAACAGATGTTTTGGAGTTATTTTACTTCTGGAGGACCTGGCAGCTTAGTACCAGTTGAAGGGATGATGAACTCTAAAATATACATTTCTATAATAGAAAGGAAAATCGTGCCTATGATTCAAACGTTCCTTGGTGATGTTGGTATCTTTCAACAAGATCTTGCTCCATGCCATTCTTCTAAGCTAACAAAGAATTTTTTTCAAGAGCAGAAATTAACGGTTTTGGATTGGCCTGGTAATTCTCTTGATGTAAATTCCATCTAAAATTTGTGGAGCATTGTAAAGAGACGTGTGAGTAAAATGAACTGCTCAACAAAGAAAACAATGATTGAGAATGTTATAAAAGTTTGATTTCGTAATGACGAGATCGAAAATTTAAGTTCAAATTTAGTGGAATCCATGCCAAACCGTGTACAAGATCTCATTCAAGCTAGAGGAGGGCATATTTCGTATTAGATTGTTATACCGTGCATGTAAGTTAATCTATACCAATTAAACAACATTTGTGAAAATTTTTGAGCTTGTCCCAATTAATTTGCACAGTACTGTACTTCACTTACCACATGTGTATGAGCAATTCATTTCCGTTTCTGAGCAGTTTTCCTTCACACAGTAAAATAGAGTATATTTTATAATATTATGTAGTATATATTATAATATTATATAAATTTTGTACATGCAGGGGGATTCACCCTGGGGAACTCGTCAATGTGAGTAACGTGAATATACATATAAATTTTCAATATCAGTATTTACTATCAGAACTCGTCAATACCTCTAAGACGAATTATGACATACTAGAAAAGCTCCGGTTCGGCAACGAACCGAATCCTGAATGCAAGAAAAATTTTTAAATCAAATTCGAAATGTACAAAACTCGGCCAGATGCTGCTTGCGTGCCAATAGATCAAAGTTTGTTAAAGAAATCATTTTTAAATTTATGAAATCAATGAAGGTAGTGAATCAACAAAGGCTTTGCCCGCTTTGCTGGTCACTATATTTAAAGGAAACTTTTTTCTAAATAGCTTTATAAACAAAAAATAAATAATTTCGCGCCAAATATAATATTACAATGTGCTGCCATAGGTTACGACTACAGCATGAGTCAATTTTTGAAGTTATAATAGTAGTTGAGTTAGTTAATAGTAGTTCGCATATAGAAAAGTAAATAATGAAATATGTAAACCTGATCTTGGTACAGCCTTAATATTAATATCTTGGCGATAAAATTTCAAAAATCGCCAAGGGAGCGATTTTTGAAATTTTATCGACACTTCAGACAAAAATACATACTTTATGTGATTATTTTTGTTTCTTTCTTTTCTTTTTTCTTACCTGTTCTTTCTTTTTAGCTTTTCAATATTTTATAATTTATTTATATTTTTGATGCGCTACTTTGCTTAAAGTGGCTTTTGCGAAAGTGGAGTCCTTATCGAAAAATGCTATTATCGAAAAATGCTAAATCTATTTCAGCATCAAAATTTTAAAAATTACCCAGTATTTTATACCCTTTACTTATTACCGATAAGTAAAGCTCTTTAATATAATGCTGAATTAGCTTTCATGTCAAGCGTTATTCATCCGTGCCAAAAGCATACTATTTAAACAAAAGGAAAAAAAAATCTGAAATTGATGTATATATATACACTAAGCGACAAAAACAAAAAGCTGCACTTGTATATTTTCCTTTTCGCCATCTACAACCGCCAATTTTATCGTTTAAAAAGCAAATTTTCGAACAGATTTTATTATGTTGTCCTCCACATACACTTTAGCTTTGAGTCCAGTTTTAAAAACAAAATGCAATTGTTAGGAAAATTGTAATTTAAGAAGTTATTTCAAAAATGGTAAGAATAAGGCAGTTAACGATACCACAAAAAGTATTAATTTTTGAATGAAAATCAAATATATTTTAATATGTGAGATGGCAAAATAATTAAATGTTAACGAAATATTGGTAAAAGGGTTTTTAGCAAGATATAAAATTTTTTGGCCGTTTAAACTGGAAATTTAGTTTTAGGCAGCCATGTTGTTCATCCAAGCGAGATGAACGTAAGTTAAAAAGCCATTGCTTATAAAATCGGTTTGTATTACATTTAGAACATAAAAGAGATTCAAAAACGTGTTTAGCAGCATAATTTCTTTAACTACAGTACAGCAACTATTAAACAAAGCAGGTTTAAATGATAGAAATTTTTTAAAAATTCCATTCTCAGTGAAGAGAATTAGGAAAGCAAGACCTCAAATAACTAAAAAAATTAAAAAATAATTAGTTAATTATAGGGCTGAACTGACTCTCTTTGATGAGTCAAGTTTATTTCGAGCTAAAGAAAACAAGCAGATCTGACAACGAAAATGACCGACTTAAGGAAAATCGCACTTTTAAAACAGTGACACATTCTCCATACATTATGGTACGGAGGTGCATAACTTTTCAAGCAGTCGGGCAAATTTTTATGCTCAAGGGATCAATTAACTCGAAATAAAACACAATCTTTATAAAAGTGGTGCCTGACCGACTATTTTGGAGGTATCTTGAACAGCATTTCAAGACGATAATGCACCTTACTACACGGCGTTTGTGGTAAGTTTATTCACTTCAAATCTTCAAAATTTCCTATCCATTCCCCTAAGAACCTATAATTCTGTAAGTAATCATACCTTTTTTCACTTTAAGTTAAATCCCACAAAGGATATACGAGGGTTGATCCAAAAAAAAGTTTACAAGAAGGAGCATTTAAAACGTAATAATTGTGGAGCAAATATTTCCACCCAGGGGGGTTGACAGATGGCGCTAGTTGTCCTACAGCGGTTCTACGAGTAAGTAGCGTCAGTACGCAGACACTTAAGAGCGACAGTAATGGCACGACATCTAGAAAAGTGGTCTGGCATAGAGGTGCGAGCCGTAATTCGATTCTTATGGGCCAAGAATGTGGCAGCATCCGAAATTCACAGACAAATCGTTGAGGTATACGGGGACAAAGCAATGAGTAGACAACAGGTAGCGAAATGGTGTCTGCATGACAATGCCAGGCCCCATACTGCTCGCCAGACTCAGGAATTGCTGCAAAGGTTCAAGTGGGAGGTCTGGAATCACCCCCCATACAGCCCCGATTTGGCTCCAAGTGACTATTTCCTTTTTCCGACGTTGAAGCGAAACTTTATCCGGAACACGGTTCACCTCAGACGATGCAGTGAAAACATCACTGCATCGAAATGGCTCAATGAGCAGGGCCCTGATTAGTACCAAGACGGGATAAACAAGTTGGTCGAACGTTCTAACAAATGCCTAAACAGGTTTGGCGACTATGTGAAAAAGTGAAGGCCAGATGTGTCTCTTGATTCCCATTTGTATCTTGTTTCTATTGTTAATAAATACTTTTTCATTCGCCTTGTAAACTTTTTTTTGGATCATCCCTCGTAGTAGAATTTCTTCTTTACCAGACATGGAAATAGTCCTAATCGCAATCCGCTCGAAAATGTTTCGTCTATAAAATGGCGGGGGACAGGATTCGAAATTTGCAGCCTACAACTCTGCCAGAACTAGAAAAAATTGTTTGTGATATTTGGCACATTGAAATTTCTGAGATTTATATTAAAACACTGTATAAAACTATGCCGTTGCGCATTAAAGCAGTAATTCCATATAAAGGTTGAATTAACCCAATGCAGAATACATATTTTTAATAAAAAATTGCTTAGGTCTAATAAATAAATAGTTTTATTTCATATATTAAAATATAACTTCTTTATTTCATATAATAAATCATAATAGAATACAAAGTGTGTGGTTATTGCATTATGTTAAAAAAGAAACTTTTATGCAGATTTTTAAAGAGTACTTCGTAGAGTGCAATAAAGCGAATTATTAAATCGAAAATGTACATAGGTATCATTTCATCCCTTTGGTATTAGGCAAACAAGACAGTTTTATTTATTTCAAACATTAATTTTAAAGTTATTACAAATAAAAAAGGTATAAGTCCTTTTTTCTGCAGCGCGGCTTTTTTTTTTTTTTTTTTTTTTTTTTTTTTTTTTTTTTGGCGCTTAGTGTATGTATATATATATTTTTTTTTAATCCATTTTCATATTTTTCTTTTTTCATATATATATATATATTTCGCGTGAAAGCATATTTTTTTTTTTTAACAATTAAAAATTTAAATATCCAATTTTTAAGCTATGACCAGGTTATTATTTCCATATCTTAATTAATTTTAAAAAATCTATTCAAAATTTTGTTACAAATAAGGTACGAAATAAGAGGGGCGATTTTTTTTAATCCGTCGGATTAATGAGCTTATCGATCCGACAGTTAGATTTTTTTAAATTAACTAAAGTATGAAAATTTGGTGGCAACTTTCGTCCACATACAGACAAACAGAGTCCAAGGAAATCTCTTAGCCGTTTATATATATAGATTTGTTATTAATGTGATGGAGAACATATTAAGTAATCTGATTTTTGGTACTTATATCATTAACAATGCAACATCGTACGGTGTAAATCCATATCGACCAGTAGCTAAGCAAACTAACTTGTTGTAACACCTTTACGCGATTAAATTTAACTTAAAACATTTTTAATTAATATCAAGTTATAATCCATTAATATCAAGATATAATCCATAAACATTCCAATTCCACTATTTATTGCTAAATCAGTTAATGTAACAGTTACACTACAATATAAAAATATCGATTCTTACTTGTGAAAAAAAAAAAAAAATAAATAAATAAACATATAAAGTATTCTTAAAAATTATTAAACTCACAAATACAATTATTCTACTGTTTACAAATGCATAGTATTGCTTTTACTTTATTTTATATTGAATATCAATATTTTTGCTCTTAAGAACAATATTTACTGAATTCGATTCTTTGTTTTTCAGTATCACGTGATTCAGCAGACAACTATTTTTTTTATTTAATGTCCATCTATATATATAAAAGAACACTTCCTGAGTGAGTTAGTGAGTGAGGGGGTGATCTATCAACGCCCAGACCAAACCCCTGGACCTAGAAGCATGAAATTTTGTGACAATGTTCTTTCTATGACGTAGGCATCCACTAAGAAGCGATTTTACAAAATTCGCCCCCCAAGGGGGGGAGGGGGGCAAAACGTGATTTCACAAAATCCTTCATATCTCAAACAAAAAAACAGATATCCGTAAAATTTTTGCTTTAAAATATAGCTAATACAAATGTCAAAAAACTAATTTCTGGAATTTTCAAAATTCGGTCCCCAAGGGGGGCGGGGGGGCAAAACGTGATTTCACATGCGTAAAAACGTGATTTCGCATAATCCTATATATCTCAAACAAAAAAATAGATATGCGTGAAGTTTTTGCTCTAAAATATAGCTGATGCAAATATCTAAAAACCAATTTCTGGAATTTTAGAAATTCAGCCCCCAGGTGGGGCAGCAGGGGGGGGGGAGAGGGGGGGCAAAAAATAAAAAGAGAGTTAGATCGTTCAAAATTGGTATATAGAGGTTTTCGATACCTACAAATCGATTTCGGATATGACGTAGGCATCCACTAAGAAGCGATTTTACAAAATTCGCCCCCCAAGGGGGGGAGGGGGGGCAAAACGTGATTTCACAAAATCCTTCATATCTCAAACAAAAAAACAGATATCCGTAAAATTTTTGCTTTAAAATATAGCTAATACAAATGTCAAAAAACCAATTTCTGGAATTTTCAAAATTCGGTCTCCAAGGGGGGCGGGGGGGCAAAACGTGATTTCACATGCGTAAAAACGTGATTTCGCATAATCCTATATATCTCAAACAAAAAAATAGATATGCGTGAAGTTTTTGCTCTAAAATATAGCTGATGCAAATATCTAAAAACCAATTTCTGGAATTTTAGAAATTCAGCCCCCAGGTGGGGCAGCAGGGGGGGGAGAGGGGGGGGCAAAAAATAAAAAGAGAGTTAGATCGTTCAAAATTGGTATATAGAGGTTTTCGATACCTACAAATCGATTTCGGATATGACGTAGGCATCCACTAAGAAGCGATTTTACAAAATTCGCCCCCAAGGGGGGGAGGGGGGCAAAACGTGATTTCACAAAATCCTTCATATCTCAAACAAAAAAACAGATATCCGTAAAATTTTTGCTTTAAAATATAGCTAATACAAATGTCAAAAAACCAATTTCTGGAATTTTCAAAATTCGGTCCCCAAGGAAGGCGGGGGGGGGGGGGCAAAACGTAATTTCACATGCGTAAAAACGTGATTTCGCATAATCCTATATATCTCAAACAAAAAAATAGATATGCGTGAAGTTTTTGCTCTAAAATATAGCTGATGCAAATATCTAAAAACCAATTTCTGGAATTTTAGAAATTCAGCCCCCAGGTGGGGCAGCAGGGGGGGGGAGAGGGGGGGGCAAAAAATAAAAAGAGAGTTAGATCGTTCAAAATTGGTATATAGAGGTTTTCGATACCTACAAATCGATTTCGGATACCTTCGAATTTGTAAAATTATTAGGAGGGGCGGGAAGGGGGGCGGGAAGGGGGGGGGGCTATGGGGCAAAAACAAATAGAAATACAGTTAGGCCGTTCAAAATTGGTACAGTTAGGTTTTAGATGCCTGCAAGTCGAATGGGGATATTTTCGAAAGTGTAAAGTTATTAGGAGGGCCAGGAAAGGGGGAGGGGAGAGGGGGGGCAAAAAAATAAAAATAGAGTTAGATCGTTCAAAATTGGTATATAGATGTTTTCGATACTTACAAATCGATTGCGGATACTTTCGAATTTTTAAAATTATTAGGTGGGGCGGGAAGGGGGGGGGGCTATGGTCAAAAACAAATAGAAATACAGTTAGGCCGTTCAAAATCGGTACAGATAGATTTTAGAGGCCTGCAAGTCGAATGGGGATTTTTTCGAAAGTGTAAAGTTATTAGGAGGGCCGGGAAGGGGGGGCAGAGGGGCAAAAAAATAGAAAATAGAGTTAGATCATTCAAAATTGGTACATAGAGGTTTCCAATACCTACAAATCGATTGCGGATATTTTCGAATTTTTAAAATTATTGGGAGGGCGGGAAGGGGGGAGGAGTAGAGCGGTAAAAAAATAAAAATAGAGATATATCGTTCAAAACTGGTGCATAGAGGTTTTTGATACTTACAAATCGATTGCGGATATTTTCAAATTTGTAAAATTATTAGGATAGACAGGAGGGGGGGGCGAAGTGGGAAAATAATAGAAATAAGAGTAAGAGCATTTTGGGAATTTTTTCCGAAGGCAGTGAGAACCCGGTGCGACATTTTTCCTACTCAGATTTTGTTTCTCTTTTTTTTCATGTGATAAAAATTAATGCAATTTTGAGAATTCATTATAGTGATTCATTTAAAAATAGGGACCAGCGAAGCGGGCGTTGCCTGCTAGTTTATACATATTTTCATTCCTTGTTGGAACCCTCGTGCAACTTTATCTAAATTGTTTTTTTACTCCATTTTCATTTTTTCATGTACATGAACAAATTTAATATTTTCTAATTTTTTATTTTTCGCGTGAAAGCATATTTCATTTTATGTTTAAAAAACAAAATAAAAATAAATGTAATTTTTTTTTCTTTTTTTTTTTTTTTTTTTGTGGACAACAAGATAAAATTTAAATGTTCATTTTTAAAGCTTTTACCAGGTTATTATTTTCATATTTTAATTAATTTTAAAAAATCTAATTAAAATTTCGTTACAAATAAGGTACCAAATGAAAAGTGAAATTTTTCTTAATCCGTCGGATTAATTAACTCATCGATCGGGCAATTAGACTTTTTTAAATTAACTAAAGTATGAAAATTTGGTGGCAACTTGCGTCAACACACAGACAAACAGAGTCCAAGAAAACATACTAATTTTATTTTGGTAAGCAATTTAAGTACAACATAACTTAAAAAAAAAAAAAAAAAAAAAAATCATTCTTTAATGATAAATTTCGGAAACTCCAGGTTATTTATTACAATTGTATCTTTTTTCATATTTAAAAGAAAAAAAATGTGCTCCATAAGAACATTATTTTTTTTCTTTAATGAACAAGAAGATATACATATATATATATTTATGCATTTACTTGTAAATTAATAATTATATATTTATTTATTTATTTATTTATTTACATATAACATCGGTTTATGCGCAAATGATCATAGAAATAACTGTGAAAATCTAAGCTAAAAATCCTAAACACTTAAATCTGCATTTTTGATATATATTTTGAAGACATGGTATTTATTTTAATATATTAATTAAATAAAAAAAATTAAAAAATGTGTCTGAATTACTAATTGACTTAAATGAAGGAAAACAAGATGGTTTTAGATATTCCAGACTTTTTTATTCCTTAAGGAAAAAATATTTTAAAATAAGAATTGCAGCCAAGAATATTATAGGAAACCTATAATTAACTTTCTGGTTGCTGTTATTCCTTAAAAAGAATATGCAATGCATTCTCTTTTACTTTCACACATTTTTTTTTTCTTTTTATAAGTAATTAAATAAAAAGAGATGTAAAGAATAAATATTCCTTAATTTAGCCCCTTTTTTTTCCATTATCAAGAGTTCTGAAACTTTTCATGATCTCAAGAAATTCATTTAGACATTCTGGCTTTTAATTAATTTTACGTTTGCGTAATAAATATTGTTTCTTTCTTAAAATTTATTAAGAATCGCATTTTTTTTTTTTTTTTTTTTTTTTTTTTTGTGCATTTTACATAGATAAAGAAAGACTTTGCTGGGAATTTAAAAACAAAATGCTTATTTTTATTCTGACTTCAAACAAAAACAAATTCCAATATGTAGGATTCTGCGCACATAGCTGGTAGATGGGAAGTTCCGGGTTCGATCCCAGGTCGCATACATTGACCTAGCCATTGACCAGAGTTTAACCGTGGTTTTCTCTGAAACTCGCGTATATACATGTTACGACCAGGCGTAAATACAGGATGAACTGTTTAAAAGTTTAATATGTAAAGTACTAGTTGGAATAGTACGGAAAAAGTTCAAAACTGTGAACTTATATATCTTAAAAATTCAAATAAATCCTGATTCCTGAAAGTTTTTATTATCTGGTAACTTGAATAAAATATTTCTTCATTCATTTTATATGGGTATAATAGGCGAAGGCTACACTTGTCCCAAACCATGGAACAGTATAACCACGAAACACCCAATTTTAACCCTACAAGGCACTTAGTTCCATATGTGGAACACCGACTTTAATCGTTCCTATAGCTATAAAACTATTAGTAGAGACATCTTTTGACATCTTGATAGAAGCTACTGACATTTAGCAATGTAGTAATACGAATCTTTACCTAAAGATGTCGTTCGTGTTTTTATTATAGTGCACTCAGTGTGAAATTTGAATGAAAGTGATACGTTAGTCGTTTGTCTGAATTAAAAAATAAAAAAAGAATAGTTATTGAAGAGTTTTGACTCGAAAAAAAAAATACTGTGTGTTATAACGAAGTGTATATTTTGCAGAGGTAAGTTGTTTTTTATATTTCAATAGTAAACGTATTAGTAAATCATATTTTTTATGTATGTTCCACATACGGTACGTTGAGCTTTATTGTCCATTTTTACTTATACGCACTTACGATAACTGTCCTTGTCAATACTTTGATTTTATTGCAGATAATGTCGCGTAAAAGATTGCGTGGTGAAGATATTGAGGGTTTCTTGAATATTCC
Source organism: Salticus scenicus (assembly GCA_963930645.1). Classification (NCBI taxonomy): domain Eukaryota; kingdom Metazoa; phylum Arthropoda; class Arachnida; order Araneae; family Salticidae; genus Salticus; species Salticus scenicus. The sequence goes on from OZ005649.1 coordinate 81,778,008, forward strand.
TTCTGTAAGTGAAGTTGAACAAGATTTTTCTGACGCTGAAAGTGATGATGACAACGAAAAAAATTCAGTCCATCCAAAACTTTTTATCCGAGCCACTTAGCGACGTGGAAACTTCCTTATCTCCGCAGAGACATCAGTGTTCGTCTCCCGTCAACGAGGTTCTTACGAATATTGAAAATCGTCAGCCAGAAATATCAGACCCTCAGCCTAGTACATCAGGAATGACTTCAGGGACAACTACAGGTACCATTTAACACAATCTCGGGCACCTAGACGATCATCGAAGAATCAAAATTACAAATTATTCTTTGATAATTATTATACGTCGCCAGAGTTGATTGCTTATTTGGCCAAAGAGGGAATACAGTCGCTGGGAGCTGTCAACAAAGGTTGTTTAGGAAAAGACCTCAAAATACATTCCATAAAAGACCTAAAAAAGGAAAAGGTTCAGAGAGGTTATTCAGAGCAATGGGTAGCAAATTGTGATAATACAGATATTGTCACCGTTATGTGGTACGATAACAAACCAGTCGTTTTATTATCGTCTTTTGTGGGTCAAGAGCCAATAGAAACAGCAAGAAGATACTGAAAGAAACAGAAAAAGTATATGCAAGTGGATTGCCCCCAAATAATCAAAACATATAACCAGCATATGGGTGGCGTGGACCTCCTAGATTCGTTCCTAGGGAAATATAAAATAAAAATTAGGACCAGAAAATGGTAATTGAGGCTATTTTATCATCTTCTTGATGTAACTCTTATCAGTTGCTGGTTATTGTACGGGGAGCAGAAGCATACGCCAACCCCAATGAAACAGAAGGACTTTTTGAAGAAGTTTATGCATGTTTGAGCTATCGATAAACAAAAAGAGAGGTAGACCAAGTTTATCTGATGAAATTGAAAATAAAAGGCAGAAAACAATTACATCAATCCTACCTCCTCGTGATGTCAGAAAAAAAATTCAAAATTCGGTCCCCAAGGAAGGCGGGGGGGGGGGGGGGGGGGGGGGGGCAAAACGTAATTTCACATGCGTAAAAACGTGATTTCGCATAATCCTATATATCTCAAACAAAAAAATAGATATGCGTGAAGTTTTTGCTCTAAAATATAGCTGATGCAAATATCTAAAAACCAATTTCTGGAATTTTAGAAATTCAGCCCCCAGGTGGGGCAGCAGGGGGGGGGAGAGGGGGGGGCAAAAAATAAAAAGAGAGTTAGATCGTTCAAAATTGGTATATAGAGGTTTTCGATACCTACAAATCGATTTCGGATACCTTCGAATTTGTAAAATTATTAGGAGGGGCGGGAAGGGGGGCGGCAAGGGGGGGGGGCTATGGGGCAAAAACAAATAGAAATACAGTTAGGCCGTTCAAAATTGGTACAGTTAGGTTTTAGATGCCTGCAAGTCGAATGGGGATATTTTCGAAAGTGTAAAGTTATTAGGAGGGCCAGGAAAGGGGGAGGGGAGAGGGGGGGCAAAAAAATAAAAATAGAGTTAGATCGTTCAAAATTGGTATATAGATGTTTTCGATACTTACAAATCGATTGCGGATACTTTCGAATTTTTAAAATTATTAGGTGGGGCGGGAAGGGGGGGGGGGGCTATGGTCAAAAACAAATAGAAATACAGTTAGGCCGTTCAAAATCGGTACAGATAGATTTTAGAGGCCTGCAAGTCGAATGGGGATTTTTTCGAAAGTGTAAAGTTATTAGGAGGGCCGGGAAGGGGGGGCAGAGGGGCAAAAAAATAGAAAATAGAGTTAGATCATTCAAAATTGGTACATAGAGGTTTCCAATACCTACAAATCGATTGCGGATATTTTCGAATTTTTAAAATTATTGGGAGGGCGGGAAGGGGGGAGGAGTAGAGCGGTAAAAAAATAAAAATAGAGATATATCGTTCAAAACTGGTGCATAGAGGTTTTTGATACTTACAAATCGATTGCGGATATTTTCAAATTTGTAAAATTATTAGGATAGACAGGAGGGGGGGGCGAAGTGGGAAAATAATAGAAATAAGAGTAAGAGCATTTTGGGAATTTTTTCCGAAGGCAGTGAGAACCCGGTGCGACATTTTTCCTACTCAGATTTTGTTTCTCTTTTTTTTCATGTGATAAAAATTAATGCAATTTTGAGAATTCATTATAGTGATTCATTTAAAAATAGGGACCAGCGAAGCGGGCGTTGCCTGCTAGTTTATACATATTTTCATTCCTTGTTGGAACCCTCGTGCAACTTTATCTAAATTGTTTTTTTACTCCATTTTCATTTTTTCATGTACATGAACAAATTTAATATTTTCTAATTTTTTATTTTTCGCGTGAAAGCATATTTCATTTTATGTTTAAAAAACAAAATAAAAATAAATGTAATTTTTTTTTCTTTTTTTTTTTTTTTTTTTTGTGGACAACAAGATAAAATTTAAATGTTCATTTTTAAAGCTTTTACCAGGTTATTATTTTCATATTTTAATTAATTTTAAAAAATCTAATTAAAATTTCGTTACAAATAAGGTACCAAATGAAAAGTGAAATTTTTCTTAATCCGTCGGATTAATTAACTCATCGATCGGGCAATTAGACTTTTTTAAATTAACTAAAGTATGAAAATTTGGTGGCAACTTGCGTCAACACACAGACAAACAGAGTCCAAGAAAACATACTAATTTTATTTTGGTAAGCAATTTAAGTACAACATAACTTAAAAAAAAAAAAAAAAAAAAAAATCATTCTTTAATGATAAATTTCGGAAACTCCAGGTTATTTATTACAATTGTATCTTTTTTCATATTTAAAAGAAAAAAAATGTGCTCCATAAGAACATTATTTTTTTTCTTTAATGAACAAGAAGATATACATATATATATATTTATGCATTTACTTGTAAATTAATAATTATATATTTATTTATTTATTTATTTATTTACATATAACATCGGTTTATGCGCAAATGATCATAGAAATAACTGTGAAAATCTAAGCTAAAAATCCTAAACACTTAAATCTGCATTTTTGATATATATTTTGAAGACATGGTATTTATTTTAATATATTAATTAAATAAAAAAAATTAAAAAATGTGTCTGAATTACTAATTGACTTAAATGAAGGAAAACAAGATGGTTTTAGATATTCCAGACTTTTTTATTCCTTAAGGAAAAAATATTTTAAAATAAGAATTGCAGCCAAGAATATTATAGGAAACCTATAATTAACTTTCTGGTTGCTGTTATTCCTTAAAAAGAATATGCAATGCATTCTCTTTTACTTTCACACATTTTTTTTTTCTTTTTATAAGTAATTAAATAAAAAGAGATGTAAAGAATAAATATTCCTTAATTTAGCCCCTTTTTTTTCCATTATCAAGAGTTCTGAAACTTTTCATGATCTCAAGAAATTCATTTAGACATTCTGGCTTTTAATTAATTTTACGTTTGCGTAATAAATATTGTTTCTTTCTTAAAATTTATTAAGAATCGCATTTTTTTTTTTTTTTTTTTTTTTTTTTTTTGTGCATTTTACATAGATAAAGAAAGACTTTGCTGGGAATTTAAAAACAAAATGCTTATTTTTATTCTGACTTCAAACAAAAACAAATTCCAATATGTAGGATTCTGCGCACATAGCTGGTAGATGGGAAGTTCCGGGTTCGATCCCAGGTCGCATACATTGACCTAGCCATTGACCAGAGTTTAACCGTGGTTTTCTCTGAAACTCGCGTATATACATGTTACGACCAGGCGTAAATACAGGATGAACTGTTTAAAAGTTTAATATGTAAAGTACTAGTTGGAATAGTACGGAAAAAGTTCAAAACTGTGAACTTATATATCTTAAAAATTCAAATAAATCCTGATTCCTGAAAGTTTTTATTATCTGGTAACTTGAATAAAATATTTCTTCATTCATTTTATATGGGTATAATAGGCGAAGGCTACACTTGTCCCAAACCATGGAACAGTATAACCACGAAACACCCAATTTTAACCCTACAAGGCACTTAGTTCCATATGTGGAACACCGACTTTAATCGTTCCTATAGCTATAAAACTATTAGTAGAGACATCTTTTGACATCTTGATAGAAGCTACTGACATTTAGCAATGTAGTAATACGAATCTTTACCTAAAGATGTCGTTCGTGTTTTTATTATAGTGCACTCAGTGTGAAATTTGAATGAAAGTGATACGTTAGTCGTTTGTCTGAATTAAAAAATAAAAAAAGAATAGTTATTGAAGAGTTTTGACTCGAAAAAAAAAATACTGTGTGTTATAACGAAGTGTATATTTTGCAGAGGTAAGTTGTTTTTTATATTTCAATAGTAAACGTATTAGTAAATCATATTTTTTATGTATGTTCCACATACGGTACGTTGAGCTTTATTGTCCATTTTTACTTATACGCACTTACGATAACTGTCCTTGTCAATACTTTGATTTTATTGCAGATAATGTCGCGTAAAAGATTGCGTGGTGAAGATATTGAGGGTTTCTTGAATATTCCTTCTGTAAGTGAAGTTGAACAAGATTTTTCTGACGCTGAAAGTGATGATGACAACGAAAAAAATTCAGTCCATCCAAAACTTTTTATCCGAGCCACTTAGCGACGTGGAAACTTCCTTATCTCCGCAGAGACATCAGTGTTCGTCTCCCGTCAACGAGGTTCTTACGAATATTGAAAATCGTCAGCCAGAAATATCAGACCCTCAGCCTAGTACATCAGGAATGACTTCAGGGACAACTACAGGTACCATTTAACACAATCTCGGGCACCTAGACGATCATCGAAGAATCAAAATTACAAATTATTCTTTGATAATTATTATACGTCGCCAGAGTTGATTGCTTATTTGGCCAAAGAGGGAATACAGTCGCTGGGAGCTGTCAACAAAGGTTGTTTAGGAAAAGACCTCAAAATACATTCCATAAAAGACCTAAAAAAGGAAAAGGTTCAGAGAGGTTATTCAGAGCAATGGGTAGCAAATTGTGATAATACAGATATTGTCACCGTTATGTGGTACGATAACAAACCAGTCGTTTTATTATCGTCTTTTGTGGGGTCAAGAGCCAATAGAAACAGCAAGAAGATACTGAAAGAAACAGAAAAAGTATATGCAAGTGGATTGCCCCCAAATAATCAAAACATATAACCAGCATATGGGTGGCGTGGACCTCCTAGATTCGTTCCTAGGGAAATATAAAATAAAAATTAGGACCAGAAAATGGTAATTGAGGCTATTTTATCATCTTCTTGATGTACTCTTATCAGTTGCTGGTTATTGTACGGGGAGCAGAAGCATACGCCAACCCCAATGAAACAGAAGGACTTTTTGAAGAAGTTTATGCATGTTTGAGCTATCGATAAACAAAAAGAGAGGTAGACCAAGTTTATCTGATGAAATTGAAAATAAAAGGCAGAAAACAATTACATCAATCCTACCTCCTCGTGATGTCAGAAAAAAAATTCAAAATTCGGTCCCAAGGAAGGCGGGGGGGGGGGGGGGGGGGGCAAAAACGTAATTTCACATGCGTAAAAACGTGATTTCGCATAATCCTATATATCTCAAACAAAAAAATAGATATGCGTGAAGTTTTTGCTCTAAAATATAGCTGATGCAAATATCTAAAAACCAATTTCTGGAATTTAGAAATTCAGCCCCCAGGTGGGGCAGCAGGGGGGGGGAGAGGGGGGGGCAAAAAATAAAAAGAGAGTTAGATCGTTCAAAATTGGTATATAGAGGTTTTCGATACCTACAAATCGATTTCGGATACCTTCGAATTTGTAAAATTATTAGGAGGGGCGGGAAGGGGGGCGGCAAGGGGGGGGGGCTATGGGGCAAAAACAAATAGAAATACAGTTAGGCCGTTCAAAATTGGTACAGTTAGGTTTTAGATGCCTGCAAGTCGAATGGGGATATTTTCGAAAGTGTAAAGTTATTAGGAGGGCCAGGAAAGGGGGAGGGGGAGAGGGGGGGGCAAAAAAAATAAAAATAGAGTTAGATCGTTCAAAATTGGTATATAGATGTTTTCGATACTTACAAATCGATTGCGGATACTTTCGAATTTTTAAAATTATTAGGTGGGGCGGGAAGGGGGGGGGGGGCTATGGTCAAAAACAAATAGAAATACAGTAGGCCGTTTCAAAATCGGTACAGATAGATTTTAGAGGCCTGCAAGTCGAATGGGGATTTTTTCGAAAGTGTAAAGTTATTAGGAGGGCCGGGAAGGGGGGGCAGAGGGGCAAAAAAATAGAAAATAGAGTTAGATCATTCAAAATTGGTACATAGAGGTTTCCAATACCTACAAATCGATTGCGGATATTTTCGAATTTTTAAAATTATTGGGGAGGGCGGAAGGGGGGAGGAGTAGAGCGGTAAAAAAATAAAAATAGAGATATATCGTTCAAAACTGGTGCATAGAGGTTTTTGATACTTACAAATCGATTGCGGATATTTTCAAATTTGTAAAATTATTAGGATAGACAGGAGGGGGGGGCGAAGTGGGAAAATAATAGAAATAAGAGTAAGAGCATTTTGGGAATTTTTTCCGAAGGCAGTGAGAACCCGGTGCGACCATTTTTCCTACTCAGATTTTGTTTCTCTTTTTTTTCATGTGATAAAAATTAATGCAATTTTGAGAATTCATTATAGTGATTCATTTAAAAATAGGGACCAGCGAAGCGGGCGTTGCCTGCTAAGTTTATACATATTTTCATTCCTTGTTGGAACCCTCGTGCAACTTTATCTAAATTGTTTTTTTACTCCATTTTCATTTTTTCATGTACATGAACAAATTTAATATTTTCTAATTTTTTATTTTTCGCGTGAAAGCATATTTCATTTTATGTTTAAAAAACAAAATAAAAATAAATGTAATTTTTTTTCTTTTTTTTTTTTTTTTTTTTTGTGGACAACAAGATAAAATTTAAATGTTCATTTTTAAAGCTTTTACCAGGTTATTATTTTCATATTTTAATTAATTTTAAAAAATCTAATTAAATTTTCGTTACAAATAAGGTACCAATGAAAAGTGAAATTTTTTCTTAATCCGTCGGATTAATTAACTCATCGATCGGGCCAATTAGACTTTTTTAAATTAACTAAAGTATGAAAATTTGGTGGCAAACTTGCGTCAACACACAGACCAAACAGAGTCCAAGAAAACATACTAATTTTATTTTGGTAAGCAATTTAAGTACAACATAACTTAAAAAAAAAAAAAAAAAAAAAAATCATTCTTTAATGATAAATTTCGGAAACTCCAGGTTATTTATTACAATTGTATCTTTTTTCATATTTAAAAGAAAAAAAATGTGCTCCATAAGAACATTATTTTTTTTCTTTAATGAACAAGAAGATATACATATTATATATTTATGCATTTACTTGTAAATTAATAATTATATATTTATTTATTTATTTATTTATTTACATATAACATCGGTTTTATGCGCAAATGATCATAGAAATAACTGTGAAAATCTAAGCTAAAAATCCTAAACACTTAAATCTGCATTTTTGATATATATTTTGAAGACATGGTATTTATTTTAATATATTAATTAAATAAAAAAAATTAAAAAATGTGTCTGAATTACTATTGACTTAAATGAAGGAAAACAAGATGGTTTTAGATATTCCAGACTTTTTTATTCCTTAAGGAAAAAATATTTTAAAATAAGAATTGCAGCCAAGAATATTATAGGAAACCTATAATTAACTTTCTGGTTGCTGTTATTCCTTAAAAAGAATATGCAATGCATTCTCTTTTACTTTCACACATTTTTTTTTTCTTTTTATAAGTAATTAAATAAAAAGAGATGTAAAGAATAAATATTCCTTAATTTAGCCCCTTTTTTTTTCCATTATCAAGAGTTCTGAAACTTTTCATGATCTCAAGAAATTCATTTAGACATTCTGGCTTTTAATTAATTTTACGTTTGCGTAATAAATATTGTTTCTTTATCTAAAATTTATTAAGAATCGCATTTTTTTTTTTTTTTTTTTTTTTTTTTTTTTTTGTGCATTTTACATAGATAAAGAAAGACTTTGCTGGGAATTTAAAAACAAAATGCTTATTTTTATTCTGACTTCAAACAAAAACAAATTCCAATATGTAGGATTCTGCGCACATAGCTGGTAGATGGGAAGTTCCGGGTTCGATCCCAGGTCGCATACATTGACCTAGCCATTGACCAGAGTTTAACCGTGGTTTTCTCTGAAAACTCGCGTATATACATGTTACGACCAGGCGTAAATACAGGATGAACTGTTTAAAAGTTTAATATGTAAAGTACTAGTTGGAATAGTACGGAAAAAGTTCAAAACTGTGAACTTATATATCTTAAAAATTCAAATAAATCCTGATTCCTGAAAGTTTTTTATTATCTGGTAACTTGAATAAAATATTTCTTCATTCATTTTATATGGGTATAATAGGCGAAGGCTACACTTGTCCCAAACCATGGAACAGTATAACCACGAAACACCCAATTTTAACCCTACAAGGCACTTAGTTCCATATGTGGGAACACCGACTTTAATCGTTCCTATAGCTATAAAACTATTAGTAGAGACATCTTTTGACATCTTGATAGAAGCTACTGACATTTAGCAATGTAGTAATACGAATCTTTACCTAAAGATGTCGTTCGTGTTTTTATTATAGTGCACTCAGTGTGAAATTTGAATGAAAGTGATACGTTAGTCGTTTGTCTGAATTAAAAAATAAAAAAAAGAATAGTTATTGAAGAGTTTTGACTCGAAAAAAAAAATACTGTGTGTTATAACGAAGTGTATATTTTGCAGAGGTAAGTTGTTTTTTATATTTCAATAGTAAACGTATTAGTAAATCATATTTTTTATGTATGTTCCACATACGGTACGTTGAGCTTTATTGTCCATTTTTACTTATACGCACTTACGATAACTGTCCTTGTCAATACTTTGATTTTTATTGCAGATAATGTCGCGTAAAAGATTGCGTGGTGAAGATATTGAGGGTTTCTTGAATATTCCTTCTGTAAGTGAAGTTGAACAAGATTTTTTCTGACGCTGAAAGTGATGATGACAACGAAAAAAATTCAGTCCATCCAAAACTTTTTATCCGAGCCACTTAGCGACGTGGAAACTTCCTTATCTCCGCAGAGGACATCAGTGTTCGTTCTCCCGTCAACGAGGTTCTTACGAATATTGAAAATCGTCAGCCAGAAAATATCAGACCCTCAGCCTAGTACATCAGGAATGACTTCAGGGACAACTACAGGTACCATTTAACACAATCTCGGGCACCTAGACGATCATCGAAGAATCAAAATTACAAATTATTCTTTGATAATTATTATACGTCGCCAGAGTTGATTGCTTATTTGGCCAAAGAGGGAATACAGTCGCTGGGAGCTGTCAACAAAGGTTGTTTAGGAAAAGACCTCAAAATACATTCCATAAAAGACCTAAAAAAGGAAAAGGTTCAGAGAGGTTATTCAGAGCAATGGGTAGCAAATTGTGATAATACAGATATTGTCACCGTTATGTGGGTACGATAACAAAACCAGTCGTTTTATATCGTCTTTTGTGGGTCAAGAGCCAATAGAAACAGCAAGAAGATACTGAAAGAAACAGAAAAAGTATATGCAAGTGGATTGCCCCCAAATAATCAAAACATATAACCAGCATATGGGTGGCGTGGACCTCCTAGATTCGTTCCTAGGGAAATATAAAATAAAAATTAGGACCAGAAAAATGGTAATTGAGGCTATTTTATCATCTTCTTGATGTAACTCTTATCAGTTGCTGGTTATTGTACGGGAGCAGAAGCATACGCCAACCCCAATGAAACAGAAGGACTTTTTGAAGAAGTTTATGCATGTTTGAGAGGTAGACCAAGTTTATCTGATGAAATTGAAAATAAAAGGCAGAAAACAATTACATCAATCCTACCTCCTCGTGATGTCAGACGTGATGGGTTTGAGCATTTTCCTGTTTGGGGTGAAAAAAGACAACGATGCAAATATCCTGGTTGCAAAGGAAAAACATTCTTATCTTGCGACAAATGTCGCATACAACTTTGCCTAAATAAATATAATAATTGTTTTAGATCTTTTCATCAATAAAAAAATAACAAATTTATTATATTAGTTATATGATTTTGTTTATTATAAATTGCATTTATAAAAAAGTAAAATATATAATATTTATTTCATTTTGTTTAAAATAATAAGTCACTAATTGAAAAAAATTCAAATAGGAAACTATTTCCAAAACAATTCATTTGTACTAGTTTAATAATACCAAAAAGTATAATTAAGGCTCAGTGTACTGTATGCGGAACTGAAATAAAAAGTTGATTTATCCGTAAAATATGGTTTTATTTTTATTTTTATATGTTTTCCCTATCTTCTGATCACTAATTACAACCTATATATTTTTGTCTCGCTCTAAAAAAAAATTGAGCCTTGTAGGGTTAAATATATATTTTTCTTTTTTTCCTTTTTCCATTGTTAAATTTTAAAAAGCTCACAATTTTTAAAAGCCAATTAGTCGTAGTTTAAATTTTGTGTAAATATAATAGCAACTGAGCAAAAAAAAAAAAAAAAAAAAAAGTCATGTGTGAACTATGTCAAAACGTTATTGCATTTATTCCACTTCACCCTAACTAAAGTTTTGAAATGAAATTTTCTTTATTTCATATCTTCACATTAACTAATTGATGTTTTCATATATCCTGTTTTCATAAAACTATTAAAATTTCTTTAATAAATAAAATATTTTTTAAGTAAATAAAATGTAATCAATAAATAAATCTTAGAAGTTATATTTTATGCGCTAGATGTTAAGAACAATGCTCAGATAGCGTGGTTTTTAATAAGTGTTACACTTGAGTAGTAAAAATTACTATTTCTTGCTCGAAATATCTAAACAAAAATCCCAATTCTGATTTATTCAATGCATTTACGCTGTAAATAAAAGACTGTACTGTTTATTTAAAGAAAAAAATATGGTGTGAATCAACCACACGACTTCCATTACCCACTATTACACGTATTATATGCATTTTTGAGAGATAATGTGATCAGAAAACATAAAAGTTACCTAAAGAAGAGGAAACCTAAAATTTTCCCCGTAAGAAAACTTATAAAGACATATAAAACGAAGCTTACATATAGCGAGGTAAAAAATAAGAGAAAAAAAATGGTAGTTATTTTTTGAAACACAAATTTCCGAGATTTTAAGATGACCTATCTAAGCAGAAAGACTGTTAATTTTCCTCTAATAACCACGTAATACACGGGAAAGAAATGGATTTATATAACAATTTTCAAGAAAATCGTTAGAGACGTTTTTGAGATACCAACTTTTACAAAAAATCCATTATTGACCGGAAAACAATAATTACATACAAAAGGATGTTTAAAAGTGAGTTAATAGGGCGAGTTTGAAAAAAATCAGTAGAGCCGTTTTTAAAGGAACGCGCTTGCGAGACCTGAAATTGAGCTATTTATACAGGACGCCTATCAATTTTCCTGAACTAACCAACTATATCATTCGAAAGGACATCTAATAGAGTGTTTATATAGCAAAGTTAAAGAAAATTGTTCGAGCCGTTTTTGAGATACAGACTTACGGTCCCACTTCCGGTTTTCAATTTTCACCAAAATTTGGAAAATTCATCTGTACACCAGACCTGTCTTAATTCTGAAGTTTTGTAGATCTATCTTTATTAGTTTCGGAGATATGATAGCCAGAAGATTTCACACATCATACATACATACATATACACACTCTGACCAATTGTCAAAAACCACTTTTTTGGACTCAGGGGACCTTAAAACGTGTAAATCAGGTGAAATGTCGATATAAAATTTTTGGACCAAATACAATACTTCCATTACCTACGGTAATAGGGTAATGGAAATAAAAATTTTTAATGATTCAATGAATATTCATTTATTATTGATTTTTATAGCACAAAAAATTGTTTTATTCAACTGTTTCCTGAGTATTCTCGAAACAATCTAATGAAACCGTCATTCTTACTACAGAAATAAAATAAACACTGTTAATTACACTACAGAGCAGGAGTTTTTCTATTTTAGGAACAACCGAAATATTCGAATTCTGAATGAAATTCGAAATCATCGAGAGTATTGTCACGGTGATTTATAGAATTTTCAAGGTAATGATTCATTAGTTTCTTCATTCGAGGTAATGATTCATTAGTTTCTGAGCTAGAAACCAAAGAATCATTATAAAAAGTTCAAAAACTCGATTCCTATTGAAGTTAGACTTTCCAAACTTTGGTAATCCTTAACTGCCCTTTCTCGCCCCATTTGAATGCCTATTTTGACGCTGGATCAACGCCCATCCTCGTGGAAATAAAAAAACTACCATCTGTTTCCCTTTTTACAGGAATACCGTATAGAACGTAGCATGTAAAGATATAGGCAAGTTTTAATCTACAATCATCAATAATCACTCTTTTTTTATTTTATAGTCTTGTTATTCACTTATAGAATTTTCAAATAATTTAGTTCTGCGCTATATATCAATGACAGTTTTCGGAAAATTCCATAACTCTGTTCTTGTTGAAGTAAGAGCTTCAAAACGTTGGCAACCATAAACTACAAAATTTCGCGAAATTAGGTCGCTAAGACGCCATATTCGATGATAAACCGCCAGAATCGATGCCAAGACCAAAATCTGCGTCGGCTACAAACTTGGCGGCTTGGCGAGATTAGTGATCAAATTTGGCGACAAATTTTGTTTTAGGATAGCCAGAATTAGTAAATCTTTTCCCAATTTTAATAGAATTAATTGTTTTGGTAAAATATATTGTTTCTCGTCACTAGTTTTCGCCAAGGAGAACAAAAGTAGGCTATCTATACTTGAATGATTTTTATTGAACTCAAGCTGTTCATGTGGCAATGAGAGATTCTGTAATAAGTTGTGGAGCACTACTCTTGAAAAAAACTACTATATTTGTCTCCGCGGTATATATAATCCAATTATCGTGACTTTTGTGGCTGGAACCTGCCTGTTTACTTTCGAATCAGTTACCTAACAAAAATGTTGAATGTTTTCGTAACAATATATATATTCCAACGAGTGTATAAGGAGTCATGTGGTGCTCACATCAGATATTTTTAAAGAAATCATTTTTTAGTTCAGAATAGTTTATACTTTCTTTTATATTCAATTGAAGAAAACATTGGATTTATAAAATTTTTGATTTTCTTGTTTCGATGGATTTACACGTTTTGAGAGGTCAAAAACATGATTTGACACATTTTAGAAAATATCTGTCTATGTATCTGTGACAAAGATTTTGTGATAACTGTATCTCAGGACGTTGTGCCTTGACAGGAATTGGTGCTTATCAGCTTTTGGTGCAAATTGCTCAACAGATTGCGCTGCTATACAGCGATTTCTCCCATGTAAGGGGAAATTATATCTCAAGTTCTATTATGTATAATCGAACAAAACTTGATATTTCAAAGGGCCGTTATAAAGCATTATGCTGATTCAGTTTGGGTGCATATCGACTGATAGGTGCTGCTGCTATGCAGCAATTTTTTCCGTGAACTAAAAGGCTATATCTCAGGTTCTATTGTATATAGTTGCAAAATACTTTATATATGACATGGCTACTATGAAACTTTATGCTTATTCAATTTGTGTGACCACCGGTCGACAGGTGGTCATGCTGTGCTGCAATTTACCATGTGAGTAGAAGGTCTAAATCTCAACTTTTAAAACATGTAAATGTACCAAACTTGACATGAGAAATAACTATTAGGAAAACGAATACTCACTTAATTTGGATGTATTTTAGCTGAATGGTAATGCTGTAATACTCACCTCCCATGATTCACATGGCTATATTTCAGCATTTGTGGATTAAAATTGCATCAAATTCCATATGTAAAGTTCTTATTGTAAGAAACTATTATTAAAATTTTGTATATGTTAAAAGTAAGTGGCTGTATTATAAATAATATACAGAAGAATGTTTGTAATATTCACAGCATATTATTATTATTATTATTATTATTTTATTTATTTATTTATTTTTCACATGTTTATACCCAAAATCTTATAGTCAGTTCTCTCATGATGATAATATTTTCCTTACAAAGATATATGTGTATATTTTTTTAATAAACGAATGTTTACGCATTAAAATTAATGAGAATGAGCAAATGTCATTTAAAGTATAGATAATAAACATATATGATTATTATAATACGATAATTTTATATAAAAATACATATCATTTAAATTAGTGGATAAGATACATAAGTTCTTTGCAATTAGCATTGTTGCTTTAATATACCAAATGAATATGTAATTTTTTAAAGAGGAGAATAGCAATCAATATATTGTACACACTTTCCTTTTTCCAACTTCATTTATTTGGTTAATTTATCGTAAAATAATTTACTGTCAACACCAAACTCAGATAAACATGTCTCTGCTAAAGAATTACTGCTTAAAATTTATCTGAAACTGCCCAGTGAATCTACGGATTTTCACTAAATTTGAGTCATAAATCTGACTTGTTAACTGCAAACTGTCTTAAAGGAATGCAGTCGTTACGAAAATAGATTGGATTAGTTTGCTTGGACGAGCTGTAATGATAAACGGGAAATATAGAAAGTGTCCCAGCTAACTTAAGTTAATTTATTCCATAGATTTTCCATTAAATCCTGTTTAAGAATATAATTAATTCTGAACTCTTAAGTGAACATGCAGTACTATGTCATCTTCTTTATAAATGATTAATGTATGTGAACATTTACATTGATTTCATAGATTGAAAATTTCTAAAGTGTTCAACAGGCAGTTAATATTTGTTTCTACAATTAAAAGTTGTGTTAAAAACAATTTTTACTTTCTTTTGTGATTTGTAAATATTGATTTCCGGAAATTTTCCGACTTCTAGATTTACGCAGATTATATGTCTAAGATAATATGATATGGTTATTGTTTAGAAATTTTTTATAAGATACAAATATTTATGAGTGCTATAATTCAAAGCAAATTCTAGAGAATTTTTTTTTTTTCAATTTATAGACAATTTTTGTCAGAAAAATACAGACAGACAGTCGGAAATTTGATGTTTTACCTTTGTAAAAATGTTCAAATAGTGTTCAAAACGTTTCAAAATATTTAAATCCCACGAAAACCAGAAGTCGAAATTTCTTATAAATCCTATACTTTGTTTTTCGTATGTAGAAGAAAGTATATATAATGAGAGAGAAGTAAAATAGCCATACAAAATATAGAAAAGGTAAGAGCAGAAATTAGAAAGAAAATTAAAGAAAAGCTAAGGTAACAATGAGATGAAATAAAAAATACAAAGGAAGAAGAAAGAAGAAAGAAAAAAGAAAAAAAAAGACAGCTAAAGAAAATGCAAAGGAATAAACTATTTACCAAATGCGATAAACTTACCAAAAATCACGTTGCAATTAGGCACAATGGACTTATATCTTTTTTTTTTTTTTTTTTTTTTTTTTTTTTTGGCAAAAATTTAAAAATATCCCCTACTGAAATTGAAATATGACCACTACTAGCACATTTTCAAGTCTCTAGGTATATATATATATATTATGAAAACTTCTCAAATATTGCCCAAGATGAAATGAAAAAAAAAAAAAAAAAAAAAAAAAAAGCACATGAAAAAGTAGAAAAATTTAAATAATAAATACTAATTATAATCGAATGATGAGGGCTTACAATAAAAATGCTTCATCAAGGACGTTGATTATATATTGTATTCAAAATAAGTGCATTTCCATAATTATCTATGGTATGCTAAAATTTACAGAGTTCAGTGCCCGATAAATACATACAAAGTACTCTACGAAATAAAAACAAGAAGCATTAATACATAAAATTCGTAAAAAAATGAAAAAAAAACTTAAATGTTTTATATATACATATGCTTCAGTTAGCAATTTTCGTACGGCAGTTATGTGATTGAGTTATCGAACACTGTGT
The DNA here is from genome assembly GCA_963930645.1 of Salticus scenicus. NCBI lineage: Eukaryota > Metazoa > Arthropoda > Arachnida > Araneae > Salticidae > Salticus > Salticus scenicus. Next base: position 81,794,004 of record OZ005649.1, read on the forward strand.
AGTTTTATTACTTACAAACTTTGAATAAACACCATAAAATGCAATAAACTCGCAACAATTGTTTCGGGTCGAAAAAACACACGACCCTTCATCAGGCGAACAAAGTAAGCACGAGTGCTGCAGTCAAAGCGACAACGCACGAAGCACCAGCGGCAGCGGTGCGTTGCCGCTTTGACTGCAGCACTCGTGCTTACTTTGTTCGCCTGATGAAGGGTCGTGTGTTTTTTCGACCCGAAACAATTGTTGCGAGTTTATTGCATTTTATGGTGTTTATTCAAAGTTTGTAAGTAATAATTTTTACAACGCCAGTTTTGTGATGCTTCTTTATTAAACTGTGTAGTTTTGCAGTTTCTAAAATTAGGAATATAGAATGCAAAAAATAACTATAAATGTTTTAAAGTGTCCGCTACTGTTAAAGTTACCTTGATTTAATTTTAATTTTTCAAAATATATTTTTAAAGAATTTTTCAAAAATATCAGCCATTAAAATGTAATAATGATAATATCAAGCATTTAAAAGTAAATATCTGAATGGTACTTTTTGTTTTCAGTATAATTTCACATATTATATTATATTTTATATTTCATACTTATTTATCATTTAAATAATAATAAATATATATATAGAGACGAAAATTGCATGCTTAAAAAGAAATGCCAATATTGATTCACATTCAATTACCTGCGGATAAAGGAAAATCTGCATATTATGTATAATCCTTCTTTGAAAACTTTAAAGTCATTTGTTTTCATTATATTTGTCACTTTGAATAAATCTAATAATTATTTCTAGTCACATAAGAGATTAAGATATTAAAGCAGCAATTTAAAATAAAATCGAAAAAAAAAGTTCAGTTCTTCTATGAATAGTGTTTTTTATAGCTTATGCATCGATTTTGAGATTCCAAAATGAAAGTAAAAATATTTTTAAAAAAAAACTGATAAATTGTTTTGAAGCATTTTAAAATATTTACTTCCTTATTTTCTCTAAAAAAAAATTAATGCTTGATTGAATATGATTTCAAGTTAAATGCATCTAGCATTAAAATCTGAACATTTGATTAAACGTTGTGAAAAATCATCATCTCGGGATTAAATGACTGTGATAAATAACAATTACTAAATATTGATCAGATGACACTATTCATTTTTAAGACTAATATTTATCTTGTTCCTTATTTTTTTGTTATATATATATTTTTTTTCTACGGATTTATGATTTAGTTTTAACATTATTTTTTTTCTACAAGCATTCCAAAATATTCGTAAAAATTTCTAAGATCTGTTTTCAATATATTTACATGATTTGGGAGTCTTGAATATAATTGACTCTATTTAGAAGATATTTATCGGTATGTAATACAGAGTTTACAAGCGCTGTGATTCATTAATTATTTTTTTATTTAACCTTGACATAAATTAATGTTGATTAAATTTTATAGTGGTGCTAAATACCTTCTTTTATGATGTACGTGACAACAATATCTCGGCATCTAGTGAATAGAATTGAATAAAAACCTATTTAAATAATACGTATTGTTAGTTCGACGCTAATTTTGGTTCATATCTCCTGATAGATAGCACTGATATAATGTCTCTTTCACGATTAGCGTGATAACTAAATCTCAGCTTCTATGGCATTGAATATGTGTAAAATCTGTATTATAGAAAATTTTGCCCCTTTTTTTTTTTTTTTTTTTTTTTTTTTTATGAATATTTTCGCGCAGTACTTTGCAGAGGATCTTTTATTGCAACAACTCAGGTTTTGTGACATCACAGCAAATTATATTGCCTGAGTAAGAGAAGTGAATGAAGACTAAAGGGTGACTTTTTACCCTCGCTGAGCACACAGTACCTTGAAAACGATAAACAATAACTGAATTTAAAATGTGAACTTCCTTTTATCCAATTTTAACAATCTGCACATTAAATTTTGAATAAAATCAGGCTAAAAGAAACTGAGATTTTTCCCACACACGGAAAGAAATTGCAGTATAGCAGCGTCCATACTAACCGATATATATCTAAATTATATTAGTATTCGTTTTAATAACGATCATCACACTTATCAAGTTTGTTGCATTTGTGCACCATAGAAGCTGAAGTATAGTCTTTCCATAAAAGGAATTTGTAGCATGACAGTGCCACTTTTCAGCCGATGTGCACCTAATTTGATTTAGCAAATCGTTCCATAACGGTCATCTGACATATCAAGTTTTATGCAAACAGTACACGACAGAAACTGAGATATAATCTTTCTGTAAATAAGAAAAACGCAGATAGCAGAGTCACCTGTTGAGCAATTTGCAGTAAAATTCGATAGGCGAAAATTATGTCAAGATGCAACTAAATATAACCTTTCATGAAAGTCTGTGCACTAGTTCCTTAGCTAGGGTACCACAAAATTTTTGTGTCACACACAGACAGAGATATAAACAAGTATTTCCAAAAATTGTCAAATCATATTCAGGACTTCTTAAAGCGTGTAAATCCATCGAAAACTGGAAGTCGAATTTTTTATTAATCAAAAACTTTCTTCTACTGAATATAGAAAAAATTATTTAAAAAAAAAAAAAAAAAAAAAAAAAAAAAAAAGATTAATAAAGATAAAGAAAATACCTATTTGCAATAAAATTATATATTTTCATATTATTGTTTGAGATAATCAACTTACAGAATAAAGAAATATCTATGTACGTACGTATTAAAATGTATTTAAAAAAAAAAAAAAGAATAAAGCTTGCAAAAGTATTCTTTTCTTGCGTATATTCAAATTAAAAAACTGCTTGTCTGTAATGCGATTTTGACTTTCATATTTCCGAATTCAATTCTGTAAAACAAAATAGAAAAAATAAAATTTCTGGAGAACTTCAAGTAGTTATTTTTTTCTTCCTCAAACATTTATTACTTAAGAAAAACTGAAAAAGTTTTCTTTTTTTTTTTTCCCATGTCTTCTTCATTTTTTTTTTTTTTTTTTTTTCCATTTTTTCCCTTTATTTCCCCTTCAATTTTCAGAGTTTGAGAACACAAACTTTCCTTTGTTGTTTTTGTATATTTTGAAATTTTTTTTTTTCATTTTTCGTTCGAATGTGAAGTACGAAGTACGAAAAAAAAATAATAATAATCTAAATAATTACCATAACTTATATTTTTAGTACATTCCAACAAAGTCCAAACGAATTAAATATATAAACCTTTATATAAAAAAAAAAGGTTAAAAATTTAGTTTGTTTGTTTGCTCACATTCGATTTTGTCCACGTCCTTATTTCCTTAAACATTTTTTGAATGCAATGAAACTGATATCTATTATTCAGATTTACTATACCATGATTCCAACTGAAAGTAATACAAATAGCATTAATGGTTTGTGTACAGAAATTCTTCTTGTTTTTTAGAATACATGCTTATTTGATATCACAAAAAATTTTCTTATGCAAAGTCAATAATAAATTGACTTTATACAGGGTGGCACGGAGCCAAATGACATTTTTCAACTTGTCATATGCAGGGCACCACAGGTGACTTTTTTTTAAATTATTTTTGTACCACTATTTCCAAAAAATAAAATTTATACTATACTTACGCAAGTAAATCTGCAATTTGCCTGCATAAATTTATTATAAATTTTATGCTACGGAAATAGTGGTACGAAAATAATGAAAAAAAAAAGTAGCCTGTGGCAGCCTGCATATATTATATACGGAAGCAGGGAAAATATAAGTAAAAGTATCTATGAATACGACCAAGTATGCCATTTATTTACCGCTGAATACAAGGTTATTTTTTGAAAACTGCACTTGGCAGATGGTCTCCATTTACAACAATGCATTGCACACATTTCTTGAAGTTTTTGTACTCTACGTAGGTCCTCATCAGTAGTTCCAACATCGTAATCAGAGGCATATCATGAATATTAACGAACTCAAGCAAGCCATTCCGAGACGAAGTTGCAGCTGTTGATGAGAACCTATGCTTATGACAACTTCAAGCTTGCATCAGTGTATTGTTGTAAACGGAGGCCATTTGCCCGATATGGTTTTCAAAAAATAACCTTGTAAACGATGATAAATAAATGGCATATTTGGTCGTATTTAGACACTTTTACTTATATTTTCTCTGCTTCCGTATATATGACAAGTTGAAAAATTTCAGTTGGCTCTGCACCCCCCTTATAAGAAAACTTTTGAGCACCCCTTAAAATGCAGCTGTTAATGGTGCAACTTTAATTTTTAATGAAGAACATGATTTAGTTTGCCACATGAAGCTACAGAAATATCTTAGTCTTCTAAGCGTGTATCTGGAAAAGTTATTATTCAGAAGGACGGATGAACATTTGTTAGAACGACGGAAACTACTTTTACCGAAATGGAGACCCAACTAGATCATTTCTCATGCCCGAATAGGCATTTGAGGCGAGTTTTATTAAAATTGTTTGAGTCGTGCAAATAAATATAAAAGAAATATATGGAGAAGGTCAGTACAAATAAATATAGAAGAACTGCTCGTTTAATAATGTAATATTAGCGTGAAATGCAAATGTTTCGTACATAAAAAAGTAAGAAAAAATTTCAGCCACACTACTGCTGCAACAAAGTAAACCTCTTTTCTGCTCCAAATATGCTCTTGCCATAAAAGTAGATTTATGATCAAATTAGAAATAAAGGGGCAGTTCATTTATTTCATTAAGATCCCCTTGTCGAAAAATTTGGCGAGTTAGCGACAAACTTAGTGACTTGGTATTCGAATATGGTAAAAATTGGTAGTTTAGGGTTCTTCAATTTTTGAAGCTCTATCTTCAATTGGAGCTGTGTTCTGGAATTTTCCATTGGAATCTAGCACAGAATTAACGAGAACCGTCGCCAAATTCACAAATATGAGCAGATCCGCTGAAGTCAGTTGTATTCAGACAGTTGTCTTATGCATACTTCAAACGACTGATTATTTATCCTGAATCTGTGAAACTCCTGCTCTTTTTCTTTTAACGTTGCTCGCTTTACTTTTTTTTTTTTTGTGTGTGCAAGTGACTGTTTTCTTGGACTGTTTCTAGAATATTCGTTGAATAGTGACTTTTGTTGTACGAGTGGTAGCTTTATCGGCCTGCTTGAACAGTATTCGTTGAATTAGCAGTTCTATTAGACTGTTTCGAGAATATTCATTAAATTGGCAGTTTTGTTGGATTCTTTCGAAAATTCATAACGCTAATAAACAACATCAATCAACTAGAACCCGTCTGATCCTTTACGAAATACTTTCTTCACATAACATTCTCGACATTTTCGTAAAATTGCATATTTTATTGTTTAAATGATTTAATAGTGACTTTAATAATAATAATAATAGTGTAATACTTGCACAAAAATAATTTATAATAAAATAATTAATAGATTCATTATTATTCTACTCGATATTTAAAAAAAAATGTATATAGAAAAAGAAAAGAAAAGAAAGGAAGAAAAAGAAAGAAACAATTTTTGAAAACCTCTTGGTGAAAATAATAAAAAGATAGAAGAAAAAAGAGATGTTTCGAGAATTCTTTAAAAAATTCCAAAATATTAATGTTTACATTATTATTTTTTTTTCTCTAAAGCTTCTTAAAGATCAAGATGTCTGCTTGAAAAAAAAAAAAAAAAAAAAAAAAGCAAATGTATGCTTATATTTTATTTCTCCTGTTCAAATATTTGTGCTAGTAAAAATGTCATTTTTATTATTTTCTTATCTTATTTATAAAAAAATTATTTACTAAATAAAACTTTTCAGAAATTTATTTCTTTATTTTTTTTTATGTTTGCTTGAATAAATAATTATAAATTTAAATTAACCACTTTTTATATTTTAATTTAAGATACAGTTGGAATTTAACTGATATGGCTATCAATAATAGTTAGAAACATACATATAAAAATATATATTAGCTAGAGATATATAGTACTGTTGTATGTATCACAAAATTTTCTACTCTTTTATATTATTCCGATATATTTCAATATTAAAATTTCATTATTTTGAGTACCGTGAGTATGTATCTATCTATATATATTTGTATGTGTGACTTTATTTTTAATCCTTAAATGCATGAATTTTTATTTTTAATAAATAGCATTTGAAATCAACCAAGAAATGGGTGTAGTTAACGAAAAAAATACAAAAAAAAAAAAAGTTCCACATAAGATTTTTTTTTTTTTTAGTATTGATATACTTCGATATCATACAAAAAAGCTACTTTTTTTTTTTTTTTTTTTTTTTTTTGCATAAATTTATTGGTATATACAAAAATATAAATATTATTCGCTACTCTTAGCTTGTTTCTATCCAAAATATTTTTTTCCTGTTTATTTTTATTATATTTTATATAATTAATCATAATTCGTATCACCCACCGAAATGCGCCCCAACAAATAACTAGTATGTTGTGGCCACCACAAGACTTTCTTCTATATTTTCCTATACATATTCAATCAGTAACAATATTTAAAAAAAAAAAAAAAAAAATACGATTTTTTTTCGAAGTTTTTTTTTTTTTTTTTTTTTTTTTTTTGGTTAAAAGTAAAAAAAAAAATCGATAACTTTGTTTTGAATTATCACAGATTTATAGTTTAACCATTCGTTTTAAAGGTATTGACGAGATCTTTCGAATGATACCCATCTTCAAAATTTACCCCCCAAGCGATGCCCCCCCCCATGCACAAAATTTTTTTCCTAGTTACGTACAACTATTATCAATAATTCATATTAATTTTACAATCACAAGTGTAAAATAACTCTTATTATGCACATTTATACGAATTTTTGTCCTATTCTGCCATGTTAAAAATTTAGATAAAATGCTATCACAGCGCCTCCTGTTGAGCTATTGATCCTCAAATATAATCAGCACCAGTTTATGTCGGGGACCAACTAAATACCAAGTTTGGTAAAATTTCGTTTAAAAAAAAAAAAAAAAAAAAAAAATACGATTTTTTTTTTTTTTTTTTTTTGTTAAAAGTAAAAAAAAAAATCGATAACTTTGTTTTAAATTATCACAGATTTATGGTTCAACCATTCGTTTTAAAGATATTGACGAGATCTTTCGAATGATACCCATCTTCAAAATTTAACCCAACCGATGCCCCCCATGCACAATTTTTTTTTCCCTAGTTAACTACTACTATTATCAATAATTCATATTAATTTTACAATCACAAGTTTAAAATAACTCTCATTATTCCCATTTATACGGAATTTTGTCCTATGCTGCCATGTTAAAAATTTGCATAAAATGCGATCACAGCGCCACCTGTTGAGCTATTGATCCCCAAATCTAATGGGCACCAGTTCATCTCAGGGTGCAACTAAATACCAAGTTTGGTTAAATTTCATTCATTGGTTCGTGAGATACAGCGTCCACAAAAAAATGATACAGACAGACAGACAGACAGACAGACACACAGACAGACGCACAGACAGACATTTTTTAAAAACTATCAATTCGTGTTCAGGACATCCCAAAACGTGTAGATCCGTCAAAAAACGGAGGTCGAAAATTTTCGCGAATCCAATACTTTCTCTATATTACATATAGAAGAAAGTAAAAACTGTGACAGGTAAAGAAATAAACCGTCAAAGATTCTATTTGCGTTCGGAAACGATAAAATAGCATTGGTGAAATTAAAATTGAAAAAAAAAAAAAAAACACTATGCAAAGATTGACGCATAACGCGATAAGAGGTTTTAAACATACGATGTAGATGTACATCGCTATGCATTTCAGGGTTAATGTACTTCAAACTTATAATTTTTTATCAACACAAAGCACAAAATTTATGAATGGTACATAAAAATGAAAACAGAAATTTTAGACACAATGCATATTTTATTGTTTAATTTTTGATATTGGACATTAAAATATTTGTACAAACATAACTTTAAAATAGAAGAATTCACATCTTAATTATTTCTCCTATCAGACAATCCAATAAATAAATAAATAAATAAAAATAACGATTTAAAAAACTTCTTCGTAAACATAATAAATAAAAAAAGAAAGCGAAAAAAGTATGTTTCTAGAACTCTCAGAGAAATTCCAAAATATTAATATTTACTTTTAATCTTTTTATTTTCATTCTTTTTTTTTTTAAATATGGTTAAGTATTTTTTTTTTCTTTCTGGAAGATCAACATATTTGTTAAGAGAAAAAACAGCAAGAAATGTGTTCAGAGATTTTGCTTTTTTATTCAAATATTTGTACTCGCAAAAATGCCATGTAATTATTTCCTTACTTATTTAAAAAAAAAAAAGGAAATGAAATTGTCAGAAATTTATTTAAGAATGCGTTTTTATTATTATTTTGTTTGTGTGAATAAATAATTCAAACAAACAGCTCTTCTTATATTTTCATTAAAAATATATTTAAGAATTAACTGATATGACAATAATTAATATTTGGAGACATTTATAAAAAATTAGTATTGCTATATAATCCGCAAAACTTTTTTCTCTGTGCTAAAAATTAAGTCTTTATAGTTAGTTCTTCGTAATAGCCAATTATTAATTAATTATTTAATTTAATGACTAACTAATGGTTAATTTTAACAAGAGCAATCTAAAACAACTTTTTTGATAAACTTTCCCATTATTTTTTGCGTTTTCTTTGGAAAAAAAAAAAAAAAAAACAGTTGAGTCTTCCCATTTTTGCTTATCTCAGCTTAAACCATCAAACATTTTAGAAACAAAGACCTTGTTGCATCTTTTCGTTTTCTGTTGTTCTTGAGAGCTAGATCCAAAAGTTTGCGGTGATTTTGAGAGTTTTTAGAGACTTAAACTGTAAAAACTTTCTCATCGGACCACAAAATATTTTAGGTGCGCCACTTTGAAAAAAATCACGAAACTTTTTCATTTATCTAACAGATTTTGCTTTATCTGATCGTTCAAAAACTAACCGTTGAGTAAATACAAATTATTTTAATAAATAATATTTAAAGATAAAAGCATTACAGCAACAAAAAAAAGTGGTTATAATAAAGTAGGTATAGTCCATAAAAGCTCCTCAAACTTTTTCCGGATACTTAATAGTCACCCTGTAGATATGCTAAAATAATATTTTGTATAGAATATGATTTTTTAACCTTCAGATTTACAGTGCTACACTAAAATGTTCAGTTACATTAAGGCTGCGATTAGAATATAAGAGCTACTTTTCATTTGTGTTAAGCATTTTTAACACTTTGTAACAATATTTAAGAATGATTAGGAATTCAATTAGCCTATCTGTATGCCTTTCAGAACTACTGTCTGTCCATTGTGTGATTATACGTATGCAAAGAGCATTGAATGTTATAGAGACAAAATTTACGTACATTTGGAAAGTGTTAAAAATCAATGCGCACCGCATGATTTTTCGTTCTTGTTTAATTATTTAATGGGACGAAGAGCAAAATAAATGAAATCTGCACACAATTCACACACGATCAATGTGGCATGCTCTTTAGCACCTCAGTGTTCCATCCTACTATAAATTCTTTGAATGTATATGAAAGTTTGAAAAATTGTTGTTTTATTACTGATGATGAAACTCGTGCAAAGTTCGAAACGTCTATTTATATTTTTAATTGTTTTTAGATGCATGTTTTAATTAAAATTTTATTGTTTCATAAGAAAAGTGTTTTTATTTTTAATGTATATCATTGAGACAGTGTGATGTTTTTGTATTGTGATGTTAGGTGATGCTGATGTATATTAGAGATTGTGCTATATACTCTAATGAGATTGCGTACAGAATTTCAGTATTTTGATATGAAAAGTCCTAGAAGTAGGTTTAAAATTTTTGCTGAGGAATTAATCATAAATTAAAATGTAAATTTGTGTACATAATTATGTAATCAGTGTTTCAATTTGTAATTTGTGTACGAACCCAGAAACGCCATCTATCGTTAAGACTCTCCCATTAGAGGACACTTGTTGAAACATTAAAAAGTGGTTAAAGTCAGCTTCTCTGTTTAGTCATGTCTCTATATTTATTTATTTATTTATACTTCCATTTCCCGACTACCGTAAGTAATGGAAGTATTGTATTTTGTCCAAAAATTTCATATTGAGTTTTCGCATGATTTACACGTTTTAAGGTCTTCTGAGTCCAAAAAAAGTAGCTTTTGATAATTGGCCTGTGTGTGTGTATGTATGTATGTGTGTATGTATGTGGGGTATCTTCTGGCTATCATATCTCCGAAACTAATAAAGGTAGAACGACGAAACTTCGGAATTGAGACAGGTCTGGTGTATAGATGAATTTTCCATATTTGGTGAAAACTGGAAAACACAAGTGGGACACCGGAAAAAGGAAATGAGACCGTAAGTCTGTATCTCAAAAAAACGATTTTCTTCAAATTTGCTATATAAACACGCTATTAGATTTCCTTTCGAATGATATAGTTGGTTAGTTCAGGAAAATTGGTAGGCGTCCTGTATAAATTGCTCAATTTCAGATCTCGCAAGTGCGTTCTTTTAAAAACGGCTGTACGGATAGAAACAAGACGGCTATATGATAGAAACAAGAGCTTTGTATAGGTCACCGTGCCTATTCTTAAGAATGTGAAGAAACATATATGAAAAATTAAGGCTCATATTGGGCTTAGAAGGCAGAGCACGCAAATTATAATGCATATTGATGAGTCCATATAAAAACGAAACACTTTTAATTAGACGAACACTCACATCACATAGTTACATATAGAGAAAACAAATATTCAACAAGGTACAGGTAAAAGATGCGCCGTACGAAAACAGTCCAAGTGGTGGCGCGCCAGTCGTTATTGGAATGATCTATTATACAGTGAAGGGGGGTAAATACAAGAGGCATTGGTAATGGAAAATAAATGTAACCTAACACCCCCCCCCCCCACAATGTCGACGTATTTACCTAAATAACAATATTACATCTTCCAATCCCATAATTTTACAACAGTTGTAATGTTTTGATGATGTTAATGCTTTTGTAAGAATATCAGCCCCCATATTTTCAGTAGACACAAAATTTAAATCAATAATTCCATTTTTCAGTGCATCCCTTATGAAATGATGCCTAATGTCTATATGTTTGGTGCGCTTATGAAAGATCGGATTTTCAGCTAATTTAATAGATCCTAAGTTATCTGTAAATATACTCACTTTTTCAATTTTGCCTTCAGATAACTCATTTAGTAATTTACATAAATATATCCCTTCCTTAGTGGCATCGGATAAAGCCATATATTCGGCTTCCGTTGATGAGAGAGCTACGGTACACTGTTTACGGCTTTCCCATGTAATTGCACTCCCGCAAAAAATGAAACAGTAACCTGTATATGACCTACGGTCATCGAGGCAATTCCCGCAATCCGCGTCAGTGTAACCGAACAAAGGCTCATTACTTTTTCTAAATACAAGTCCAAAATTTATTGTTTTCTTTAAGTATCGTAAAACTCGTTTAGCGGCAGTCCAATGAGTTTTATCAAAACAAGTTAGAAATTGACTTAATTGACTGACGGAATTTGCAATGTCCGGCCTGGTGGAAGTTGCAAGATACATCAAACTTCCAACTAATTCACGGTAGGGATATTCGTTTTCACAACATTTTTCGGCCTTTTTTAATCGAATGCTTGTATCCATAGGACAAGCTACGGGCTTGGCTTCTGTCATGCCAAAACGCTCTAAGAGCTCTCTAATATAACTATGTTGACTCATTGTTATAAGGCCATTTTCTAACTGAAAATTTATCCCTAGACAATATTTAACTATGCCTGAATATTTAACATCTAGTTTTTCATTAAGATGAATTTTGAAGTTTTCTAACATATCAGGGTCCTGTGACATAAACAATATGTCATCAACGTAAATCATTATAAGAGTCAACCCTTTATCACTTTTAATATAATATAAACATGGATCTGCATTTGTTTGTTTTGCTCCGAAATCATTCAAAATTTTATTTAATTTAGTGTTCCAACACCTCCCGGCCTGCTTGAGGCCATAGAGCTATCTTTTTAAGAAAAGAACTTTATTCCCTACATTTAGATATTTAAGAATCTCGGCTGCTTTATCAGATATGTCCCTATCGCAATTTTCATTTATAATTATTTGAAGTATTTCTTTAAAGTAATCGGGGACTTCCATAAAAATTTCCTCATCTAATTTTCCATTCAAATATGCTGACGTTATGTCAAATTGATGTATTTGTATTCCTAATTTTGCAGCATAACCTGCTAAGATTCTAATAGATCTCATTTTTGCTACCGGAGAAAAAGTTTCACGAAAATCTATACCAAATTTTTGACTAAATCCGCGAGCTACTAATCTCGCTTTATATTTCAAAAGAGATCCATGTTGATCATATTTATTTGTAAGGACAAATCTACCTTTTATGCATTTTTTCTGGGGCCTTTCTACTACTTCGAATGTATCATTTTTTAATATTACTTTTATTTCGTCAGTCATTGATTTATACCAATTCGAAGCTTCCGGACTTTTCAAGGCATTATTTATTTCTATTTCCGAATTAAAACTATAAACAGCATTCGCAATTGATTCCGGCTCCCTAATTATTTCGCGATTACGCAATGACAATATATTTTTATCTTCGAGCGCCGATTCTGAGTCACGTGACAATTCATTTTTTTCATATTTTATTTGAGGAGGAGAAATTTTTTCTGCCTGCTGCATGTGTGAGTCATTTTGCGATTCGCTTAGTTGTATTTCTCTTTCAAAAACATCTGGATACAATTGACCTATTTTTGAAACATCATTAGATTTCGCTTCAAAAAATTTTACGCTACGGGATATAATTACTGTGTTTGATTCAGGAAGATTAATACGAAATGCTTTAGAATTTTCTGAATAACGCACAAATATCCCTTTTTTAGACCTTGGGGAAAATTTATGTTTAGGATGGTTATTGAAATAATAAGAAGTGCAACCAAAAGATTTAAAATAGCTAACGTTAGGTGTTATATTATTCCATAATTCATATGGGGTTTTTCCATTTAAAGCTTTTGTTGGGCATCTATTTCTTATATAATTAGAAGTATTAATAGCTTCTGCCCATAAATTTAAGGGTAATTTTGATTGTGATAATAGACAACGGGCCATTTCAACGAGAGTTCTATTCTTCCTTTCACAAACACCTGATTGTTCCGGACAATAAGGGGTTGTTAATCTATGCTGAATACCATTTTCTTTCAAGAAATTTTCAAATTCAGTTCCAATAAATCATCATGTTCCATTATCACTCATGAATTTTTTTATTTTTATAGATTTTTCATTTTCCCAAAGAACTTTGATTTCTTTAAATGCATTTAATGCTTCATCTTTAGTTTTTAAGAATTTTACTGCACAATAACGAGAATAATCATCAATAAAAGTAATAAAATAAAGGGACTTACCCATTGAGGGAACCCTAATAGGCCCACAAAGATCCGAATGAACTATTTCTAACATTTTTGTAACACGATCTGAGTGCTTAGGAAAAGGAGCATGGGTTATTTTATTTAACGCGCAAACTTCACAATTGAAGTCGGATACCTTTTTAATATTTAACCCCCTAATATGACCTTTTAAATTTGAATCAATCAAATCTTTTACATTTAGATGACCCATTCTACAATGCCATTTTTCTACATTGGCAAAAATATTTTTAGAACTATCGATTGATTCACTCGAAAAATTAACTGCATTATTTATATTTGCATTATTATCCCGCAGATAATAAAGTTCATTTTTTCTGTCCGCAATTAGAGTCACTTTTTTTTGTCTGTTATTTATAATAGCACATTTGTCTTTAAAAGTTACAGTGAAACCTTTGTCGCACATTTGTGACACGGACAATAAGTTCGTTTTCAATTCTGGAACCAATAGAGCATCGTTGATCTCTACATTTTGAAGTTTTGAATTGACTTTTTTTTAATTAATATTTTACCAACACCGGACACATCAGTTGTTTCATTATTCGCTAAATTTACAGATTTTATATCGTATCCTTTAAATCGTGAAAATTGGAGTCATCCTTCCCCATGTGTCGAGTACAGCCGCTGTCGACACACCAAAGATTCTCGGATTGTTCTTTGAATAATATGTTCGTATTCGTTGAATTTGTGCTGGCCAGTAGTCCTAAACTGTTTTGTCGATATTTAAATGATTTATCTTTTTCACACTGATTTGCACGGTGGCCGATACGTTTACATTTCCAGCAAGTAATTTTTGAATTATCTCTTTCGTTCTGAGTGTGCTGTTCAGTAATCTTAGGATTCCTTTTATTTTTATTCCACGGAGCAGGTTTCTTTCGGAAATTCCCAGTCATGAACGCTCCATCGTTCGGTCTGTCATCATGGCGTCTGGCGTCGTTTTCTTCTACTATTTTTATTCGTAGTACTTCTGGTTTCGGTAGCTCATCCCTGGATTCTATTGCGCACCGGAAATTTTCATAACTGGATGGTAGGCTGTATAACAACATCACAGTTAACAAGTCATCATCTATTCTAATGTCCATTTCAGATAGTTTATCGACTATGTCAAAAAACTTTCGAAGATGATCTCGAATGCTCACAGAAGAGGAATCTGCCATTTTATGTTGAATAAGCGATTTTAACAGTGACGCTTTTCTAGCGGGGCCTTTAGATTGATATATCTCTTCTAATTTTTTCCATATATCCAGGGATGTTTCACAGTTTTTTATTTGTTTCAGTTCAGAAGGCGATATACACAAAATTATGTCGGCTTTGGCCTTTTCATCCATATCAGTCCATTTATCGAACGCTTCTTTTGATGTCGCATCACCTGCCACGAGCTCTGGCTTTGGTTTAGAGCCAGATACATAAATCCAGGATTCATTTTTTATTAAGAGTGCCTTCATTTGTATCTTCCATGTCTCGTAATTATCTTTGTTTAAAGTTTCAATACGTAGTGTTCCATAAGACGCCATTTTTAAACGTGGTCGTCTATCTAACAGATAAAAGTCTATTTATCGTAAATAAAAAATTAATTTGCTCTGGGCCCATAACCTATTGGGCTTAGAAGGCAGAGCACGCAAATTATAATGCATATTGATGAGTCCATATTAAAACGAAACACTTTTAATTAGACGAACACTCACATCACATAGTTACATATAGAGAAAACAAATATTCAACAAGGTACAGGTAAAAGATGCGCCGTACGAAAACAGTCCAAGTGGTGGCGCGCCAGTCGTTATTGGAATGATCTATTATACAGTGAAGGAGGGTAAATACAAGAGGCATTGGTAATGGAAAATAAATGTAACCTAACAGTTCAAACTTCAACGAAAAATTGTATTCAAATTGCAATTCAAATTTAATATATATATATTATCACTGTTCTACAGGGTAACCATAATTAAACTTGGCCTAATGAGACCACTCAGTAGCTGTTACTAAAATGCGGATTGAGCAGAAAATTGATATACAGACATTTCAAAGAATGCGCTGAAAGGTTCTGTAAAATATTTTTTTAAATAAAATTTTAAAAAATTTCCATTCTGGGGGGAAATACATCAAAATATAAGCAAGCTACAAATTTTAATACAAATAAAAGCGAACATATCTCATATAGAGATATTTTTGAAACACGTGTATCATTCTAAATTTTTGAAAAGAACACTTTTAAAAAGATATAAAAGTTTTTAAAATATATTTAATTAAAAGAGAAATTCATAAGAAAATACATTTCAAAGCTTTTCGACCTGATCAACAGGGCATCATTGGAAAATTAACGTGATTTAGTTTCACATAATGTGCAGCTATGCATTCAAGTATATATATTATAATATCAGGCGACAAATACAATTAACTTTGTAAACCCAAAACAGCTCCAACTGACCGACTCCTAAATTTTTGAACTAAACTGATGTTTTATCAAACTTAACTTTATTTGTAGCCTGATATTGTAATATACATACTTGAACGCATAGCTGCACATTATGTGAAACTATGTCATGTTAACTTCCTGAGGATGCCCGGCTGATCAGGGCGAAAAGCTTTGAAATGTATTTTATTATAAATGTCTCTTTTAATTAAAAATATTTTTTAAACTATTACGTGTTTTTAAAAGTGTCTTTTTCATAAATTTACAAACAACTTTATTTATTACAGATTTAAATGTTATTTGTTACAAGTTACAAACTGTTTATCAGTGGAGATCGTATTTTTCAATATGGGCCCCATCAATTAAATTGTAAAATCTGCAGCCGAGTGCTCAACAGCTGATCGAAGCTGATCGCCCCCGCACATGCAACGTTATAAGGTCCTTCAAATCAACCAAAGTTACAATCTTTCATTTAGAAAACCAAACTCTTTAAATTGCCCCATAACCAAAAATATCACAGATTAAGATCGGGGAAACAGGCTGGCCAAGAAGTGCAAAATGAACGGGAAATTACTTTGTCATCTGTAAAATTTTGCAACAAAAACCTTTGCAAAATGTATGAATAACAGTTTTAAATGTCGTATGGTTTGAAAATGCTAAAATAGACCACAGTTTTTTATTACATCACTTTTCAAGCTGTTTAACTGTACTACTTGTTTGTATTTTGATGTATGTCCCCTCAGAACGGAAATTTTAAAATTTTATTTTATTTATTTATTTTTTCAGAACCATTCAACGCATCCTTTGAAATGTTTATACACAATTTTTCGATTAAATCTGCATTTCAGTTACAGCTGCAACGAGTGCTCTGAAAAGGCCAACTTTATTTGTGGCCACACTATATATTTATCACGGTATAACTATTTACCAATTTTTAGTAATATTTTTTTTTTTAATTATAACATGATTTATCATGTGTACATTTATATATACAGAGGAAAATAAAGAAAAGACATTAATATATCATGCAAAAATAGTGTATTTATTAACAAAATTAATACTATTGAAAAAGAGATTGTTGAAGTGTTAGGCAGCCGAGCAAACGATGGATGGCGTAGAAATCAGCAGCAAGTAAGGAGAGATGTACTGGGAAAAGCAAATCTGATTTACAGCTAGCGAAAATAACAGAATTTAAGTAGTAGCGCAAATCTGATTAACAGCTAACGACGGAGATCTCATCAAATGAGGCGCGCAAATCTGTTAAACAGCTAGCGAAGACCATGTGAAGCAGTGTCATCAAGCAGCGAGCAGTACAAATAAAAGATAGTCTATCAGCAAAACAAGAGAAGAGCAAAGATCATCATTTCCCAAATTCAGAACTTAGAAGCCACATATCAGTCAGGATCACAGTTGATAACGTGATTATATAGAGCAGAAAAACTTACAAGAAAAGCACACACAGTTGTTCATCAAGTAAAGCATAATTATGATTAATTTCTTGCACTCAGATCTTATGAGCCAAATTATCTTCAAAAACACAGGTGGTAGCGAAGAAAAACTTCATAGCGAAGTCATTTGAAGTATTCATTCGTAACGAGGAGAAACTTTCAACAGAAGCACATACAGTTGTTGACCTAGAGAAGTAGAACAGTTAGCATTTTTATAATTCAGATCTTATGAGTCACATATCCTTCAAAAGTAGAGATGGTAGCGTTTATTCGTAGCGAGGTGATACTTTCAACAGAAGCACATACAGTTGTTGACCTAGAGAAGTAGAACAGTTAATATTTTATAATTCAGATCTTATGAGTCACATATCCTTCAAAAGCAGAGATGGTAGCGTTCATTCGTAGGAAATACTTTCAACAAAAGCATATACAGTTGTTGACCTAGAGAAGCAGAACCGATAATAATTTTACAATTCAGACCTTATGAGCGACATATTCTTCAAAATTAAAGATGGTAGCGTTTGATATCAAGGAGAAACTTTAAACAAAAGCTATGGCAATCATTAACTTAGAGAAGCTGAACAGTTAATATTTTATAATTCAAACCTTATGAGCGACATATTCTTTTAAACCACAGATGATAACTAGAAATCGTAGAGAGGAGAGCTTTTCAAGAAATCAGCAGACATTTTGTAAAATAAAAGCAAGTCTTACGCACAAATTTAGAAGAAACAATCAGTTAACATAATTTGGAGAATTATTTCAGAATAAAATTCAGATTTGAAGTTCATGATGATTAGATTACTCAGACTCTTCTGAAAGAATAACCTGAAAGAAAATTAAAATTAACTTAATAAGAAACTATTAACTTATTTTTGTAAAACAGAAGACTTATTTCATTGCATAAAACATTTCATTGCTAAGTGTATGAAATAAACTGAAATTAAATTTTAAAATTTTTACTTTTTTTTTATTATTATTATTATTAATAATAATAATAATAATTAATTTGTAGGAAAAATATTTAAATACTACCATGTTTTAAAGATTTTATTTAAATTTTATTTAATATTTAAAATAAAGGAACTTTTATAATATTGAGTGAAACTACGCTCTGTAATTGTAGAAAAAGTATTGAAATACTTACATAAAACTAAATCGAATTGATTCAAGAAACAAAAATGTACAAGTATTTGCACCTTTTCACTTGCATTTTTAATCTCATCTATTTTTTGTGTAATGAAGTCAATCTTGTCTATCAATGATTGATTTTTAAAAGCAAGCTTATAAACTTTATTGCATATTTCACATAATGTACATTATTTTGATGCAAAAAATTCTAAAATATGAAGTTAATCAGGGACAAATGTATTTTTTTTTTATTATTATTATAGCATTTTTTAAAAATAATTAATAAAAACTGGTGATGTTTTTATTTTTATTTATTTATTTATTTATATATTTTTTTTTTAAAGAATGGAGGGATACTTGTATACCTTCGTTACATGTCACAACATATGTTCCTCCATTTACTCTTTCACTTATTTGTTGAAACCAAAAAAATATAATATTTAATATAGAGCAGTTTCAGTCATTAGATGGTTTTTTACAGTTTAAGTGAATTTTGCTGCAAAAGAAAAAAAAAAGTATTGCATTAATTATCCTTTGAATTACAGTCGCAGTTTTTCTTGTATCCTCCGTTCGGAATGAAATTAAATACAAGAATTTTCGATAGATGGCAATACTTATTAAAACCCGAAAAAACTACTACGTCAGAAACGCCAAAGAAAAATATTGCAAATGCATACAGCTGTTTCGGTAGCCGGTAGCCTAAAGCGTACCGTCTTCAGTGCAAAAAAGATTCTGAATCAAGAGAAGTGCTCGTATATATAGGAGAGGGGCCGGATTTAGTTCAACCAATAGGATTACGGGAAAGGTGGGGAGAGTGGCCAATGGGAATTTAGGAAAGTTAGCTGTGTAAACAGTAGAAAAATTAACAAAATGTGGACTGAATATAAAATTTCCAACAGTCAGACAAATAGGGAACAGCGAAATCACAATTTACAAGGTTTTTAAAATTTTTATAAATATGAAAAGCTTCAAAGAAATCGAGTTCATGAATGGATTTAGGTCTGCAAATTAATTTTAGCTGAATTAAATTTAAAATTGATTTTCCGGGCTGGGAGGAAAATCATAATTTTAAATTTAATTCAGCCAACTCCTTAAATCAAAAAACGCATTTTCTCAGGTTTTTTTTTTTTTTTTTTTTTTTCCCTAAACAAACGTTTCTACCATCTGGAAACAACAAACCATGCCAAAGCCGGTTAAACCTCTGTGTTATATGCGTTTGAAAATCACGATTTACTTCAAAACCGGTCAAATCCTCACTGTAAAAAACATGTCCTATTTGCTATCAAAAAATTCTCTGTAATTTGAGAAAATACTTTCTGACAACGTAATATTTTCGTAAATTACTCGTATTTTCTCAAATTACAGAGAATTTCTGGCAGCAAATAGGATATATTTTTACAGTACATGGCTTGAAACTCACGAGACTAATATTTAATGACTTTTCCGTCAAATAGCATGAAAATTGATACATCGGTTAATCTTTGCCTGGGAATTAAATTGTAAATTTTTCGGAATATTGTGGAATTAAAGTTTCAAGAAAATTAATTGTTTTGGTTGGACTGAAGATAATGTATGTGTTGTACTATCCTTATACATATGTACCTTGTAATATTTATGCAAAAATGATTTAGTTTCATAAATGACTTATTATTATCCATTTTAGATTTTTTTCCCCTTTGTACTCTACAAAACTATCACATCCAAAAAGTCTGCATTAAATATTCTGTTAAACGAAGATTTTATTAATGTTATAGACATTTTTCAGAAACGCAAAAGTAATATCATATTTAAATATTAATATCGTTTGTAGGCAGAACGTACAGGAATTTTATATATCTACAGGAAATAAAAATAATCATTATATATATAGTCGAACCTCGTTAATGTGAACCTTAAAGAAGATAAAAAATTTGTTCATGTTATCAGAAGTGCATGCTATCAGCAACTAAACTTCATATAACTAAACTAATCTTCATTTTGACGGGTATTGTGGAAACAGTTCGTGTTAAAAGTAATTCACGTTAGCAGTGTTTAAGTCAACGAGATTCGACTGTATATGTATATATGTATGTATGATCAGTTTATTGTAATGAATTTCAGAAATTTGTGCAATGTGAGTAATTATGTGTCCCCTTACTCATCGTATCTCGAATCTGTGTTTTTCTTTCACCCCCCCCCCCCCCCCCTGTGGGTTATATGAAAGTATGCGAAAAAACTAATCATGCTCGCGGACTTTCTCGAAACAGAAACGCATTCGATATCTATACATACGTGCACAAATCTGTGATGTCAATTAAGACATTCGTTTCTGGCATGTTGTAAATGATATAGGATTGCACGTAGAACATGTGATAGTGCAAATTCTATGCAATACTGCATACAATGCTCGATTTCTTGAGAAATCACATTATCTATAGTAACTTGGGAATATAACCATTTCTATGAAAATAAACTTTTTTTTTTTACATCTTATATATCAGAAAACTGCTGAGTTATATCGGTTGATATATCGGTTGATATATCGGTTGAAATAAGTAATCGGTTGATGTTACAATAAAATATTTAGAATTTTTTTTTTCTTTTTTGTACAACTAAATAAAATGTTAATCACAACTATGAAAAAAAAAATACTGAAGAATTTTCATACGTACGTAATTCTTCTTTCGGCGAAAAGTCATGTTTCATTTTTTCGTCACCCATTTTTTAATCTTTTTGCCGAGGTTCTTTTTTTCTAGCGGATTTTCTTCTAAATCAAGGGGAAAAAAATAACAAAAGTTAGTCTTTCTGATGTCGCAACAAATATAATAAAAACTTTTTAATATATCTTACAAGTAAAACCAGCATGAATGTATTTGTATAAAATTCCATGTATTTAACATTTTTTTAGACTCCCATAATAATATATATATATATATATATACATTAAAATTTTAAGACTCCTGACATGCACGATGTTTCAAAATAAATAAATATTAAAATAAACTAAATGTATAAAATAACTAAAATAACTAATGAAATAAATAAAAGGAATGAATGAAAAAGATGTACAAAGGAATTTAAAAAATAAAGAAATAAATGAAATTTGCGTTCTTTTAGGACAATAACGAGCCACTTAAAAAAAAAAAAAAAACATATTTGAGAGTTCCCCTTTCCCCTTCCTCCAAATTGCGTCGTCACTGACATTTTCTGTCGATGGAATGAAAAAGCATTTGCTCCTCGGGTTTTTTAAAAGTCGAGTTAAATTTATGGCTGATTCATTTCAAGATTATTATAGGTTTAGCTGGAAAATGCCTTTTGTAAAGACTTTCTCAGGTATACTAACCTGCACTCATACGAGTTGAAAAACACTGAAACCTTGGAGCGGCTACACCGACGAGCGCAACCTAGTTTCGAACTTCCTACCTCCAGTGTACTATCTTCGAGAGACCCTCTCGATCTTCGGAGGGTTCTTTACTACGTAAAACTATTTCAGTCAGACTATCAAAACCATTTCAGTAATTTTAGTCATATCAGTCATATGAGTATAACAGTTATTTGAATCAAAATCTGTATTTATTATTGAAAAAGTGTCTAAGAAAAAAGCAAAACAAATTTTCGATGCAGAGGACATTTTTTGACTTTCAACTGTTATCTTGTAGATTATTTTTTCCAAAATAGCGCATCAGGTATTCTGGAATACGAGCAACTGTAAGAACATTTAATTCAATCTAACGTGTCAAATGATAATGACATTTTACGGTGAAATTTTTTCTGAAGAGGAGAAGAGATCGTAGAGAGAGTAAAATATTTATCTGGTGAACCCACCTTGAATGAGGCGCATTGGTGCAAAGACAGATATTGGTGCTTTCTGCAAATTAATTAAGCGCTGTAAATTAACTAAACTAAAAATTTGCAATGATCACAGACTTAGGTTCATTAAATAGTGTTTATTAGCCCATGATCAAAAAAGAGGGGTTCTATAAGTTTGAAGTCTGTTGTTGTGTGGATTAAGGCCAGTTGAGTACGCTAATGTCCTCGGACTATGTGTGGAATGCCCTCCATGAGCGTCTTCTAGAGGATCCTAACCTGTATTTAGGAGAGTTTCAGAGAAAACCACAAAAAACTTCGCACTGCTAAGTCGACGAGTGCGACCTGAGGTCGAACTCGACACTTCCTATCTACCAGCTTTGAGCGCAGAACCGCTCGGCCACTGGTGCAGTTTGTGAGTCTGTGTGTGTTTGCCTAGCTGACGGTGGAATTTTAGTCTCAAAAGAATGGACCGATTTAAATGTGGTTTAGATTTTTATTAAAACTTGAATGGGTCTTTGCTAAGTTTGACAAAAATCAGTAGCGCAGATTTTATTGTTATTATTATTTTTAATTAATTAAAAAGTTTTTTTTTTTTTTTTTTAAGGCGGGGGGGGGGGGGAGTTTACATTGATATTTTAAAATTTGCAAGCTCACAATTTTCGGACTTTCTACATTTGTTAAAGGATAAGTCACGTGGTTTTTGGTTTAGTATATAAAAATGCATTTTTTAAATTTGAGAAATTCCATTCGATATTAACAAAAATTAAAATTTGGCTATAATAAGTTCACTGCCCATAAATCTTAATTCGGTTAAAAATTCGAGACTTTATATATATATAATTAAAATGTTGATTTTTTTTTTTAGATTTATTTACATTGGTATTTAAATTTTTCGAATTGTCAGTATTTCTATTTCAAAATGATATTATATAATGGGTTACATGATTTTAGGATTGAGTAATGACTTTAGGAATCTAATAGAAATTAAAGGGTCATAGAAAATGATGTCGAAAGAAAACATGACATTTGTTCGTCAAACGAACAAATTAGGTACGAATGCTGAAAACAAAGCAGCAACGCACACATATGTACAGATCAATCACTATAAAATTTAATTTTCATATTCAGGATTCCTAAAATCATCAAGTAGAACTTTTTTTACTGTATGTGCGTGAGAAATTAATTTTTATTCAAGAGCAGTTTTCATCAACATGATAAAATGTAGTAAAGCATTTCAGGAAACTGCATTCAGTAAAAAAGAATTCAATGGGGAAAAAAATTTTTTCGTTTAATTTTGGGTAGCCCTAGATATTGTCTATAAACTATACACACATCACACAGTGTACTTATATTTAACCCTATATTAAAAATACATAACACAACCAAAAATGCATTTCCAGTAATATCTATGTATAGCCTCAACATATCGAATTTGTTTTGGGTAGCCCTGTAAACGAATGAGGAATAATTTCCATTATACAATCTGCAAGAAACATGTTTTTATGCATTTAAAAAAATTATATTTATTTAATTTTATAAAGAGCAGCTACAATTGTACCCCAGCTGTGGGCCTATGCTATACCTAGCAGCAATTTTGTCCACAAACATAATGTATTTGAATTTTGTTGGATGTCCCTGTACACGTTCATTTTGTTGACCTCAATGAAATGTTTAGTGCAACATTCTTATATGATGCAAATTTAGAATACCAAGTTTGGACATTCTGATACTATTTGTTCTTGAGATATGCTGACAAGAAACACACACACACAGATTTACCGCTAAAAATCATGTTTTTTTTTTTTTTTTTTTTTTTTTTTTTGGGGGGGGGGGGGGGGGGTCAGGGAAGCTCTAACTGTGTAAATATAATAAAAACTCAATTTCGAAAATTTGACCAAAAAATAATACTTTCTAGACCACATAATGGGTAAGAGTAAGTAAAAATTTTGATAAATTTTATATTTTTTCTGAATAAACTTAAATATTCGAAATAGATGTATATTGATAATGAACACTGTTGAAAATATTTAACTATTTTTAGTTTTAGTTTTTTACATGCATATGAAGAAAGTATTATATTCTTAAAAGTTTTAGACTTCCGGTTTCTGACGATTTTATATGTTTTAAAAACCTCTAATCGCATTTGGAATAACGTCTGTCTATCAGTGTGGGATAAAAAAAAATGTAGCATCCCTAGATGAAGATATAATGCATATAATTATATGAAATTGTGTATTTAGTTGCACTTCACATGACTTAGTGTTCCTTAACATTCGATGCATATCGCTAAATATGTGGTGCTCCCGCCTTTTTTAATTTTTTTTCAAATTTTTTGATATGGAAGAATAGGACAAAATTCTGTTATAAACGTATACACTAAATATGTTTGTGGAATTTAAAATGTAGTAGTCAAACAAGATAAAATTTTGTTGCTTTGTTTGCAGTAATCGTGTCTACTTTGTTCGTCCGTCAAAGAGTGTTTTTTCTTTCAACCGCAAGCAATTTTTGAGAATTCTTGAATTTTAAAGTGTTTATTCAAAGTTTTGTACTTATTAACAATGACCTTTAATTCTTGTGCACTATCTTTATCGGGATTTATCCTCTGAAAAATTGGATTTGACACAACATTTTCTATATTATTAGGAATAGACAGTCTTTCATTCACAAAGGACTGGTTTTCTGAATTAGCCAAGAAAGGGTGACACTTGATTTGACTTATGGAAGGTCTCTCAGTAGGATTCCACTTCATCACCGAAAGAACGAAGTCATGAGCACTACTAACTTCATCTAACGATATATCAACTGAAGGGAAAGACTTCTTCATAAGCTCAAAAAACATTTTTTTTTTTCTGCAAAACAAAAAGAAACATGAGATGTAAAAACATTTATTTTTTATTTATTTTTATTTTTTTTAATGGTAAAATATTTTTTATTACAGTAATGGATTGAATGTTAGATTGGTTATAAGATTTCATACATATATAATTAATAATTCAAATTTGATGGATTGTGTAAATGTAGTCACACTGGAGCACAGGGAGTATCATCGCATCATCAGAATAACGAATAATTACTAATCTGACTAGATCTAAAAATTGAAATATTAAGTTACTCGCCAGTTGCTGGCCCCTAGTAACACACTTGTCTACAGAACATCATGAGGAGGTCCATAGGATTTCCTTTTATTCACAGGACATCCTGAGGATGATTTTTGGAGAATATGTGCTGCTAGGGGTAGATCTATGAAATTTACCTGTCAAATTTTTCGTAAATATTTTGACTTACTGAAATAAGTAAGTTGCTCATTTAAAATTTTGAAGGATTTTTTTTTTTTTTTTTTTTTTTTTTTTTTTGTAAGTACGACAGGACTATTTCTTTCAGACTGCGATTTTGTGTTGTAGCCATTTATTGTAAAGGGTTTTCCATTAAAAGTGATACAATTTAAAAATTAAAAAACACATAAATTATTCAGTGATACACAATTTTTTTTTTTTTTGAAAGCTTACATTTTGCAATTAAGTATCAAAATAATACCGTTCATGTGAGCACCACGACTTCTCTGTACATACCGCATTCTGTCAACCCAACTTTTCATCACTCTTTCACATCAATTTGGTGTTATTTCACGAATAACATGTTCAATGTTGGTTTTTAATTGTTCAATTGTTATTGAATTATTAGCATAAACTTGTGACTTAACATATCCCCAAAGAAAAAAATCACAATCGAGCGAGTCGATTAACTGAATAATGCCATCCATGAATTCTTCTCAAATTTCTCTCAGTATTCACATATGAACACTGATTTTGATAAAACAATTTAATAATTTCGAAACGTTTTTCAAGCGGGTATCTTTACATGATTAAATGGCATAGCATACTAAACACAAATGGCACAAGAAATGTCGAAAAATAATACGCAGTGTTGCCATTCTAACCATTTAAAATTGTATCATCCTTATTGGAAAAACTTTTATTACACCTTCAATTTGCCAAGTTGCCTGCCAATATCCAATTTTATTATTTAATTTCTTGAAAGTCTTAAAATATTATGAAAACTCTGTAAAAAAATTAACATTTTTCAAAACCTACTGATAAATGAGAAATTCCTCCTTAATTATATGTAGAAACCAATTGCCGATTTTGGTATCCGAGACCATTACCATTCATAAAATGGATGGCTTCTAAATATTTGTTGGTGATATCCTCTGAGTATGTATTGATGATGGCTTCTGAATATTTGTTGGCAATACCTTCAGGATATGTATTGATTATGGTTTTTGAATATTTGTTAGCGATATTTTCAAGATATATTATATATTGATTGTAGATTCTCAATATTTATTGGCAATTTCTTCTGGATATGCATTGATGATGGCATCTGAATATTTGTTGGCTACATCACCTGGATACAGCCAACAAATATTCAAGAGCGATTACTCTTTTCTTTTTTTTTATATGATTGTAATATACAAATTAGTCCTGCCGTACTAAATTAAATTCTGACTTATATATATATATATATATATATATATTTAGTATTCATATATATTATACATATCGGCCAATTTTTGTGAAGTATCTGTTTTAAATTTGCTGATTTTCAAGGAGTGTTAATTTCAAATTTGCTGATTTTGTGAAGGGTCCAATTTTAATATTTTAATTTTTGTAAAACATCAGTTTTTGAACCTGAATTTTTACTCGAAAGGCTCCATATAAAAAAAAAAAAAAAAAAATCATAGTCATTTGATGGATTCTGCGCTTTTTTTATCGCTTACTGATAAAATGAGATATGTCTGCAGCCTATTACCGAAATGTGGAACTAGCATGCTACCAATTAAAAGAAATTACGTTTATTTGTATTTAATAGATAAAATTTGCTATTCTTTTCTGTAAATAATTGCTGAAATAGTCAACTGATTTACAACAAATCTGCAAAATGCAAGTTTATTTTTTCGAAGCTGATTTCCAAAGTAAGTTATTATTTCATCCCAAATCAACAAAATTTCGACTGTTAGATCTAAGTCTGACCAAAGAATATCTACTACGTAAAGAAGGAAAGCTTCAATAAAGCGTAAGTATTGCCATCTAACGGCGCCGGGCGAGTACGAAGGAAAAGAAAACATTCAAGGATACAGGATGATCTGGCCGAGATGCTTAATTCCGCGCGCATGCGCTCTCTAATCGTAAACAACGAGGCGAGAGGCAAGTGGTAATCCCTTGGTAACGTGTTTTCGCCGCCATTTTCGAACTCGGATTTCAAATCTTTTTCTTGTACAAGTATTTGCTTCTGCTTCGTAATTTATTCAAAAATACTAGCGTGCGTAGTATGTATTTCACGTGTATTAAATATTCATGGAGATTTAATCTTTTATTACTCACTTTTTCTCACATTTTTTTTAAGCTGCATTATTTTATCGTGTATTGTTGGTTTTCGATTATTGCTCCTCAAGCCAAATTGATTAATTGGATTGATATGATAAATCGGAAGAAGATATTTTTCAACAATCAAGATGGTCATTTACGCTAGTTGATATAATTTTGGAAGGCATTAAATATTATTGCTTTTACGCCTTCCAAGATGACTATTTGCTGGCTTCAGAGACTAAAGAATATTTAAAAATTGATAGTGATGATGTTTTTTAAAGATCTAAAAGGTATGTATTCTGCACCTTTAAATTAAGTAATTAATTATAAAAGTATGTCCACATGTTCTGAATTATTATTTTATTTTTATTATTCACATATCTATTAGCATATTTAAAAAATAACTTAGGTTTTGTATTAATTATTTTAACTCCCCCCCCTCCCCCCCCACACACAAACAAGATATAATCAGTATAGGATAGCTCTTATATGGAAAACATAAAAAAAATTATGAGGAATAATTGATATTTTGATTAACAATAATGTCTAAATTTTATAAAACCATAATTTGTGATTTTCTTTTTCCTTTAAATAAAGTGGCTGTATTAAAGAAATGACATTAGTAAAAGAAAAAAATATCACAGTCTTAGTATTTTAGGTAGGGGGGGGGGGAGCTATTTGTTGGAAAATGCAATTATCGTTAACTGGTTTACAGATAAATAGTTTTATACCGTATAAGTAGACAGGAAACATGATAAAAAATGATCTTTATTTTTTATTTAAGATGGCAGGTATCAACACCCTTACTACATCTTAAAGTTATTTCATTTGGTGACTAATATTAAACACAAATCAACTAAAAAAAAATACATTGTAATAGTGGAAAATTTATTAATACATTTGTGATGTAGTAAAGACTGTATAAGTGGAGTTAATAAATTTTTAAAAACTGTTGATACAATCAAAGATTGGGAATAACATTAAGCACACTTCAATAATTATAAAATGGATTAAAAATAAATAATTAAATTAGAAGTATATATAAATTTAGATACAAAAGTATGGTATCCCATTAAAATAGAAATATATAAGACAGTAATTTTTTTTTTTTTTTTTTTTTTTCATATGCCATCAATTCTTATTACACTGAATTTACTTTATTCCATCTTTACCTTATATCTGTACTTTTACATTAGGTTATATTCTAGTTATAAATCACAGATGATTAAAAAAAAAAAAAGCAAAATATTTAAATTAATTAGAGAGAAAGTCTATATAGCTTTTATTAAATTTTTTATTTCATAATTCTAACTTAATATAAACGAGATTTTAAATACATATTTTTTCTTAGAAAGCAGATTATAGTTTTAGTTTAAAAAACATTTTACTGAATGTAAGAGACAATAGTATATAACTAAATTGGTTAATTACATTTTATAAACTTAAAATTGGAAAGATTTAACAAAAAATGCAGTATTTCATTTCCAATAATAACTGAAATACAAATAAAATTATGTTTTTTGAAAAAGGATTAGTAATTAATGAGACATAACATTAATTTTTTAACTTATTAAAAAAAAAAAAAAAAAAAAACTTATTTCAAAAATTGTTGATATTGTTTACATTTAGATATTATACCATTTTTTCAAGCACTTATTTTTAAATATTTATTTATTTTTTATTTTTTTCTGTGAATTATTTGAAAAGGTTTTTCATATATACACTCACACTGTATATATATATATATATTTCTCTCTCAAGCTATTGTTTCTACAAAATGATTAAAGTGGGTAGAGTTTAATATTTTTGACAATGATTCCTTTCATTAACAATCAAAATAGCTTGAAAAAAAGTATTTTTATTATCATTATTACTATTTATTTATTTATTTTGCAATGAACAATAAAACTAATGATCTAAAATTGGATGAGGCAATTTCAATATATTTTGTTTACAAAAGCATTCATTACTGCTCTCCTAATAACTTTTGTTATTTTAAGTTTTTTTTTTTTTTTTTTTTTTTTTTTTTTTTTTTAATACATATACACAAACACATTTATATATTTTTGTGTTTTACGGAAATTAAGTTTTTTCCCCCTTCAATTTTTATACAATGTACACAAACACACCCATACATTTCTCTGAAATTATAATTTTTACAAAACGATTAAAGTTGGTAAAATTTAATATTTTGACATCCATTTTCATTCAATAAAAATGAAAAGTTTAATAAAAATAATCACCCATTAAAAACATTAATAAATATATATATATATATATATATATATATATATATTAATTTTCTTATGATAAAACCATATTTTAAAATCATTTTATTCCAAAAGAAAACATTCCTAAAGTAATTTTCTAATTTGGAATGTTTCATAAAACCCAACGAAACTGGATCAAAACTGAAAATTCTACGAGAATGCCGTCACGTCACTTCTCTGTAAAGTTTGCTATACAACAGTACCTACACGGCGCGCTTGCTCAGACGCTCCCAGTTCGCGTTTACATTATTTCTACTGGAGCTTTCCTTCTTTTCGTAGTAGATATTCTTTGGTCTGACCTTCAGTAACGAAGCGCTGGGTTCGAATCGCGGTTCTTGCATGTGCATTCGAAATTATTCGGAATTCAGATGAAGTCTTATGTCCATGTCTAATAAAACTTAAAGTGGAAAAATTGACTGTAGAGCAATTTTCCAAACCTAACGACATCCAAGTTGAGTAATCTGGATATGTAGTAATATTTATCTGGATATGAAATACTATTTGTTTTATAATTATATTTTGCGTGGACTAATCTGAAAATAATCAGGTGAGGCACATAAACGATTTTCTCTTACCTTGCATTTCAGTGCGCTATGAAAACAGATTTCAAATTAAGGGGTAAGATAACAAGTGCTGTTCATGAAACTGCTCTAAAAACAATTTAATGCTGCAAATAAATATCTATATAAATAAACTTCAGTAGCTAAAAGTAGTTTTTTTTTTTTTTTTTTTTTTTTTTAAGTTGGAATATTTTAATAAATAAATTAGCAAATAATCAAATAATAGCTTTTAAAAATTAGTTAAAAATGTTACCTTCAAAGCTTTCTTGAGAATAGGTTCGACATTCTTCTTTCAACTTTTTGCACTTGTCACGTGTTTCATATTAAGAGCAGGCCAATGCCCTGTAAGAACCTGAAATGTCATCAATCCGAAAAGCCAAGTGTCGGTACTGATGCCTTCCACATCGTGGTATGCATCATACCATTCAGGAGGTCGAAACACGGGCGGTGAACACAATCTAAAAAGGTAAATTCTTGCTAAATGATGAAAGAATAAAAAATAATAATCTGAAAAATATCAAATAACTTAAATTTAAACCAGGTTACACCTTAACACAAAATTTAAGATTAAATTACACACAGGAAAAAAAAAGTTCTCAGTTGACAATACAGAATTGACTAACCCAAACAGCTGACTAGAAAACTTGAGTTAAAAAGTGCGCTAGCTGAACTAGTCTCCAAAACAAAACCCCAGAGTAAGAAGGTTAATATTATCAGTTAAGACGGCTATATCTGATAATATTAACCTTCCTAGTCTGGAGTATTGTTTTGGAGACTAGTTCAGCTAATACACTTTTTAACTGAAGTTTCCTAGTCAGCTGTTTGGATTAGTTAATTCTGTATTGTCAACTGACAACTTTTTTTTCTGTGTGTAGGAATATTACGTAATAAATTGTATATGCCATTTTGCTTTACAGATACTAGAAAATTACGTACGTGAAATTAGTTGTTTTACCTTTGAAGTGGTACACCTTTCACGTCTATACCGGAATAGTCACATAAGAGCGCTCGATCTTCAGATGTTATTAAGACATTATCGCTTTTAACATCCAAATGTGCGTAGCCAGTTGAGTGCATATACTGAAGTCCATGAAGGACGTCATTGAGCCAATGTTTCATTCTGCATAATCCAGTTTCGTCACTTAAAAATTCTTTACTACAAGTCAGATTGTCTAAAACAAATGGGTGTTTCGGCATTACATAGAGCCTGAGGGTCAAATATTCTACATCAATCACATCCAGAAGTTGCAACACATTACAGTGTCTTAGAGTGGGCCATATTTGTTCTTCTAATGGCCAAGAATTCTCATTTTTAATAACTTTGATAGCAATAGGATCTTTGTTTGGTGAGATGGCCAATAAAACATCACCGAACTCTCCTTTACTTAGAGGCTGAATATTACGATAGCCATAGATAAAAAAGATCTTTTTAACGTCAACAAAAAATGACGAGTGCCCAGACTCCATTATTAGAGAAAAGTCAAATCACAATTTATATCAAAAGATAGTCAATAATCGGTTTGAAAACGCTTCTTTTTTTTTTTTTTTTTTTTTTTTTTTTTTTTTTGTATGAGAGATAAATTTGAAACCTCTCAGATGTCAAAAATTAAACGTAATAGTTAAAAAATGATTTTTACCTTCTTTCAACATTGTTTAATTTCAATGTCATTGTTAAACTATAACTTTAAATGGTTTTATTATTTCCATTATTGACTATAACAATCCATAAAAAACTTTTCATTGTTATGAATTTTCTGCCCATTGTTTAAATTCACTTATTCTAATTTTCTTAATGTTGCACAGCGGCCAAAAAAATAAAAATAATGGTGTGGCACTCACACGACTTTCTCTTACCCTGCATTTAATACTATAAAAACAAATTGCAGACTAAGGGGTAAGATAACAAGTATTTGTATATGAACTTACTTTAAAAACGTTTCAAACCAGGTCTAAGAAAAGTTTTATTTGATACATGTGAGGGCGGATACTGCTCCTAAGGCTCCTGTTTGGGAACAACTTGCAGGTTGGTCCACAACTCTATTTGGCAATATATATATATATATATACATATATATATATATATATATATATATACATGTATATTTTTTTTCGGTGATTATGGTGAAATGAGACTTTCGAAAATGGTTGCCGTGGGTTCCAAACATAAAAAAATGTTGCAAAGAATCCAGAACGACATCGTTATCGTTCAAAACGGTGCCAAAAGGAAATCGCCAAATAGGGTAGTGGACAAACCTGCAAGTTGTACGAATATAATACTTACATTTATGTAGTATTTAAGGCTGTAATAAAATTTAAAAATTATTCCAAATTATTCAGACAACTTTCACCAGCAGCCTTTTTTGAAATTTAGCAATTTTAATCAAACTTTTCAAGAAGCAATTTCATATTATCTTCAAAATGCGACCTGAATTGCCAGCAGTTATTTGTTTTACATTATGCTGACAACATTCGACATTTAGATTGATCTTTAAAAACTTTACATTCGTATTTAGAGAACTCAAAATGTGTAATTAAATTTAAAAAAAAAAAAAGATACGCTAAAATTTTAACTTAAAAAAATACTTTATTTATTGCATGGGTATGAGGGATTAATTTTCATTCCTGAGCAGTTTTCTTGGACATGGTAAAATGTAGTAAAGCATTTCTACCAATTTTATTCACTAGGAAAGAGCGTTTTCGCTTGATTATTGGTAATGCTTTGTTTCATCTATAAATTATACACTCATTACATTGTATACTTAAATATAATCCTATATTAATAACATATAACACGACATGAAATGATTTTCCAGCAATTTTCCAGTATAGTCCTATTATATTCTAATTTTTTTGGGTTCGCTATGTAAGAGAATGGTGAATGATTGCCATACCATATTCCACACGAAACATGCTTTTATGCATATAAGTAATATATATTTATATCAGTTTGTTTCGTGCAGCCTATAGATGTTAAAATGTATCTGCCAGAAATATATACTTATTAAAGTTGTATACCTACCAAAATTGTATTCTCTTGGATATCTCTGTACACAAACCATTATCTTAGTTTCAACGAAAAGTTTACTGTAGCATCTCTATATCATATAAATTTAGAATATCAATTTCGGACTTCCTGCTACTATTTGTTTTTATATATGCTGATAACACACACACACATACATACAGACACACAGACTACTGCTAAATGCATAGTTTTCGGGGTTCTTAAAACGTGTAAGTATAACAAGAACTGAAAATTTGATCTAAAAAAAGTATTTTATCTACCATATATGAGTAAGAGAACGCAAAATATTATAATTTTGAGTTAATGTCTAGGAAAAATATGTACGAAGCGCCCCAATGTGCGCAAAAATCGTTACATTTCTACCTCGAGAATTATTCACCAGAGAGGATGTTGTGTTAGTTTTATTGTAAACTAGTCACCGCTTTAAAGTTACCTTTGGGTTGATTTTTCTCAAATATTACATTTTTTAGTTGTGTTAGTTTTCTAGCTGGGATGCAATACCTCGTCTACTATTGCAATATTACCTACATATTTTAAGTCTGCGCTATGTAGAAATAGAAAATAATGTAATTATTATTTATTATAAATGATGATGATAATAATAAATAGAAAATAATGTAATTATTATTTATTTATTATATTTTATGAAAATGAACTTTTAGTGTATCATTGTAAAATTTTAATTTTCGAAATTCAGTAAACCGAAAATATGCTCTCTTAATCCAACCTTGTGCACATAATGCATATTTTAGTTCAGAAACTCGGAATTTAATATACGTATTAGTTAATAATACCCAACAAAACTTGGCATCATTGATATATAAATGTGAAATTTAAATCTTTTCACTGCATAAAATTTAAAACACCTGCTTTATTCCTCTATCTTTTTAGTTCCCCGTCATATTAAAGGTATGGGGAACTTAGGTAATCGTGAAAATTTTCGACCTCTTTTTTTTTTTTTTACTTTTTTACACGTTTTCAGGTGTGAGGAATCCAAAAATATCAAAATGGGTATGGTGTCCGTCTGTAGGATGTCTGTTAGTTTGTTTGTCTGTTAGTTTGTTAGTCCGTTAGTGTGTTAGTCCGTTAGTGTGTTAATATGTTAGACTATCTACGCGATATCTCACAAACAAATGGTCGTAGAGAGGTCGGACCAGTTTTAAAATACTATCTATGACACTGGCAAGAACCCTATTCATTTGCAACATTCTAATTAAAAAAATTTCAGAAGTTATTCGCAATTTTCGACTTGATTATTGATTAGAAAACCCTGCATTTTATAAACAACAAACGCGCGAGAAACTTTTGATGTTGTTAAAAAAATATTTTATATCACCATGAATATACATACTATTCCTATGCAAGTTTATATACATAATTAAAAGAAGCATAATATTCTGATGCTACAGTCTTTCTACTAGGTGATACCAAACATTATTATTCCTTTTTAATTTTTTACTAGTAGCCTTTTTGTTTTCAGATAAAATCTTTTCTAAAATATATAAGGTATAATTTGTTCTTTACAACCTTGAATTTCCAAGAAAATACACCAAGTATTACCTTAGCTATTTAACAAAACGTCTATATTTAAAGTTGTCCAAATATTTAGTGATAGACAATGTTTATATATCAAAATCTGAATGGAGAGTGCTTCTGCTAATAATTTTATGCGTAATTATTCAGTTATATTGAGCGTTTGCTCATTTAAATTAGAATTATCACCCAGTATATAAACTCTGGAAAATATTCAAATACAAGACTTTTTTAATTAAAAAAAAAAAAAAAAAATTGCGTGTTTGTTGCGAAATTACCTTTTATTTTTCTGAACGACAATTTATTTTTGTGACAACATTTATATAAAAAAAATACGTGTGGCACTCGAGGACTGCCGCGGTAAAGCTATTGCATAGCATTTTTTATCAACTTATGCAATTATAATTATTTATTTAATTTATTTATGCAGTATTTTTTTTCTTTGATATTAATTCAAGTTTTTTCTTTGATATTAATTCAAGTTACACTTTTTGAGCGTGGTGACCGATAAGAAAACAAATTTTTTTCTTATTGAATAAATGAGAATGTATCCGCAATGAGAATATATCAAAAATATCCGCAATTGATTTGTAGGTATCGAAAACCTCGATGTACCAAATTTGAATGATCTAACTCTATTTTTTGAGAAAAGGTATTTTAATAGGTTTTTAAAGGCCTGCAAGTCGAATGGGGATATTCAAGTTTTTTCTTTGATATAATTTCAAGTTACACTTTTTGAGCGTGGTGACCGATAAGAAAACAAATTTTAATAGAGAAAAGGTATTTAATAGGTTTTAAAGGCCTGCAAGTCGAATGGGGATATTCAAGTTGTTTCTTTGATATTAATGAATAAGATAATAATAATGAAAAGAAAACAAATTTTAATAGAGAAAAGGTATTTTAATAGGTTTTAAAGGCCTGCAAGTCGAATGGTTATATTCAAGTTTTTTCTTTGATATTAATTCAAGTTACACTTTTTGAGCGTGGTGACCGATAAGAAAACAAATTTTAATAGAGAAAAGGTATTTAATAGGTTTTAAAGGCCTGCAAGTCGAATGGGGATATTCAAGTTGTTTCTTTGATATTAATGAATAAGATAATAATAATGAAAAGAAAACAAATTTTAATAGAGAAAAGGTATTTTAATAGGTTTTAAAGGCCTGCAAGTCGAATGGTTATATTCAAGTTTTTTCTTTGATATTAATTCAAGTTACACTTTTTGAGCGTGGTGACCGATAAGAAAACAAATTTTAATAGAGAAAAGGTATTTAATAGGTTTTAAAGGCCTGCAAGTCGAATGGTTATATTCAAGTTTTTTCTTTGATATTAATTCAAGTTACACTTTTTGAGCGTGGTGACCGATAAGAAAACAAATTTTAATAGAGAAAAGGTATTTAATAGGTTTTAAAGGCCTGCAAGTCGAATGGGGATATTCAAGTTTTTTCTTTGATATTAATGAATAAGATAACAATAATGATAAGAAAACAAATTTTAATAGAGAAAAGATAGTTAATAGGTTTTAAAGGCCTGCAAGTCGAATGGGGATATTCAAGTTTTTTCTTTGATATTAATTCAAGTTACACTTTTTGAGCATGGTGACCGATAAGAAAACAAATTTTAATAGAGAAAAGGTATTTAATAGGTTTTAAAGGCCTGCAAGTCGAATGGGGATATTCAAGTTTTTTCTTTGATGTTAATTCAAGTTACATTTTTTGAGCGTGGTGACCGACAAGAAAACAAATTTTAATAGAGAAAAGGTATTTAATAGGTTTTAAAGGCCTGCAAGTCGAATGAGGATATTCAAGGATTTTCTTTGATATTAATGAATAAGATAACAATAATGATAAGAAAACAAATTTTAATAGAGAAAAGGTATTTTAATAGGTTTTAAAGGCCTGCAAGTCGAATGGGGATATTCAAGTTTTTTCTTTGATATTAATTCAAGTTACACTTTTTGAGCGTGGTGACCGATAAGAAAACAAATTTTAATAGAGAAAGGGTAATTAATAGGTTTTAAAGGCCTGCAAGTCGAATGGGGATATTCAAGTTTTTTCTTTGATATTAATTCAAGTTACACTTTTTGAGCTGGTGACCGATAAGAAAACGAATTTTAATAGAGAAAAGGTATTTAATAGGTTTTAAAGGCCTGCGAGTCGAATGGGGATATTCAAGTTTTTTCTTTGATATTAATTCAAGTTACACTTTTTGAGCGTGGTGACCGATAAGAAAAAAAATTTTAATAGAGAAAAGGTATTTAATAGGTTTTAAAGGTCTGCAAGTCGAATGGGGATATTCAAGTTTTTTCTTTGATATTAATGAATAAGATAACAATAATGATAAGAAAACAAATTTTAATAGGGAAGAGATATTTTAATAGGTTTTAAAGGCCTGCAAGTCGAATGGGGATATTCAAGTTTTTTCTTTGATATTAATTCAAGTTACACTTTTTGAGCGTGGTGACCGATATAAAACAAATTTTAATAGAGAAAAGGTATTTAATAGGTTTTAAAGGCCTGCAAGTCGAATGGGGATATTCAAAGTTTTTCTTTGATATTAATGAATAAGATAACAATAATGATAAGATAACAATAATGATAAGAAAACAAATTTTAATAGAGAAAAGGTATTTAATAGGTTTTAAAGGCCTGCAAGTCGAATGGGGATATTCAAGTTTTTTCTTTGATATTAATTCAAGTTACACTTTTTGAGCGTGGTGACCGATAAGAAAACAAATTTTAATAGAGAAAAGGTATTTAATAGGTTTTAAAGGCCTGCAAGTCGAATAGGGATATTCAAGTTTTTTCTTTGATATTAATTCCAGTTACACTTTTTGAGCGTGGTGACCGATAAGAAAACAAATTTTAATAGAGAAAAGGTATTTAATAGGTTTTAAAGGCCTGCAAGTCGAATGGGGATATTCAAGGTTTTTCTTTGATATTAATGAATAAGATAACAATAATGATAAGATAACAATAATGATAAGAAAACAAATTTTAATAGAGAAAAGGTATTTAATAGGTTTTAAAGGCCTGCAAGTCGAATGGGGATATTCAAGTTTTTTCTTTGATATTAATTCAAGTTACACTTTTTGAGCGTGGTGACCGATAAGAAAACAAATTTTAATAGAGAAAAGGTATTTAATAGGTTTTAAAGGCCTGCAAGTCGAATGGGGATATTCAAGTTTTTTCTTTGATATTAATTCAAGTTACACTTTTTTAGCGTGTTGACCGATAAGAAAACAAATTTTAATAGAGAAAAGGTATTTAATAGGTTTTAAAGGCCTGCATGTCGAATGGGGATATTCAAGTTTTATCTGATCTACTTTATACACGAATTTTACGCGTACAGCTATTCGCTGTTGTACATAAATGATAGATACCTACCTATACACCTATATACTTTCTCACAAACAGCTGCTTACGTATTATTCCGATTTCGGAACAGCTCGTCTCGATCCGTGCGAGCTTCGTACAGCCGAAGTCTACCGAAGTCTGCCGAACTGTGTTAGGTTTTTTTTTCGTTACGGAATTTTTTCATTTGGTCGCCGCGCTCAAAGCCCGCGATAAAAGGTATAAAATAGCTTAATAACTTTTTTTTTTATTATTTGTTTATATGTCAATCTCATTGCGATGTTCATATTCTCTCATTCTAAATATCGATTTTTCAGTGTCTGTTTTTTATTTTTAATGAAACTAACAAACTAAATATGATGTGATCTCTTTTCCAAGTATTCATTATTCTAAGTGCTTTAAAAGATAATTTGAAAATAAAATGAATGGCCTAATTTTGTTTCCCTACCTATACTTTACAAACTATTATGATAATCTACTAGAAATTTTAGAATATTAATTTTTATTGTTGTTAATAGTGTTGAAGAAAATAATATTTTATTAAATAAAAATTCTGGTATAAAATATAAAACACATTTATCTGTTAGTAGTGTTATTCTCAGCTTTCTGAAACATGAATAAAGTTACTGATTTCTCAATGAAAACTCCGTACGAGAAAATGTATGAATGCGTATTTAAATTTTTTACTATAAGTGGTTTGTACATTTTACCTAAAATTAATGAATGTAACATCGTATGTTTCTTCAAATTATTCATTTTGAGTTCAGTTAATATACTATTTTGTGCGATGCATTTATATGATAGCATAAGCTTTTTTACAAATCCGGATATTCTCCAGATGGCCATAGCAAATCTATTTATGATGATAACAGTCTGTGTCCACAGATTATGTCTGTATTTCAATTTGAGAAATATGAAAAATTTATCAACGAAAATAAATGCTGAATACGAAAAAATAAACATAGGAATACCCCATGCTAAATTTTACTGGATACGTTATTGGGCAATTGTGAGTACAGTAATTCATACACTTCAAGTAATTTTGATTTCAAAAAGTATGATGAAATCTGCATATGGAAACATATATCTGATTTTGAGAAGTGTAATTTACGCTATCACATTAATTTTAATTTTTTTTTTTGTGCCGTTAAATATGTTTTCAATTTATTATGGCTTATTGTGTAGTCAGTTATCTTATATACTCTCAGCGTTTGCAAAACTCATAAACCAATCAACACCAATAAAATACAAGGTTTTGCAAAAAATGTTCCTTCAAATCAAACATCTAATTAAAAGCGTTGACCGAAATACATCTTTTATCATTATGCTTTGCGTTCTTTACAATGCTTCAGTTATGTACTTCGCACTAACCATTTTCCTAAAACCTGATATATATGCAGATGTTTTGCAAAGAAGTATTATCTATATTCTATGTTCGAGCAGTTTCATCAGTTTCTTGACAATGATCACATCGGCTTCAGAAATGCATCAGGCGTCTCTTTTGATTTCTAATAACGAGGATATAATTTTTGAAGATGATCAAAATCTCACAACTAGCCAATTTCTGTTCCTCAGATCTATAGATAAAGAAATAGCTTTGACCGTTTGGGATATTGTGCCTATAAAAAGAAGCTTTATTTTTGCAACTTTCGGGACACTTTTGACCTACTCTTTACTTGTATATAACCTCCAATCAGAGTCCTGCACCAGTCCGACAGCACCAGCAACTAAATTTGAAGTCAATCCCTTACTCAATCTGAACACAACAGAATTATTCTAAACTACCACTACTCAAAAACTGACCCGAGCCAGATCAAACTCTGAAAAAAAAAAGAAATGTAATACATGAAAAGAAATTTAAAAGAAGACAAATTAAGAAAAATTCTAAAGGGAAATTTTGCATTTTTATGGAAAAATTAATAATAAAACGAAATATTTTTTTTTGAAATGATTGGATTTCTAATTAAACTGACTTAATAAATTATGATAATATCTCTTACATAAATTCAATTATCACACGATTTTTAATACAGTAAAACCTTTATACAGTATATTCATTTGGAAGGGTGGAGTTTCTTGACTGTTTAAATGTGCCTATCATTTTTAAGACTTGAAGAATCAAATTATTTCCATTGAAAATTAAAAATTTGCTGTTATATACAGACATTCATTATTTGAGGATATCCAATCCGGAAGTTTCTTCTGCTATGATAATACAGATATTCATATATTTAATAATGGGTATTTTCAGTATCCGTTATGTAGATACATTTACTGCAAACAAATTTCTGTTTTATTTATTTATTTATTTTGACATTTTTTTTATTTTGACCGGATTCTTTGAAAGCGGAACCCGAGACTTAGAAAAAGAATTTGAGACAGAGATCGAAGAATATCAGACGCAGTTTAAGTTTGATAAAATTATATTCACGAGGAAGTTTTTTGTTTCACAGGATAACATGGGTAAATTACGTGAGAGATTGGAGGTAAAAAATATGGAAGAAGCGGTAGGAATAGAACGAAGGGACATAAAAATTATAGAGTTTTGAGTATATTTGTTTCAAAGAAAAATTGTTGGAAATAAAAGTACTTATGGAAGTAAAATCTGAAGATGAAATAAGTTAAGGAGGCCAAAAAAAAGTTAGTGCACTTTCTATGGCGAAACCTTTAAAGAAGACTGGATTAAGTGAAGCATTTTAAATGTTGGGCTTGTGATACCTGCACTAATGTTTAAAAAAAAATCACTTGTTTTATGAATGTGACTTTTCTTCGTGTGGGCGGTTGAGGTGAAGGTAAAATAAACAAATAAATGTAGAATGCCTTTGTCTTTAGAACAAATTGTTAAGGTTTTAAAGAGTGATTATTTTTAAGCCGCTTTTCGAGTCTAGTACGATTATCTGACACTCATCTGTGTCGACATTTCTAAATAGATCATTTGCCTGACAACTGAGTTTCCCGACAAGTCATTTGCCCTACATCTCAACTACCCAAGAAGTACGTTTGCCGGACAACTAATTTGCGTGACAACTTCCCTCCCCCCTTGAGAACACTTTTTTATAAAACTGAGAAATCATCTCAATAAATAAATAAATAGTTTACTTGGTACTTATAAAATTATATTTTTATATACAGTCGGTAACAAGTCTCCGAACACTAGCAAAAATTCCTATATAAAAAAAGTACACTTACTATAGTTAAATAAATCCTTCTCGAATCCTGTTCTCAGTCAGTCTAAAAACAGGATTTGACAAGGATTTATTTAACAAAACAGTATTAAGTGTACTTTTTTTATATAGGAATTTTTGCTAGTGTTCGGAGACTTTTGTTACCGACTGTACCAAAAAATTAAACTCTAAAATAAAGAGAAAAAAATAAAACCTCTTACAATTATATGTATAAATATGCATTTGTAATTAACAGTAAAAAATTATTTTTATTAAGCATTTTACTTAAATTTGAAGTGGATACTTTTAACAAAATCTTGAATCTGTAATTGTTTTTATTTTAATTCATTAAAACTGACAGATTTTCTTCGGAAAATATAAAACTTCGAAAATGTTTTTAATAATTTCGTTCTACGATAAAAGATTTTTCAAACTTCTTTAAAAATTTCATTTTTCAAAAAATAATGAAATAGAATTCTGAACGTTACCGTATTAGTTAATTTTTTAACGTGGAATCCTTTAACTACTTAAGAATAATCTAAAAAAAAAAAAATACATAAAAATATTTATAAAGAATTGGATAAATAAGTTGTCTCGTATGGCAAACGTACCTGTGACGCAAAGTATTTCGGAAAAATAAGCTGTCGGATTAACATATACTCGTCGGTTAAATGAGCTGTTGAGCAGATGTACCTGTCAGGAGCAATAGACCTGATACTTAGAGTAGTTACCATGCATAACATATAACGTATTATGTTTTGTGTCAATTCTTCGTGTAATCTTATAAACTGAAAGCTAATTCTATATACACCACTTTTTGTATAAACAATATCTTGGATGTGTAGGTTATTTCACTATGATATCGCAATGTAATGATGTTAAAATGATTTCAAAAGAAATGTTATCCATAGATGATAATAAACATAAACCATAATCATGTACATCCTCAAAAGTCAAAAACTATATATTTAATTCCATGTAACTGGAAAATTCGTAAAACGAATCAACGTGATCATTCAAATCTATGCTTCTTAATTTCATTTATAGAAGAGCGATGAAGAATTTTCGGTATTTCAGAGCAAATTTTATTATTGTTCAACACGTCAAGACGACAACGATAATTATCAGAAAAGTCACGTAGCCCAATCAAACATTTTTTATGTGGTACTACAGCTTCTACACCAGTTAATAATCTGTGTCAAATTCTCTTTCCCTAAGCATTTATAACCCCATTTCATTTAATGCAAATGTTAACAAATAAAATTTACTACTTCCGTAATTAAATAATATTCTGGTGTTTTTCAGTTTATTTTTCCTTTCCAAGATTAACAATCAAAGCTTGTAAAAGAACTTGCTTTGTACTGCTTGCGTACACTGGTTTACGTGTCCCAAATTTTAAGTCAAACGTATGATCTGTGTGATCGCTATCTTTGTACATAAAGACACCAAAATAATTTTGAAACTCATCAACAGAGTTGTCATATCTCCGCTTTTTCTGAGAGACTTCATAATAGAAATTTACTATAACAACTTTCAATTTATACAACCGTAGAAAATAAAAAAGACAGATTTCTATTTAAAAATAATGGTGATAAATCTGATTTAAAAATTCGAAATGTTGGCAGATATGCTACAGGGAGACGTCCTTGATGTTTTAACAATTGTTTCAGATTGTGTAAATGATATAAGGAAAAATTTTCTTTAAGCAAATTCTTAAGTATTTTTCATAAAACGTATATAATTGAAACTTTAAGGCTAGATAGAACGAATTTTTGATCTCGGACTGGTTGCAACAATACAACACCTTGGTACAGTTACGGGAGAGCAAAAAATACCTATCCTTGCTTATAGCCGAAACTGATGTTATTCTACGGGGAGATTTGTTTATGTAGTTGCTCATTGCCTAATGTAGTTTTTAAAATTCCTTTGTAACATTCTGAAAATTCACAAACGTTAAATATGTAAATCATTTTCTAAAAATTTATTTTTTTTTTATTTTTTATTTTATTTTATTTTTTTTTTATTTTTTTTTTTTTTTTTTGAGTTAAAAAATGCAAAAAATTAAACAAAGAGCATTTTTTAGCTGTGCAATGAAATATTACAAATTAATAAATCAATTTTTAGAAAAAGAATACAAATTTAGAGGTTGTGGATTTTCAGAATGGGAAAACGAAATTTTAAAAACTACATTAGGTAATTCTATAAACAAGTGTTTGTTATTGTACACTCTTAATGCAAGAGACGGTAAGTAAAAACGTCTATTAAAAGTTCTATTTTTCCGTAAAAATAATTTTCAAAATTCAACCAATAAAATTATTTATTATAAATTAGGAGAAAACCATATTTTGATTCACCTGATTACTGAGCTTTCTATATGTATGACTTTAAATTAAAGTTCTCTATAGTATATTTCAAATTATTTCAGTAGGAATTATTAGATTGAAATCATCTTTTAACCCCTTCGTTCCAGCTCCCGTGAAAATGAGGGATTGAGTTTTCGCTCTCTAATTATCGTGCCCGTGATATTTACGGGCTTTATTAGTGTTCAAAAGTAACGCACTAAAAAGGTTTAAAAACAAGCCTTTTCTGATAAACGGAATATTTTTTATGTCTTATTTTACACTCTAGGTCGAAGTAGCAGACTATTTAAAATATAATTGGAGATAGTAGGTTTATTTTTAACTGTCTCAGCACTATCCAATTTTAAATACTATTTATAATGCTTATTTTTTAATCTTAACTCAGTTAGGCTTTGAATGCACATGGCTTTGTACTCTGCGGTAATATATATATATATATATATACAGGGTGATGAGTTTAAAAGAGTACCCGTTGGTTTTTCTTATAACCCTTAAGTCTGACGGATGTGGCAACTATTTTAACATTGAAGTATGATTGTTTGAACCTTGTTTAAGTGTGTGAGACAATTTCTAACACTGTTGGACCGTTACAACTTTATTTCTAAGGTAAAATAGAAATGGAGATGCACATTTTTTTTTAAATCCTGTAATAATTTTATTTTTGAAAAACATAATTTAATTCAAATTTTTTACATTATCATTCCTCACAGAAAATGTTGAAAATGTTTGCCACCATTTTGAATGCAAACATGAACACGTCGAACCAAGTTTTTTGACGCACTTCGCAGCATTGTTGGTGTTATTGACGAGATTTCTTCAGTTATAATCTGTTTTAATTCCTCGATGTTTGCAAGACTTCTCTGGAAAAGCCTATGAAATGATAATGTAAAATTAATAATTAAAATAAATAAATAAACTAATGATAATTTGATTAAAATCACAATTTCAATCAAGCTAAGTAAATAAATTCTGGTGATTATTAATGTAATACAGAATAGAATGT
The DNA here is from genome assembly GCA_963930645.1 of Salticus scenicus. NCBI lineage: Eukaryota > Metazoa > Arthropoda > Arachnida > Araneae > Salticidae > Salticus > Salticus scenicus. The sequence continues at coordinate 81,838,826 of OZ005649.1, forward strand.
TGATTTCTCCGATTAGTCGGAAAAAAAAAATTATCTGGATAATTTGTATTCTATTATAATGATTTATCTCTTTCTAGTGTTTTATTTATTTATTTATTTTTAGATTATATATGTGTGAGTGTTCTCACACATATGTCCTTTAAAAGTTTATTTATTTATTCAAATTTAATATATAACAAGAAGGAGGGATTAATAAAATAATAAAAAAAATCTTTTTAAATTTATCTAATTCAATTAATTAATTATATAGGATTTCCCGTTTTATTTAGAAATCAAAATTTGTGTTCTTTGTCCTTTTTGTTACAAACGCATTACTCTCATAATAAAATAAAGCAATTTTTATATCGGGGTTTTTGAAAAGTAGTTTTGTTTATACATTTCCCCGAATGGATTAAATCAATTTAGCTATTATTATTTATTTTGAGAGGGTAATTTAAAAATTCGTATCAGCCTACTTCTAGCACAAGTAGCTATTAATAAAATAATAACAGTCATTTCAATTCATATTTATTACTCTAGTGTTTACATTAAATCAATTTAGCTATAATTATTTATTTTTGGCAGGGTAATTTAAAATTTGTTATCAGCATATTCCTAGTATAGATAGCTATTAATAAAATAAAAAACAATCATTTCAGTTATATTTATTACCCTCTTATTTTTATTTAAAGCTATTAAGTATTTCAAGTGGGTCATTATAATTCTATAAATAGATTTATAATGGATTTTTGCGGTCTAAGCGTCGCCTTTTTATGTACGTTGAGAGTTGAAGGTCATTTGGCGTTGCTTCTCAATGTCAAATCGATCTAACTTTATAACGACTTTTTTGATATTCAAAAATTTTGTATTAATATGTTAGAAGGACAAAGAAACTGCTTGGCATTCTTTTGGCTGAATATTAAGGATGCCAACTTTTGGGGTTGCAATTTAAGTTCTCTGAGGATAGCAGATTTAGGTAAATTTTTTCGATTGAGACTAGGTCAGAGTAGCACGTAAAGTTTTTGTGTTCCTCCTCTCCTCCCCGTCATAAAAATTATGGTGCCTCCTGGCTCTCTCCGGACTTTGGTGACGCGGGGAGAGAGGGAAGAACAAACGCATAGAACTTTTTAAAAAAAAGTTTCCTTCCCAGAAAGACTTAAGTGTAATGGACACAACAAAAAAAAATCTCTTCATTGCTGTCAATGTTGATGGGAATTAGATACTGTGTACCTCCTGCGCCTTGTGGAATTGAGCATCCTTCGCTGTTGCAGATTTTAGATTGTGAGAAAAATGTAAACAGAGAAGGTCTTACGAGTGTGCTCTAGTCTTCAAGAGATTTTTACTTTCTTCTATATGTAATATAGAGAAAGTATTGGATTCGCGAAAATTTTCGACCTCCGTTTTTTGACGGATCTACACGTTTTGGGATGTCCTGAACACGAATTGATAGTTTTTAAAAAATGTCTGTCTGTCTGTCTGTGTGTCTGTATCATTTTTTTGTGGACGCTGTATCTCACGAACCAATGAATGAAATTTAACCAAACTTGGTATTTAGTTGCACCCTGAGATGAACTGGTGCCCATTAGATTTGGGGATCAATAGCTCAACAGGTGGCGCTGTGATCGCATTTTATAGGACAAAATTCCGTATAAATGGGCATAATGAGAGTTATTTTAAACTTGTGATTGTAAAATTAATATGAATTATTGATAATAGTAGTAGTTAACTAGGAAAAAAAATTGTGCATGGGGGGGCATCGGTTCCCCCCTGGGGGGGGAGTACCCCCCGGGGGGGTTAAATTTTGAAGATGGTTATCATTCGAAAGATCTCGTCAATACCTTTAAAACGAATGGTTGAACCATAAATCTGTGATAATTTAAAACAAAGTTATCGATTTTTTTTACTTTTAACAAAAAAAAAAAAACTTCGAAAAAAAATCGTATTTTTTTTTTTTTTTTTTTTTTTTTTTTTTAAACAAAATTTTACCAAACTTGGTATTTAGTTGGTCCCCGACATAAACTGGTGCTGATTATATTTGCGGATCAATAGCTCAGCAGGAGGCGCTGTGATAGCATTTTATCTAAATTTTTAACATGGCAGAATAAGACAAAAATTCGTATAAATGTGCATAATAAGAGTTATTTTACACTTGTGATTGTAAAATTAATATGAATTATTGATAATAATAGTACGTAACTAGGAAAAAATTTTTGTGCATGGGGGGGCATCGCTTCCCCCCCTGGGGGGGAAGTACCCCCCCGTTGGGGTTAAATTTTGAAGATGGGTATCATTCGAAAGATCTCGTCAATACCTTTAAAACGAATGGTTGAACCATAAATACTAGTTTGTTTACGGATGTGTGCGTGATCGGTGCGGTCCTTCTTCAGGAATATGTGTCCGGCGATACAATTCGTGTATCTTAGAGAATATTTTTTTCTCTCCATCATCTCTTCCGATTATTTTGTGCAATGTGCGGATTTTCTTCACGTCAGATGATCGCAGCTATCGTTATTCGTGTATCTAGAGAATAAATTTTTCTCTCCATCACTCTTCTGATTATTTTGTGCAATGTGCGGATTTTCTTCGCGTCAGATGATCGCAGCTATCGTTTCGTTTTTTTTTAAAAAGGTTCGATTTTTTTTATGCGTTTTGTGGCAGCTACAGAATATTGAGTTCGCTGGTTCCAGACCAGCACAGCAAAAAAAATTTTTTTTCTACAATTTTGACAGTTAAAACAAGGATTTAGCAGATGCAAGTGAGCATAGACAGGATATATTTTTAATGGTTTTTTTTTTTTTGACTCTGCAAGTGCATTTTTTTTTTTTTTTTTTTTTCTTGTGAAACTATTTGTGACTGCAGACAAAAGTAAATATTGAAATGTGAAATATAACTATTATGAAAATCGTTTTAAGGGAAACAAACTCATACTATAAAGAGGAATAGAATGAAAAATGTGCATAATTAAACATCTAATAACTTTATTAAACATTCAATTAAAGAAATATAATAAAAATAAATTGATAATTTTTTTTTTCATACAAAATATCTTTCCCCTCAACCAAGTCACTTTCAAGATATGGTAAGTCTAAATTTACATCTTGTATTTTTGCTATTTGAATGGAAGTTTGTGTTTCATTGAATAAAATATATAATATACAGATTTTTTATTGAAAATATTAGATATAAATGTTTCCTACTTATTACATTTGAGATTTTACCTTACTTTATTTTCATTTTCATATTAAGTGTTTATGAATACAATTTTCAAGTAACAAAAATATTTAATTTTGCATAATAAAGTATTTCATTTGATATAAATATTTTTTTGTTTTTTCATAATAATTGGTATTTTTCTTTGCCTATAAAGCTTAATGTGATTTATTTCTTTATTATTTTGAGATTTTTTTTTTTTTTAAATATACTTTTTGGTAAATTTCACATAGTATTTCGGTGGGATATTTCATATGTATATATTTTTTTGTCTTTCATGATGATTAATACTTTTATTTGCATATTGTGATTTATTTTTTAAGTGATTTATTACAATTACTATTGCAAATTTTTACAATTCCTTATGATTTATTTTTATATTTTTGGAATATTTTAATATATATATATATATATATATATTTTTTTTTTTTTTGGTAATATTTTTTTACATATTAGATATTTTAATGAGGTATTTTTTCATATGCATTTTCCGTTGGCATCAAAAGGAAAGATGCGTAATTTTTGTGCTCATTGATTTTAATGCAATATATTTTTTTACTCAAGCATTTCTGAGATATATTAGTATTTAATTTGACCCAACATAAATAATTAAGATGGCCACTAAAAAGAACATTAATATTAATATTTTAAATTTTGATGGTGACCCATCCTTACTTGAGTTTTTCTTTGATCAGATTGAGTCTTATGCTAAATTAAATAGACTAAATTCAGAAGAGGCAGTGGCAATTTTAAAAGGAAAATTAACCGGCCCTGCATTAAAGTTCATGACTCAATCTCCTTTATTATATAAATCTACAGATTTAAAATTTATCAAGGATGAATTCAAGAATTTTTTTGCTCCAGTGAGCAGTACTCAGGCTCTTGTGGAATTTAACAATTTAATACTCTTACCACAAGATTCTATTAGAAATTTTTCCCACAGAGTAAACATTTTGGCAGAAGTAGTATATTCTCAAATTAAAGATATTAATGCTTTAAATTCCATTAAATTTACTAAATTTATTTCAACCATTCCCTCGAATATTAAAGTTAAGATTCAAGAAGAGGGAATCTCTGAGTATCAAGAGGCAGTTAATAGAGCACAAGAATTGCAGGATATTAATACCAATGACTCATTATTACAAATGAGTTTTAATAACCCCGTTGTAAACACACTTTCTGAAAAGTTAGTTGAATTGACAGATAGGTTAAACAATCTATCCTTTGCTAGTAAATCTGATGAGGTTAACCATACACACGAATCCCCAGTGCAAGATAGGCAAAAAATCAATAGGCAAAGTGAACTAAGACAAAATTATAAAAGCCGTAATCAAAATTTCAGGGGTAATCAAAATAAAAACAGATATTATTCTCCTATTTGCCAATTGTGCAATAAAAAAGGACATGTTGCTACTAAGTGCCTTAGATGGCAGAGAAATCAGACTAGGGGTAAAAATTATGACACAAATAACTATAGTAAAAGGGGAAGTAATTTAAACGGGCGCAGAGATGTAGTTTAGCTGATGCAAGTACATCTCAGGAATTGAACAGAGCATCAGCACAAAATTTTTCTCTGGATATTGCTTATGACGTTAATCTACCCAAATTATCTAGTGATAGATTGGTTAATTCTACTGCTTCTCAGACACAACAAATCTTGAAAATTTCTGATTCTAAATCTACTCAAACAAATAGCGATAAAAGGGAGAACATTTTTAATGTCCATGTAAATTCTCCAACGTTACCTCTTATTAAAATTTTGCTAGATAAACAAAAGGTAAACACACTTCTTGACACTGGTAGTTCTGTTAGTCTGTTAGTTGAAAGTACATTTAATAAATTAAAACATAGTTTGAAATATAAACATTTATCTTCCCATGTAACAATCAAAACCGTGAACTCGAATGTACAGTTTTCATCTTGTATACAAACCACTTTCAAAATTCAAAATCAATTTTTTTCACAAAAATTTTTCATTGTAGATATTCCTGAAGGTTCAGCATTTAGGGTTATTTTGGGTTATGATTTTATTCAACAATATCATGTAATATTAGATATGCAGAGGTCTTTGTTAAAAATAAAAGACCTGAGTATTCCTATAACAAACACATATAGCGACCATGAAGAAAATCTTAATGTGCATACTCAATGTAAGAAACTATCAGTAAAAACGGGGCAAAAACTTATTTTGCAACCCAAAGAGGAGTCTTCTATTACTGTTTATTGTCCCAAAGTTTCTTCGGGTGATTATTTATTTCAGAGTAAAAAGAGTTCTTCCAAATTAATTTTTTTGGATTCAATAGTTAATATTGATCATTCCCAGAAACAAAATTGCAATGGTAAATATGATAGAGTAAAATTTCAGTTATATGTTAAGAATAACACTAATAGAAGTATGCATGTAAACAAACATTCAAATATTGGTACAATAAAAGAAATTGAGCAAATTATTGACTATGGTTCAAAACAAAATGATAATGTTGAAGTTTCAGAGGATCCGCAATTTATTAATTATATTCAACCTTCTAGTGATGTATTAAAAATGAGAAAAAAAGATTTAACACCCATGGATTTTGATGTTAAACATCTCAATGGGGCTCATGCAACAAAGTTAAAACAAATTTTATTAAGTAATTTTGCGGCATTTTCTAAAAATATGAAAACCCTTGGGCATACTGACAAGGGAGTACCAGATTTAAAATTTTTAAGTGACTATCCAATTAAGACTTTGCCCTTTCCCATTCCTCAAGCTTTACAGCAGGAAGCTAGAGATCAAATTAACCAATTGGTAGAGGCTGGGATTATTGAGCGAAACTGCTCTGAATGGGCTTGCCCAATTTTATTGGTAAAGAAAAAACAAGATGGATCTGGTAAACAGAAATTTCGCCTCGCGTTAGATTTAAGAATGTTAAATTCCATAATTCAGGGTTCTTCTTATCCATTACCTAAAATTCAAAATATAATAGCTGATCTATCTGCGTATAAATTTTTCACTTGTCTTGATTTCCAACAAGCATATCATCAAATTGATTTACCCGAACATTTACAGGATAAAATTACAGTCGGCTGCAAAATTATTCGAGCACTAGCCAATAATTCCTATATTTAAAAAGTACACTTAAGGCTGTTTTGCTAAGTAAATCCTTGTCGAATCATGTTCTTAGACTGATTAAGAACATGACTCGACAAGGATTTATTTAACAAAGCTGTATTAAGTGTACTTTTTTTTGGCAAGGATTATTGCTAGTGCTCGAATAATTTTGCAGCCGACTGTACTTTCACATCAATGTTTGGCAGTTTCAAATTTAAAAGACTATGTTTTGGTCTTAAAAACGCGGCTTCTCAGTACCAAGCACTTATGGATTCTTTAATTGATGAAATTAATATAGATGGAATTTACGCGTATCAGGATGATTTAATATTTGGTGCAAATAGTTTTGAAGAGACATGTGTTAAACTTGAAAGAATTCTTAAGATTTTAATTAAATATAATTTAACCTTAGCTCCTAGTAAATGTACATTTCATAAGAGTGCTGTAAATTATTTGGGATTTCACATAGAGAATAATTCAATTTCTCCAATTGAGTCAAACATCATTAAAATAAACTCTTTTCCTACACCTACAACAAAAAGACAATTAAAACGCTTTATAGGAGTTGTAACCTTTTATAAGTCTCTTATTCATAATTTTTCTAAATTAATTCAACCACTTATTGAATTGACTAAACCGAAAACAAAATTTGTTTGGAATAAACATCATCAGGATATTTTTAGGAAATTTCAAGATATATTTTTAAACTCACCTATGGTAAGATTACCGGATTGGAACAAGACTTTCTTTCTCAACACTGATGCATCAAATATTTCTATTGCAGGAGTTTTGATGCAGAAATATGACAATCAATTATTACCTGTCGCCTTTTTCTCTAAATCACTTAAACCGTCTGAAAAAAGATATCCGGCTATCAAACTTGAATTAATGGCCATTTATAAATCTGTAATTGCTTTCAAATATTACTTATACAATAGAAAGTTTATCATTTTGTCTGACAGTGCTCCTTTAAAAACATATAGAAAAACAAATAGTCCTGCTGATTTAACTACTAAATGGCTGTTAGAGTTGTCAGAATACTCATTTGAATTTGAACATATTCCTGGCCCTACAAATGTTTTAGCGGATTATTTATCAAGATCAGACTTCTCAAATAATCAACAAAATTTAAAAACAAATCCAGAATTAATATTCAGTTCTCAACCTCTTCCTATTGTACAAGATGACACACATTCAATTAATCAAATTTCCACTTCTACTCAGTCGATGCAACAAAATCAGTTCAGTAATTTTCTAGTTTCTGGTAATACTCAAAATAAAGATCCCCTTTTAGAAATTTCAAATAATACATTTGTATCTGAGCAGAGGAATGATCCAAAATTGTCAATTATTTACAGGCAAATTTTGAGAAAAGGTTTTTCAAAAAATAATGATAATTTTTTTATTCATCCAGATTCTAAAGTTTTAATGTACAAGAAACAAAATTTGCATAATAATACTTTTTCATATCTCATTGTTGTACCACATTCTTTAAAATCTAAAGTTTTAACCATTTCACACCTTTCTCACTTTGGGTTGACAAAAACATACGAATTTTTATCAAATAGATATTATTGGAAAGGTATGTACACAGACACTTTAAACTTTGTTGCTTCGTGTACTTTATGTTTACAAAATAAACACCATAACACACCACCAGCTCCTCTACAACCCACCTATACTCCAACACATCCAGGGCTATTAGTGTCGACTTGGTTGGTCCTTTTATAGATAGACATTCAGTTTTGACTGTGATTGACCATTTTTCGCGACACATTGAATTATTTCAATTAAAAGACACTTCTTTATCAAAAATAGTTAAATGTTTATTTAATTACATTACAACATTTGGTAGACCATCAGTAATATTATCAGATCTAGGCAAACAATTTACATCAACTATTTATAATATTTTCAATGATAAACTTGGCATAAAAATTTTACATTCATCTGTTGCTCACCCTCAAAGCAACTCTATTTCCAAGAGGGTAAATAAATCTATAAAGTACTCAATTAACACTTTAATTTCTGAGGGGTATTCTTTTGAAAATTCACTAGCTATACATAAATCACTTTATAATGGTTCAACACATTCATCCACATTGTTTTCACCTAACCTACTTCATTTTGGTAGGGAACTGTCTTTAATATTTGATACATTTGACCAATTTGTAAATCAACCATTTTTAGATAAAAATGTAGACATATATAAATTATTACACGACTTAGATAACATCTATAGCAAAGCATATTCTAACATTAAGGAAAATCAAGACAAAAGATATCAAAATTTTCAAAAACGTGCAAAACTGAGGCCTGTTGCTGTTCATGATGTTGTATACTTGAAATCAATAGATAAATTTAAACCCAAGTATTCTGGGCCATTTATTGTTGTACAAAAACACTCGCCAATTTCCTTTTCCATTAAGAGATTACATGCACCTGATAATAAAGCTTTCAGAGTCCATATTGATAGACTCCTTATTGCTCCTGCTCGACGTAATTATTTGTTTACTGAGCCCAACTCCAATGTAACACATAATATTGGCAATAATTCTACACATTCTTATAATTTAAGAAATCGCAATTAGTTTTTTTTCTCGCAAAAAAGTTTGATGAATATATTTTGCATCACAAATGCATTTTCCAATGGCCAATGGAATGTATTTGTTTGCTGTGCAGGAACTCGTCTTTATTTATTTTATTATTTTATTTTTAGATGGCTGGTCCACTGTTTTTTTTATTTTTTTTCTTTTGATGTAAAGACTATTTCTTGCATTGCAGTGTTGTTGAATATATATCATATTTATAAATAAAATACGCCTAAAAAAAAAAAAAAAAAAAAAAAAAAAATGATTCTAATGATAACATAAATGCTTGTAGATCATATTTTGAATTTTTAAATTAGTAATCAAGGTGTTATATATTTTTATTTAATGTTTACTATATCTTTTTATTGGGTGAAGGTTAAACAAAAGTAAGATATTTCAAATATATTTAATAGAGATATTTCATTGGAATACAGATTAAGTTCATAGGAAATTAATTATTAATGATAATAGTGTTAACAATATACATACAGCTAAATTTTATAAGTTTCCAATTGATTTTTGGTGTACAACATGTGTTTGGTTTGTTCAATATCCAATCTAAATTTTTATTATTTTGGCATTCCCTCTCATCACTCAAAATTTTATCAATTTGTTTTCTTTTACTTATTTATTACCCTATCCTAGATATATGTTGTCTCGTTCAAAATTTTCTCCCGGGAGAGCAACATTGGATATGTGATGAGAATCTATATTTTTGTTGACATTAATTTTTCAACATTTATGACACCAGTAAGACATAGATTGATCAGCGAGGCCGAAAAAGTGATGCCTTTTTTTTCGGGAAAAGACGGCCATTTTACTCTCTTGTGGATGTCTTTCCCCGACTGAATATACACGGGAATACACACAGATAATTTAGCAAATAAAATTTATGAATAATTTATGTACTAAAGATGAATGAAAAAACTCCAGATACTCATTTTTCTTTCTCTCTTTTCTTCTTCTTTTCTTTTTCTTTTTCTTTTTTTTTTTTTTTTTTTTAATGGAATAACGACATTTAAAGAAATTTATTACTACTATTTCTGTCTGGTTAGAAGTTTTTATGGTCGAAAAAACTATTGGACTTATCCTCATCTTTTGAGATATTAGAGTTAACCCTTTAATTGCCAATCGCAATGCAGTCGGACACTTTTGTTACCGACTGTATAGAGTAGAAATTTATGTTTACTCGGAAATGGTTATAAAGATATTAATAAAAGTTTGGGATAAGTGCTTTTTAGAGACCTAAAACAATTGGAACATCCTTAGTATCAAGAAAATTAGTGTTAACCTTTTAACTGCCAATCGCAATATGTAGTAGAAATTGAGTTTAATCAGAAATGGATATAACGATTTTGTTTAAAGTTTGGAGTTAAGTGTCTTTTTTTTTTTTTTTTTTTTTTTTTTTATTATTTTTTTATTTATTTATTTTATTTATTTATTTATTTATTTATATTTTTTTTTTTTTTTTTTTTGAGAAATAAAACGCTTGGACATATCCTCATCTTCAGAAAAATTTGTGTTAACCCTTTAACGGCCAGTCACAACATATAATAGAAATTAGGTTTACTCGGAAATGGATATAACGATTTTTATAAAAGTTTGAGATTAAGTGCTCTTTAGAGAGATAAAGCGATTGGACATATCCTCATCTTCAGGAAAATTTGCGTTAACCCTTTAACGGCCAGTCGCAACGTATAATAGAAATTAGGTTTACTCGGAAATGGATGCAACGATTTTAATAAAAGTTTGAGATTAAGTGTTCTTTAGAGAGATAAAGCGATTGAACATATCTTCATCTTCAGTGTGGATATTTTAGAAAGAACTCGTCAATATTTCTAAAACGAATGGTTGAACCATACATTTGTATTAATTTAAAACGAAGCTACCGATTTCTTTTATTTTTAATGTATATATAGTATAGACACATATATATATATATATATATATATATATATATATATATATACACAGTCGAACCTCGTTAACGTGAATTACTTTTAACATGAACTGTTACCACAATCCCCGTCAAAATGAAGATTACTTTAGTTATATGACGATCAGTTACTGATAGCATGAACTACTCATAAGATGAACAGATTTTTGATCCCCCTTGAGATTCACGTTAACAAGATTCGACTGTATATCTTTTCATGTCTGCACAAAAATGATTTTTTTCAGCATTTATTATTATACTACTTTAAGAAAAAAATCGTCTGCATTCATCATGGAAAATATCTTTAATAAATTATAACTTAATAAATAATTTGTATTGAATAAATTTGTATAGGATTAAATAGTGAAGAAAGTCTTGTGGTAATACTAGTTATAATATATTAAAACAAGCGGGTTTTACCTCTGCCACTGCTAACTACATTTAAAAGAATTTTGAAAATTCGATATTACTTACTAATATAAAAACTTAAAAAATATTAAAATTTTAAAAAAAGTATTCCATTAAAAATCAAAACAGTATTTAAACCATAATAATAACAAAGTAACTGATTATAAAGAATCATATTTTTCATAAATTAGTTAAATTTAACTTACTTGTGAAAACTTATTCCACTTCCTTTCATAAATTTATTTCTACAATTAAAAGCCGCGCAGTACTTCGGCATTTTCAATATATATCAACCATGTCTTATTCTATGATATCAACATTCTATTCCATTGTTGTTTTCGAGTTACTCTCTCATCATGGCTGATGCCAAAAACTTTTTCGGCATCAAAAATCTTTGCACGTTAACATGGGGATGATAGATCTATGTATATTACTATATCTATGCTCGTACGTACTCTGAATCGGCCTGTTAATTAATCGGTTTCGTGAGGTGTCCCTACAGGGGTCTCTGGACTCTGCTGGGGGACGGAGGCCTGTGCCTAACAGTGCAGGTCTTTCAACACGCCCTGTCCCGCTAGGTTGTTAGCCTTAAGTTATCATCATTACACTTAAATTTTTGTAAGGATTAAGGGAAGATTGTTTTTTTTTTTGACTGCCAATGGCGTCCTTTTTAAAATCTTTCCTGTGTGGTATACACGAAAACTTTTCTGTTTCTTTATTTTATTTTATTTTATTTTTTTTTTTTTTTTGTACATAATTTTGTTTAACGTTGACCAATGTGTGTAACCAAGGTGTTAAACAAATAAATATTACAATAATATGCTGGAACCTTTAGTTATTACAACAATATATATGCATATGTGTAATTTATATTATTTTTTTCTCTATTTCACCACACATATTAGTGTGAAAATTTAATATTTTGAATGTAAAAATCTAACGTTAGTGACTGTTACTGTGGCATTGTTTGCTGAGTATAGCAAAAAGAGACTCGTTCATAGAAAAACATTTCAGCTGAAATTTTTGTGGCATAAAAAAAAAAGACAATATGAACAATATGGAACTGCAGTTTGGACTATTTATAGAGGCTTTTTTTTTTTTTTTTTTTTTTTTTTTTTTGCGTATGTCATGACATGTATATTTTTGGTTCCACTGTTTTTTTTTTTTTTTTTTTGAAATATGTGTAAAATTTTTCTTTTGTTTTTGAATTGGTAATTATATTTCACATATATTTTGTTTGTTCATTTTTAAGCATTCATATAATTTTTACTTATAATGTAATATCATTTTTAATTGTACGTCTTTGATAAGTGCTTTTGAATATTATTGTTTGTATATGCATTTCTATACAGGAGGCGAGGAGGACTTATATATATATATATATTTTTTTTTTTTTTTTTTTTTTTTTTGCTAGTCGAAGGGGAGATATATGTGTGAGTGTTCTCACACATATGTCCTTTAAAAGTTTATTTATTTATTCAAATTTAATATATAACAAGAAGGAGGGATTAATAAAATAATAAAAAAAATCTTTTTAAATTTATCTAATTCAATTAATTAATTATATAGAATTTCCCGTTTTATTTAGAAATCAAAATTTGTGTTCTTTGTCCTTTTTGTTACAAACGCATTACTCTCATAATAAAATAAAGCAATTTTTATATCGGGGTTTTTGAAAAGTAGTTTTGTTTATACATTTCCCCGAATGGATTAAATCAATTTAGCTATTATTATTTATTTTGAGAGGGTAATTTAAAAATTCGTATCAGCCTACTTCTAGCACAAGCAGCTATTAATAAAATAATAACAGTAATTTCAATTCATATTTATTACTCTAGTGTTTACATTAAATCAATTTAGCTATAATTATTTATTTTTGGCAGGGTAATTTAAAATTTGTTATCAGCATATTCCTAGTATAGATAGCTATTAATAAAATAAAAAACAATCATTTCAGTTATATTTATTACCCTCTTATTTACATTTAAAGCTATTAAGTATTTCAAGTGGGTCATTATAAGTCTAAAAATAGATTTATAATGGATTTTTCGGTCTAAGCGTCGCCTTTTTATGTACGTTGAGAGTTGAAGGTCATTTGGCGTTGCTTCTCAATGTCAAATCGATCTAACTTTATAACGACTTTTTTGATATTCAAAAATTTTGTATTAATATGTTAGGAGGACAAAGAAACTGCTTGGCATTCTTTTGGTTGAATATTAAGGATGCCAACTTTTGGGGTTGCAATTTAAGTTCCCTGAGGATGGCAGATTTAGGTAAATTTTTTCGATTGAGACTCGGTCAGAGTAACACGTAAAGTTTTTGTGTTCCTCCTCTCCTCCCCGTCCCAATTTCCGTAAGAGATTGGTATGTTCATCTGTGCTTCAAAAAAAGATGTAATTCATGTTTGAAGAAGATTGTTTTTACAAACTTGTCAATAAATACCAGTTTAGTTAATGGTTTCTTCTTCTTTGATCTGCAAAGGATTGTTTAAGTCAACAGATTTTTTTTAGCAACTTCGTCACGGCAAATTTAAACATGAAGCTGGGTTACTGCGTTGACGAATATCTTCGTCATAAGGTCTTATTAGATTAAATTACCAAAGCCTAGAGCACTAGGAACTGCACGAACCTAAGGACTTTTGTCTTTTGATGTTAATTTGAGTCAATACATCAGTTTATGTTAATTTCAGTGAATTCATAGTGTGTAATAAAATCACATAAACCAATTTAACTTTAAAAATTTATTTATTTTCCATTTTGTTTTCTTTTCTTTGTTAACTCCAGTCCTGTCCCATTCATTCCCATAGGTGGGGATGAATGGGACAATGCACATGCATATATATTAATTAAAAATGATAACTTTTTATTAAAGTTAGCATGTTTATATGTAACTGATTACTGAAGTGTACTTATGAGCAATGTTGCAAAATTCTGAATTACATATGGCCGACGTTATCAATAAAAACATGAAAAATGTTCCATTCATCCCTGCTCTCCTCTATTTCAGTTTTTTAATTCTCTTTTATTAAATGCATCAATTGTTTCTATATCTATTAATATTTAGAAATACATAAATAAAAATTGCTTTTAATATAAGAAGCAAAATTACACGTCCAGTCAACTTTAATTTCTGAAGTTTTGACGTCATCTTCTATAATGGTACCCTTTACTTTAATAATGGTTAAAATAAATGAAATATATTCTTTTCAATCTACTAATTTCAAACCTTTTAAAATGTTGAAAATATTAAATGTCTTTCCATTAAATAAAACCCCACTTATTTCTTCATATTTATTTTGATAGTCGCTTTATTCGCTTAATATCTTCCTATAATTATATAAAAATATTTTAAAGATGTTTTTAAGTAATCTTTATAATTAGAGGAAAGTGAATATAAAGAATATTCACTTTTTGATAGTTTTCTAGAGTTTTCAGATTTATATTCATATGTATAAAAAGGTAAAAGAAAAAAAAAAAAAAAGAGAGAGAGAGAGAGAGAAGGGTATGATTATTTTTTAAGTACACCATTACTTATAAAGATAATACATAATTTCGAATTTTTTTCTCTTCAAATAACAATTTTAAAAATTACTTATCAATCAAAATATCCTATTATTTACATTTCAGATCGAACAATCTAAGAAAATAAGTTTTTAGTTATTAATTTTTTTAAACGCTTTTCTTGCACCATTTACGCAAAACACATTTGCAAAATAATTTAAATATATTTGCAAAATAACCTGATATTTAGAGATACTTTTCAAAGAAATAATTTATATATTTTATTGCATATATTTTATTTTGTAATAGTTACAACGTTTCTTAATAATGATGAAATCGACCCCAGAAATATGACTGAACGGCATTTCTTCTGCTTTTTTATAACGGAGAACTTTTGGAGATCATAAAAATCCTACAACTAGCCGATTTCTGTATCTCAACGTTATATATAAAGAAATCACTATGACCACTTGGGATAATGTGCCTATATAAAAAAAATTTATTCTTGTAATGCTTGGAACTTTTTTTTTAAACCAATTGTTTACTGGTATATAACCTCTAATTACCATGATACTAATTATATACAATAAAAAATATTAATAGTAACAAATTTTCCCCCATCAAATATTTTATATAAGAAAAAAAATATAAATAGCTGCATTTGCACTAGTTGGGATATTTTTTTTATCTATTCTGATCTGCAAAAAATCTGTACAAATCATAATAATTTTATGCCAGGTGCTAGGTTCAAATCGCGGTTCTGGCAATTATGCTCACAATAAATCAGAATCCACTTTTAGCCATAGGTCTCATTTTAATAAGTCTCAAAGTACAAAAAATTCCCATAGAGAGACACCCCAAACCCAAAAGTCAGATTAAACTCTATCAAGTATTTTTTTAATAATATAAATTTTAAAAGGGATAGTTCCGAAAGAACCTAGCACTGCAACTATAGAAGTCTATTTCCCCATATATATATATATATATATAGAATAATAAAAAGATAACTATACATTAAAAAACTGATGTACAACAATTAACATTTAAATTTAAAAACTTCTTCACACAGCATAAAATAAAGGGGAGCACTACCGGTTTCAAACGGGCATAGCCCTTCTTCTTCAGTTGCAAGAAGCACGTGCTACTTACCTTAGTGAGAAAAGCAAAACTGAAAGACAGAGAAAAAACAAGGGAGGGGAGTAACAAAACCAGCCAATAGGACAGCTGCATAGAACAGCCAGACAGAAGAAGACATAACAACAAAAATGGAGACAAAAGAAACAAACATCAAAATAATAATAATAATTGTTAATAAAAAGTCTGATTCCACTTTGCTGTCTTCAACTTGGGAAAACTTGTTTAGTTCCATTAAATAACTCTCATTCTTTTTGTTAAATTAATAAATAAAATAAAAATTGTAATTTAAAAAAAAATAATAATTAATTAATTATAATAATTAAATAAAAATTCCCTTTTTGGGGGGGGGCAGAGTGTTTGTTTCTTTTGTTTCCATTTTTCGTATTCTGTTCCCTTCTGTGTGGTTGTTACATGCATTTGTATAACTGACTTGTTGTGTTGCTCCTCACTTTGGATTTTCTCTGTCTTTGTATTGCTTTGTCTCCAAGGCAGGATCACGAGTTTTTAGCACTTGTAGAAGAAAGACAACGTCCTTTCGAAACCGGTAATGCTTCACTTTATTTTATAGTGTGTGGAGAAGTTTTTAAGTTTAAATAATAAAAATTCACTTTTTTTCCCCCTTATTAGAGCATCAAGATTATTTTATTAATCATAAAGAACAGGGAACCATATAAAAATCTAGATTTTATTATTTTTACAGAACAAAATTCCGCGGCATAACATCGTAACTTACTTCAATTAAAATATTTTTGCAATTGAATGTTATCATTTAAATGAATAGTTATTTAAATAGAAGCCGTCTAATAACAATACTTTGTATTTTGTATGTGCAACCAGTTTCCTTTTCTTCTCGTCCCGTATTTTCTTCCCCACTTTTTTAAGAAGATTGCATTATTGTGCGTTTCGATTTAACGGGATTTAACAAGGAGGAGGTGCCGCTCACCGCTCTAAGATTGGTGTCGAGCGCTTCTAGCTATGCTAGGCCCTGTGCTTTTCGATTATTAAAGCTTTTTCGATTTACAAATTTTCTTAAATGTGTTTCATGTTTCTTTTGTATTACTTCTTTTTTATATCTGTCACGACTGGCGATATCCTTCTCGAAGCAAAAAAGAACTCAGTTTTATGACATTCATTATACTGATACCTAAAATCTCTTGAATATTGCAATGGCCTCTTTTAATTAGCAAATACAAAATTAAATTGATAAAAGTATATAAATATCACGTAATTACATATGTACAATTCCTCGATAAATTTTTGAGATTGTCAACAAAAATATAAACACTTAAAATCAATTTCTCCTTCATTCAATACCAGTCACTTTTTTTTTTTTTTTTTTTTTAATTTATTTTATTACAAAATACACGAAATTACATTTTACCTTTTTAAAATAAATGAGCTAACAAAAACAAATCATCACATATTTTATCAACACTGGTGTAAACACTTTAAGAAAAAGCTTTTCATATTAACAAAAAAATTTCATTAATATGAGTGATTTTCAAACACGCACAAATTTCCCACGTAAAGAAAATATGTATGAAATTAGAAGAGTTTTATGGAATTGAAATAAGGTAAATATACTCTAGTAATAAGATGAATATACTTTTTTTTTTTTTTTTCGTAGATAAATGTGTTGCAGTAAAAAAAAAAAAAAAAAAAAAAAGAAATCCTGATTATTCTCTAGCAATTCAAAAGCTTTTCATCATAACAGCTGCTTGTAAAGAGTCGTTTTTATTATGAAACATCCTGCAATTGCAGTTAAGGATCAGTAAGATACGTTAACTTGGCCCCCCCACCTTCGAGTTTTTAAATTTCAAATACATCAGGAATTAGCTCTCAATTAGCTCTAATTTGCTCTCTAATATTAGAATTTGCTCTGGGTATGGAATCGAGATATAACAAGTTTAAAGGTGGGGGGGCCAAGTTAACGCTAGCCCCCCCACATTCGAAATTTTAAATTTCAAGAACGTGAGGAATTAGCTCTCAATTAGCTCTAATTTGCTCTCTAATATTAGAATTTGCTCCGGCTTTGTTAACGAGATATTCCAATTTAAAAGAAAGGGGGGAAGGAAGGGGGGGAAAGCAAAATTGCAGAATCGAAATTTCAAATACGTCAAATTTTAGCTCTCAATTAGCTCTAATTTGCTCTCTAATATTGGAATTCTATCTGGGTAAGTTATCTAGATATATCAGTTTGTTTGTGGGGTGGGGGGGCTAAGTTAACGCTGGTACACCCGACTCCCTATTACAAATAAAAAAATTTCGGTAGTGCCAATATTTAGCTCTCAATTAGCTCTAATTTGCTCTCTAATATCAGAATTTGCTCCGGCTTCGTTAACGAGATATTTCAATTTAAAGGAAAGGGGGGAAGGAAGGGGGGAAAGCAAAATTACAGATATCGGAATTTCAAATATGCCAAATTTTAGCTCTCAATTAGCTCTAATTTGCTCTCTAATATTAGAATTCGCTCTGGGTTAGGTATCGAGATATATCATATTTTTGGTTTGGTGGGGGGGCTAAGTTAACGCTAGTACACCCGAGTCCCTATCACATATAAAAAAATTTCGGTAGTGCCAATATTTAGCTCTCAATTAGCTCTAATTTGCTCTCTAATATCAGAATTTGCTCCGGCTTCGTTAGCAAGATATTTCAATTTGAAGGAAAGGGGGGAAGGAAGGGGGAAAGCAAAATTACAGATATCGAAATTTCAAATATGCCAAAATTTTAGCTCTAATTTGCTCTCTAATATTAGAATTCGCTCTGGGTTAGGTATCGAGATATATCATATTTTTGGTTTGGTGGGGGGGCTAAGTTAACGCTAGTACACCCGAGTCCCTATCACACCTAAAAAAATTTTGGTAGTGCGAATATTTAGCTCTCAATTAGCTCTAATTTGCTCTCTAATATCAGAATTTGCTCCGGCTTCGTTAGCGAGATATTTCAATTTGAAGGAAAGGGGGAAGGAAGGGGGGAAAGCAAAATTACAGATATCGAAATTTCAAATATGCCAAATTTTAGCTCTCAATTAGCTCTAATTTGCTCTCTAATATTAGAATTCGCTCTGGGTTAGGTATCGAGATATATCATATTTTTGGTTTAGTGGGGGGGGCTAAGTTAACGCTAGTACACCCGACTCCCTATCACAACTAAAAAAATTTTGGTAGTTCCAATATTTAGCTCTCAATTAGCTCTAATTAGCTCTCTAATATCAGAATTTGCTCCGGCTTCGTTAACGAGATATTTCAATTTAAAGGAAAGGGGGGAGGAAGGGGGGAAAGCAAAATTGCAGAATCGAAATTTCAAATACGTCAAATTTTAGCTCTCAATTAGCTTTAATTTGCTCTCTAATATTAGAATTCTATCTGGGTAAGTTATCTAGATATATCAGTTTGTTTGTGGGGTGGGGGGGCTAAGTTAACGCTGGTACACCCGACTCCCTATCACAAATAAAAAAAATTCGGTAGTGCCAATATTTAGCCCTCAATTAGCTCTAATTTGCTCTCTAATATCAGAATTTGCTCCGGCTTCGTTAACGAGATATTTCAATTTAAAGGAAAGGGGGGAAGGAAGGGGGGAAAGCAAAATTACAGATATCGGAATTTCAAATATGCCAAATTTTAGCTCTCAATTAGCTCTAATTTGCTCTCTAATATTATAATTCTATCTGGGTACGTTATCGAGATATATCAGTTTTTTTTTTTTTTTTTTTTTTTTTTTGTGGGGTGGGGGTGAGGGCTAAGTTAACGCTGGTACACCCGACTCCCTATTACAAAAAAAAAAAAAAAGAAAGAAAGAAAAATCGTAATGCTAATATTTAGTTCTCAATTAACTCTAATTTTCTGCTTAATATCAGAATATTCTCTAGCTTCGTTAACGAGATATTTTAATGTAAAAGAAAAGGAGATGGGGGGGGGAGAAAAATTGAAAATATCGAAAGTTCAAATGTGCCAAAATTTAGCTCTCAATTAGCTTTAATTTGCTGCATAATATTAGAATTCGCTCTGGCTTAGTTATAGAGATATATCAGTTTTACTACGGGTTGAGGATAAATTGGGGGGGGGGGGGGACTTTACGCTAGTCCCACCGAGACTCCTATTTCGAATGACGAAATTTCGAAAGTGCCAATATTTAGCTCTTAATTTGTTCTAATTTGTTTGCTAATGTTAGAATTTGCGCTGGCTTCGTTAACAAAATATTTTAATTTAAAAGAATGGGCGGAAAGCAAATTTGGAAATATGAAAATTTGAAACATGCCAAAATTTAGCTCTTAACAAACTAAATTAATAGTAATAAAATCTTTTAATTTTTTTTAAATATGCAATGGTCAGTTGAGTGAAAAAGCCGACAATGCGAAATTTTATTAATACCAATAAGGTTTTATATGCATTAATGTCTGCATAATTTTGCTAAAAAAAAAAAAAAAAAAAAAAAAAATCCGTATCTAATATTTAATGACTTATTAATCTGAGAAACAGCATAATGTTACAATCCATTAGTTATAGCATGATAAATTCGAAAATGAAATGTACTTTGCACAAATTCTTTTACATTTTAAACATTTTTGTCTTTTACATTCAATAATTTAATTTGTGATTTGAAAAAAAAAAACATATAATAATAATTTTAAGATTAAAAAAAAAAAAAAAAAAAAAAAAAACTTTTTATATTCTATGTTTTTAAATTTTCTGTTGAATCATATGAAATTGACACATTACCCGAATAATTACAAAAAGGCATTGTCATCGTGTTGTCAGTTATTAAAGTTTCCAGTGTCTAGCTAGTCGGAAAGTTAGCTAAAAATCGATTGCGAGATTTGTGCTGGACAAATAACAAGAAAGCGAGTTGAAAGCGATACAAAAAAAAAAAAAAAAAAAAAAAAAAAAACGTTGGTTTTAATAATAAAATAATAATCCTTTAAGAACAACATATATTAATATGATAAACTACATTAGCACTTTACCAATGCGTAAAAATTTTTTTAAGTTATAATGACGTCAATTTTTGTGAGATGCCTAATTTAACTTTTTATAAATTTTTAACGTTTATGTTCAGTTAAACATTTTTTTTTTTTTTTGGCAACAATTAAATTATAGTTAATATTTGAATGGCTAATTTTAAAGCAAGTAGGAGAATATTATTTTCATATTTTAATTAATGAAAAGAAAACTAATAAAAAATTCGAAAATCGGGCTTCGTGGTATTGCGTTGTCATCGTGTTCTGAGCTATTCTAAAAGTTTTAAATGTCTAGATAGTCGGGAAGTTATTTAAAAATCAATTGCAAGATTTGTACTGGACAAACAAACAAGAAAGCGAGTTAATAAAAACATGCTAAAAAAGAATCATTAATTTTGTTAGACTTTTTTTTAGCTTACCTTCCCTGTCATAAACCTTCTGCCGAATCCGGGTTAAAAACGGAAAAAGGGGAAAATAAATTAGAAATATCAGTCCTACCGTTACAAGTCCAGTACCAAATGAAAGCTGCGATTTTTTTTTTTAATCCAGGGGCGGAAACAGTTTTTCTACTCGACAATTAGATTTTTAAAAATTAACTAAAGTATGAAATTTAAGTGGCAGCACTTCATTTTAATCTTTTCATACTTTTTGGTGCTAATCACGCAAATAGAAAAAATTTTTATTTTTATTTTTATTTTTTTTTTTTTAAATATTTTATTTATTTTATAAATGAAACCTTTAAAAACCAAATCCATATAAATCGCTCAAAAACTTGCTTCAGGTCCCAGCTGCCTTCGTTTGCGTTTTTTTCACCCACAAATATTTCGAGCAATTGATAGGAATCCCACTCCAAATGTAATACTACTTATAAAATTTAATTTCCTGTCAAAAAAAAAAAAAAAAAAAAAAAACGATCTATTAGCAAACGCACGGTATTTTATAGAGTATTCAATTAAGCAACAGCAGAATCTTCAGTTTTTCACCTCGCAGTGTGAAAGGTGAATCATTGGTGAAGGTTAAAGCAGTGTGTCACTTCGAATTGATTCCTAATTAAAAGTATTAAAATTCAGTTTCGAGGTGCGCTTATAGACGTTGCAGACGGTATCGTGCTGTAGAGTTTTCTGGAGACATTTGACAGAGGGAAAGGCAGACTCTATTACGGTTTTATTAAAAATCTATTAGAATAAAGTAAATATGCATTTACATTAGAGAACAGCGATACTATAGGACCTCGTTGGCGAACTTAGAAATTTAAACAATAGCTGGAACATTTCTAGCCAATGACATTGCTTATGCAATAGTGTCGTGACAGCTATATTTTTACTTCCATTACCCATCTACCGTAGATAATGGAAGTATTGTATTCAGTCCAAAAATTCGATATCAAGTTTTCACCTGATTTATACGTTTTAAAGTCTTCTGAGTAAAAACATGCACTTTTTGGAAACTGGACAGTGTGTGTGCGTGTGTGTGTGTGAAAAGGGGGGGGGGGATCTTCTGGCTATCATATCTCCGATAAAGATAGAACTACGCATGCGCGTAGCCAGGGGGGGTGCCCTGGGTGCCCCGGCACCCCCCCCCCCCCTTCCCTTCCGCGCGCGCTCACGCACATACATTTAGCATATTTAACAAAAACATATTATTGAAAACTGAAAAAATATATAA
This sequence comes from Salticus scenicus, assembly GCA_963930645.1. NCBI lineage: Eukaryota > Metazoa > Arthropoda > Arachnida > Araneae > Salticidae > Salticus > Salticus scenicus. The sequence continues at coordinate 81,861,300 of OZ005649.1, forward strand.
AAGATTTGAAGGTTAAAAAAAATTGTTATTACTAATATCAATGATTCTATGCTATAGAAAGACACTTTCTCAAACATGGTGGTAAATTATATTTAAACGAACAATCTAAATTGTTCATAAATCCAAATTTACTTGCACATTTCTTACAAAAATTTACAAAGTAATTTTTCTTGGAAAAAAAAAAAAAAAAAAAAAAAATTGGTAGTTTGTTTGTTCTTCAAAGAAAAGCAGAAAAACAGGCGATAAAATGATTTACTTTATTTAAATTCACTGCCTTTACAGAGAGTCAAAATTTTTTTTGTCATTTCTTTTCAATGAACATTTTTTCCCCCTTTTACCCTTACATGTTGGAGAATGTAATGTTTTACAGTCCAATTTTTGAATATGAAATCGATTTTACTATATTAGTATGTCTTGAGGTTCGCTCAATCGTAAAACCAGGTTCTTGTGGTTAGTCTGCATGGTCGAATTACGTACAAAAGATTGTAAGAAAATTAGGTTCGATTAAAAGCATTCATACCAAATTTTATTGCGTCCAGTAAAAACGCTTAAAAATGATAATTATTTTCCCTTACCATGAGTTACAGAAAGTATTATTTACCGGGTCGAATTTTCGAAACTAAATCATTGCAATAATTTCAGGTATTGGCAGGAAGTCTAAAAATCGTATTCAATCCACATTCATCCATCTGTGTATTATGACATGCAAAGAGTTCAAATACATTATTGTTTAAGTGCAAAAATTTCTAGTTGGTACATATTAACGGCATTTTTAAAAAGAACTAAACATAATGAAACTAACATACTTTTATAGATATAAAATAAATTTCGTATAAAAGATTGTAAGAAAAATTAGTCTCGATTAAAAGCATTCATACCAAATTATATTGCGTCCAGTAAAAACGCTTAAAAATGATAATTACTTTCCCTTACCATAAGTTACAGAAAGTATTATTTACCGGGTTGAATTTTCGAAACTAAATCGTTGCAATAATTTCAGGTTTTCAAGTTCTTTGAATTCAATAATAATTTTTTTGGTAATTGTTGATCTGAATGCATGTCTCGTATCATAATAACTTAGCAGGTGAATTTTTTCTGATTACATTGGTCTGCGAAATCGTACGTTTCAATTTCTTACGTACCGCGTTGGGTGTGTTTTGATACTCTGAATTCAGATATAATTATCTTTTTTCCCTATCACGTAAGAAATTTTCCCAAAGTAAGGATGAAAATCGAAAGAGTTCGTCTAGAAGTTATAACAAATTCAAAACAATCATATATAAAATACACTGAAATAGGCTATTATTAACACATTATCTTTTAAATGTATTTCTTCACACCAGATCTCCCTTTAAAGTAGAGCATTTTACCTTTAAGGTTTTGTGTGTGTGGGGGGGGGGGGGGAGAGATTCTCTATACAACATTCAGCAATATTCTGCTAACATGTTAACAATGCATTAGTCTCTGATACCTGCCTTCCATTTCTTTGATGTTTTGATGAAACAGTTCTCCTTGTTCTTCACTCACATCGCCCAAATTTTCAGGTAAATAATTTAGATGAGAGTCGAAAAAAATGGAGCTCGAACAATTCCATTTTTTTTTTTTTTTTTCCAAAAATTGTACTTGAGAGAAATTTTTAAATAGGTTTTCCTTAAACAGTATCCAAAAATATATCAGAAAAACATATCAATCTGAAGAAAAAAAAATGTCTTCGTTGACCTGTCTTATTTGCTATTTTTAAGAAAGACAACACCGGAAAATTCAAATTCAATATTGTAAATACATATCATAAGCAGACTTTTCTTGAAAAATTTACTGTGGGTGAAAGTTCGTTGAATCATTTTAAAAATATTTTTAATTTAAGCCTTAAATGTTTTAAGAATGCAGGTAGAGTAATCAAACACAGGGTTTTGAAGTATGCAATAGACACGCTTCCCCCTCACAGAAAACATGCCAAATAAAATTGTTTCTAAAACCATTTTCGACTTTTTCAAAGCGCCTCAGAAATGGTCGGTCAAGTATACAATATCTCATTTTTGTGACTAAACTGCCATATTTTATTTATTTATTTTTTTACTTTATTCAAAAGCTATCACTCAAATTTAATAATAATAAAGCATTTCATAATCGTTTGCATTACTTTTGAACTTTGACAGACGATTTATTGCTGAAAATAAATTATGTATTTATGAACAGACGATTTTGTATTTGTAAATAATAAAGAAAGAAAATTATTAAAAATTAGGCTACAGTATAAATATTTATTCGGATTCCTTTTTTCTCATGCGATTTTATAAAACAATTTCCTCTTTCTTGAAAATTCTGGATCTGGAGAAGGTGGTGTATAAGCTATATTGAATAATGTAATGTAGTGGTGTATAAGCTATTAAAGCTATATTGAATGACTAAAGAAAAGAAAAACTGTTCCGGAATCATCTTCAAAAATGTGAAATACGAGGGTTGCTATTTATATTTCTGGCCTAATAATGAAAAAACAAATATGTAGGATCGAAATTGGTTTTATTGTTTTTCAAAATATTCTCCATGATGATCAATACACTTTTGCATGCGTTTGAACCAATTTTCAAAGCACTTTTTCCAGTCCGATTGAGGTAACTCCAAAACATGCGTTTTGAATGCATCAACCGCTTCTTCGGGGGTCGAAAATCGTTGTCCACGTAATTTATTTTTGATGTGTGGGAATAAGAAGAAGTCATTGGGTGCCAAATCAGGGCTGTACGGCGGATGACCCATCAGTTCGATCTTTCGCTCAGTCAGAAATGCATTTGTTTGAGTCGATGTGTGAGAGCTCGCATTGTCATGATGAAGAATGATTCGCCTGTTCTTCTGCTTTTTTCGAATTTCTCCGATGACTTCTGGCAAACAAATGGTCGTGTACCATTCAGAATTGACCGTCCTGCGTTGCTCTAACGCCACTGTTGCCACATGACCGTTAATGCCGAAGAAACAGGCAATCATTTGTTTCGATGTGCTTCTTCCTCGAACAACTTTTGTTGGTTTTGCCTCGCCTTGGAAGACCCATACAGTTGATTGCTGTTTTGTTTCCGGCTCATATGCATAGATACATGATTCGTCACCTGTGTAGATGTTATACACAGCCTTTGATGTACCTTGAACGTATTTTTCCAACATTTCCTTGCACCAATCGACACAAGCCTTTTTTTGAGCGTTTGTCAGATTATGCGGGATCCAACGCGAACAAATTTTTTTTACGCTCAAATCTTCATGCAATATTTTATTGATGCTAGTCATACTAATGTCCAAAGACGCCTCAATCTCACGGTACGTCACATGACGATCTTGCTTTATCAGTTCACGCACAGCATCGATCTTTTCTGGCACAACAACGGATTTTGGACGACCTGCACGGGATTCGTCCTGGATCGAACATCGACCACGATTAAATTCGTTATACCAATTTTTTACAGTGCTGTAGGATGGCGCTTTATCGCTGTATAAAGAATTAAGTTCATCGAAGCACTCTTGTCTTGACAATCCACGTCGAAAGTTATGAAAAATAATCGCACGAAAATTTTCACGATTCAATTCCATTTTTTGAAAGAGAAGAACTTTTCAATTTACTGTCAACAACACAAATAAAGCTATAATGGTAAATCGTCTGCTGAATTTGCGTTTAAAAATATCAAACTTTCGATTAAAATCGTCTGCGGTCGCCTAGCAACACTTACTGTTGCCAAGGCCAGAAATATAAATAGCAACCCTCGTACTTGATGATTATTCAAACCAAAGAAAAAGAGGGAGTTTGAAGAGGAAGCTCAAGACAACACAAAAAATACAAACATCAAAGAAAGGTACGCGTAAAATATGCTTCATTATTATTTAGTCTTTTAATTTTTTAAATAGAAAAGGCGTTTATTAAATTTGTGTAAACAGAAATTTTTTGACATTATAATGATTTTTTGTGTTATTTTATTAGTGAATGTTTCCGGATTATGTATGCAATTTTGAATTATGGTGGTCGTTCGACAATATTTTCGGCTGATGGCCAATGCACGGTTGAATAATGAGACACCCCACTAGCTTTTTATCTATCCTCCATTTTGATACATTTACTTTGTGGGAATTTTCAGTGCAATTTTATTGGTTATGTGTCCCTTTTGATATTTTCATTTTACTTTAATAATAAAATAATAATTTAAATAAAAAGTAGCTACAAGATTGTGTTAATATATATATCTATATATTATATATATATATATATTTAATTAATATATATATCTATCAGTGGCGTAGCGTGATATTTGAAACTGGGCATGCTCTGAAGCCAACTGTGGAAAGAGCACTACTTCTAAATTCGTTATCATTTCTTATAATTTAAGTACGTAAATTTCCAATTTAACCATAAATATAATTTTACACACGTATTTTATCGAATTTAACTTGACAGCATTTATTTAAATGCTACTTATTATAATTTATTGAAGAACTAGTAGGCTTTGCATGCTTCACTGGTTACTACATAAAAATGAATCACTAATATTTTATACATCACTTTATACATATAAATATAATTTCATTAAAGTCACGCAAAATATGGCAGTGACTTCCTGTCAATGTCGGGTTCGGGTCCCCACTGCTTGTGATAGCGCTTTAACTCGGACCACAAATAGTTCTTATACATGAAATTAATTGTTGAATATTTTAATAAAGTTAAAAATGTAATAAGTTTAATTATTTTTATACTGACATTTGATGCCAAAAGAAAAGAAAAAAATAAATAAATAAAAAATGATAAAAATTTTTCCCTTTCAAAGAAATTTTTAATTTTCCAAATAAAAAATTGTTTTGAAGAGGCAACTATTGGAATGAAATATCTTATTTTGTTCAATTAAAATAAAAATCTGTCGATAGCTTCGCTTTTTAAAAGGCATCACCAGATTGAGAAAGCGTTTCTATGTAGAAACTTTAATAAGCTAGTAACCATTGAAAGGAATGGAGACGATTAAAAATAGAAACCAGGCAATTTGAATAAAATTTAGGAAAAGGAAAATTTTGATTGATAGGGGGGGATGGGGGGGAGGATTCAGATATTCTGATCAAAAAAAAAAAAAAAAAAAAAAAAAATCTCGATGAGGTGCGCATTTGCAATATCCAAGGTTGCCACATTTTGTAGTTCTGTAATCAAAGGCCTTATTTCAGAGCCAAGTTCTTACAAAAGGAAATTTTGATACCACTATTTTTATATTGCAATTTTTCACTTGATGAATCGTTGATATTCATTTTACCTGTTTAAAAAAAATACTATATTAAAATAATGGTATCTAAATTTTTATTTGTGAAACAGTCCAGAGTGTACGCAGACACACAAGGAGAGACAGACAATTATCTTTACTCATGTAGAGAGACAACATAAGTAAAATTTTGATCATAATTTTATTTCTTTCGGAAGTTTTCGTTTGGTATGAGTTATTTAGGTTAAAAAAAAAAAAAAAAAGCAGTAATTTTCCTTTCGCATAAAATAACAGAGATATTTTTTCAGAAATTCATGCAAATTTCCTTTTATAGTTGAGTGATCATTTATAAATAAATTCAGTTTTTTTTCTTTGTTAAAAGTTTTTTTTATTACATCATTGTAAAATAAAGCATTAAATTTTACTTTATCAATAATATTTTTGAACTGACAACATCGTCAATCTATTCAGTCATTCTTGTCTTTGTGTAGATGGACAAAATGGAAAAACTATAGTTCTCACTGACTATGCGAACACTTTTACGGAAGATAAGAAAATGAAAATCCCTAATACTTTAGCAGTACGGGAAAACTACAGGACATGCTCTCGATGAATAGCATGTCTTCGATCCTTTAAAGAGCGGAAATCCCCTTGTGTGGGAAAATTAGTGCAATGAATATTTCCCCTCACAACAAAAATTCCCTATCCGAGGGTATGCTTTAGAAAAGTAGCATGCCTTACGGAGTAACCGGTCAGGAAACGATGTTTTCCAAGAATTATCTTATGTAACAGAAGACATTTTCTTTCAGAATAGTTTTCGAAAATTAAATGACGGCTAATGGATGGGTGGTAGCGAGTGATCAATAAAATCAGCTGTTAAATTATTATTCTTTCTTTATTTTTTAATCAAAATATGTTTGAAATTTAGACAGTTTTTAGCGGGTATGCGGCGCATGCCTAGCATACCCAGAGAATACGCCACTGATATCTATATATAAAATGAATATATATATATATATATATATATATGTTCATAGTTTGAAACTGGTAGAATAAAAAGAAATGAAATGAAATTATAAATAAAGTAAACATATCATCAGAATTCTATTTTATCACTTTGTGTGCGCAATTTAAGTTCCGTAGTTCAGTTTTTAGGTTTTTCTTTTATAAATAAAAGTTTAGGATTTTTATTTAATCTTTTAACGTTCACGGGTTTCGCAATGAAATCAAGTATTCAACACAATTTAATATTTTTTTATGCAACATTCTTTCCTTGCTTTAATCAATTTTCAAACTTCTTTTCCTTTTCTGTTAGGCAGATAGCGGCACTACTCTGAAAGTCCGAACTTTAATCAAACGATGTTTCAAAGGAAGCCAAATGCACCGATTTATGCTACCGCATTTAACATTTTTTTTTTTTACATTGGCATTTTTAACATTGTGTAAACATTGATATTTCTGTTCTGCGTCAAGTCTAGTTATTTATTCCAAGAGAAAGTTACTTTATTTATATGTTAAAACGTACACGTGTTAACAAGTGTAACTTTTAAACATGTGTTAAAACACACACATGCATTGATATGCGCACTATGTTAATAATGTAATTGTAACTTTCAGTTTAAAATTTGGGCACCCCCCCGCTCGGAAAGCTGGCTACGCCTATGCTACGAAACTTCAGAATTGAGGCAGGTCTGGTGTACAGATGATTTTTCCAAATTTTGGTGAAAATTGGAAAATCGGAAGTGGAACATAGGAAACCCGAAGTGGGATCGCAAGTCCGTATCTAAGAAACGGCTCTGACGATTTTCTTCAAAGTTGCTACATAAACACTCTATTAAATGCCTTTTTCAATGATTAGTTGGTCTGTCCAGGAAAATTAATAGACGTCCTGTATAAATAACTCAATTTCAGGTTTCGCAACTACTGTCTTTAAAAACGGCTGTTCGGATTTTTTTCAAATTTACCATATTAACTCCCTTTTAAATATCCTTCTGTATGTAATTATTGTTTCTATTTAATAATTGAGTATTCCAATTTTTGGTAAATGTTGGTACCTCAAAAAAGGCTCTAACGATTTTCTTTAAAATTATTACTTAAATCCGTTTTAGGTATCCTTTCTCATGTAAAACGTGGCTATTACAAGAAAATTAACAGTCATACTAATTAGGTAGATCCGTTTTAGATTTCAGAAATTGGTGTTTCAAAAAATAACTACAATTTTTGCTTTCTTATTTTATTACCATGTTTTTATTTAATTTCGATTCTTGTTTGATTGTTTGTTTGTCCGGTACAAATCATGCAATCTATTTTTAACTAACTTCCCTTCTAGCTAGACATTTGAAACTTTCACAGTAGCTCAGAACCCGGTGACAACACAATACTTCGAAGTCAGATTTTCGAATATTTTATTAGTTTTCTTTTAATTAATTAAAGTAGTAAAATAGTAACCTCCTGATAGCATATAAATAAGCATTAAAATATTAGCTATAATTTAATTGTTGCCAAAAAAATTACGAGTTCATTTCCTTTCGACATAAAAATAAATACATTTAATTAAACGTGAACGTTAAAAAATTGTAAAAAAAAAGGTTAAATTATGCATCTTACAAAAATTGACGTCATTATCGCTTTAAAAATTTTATTTGCTGTAAAATTGATAAAAGTTTAATTTGAAATTTCAAAACAGTAGAAAAAAAATCTCTAACTTCCATTTTCGAATGTAAGCATAAACATTTCATTTCAAAGGGTTATATTTACACAATAAATATCCAACTAATATACTAATTAAAAGGAAAATGATATATATTGAATCATAATTTGAAGTCAAATTTGTTTTCAAATGTCTAAATAAAGTGTCTGATATAAGATATTAATATATTGCAGCGGAATATTTGATAGCTGTCGTCCTTAGCAGAAAAAAAAAAAAAAATATCGCCAAATTATTTGGCGAACATATTTAGTTCCTTTCAAAAATCATGGATATTTCACTAACGTATATTAAGAGAGCAATCAATAATATGAAACAATATATCGTAGAATGCATATTACAAAAATATACATCTGCTATGTATATTTTCGTATTACGATTTTGATCGCCAAATACAAAAATCGCCAAGGACGACACAATTTTGAAATTTAAAATTAAAAGCTTATCAATTTTAAAGCAAAAGTAACTCAATCTAACACATGTACACAATAACTTCTATATAACTTTATCCAAATATGGGGGTTAAAATCAGGAAATAATTTTTCTTAATTTTTAATAATGTTTTACAAAAAATCAAATGGATAATTAACATAGGAAATCTTTTTATTTGGCCCCACTGATGGTTAGTGACGTCACACTTCGCTTGCGTATAGCTATGATTCAACGATTCAGCAGAAAATTTAAAAACATGGTACATAAAAAGTTTTTTTTTTAATCTTATAACTATTTGTCTTGTTTTTACTCACTATGTATACTATATTTTATATGTATTTAGATGTGTATAAAGTTTCTCTTACCGGAAAATTTTTTGGTGTAGACTTCGTTAGGTCAATTTAATGTCCTCTGGTCACATTATTTCAAAAAAATGAATATAATACGTTTAATAGTAGATAAAAAAAGTCGTGTGATTGTTTCACACCAGATTTTTCCATCGCCAAAATGCCAAAAATTATTAAAACTCACCGACAAATTTCTAGACTAAAGTTGTAACCAGATTACTTTTTGAAGGATTAAAAAATATATATATATATATATATTGTTGCGTACTTGGGGGTTAGTGAGTTGTCCAAGAATGAAAAGCGAATCTTGCAAAAGCTGGAAACTTTATTTACAAAAAATTCCAGAAGAATACAGGCCTACAAAATAGGTATCAACTGCACTTTCACCAGTAAACACAGCTTAGATGACAGCTGTCAACAACAAATTCACAGTACGAATTGTATTAGAGCAACACACAGCGAGGCATTAATCCAAAGAGACTCAGAGCTCATTCAGTAGCAATGATAGTAGTTGGCGAAACTCAACTCAGACTGACTGATTTCGCGCATTGGGCTTCATTTTATACCCCTGTATCAAACCCAGAATGTTCTGGTAACTCGTAGAATATTGCAGCTAGACCTTCCATATTTGGTATATCAATAAAAAGGATTTTGTCACCGAAGTCGCCGAAAAAATCGCCAAGAAAGAAAAAATCTCCACATTTGGCGCCAAATCCATTTACTGCCTTATTGGAGTTTTTTAATGCGTTTTTAAGGGAAAGTTAGCAATCTTAACGAGAAAAAGAGCTAGAAATGCAGAATTTACATAAAGATAACTACGAATTATTTACAAATTCGTAACGCTGCCCCCCTCTCAAGGACTTTACATCCCGGGAAGTACAACCGTTGGTCAGAAGGCGAAACTAAACAATCTAAAATACAAAAACTAAGTTGCATCTAACAATAAAATATTAATACAGATTTCAAAATTAAGTGAGAAATATTTACAAAATTTACAAATAAGTACAAATATTTATATACAATTAGTTACATTACACATATAACAAATTAAAAAAATATTTACATTTCAAATTTCAACATTACCGTTAGCTGTGGTATGTGGCTAACCGATCAAAATGAACCACCTTCGGTTTTGAGGAATGTGTTTCAGCAATTCTCACCACGACATCATTCAGTCATTTTATGACTGTGTAGGGACCGTCCCAGTTACACTGTAGCTTGAGAGTGAGTCCTTTGCGTCGAATAGGGTTCCACAACCAAACTTTGTCTCCTTCCCCGAATTTACGTTGTGTAGCCTTTAGATCATACCTTGTCTTCATTTTCTCCGTTGCCATGTTAATCCGCTACCAAGTAAACTTGTGTACGTCTTCAAATCGTGCCTGAAGATCTTGGATGTACTCCTTGGGTGATGAAGGCGCATCTGGTGGAAAACCAAACAGGAGATCACATGGGAGACGAAGTTCGCGTCCAAACAGCATCTGAGCTGAAGTATAGCCAGTGGCTTCATGGACTGCACTTCGATCAGCAGAAACAACGGCAACTTCAAGTCCTAATCTTGCTGTTTCTTTGATACTAGAAGAGAGAGGTTATTCAGGATGCTGCGGTTAAACCTCTCGACCGTGCCGTCCAACTGGAGATGTAGGGGTGTTTTCTGAGTTTTGCCTAAGCCGAGTAATTGATACAGTCCTTTGAAAACAGCAAAGGTAAAGTTCGTACCTTGGTTGGTATGAAGTTGTAGGGGCGTGCCGTACCTTGATACCCATTGCTGCACTAGAACCTCTGCAACTGTGCATGCCTCTTGATCGGGAATGGGATACGCCTCAGGCCACTTGGTGAAATAGTCCATTATGACGAGGATGTACTTATTTCCACTGGAGGTCCGTGTTAGAGGACCCAAGATGTCGAGTGCAATCCGTTGAAATGGTGCTCCTACGTTATATCGTTGTAGTCTTCCTCGGCTTCGTTTCTTTGGGCCTTTATATGCTGCACAAGCATCACAGGATTTACAACATTTCTCCAAGTCCTCGCTTGCCTTGCACCAGTAGAAGCGTTCTCCTCGAACTTTCTGTAGAGTCTTCATCACCCCGAAATGGCCACCGGTAGGGCTACTATGCTAGAACATCTGAATCTTCGTTATTGGTAATAAAGTCTGCCATCTGAAACTCCTTCCATCGTCAGATTCCCATTTTCTGTATAGTACGCCATTTCTAATATAAAGAGAGTCCCAGAGTGCCCAATAAGTTTTTGTAATGGGGCTAAATGTGGATATGTCCTTCCAGGTAGGTCTGTTGCTGGTCGTCTACTTCAATTGTAATATTGTCTTTATGTCAGGACCATCCAACTGCACTTCTCTAAGTTCCTGGTCACTCCAGTGGTCCAGTTTTGATAGTGTTGAGACTGTAGCTTGGCGAGCAACCGGATTTATCTGCTGGTATTTCTCTTCGGCTTGCAGCTTTCGATCAGGGCTTCCGTGACAAGGCATCTGCATTACTATGTAGAATCCCTTTACGATGGCGTATCTTGAAGTCATATTTCTGGAGGCGTATCTACCTGGTAATTTGGCCTTCCTGTTTCTTGAAATTAAGCAACCACTTTAACCCTGCTGCTGTGCTCATTACGAATGAACAAAATGGACATTCACTTTTAAATGTACGAAATGGAATTTAAACGAGACCAAAAGTTGTTAATTTCAATATATAACCGCACTTTTTATTCCTATTTTTGAATTAAATTTATATGACACTTTATATAATCTTTTTACGGAGTGTAGTTTACATAAATACAAAATTTTATGTATGTCGATGCTGGGTCGAAATGGACCCGAACACAGCAGCAGGGTTAAAGATTCGTGGTCTGGTCAGTCCGGAGCAGGAAGCTTCTGCTATAGAGGTAATGATGCAAATGCTCTATGGCTTTTACTATGGCGTGTAGTTATTTCCTGGTGGTACAGTAGTATCGCTCTGGTTTAGACAGGCATTTACTCCAATAGGCAATGAAGCATTCTTGGCCATCAACTTCTTGCGACAGAATAGCATCGACACTTTCATGGCTTGCATCAGTATCATGTATGAACTGTTTGTCTGGCTATGGATACGTCAAAATAGGCGATGATGTTAAGGTCTCTTTAAGTCTCTTGAACGCTTTTTCACATTCCTCTGTCCACAGGAACCTCAGTTTATCTTCCGTCAGATTGTGGTGTGTGGTCTGGCAAAACTCGAGAAACCTTTTATGAACTTCCAGTAGTATGTACATAACCCCAGGAAACTTCGTAGTTGATGGACGTTTTCAGGGTGACTCCAGTCCTTGATTGCATAGATCTTCTCGAAATCAGTTCTCACATCTTCAGCAGAGATGATATGGCCGAAATAACTTACTTCACGACGGAACAAGTTGCACTTGCTAAGAATCAATTTGAGGTTATCCATTTTGAGTTTTTCCAAAACCTTATGGATCTTTCTTAGATGATCTTCAAAGGTATTCCCCACAATGATAATATCATCCAAGTACACCAGACAGACTTCATAGGAAAGTCCTTTTAACACTGTCTCCATCAGGCGCTCGAAAGTTGCAGGTGCATTACATAATCCAAATGACTTAACTTTGAATTGCCATAATCCTTGTCCCGTAGTGAATGCAGTCTTTTAACGGTCATCAGGATGTAACTCTACTTGCCAATAACCGCTCTTCAGATCCAACGTCGAGAACCATTCATTGCCAGCAAGTGTGTCCAATGTGTCGTTAATTCTAGGAAGAGAGTAACTATCTTTCTTCGTGATGTCATTCAAACGACGATAATCCACGCAGAATCTTCTTGTTGAACCATCCTTTTTTTGCACAAGAACTATAGCTCAAGGACTCGTTGCTAGTTCAATGATATCATTATGCTGCATCTCATTTAAAAGCTCAGCCATCTCTTCCTGCTTAGCAAATGGAAGTCTTCTTGGGTATTGCTTAATTGGAGAATGATTTCCTGTGTCAACTCTGTGCTGGGTGATGTTCGTTCTCCTGACGTCTTCAGATGTTCAAACAGTCTCTGAATTTATAGAGTAGCTTCTCCGCAGTACGTCTCTGTTCGATTCCTAACTCTGCATTCTTGAGTAATTCCGTTGTTGAAAACTCAGAAGACTTGGACTCAGTTGATTGCGTGTACCGGTTAATGCATGTAACAGTAGTGCAAGTTGCTAGCACCTCATCCTTCTTCACGGTCCTTACTTTATCGTTTATGTTGGCGACTCTCACAGGAATAATGTTTTTTGTAAGGTCAAGCAGAGATGAAGCCACCAGAACTCCTCTTGGGCTATCGTCAGGATTCGGGTATTCTTTCTGTCCATAGCAGAAGTATTGCTCTTTAGGTGTCCCGGAAACTATGGTCTCGCTGTGTGAAGGGACGGAGATTTCGGACTTTGCTGTTATCTGGCAGATTTCTTGAATGTCTGGATTTTCATTGTTAAACACAGCTATGTCTTCTGAATGTGAATGGGCCGCGGTAGCACAGTCGGTAGAGCGCCGGACTCGTAATTGGAAGATTGCGGGTTCGGTACTCGAGCTGGCCAAAGACCGTCGTTTACACTAATGGTGGCTGGTGCACGAAAGATCTGTCGTGGCCGCAAAATCCTCCATGTTCCCATCAAAATTATACCTCTGGTGATTACCGAAGCGAGGGAGCTATCCTCTCCGTGTAGGATCAAAATTGTGATGGCATGTCTCCGGACCACCTCAAGGGTCCCAGACCGTCGCCAATTGCCCACTGCACAGCACTAGTGTGACATAAAACCCAATCAACCAACCAACCATCTGAATGTGAATGCAGTTCATTATTTTTTAAATCGAATTAAAAATTATACTTTCTTAGGAAATCAAGTCCAAGGAATAGAGGATCTCCTATGTCAGCTACATAGGCCATATGATAGTAACTGGCATTTCCAAATGTGAATTTCAGAAGATTACAGATCTGGACACCGTGTATCTATTAAGGTTATCATTAATTAATGGGCTAAATAACGAAAAGCTAACATACAAATAAATAATTAGAATGCATTTTCAAAACAAGCAATATAACCGCTATTATTATTGCATACTACAGTCGGGTAATACAATTTAGACAGTGACAGAGTTCAGTTGTAGCTTGTCAATTACAAGAGTTGATTTGTAATTTACCATAACAGTATCAACTTCAGTTTCACCAGAAAATACAGCTTAAATTTCAAATAACAGCTGGCAACATCAATTTCACAGTACAAACAGTAGCATAGCATTAACACACAGCAATTGGCTGCATTCAACAAGACTCAGTTAGGAGCACCTTCCAGTAAGGTAGTTGGCGTGAAATCTGTCTGAAGGCCGAAATCCGAATACTTTATAATATACTCTTCTATTAATCCAGAATTTACCCAATTTACTCGTAGAATATTCAAGTTAGAGTTTGGATAATTGGTATATCGATAGCAAAGATTTAGTCGGCAAAAAAAAAAAAAAAAAAAAAAAAAGCCAAGAGCAAAAAAGGAGGCAAATTTGGCGCCAAAGCAATTATCTGCTTTGGTGAAGATTTTTAGCGTGTTTTTAACGGGAAATGACCATTTTTAATGCGAAAACAAACTAAAAATGCCGAAAATTAACATTTGGTAACATGACTAAGCCTCTTAAAATGAATTTACACCATAGAATAATAATAGAGGAAGAAGGAGCACACCAATAGTCTGAATGCTTACAAACCACTTCTAGTGAAATGCCAGCGAAAGCTACTTTTGCTCCTCTCAACATTGAAGTTTTTTAATAAAGGCTTGTTAATAATCGCTGTTTTTTGTGGCAACACAACAGCTTATGTAGAAACCTTATGCTCCTTCTTCCTTTATTATTATTCTATGATTTACACAAAAATAACTATTATTACCAGTGTTGCCAGATCTGGTGGATTTTTTATTCAATAATCACGAATAATTTTTAATTGTAACGCTTGCCTAATCACTTCGAAGATTGACAGTCAATTATGTATATCAAATATTACATCTCAAAGTTATAGATGATTATTGAATAAAAAATCTGTCAGATCTGGCAACACTGACTATTATTAACAAATTCGTAACAATATGTGTATGTTGCATGCTCGGGGGTTCATGAGTTGTCTGTGTATGAAAGGCGGATATTGCAGAGATTTAAAAGTTTATTTACAGAAGTTTCCAGAAACTTATGCCTGTAAACCAAGTATCAGTTTCAGTTTCGTCAGAAAGCCTAGCTTAAATAACAGCTGACAACATAAAATTCGCAGTATGAATTATTCTGTAGCGGTAGCGGAGCCATTTTCGGGTAGATTATGCTAACTTACAAATGGACAACGGGTTAATCTTTTGTCCAAAGGTACGACGCAGGATTTCTATCACGATAGTCCCATGTTCAAATACAACCTATCGCCACACGCACTTTCTGTATTGGTGACCCGGACGTGCGAATAAACGACACAACTAAGTTTCATTTCGGACAACAGATGGCAGCATCAGACACTGTGAAACGCTCACAGCATAAAGCATGTCACACCGCACATCAACTTTACACGCGGACATCTGACAGCACAATCTGGCCACAGCTACTGTCCAAACGAGTGACATCGCTCGTACGATTTCGTACTCACTAGGGAGGGGAGTACTGTAGCGGCGCCATTCTCGGGTAGATTATCCTAACTTACCGATGGACAACGGGTTAACCTTTTGCCCAAAGGCACGACGCAGGATTTCTATCACGATAGTCCCAGGTTCAGATACAACCTATCGCCACATGCACTTCTGAAGTACCATCGCGTTAACACAAAGCAACAGACTGTAAACAAACAGCAAAAATGGTCTCAGTTAGAAGCTCTTTGAAATAAGCTGATTCGGGGACGAATTTGGGGACTTTTTTTTAGCGACCTTCACGAGAAAACTTTAATTATCGATTATCTAAGCTGTAACTGGACTATTCTGCTAGATATTGGAGAAGGATATAACTAAATGAAGGGATAAATATATAAAAGGATCACGTTCCGACCATTTAGTCAGTTTTTCGCCAATATATCGCGGTATAAAGATCTCTGCTTTACAAAGCCTCTGCTATCGATTACAGCTCATTTGCTGTGTGTTTTGCTTCTGTTACCGTATATGCTATGATTCATAAGTTGTCAGCTGTTATTTTAGCTGTGTTTTCTAGTAAAATTGAAGCTTATATTTGTTTAACAGTCCTGAAATCTTCAGGAATATTCTGTAAATAAATTTTTAAGCCTGTGGAAAACCTATTCATTCACCGACGATTCACGAACCCCGAGTTCGCAACAATTCTGGTGTCAGAAGTGGGATTGTCTGCTGACTGATCAAAACTCGATATATGGAACAAGAAATGAAGAAACTTCTGGAAAGGTAGTTCGCCCAAATGAGCGGATTAAAACCAGATAGACGAAAGAAATGTGTGCAGGACAAGAAAAGATGAAAACTGGATTCCATTCAAGAAAAAGTGGGAGCTGCTCAGGAATAAGTGATATCCGTCAAAGAAGAATAAGAAAATAAATTGTGGAAAAATAAATTGGGAAAGAAGTTAAAGTTATGAAGATAAAAGATAAGAATAGAAGGATGTATTGAAGAGAAAATAGAAGAAAACTTTTATCAAGAGCTGAAAAGAAGATTTTCAAAAACAGATAGCAAACTTTAAAAAACAGATGTAGAATTTTTGAGGAAAATGGAAGAAGAATGCAACAAAGAATTGATAGGAAAACATGATAAGAAATTTCAAGAATGTTTAGGTGATGAAGTGCAAAAGAAGATCCGGAATCTGGAAGGAAAGTTAGCATCCATGACCCAGGAAGATGAAAAGAGATATAAAAGAATACAGAATCAAGAATCAATTAAGCTATCCATCTATGATGGCAGATCAACTTGGCAAGTATATAAGACACAGTCTACCATCGTAGCTGAAGCTAACTCCTGGGACACAACTGCCAAGAAAGTTTATTTAGCAGCAGTGTTACGGGACGATGCAGTCGACATACTAGAAACTATTTCGAAGGAAGAACGGTATAACTTCGAGACCCTGTCCAGAGCACTGGAGCTGCGTTTTGGAGGAAAATGTAAGACGTAGACGTAACGTCGAGTTGAGGAAATAAAGGTCGTCGAAGGAAGTCAGTATTGAAGGTGATAGCGTCGATTTCGGATTAAAATGTTGGTTGAGGATGCAAAAATCTAGCTGGATCCAGCATAGTTTGGTGACGTTAAAGGTGAAATTGCTAGATTGAAGGTGTCGAGCAGAGGGAATTTTAGGTAAGCATGGAATGTCTAGTTATTGGAACGTAGTTAGATAAATTGAAATTAGGATCTACGTAGATTGTGAAAGATGATTGAATATGGTTAACTTTAAAGAAGTAGCTGCGGGAAATGAAGTAAGTGGTGTTGTATATTTTGCAGAAGTTTAAATAGTGTGATAGTTGCGTCGTGAACTGTGGTGTATGGTGAGTAGAGCTCCTCCAATACAACCTGGCTCATCAGGCATTTTGTTTCCCAATCAGTGATTGTTGCCCATCCGAATTCCCGAGTTGCGCGGTCTGAATTTCAAGTGTTATCAAATCACATAAAATGGAGGTTTTGCAGCCGAAAATTGCTCAAATCATACCAGAACTGCTTTAAGAACGTTTAGATTTCCAACAGATGAAGAAAGGCAAAAGAAATGGGCTATTAATTGCCCAAAAGAAAATTGTACGCTTAGCTTTCAATCACAAATATGAAGTGTAATTATGATATGTTTTCTTGCATTTTTTGTATCAATTATTTCTTTTTATTGCTGTTCGATTATCTAAATGTTGTATTTTACAACCTACACTACTTTTCAACGTATATAAATATTTAAAATTAACTAATTTAATAGAAACAGTGATGGCTACTTTTTACAAAGGTTATAAGAAAATTTCGCCAAACTTATCAAGTACAAACAATCATTCGCTCTTCTGTTTAGGCAAACTCGTCATTTTAGGCGATAAAGACGCTGAGTAATCCGTCTGTAACTAAACGTCGCCAAGCTATATTTCCGCTGGGCAACAATGATCAGCTGTGAGTCAGCTCGTATTATAGGAGTCTTAATGATGCGTAGAGTCTCTTTGTAGCGGAAAATCCCTATGGAGCTAAGTGAGTTTGGCGAGAATTCACGCTTGGCGTTATGCGCATAGCAGCCAAAAGCATCTTTTAGAGTTTGCTCTTATTATTTTTGTTATTTCTGTTTATTTTGCTCTTAGTTTAATTTTAATATTTTATTTTGATTATTTAATTTTAAAATGCATTTTTTCATGTACACGAAGCGTACAGACGTGCGTATTACTAATTGCAACAATATGTAATTTCATGCATATTGTTGCATTTTGAGATAGGGGTATTCTGTGATTTTTTTTAGCTTTCACGTACGCGAAGAGTACAGACGTGTGTATTACTGATTGCTGCAATATGTAATTTCATGCATTTTGAGATAGAAGTATTTTTTTTAATGTACGCGAAGCGTACAGACGTGCGTATTACTAATTGCTGCAGTATGTAATTTCATGCATATTTGATATTCATGCATTTTAAAATAGGGTATTCCGTGATTTTTTTTCTTTGTTTTCATATACGCGAAGCGTACAGACGTGCGTATTACTAATTGCTGCAATATGTAATTTCATGCATTTTTGAGATAGGGGGTATTCCGTGATTTTTTTTTCATGTACGCAAAACGTTCATGTACACTAGTTTTCATGCATACTAGTCTAATGCTTTGTCTGACTGGTTCCCTCATCAGATATGTAAAGGACACTGAATGAGGGTTTGGAGGTCAGCTAACGGCAAATTGGATTTTTTTTTTTTTATATTGTAAATAATGTACAGGGTCATTATAAAAAAAACTACCCCGATATATGAGACCATAGCTACCATACCGTTCCGAAAAACTGAATAAAAATTTGGTAGAAGGTATTTTAGGGTATGCGCTCAAGAATTATATAAAAAACAGCAGTTAAATACTAAAAGTTACGTTTACAGTGACAAAATTTCGAAAATTTAAAATGGCAACATCATTTTTTTTATTGGAATGGGACCTCCATAGAAAAAAACCATAAATAGTGTTGGAACGGTACCTCTAGCATGAAAATCACCACTAAGAAAAAAAGAGAAAACAGCTGTGATGTGCCTACCAGAGCATGACTTTGATTTTCTTAATGACATCAAATTTCACGCTGTGTCTTCGTCTCTCACTAAAGTCTACTGATTCTACTTCGAAACGAGAAGAAGAGACCATGGTGCAGCGTCTAGAATAAACAGTGTGGAAAGCGGCGAATAAAATTGTACTAAAAAAATTAAGCCTGCCACCAGATGCCATTGTAATCGAAGCTAGGGTCACGACAACAAAACCGAGACTCCCTATTGGTTAATTATATGCTTAGATCACGTGATTAAACTGACGAAACTGGGAAAAGCCAATCAGGTCTTCGATTTAAGCAATAGCTTCGATCACAGCGACATCTGGGTAAGCTTAATTTTTGTAGCATCATTTTAACATCACGGTTATAGGCGATTGCCACACTGTTTATTCTAGACGCTGTAACCATGGTATCCTTACTTTAATGTAGGTCTACTGAATTAGGGTTTTAATTTCTTTGTTAGTCGTAAGACACCGTCATGACTGACGTCATTCCACTAAGTGAAAAATAAGGCATTGTGAAATGCGTGATGTTTATCTTGCTTTCTTGCTCTGTGAACAATATGCCGCTTACTGGGAAACATTATTATCATCATCAAAATCGATTTTGATTGCCATTTCACAATGCCTTGTTTTTCACGTACTGCAATGATGTCAGTCATGACGGCGTCTTACAACTAACAACGAAATTAAAGCCTTTATTCAGTCGCCTTACAAGAAATTAAGGATACCGTGATCTCTTCTTTTCGTTTCGAAGCAGAATCAGTAGACTTTAGTCTGATCCAAAGACTCAGTGTGGAATGTGACGTCATTAAAAAAAATGAAAGTCGTGCCCTGGTAGGCACATAACAGTTTTTTTTTTTTTTCCCTTAGCCTGCTAGCGCTGACGATTTTCATGTTACAGGTACCGTTCCAACGCTGTTTATGGTTTTTTGCTATGGAGATTCCATTTCAATAAAAAAAAAGTAGGTGTTGTCATTTGAAATTTTTGAAATTTTGTCACTGTAACCGTAACTGTTAGAGTTTAAATGTTGTTTTTTATATAGTAATTCTTGAGCGCATACCTCAACGTACCTTCCACCAAAATTTTATTCAGTTACTGTGAATGGTATGACAGCTATGGTCTCATATATCGGGGTAGTTTTTTTTTATAATCACCCTACCCTTTATATAAGAAAGTACCATGAATTTTATGTGTAATTCTACTTAGTAAATTATATGTTGTTGTTGTTTTTTCCCTTAATTAATATGCACATTTTTCTGTATATTCTAAGCTTTGGTACTGTGTCATTTCATGATACGAACGGAATAATTTGTAAACAAACGCTTTTTCCTAATTTATAAAACTCGCTAAAGGAGCGATAAATAACCAAATAAAGTGACTTTAAGGTAGTTTTCTATAAAAGCGCGAAGGGAGCGTATCCTCTATCTAGAAGGCAGTGGAATTTCTGGGTGAGTTGTCATTTTGCCATGAAAAAAATCTGGTGTAAAACAATCACATGATTTTTTTTACCTACTATTAAATGTATTATATTCATTTTTTGGAAATAATGTGACCAGAGGACATAAAATTGACCTAACGAAGTTGACACCAAAAAATTTTCCGGTAAGAGAAACTTTATACACATCTAAAGACATATAAAAAGAAAGTATACATAGTGAGTAAAAAAATAGGAAAACAAAATTTGTACAGTTATTTTTTGAAACACCAATTTCCGAAATCTAAAGCGGATCTACCTAATTAGTATGACTTTTAATTTTGGTGTAATAACCACGTAGTACATGAGTAAGGATATCTAAAATGGATTTTTGTAATAATTTTCAAGAAAATCGTTAGAGCCGGTTTTGAGATACCAACATTTACCAAAATTTGGCATACTTAGTTATTGACAAGAAATCAATAATTACCTACAAAAGGATATTTAAAAGGGAGTTATTATGGCAAGTTTGAGAAAAATCCGTAGAACGGTTTTTAAAGAACGCACTTGCGAGACCAGAATTTGAGCTATTTATACAGAACGGCTATTAATTTTTCTGAATAAACCAACTATATCATTGAAAAAGGCATCTAATAGAGTGTTTATGTAGCAACTTTAAAGAAAATCGTTCGAGCCGTTTTTTAGATACAGACTTGCGATCCCACTTCCGGTTTCCTATGTTCCACTTCCGATTTTCCAATTTCCCCCAAAATTTGGAAAAATCATCTGTACAACAGCCATGCCTCAATTCTGAAGTTTCGTAGTTCTATCTTTATCGGAGATATGATAACCAGAAGAACCCCCCCCCTCCCCCCTTCTCACACACACACACTGACCAGTTTCCAAAAAGGGAATTTTTTGACTCAGAAGACCTTAAAACGTATAAATCAGGTGAAAACTTGATACCGAATTTTTGGACCGAATACAATACTTCCATTATCTACGGTAGATGGGTAATGGAAGTAAAAATATAGCTGTCACAACACTATTGCATAAGCAATGTCATTGGCTAGAAATGTCCCAGCTATTGTTTAAATTTCAAAGTTCGCCAACGAGGTCCTATAGTATCGCTGTTCTCTATTGTAAATGCTTATTTAGATTATTCTAGTAGATTTTTAATAAAACCGTAATAGCGTCTGCCTTTCCCTCTGTCAAATGTCTCCAGAAAAATCTACCGCACGATACCGTCTGCAACGTCTATAAGTGCACTTCGAAACCGAATTTTTATACTTTTAATTAGGAATCAATTTATTAATTCAAAATGGTTAACTATAGACCTTTTCGTAAGACATTTCTTTTCACACTGCGAGGTGAAAAACCGAAGATTCTGCTGTTCATTGAATACGCTATAAGGTGCTATAAAATACCGTTCGTTTGCTAATGGATCTTTTTTTTTTTTTTTTTCTTTTGACAGGAAATTAAACTTCATAACATATTGTACCACTACATTTGGAGTGGGATTCCTATCAATTACTCGAAATATTGTGGGTGAAAAAAACGCAACCGAAGGCAGCAGGGACCTGAAGCAAGTTTTTGAGCGATTTATATGGATTTGGTTTTTAAAGGTTTCATTTATAAAGCAAATAAAATCATAAAATGTAATAATAATAATAATAATAAAAACTTTTTCTATTCGCGTGATTTGCACTTAAAAGTATGAAAAGTTAAAAATGGAGTGTTGCCACCTAAATTTCATACTTTACTTAATTAAAAAAAAAAATTAATTGTCGTGTGGAAAAACTGCTCCTAGATTCAGAAAAAATGCCCCTTTCATTTGATATCGAATTTGTAACGAGCCACTTACTTTTTAAAGTGACTGAAAGGAATTAAAATGAAGCTTTGTAGCTTACATTTCATAGTTTAGTTAATTTAAAGAAAACTAATTGTCGTGTCAAAAGACTGTTTGCACCCTTGGATTCAGAAAAATCGTTCCTTTCATTTGGTACCGAATTTGTAACGATAGAACTGATATTTCTAATTTATTTTCTACAGACTTGAGCAATTATAACGTAACATCCAATTAATATGTACAAATAAAAATATATTTTATAAGAAAAGTCTTTAAAAAAATGAATTAGATGAGAGCAACATTTTTTATTAACCCTTTTTTCATTTTTAACCCGGATTCGGCAGACGTTTTATGGCAGAGAATGTAAGATTAAAAAAAAAGTCTTTAATAATCTATATATATATAAATGAATGTTTGTCTGTATGTTATTTATAAAATCGTAAACGGCTTGACCGATTTCGATCATTCTTTTTTTGTTTTTTTCCTTATAGGTCAGGGATGGTTTAGGGAAAAAAAAAATTGAAAAAATCTTTAAAATTAATTAAAATATGAAAATAATAAACTTATTGACTTATATTGACTTAATATAAGCCATTTAAATTTTTAATTGTTGCCAAAAAAAGTTTACAAGATATATTTATTTATTGTTTTCAGCATAAAATGAAATATGCTTTCATGCGAAAAATAAGAAATTACTAAATGTTAAATTGGTCGATGAGAAAATGACACATTATAATTTTAAAATAAAATAGTAATATTACAAATCTAACATATTTCTTCTGAATTTTATTTCACAGCATTTTTTTTATATACCTCAACTTCAGATATATATTTTTTTTTTTTTTTTTTTGTAGTATGGCGGATGAAACACGCTTGGCATAAAAGTTAATTCAGCAGTATGGTAAAGGTATTTTCTTATTGATAATTCTTGACAATTTTTTATAATTTTGATGCTGAAGTAGACGGACATTTTTCGCCAAGGAAAAGATAGAAAGAAATACGCAAGCGAAGTGATGACGTCACTGGCCGTTCGTGGATGCAAGAAAAATATTTCCTGTGTTAAACGCCCATTGGATTTTTTGTAAAAAATTATTAAAAATCGAGGAAAAATATTTCCCGATTTTAATCCGCATATTTAGGTATAGATATGTATTAGTTATCATCTCCATGCATTAGATTAAGTTATTTTTGTTGTAAAATTGACAAAATTTGAATTTTTAATTTCAAAACTCTAGAAAAAAAAATGGCAAACTTCCATATTCGATTGAAAACACAAACATTTAATTTCAAAGGATGATATTAACACAATAAATATCCAACTAATAAACTGATTAAAAGGGAAATGATAAATATTCTATCATAATTTGAAGTCAAGTTTGTTTTCAAATGTCTAAATAAAGTATCTGATATAAGATACTAATATGTTGTAGCGGAATAGATTTGATATCGGTCATCCTTGGTAGAAAAATAAAATATCGCCAAATTATTTGGCGAACATAATTTAATTCCTTTCAAAAATCATGGTTATTTTAACAACTTATTTTAAGACAGTAATGAATAATATGAAACAATATTTCGTACAATGCATATTACGAAAATATACATCTGGCATGTATATTTTCGTATTACGTTTTTGATCACCAAATACAATAAGCGCCAAGAACGACAGAGTTTTGAAATTTAAAATTAAAATTTTGTCAATTTGACAGCAAAATAACTCAATCTAACACATGCACATGATATCTAACACATGCACATGACCCAAATATGGCTATTAAAATCGGGAAATAATTTTCTTCGATTTTTAATCATTTTTTACAAAAAATCCAATGGGCGATTGACATAGGAAATCATTTTCTTGCATCCACGGACGGTCAGTGACGTCACACTTCGCTTGCGTACAGGAACAATAATCGCATAAATTATATTTTGGTCTAAAACGGCAACAAAAATTTAAAAGTCGCCAAGGGCATTAAAGCTGTACCATGATCAAGTTTACATACTAATTTATTTATTTTTCTATATACCAACTACTATTAACTAAGCATGAAGTATATATAACCACAAAATAATAATTGTCTCATGCGATAGAAGTTGCCGATCATAGCATATTGTAATATTATATGTGGCTTGAAATTGCTGTCATTCTATGGTTGACTGATTAAATCAAATAAATATAGGAAATAACTTGAGAGCAAATATTATGTACATCACATATAATGTTGTTCATATGTAACTGGGATTTAGATATAAAAGAGCTACTTCAAATTTTTCGATACTGTCCGTATCGAAACTGTTATGTATGATAAGCAACCAAATGGAAGCTCACGGGTAAGCCATTGTCGCAGGCAATAGGGATATGGGAAATATCCTAATTCCCATATCATGTAAAGTGCCACTGATAGCCACTTACCAGCATAAATAATTATATTAGATGTTATATATAAAACAGATGGGTTGGTGACAAATCTTTTCTTCCTTCCGTTATTTTATGTGCATGGGAAAATGGACGCTTTTAAAACATAAAGCAATAAAACTATTATTCTATTATCCTGTTTACTTGAATAAAAGAGAGAAACTTGGACCACCCCATAGAGAGAACAGAGCTCTGAGAAGGAAGGAAAATGATGCTGCAGGGGATGTTAGGCTGTAAAAACCATCGTCCGGTCCTCGGAGGTGCGAACGCAAAATTCAAAGAAGTGTGTGAGAGAGAGGGAAATTTCTAATGAGATGCTTAGCTATTGGTGAAGCAAGCTACCAATAAAAATATAAAAAATAATAATAATAATAAAAAAAAAAAAAAAAAGAGGTTCAGCCCCTCTCAAGGAGTCAAAAATAATATAGATTGGCCAGAAGAAAAAAAGAAGGTATGGATATAAGATCTCTCGAAGATTTTTGATGAGTGAAAAATATTATTAGAAAAATGCCCCGGATGCTCTATCGCTAAGCAGTCTTGAAGAATGTTAAAAAAGAAGAAAAAGATGAATCTCTATTTAGTCGAAATTGATAATTTTTTTCCTTTGATGAATATGCTCCTGGAAATATAATTTTAACAGTCTTCATATATCCGAAGAGGCTATTGTTTTGGAGGATCCCTCATACCTCGAAATGGAGCAAAGAAGTAGTTTATTTTATGAAATATGCAAGATGATCTGTGATGCGAAAAGAAGTGTTCCTTATTTAAAGAAGAAAAAGATGAATCTCCATTCAGTCGAAATTGATAATTTTGCTTTTGATGAATATGCTCCTGGAAATATAATAGTAACAATCCTCTTATATTCTTAGAGTCTATTGTTTTGGAGGATCCCTCATACCTTATGCCATATGAACGGTGATTGAAAAAAGAAAATGTTATTTATCTATGAAAATTTTTCACATGTGTGGACTCAACGATATTAGTATGGAGCAAAGAATTAGTTATTTTTATAAGTATGCTACATGAACGGTGATGCGAAAAAAAATGTTCTTTATCTATGAAAATTTTCATATGTGTGGACTCAACGATATTAGTGTGATATAATTAGCTTCTTCAATTAAAATAAATATTGTAAGTGTACTCAAAGAATTTCGTGTGTCGACGAAATATAATTTTATAACAACCTTCATAGGTGTAGAATTACTGGAATAACGTATGCGATCTCAACAATCTGCGTGTATAATATATTAATGAAAATTTCCATGAGTGTGGAATTCATAAATTACATGTGTGAACGTTTAATATGTGTGGACAGTGCTACTATAAATTATGGATTATACGGTTATCTAAGAACAATATTTTCCGAAAGTGCCGCATCTGTTTAAGGGTAAGTGGCTATTATTCAATTTTTATTTTTGTGGCAAACATCCCCTTTAAAGTGATAGATGGTAAATTGAGTAATAATATATATATATATCCCAGCATTTTAAAATGGATAAATAAATGATATATTTGATAATTAATACTGTATTTTGGGTCTATGATTTTTTTTTAATTTAGATAAATGTGTAGAGATTGAATTAATGTT
The DNA here is from genome assembly GCA_963930645.1 of Salticus scenicus. Classification (NCBI taxonomy): domain Eukaryota; kingdom Metazoa; phylum Arthropoda; class Arachnida; order Araneae; family Salticidae; genus Salticus; species Salticus scenicus. The sequence goes on from OZ005649.1 coordinate 81,887,443, forward strand.
TTTCTAGGTTGAAGGATAAGATTTGAAAGGTTTAAAAGATATATAATAATAAAATAGATATATGAATGAATAAAGATAAAAGAATAATAATGATAAATTGATAGTTAAATAAAATTGATATTATTGGAATTTATTTGAAAATAAATTTTGGGTTATTGCAGATATTTTAGTATTTGAACAACGCAATGTGTTTTGATGGGATTATGTGGTCGGATTATAAATAAAAAAATTCATAAGAGCTTTAATTAATCACCACATGGCCTCATCGCCATATTTTTGGTGCCGTAATTCCAGGTGTTAAAGAAAAAAAAAATTTTGGGGTATAATATCAGCTAGTATATTGGCTGCCTTTAATTCCAGGAGTTAAATGAATTTTTGTATGTGTATTAAATATTTTCATGGTTTTAGTATTATATATAGATATATATATATTATGATATGTAGGATTTAGAAGCTTTTGATAAGAGTTAAGGGTTTTTTTCATGTCAAAATATTGCATGTGAATTGATACATAAGGCACGAAAGAGTTTGAAGAAAATCTTTGGGGTAAAATTCGATGAGTATTTAAGTAATAATTTATGTCAAAAAGAACACAGCTTCCCAGAGAAGTTAAAAAACAGATTAATTATTGTGAAAAGGAAATTAGTCACAAAATTAAAGAAAAAAGAAATATGGGGGACAAACCCACATTAAGCATGGATACGCTAATTAATTTAGTGCCTAATTTTGATGATAAAAAACAAATTGACATAAATTCATTGATTAAACAAATTGATGATATAACAACTAGTTTAGAGTTGCCAGAACCAATAAAAATTATTCTACTTAAAAATAAAATCCAAGGTAAGAATAGGGAGTTGCTTAACAATTCTACAGAAATTGTAGAAGAAACTAATTATGAAAATTTGAAAACTAAGTTAAAAGACATTTTTAGCACTCCAAAGTCTTTTGAAACGACACAAAAAAAATTTATGGAATTAAAACAGCTTCCGAATCAAAACATAGATGAATTTCAAAAACAATTTGATATAATATCAGCAAAATATTTGAAACAATCAGGGCATAATGCGAAAGAAGGCGCATTGGATTTATTAAAAACAATAAAATTATCGCGCTTTCTCGATTCAATCCGTAGTGACATCGCATTTGAAGTAAGAAAAAATGCTCCAGCAACATATGAAGAGGCCACGAAAATAGCTAAACAAATAGAGTTGGCTTTCGAAAGCAAACAATCAGATGCTAATAATGCGGAACAAGTGAATACATTATGTTCAACACTATTAGAATTATCAAAAAATCAAAATGATCAGATTAACAGGTTACAAGAGGAAATTAATTCCCTAAAAATTAAAAATACTAATGAGGAAAGTAAGACACAATTAGCAGAAAGTCGATGGTGTGACATTTGTAAAAACACCAGTCATAACACTGATATATGCTGGTTTAATTCGAGAGTACAAAACCCACAAACAAAAACAAAAAATAACTGGCAACATGGAGAAAGTCAGGTAACACAATATCAGTCTCTTCCAGTAGGAGGTAATATACAACCTATGACAACAAATTATATACCACCTATATACTATAACCCGAATTCACAAGATAATACTGGAGATTTTCTACAAAATATTGACCCGTACAGATCAATAAATTATCACAATGAGAGAGGTTTTAATAGAGAAAATTATCAGGGACGAAATTCATTTCCACCAGGTAATAAATTTGAAAAACAGACTGGGTACCAACAAGGGAGAAGTTATAGGCAAAATACCAGTAATTATAATAGAGAAGGTCGTAGAAACTCCCCTAAGCAAAATTTCGATCAACAGAAAAAATATTATAAAAATTCCAAATGGAACAATAATCAGGGAAACTAAAAAGGGAATTTTCGCAATTGTATAATATTAACAAAAAGCACTGTAATGCCCACAGAAAATTCCCTAAGAATGGGCAGTATAAATTTGATAAGTATAAATTTGACTCAGAAATATATCAAATGAGAAAAAATAATTTCCAAACAGATAAAAAGAAAAGAAAAAAAATTGAATATAGAATAGATGAGAGACAAAAAAATGATACATGTATCAAAAGAGAGCAGATCACTAGTGCACATGGAGACAATATAAATAATTTGCCCTTAATCAAATTCAGTATAGCAAAAGTTCCAGTTATAGGGCTCGTCGACAGTGGGGCCAGTATATCATTAATTAGTGATGAATTATACGAGCAATTAAAAAATGATACTATAAAGATACACTGTTTATCAAGACAGGTAACAATCCATACTTTAGATAATTCCACAATCCCTTTTAAATGTTGCATTAAGATTAATTTCAGAATAGAAGGAATTTATGTTTCAGGTACATTTTATGTGACGACCCAAAAGTTTAACAGACAATACCATCTTATATTAGGTTATGACTTTCTAAAGTCAAATAGAATTTTATTAGACTGTCCAAAAAAACAATTAAAATTAAAAGACAGAGAAATCCCATTATTAGACGATACACAAACAGATAATCCAATCCCACAGAATCAACAAATAAATCAGTTGGAAATAAAAAACAATGGAACGACTGAATTAAAGGAAAGTGATAATAAAGCAGTTTTTGCGAAATTGGTAAAAAAAGTATTTTTAGGGCCTAAGGAAGCAAAGATAATTAAGTTGAGATGCGCATCGCAAATTGAACCCGATACGACAATTCTGTTAGAACAATATAAAGAAACGGATAATATTAGAATGGATTTATCAATTCATACGGTTGATAAAGATAATAATATATCGGTAATTGTTACTAACAAATCGGACAAGAAATGCACTATTAATAAACACACTAAAATTGCAAAAATTGATACAGATTTCATAATAGAGGAAGATATTTCTGAGAATAATGATTGGAATACTGAACAAATTAATGCATTGTCGTTACAAGAAATCAAACAATTAAGAATAAATCAATTAAAAAAAGAAGATTTCCAATTAGATCATTTAAGTGAACCAATGAAATCACAAGTACAAAAAATTTTGCTAGAGAATGCAGAAGCATTCTCAAAAAGTTATGCTACTCTGGGTCAAACCTCTTTAGTAACGCCGGAATTTAAATTTTTACATCATTATCCCATACAATCTCGTCCATATAAAATATCAGAACACTACCGAGAAGCTGCGAAAAAGGAGATAGACGAGTTATTAGAGGCAGGTATTATTAAAAAATCCACCTCTAATTACGCATTTCCTGTAATCTTTGTTAAAAAAAAGCCTATACCAAATACAAATAATGGCCAAATTAGGATGAGAGCGGCCATTGATTTTCGTTTAATTAATGAGATAATTGAAAATAAACCTTATCCTTTGCCGCAATTGAGAAATATTTTACATTCCATTAGCGGAAAACAGTATTATACGACTTTAGATTTCCATAGCGCATTTTTTCAGATTAATTTACGGCCTGAAGACAGGCAGAAATTTGCATTTATTACGGAGTTTGGACTTTTCGAATCCAACCGCTTATGTTTTGGGAATAAATTAAGTTCTATATACTTTTCGGAATTAATGGACACAGTACTGGGAAAATTTGATAAAAGTAAAGTTCAGTACTATATCGACGATATTATTTTGGCGGCAAATTCACAGGAGGAAATGCTAGAAATATTAGAACAGGTATTACAAACTTTAAAAGAAAATAATTTAACGATTGACCCAAGAAAGGCACAAATTATGAAAGAAAAAATAGAATTTTTGGGTTATAAAATTGATAAAAATGGATATTCGCCATCCGAGGATAATATAACTAAAGCGAAAAATCTTAAACGACCCAAGAACAAGAAAGGCGTACAATCCCTAATCGGTTTTACAAATTTTTTTAAAACACTAATTCACAACTATTCCGAAATCATATACCCACTCACGGAATTAACGAGGAATGATAAGAAATTTAGATGGACGGAGATAGAAGAAAATGCATTTAGGAAAATACAAGAGGCGATCATACATAATCCAACGTTAAAACCTCCAGATTTTAAAAAAGAATTTTATCTTATAAGTGATGCCTCAAAAATTGCACTCTGCGGCATTTTAGCACAAAAGAATGATCAAGGTGAATTAATTCCAATTGAATATTTTGCCAGAAAATTAAAACAGACTGAATGTAAATACCCAGCGATGAAGTTAGAATTGCTTAGTATTCACGATTCTTTGATGTTCTTCAAACATTTAATATTAGGGAAAAAAATAAATATTTGGACAGATAGTAAAGCACTAACGTATAATATAAGTCTGGAACACCAATCAGATTTAATTAATCGTTGGATTTTTAATATCCAAAATTTTGATTATTCGATTAGGTTTATAAAAGGAAAAAATAATCCTGCGGATTTCATGAGTCGACATATAAATACTTTAACCCAACAACAGGCCAGGGAAATAGATATTTTTACGGTGGAAAAAGGTCTAACAAGAGAAAATATAAAAAAAGAGCAGCATAAGGACACACAGATTAGTAAAATAAGACAAGCGCTAATTAATGATACGAGTACCAAATTAAAAAAGAAATATCATTTAATTGATAATGAAATATTGGTATTAAAGGATAAAGAAAACCAGTATGATAATCCAATTTATATAGCACCATATAGATTAAGGCAAAGAATTATGGAAGTGGGACATAAGCCCCATTTTGGTTTCGCAAAAACGTATCATACCATAAAAACCAGATTTTATTGGATTGGCATGTATAATACAATTAAATATTATGTAGCTAAATGCATAAATTGTAATACATTTAAAAGCAGACCGACTTGTGACCCTAAATTAACCAAAATTGAAAGAAATGACCCACCAGGTTCTTATTTACAATGCGACATTGTAGGACCTCTACCATTATCATATAAAAAGAATAGATTCGTCCTCACGGTAATTGATAGTTTTTCACGCTTTTTAGAAACTTTTGCTTTGCCAAATACGAATACAGAATCGATTATATCGTGTTTTAATAACTATTTTGGAAGAGTTGGCTTATGCCAAACTTTACAAATGGACAATGGACCATATTTCAAAAGTAAATTATTTAAAGAATATTTAACATCATTAAATATCGAAATTAGACACAGTAGCCCATATTTACCGAGGAGCAATGCTTTAATAGAACGTGTACACAGAACTATGAAAAATTCAATTGCATCGATATGTAATAGGTCTTTTGACTGGGATGTACAACTAAATTTTTTTAAACTCGCGTATAATACACAGCAACATCGATCGACAGAGTACACCCCCGCACTACTATTTTTGGGAAGGGAAATACGTAACCCCTTTAATAATTTTGAACAACCACGAATGACAAATATAAGTCAGTATGTAAAAGAATTGAATTATAATATTAATGAAGTTAGAAAAATTGCTCAAGAAAACGCAAGACAAACACTCAACGAATATGATAAAATAAATCTTTCAAAGAAAGATGTTGAACTAGATTTAAATGATGAAGTGTATTTAAAATTAATGGGTAAAACAGGAGCATTACAACCTAAATTTGCGGGACCATTTTTGATCTCAAGAAAGCTGCGAAATAATAATATGCTTTTGACACCTAAAGACAACCCAATGGGCAAAAAAATAAAACGGCACATTACAAAGCTGTTTAAAATTCCAAGCGATAATTTTTTGAGGGAGAATGAAGATAATAAGCAATAATTACAAGAATGTAAAATGAAAATAAGTTTATTTACGCAGAAAATAATAATAGAAAATCAAAATTAATTGTAAAGGCGAATTACAAAAAAAAAAAAAAAAAAAAAAAAAAAAAAAAAGAAAGAAAGAAAGAAAATGAGATTTGTAAATATTGTACTTTAGGTTAAAACGTTTGTAAATGTATCCAAGAAAGTATATTTTCGATAATTATACATATATTATGCATATCGAAATAATCAAAATAATGTAGATAGATACGTGTAAATATGTGGGTTCGTGAATCTATACACATAAAAGCACGCGTACACAGATTGTACGTAAAAATGAGATTAGATGGAGGAAATTGATGGAGAAATACTCAGTAAGGATACAATACGTTAGAAGGAGAGATTCAATCACGTAAAACACGCTCTCACCCCTCGCTCAACCCCCAGGGCTCACGACACCGGAAGATACAAGAGAAAATTTTAGAGCGAAGAGGAGATGCTCAAACGAGTTGTTGATCGCGATGGGGAAGTGAAAAGAATCGCTAGGAAGTGTAGAATCTTTCAATCGTAGCGATAGATGTATAAAAGAAAAAGCTACTAGTATATATTAGGTCAAAAGAGGCACCACAGTCAGTTAGAACAAACGATAAAAAAAAAAAAAAAAAAAAAAAAAAAAAAAAGAAGATTAAATAGTAACCCCCCCCCCACACACACACACACACAAAACTGACTCCAGTAAAATGAGTATTTTGCTTTAAACATCTTCCTCAACGATGAAAACGTAGGATTGATGTACATAGTGTAATTCAAATTAATATAACACAGGTTTCTACATGACATGATCATATTAAAATATCAATATGCACGTTGATATAGATATACAAAGAATAAATAAAGAAATGGAAGTTTAAGAGATGGCTATAATTGTGTAAATATGAATTAGTACATATGACAGATGTACAATAGATATGGTCATATATATAGAGAGATTATTTTCTTTCAAAAAGGAGGGTTTGTTCACCATGGGAATATAGATATAAAAAAAAAAAAAAAAAAAAAAAATGCGCATAGTGCCTTGGATAGGAAAATAACTGGTAAACTCAGTTTAAAAAAATAAATAAAACAGCGTGAGAGACAAAGGTTACGCATCAGGCAGAAAAAAGTTGACGAGAATACAGGGTGAACTTCAATGCAGTCTAAACTATGATGAAGGAAGAAGTAATAAAAAATTATATATACCAAATAAAAGGTATAAAGAGAATACGGAAGGTCTACTGCGGTCATTTTAGAACAAGTCATCGAAAACCAGAATTATTAGGTAATCTACAATCTTAATAAATAATCCAATAGATAATTACACATAAAAAAAAAAAAAAAAAAAAAAAAAAAAAAAAACACCTCTAATATGATATTTTTTTTTATTGTTCTAAAGGCTGAGCCTTGTTCAATTAGTGCCAAGGAAGCTCTAAATGCCAATGTTGCGGGCAATGGTGGCAGATACGCTAACCCTGGAAGGCCTCGCTTATTGAATCGGGAATTAGCCACAAAGGAGGAGTGAAGGGAATACATAAAGAAAGATTAATAAAATCACAGCAGAAATAAACAGGATATTTAATAAGGGATTAACTAGATACAAAGAAACATTAATATATATAGATATAAATATGTATGTATTTGTTTAATTAAAAAAAAATCCTGTCTTAGCGACGTTTTTGGTTAGACAAGAAAATACTGGACGATATAAATGGTTCGGACTAACAGACTCTTTCGTCGGTAGCATAAGTATACAGTAGGAGTTACATTTAGGGTAGGAGCAATAATAAGAATTAAAATAGATAGAAATATAGACTGCAATACTAATTTAAAAAGACAATTTAAGTCTAATACCCTCTTTGCCTAAAATTCTAGTTATGAGCAGATCATATCATGCCATATCATATCATATCATATCATATCCATTTCTTTTTCTCTTTTCTTCGATTTTTAAACATGGCAATAATGAGAAAGTATGAATTTAGAATAAGAGAGAATAATTGTTTGCCACAAACCGAGTTGAATATTGCCACTTATATTTCAAGTACATTTAACTATGTACATATATGTAAACAAAGTATTATTATTATTTTATGTTTATTTTATTAGAAATTATCTAGATATAAAACAGGTATTATGATTTATGTTTTTTTTTTTTAGCCAAGCAATTTTGTATGTAAGTATATCTATCCAAACAAAGTATATTATTATAGTATACTAGACATTGTTCATTAATGTTTTGTTATGCTATCAAGATGTATTTTCTATGATATTACATTTTTCTTATACTTATGTGACGGGGGATAATAATATGGGAAATATCCTAATTCCCATATCATGTAAAGTGCCACTGATAGCCACTTACCAGCATAAATAATTATATTAGATGTTATATATAAAACAGATGGGTTGGTGACAAATCTTTTCTTCCTTCCGTTATTTTATGTGCATGGGAAAATGGACGCTTTTAAAACATAAAGCAATAAAACTATTATTCTATTATCCTGTTTACTTGAATAAAAGAGAGAAACTTGGACCACCCCATAGAGAGAACAGAGCTCTGAGAAGGAAGGAAAATGATGCTGCAGGGGATGTTAGGCTGTAAAAACCATCGTCCGGTCCTCGGAGGTGCGAACGCAAAATTCAAAGAAGTGTGTGAGAGAGAGGGAAATTTCTAATGAGATGCTTAGCTATTGGTGAAGCAAGCTACCAATAAAAATATAAAAAATAATAATAATAATAAAAAAAAAAAAAAAAGAGGTTCAGCCCCTCTCAAGGAGTCAAAAATAATATAGATTGGCCAGAAGAAAAAAAGAAGGTATGGATATAAGATCTCTCGAAGATTTTTGATGAGTGAAAAATATTATTAGAAAAATGCCCCGGATGCTCTATCGCTAAGCAGTCTTGAAGAATGTTAAAAAAGAAGAAAAAGATGAATCTCTATTTAGTCGAAATTGATAATTTTTTTCCTTTGATGAATATGCTCCTGGAAATATAATTTTAACAGTCTTCATATATCCGAAGAGGCTATTGTTTTGGAGGATCCCTCATACCTCGAAATGGAGCAAAGAAGTAGTTTATTTTATGAAATATGCAAGATGATCTGTGATGCGAAAAGAAGTGTTCCTTATTTAAAGAAGAAAAAGATGAATCTCCATTCAGTCGAAATTGATAATTTTGCTTTTGATGAATATGCTCCTGGAAATATAATAGTAACAATCCTCTTATATTCTTAGAGTCTATTGTTTTGGAGGATCCCTCATACCTTATGCCATATGAACGGTGATTGAAAAAAGAAAATGTTATTTATCTATGAAAATTTTTCACATGTGTGGACTCAACGATATTAGTATGGAGCAAAGAATTAGTTATTTTTATAAGTATGCTACATGAACGGTGATGCGAAAAAAAATGTTCTTTATCTATGAAAATTTTCATATGTGTGGACTCAACGATATTAGTGTGATATAATTAGCTTCTTCAATTAAAATAAATATTGTAAGTGTACTCAAAGAATTTCGTGTGTCGACGAAATATAATTTTATAACAACCTTCATAGGTGTAGAATTACTGGAATAACGTATGCGATCTCAACAATCTGCGTGTATAATATATTAATGAAAATTTCCATGAGTGTGGAATTCATAAATTACATGTGTGAACGTTTAATATGTGTGGACAGTGCTACTATAAATTATGGATTATACGGTTATCTAAGAACAATATTTTCCGAAAGTGCCGCATCTGTTTAAGGGTAAGTGGCTATTATTCAATTTTTATTTTTGTGGCAAACATCCCCTTTAAAGTGATAGATGGTAAATTGAGTAATAATATATATATATATCCCAGCATTTTAAAATGGATAAATAAATGATATATTTGATAATTAATACTGTATTTTGGGTCTATGATTTTTTTTTAATTTAGATAAATGTGTAGAGATTGAATTAATGTTTTTCTAGGTTGAAGGATAAGATTTGAAAGGTTTAAAAGATATATAATAATAAAATAGATATATGAATGAATAAAGATAAAAGAATAATAATGATAAATTGATAGTTAAATAAAATTGATATTATTGGAATTTATTTGAAAATAAATTTTGGGTTATTGCAGATATTTTAGTATTTGAACAACGCAATGTGTTTTGATGGGATTATGTGGTCGGATTATAAATAAAAAAATTCATAAGAGCTTTAATTAATCACCACAAGGGACAGGCACCGGAGATTGCAAGGACGAACTTTTGACCGATTTCAGTTTTTTTTTTTTCCCATAAAGCATATAGAAAAGAGTTTTCCAGCGAAGCGGGCAAAGCCGTCCAAAATTGTTTAAGAACAATTCGCCGGGAAATGAAAAAAAAAAAAAAAAAAAAATCATTTATTTGTAAAAAAAAAAATTTGAAACTCATAAATATTATATGAATTTCACCACATAGTTAAAATTTTAATTAACCAGTCACCAAATTATTATTAGAACCAGATTAATATTGTGCAATAGTGAACTAAAATCATACAAAGAAAGGTTTCGAAATAAAATTCATAATTGACGACCCAGTTTTTATACTTCCACAACGCAGTACTGTTTTAGTACAGAATCCCTATGGACGAATTTTAAATTTTTATCGCCATGTTGGCGATAACTTTTTATTTATTTATTTTGGCATTTTATTTTGGCTTTCAATGAGTTACAAATTTTTTTGAGTGTACTTTATCAGACTCTGTTTTGCACAGCACCACAATGATAAGGTTTCATTTCATTACATATTATGATCAAACCGTCAGTTCCCACACATACACATCAAAATTCCCACGTGAACGAAGTCGCGGGTAACAGCTAGTAAAATATAAAAATAAATTTTTAAATTAAAGACTTTTTTTATTAGCGTGATTCGCACTAGAAATTATGAAAAGATTAAAATGAAGTGTTGTCACTTAAATTTCATACATTAGTAAATTTTAAAAATTCTAATAGTCGTAACGAAAAACTGTTTCCGCCCCTTTCATTTGATACTGGATTTCTAACGGTAGGACTGATATTTCTAATTTATTTTCCCCTCTTTCCGTTTTTAACCCGGATTCGGCAGAAGGTTTATGACACAGAATGTAAGCTAAAAAAAAAAAGACGAACAAAATTAGTGATTCTTTTTACCATGTTTATATTAACTCGATTTCTTGTTTGTTTGTCCAATACAAATCTTGCAATCGATTTTTAAATAACTTCCCGACTAACTGGACATTTAAAACTTTTAGAATAGCTCAGATCACGATGACAACGCAATGCCTCGAAGCCCGATTGTCGAATTTTTGATTAGTTTTCTTTTCATTAATTAACATATGAAAATAATATTCTCCTATTTGCTTTAAAATTAGTCATTCAAATATTAACTATAATTTAATTGTTGCCCCCCCCCACACACACACACACACAAAAAAGAAAAAAAGTTCTTTTTTTTTTTTTTTTTTTTTTTGACGTAAAAATAAATATGTTTAATTAAACATGAACATTAAAAATTTATAAAAAGTTAAATTAGGCATCTCACAAAAATTGACGTCATTATAACAATTTTTTTTTTTTTTTTTACGCATTGATAAAGTGCTAATGTAGTTTATGATGCTAATATATGTTGTTCTTAAAGGATTATCATTTTATTTTTAAAACCAATTTTTTTTTTTTTTTTTTTTTTTTTTTTTTTGTATTGCTTTGAACTTGCTTTCTTGTCTGTCCAGCACAAATCTCGCAATCGCTTTTTGGCTAACTTTCCGACTAGCTGAAAATTTGAAACTTTAAGAATAGCTGAGAACACGATGACAATGCATTTGTAATTATTCTGGTAATGTGTCAATTTTATATGATTCAACAGAAAATTTAAAAACATGGTATATAAAAAGTTTTTTTTTTCAAATCTTAGAATTATTATTGTATGATTTTTTTTTTCCAAATCACATATTAAATTATTGAATGTAAAAGACAAAAATGTTTAAAATGCAAAAGGATTTGTAATAATGTGCATGTGCAAAGTACATTCCATTTTCCAATTTACCATGCTATAGCTAATGGATTTCAACATGATGCTGTTTCTCAGATTATAAATCATTAGATATTAGATATGGATTTTTTTTTTTTTTACTAAATTATGCAGACATTAATCCATATAAAACATTATTGATATTAATAAAATTTCGTATTGTCGGCTTTTTCATTCACCTGATTATTGCATATTTTAAAAGAATTAAAACATTTTAATTTTATTAATTTACAGTTTGCTAAGAGCTAAATTTTGGCATGTTTCAAATTTCCATATTTAAAAATTTGCTTTCCGCTCTTTCCTTAAAATTAAAATATTTTGTTAACATAGCCGGGGCAAATTGTAACATTAGAGAGAAAATTAAGACTAATTAAGAGCTATTTTGGCTAATTAAGCCTAAGAGCAAATTAAGAAGATAGGGAGTCGGGTGTACTAGCGTTAACTTAGCCTCCCACAAAATATCATATATCTCGATACCTAACCCAGGGCGAATTCTAATATTAGAGAGCAAATTAGAGCTAATTGAGAGCTAAAATTTGGCATATTTGAAATTTCGAAATCTGTAATTTTGCTTTCCCCCCTTCCTTCCCCCCTTTCTTTTAAATTGAAATATCTCGTTAACGAAGCCGGAGCAAATTCTGATATTAGAGAGCAAATTAGAGCTAATTAAGAGCTAAATATTGGCACTACGGAAATCTTTTTATATGTGATAGGGAGTCGGGTGTACTAGCGTTAACTTAGCCCCCCCACAAAACCAAAAATATGATATATCTCGATACCTAACCCAGAGCGAATTCTAATATTAGAGAGCAAATTAGAGCTAATTGAGAGCTAAAATTTGGCATATTTGAAATTCCGATATCTGCAATTTTGCTTTCCCCCCCTTCCTTCCCCCCTTTCCTTTAAATTGAAATATCTCGTTAACGAAGCCCGAGCAAATTCTGATATTAGAGAGCAAATTAGAGCTAATTGAGAGCTAAATATTGGTACTACCAAAAATTTTTTAGTTGTGATTGGGAGTCGGGTGTACTAGCGTTAACTTAGCCCCCCCCCCCCCACCAAACCAAAAATATGATATATCTCGATACCTAACCCAGAGCGAATTCTAATATTAGAGAGCAAATTAGAGCTAATTGAGAGCTAAAATTTGGCATATTTGAAATTCCGATATCTGCAATTTTGCTTTCCCCCCTTCCTTCCCCCCTTTCCTTTAAATTGAAATATCTCGTTAACGAAGCCCGAGCAAATTCTGATATTAGAGAGCAAATTAGAGCTAATTGAGAGCTAAATATTGGCACTACCAAAAATTTTTTAGTTGTGATAGGGAGTCGGGTGTACTAGCGTTAACTTAGCCCCCCCACCAAACCAAAAATATGATATATCTCGATACCTAACCCAGAGCGAATTCTAATATTAGAGAGCAAATTAGAGCTAATTGAGAGCTAAAATTTGGCATATTTGAAATTCCGATATCTGTAATTTTGCTTTCCCCCCTTCCTTCCCCCCTTTCTTTTAAATTGAAATATCTCGTTAACGAAGCCGGAGCAAATTCTGATATTAGAGAGCAAATTAGAGCTAATTGAGAGCTAAATATTGGCACTACCGAAATTTTTTTATTTGTAATAGGGAGTCGGGTGTACCAGCGTTAACTTAGCCCCCCCACCCCACAAACAAACTGATATAGCTAGATAAGTTACCCAGATAGAATTCTAATATTAGAGAGCAAATTAGAGCTAATTGAGAGCTAAAGTTTAACGTATTTGAAATTTCGATATCTGCAATTTTGCTTTCCCCCCCTTCCTTCCCCCCTTTCTTTTAAATTGAAATATCTCGTTAACAAAGCCGGAGCAAATTCTAATATTAGAGAGCAAATTAGAGCTAATTGAGAGCTAATTCCTGACGTTCTTGAAATTTAAAATTTCGAATGTGGGGGGGCTAGCGTTAACTTGGCCCCCCCACCTTTAAACTTGTTATATCTCGATTCCATACCCAGAGCAAATTCTAATATTAGAGAGCAAATTAGAGCTAATTGAGAGCTAATTCCTGATATATTTGAAATTTAAAAACTCGAAAGTGGGGGGGCCAATTTAACGCATCTGGATCAGTAGGCAATACAGATACTATTTAAAAAATGAAGTCAAGAAAATATATTAAGACTACCTATAAATTACATTCTAAAATCTTTATTTATTTATTTATTTTTATTTTGTTTGTTTGTTTGTTTGTTTTGTTTTTTGAACTCTGAAAAAGTAAAAGTGTAACTCTACAAACAAAAAACATAAACTCAGCAAAAATAAAAGTGTTAAATTAAATAATAATAATAATAATAATAAATCTGCAAATAATACTTTATATTTTACTTTTTTTTTTTTTTTTTTTTTTTGAGAAGTCTTTTTCGATTTGTGTTTTTTTTATTCGAAGCATCCTTCGAGGTTTTTGCTGTTAAAGATCACTAATACTCAGATTTAAAAACAAACACAAGAAGAAATACTAGTATGTTGTGGCCACCACAAGACTTTCTTCTATATTTTCCTATGCAAATTCACTCAGTAACAATAAAAAAAAAAAAAAATGCGATTTTTTTTCAAAGTTTTTTTTCGTTAAAAGTAAAAAAAAAAAGATAACTTTGTTTTAAATTATCACATATTTATAGTTCAACCATTCGTTTTAAAGGTATTGACGAGACCTTTCGAAAGATACTCATCTTGAAAATTTATCCCCCCAGGAGGGGAAGCGATGCCCCCACAGGCACAAAATTTTTTTCCTAATTAACTACTACTATTATCAATAATTCATATTAATTTTACAATCACAGGTTAAGAATAACTCTCATTATGTACATTTATACGAAATTTTATCCTATACTGCCATGTTAAACATTTTGAAAAAATACGATCACAGCGCCACCTGTTGAGCGATTGACCCCCAAATCTAATCAGCACCAGTTTATGTCAGGGGCCAACTAAAAACCAAGTTTGTTAATTTTCGTTTAAAAAATATATATATATATATATATCTAAGTTTTTTTTTCGTTAAAAGTAAAAAAAAATCGATAACTTTGTTTTAAATTATCACAGATTTATAGTTCAACCATTCGTTTCAAAGGTATTGGCGAGACCTTTCGAAAGATACCCATTTTGAAAATTTACTCCCCCCCCAGGGGGGGAGGGGGGGCGAGGCTCCTACACATACAAAAATTTTTTCCCAGTTGACTATCTATATAATAAATAATTCTTGTATATTTCATAATGATTACTAAAAAATAATTCTCTTTATGCACATTTATACAAAATTTTATCCTATATCACCATGTTAAAAATTTAGAAAAAGCGGGATGGCAACGCAACATGTAAAACTATTTTTACCAAAAGTTGATAGGCACTCATTTATGTCAAGGTGCAACTACATACCAATTTGTATGAAATTCTGTGCAGTAGTTCCTGAGATACAGTTGCCACAAAATTTTGTCACACACACACAGACAGACATTTTCTAAAAATGGTCAAATCGTGTTCTACAGCTCTCAAAACGTTTAAATCCATCAAAAACCCGAGGTCGAAAATTTTTACGAATCCAATACTTTCTTCTATTGAATATAGAAAGAAAGTAATAAAGAATCTTAAAAAAAAAAAAAACTAGTATGTTGTGGCCACCACAAGACTTTCTTCTATATTTTCCTATATACATATTCAATCAGTAACAATATTTAAAAAAAAAAAAAAAAAAGAAAGAAAAAAGAAAAAACGATTTTTTCTAAGTTTTTTTCGATTTTTTTTTTTTTTTTCCCTCGTTAAAAGTAAAAAAAATCGATAACTTTGTTTTAAATTATCACAGATTTATAGTTCAACCATTCGTTTTAAAGGTATTGACGAGATCTTTCGAAAGATACCCATCTTGAAAATTTACCCCCCCAGGGGGGGAAGCGATGCCCCCACATGCACAGAAATTTTTTTCTAGTTAACTATTACTATTATCAATAACTCATATTAATTTTACAATCACAAGTTAAAAAGTAACTCTCATTATATACCTTTATACAAAATTTTGTCCTATACTGCCATGTTAAAAATTTAGAAAAAATGCGATCACAGCGCCACCTATTGACGAGATCTTTCGAAAGATACCCATCTTGAAAATTTACCCCCCCAGGGGGGGAACCGGTGCCCCCACATGCACAAAATTTTTTTCGTAGTTAACTACTACCATTATCAAAAATTCATATTAATTTTACAATCACAAGTTTAAAATAACGCTCATTATGTACATTTATACGAAATTTTGTCCTATACTGCCATGTTAAAAGTTTACATAAAATGCGATCACAGCGCCATCTGCTGGGCGATTGATCCCAAAATCTAATCAGACACTTTCCATGTCAGGGTCCAACTATACACCAAGTTTGGTTCAATTTCATTCATCGGTTCGTGAGATACGGTGAAAAATACTAAATTTTGAGATCACAGCGCCACCTGCTGGACGATTGATCCCCAAATCTAATCAGCACCATGCCCCGTCAGGTTCCGACTATATACCAAGTTTGGTTGAATTTCATTCATTGGTTCGTGAGATACGGTGAAAAATACGAAAATTTGCCCTATACTGCCATGTTAAAAATTTACATAAAATGCGATCACAGCGCCACCTGCTGGGCTATTGATCCCCAAATCTAATCAGCACAATGCCCCGCCAGGGTCCAACTATATACCGAGTTTGGTTGAATTTCATTCATTGGTTCGTGAGATACGGTGAAAAAACGAAACCACAGACAGACACACACACAGACAGACAGACAGACATTTTTTAAAAACTATCAATTCGTGTTCAGAACATCCCAAAACGAGTAGATCCGTCAAAAAACGGAGGTCGAAAATTTTCGCGAATCCAATACTTTCTCTATATTACATATAGAAGAAAGTAAAAAAGGGTGAGATATGCTCAATAACAAAATATTCAAACTATTTTGTTGAAATAAAATAAAATAAATATACACTTATAAAAAATACAGCTGTTAAAATGTAAAGAAATATTTTGTGAAGAAAAAACTCTTTGATTATATACTTTCCATAAAAACCTTTCAGAGAAAAGACTTTTTTCTTTTTTCACTTAAGTCGCTTATTAAGTATCCTACTTTTAATGTGAAGCATTTTTGAGGTTGAGGATTAATAATACAGAAATTTAAAAATGAAACCAAGAAAAAATTTTAATAAAAATCATTGCAAAATGCTTTATAATTTTTATTGTTACTTTCTTCTATATGTAATATAGAGAAAGTATTGGATTCGCGAAAATTTTCAACCTCCGTTTTTTGACGGATCTACACGTTTTGGGATGTCCTGAACACGAATTGATAGTTTTTAAAAAATGTCTGTCTGTCTGTCTGTGTGTCTGTGTGTCTGTCTGTGTGTCTGTCTGTGGTTTCGTTTTTTCACCGTATCTCACGAACCAATGAACGAAATTCAACCAAACTTGGTATATAGTTAGACCCTGGCGGGGCATTGTGCTGATTAGATTTGGGGATCAATAGCCCATCAGGTGGCGCTGTGATCGCATTTTATGTAAATTTTTAACATGGCAGTATAGGACAAATTTTCGTATTTTTCACCGTATCTCACGAACCAATGAATGAAATTCAACCAAACTTGGTATATAGTTGGAACCTGACGGGGCATGGTGCTGATTATATTTGGGGATCAATCGTCCAGCAGGTGGCGCTGTGATCGCAAAATTTAGTATTTTTCACCGTATCTCACGAACCGATGTATGAAATTGAACCAAACTTGGTGTATAGTTGGACCCTGACATGGAAAGTGTCTGATTAGATTTTGGGATCAATCGCCCAGCAGATGGCGCTGTGATCGCATTTTATGTAAACTTTTAACATGGCAGTATAGAACAAAATTTCGTTTAAATGTACATAATGAGCGTTATTTTAAACTTGTGATTGTAAAATTAATATGAATTTTTGATAATAGTAGTAGTTAACTACGAAAAAAATTTTGTGCATGTGGGGGCACCGGTTCCCCCCCGGGGGCGGTAAATTTTCAAGATGGGTATCTTTCGAAAGATCTCGTCAATACCTTTACAACGAATGGTTGAACTATAAATCTGTGACAATTTGAAACAAAGTTATCGATTTTTTTACTTTTAACAAAAAAAAACTTAGAAAAAAAATCGTATTTCTTTTTTTTTTTTTTTTTTTTTTTTTTTTTTTTTTTAACGAAACTTAACCAAACTTGGTATTTAGTTGGTCCCCGACATAAACTGGTGCTGATTACATTTGGGGATCAATAGCTCAACAGGTGGCGCTGTGATCGCATTTTTTCTAAATTTTTAACATGGCAGTATAGGACAAAATTTTGTATAAAGGTACATAATGAGAGTTACTTTTTAACTTGTGATTGTAAAATTAATGTGAGTTATTGATAATAGTAATAGTTAACTAGAAAAAAATTTCTGTGCATGTGGGGGCATCGCTTCCCCCCCTGGGGGGGTAAATTTTCAAGATGGGTATCTTTCGAAAGATCTCGTCAATACCTTTAAAACGAATGGTTGAACTATAAATCTGTGATAATTTAAAACAAAGTTATCGATTTTTTTTACTTTTAACAAAAAAAAAAAAAAAAAAAAAAAAAAAAAAAACTTTTTTTTTTTTTTTTTTTTTTTTTTTTTATATATATTGTTACTGGTTGAATATGTATTACTTTTAACAAAAAAAAAAAAACTTAGAAAAAATCGTTTTTTCTTTTTTTTTTTTTTTTTTTTTTTTTTTTTAAATATTGTTACTGATTGAATATGTATATAGGAAAATATAGAAGAAAGTCTTGTGGTGGCCACAACATACTAGTTTTTGTTGTTGTTGTTCTTTAGAATAAGTTGAATATGTTCAATAACAAACTATTCAACACTTATCAGCGTTAAAGGAACCAAAAGTTATATTTTATCTATTTTTAAAATTAAGTATTTATTTATTTCTTATATAGTTATAATCAGTATTTGAACAATTAGCTTGTCTATGTTAACTGCAAACTTAAGCATGACAATGGCATCTGACTTTAACAAAATGAGTCTTATAATACACTTCAAGCTCTTTCAAAATTTAGTAAAGAAATTTAATAAATTGTATGAAAACACAGATTGCAATATCCTGAACAAAACATTTCATTATTGTATTTATGGATGAGTGACAATGAGCACGCTCATACATTTTTCATTAATAATAACTTCTATAATGTCAGTTATGGAAAGTAATATTTTTCCTAGAAACTGGAAAACAACAGCCTGTGAATTCTTTAACGGCATTTATTTTTGTTTTATCTCTAGTAGTATGTTTTTTCATTCCTTTAAATTCGTTTTCAATATTTTATTCATTAGTGTGTATCCAACTGAAATACATGTTAATACAGTTCACGAACGAAAACGATAAATCTATTGTGCACACCAGATTACATAAAAGTTTTGTTCTCTTGAGAACTACAGTAAAAAATACGGATAAGCAACTGTTTTTTTTTTTCTTTTTCATCATTGTTCTGTTCAATGCCTCGATGATGTATTTTGTAGTTATAATGCTTTTAAAGCCTAAACCTTATAAATGTTCAGAACAAAGAAAATCTACCCATATGCTGTGCATAAACAGTTCCTTAAGTTTCAAAGTCTTGACAATTTCGGCTTCGAATATACACGAGACATTTCTAGATACACTGTAAAAAAAAATGTAAAATCACGGTATTTGACCATATAATTTTAGGAGAAATGACCGTTTTGCTACCTAAACGGTCATAATCCGTAAATTAATGTTTTGAAAGCATAATTTAGGAATTGACCGTATAATTTTACGGGAAATGACCGTTTTGCCTGTAAATTGATGTTTTGAAAGTATAATTTTTTGAATTTTTACGAGAAAAAGCCGTTTATCTACGCAAATTGCTCTTATCTTCCACCAAACCATTTTCTTACGGGAAAATCCCTTCAAATAATCATTTCAGTGACGTCATGACTCTTCCATTTTCAAACCGAATCTATGATTGTTATTTATACTGATTGAACGTGCGTTAATTATGCACGCATGACGCATAGAAACATCAATTGGCTATTGTTTTCTTAACTTAATTCAAAAAATTTCCATCTGACTGAAACTGAATAATTGATATTGATGAAATTGATTTTATTTGTGTATTAACACGAAAACATTAAAAAAGAAAGTTAAAAGGGTTTCTTGATTTGAAACCAGATTTGTAAAACACAAACTACAACCTAATAGTTGTTTTATCCACTAAACACTTTTTTTTTTGTATTTATTTATTTATTTATTAAACATACAGCATTCTAATTGCTCTTAACTTGGCCCTTTAGTTAAGCCTTAGAAAACGGAAAATTTTAATGTTGTTTCCACAATGCAATTTTTACAATATGCTTAAGTAAAGTTTATTTCAATATGAGATGAATATGTAATTAGCCATTTGAAGTCTTATGATTATTATGTATGATCTTCACTGTTAAAAAACAAAGCTGTTTTATCTGAATATGACCATCAGATATGTACATGCACATCATGTATAACAGGTTCTGCTCTCGAAATACTTCAGTCCTTCCTCCATTCAATGGAATACAGCTAAATATATATATATATATATATTCTATTCTAAAAAGTGCAAATACGCCTAACACTTCATAAACACATTTTGAAATCGGTCCCATAATGGAAACCTGTTTGGGTGAGTAAGAATTAGGCTCTAGTTATTTCTGCTTAGTGCCCACTACAGAAACTATAAAGATCGAAAACCACGAAAAAAATCGCATTCATTGGAGATACAAATTCTCTGTGTCCATGTAAAAGATTTATTATTATTATTCAAAGTTTATTTGGGGTCTCGATTAATTTTCAGAGATCTCAGATAGTTTTCAAAAGTTTCATTTTGTTTTTGAAGAAGGGTGAGAAATTCTCACCAATTATTTTCCTCTAATGAGAACCTTGAAATAAGACTACCTCTTTCGTGCTAGTGTTCACGAATAAAAATGATTTCGAAAAATATAATAGATTTTCTTTCTCAAAAATCAGTATCATAGTCTTTATAGGTAAAAAAAAAAAAAATGCTTTTGTTTTTCCAATATGAGAATTGATTGAGTTCTTAATTTTGTCAAAAATTGCAAATTGGATTTTTAAATAGTCTTAAAAGAATAATTTTTATGCATAATTTGAACGTTAGCAATATTCAATCACTGTAAAAAAAATCTGTAAAAATAAAGCACTTTTTTAACATAATTGCAGCATAGGTTGCTGTATATATTTACAGTTAGTTCTGTAAAAGTAATATAAAATTGGTTAGTTCGCATTGTGCTGTAAACCGGTATCAAAATTTTTCCAGAAGTCTTTTGGTGCGTATGACATGATTTATTAACCAATCAGTGCTGATGTTAACCTTATCTGTTTCTGTAAAGAAAAGTCATTGTGAGCCCAACGGCGCGATTGGCAAAGTGCTGGCCTCTAGCACAGGAGATTGTGAGTTCGAATCCCAGACTACCTAAGACCGTTTGCTCCGCATGAAAAAGTACATAAAGTAAGCATTGTAAAAATACAGCACAATGAATAGGCAATACTTTTACCAGCACACTGTGCTTGTGCTGTAATCCACTACAGAAAATTTTTACAATGATATTAAAAGTATTCGAGAAACTCAAACTTTTAATTTTACGGTCAATACTACTTTTTTTACAGGTTGGTTGTATGTTTCATCACAACACAACGTAAAATTATTGGCGATACATCATTCATCGTCTAATGTTTTTTCACGGGCTTTGTCTGAAATCTCTGCTGCCGGGCTTTGCCCTTAATTTTGCTGCAGCTTTTTTTACAGTGCATGGCTGATAAAGTAGATGTTATATCAAAAGATAATGCAAATTTTTCCATCACACAGGTGAAATTTATGAAAAGCATTGGTAAAGAAACAACTCCAACTGTTTGAGGAATAGTTCAGATAAGAAAAAGCTTAATTTTTGCTATGTTTGGAAAACCTATTGCATCCTTAATCACAATTTGCAAACCGCATAAATGATAAACGTTAACGATAAAGTTATTGTACAGTCGGAAACAAAAGTATCCGAACACTAGCAAATATCCTTTACAACGAAAATGTCTTTCCGAATTAGATTTAAAGCTTAATGGGATTTGCTGTTGAAATGAGAATAACCTCCATGTACAGCATTCTTCCGATGTTATATTATCATATGTTGTGTTATTCACTCACTTTTAGCTAATTTAAGCTACATATTGAACACGCTAAAATACCTATTTTAATTTCATTGTCATCATTAAAATTTTCGTGATCGGTAGAACTAAATCTTAATGTTCCCCAATTGGATTAGTAACAGCTAACCAAACTTTAGCTATTTCAAATTCATCAGAATAAATAAATACAATTTATGTACCTGTATTACAATATGTATGCAATATAAGTATTTATATGTATTACAACGTGTATGTATAAGTATTATGTGCACTGTATGTAAACAAACTAATAGACAATGCATTTCAGATATAATATAACTTACTGATCTTACTATTAAACATACCCAAAGCCCTAACTAAAGGGGAGGGGGTTCATCTCCTCCCCCCGAGAACAGAATTACTCCACCCCATTAACATAATTTCATTTGTATTTATCTATAAGCAAAATGCATGCTACTTATAAGAAAGCCCCGAGTAAATATTGTTGAAATTCAAAAAGTTATCGTCGACAGAATGCATTGAATTTCAGTTCCTTTCCAAAAATATCTCATGTTGTAACAATCACATAAATTGCGTTACCCACTACAATACATATTCTAAAATAACTTTGGGGATACTGTATGAATGAATGAATGAATTATAAGTGGGTGGTTTACAAGAAACCAAGCACTGCGACCAGAGGTCTATTGTACTAACCCACAAAACCTAATCTTTAAAAAGACCTGTGGCAGAAAGAAAACCCAGCAGACACCTAACCGGAATATCCTGAAGCTCCCAAGGCTCAATTATATGCCGCCCCAAGTGCTCAAACCTATAGGCAGAGAAGACTTCACATTCACATAAAATATGTGTTGCAGTTTCCTCCTTGTACTTGCAACCCCTACAAAATGGATCACTAGCAATACCCATGACATAAAGATGTCTTTTTAAGCGACAGTGTCCCGTAAGGAGACCAATCACCTTGCTGATGCCATTTCTATTGAGCTTCATGAGCTCCTTAGCCCTTGCACTAGGATTACCACAGTTAAGCTCTTTAGCTTGCCTGCTCCCCTCAGTCTTGAGCCAAGTAGAGTACTGCAAGTTTCTCATGATGGAGAAAATAGTACCCCTCAACAAACTACCAGAAATACTCAGGACAGGTTCAGGACCAATAAAAGGTGTATCAGAACCCTGCCTAGCCAGCTCATCAGCTAACTCATTTCCCAGGATACCAGTATGACCTGGTACCCAATACAGGAAGATTTTATTGTTAGCAGCAAGAGCACAGAGTGAAATAACACTCCCAAACAAGAGAAGAAGTCATTACTGACTTCTGTAAAGCCAACAGGGCAGCCTGACTATCAGAATAAATGTCAATATATCGATTCTTATAGCCCCTATTCATGCAAGTCCTACAACACATAAGGATCGCAAAGACTTCAGCCTGAAAGACAGTAGCATACCTCCCCAAAGGATAGGAAAGTGAAGTACCATCCTCAGGACAGCAAACACCAGCACCCCTAACAGCACAGTTAGGCTTAACTTATCCACAGTACATCTTAAGGATGTTTCTGGGATGTCTTTTCATCCAGAAGACATCTTGAAGATATCCTGGGGAGGTGATGTGCTGTCTGGGCCAGTGCCATTATCCATCTTGGAGCCATCAGTGTACCACTTAATGTGATTCGTATTACCCCAAGGTGGAGTATTCATCCAAATGTCCCTAGAGGGCAAGTGGATAATATACGGCTTAGAAAAAGCATACCTAGGGAGAACCTTATCACACTGCATAATAAAATGCGGGTGATCCGAAATCTCCTTATTAAGATGCTTCCAGTTCAGATAATTGGAATAATTATTCCAATGCCCAAAACTTCTTAACCTCTTTACACATAAGATAGCCTCAGCCTCAATGCGCATATGCAGAGGGATAAAGCCCAAGAGTAACTCTAAAGCTCCAGTTGGTGTTGTCCTTAAACAACCAGTCATCGCGACACACACCATCCTTTGAATCTTATTAAGATTCTTCTTAGCAGTGTCAAGCCTAGTCCTAGACTACCAGGCAATAGAACCATAAGTGATCATTGGACAAATAATCATGGAGTAAATCCAGCGGATAACCATAGGACTAAGACCCCATGACCTACCAATAGCATTCCTACAGGCCCAAAAAGCCCTTTTAGCCCTAGAAATGCAATAATCAAGATGACTCTTCCAGTTGAGTTTCTCATCCAGATAGACATCAAGATACTTAACCTCTCTTGAACAAGTGAGGTTATGACCAGTGGCGGCTCGTGGCAGGAGCTGCAGAGCTGCAGCCCCCCCCCCCTGCCCAGAAATATTCGAAAAAATTATTTTATCAACTTTCAAAATATTTTGAAAATAAGTATTATTATATTGTATAGTATTATGCATATAGAAAAGCAGATTACTTCGTTATCATGAAAAATTATTAAAAAGCTGAGAAAAGTTAACCATTTTTAAACGTAATAGCACCTCGAAAATTCGAAAAGGGACTGCTCATTACTGCAGCTCCCGAAAAAAGGGATTTCTTTAGGGAAAGAACAGTTACAACCGCCCTTACTCGTTTTCCCTACCAGTTTCGACCATTTGGTTGGAGCTGCATCCGCTGCAGCTCCGATCTGAATAGTGATTTCGGTAATGCTGGAAAAGAACAATTTCCCTTTGTAATCTACGTTTTTTCTTCACAGTTTTTAATGCGGTAATCGCTGTGTTTGATGATTATTTATGTATGAGAGGTAAAAAAATTTAGCATGAAGGTTATTCACGATTATATGAGAAAATAGAAGTCATTTTTATTTATTTTTCAAACAGATTTTTATTTTATATTACATTGAAATTTCGCACGGTTTTTCGGTTTCTTGCTTTGTCAATGGCAGAAACGTTAAATAGACAGAATCTCAATTTTTATATGAATTTTGCCTTAAACATAATATTTAAAATTTATCAAGTGTTTAATCGCTTTGTTGATAAGGTTATTATTATAATAATTATCATTATTATTTTATTTATTTATTTATTTTTTTTTCACTTGTATTTTAGTCACTAATGTTTTTCTATTTTGATGAGAAATATTAGCAGTCGAACCTTTCTTAAAATCACGAGATTCCTAAATTTTTAATTTATGACATTTTCATACAACGAAGTTGGAAAGCATTTATAACTTCGTTTCATCTCTCTTTCTATTTGAGTGAAAACTTTCAGAAATATGCTTGGAAATTTAAGCATTTTAATATCCGTTCTTTAGATTGACCGCACTATTTTTCCTATATACTTCTTTTACGAGGACACACAAAACATCCAGAATGCAGTGCTGGCTTGGATAATATTTCAAACCAAATTAAACTGATATATACTATTCAAGCCTTTTTAAATATATCTAAAGAAAATAGTGTTTTAACATTTGTAGATTTTTTTTTTTTTTTTTAATACACGGCAATACAGAAGATGTGCAGCAAATTTTGGAAATTCATTTTTAATTATACCATATTTAAATGAAATTTTAGTTTACTGTACCATGTGTGTAAAGTTTTCATTAAAAAAAATAATAACAATAAAATGTTCGTAATGTTAGACAAACATTTCATAATCTATGTGATGTGCAAGATTTTACGTCAATGTTAACTCTTTTAATTAATATTTCAAAGGATGTTCTAAATAAATTAATGAAACGCATCATTATAATTGCACTAAGATACGAGCATTACATTACTATAATGTTTTGAGGTATCCTGAGTTCATTTTTGCTATTTTTGCAGTGTTATATGTATGGTGTGAGTAAATGTATAATATGTGAGTGAATATCATAACATCTAAATGCTTGGTTCGATTGAACTGAAAGCTGGTAGGTATGTGGAAGGTCACCATCAAACGAGCTGTATAGAATTTGATGGATGTGAGACTTATAGTTCTGCTACAAGGACACAAAGAAAAATTCCTTATCATTTTGATTAATGGACTTAAATTTATGAAGTGCGATTGCGCCCAAATGTTTTATCCAATTGAGCTAAAAATTGGTAGGTAGGTTATAGGTAATCGTCACGCAATTTGTATAGTTTTGATGAGTACAGGACTTATACATTTTTGTACAGAGACACAAAAAGAAATTCTTTATCATTATGGACTATAGATTCGAATTATTTGCAGTTATTATCAGAAGAACTGTACAGATCTACATAAGTATGTAATCAAACCATTTATTATTATTTTTATATAAATCATTATGTGTATCTTTTTAATGAGCAAAATTTGATTTACAATCATGTATGTATACTTCGTACCATCTTGGAGAAAATAATAGCATGCAGATGAAAAATATTTTGTTGGGGGAAAATTGATTATCATTAATAAATAAAGTTAACAAAATAAAATCTCCAGATTTTTTTTTTTTTTTTTTGTAATGAATGTCTAGTAATATAAAATTTTAAATCTATGCTGTATCCTGTATTGCTCTGCTTCTTGCTCAGTCTGCGCATATAAAACCCGAAGCCCCCGATTAAAACAGATTATTTAGAAAATCATTTTCGCTTTTTTCTCAAATCTTACATAGACATGCAGCTATGCAGCCCCCCTGTAAAGGAATCTCACGAGCCGCTACTGGTTATGACCAAAAAACTTGATATTTTTTAAGATAATGGTCCTCTTTCTATTAAAGGCAATCATCTGTGTCTTCGCAGGGTTCACGGAAAGACCCCTGGAAGAACACCAAGACTCAACTTTCTTAAGGGCATTCTGCATGATACAGCAAACAGTATCTGGAAACTTCCCCTTGGTTACAATGACAATATCATCAGCATAACCAATGCAATCCACCCCCGAGTGACCAATCTCATTCAGAAGTGAATCAATCACGAGACACCACAGCAGTGGAGAAAGAACACCACCCTGTGGACATCCAGTATTGGCTTTGATCATCAGAGAATCACCAAGCAGTGTTGCAGAGGCAAACCTGTTGGTGAGAAGACTCTTGATCCAATTCACAGTGGTACTATTGATATTCCTATTAGAAAGCGCATCAATGATGGCGTTAACAGGAACCTTGTCAAAAGCACCCTCGACATCAAGAAAGACAGCAAGAGCCACCTCCTTAGAGACCAGACACTTCTCAACAATATGAGTTAAGTGATACAACGCAGTGTCAGTTGACCTGCCAGGCTGATAGGCAAACTGAAAATTGGAAAGTGGCCGAACACATAAGACCTCTTCCCTGATATACCTATCAACAAGCTTCTCAAGAGTCTTTAAGGGAAAAGAAGTGAGACAAATAGGTCTAAAAGACTTTGCCTCAAAATAATTGTCTTTACCAGGCTTAGGGATAAAGCTGGAATTTCTCCAAGCCATTGGCATATAACCAAGTGCCAAACAGGATCTAAAAATCCTGCAAAGGATGGGTGTCAAAACCTCAGCGCCTTCTTTCAGAAGTGCTGGAAAGATACCATCAATTCCAGGAGTCTTAAAAGACTTGAAGGAGTTAATAGCCCAAATAATTTTTTCATATGTAACAACCTTCCTGGCAGCATTCCATTTCTTTCTTCCACAAGTACGAGTGTTGAGAGGAGTAGAAAAACTTGTCTCATGGCAAGTACTGGAGTTCGGAAAATGGACCCTAAACATTTCTGCCAGGGTCTCCTCTCCAGACTCAGAGTAATCACCACTAGGCAACTTAACAGCATTAAGATTGCACATCCTGTCCTTAGACATCACCCTAACCAGCCTAGCTGTGGCTGAAATATCACTGATGCCAGAACAATAGCTATTCCAGGATGCCCTTTTGGCATTCCTGACAGCTTTATTATAAGAGGTAAGTGCAGCCTTATAGGTTTGCCACTCACCATTCTTCTTAGCTCTATTAAAGAGCTTTCTACATTGCTACGCATACAACTAAGCTCTTTAGACCACCAAGGAACAATCCTTGGTAAGCTAGTGTGTATAACCTTACAATTTTGGTGGTAGGATTCTAAAATGACCTGTTGCAACTGGTCAACAGCCAATTCGAGATCCAGCACCGAAGACAACTTACCAAAGTGGCCAAAAGCTGCTTTCTTTAGATCTTCACAGTAGGAACCCCACTTAGTATGACGTGGATTCCTACCCTTGGTCTCAAGTCTTATTGGACCTGTAACAGTAAAACAAATTAGCCTGTGATCAGAAAGAGTTTCTTCATCAGAAACTCTCCAATCCCTGACGTTGTCATAACATGTACTATTACAGAACGTAATATCAATGACCTCACTCCTGTTAGAAGTAACAAAAGTAGGTTCATTGCCAGAATTTAGACTATACAGATTATAATGCAAAATATACTCTAAAAGGTCCTCACCCCGCTTGTTTCAATCACTACTACCCCACAATATGTGGTGAGCATTCGCATCACAGCCAATGATGAGCTTTAATTTAAGATTCTGACAATTCTCAATAAGATTAATAATCTCTTTTGAGAGAGTGTCCTTATCCTCATATGGAAGATAAGAGGACACAAAAGTAAAACTATCTTTGTTACCCTGATGCTGGTATTTCACCCTGACATTGTCACCATTAAGATGATTTACCAGGAGCAGAGCATGTAGCTTAGAGCTAACATAAATGCATGCTCTGGGCATACAACAGGTTCTATCAAAGAAGATCCTCTTGCTGTCTATACCAAGACCAAGGATCTTACCATCTTTAGTCCATGGCTCCTGGATAAGTGCTATGTCCACAGCACCACTAGCCAGCTTTTGGCAAAGAAGGGCAGAAGCCGATTATCTATGGTGCAGATTGATTTGCACTATCTTAATGCTACAATCCATAAATCAGGGAGGAAAAAGACACAACTAAGTGCCAGTTAAATCTCCCTCAGATGAAGGAGTAGCACTAGATTCCTTTGAGGAGTTACCTAGCAGCACCTCAACCTCAGTCAAAGACATGGGTGATGAGGGAGTAAGCGTGCCTTCAGAGTTAGATTCAATATCTAGCTCACTTAAAGTAAGTAAATCAATATTAGTTTGAATAACAGCTTCACTTACCTTGGAAGAGGATGCTTCACCAGTGGTGACACAATCCTCTTCATCCTCCTTACCTCTACCTACATCTTGCGCAACAGCAAGGGTATGCACATTTGGATCCTTCAAAATTTTGAAGGCTCCTCTGTCCAAACCAGTGTAGGCTTTGTAGTCAGCAGCCCTGATTTCCCTAGCAGACTCGATACTAACCTCAAAGATCCATCTAATGGACTGTGGTTCTACAAGCCTGTGCAGAACACGCCAGTCCTCAGACTTCAACTTTGGGTTGTACCTAGAAATCCGCTTCAGAAGATCTTTGGGCTCCTTATTAACTACATCCTTTGTTTTGAAGGCTACCTTCACAGGCTTCGGAAGTTCGCTCGCTAGAATGACTTGCTGGGCTTCTTCCTTCAGGACCTTCTTGTTTTGAACGAATTCCTTCTTCAGCCACTCCACTGTCCAGGCGTCATCACACTGAAAGATGAGAGCACCATCGACAAGTATAGGGCTGCTTAATTTTGGAAGGTGTTCACTCGCAGGAAGTAAATCACCCTTTCTCAAAATTTCCTCTTGGATAGCAAAGGCCTCCGAAGAATTTAGCTTGTGGGAAGGAAAAGATTCTTTCACCACTGCCATTCTGGTTGACTTTGCTACCTGTGCAAATGACTGAAGCTTAGGCTTCTTCGTCATCTCACAGACCTTGGGAGAAGGAGTTGACACTTGTGACCGAAGCCTCTTGCGTCCACCATCCTTATCTTGGTCACCAGTCATATTTGACGGTATACCCTTCTGCAACCTCTTCCTTCTGTTGCGCTTTTGTGATTTTGTGAGTACTTTCTGCTCACCAGCGGGTCCACCAGGGTGCTGCTGGCCAGAGCCTGCTGCCCCCATAGTAGATCCAGAAGGTTTACAGGTTTCCTCCTGAGTATGACGAGTTCCCAAAGGAACATCGTCCTTGTCTGACTGCATAGGCAGTCCTTTAGTAAATGTTGTATCCATACAGGACCGCAGAACTGGGAGGAAAGAGAGGTCCACACCTGCATAGCCTCCCAATACAGGTGTAAGGCTAAATACAACGAGGTTTCGCCTGGTTGCTCGAGGGGACCGTTCACGACACCATAACCCCTGGTGCCATTCATCCATCAGCACGGTACCTAACACCTTGGATTGGGGTGCCTGTATGCATTTAGCTGGGTAAAGCGGAATGGCCTTCTCGCCATGGGTGACCCTACCAGGAGCAAAAAGCTCCCGACGTACATCGCCCATTCCACCCAGGTACACCCCCTCGCCACTTTGAGGCAGCACACAGGACAAGAGGGGGTTGGGGATACTGTAGTCAGAACACATAAAACTGATCTAATCCATTAGATGCCTGTCAATTTTCCTATAGTAACCAATTAATACAAAAGTCGTAAAAACATCGGAAAGAGACTTTTCATAGTAAGTTTAAAGAAAATTAAACCTTTTTTGAAGCACCCATTTCAGAGATGTAAAACTGACCTACTGAATCAGACCACCTATCAATTTTCCTGTACTAAGCAACTAAAACATATACGAATGAACATCTAAAAGGTGGTTTATGTACTGAATTTGTAGAAAACCGTTAGAGCCAGTTCTGAGATACTGACTTTCAGTCCCATTTTCACCAAAATTTCCCAAACACATTTGTTTATCGGAATCCAACTAATAAAAACGAAATTGCATCTAAAAGTTAGTTAATATGGCGAATTTGTAGAAAATTCATAGAACTATTCTTTAAGATACCTACTTCTGAGACCAAAAACTGGCATATTAAATATGGATGCCTATCAATTTTCCTGCTGTAACCAACTAATGCATATGAAAGAACACCTGAAAGGTGATTTACATGGCATATTCGAAGGAAACCACTAGAGTCGTTTTGGAGATAAATAGTAGTATAGTCCAACTTTCAAATTTTCCATACGCCACTTCCATACAATTTTTTTTTTTTTTTAATAGATATGATACTCAGTAGATTCCACAGACACACACATTGATGAATTTCCCAAAATTAAATTTTTGGCTGTTCAAGAAGTAAAAATTTTAATAAATTAAAAAAAATTAAGAATTTGCCTGTTACTGAAACTTTCAACAAAAGTAAAATTGCACCTTGTTTTAAATGTAAGCAATATAGTCCGTGGGGCGAGAGCTGCTATCGTTCAGATTCGTTTGCCAAGTCACGCAACTAAGTGAATGTTTGCACATGGATTTAACATATTTCTTTTAAAAATTTGCAATGTTTCCCAACAGACACATTGCAAATTAGGCACATCCCCAATAGGTAAAATAATTTTTTATTCTTAGTTGTGTCTGTCTGTCTGTCTGAGTTGGAGTTCACGCTCTAACTCCCGTAAATATGCATGGAATTTTTTGAAACTGATATAGTATGTTACTCTAGTTCACAATTGAATGTTTTCTGTTAGAAAGAGATTAAATACCGCTAATGGTTTGTGTACAAGGACTCAAGAAAGTATTCCAAAGCATTACTTTCTATGAGAAGTATTTCCATAAACCATATTTTAATGCCTTTAAACAAATCTTAATGAAATTGAAATATGTTATTCAAGTTCATTATTGGAAATTCCGTTTTGAAAATAAAGTAAACACAACCACTGATTTATACACAGGAACATCCGGAATTATTCCAAAGCATTGCAGTCTACATATGAGAGGTATTCCTATAAATAAACCATATTTTAATAACGTCATTTTGCACACATCTTAATGAAATTTAAATATGGTATTTATAAGCACAAAAGAATGTTTTCTATATAATATAGTATGATTAGCTTTAAAATTTACAGGGCAATACAAAAACATTCAGTTACATTAAGAAGGGCTAATACTGGAAATTTGCTGCAACTGCATTTTTATTTACATCAAACGTTTTTAACACTTTCTAACAATTTTGAAGTGTGAATATGATTTGAATTAATGTGTCTCTATGTATGACTGTCCGTCTGTCTATCTTTCCGTTTGACCTCTTCCTTATGTTATTGAAGTTCTCAGTGCTCCCTATTTAAAGTTGCATTAATAGGCTCTGTACTATTAATGCAACTTTAATAGTACAGAGCCTATTAATTGTGTTTGTGTACAAGGACACCTTAAAAATGCTAATGCATTCCGTTTTAAGAGAGTTTTTTTTTTTTTTTTAATCACATTTAAATAACTTTCTACCGCAAAATTCATAATGAAATTGAAATTTGTTGTTAATATGTAACATAATATTTGGTATAAAATATGATATGCTTAGATTTCAGATTTAAAAGGTTACACTAAAATATTCCGACACATTAAAAGTTGCAACTGAAAATTGCTAGAATTGCATTTAGGTTTATGTTAAACTTCTTTGACGCTCTCCAACAATGTTTAAGAGTAATTATGAATTCGGTTAGTCTATCTGCCTTTCTCTGCTTCTGTCTGTCTGTTGTGTGATAATGTAAACAAAGAATATTGAAGGTTAAACGATGCAGAGATTAGGTACAGTTCAAAAATATTAATAATCAATGCGTTCCACATGATTTTTGCTTCTTTTTAAAATTTATATTTCCCTTTAAAAGTTAGATTGTTTTGAATATAAAACACATTTTATTGGCAAGCAATGATTACTACATGTTCTGTAGAAAGCTGTAAAGAAAGTGTAACATTATTATTATATTTTATTTGAAACGCACCATGCAATTAAAAGCAAAAAACTAATTCTTAAATTAAATAAATACAGATTAATAATTTTTAATACGTAATTATTTGAATACTAAGTTTTGTACCCGTTTATCTGAACGTTAATGGCAATAGAAATGACGTCTTTTGGGCATTCAGAAATTTTATGGTCAAATCAGTGTACAAAAATTTATGCGAATATATATATATACACAATACATACATAAAAATATGAGTGGAAATTACAAACTATGCTTACTAAAATAATTCATTCTCTATCATCATCATCAGCATAATAAGCTTCAACTAAGATAAATAATTCTTTTTTATAATATACTGAAAATAATAATTAAATTCCCTTGCAAAGAACGGGCACAACAGCTAGCATAGTTATAAGTATTATGATATCTTTTATTATTATTTTGTTATTTAAGAAATTAATGTTATTAGAATTACTCTTATTTAATTGTATATTTCTGCTGAACCTTTTGTTTGAAATCTGTATCAATGCATAGGCCTTTGCAAGAAAGTATTTTAATTATCCTCTATTTCATTTTAAAACAATGGTTGTAGTGCAGAAAGTATGATTTTATTTGTTTGTAGATATTAATTAAATTCAAGTTTCTAGAGTATAATTTTATTGATTGCATTATTTACAATAAGAGAGTGGAATCTTGTTAGAACTATCGAAATTATTGTTGTCGATCATATAATAATGCACATAATTAACATTACACAAGTATACTTCTACAAAAATAATAATAATAATAAATAAATAAATAAATATAGTATGTATTTACATATTATAACACTTCCAAGGTAAACGGAAATCAAAAATGGCATTCAGTGCGTCTTTAGTTTCAAAATAGGTGTGCTTTAAAAATAAAAGTTATTTAGTTGCATAAGTAATTGGCATTCTACTTAAGGGGACTTGGCCCCTTTAATGCTCCTATTACACATAACGATGTTTCACGCAACTTTCATTTGAGCCAATTTTTGGAAACCGAAATCCAAAAGAAGGTTGTAATAGTTAAAACAAAAATTGTTCGAAAAACTGGTTTGCACGGGGTACAGTACATGTCAAGGCACACCTACTTATCGCTCTTTTATCAATGACGGTGTGGGAGAGCGAAGAGAACAGTGGTGAATGAATTCCCGTCAGCGCTGCTTTTCTCAGCGCGTAAGGAGCTTTCTTCTCATTGGCTTATAACAGAATGTGAAAGTTGTTCATACGAACAACTTTTACTGACTAGACAGAAAAAATAGTTCGTATTATCAATTCCTATTACACTGGGCATTGAGGTGATTTGAGCCAACAAAATTGTCTCAAATTTGTGCGAAAACTTGTTGTGAGTAATAGGAGCATAACGCCGCACTACAGTAGGTTTCCTACAAGCTTACATTTCTGATTAATATTTATAAATTGGACTATATCAGGTTTTTTGAATAAAATATACATTCAGGCAGCATTTCTTATGACTTTTGAAATGCTTTTACAGATTTAGTATAATTAAATCTGAGTTTGCATTTTTTCATGAATTCATGATCTTCTAAAACCTATAAATTCTGCATATATTTAAGAAAAGAATTAATAATTTTCTGAGGTGTTTAATAGAACCTACTTAAAAGAATCAGGGATGAGTTAGAAATTTAATAATTAGTTTTTGAGAAAATTAAAATGTACCTGTCTGTAAAAATTATGGGGAGGAGGGGGGGACTGATTTTTTGTTATACTTTTATTTTTAATATTTTTCCTTTTATAGATATTGCAATACTCATCCCTAATTCTTTTAGGTAAGTTCTATTAAACATTAAAAAATAAGTAATTAAATAAACTCATTAGACTAATATCATCATTTTTTCTTATCATATCATTGAACTGAGTTCACAAGCTTAAATATTGTCCATTTATAAATATTATTTTATTTTTTATTTCATTTTGTATGCACATTTTTTATTTCATAATTCAAAATTATTTAAAAAAAAAAAAAAAAAATTCAATACTGTCCATTTTGAAACTGATTATTATTAATTTTCTTTTCTTTTTCTTAAAAAAAAAAAAAAAAAAAAAAAAAAAGATTTTGATGTTCAAATTATAACATTGTTTTCAAATTATTCAATTATACTTTCGATAAATTTTTGATTTCGATAAATGCCCAACTATCGTAAAACTGGTATCGTAAAAAATCCGTAGATTGAGATTAATAGTCCTCAGTCCTAAAAAATTAAGTCTATTAAATATCTGTAGAAAATTAAGTATTTTGAAGATCACGAATTCATGAAAAAATGCAGACTGAGAAAATGCAATTTAAAGATTTTAAATCTCTAAAAAATACATATAAAATACCATAAGAAATGTTTCCTGAATATGTATTTTATTGAACAAACCTAATATAGTTCAATTTTAAATGTTAAATGAAAATATACACTTTTATATGAAACCTACTTCAGCAATGTGCCAAGTCTCTCTTTAAAATGCATATAACTTTCGTATAAAAAAATTATTTTTCATATATATATGTATATATATATATATATATATATATATTTTAAGATAGTTTTAAAACATTTTTATTCTTTTCCAACAGAAAAAATGAAATTTAATATATTGTAAAATTTTAAATATAAAATTTGAAAGTATTTAAACAGTTTTATGAAAATATTGCTGCATCTTTTTCTGCTTGTAAAAAAAATATGTGCAATTATTTTTTGGGGAACATTGTATTTTTCTACTCTACATGCATCTACCTTTCACAAAAATAAGCTATTTCTTTGTTACCAGCTATTTCTTTGTTTGCTATTTCTTTGTTGCAAACGAAACTCAATTTCTAAGCATAATTTGGCCCAACAAACTAATACAGTCACTTAAAATCTGAATGTATTAATAGAAACCCTAACAGCACAGTTAGGCTTAACTTATCCACAGTACATCTTAAGGACGTTTCTGGGATGCCTTTTCATCCAGAAGACATCCTGAAGATATCCTGGGGAGGCGATGTGCTGTCTGGGATGCTCATTCCCAAAATTTTTAATGAAACTAGTAATGTAGAAGAAAAATGAAAATTTTAATTTTGCCTTTTGTGAATGTAGTTAAACAAAAATTTTCCCTCAGTCTTTTGGGGCAAATTCATCAGTTGCAAATTTTTATAAAATAAGCTGGATTTTTGATACTGCAGGACTACTCATTTTTGTAATAATAGAGATTTATATTTAAATTTTGAGCCAGTGACTGATGTTAAAATGTCTCTTGGTGTAGGGAAAAAAAAGTAATGTTTTGGGAAAAGATACTATTCAGTTTAATGTTAAATGTAATAACAATAATTATAGGCAAATAACTTTAAAGAATGTTTTACATAATCCAAAATTATGAAGAAATTTAATATCAGGTATAAAATTACATAAGTTAGGTTTAAATTTTATTGGTAGTAATGGGAAAGCAAAACTTTTTTATTAAGATGGGACTGGCTATGCACTTAGAAAAAAATATAATTTTTTTTAAGCCATCAAAATGCATAACAAATGGTAATGCAACTTCATCTAGTCTTACTGTTCAAGAAAAATCTAAACCTATTGACTTGTGACATGATAGATTTTGTCCCAATAATGATGACTATCCAATTAACACCAGTAAATGTTAAGGTTGTAAAAGAATTGCCTGATTTGAATAAGATGGGTGAAGATTATATACCATATGCATGTAAACTTGTTAAAAGTAAAAAGGTATCTTTTAAATCTATTGGTCATGCAAGATTTAACGATGTTCTTGAATTGTTGATTATTACCAGTTATAACTCAGGAAGGAAATCAAATTTTTTAATAAAATAATGATATTCTCATAGAGTTGCAGTTTATCATATTAGAAATAAAACTGATGGTTTTGAAACTTTTTTAAGATTTTCCAGAAGAGTAAAAAGACTTCGAATAAGAAAACTGTTGTTGTTAGAACTCATGGTGGCCTAGAATTTTCTAATAAAGATTTTGAAAATTTCTCAGAAAAACAGGGTATTAAACACAAAAAAAAAGAAAAAAAAAAAAGTTTTTTCACCTAAAATGTTTTTTCACCTGAACGGTGTAGCTGAAATGTTTAATCTAATTACTTTAGATAGTTTTACTTTACTTAAATCTAGTGGTTTATCTTAAAAGTTTTGTGGCAAGGCTTTAATGTGTTTCACTTATGTTTGGAACAGAGTC
Source organism: Salticus scenicus (assembly GCA_963930645.1). Lineage (NCBI taxonomy): Eukaryota > Metazoa > Arthropoda > Arachnida > Araneae > Salticidae > Salticus > Salticus scenicus. The sequence goes on from OZ005649.1 coordinate 81,924,254, forward strand.
TGTCAAAGAAAAATAAAACTCCTTTTTAGCTGCTTACTGGTAGCTTTCAGATTCTCATCTAAAAACTTCGGTTGCCTAGCTTTTGTAGGTATCCCTAAACAACTAAAGAAAAGCTTGATATGAGAGCCAAACTGAGAATTATATTGTGGTATGCCCAAAAAACTCAAGGGTAAAGAATTTGGCTAGCTGAGGATCAGAAGTTAATTGAAACCATTAATGTAAAGTTTAATAAAACTAAAATGGGGATAGATGAAACTAAAAGTAATAAAATAATTAAAGATCCAAATTTTTATTTTTCTGTTCCAGATTATAATGATGATGAGAGCGATATAAACTCTACAATTCATGAACTAGCAGAACGTTTAGAATCTCCTGAGGAGAGAGAACAATTCAATTTCAGGAAATACCGGAAACTAATTTAACATCATTCAATTCTATTTTATAGATACATAGAGCAGTCACACAAAAAACTAGAACTGCTATCTATTCAGAAAAAGAGGGTGAAAATACAAGATTATATTCCTTACAAGATATTAAAAAACATTGTTTAGAAAAGAAAATAGAATGTAATGATAAACTTTTTGATTTTTTGGGTAAAAATTTAACTGCTGGTAAACTAGTAAATTCTTCAGATTTTAATGATGAAGCTAACCTGATTGAAATTAAAATTCCTGGTAATTTTTATGAAGCTGCTTACTCGCCTGAAGCTTCAGAGAAGGGTAATAACATGAAACAAAAAATACAAATCATGTATGATCACAAAGTCTGAAAAACGGCAGAACCACCTATAATCAGGTTAAGGGAAAAAGTTACGAAGTGTACAGTCGAGTAGTGAATTTTTCTATTATGAGATTATTTATATGTACATTTATTTAAATGGTCTCATGTACAAATTGATGTTAACAATGCTTATTTATGTGGAAAGTTGGAAAAAAACAATTTTTATACAACAGGTTTTGTTAAGGATCCAAATAAAGTATGTAAAGTGATAAACATTATATGAAGTTCATCAGAGCAGTAGACAGTGGTTTTTCTAAGTAGATGATGCTTTTGAAAAATTTAAAATTTCATACGCTAGACTGGTGTAACTGTGTCTATACATATAATAGTAATATCGTAATATTGTAATATAATAATAATTGTAATATAGTTTTATTATTTTAGGTCGATGATATGGTTACTTTTGGTAAGTCCCACAAAGACTTGGACTTTGCGATAAACTTGTTACAACAGAATTTTTATACTTAAAGGTTTTGGCTAAGACTGAAAAGTTTTGAGGCATTAAGTTTGAAGAATAAGGAGGAAAACTGTTTATTCAAATTAGATTCCCCTAAAAGTGGAGAGGAAAATTGAAGAAATGGAATTTTACCCATATAGAAATTTAATTGGTTGTTTAGCTTTCATATAGATAGTCGTACTAGACCCATATTGCTTACGCTGTAAACTTATCACAGCTCCAATCTAATTCAAGTATGAAACATTGGCATATCATTCTGAAATTACTGGGTTATTTTAAAAATATAATTAGCTATACATTAGAATTATCCAGGGTTAACAAATTGCAAGTTAAATGTTATTCTGATTCAGATTTTGCTGCCAATAGAAATGATAGGTTTTTTTTTCTTTCTTTTTTTTTTTTTTTTTTTTTTTTTTTTTTTGGGGGGGGGGGGGTAGGAAGGGGTGGATATATAGTATTTCTAAATGAAGCAATGGATGCAGAATATATAAGTTTAACAGAATCAGCAGAAAAGTTGACCTGGCTTAAAAATGTAGTGTTAAGTAATAGTTTAAATTAAAAAAATTATAGTTGTATTATGATAACAGGGCAGCAATTTCCTTAAGAAAATTTTTTCATGTATTGTTATTGTTTAGCTAATGCCAAATTTTTGTGGGGAAGAAATTATTGAATTACAAGTTGTCATTTTTGATCAATGGCTGATCACTTAACCTTGTGATCAGGCACTGATCAAGATGAATTCTTTTGTGAAATGTTTTTTTATTTTCAAATGTTTTTTCATAAATGCTGCTCCGAGAGCATTAATAAAAGGGGACAGACTGTTATGAGTCAATCCATATATTTTTTTTAATTAAATAAAAAAACAAATTATTAAAGTCAAATTGTTAAAATATTTAATCTGTTATAAAGTAATTACTTAAATGAAATTCATTTTGGTATGATTTATGGTATTCTTTTATTGTTCTCATGACCACATTTATTTAACTGAAGTTCTATAGCTTTGACTGGTTCAAATTGTAAATAAATGATCAAATAACAACTTAAATCACAGATATTGCTATTGTCACTATTCACAGCCATCAAATGATGCCCACTGTCATGGTGTAAACAGTCAGACAATGACATTTGAGGAAACTAATTAGGAGTTGCAGAAAGGAAACAGCAAGATACAAATGAAGAAAATGTCTCTGTATAAAATGTTTGTTGCAGCTGTAGCTTTTGCCTTTTTTTTTCTTGTCATGTAATTAATGTAAAGAATTTTTAAATTACTAGCAAGATGTGCTGGGTTTATTTGATTTTAATTTTTCATTAGAAAATATTCATAGGTTTAAATAAAGGTATTTAGTTTGCATAAAAAGTTTCTTCACTTGAAGTAGTCATGAATTAAATTTCCACTAATAGCTATTTTGATGCTTAAGTTTAAATTAAATTTTTAAAACTTAGGTCAACAGTAACTAAAGTACCTAGCTATCTAATGAAAGACATGCAGGAATTAGTTTTTACAACAGAGATGGCTCATTATTTGACTTATTTACATTTAAAGAAAATATATTATCAGATAAAAATGTGTGACGTGAGTACAAGTTTTACTGCCTTCTCTACACATAATGGTGTATATCAATGTAAAGCGATGGCATTTGGCCTAGCGGGACTGAAAGCAATGAGAACCTTGTAGAGGATGATGAATGAGATACTATCGGATCATTCATGTTATGCACAGGTTTATATCATGATGACATCATAGTGTTTTCCAAAACTTAAGGAAAATGTCATTTATACAATGTTTTATGGAATTTGGAAAATTTAAGGGCTTTTTATAAGGTTAGATAAATGTACTTTCACGACTAAGGAAATAAAATTCTTAGGCCACACATTGGGTAACGGCAAGCATGACAAGGAAATTCTATTAGGTTGTAACACATGAAATGTATGATTTTCATGGTCTACTTAAATATATTTTTACAGAACAAACTTTATCAATCAAAATAGGAACCATTAGCTTCAATACACTTTTTCCAACGAGAAACAAGTTTTTTTATGCCGGTATCATAAAATGTAGTCGTCCTGGAGGCAACAAATTCATTGAATGACGCTTCAGCATCCTTTGGATTTCTGAAGCATTTCTCCTGCAAGAAGTTATCAAGATGTTTGAAAAAGTGAAAATGTGTAGGTGAGAGGTCAGGTAAATATGGTGGATGGTCTAAAACTTCATAGTTTAACATGTGCAGCTTCTGACGAGTGATCATTGAAACATGCGGTCTAGTGTTATCATGGAGAAGAATAGGGCTCTTCCTATTGACCAATGCCGGCTGTTTATGTGCAAGTTCCTGGTGCATTTCATCAATTTCTCAACAATATTTCTCCGCTGTGATGGTTTCGCCTGGTTTTAGAAAGCTATGGTGAATTAAACCAGCTGAGGACCACCAAACAGTCACCATAAACTTCATTTGATGGAGTTTCGGCTTTGGGAAGTGTTGTGGAGCCTTGTCAGCATCCAGCCACTGCGCTGAACGTTTACGATTGTCATACAGAATCCACTTTTCGTCACAAGTTACAATTCGATTGAGAAAAGGATCATTTTGGTTGCGAAGAAGAAGGGCAGATGAGATTTCAAAACGTTTGTGCTTCTGATTCTCATTCAATTCATGCGGTACCCATTTATCCAATTTTTTAACTTTGCCAATTAATTTTAGATGACATGAAATGGTTGTAGGAGATACACCTAGTTCTTCTGCATAATCTCTAACAGTATTGCCTGGATTTTTTTCAACTATTGCTCGTAAAACTTCATTGTCCACAACAGTCTCTGGTCTGCCCCGGTCTTCGTTTGTGAGATTCATCCCCAGTTTCGAACTTTGCATACCAACGTCGAATGGTACGTTCATTTACAGAACCGTTTCCAAATGCAGCATTAATGTTTCGGGCAGCTGCTGCAGCATTATGCTTACTTTTCCACTCATACAAAAAACTCTAAAATCTCTAGAATTCATCCTATGATTAAAGCTATAAACTTACCACCAAATCACAATATTTTTATTTGAAATACATCAGATGAAAAAGACAGTGTTTTAGCTTCAAAATGATACATAATTAACGACTGTATCAAAAAAGTTTATAAGGAACCAAATCTCAAAAAATTTAATGGTGAGAATTGGACATTTCACATGTCACAACCTGATAGTTATCAAGCAATTGAAGAGACCTACTATAAAGAAAGATGTAAGATCTGTTTTGGGATTGATAAGTTTCTACAGAAGTTATATTCCAAATTATGCTGAGATAACACACCCACTTAGTGAGTTAATAAAGGAAGGAATCTGGATATGTTTATTAGGATAAGTGTGAGGAAGAAGCTTTCCATAAATTAAAAAATGCAATTATGCAAGGTAACTACGTTATCTACATTAGATTGTAGCAAACGTTTTCAAGTTCATGTAGATGTTTCTGCACTTGCAGTTGGTGGGGATTTAACTCAGATGGATAATAAGCCAACAGCTTTCATCAGTCTTAATGGACAGCAAGAGAGGCTTATACAGCCTTTTTTGGCTTACAAAAGTCCTATAAATGACAATGTGGTAGTAAAGTGGAGGCAATTACTGATCACAATCCACTGAAGTTTTTGAGTCATACAACTTCAGAGTCCAAAATTGGTCAGGTGGGTACGCTCTACAAAGATGGAATTATAAGATTACCCACCAACCATGCATCCACCACCAAGGAGCTGATGCTCTCTCTAAGTTAGTGATGTATGACAAGAAATAATCTTCTGCTGTTATACGGTTTAAAAAAAAAAAAAAAAAAAAAAAAAAAACTGCTTGGTATTTTATTTAGTTTTGTATATATCTTTAAAATTAGTTTTATTATGTTTGAACTTTATCTAGTAACCTATTAGAAATGCATGTGAGTATAACATCATTTTTGTGCTAGTATTTTTCTTCATATTAAGTGTGTAATAATGGTTAGGGGAATGGTAAAACCACTCACTCACTCAAGGAAGCCTTCCATGTCTCAAATAAACTTACCGTAAAATCCCAAAAGTATCCCCCCCCCTTTTCCAAAAGTGTAGCGACACTGACCTTGTAGACTTGAAGATCGAAAGTAGGTTTGGATGAAATGGTGAAAGACAGACTTACTGGCACTCTGTATGTACGTCTGGTGATAGGATGAATAAAAAAGGGTGAAGGGGTTATATTTAAGAAAAGGGTATAATTTCACTTTTGGCAAGAAGGAAGGACGGGGGGGGGGGGGTTACATCCGAGGAAGGGGTTATTTTTGAGATTTTATGGTAAAAAGAAGCTATTCTGCTCAGTATATCTTTATTAACTCTTATGACTGTATCTATAGCAATATTTATATTTTTAGTTAGCAAAACATGCCTCATCAGAGGCATGTTTTACTCTTGGCAGGGGCATGTAAGAAAACACTCTGAGTTGCTTAGAAAGAGTTTGAAAACACTCTGAGTTGCTCAGAAAGAGTTTAAAAAGAAAAAACATTCTTTTTGCATTATGGAGGAGGGCAACAGAGAAAAAAAAGAAAAGAGATGGAATAGGAGAAACAATGTCAAATCTTTTTAACTAAAGTTTTTTTGTAAATAAATTATGTTTATTATTGTTATATTAAATATATGTATGTGTCTTAAAAAAATGTTTCATAATTTTTTATTATGAAGTTTGTGAATCTATTTTAAACCAATGCCAAACAATTTAAATATTTCAAAGTTAAGAATTTTATGCCATGAAATATTATGCTGTGTCATTGCTGCTAGGCCATGGCAGCTAATTAGTAACAGCAATATTTAATCATATTACTAAATTTCACTTAAATCAATACATAAAATCTATAACACAAAATATTCAATCATACTTTTTTTTTTTTTTTTTTTTAAGATTATAGAAATACCAATATCCATTCTATAAAAGTTTTATAAGAAAATAAATCCTTTGCTTACATGAAGATACAGGGTTAAGAAAGCATATTTTCTCTCTTGAATAGCAGTAGTAAGATAATGATACAAGTGAACATAAAGTTCTTTCACTGTGATCGATATATTAATATGCAATCATGAAATTTGTCATATTTTTTTACATATTAATTATAAGAGATGGCGATTAATAGTGGTATTGTTCGAAAGGTATGGTTATGTGAGCTTGAGAAAAAAAAATTTATTCTCTCATAATGTCAAGAAGGTATTCAAAAATATTTTTATTTTTATACACACACATAATCTTTTGCATTACAATTTGTTCATTAAAATTATTCTCCATGTTAAATGCAGACGATTTTTCTCTTACAGAAGTACCTATTTATTAATACACAAACATGAAATTTGTCATATGTTTTTAGCCTACTTTTAGTAAGAAAATGGGCTCTTTAAATTAGTATTGTTCAAAAAATAAGGTTAATGTGGGGTTGCAGACAAAAAACAAACAAAATAAAAATAAAACTATATTTTCCTGTGAGGCCAAGAAAACAGTCAAAAATACAGACATGGTACAAGCTTACAGAAAAAAAGGTTGAACTTTTCACGACCCCCCCCCCCCTCTCAAAAGAGGTATCAGGCAACTGACACAACATAAATTTTTCAATAATAAAAATAATGTTAAATCTGATTGCATACATGTACACACAATAAACAAAATCGGAACAATAAATCTTATATTGAATATCATATTAATTATGATTAAAATAGTTGTAAGTGCTTAAAAAACAGACAAACTTATTACATATACTTGAAAATAAGTTAATTCTATAGAAGCATTGTTTGCTGGGGCAATTGATTAGCAAAATAATGTAGTTCAAGTTCATTAGGAAAATGCAGCTGAAGTGCTACTTCTTTTTCATTTTCTCCAAGTTTGAATTTGACATTTCTTCAAAGCCAATCACACAGAAATTGCTCATAATATATTGCACAAATTCAGGTTGCCCCCCCCCCCCTACACATGTCCAAAAAGTTTTAATGCAGATTTGCATTGATCCCAAGAATAATAATTTTCAAACTTAAAAAGGCTGAAAAGTAACATGTCTGAAAATACCTTTATTTTTATACACTTTTCATTTAATTTATACACGTAAGTTTTGTTTTTAATATTCCTATAGAAAAAATTGTTAAATCTGAATGAGAAATTTTTCAAAATACAATACAAAAACTTGTGATCCAGCTTATTTGCATAGCTTTTTTTATCGTATTTATTTTTTATTTGTCAGGTAACAGAAGTGAGTACATTTTTTTTTTTTTTTTTTTCTTTTCAAATTGTTGACGTATTCAGGGGTCAAAGCAATCAAATAGGAAAATATAGGAATTTTTTTCACACAAATATAGGAACATAATTACAAGAGAAGATTGAGATATTCACTAAAAACAAACTTTCTCTAACATATTTTGTGATCTCGGAATGATTAAATGACTTTGTAAACAAAACACCCTAATTTAATCTCATCTAATTTAACAGATAAAGTAAATGAATAGATTATTACTGTTTACTTTTCACATTATTTAGAAAAGAACATATTTCCAAATTTATCATCTCTTGCTTGTCTATCTTTCATAACAGTTTATATCATTTAACATCAGTCCACATAATATTTTTTAAATAATGACACCTCTTTTAAATTATAATGTTTAAAAAGTCAAAAAGGACATGTAGTTGGTTGAATACGTTCTGAGGCTGCTGCCAATGCCTATTTAATGAATTGTGCTCCCCCATCCCACCCCCCTTCCACCAAAAAAAAAAAGGAAAAGAATAAGTGAAAATATTAAAATGGTAATGGAATTATGAATTATTTTAATGATCACACAAAAAAAAAAAAAAAAAAAAAATCTTATTTCAAATGATATTTGTTAAGCTTTAAGTAACAATGTGTTTACATTAGGATATATTAATTTTATTTTAAATTACCTTTTTATTTTAAGTGTTTGAAGCCATGGGTAAAAATTCCTTTATTTTTTGTCATATTTTCTGTTAAATTATCCTTTTTAAAAAATTCTCCTATGCCATCCATGCCATAGTTAAGGGGTTTTTTTATTAATAAATTGTTGTAGCTATGAAGTCGAAGTCCATTGGATCACACTAGAATTGTCTATGAAGTTAAGTCGATTCTTTTTATGAAAGTACTATATTGAATTGAATACTGGCAATGAATGCCTACATGCATTGTTTTTATAGAAATATTTATATTTTTTAAATTTAAGAAAAATGATTGATAGTGTGGGTAGATATTATGCATTTATATATACCCATATTAAACCACAAATAAGATTTAAATTAAAAAAAAAAAAAACACTTATATTTGAACATTATGAACAAATAATTTAAATACCCACAAAACTTTGAGAAATCTTGATACTTTAAAAAAATAATAATAATAAAACAACCTGATTCTTTTAAAAGCTTTAATTTTTGTATTTTTCAAATTAAACATTGGAAATAAAATGAATTTATGACTAAAGTTTTCATTGTCTTGTAATTTTCTTATAATGTGTGCAATATTATTTACATATGACAAATTATGCAACATATGATTTCCAATCACATTGGCAGAGTGAATGTTGAGGGAAAAAAAAGCTATTATTTTTAATTTGAATGGTATTTTGGAAAGATACGAGATTTTAAATTGCATGCCTAGCAGGGAAAGCAGAAAACAAGTAAGAAGAACTTAAACTGAAATAGCAGAATGTAGGAAATATAGGAAAATTTAAAAGTATAGGAAAAAAGTATAAAAAAAGTATAGGAAAAATGTAAAGAATTATAAAATATAGGAAAATATAGGACATTTTTCATGATTTTTTAAAATATATAGGAAATATAGGAACACTTTGAGCCCTGCGTATTATTTCGATACAGACAGTGTTATATGCTATTGAAATGACTACATGAAGAGCTTAGAGTGAAATAGATAGAGAAGCTCACAGGAATATGTATCATCATATAAATAAAAATGCTAATAGTGCTTTTTGTTTCTTTTAAGGTTAGATTAATTACTGTAAATATTATTTATACAGAAATTTTGAATTTATATATCTATTATTTAAATGCTTTCTTAAAAAAATTGGTTGAGTTTTGACCACTGTACGATACTAGTATATATATATATATAGTTCCCAGTACACCCATAATTCAATGATAAAGTTTCACAGTACAATTACAAATCAATAAAGATGTTCGCTCGAAATATACAGATGTTGAATTTGATGATTCAAATAAACCTAATTAATAGATAGATTAGAGTGTTATGCTGATTTTTTTTTCCTTTTTTAAAATCAATTATGTGAAAAATGTCAAATGAGACCTCCGCTTAATGTGCAGATGCAAGCATCTGACCATTAAGCGGAGGGCCCAGGTTCAATTCCCAACTCTGGCATTTTTCACATAGTTGCTATAAAAAAAATAAAACAGCCTTACACTCCAGTCTATCTAAAGTGAAATTTCATGGTTGATGATTTTATGAATAAAATTTCTAAACCTGACTATACTCTGTGTAAGGAAAATAGACCTGTCAAGGCCACCTCTCAGGGTTCTTCAATCCCCCGTTAACATGGTTTTAAGGGACGCTAACTTCTCCGCGTCTTTTTTCCCACGCAACTTCGTTATCTTAGTTAAAAGCAATTGGAGAGCAGATTAGTTTTTTTTTTTATTGCTAGTATATATGTATGTAATAACGTGTTGAATACCTGTAGTATAAATCCACTATATTTATTCCATATTTGTCTATACGTAAGGTTATCTTTTATGTCTATTATTTAAAAATGAAGGTATTTTATAATTATCAATTTTTCGTTTATTAGCTTAACAAAGTTAATTTTCTAATATACTTGGAAAATTATTTTAGTTTGTTTCTGAGTAAAATTTTCAAACTTTCTGATCTAGGGAGAAAGAAATCGTAAAAAGTTCTTAATTTTCTTACTTAGAGATCTAGAAAATGTTAGAAATATGTTATTTAATAAGCAAAATTGCATTCTGATAGCTGCACGTTGAACACAGTAATACAATATACATACTTATACACACTCATATCTATCTATATAATATTCCAATTTTCAGACCACCTATTCTTATATATTACATATAAGAATATTAAATATACTTTCATTTTTTACTTCATGTACAAGAACAACAAAAAGTATAAAATAAAAAAAAATGTTTCAAGGTTAAAAACAGGAAAGTGTCTTAATTTTAGCTGAGATACGTAAAAAGGTTATAGAAGTTAAACACATTCTCAATTTTCATGACTAGTTCCTCCTGTACTTATCCTTAGAGTTAACATATTTATTAATTAACAAATTTCTAAATTTCATTTACCATTGTCACATATAGAAAAAAAATTACGGTATCAGTTACTCATCTCACACAGTTATTGTTTTCAAGAGGAGTTAAAAAGAGAAGAAATCAAGAATGAAAAATCCTGCAATTCACATAGATTATTAATGGCAAGAGGTACCAATGGCCAATAGATTCTGCACTCGAAGCTGGTAGACAGGAGGTGCCGGGTTCGAACACAAGTCGCTCTCGTTGTCTTATTCGTTCGGAATTTTCTGTGATACTGGCTAAGTATCGGAGGAAATGAGTAACAATTTAGTCTCAACCGATGCACTGCCAATCCACTGCACTTTTAAAGGTTTGAGAAAAGCCTGTAGCTAAGGAATTTTAATATAATTTTATGATCTATGACTTATTTAATACCTAAAACTATATGATTAACACCAACAATTAGTTTACAGAGCAGAATAAAGTAATTTTTGTTTTCTTAATAATCGTTTTTAAATGCTCTTTAGCTATGAATTATTTATTCTTATTATAAAATAGCTTTGCAGTTAAAGTGGTCGTTTCTCTTTTTCTAGTCTTAAAACGATATTAACTGTTAACAGCGAATAATATAGACAAATTATTTTAACAGATTTATTTTTCCGGTACATTTTGGACTATAAGAATCTGAATTCTAATATATATATACACTAAGTGACAAAAAAAAAAAAAAAAAAGCTGCACAACAGAAAAATTGATTTATACCTTTGTAATAATTTAAAAACTAATGATTGCAACAAATAAAATTGTTATGTTTGTATAATACGGAAGTCATAACATGATACCTATGTACTCTTCCATGACTCTTCCATGATACCTTCAGACAACTCCAAAAAAAAAAAAAATAAATAAATAAATAAATAAATAATAAATAAATAAAAATAAAATAACATACATAATTATACTGTTATTGATAAAGACAACTTTTATTAGATATTACTAATTGTTATGATTAATGTATCTAATAATTAATTTTCTTTAATGTTACTTGAAACTAGATAAAACAATTGTTTTCATTTAAATATAATCTATTTCTTAATTATTCTGAAAAATTTTAATTTCATGATAATTAAAAATGGCAGAATATTTTCAAGTGATTAAAATTTTAAAAAATTGAATTTATGTACTTTTGGAAGAGTCTGAAATACCCCCAAAGTAGTCGGTCAGGTATGAATTTTTTAATGGCCAAATTTTATTTCAGGTTAATTGATCCCTTGAACATGAAAATTTGCCAGACTCACCGAAAAATTATGCATTTTCGTATCGTAATGTACAGGGAATATGTTATTGTTTTAAAAGTGCGATTTCCATTAAGTCAGTTACATTTTCGTGATCAGATATGCTTATTTCCGTCAGTTTGAAATAAGTTAAACTGGACTCATCAGAGAGAACAACTTCAGCCAAATAATTAATTGATCCTTTTTTAATTTGTTTAACCCTCTAATGTCTTGGTTTTCTAATTCTTTTCGTTAAGAAGGAATTTTTTTCAGATTTTCTGGCAATTAAACCTGCTTTGTTTAATTGTTTTTTCACTGTATTTAGATAAATTATGTTACTAAACACTTTTTTTGAATCCCTGCTATGTTCTAAATGTAATACAAACTGATTTTTTAAGCGCTGGTTTTTTAACTTGCGGTCATCTCGACTGGATGAGTAACGTGGGCACCTAAGGACAAATGTGCAGTTTAAACAGCCAAAAAATATTATATCTTGCTAAAAACTAGATCACTAATATTTTGTTAACAGGTTATCATTTTGACATCCCACGTATTAAAAAAAAAATTTTTTTTCGCTCTAAAATTAATATTTTTTGTGGTATTGTTAATTCTTGCCATTTTTGAAACACTTTCTAAAATTACAATTTTCCGAACAATTGCATCTTGTTTTTAACACTTGGCTCAATCCTAAATTGCACGCGGAACACAACGTAATGAAATCTGTTCAAAAATTTACTTTTGAAACAATAAAATTAGCGATTACAGAAAGAAAAATTGAAAATATCCAAGTGCGGCTTTTTTTTTTTTTTGTCGCTAAGTGTATATATATATATTTTTTTTTTTTTAACCGAGAGTGAAAAACTGTATCATAAATATAAAAATTAAAATCTAATATAAATGATGCTGATTGTGGGAAATTTAAGCCCGGTTGTCTTTACATTGGTCTGGACGTCCTTGAGGGGTATTTCTTAAGATTCTTAGCTAAAACTCATATGAGTTTCGGGGAAAATCATGGTAAACTTGGGGTAAGTAACGTGAATGTAACTATCATTTGGGTAGTAACATTCACGTTTCTCTAAAATAGTCATTAAAGAGGAAAGTGTTTTCTTTTTTTTTTTTTTTTCAAAATGTAATTTAATTATTAAAAAAAAAAAAAAAAAAAAAAGACAGAGAACTGGCGTTTAAAAGTAATAAGTACAAAGCTTTGAATAAACACCATAAAATGCAATAACTCGCAATAATTGTTTCAGGTCAAAAGAAGACAAGGCAATTCATCAGGCGAACAAAATAGGCACAAGTGCTACAAACAAAGCAGCACACGCACCAACGAGTGCTGTAATCATGCAACACTCGTTTTTACTACGTTCGCCTGACGAAGGGCCGTGTCTTCTTTAAATCCAATACAACTGTTGCAAGTACTTACATTTTATGGTATTTATTCAAAGTTTTGTAACTTTGTGAGCAGTAGTTTCTTGAGTTTTCATAAAAATATCTCTAATTCTTGCATCAGGTTTCGAAGTAACAAGCTCTTTAAAATAGTTATAAACATGATAAATAATCATTTTAGATTTTTTCCTTATATCAGGATTACCAGCCATAGTAAATGATACGAAAATGAAATGACGAGAAAAAGTAAATGCTAACGGAGCCAAAGAACAAGCCAAAAGTGAACTATTATTGTATCTGAACGAAATATTCTCCTAGTCAAACAATTGCTCAAATGAGGTGGGAAAAGAAAGAGCAATAACAGGATCACATGGGTCATTTCTAGGAAAATTGACCGGGGAGTAGTGACCTTCACAGGCCAATTCAGTTTACACGGACTATAATTTGACCACTTTTCATTTTTTGAAACATCTCAAATAACATTTACAGAATTTCTTATTACTGTAGTAACAAGATGGCTACATCACAGTGTAACGATAATACTCAATAAATGATTTAACTTTCGACATAAAATAACGAATATGGCTTAAAAAGAAGTAATCAAGACAACTTCAGATTACACACACTGTATGAGCAGAGTTGCATTCCACTATTTGGCAGAAGTTTCAATGGTATTTACTTGTCCATTAAATGATTATTTTGGTACTGAAAAACTGACATCATAGTAAAAGAGATATATTTTAACTTATTGATAACAAAAATATATTAAAAAAAAAAAAAAAACTGTAGTGTACACACAAGAAAATACTGTCGAAGAAAGCTGTTCTGAAGCAAAAGTGGATGAGACTACCTTGCTTAAACAAAGACAACCTTCATAATGTGGAAATCGGACACCAAGTGAAAAACATCTTTAAAAAAAAATCTTGTATGACAAATAATTCCTATCACAATTAAATTAATGTGCCTAGTAAATTAATGCACAATAAATATGCTTATTCTACAGTGATGCCGCTAGTCTTTCAAAATCCTCGGTCCCTGGGACCCATGAGTTTCAAAAATCTGGGTCCTTTTTCAAAAAATGGGTCCCCACATAAATGAATTTATATATTACAGATATAAATTAAAATTTTATCTCATTGTAGATGAAAAACAGTTTTTTAGGAATTTTTAACCAGCTCTTTTGAGATTGTCTTAAAACTAATATTATGTAGGAGGTGGTTGCTGTTATGAAACAACTGGGAACATTTAGCTCATTGTGCTCTGGAACCAGTAAAAGAAAAAAAAAAAAATAGCGAGAGAAAGAGAGAATATAGTATAATAGCTAATTATTATTATTTTAAACTAGAAACATTTTTAAAATTTTGTCGAAATTATTAGCATTAAGAGAACAAAATGAGAAAAAAGTTTTATTTATTTATTTATTTTTGAGAAATGAGAAGTTTTCAGATAAGCAGATTAATTACAAAATTTAGTTCCACATTCCTATTCAAATACAGTACAGGATCCATTATCCAACAATCGCGGAACCGACCTAATTCCGGTTATCGGAATTTTTTGGATATTGGCCCCTGCCAAAAACGGAAATATGAAGTCTGCAAAAGCTACCCCAAGTGCCTCACCCTCCTTTAACTTTAACCACAAAATAACATACCAATAAACTGTATTGATAACTTAAATAATATATTAGAGAAAAAATAAAAGAAGTATATTTACTTATCTGTAAACGAAATTACTATAATAACAACATTCTGACATTAGCAAAAATATTTTATTTTTTGCTTAACACAGCAAACATGTTACTTTTTTTTAATACTTAGGTTTTCTTAATAATAAAATTTCTTGAATCTTAATACAGACATAATGTCATGTTCCTGCACTTACGCTCGTTCTTCCGTTTCATTTGTTTTTATTTTGTTTGAACGAACTTAGAACGCAGCTGGGTGATGAGATTTAATGTATTGGCACTTTTAACTGGTAACTTTTTCGTATCGGGACTTCGATTTTGCATTTCAGAACTTTGTTTTTGTACCGGCCACTCGTTTGTGTTTATCGTATTGAATTGGTATTTATATCGTATTCGAATTAGATAGAAATGTTTTGGATTCTTTGAAAGAATGGTTTTGCGGCCATTTTTCGAATTTCATATTTCGGCTAAGCTTTGACAGAGGGCACCCATTGGTGATTCATTACGTGTTCATTTGGTGTTTCGTACACTTTTTACTAATAATCTTTCTGAATCAAAACTTCGTTTTCTCATTTCGGAGTTGACACTTTGTTTTAGATTTCACGACAGCTGCTTGTTTGTGTTTATCGTATAGGATATGTTCTTTTTCCTTTATGGTAAAATGAAGTTTTAAAGGATTTTTTTTCTTCTTCAGATCAGAATGCTTTAAATATATAAAGAAAATATTAGTTTTAAGTAAGAAATATTTTTCAAAATTTGCTTTTCTTCTTTCTTCCAGTTTGAACATTTTTTTTTTTTTTTTTTAAGAGTGAAAATTATGCGTTCCCTGGGACCCGCCACAATAAATTTTTCACGTCTTGCCTCCGATTTGTAGCGTAATGTATGCACTATAGCACATAAACGGCATCGCTATTCTAGCTATATTGCTTGTTAATTCTATAAAGTTATTCTTTATTACATCATACATAGTTATTTTTATTTTGTTTTTAAATTCAGTTTACTTAATTTACTTTTTTTTTTTTTTTACTTTAAAATGTAGTAGTGATGCTCATTGAAAATGTGCTCAAGGTCACAACCAGTAAATGGCAATTTTAAATCTTTCAAGAATGTTCTGGAGAGTGAATCACTTTCTTTAATGAGAGATTGTTAGAAAAAAACAGAAAATTTTAAGAAATGAAAAATAATATATACTAGTAATAAGAATGAAGTAATTTCTTTTAGAAGTTTACAGAAACATTATGCGTTTTATTTTTATTTATTTATTTATTTATTTTTATTTTTTTTTTTAAGTTAGATATTTTGTTACTAAGAATATTTATTTGAATGAATACCGTATATTTCTGTGTATAAGCCGAGAATTTTCGGAAATTTTTCGGAAGCTAAATTATAGGGGGTCGGCTTATATACGGATCTACATTTCTAGCAAAAAACGTACTTTAGAAACAATGATTGAATACATATATTTTAAGCTTAAAAAGTATATATAAAGTAAAATAGTGATATTAAACCTTATTTTTAAATAATTATCACATATAAAACTCTTAAATTAGCAATTTTAAATTTATTTTACAAAATGCTCGATGTAGTCATGTGTGTTTACATTTCTTTTTGACCTGCCAGTAACTGAAGTCATCGGCAGAGTGCACGAACAGAGTAAATTCTCTGTCTGATTCAGAAATAGTATAAGAGAAACTTGAAAAAACAGGACTCCCGATCATATTTTTAATTTATACAATTAAATTTAAATCATCTCTGTTTAAAATGTTTCTAGGCTTACACTAGCAAAAGCGGCAAAGCTTCGTTTTCTTTTATAGAAGTTTTTTTTTTTTGTTGTTGAAGATTGCCTTGAAGCACTGATAAAAATACTGAAAAGTAGAAATATACAAAATAACTAGCTGACCCGACAAACGTTGTTTTGTCATATAAATTATTTCTAGAGAATATTTTGCTAGAAAAAAAAAACTAACTTATTGTAAGGATGTTGTATGTAAGTGGAAGATGTATGGAGCGCTGTGAACGGTGAAATAATATAAAAATAACAAAACACCAATCATTTATTTTTTTAATTTATTAAAATTGATACTTTAAAATTATATACATATCGCTACTTATAACAATATTACTAAAAAACAATATCAATCCCTTAATGCAACAGAGTATACAATATTTTTTGTTATCCCATCTTTCGCCAATACAAACAAACTGGATGGTTTGCCCACTCGAGAGCCACGTATAATTGTCCGTGTGAAAAACATGATGTGCTCAAATCTAAGCCACAGACAGACATCGTTTGGCCCTGAAACTTATTGATAGTCATTGCAAATGCCAATCTAATTGGAAATTGAGGGCGTTTAAATTGAATTGGCACATCTGTGGGTATAATAGGGATTCGCAGTAGTAATATATTTTCACCTCGGAATTTGTCATTTAAAGTGATGGCTTCGATAACATTTTTCATTAATTTTTTTATGACTAATCGCGTGCCGTTGCACAACCGTTGTGGGTTCAAATTACGAAGCAAAATAACCGGAGATCCAACCTTCAGTTGTAAAATATGCGGTGGCACGCCTGGTAAATCCAATGAGTTTAAATACTTTGTTGGATAATTTACAGCTTCGGTGGCATCGCAAACTGTATCATTAGATTTGTATGACACCAAGTCTCCTGGTAACAAATGTTCTATCTTGAGATTCAATTCGTTGACGTCCACATTTTTTGCTGCTAAAATTGCTCTTTCTGCCAGCCACTCATGATTTGTGTATCGTCTGTGTACATCGGGAAATATCTGGTCAATAAGAGCATCTTGAGAATCATTGTGCAGAAATCGGTCGGTAATTTTATGCATCCAGTTTCATCTGTAGTAACTTTTCCATCGCCGATATCTAACAATTGTTTTGAGAATGTTTCAGCGGATGGATCTTGAAGCTTTTGAACGCACAAATTTACTTTCAGTTGTACTTTTTCAACATTACACAACAATGACGATGATTTTAAGCACGCTTTGATCTCATCAGCGTATGTTGAACGCGGAATAACGGGAAGTGCTTGTCTGAAATCACCCGAAAAGAGTAACAGAGTGCCGCCAAATAGTTTGTCGTTGTTTTTTATATCTTTCAATGTCCTGTTCGACGCCTCAATCGAATGTTTGTGTGCCATAGTGCATTCATCCCAGATAAGAATTTTACACTATTTCAGCACTGTGGCCATGGACGATTGTTTTTTTATGTTGCACACTGCGTCTGGGTTATTTTGAATATTTAGTGGCAGTTTAAATAATGAATGAGCTGTTCTGCCTCCATCCAATAAAGTTACCGCAATGCCAGATGATGCAACAGCCAATGCAATGCCATTATTTGATCGTATTTCGGCGAGAATTAGCGAAATAAGGAATGTTTTGCCAGTTCCACCTGGTGCACCCCCGCAAAAAAAAAAAAGAATCCACCTTGTCCTGCCAAAACTGCGAGCATGATGCGGTCGTAAATGGTTCTTTGTTCTTCATTCATTAGTGGGACATTGCGAGCAACAATCGCTGCCATTTCTACCGTATTGTATTGTAGTTCACGATTCAATTCAGTGCTTATTAAATCAGATGCATTTCGATTTGTTGAATGCATACCGAAATGACTGAGTGGTAAGTTGGCAATGATAATGCAAAGATCTTCAATAGCAATCAATGCTTCATTGTACACAGCGTCACTGAATACTATCGTTAGATCGTTGCACCGTGAACGATGTTGATGCAATATATCATCAGTCATTGAATATTTGTGATTATCCCATAATGTCTCTGCTCGGGCCGGGAAACATGTAGTCAACACTATAGCGAATAGTAGACGAATTTGTTTTGCTGTACAGTTCAGTCCTACTTCAGCAAGCATACACTCTCACTGGTTGTCGTCTTCCAGTAAGTCGAGTGCAAGGCATGCATCTTTATACGTTGGATACTTTTGTCCATTCACTTTACGTAAATCTTGAAATGACAAAGGGCCGATGACATTAACCAATAACAGTCGAAGATAAAAGCACTCAGTCTGCCTTGGATTGACTGTAAATACTCGTCCAAGGTGTTTGATTTGAATAAACCGGGACATGCATCAATCGGCGTGCCTTGCTTGCGGGACATCCATTTTTTTGTTGGAGCCCATGTGAAATAGCGTGGTACTTCTGAATAGAGTAATGTCCGTCCAAAAGCATCTGCACGATTACACAATTAAAAAAATTCGGCGAGTGTAGTTTTTGGTGGATTTATAGCACGATCAATCGCTGTCTCACTCGTAAAATATACGCGCTGGCCATTTTCAAGATGGACGGCTAAATGAAGAACTGCTGGATCCCGTTCATGAATTGGGAAACCAAAGATACGCCAAACAGCTTCATTGGAGCTGACGTACCGGCCAATTTGGTAAAGTGTTATTTCATCGTTGTTATTCACCGGAGGAGCATTCACATTGGTATTTTCAACTCGAAATACAGCCATATCACTGCCTTTATTCACAAAATTGCAAATGTATTTGATGCTCTTCACTGAACTGCAGAACTGAACATTAATATGAGCACCAAAAATAAATTAAAAAAACTGGAAAAATTGGAATTTATTGGATTTTATTTATAAATTCCAATTCCCTTCAACCAAATCCCCTGTTCCTGAGCTTCAAAAATGGGGTATCTATAATGTCCCTTGTAATAACTGTGATTTATCTTATATTGGTCAAACTAAAAGAAATCTTGAATGTCGTTTACGTGAACATTCTCGGTATGTTGTTAATCAAGAAATTTCTAAATCTTCTATTGCGAAGCACAGTTGGGAATTTGATCATAGTTTTAATTTTAAGAGTGCCAAAATTATCTTTCATGCCAAACGCGTTTCCGAACTGGATTTTTTAGAAAATTTAGCTATTTACCTTAATCGTGATAAAATTGTCAATGAAAAATCTGATTCCACTTTGCTGTCTAAAGCCTGAAAAAATTTGTTTAATTCAATTAAATAATTTCCTTCATTATGTTTATAACATCATATTAGTTATAATAAAATAATTCTAATTTAAATAAAAATAATAATAATTAATGGATAAATTTTATTAAATTTACTTATTAGTTTAATATTATTGAAAAAAAAAAATAATAATAATTGTTTACTCCTTTCTTCCCTCCTCATTTTGTGGTGTGTGTGTACGTGTGTTCCTCTCTGATTGGTCCTGTCCTGCATGTTGCTTCCTATTGGTTGTTTGTGTTGCTCCTCCCCCTCTGGATTTTGTCCTGCTTTCAGTCTTGCTTTTGCCTCCAAGGCAGTTGCACGTGTTTGCACCTGATGAAGAAAGGCTACGTCCTTTCGAAACCGGTTGTGCTGATTTAAAATTTATGGTGTGTGAAGAAGTTTGAATTTCTTGCTATTAATATGAGCATTGAATGTTTTGCTCAGCAGAGGCGAATATGGGACCACCCAACGGTTATCAATGTCAATATCTATGTTGTTGACATATATGACCACCATAGATGATAAGATTGTCCGCCATTATCGGGATTTCTTCGACGATATATTGGATATCCGTCAACATTTGTGATCGTGAAATTTTTCGGAAAACTTTTAGTACATTTTCCATCTGCACAAATAATAATGGCCTAAAAATTCATTTTTCATTTTAACATAAAATAACTCCGTCGGATATTGACGAATTTTTTAAAAGAATATACCACTTTAACTAATTTTAACAATATTAACATTGAAAAAATATTTTAAACACTTACGGTTAAAAATTCATTTTTCATTTCAACATTAAATAAATTCTGACATCGTGTTTACGATTCTAAAATATTAACTTTGAAAAAATATTTTAAACACTTCGTAAGATACGGTTAAAAATTCATTTTTCATTTCAACATTAAATAAATTCTGACATCGTGTTTACGACAACTCACGCCATCTAGGTGGAAAAGTTGTTGAAAGAGTTGGTTAAAAATTAATTAAGAAAGAACTAATTAAGTTACAACTTTCATTTGTAAATCTAAACCATTCTCGAATCCACCTGAAGACACACAAAAAATTTCATTAAACTCAGTCCAGCCGTTTAGGAGGAGTTCAGTGACATACACACGCACAAAAGAAATATATATATAAAGATTTAGATACGTCATTAAAAAAAATCGATGCAATCGGTCTTTAAATGGCTTATTTATGTAAACATCCAGCAGCGGCATTGCATCATCCACGTTAGGGTTAGGTCTCCCGGAACAGTATTACAGTAACCATCGTTTTCAGCTGCCGGGACTTGCGTTCGCGTCTGTGTTTGCCTCCCTTCTGATAGGGTTGCCAGAGTTAAAACTATCGCCGTTGCCGAACACACTGTGAACGTTTTACGTTGTAGCTAAGCAAGGTAAGGCATTCTATTGGATAAGCACGCATTTCGCACAATTTCATTTGACAGATTATACTGAAGGTTGTATAGATTGGCAATATTTTCTCCATTTTGGCGATATACTCGAACTTTAAAAGGAGTATTTTTTCAATTCAGCTTATACACGGGTTTGCAATTTTGGGCAAATTTCTGCAGGGAAAAATGTACTCTCAGCTTATATACAGATCGGCTTATATTTGGAAATATACGGTAGTTAAGAAGTGGTGATATTAATCTTTTTTTTTCTTTTTTATGAAAATCTAGAATAATCTTAAGCAATCTCTTCAATAAAAGCCCAAGTCTTCAGAAACTAATGTTTAAAACTGACAGCATTGCTTCAAAAATTTACTGAAATTAAAAAAAATAATTTGTGTACTTGATTTGGAGGAATGAATAAAATAAGGAAGAAGGAGGATTTAGAAGAAAAAAATATCAGAATTGCAACAATGTATTGAGAAAAAAATCAAATTTAATCCATCATTTGAAACAAATAAAATAAGAATAAAAGTTCAAAAGAATAGATTTAATTCTATGTAGGAACCACCAATTGGAGATTTTTGTTCCTGGGCATTAAAAACTGCCAAATTATAGTCAAAACATTAGGTAAATAAGAGAAAAATGTTTTTAAAAAAAATAAATAAATGATTATAATAAATAATAATAAATGTAATCATATTAATATAAATGATAATAAATTCAAACTGGAAAAAAAATATAGTACTTTTCTGTTATCAAGATCATATTCAGGCAGATTTAAAAAAAAAAAAAAAAAAGCTATTACTCCTTCATTTGGAATTATCGATTGCAAGACAGGTGAAGATGGATTAGTTAACAATAGTAGAAAATAGTACATACATTAAAAGGCCTTAAAATTATATGAAATAATGTTAAAACTTTTATTTCAACAAACATTATTAATTCTACGCCGCTTCTATATAACATATTATTACCTTATTTCAAATTACATAAATTTATACAGTTAAGCTTAGTTTTGCTATATGAAAGTTTAGTTTTAATACACTAATAAATATACCACATTGTTGGATATACTTTATTAATTATTAACATAAGATTATTAAAACTAAAAAAAAAAAAAAAAAAAAATAGTCTGAATAAAACAGACATGTTCATTTTATTTTTCATTACACAATGAAATTCAAATTTTACTTTATTTGTTTTGAAAATAATATAAAGTTTGGAAAATTAATTTTTATTAATAATTATGGATATCGTAAAAAAAAAAAAAAAAAAAAAAAAAAAAAAAAAAAAATGCTTATTCTTGTCCTTTAGCAAAATAGCAACTATTGTCCCAAATAATGAATGATATTAAAAACTGACTTGCAAATATACAAGCAGTATTCTAATGTATTCAATCATTACCAGTGAATAACTATTGTGATGATTTAATGTTTTCTTTAAAAAAAAAAAAAAATTACTTGTTCTCTAACTCACATAAGATGGGTAAAAAGAATTTTTTTTCTCTTTTTTTTTAATACTTTTTAGTAGGGCTGTGCCGATTAATCGATTAATCGGTTCGGTTAATTGATCAATGCTTTGTCCCGATCAATTTTTTTAATCGAGTTAATCGGATCGATTAATTCGATTAAAAATCTTCAAAATCCGATTAAAATTTTCAAACTACAAATTAAAGTAAAAATGTTGTTCTGCTTACAAAATATTTTTTCACATATTTTGCTAACAAACATTTTAAGAAACATCCATCAAATAAGGATTAAAAAAAAAAGTAAAATTTCTCAAAAGAAGTTGCTGCACTTTTGTTGATATAGAAAAGGGAGAGGACAGTTATAAAACTTTATGTGTATGCTGAAGCAACACCACCTGTCTGTAGCCTTCTACAGAAAGTGTTGGCTTTGGTAATAGTATTCTCAGAAACAAGAAGCTTTCAAAAAAATGGAAATGCTAAAGATAAAAAAAAAAGAAAAGAAGGGATTGAGATTTCCACTATCCCTCTGATGGGGGAAATGTTAACAGAGTTTCACAATATCTTCAAACGTTTATTGTCTGTTCAGAATTGCTGATAGTAACTATTGAAGTAGAAACAGAAAATAACATTCTGTGTTCTAGTCCGAAGTGATAAAGAAGAACTATAAAATATAAGAATTTGAGATTTTTATGATAATGATATGGAATTTTGAGAATTCATTTAAAAATAGTGACAAGCGAGATGGACAAGGCCTGCAAATATAAAACTAAAATATGTGTAAATTCATTTAATGTTTCTTTCGAGATTAATTGAAAAATTAATTTAGTTAAAAAAAAAATTAAATAAGTTAATATTTATATAAAATTAGCACTTAATGTCACCAATTATTACTCTGAAAATTGATTTAAATTTCAGCTATAAAACAGATATAATTGATTAGACAAAAATTTTTGAAAAAAAAAAAAAAAAATTTCAGTCAAACTTATGAATAATATATCTATATATATATACACACAATATGAGAGTTTTATTCATCATTGAAATAAAATTATATAAAGAGAAATGAAAACCGATTAAAAATCAGATTAATCGATTAATGAACTACGATTAACCCAGTTAAAACTCTTAATCGATTCCCACCCCTACTTTTTAGTAAAAAAATATAAGAAAATAGTTATATTTACATTTAAATTGTCAATTTTTGTTTTATAAAATAAATAAATAAAATTATTTTAGTATAACATTATTATTATTTATTATTATTTCTTTTTTATTTCTTGTAAACTTAACCATTTGCAGCCCAGTATTCAGTGGTACAGCACACTGCATTTCAGTTGAACAGGTCAATGAACACTGGACCACAAAAAAAATTGAGCAAACTTGAGGCTAAAATGCATAATTTAATAGAGTTTCATTGGACAGTAGACTTATTCAATCGAAATGCGATGTACAGTACCACTGGCCAGTGGACTTCAAAGGGTTAAAAGATTTTATTATTGAAATTATGTTTTTGAGAATTCATGACATTGTGATATGTAATCGAGGTTGACACTAAACTCTTTTTATTCCCCAAACTACTTACTACCACATACAAAATACTAAAAGAAATCATAATGAAACTAGAAATTACTTGTAAAATTGCAAATGAAAATTTTATAAAGATTTTGCATTAAATTATATGTTTAGTTCATAACATTGAATGATTTCAAAACTTTTATTATGTAAAAAATATAAAGAAAGTTATGCTCCATATATGCTCCCTCATTGACACAATGCTATTGCTGAACTTTATGATAATATGGAAAAAAGACTCAGCAGTCCATTTTTATTTGCTGTAACTGTAACTTTTTTTTTTTTTTTTTTTTTTTTTTTTATGTTACTTTCATTATCATTAAAGGCATAATGCTACTTTTTATATAGTTCCATAACAAACACTTTTTTTTTTTTTTTTTTTTGTTATTAAAGAACTTTCTAGTACTTTTATAAATGTTTAGAAATGTATCTGCCATATGCAAAAAAATCATTGTTTAAGATGGGTAGATAGGGTGTGCTGGATTCCCTGTAATTGGTTTGGTTCAAATTTGTGCTCAGTGATGGAAGAGAGAGAGAAAACTTAATCTAGATGGTTTGGACAAATTTGTGCGAAAATAGAATAACTTATAGAAAAAAAAATTACTTTTACAGATAGAAAATTTAGAAGGAGCAGTCACATGGCTTGAGAAGCTTTTACTGTTTGTGAATTTCTCATTCAGACATTTGTCTCATATAAAATAAATAATTTTAAAGGAAATTATGGGTATAGACATTTCTCTAATCTAGGAAATTCTTAATGTATACATTTAAATTGATATAATTTGGTTGATCAACCAATAATATTCATAGAAACAATGTATAGATTAACATACTATTATCAACTTAAAAAAAAAAAAAAAAAAAAAAAAAATGATGATGATTTATAAAATTTACATATAAGCAATCTTTAATTATTTGTACAAAGGAAAAGTCATAATGTAAGATATAATACATTTAATATTACTTATAAAGAATCTACAAATGTACAATTTCATAAAAATTATTTCTTTTTCAATAAACCCAATTTTCTTTGTTTCTTTGGGTCAGACGGAATAATAGGCATATATTCTTTAGTCACATCGGTATATTCTCCATCAGGATAATCATAATTTTCAATTGGAGGGGTTTCAACAGGTCCTTTCATCTTAAATGGAATAAGTGAGGGATCCGGCTATAAAGAAAAGAATAGTATGTATTTGTCAATCAAACATTAACATTTTTATATAGAAAAATCATTCAAATTTTTAACATTTGAACTTTATTCTTAGTTCTTATTTTAAAAATATCCTTTACTAATTTTCATTTAACATATTATGATGGGCTTAGCTTTAGAATTTAAATTAGTTACACATTTTTCCATTTATCTTTACGTTATATATAAGAATAAACATTAAGAGTTTGCATTTTGAGTTTTCTTCTCATCTTTGATGACGAAATATAAATGTTAAGTAAAAAAAAAAGGAAGTCATCCTGGCTACCAATAACAGACAATACACATGAAAATACATGAAATTTTGCTTAAAAATACACACATTTTACAATAGAAAAAGAAATCTTAACTAGATAAATTTACCTTAAACAATGTCCTTTAAAAGTATATTTTGGGTATCATCGTACCCATCATCATCAGTGCCAAGTGAAAAGTATGTTCTTCTGAGGTGGTTACTTTGTGGTGTCGTGGAAAACATGGTCACGCTTCACTTCGTTTCTTTTTTCTTTTCTCTTGAGGATCTGTTGCCACACTGCAGGAATAATGCAGTGCTCCCGGTCGTTAACAGCATGATTGTTAGTAATTATTTCTATGGCCTCCCGTTTTAGTGCATAGTGGTGATTATTGTACGGGGCTATTTTATCAATATTGATGGAGTTTAAATTAATAGGGTTAGTATTGTGGGTGGATGAGAAAACTGTGGAAGATTTACCATAGTTTAAGTCTGTGCGATGTTCTTTTTCGTGATTGTTTATTCTGTGCTTTGTCATACCTATATAACAAAGCTGAACTCAACTACATTAAAAAAAAATCGCCCTTAATGCTAATTACTCTAAAAATTTCATTGACAACCTTTATAAAAAACGCATTAAGACCTTAAATAGAATTAGCAATACCCAAAAATCCAAATCCAATTTTACTACTTCCATCCCCTTTTGTAGTGGTGCTAGCATAAAAATAAAAAAAGAAGCCACAAATCTAAACGTAAATATTCCGATCAAACCAAATAAAAATATTTTTCAGCACATCCGAAATGAAAAAGATATTATCAACTACAAATCCCCCGCAGGCATCTATAAAATAAATTTTGAACACACTAATGGTAAAAAAGCCTGTTATATAGGTATGACAAAACGCAGAATAAATGATCGCGAAAAAGAACATCGTGCAGACTTAAAATATTGTAAATCTTCCACAGCTTTCTCGTCCACCCACAATACTAACCCTATTAATTTAAACTTCATCAATATTGATAAAATAGCCCTGTACAATAATCACCACTACACACTAAAAAGGGAGGCCATAGAAATAATTACTAACAACCGGGAGCACTGCATTATTCCTGCAGTGTGACAACAGATTTTCAAGAGAAAAAAAAAAGAAACGAAGTGAAGCGTGATCATGTTTTCCCTGACACCACAAAGTAACCACCTCAGAAGAACAGACTTTTCACTTGGCACTAGGACTGGGCGATGTAGCGATTCTATAAATCAATTTATCTTCCATCTAATATCGCGATATAGAGATAAATCGATTTAATACTGATTTAGAAAATACCTCCTCCCTACCCCTCCAACATATACAAGCCTTTTAATCAATAGTATAATGACCGAAAAGCAACGCTGCTATTACTCATTTATTTTCTGCAATTTCCCATATTGCTATAACTCAGCATCTATGGCTTAAAATTACGCCAACAACATAATTTAAAATTAAAATTTTAAATTATGCAGTTCAAACAGTAAAGTTTTTATTAATAAAAGTTATGTTGATTAAACATTTCTGGATAATTAACATTAGGGGGCGTTGTTATAAATATTGATATTAAAGCGAGCTTTTGATAGCCTTTGACACAACAGTTATTTTTTCTCCTTTTAAATTGTTTAGCCTTTTTTGTGTGTTCCTGATATATGATGGAATATTGAACTTTGTATTTTGATTTATAAAATTTGTCTTTTACCACAGTCAGTAAATTAAATTTCTGCTTTCTAAAAAAAAAATAATAATAATAATAATAATAATAATTTTTTTCAAGTCGATTGATAAATTCTACGCGATATTTTTGAACCAACTGCCCAGTTAAGTAATAATTCGGTAAAAATTTTTTTAAAGATGATTCCCAAATTTTTTATCATTTTACTGATAGTTAGCAAAATTGCTTTTTTGTGTCATATTGCCGAAATACGTTATATTCTGGCGGTCAATATCCAATCTGCCTAAAATAAACCATACATCATTCTGAAAGAAAGAAAAAAAATCAAGACCAATTTGTT
Organism: Salticus scenicus; assembly: GCA_963930645.1. Lineage (NCBI taxonomy): Eukaryota > Metazoa > Arthropoda > Arachnida > Araneae > Salticidae > Salticus > Salticus scenicus. Next base: position 81,951,968 of record OZ005649.1, read on the forward strand.
CGTTAGAAGAAATAGGTAGCAGAGTTTGAAAAAGAAACTTAATTTTAAATGATGAAAAAAAAAATAAACTCTATTTCCATTTAATAGTATTTTAAAGTATTAACATTGTAGATTTTATTAACTCCAGTAAAGTAATATTTGAAGCTTATTAATGGTATTATAAAGAGCGTAATAAAAAGTACGTAATAAGGAGCCCCTTTAAAAGTTCTTGTGTACATTCTTTAAAATTCTCCCCCTCCTTACAAAATACTAATAACAGAAGTGTCAGACAAAGCTAAATTATTGAATAAATAATAATAATGACAAACAGATACATCGTATTGCATTATGAAACTATTATCGTGATTTACTGTATTCTTAAATATTGTAAAAAATAAACTTATTTTATATTTAATTTAATGAAAAAAAAAAATCTACGTACTTATATTAATATTTATTACAACAATGCATACTGTTTACTGTAATTGTCGAAAATAATTACTTATTACAAAAAGAAAGAAATCATTACTTATCAAACAAATTGGAGTCTCAGTAAAACCGCAAGAAGTTAAAAGATTGGAATGGCTACGATTCATCTAAAATCATATTTTCTTTTCTCCCCGATTTAGCATAGCGCAAGCGCATTACTTCGTCTCTTCTTTGGAATAAACGGAGCAGACGACAGGCGATTTAAGCGCATCGTCTCTCTGGTATCTCCTTTGAAATGAAAAGCCGACATGTAGAAAAATTCATATTACGATAAATCGTAAGACGGCTATTGCACTTATTGTTAAATCGTTTTCACTAAATCGATAAAACTTCCCTTGATGCATTAACTCGCAAGCGTGGCGAGGAAACTTGATGCCTAGCTAACATCGGATTTTTATCTCTAAATCGATGCAGCATTACATCGTCTAACATCGTCATTCCGAAATTTCGTAGTAGATGTTATCTTTAAATCGGATCGCCGATTTTAGATATAAATCGATTTTTGCATTACATCGATATAACGTCCAGTCCTACTTGGCACTGATGATGGGTACAATGATACCAGAAATATATATGCTAAGACTTTTAAAGGATATTGTTTAAGGTAAATTTATCTAGTTAAGATTATAAATATAATCCTTTTTTAAACAGTATAATTAGAAAAAGAGAATTATAATGTACAGTACGCTGTCGATTTTGCCAGATTCGTTTCATAGACTGGGTTAATTGGCACTCATACTATGCAAACTTGCATGATTTGCTTACTGACTTAATTAGCCCTGATATGTATAAACTCACTGTAAAGCAATAACCCCCCCCCCCCTCCTCAACTTTCAATTTTGATTTCAAAAATGCCTAAATATGAAAATATGCAAAAAGATCAGCCAGAATTATCAGTATACACTATGCAGATATTTTGTATGTGTTATCTGAATACAATCAACATCTTTATAACAGAAAAATAGAAATAAAATAAAATAAATGAGACTTTGCCTATAATGATGCTTTTGAATTGTTCTCAAAAGTATAAGTTTGACAAAGGGTTAAAAAAGCTGAAACTTTAAATGAAAGATGGATATTAAAAATAAAATACTAGATTTTAGACGGCAAAATCTAAAATCTAGTACTTTGTTTTTAGTATCCATCTTTATTATATTACCAAATAAACAAATGTATTATATTACCAAAATAAACAATTTAATTATTTTATCCTTTGAGAATCAGCATCTAAAGAACTGGAGGAATTTAAATGCTTCTCTTATTCCTGATAAACCAAGACATAAGGCAGTTGCTACTTTCTGCCTATCTACAGGACACGACTGCCTTGCCGCTCATTTGAAGTTCATAGGTATATTAAACGATTCTACTTGCCCACTTTGTGATTCTGGAGAAGTAATGGACAGGGGCCATCTGCTCCGTTGTGGTGCTTTTCAATGTTCTACAGAAGAGTCGAGATATTGTGAGGGAAGATCGCTTCTTAGGCAATGACTTTGGTCTTTTGTTCTATGTTATATTGTTTATAATTTGTTTTGTATCTTTATAGTCCTCTGTAACTTTTGCCTAGCCATTGAAAATTAAAAAATAAAAAAAAGATTTTATCCTTTGATAAACTGATTGGTTTCATTGACATGGGCATGTAAAACCTTGTTTATATGATATACAATAGTAAATACAAACTTCAAACTTTGTTAAATGTACATTTTTACAAAAAGAAAAATAAATCTGTATAAAAACTGAAGAAGCACATATATCTCCTTTTTTACAATAGCAGACTCCGACAGGCATGAATTAATTATATTTGATTAAAAAGAACTGTTGTAGCATAGCTCATATTTTCTAAACTTATTTAATTTTTAAAAGTTACAATTTTTTATTTCAAACCACAAAAAACAAGAAAAGCTTGTATGTCAATCAGACCTAAACAAACAATAATAAATTAACACAAAATCATCAGGAAATATACTTAACAGACATTGTTATGCAAAAGGGGGGGGGGGGGGAAGCAGAAGAATATCAAAGGATTGGTAGCAATTTATGAAATAAAGTAAAGTGGCAGTTAATATTGACAAAACATTTTGTGAATTCCTTCATATATCATGTAAATAGCTGAGTAATGATAAAAATATTTGATACAGTAACTCATTGTGTGGTGACATCGCTTATCTGCTTACTTTTTATCTTGGTCATTCTATCTTGTGTAAATAAAAAAACTTGTAACTTTTAAAATTTAATAACATGATCCAGGAAAAAAATTTCTTTAATCCATAATTAGCACATGCCTTCTATCAGAAAAATAAAAATTACACTGAAATTGGAGCAGTGCACTTGGGGGATGATCTTTGTATGCTATTTCCTATTTAATTTCAGTGTGTATTTACAATAAAAAAATAATTACAAGTTTTCTATAAAAACAGCTTTAATATTAAAATGCTGCTTTTGATATTAATTAAAAATTGTGCCGAAAATATTTTACCAAATTTAACTATATTTGGATGATTGCATAGCATTATCAGAATTTAATTAAAACTTTAATAAAACATACAACCTTTTATTACTTCATGTTTTCAAAATTGCCGAACTAGTTTCCTCTGGGGCGCCCCAGCTTGATCACCGGCATCTTGGTGTGTGAAGTTGCTCGAAACTGATGTTTCTGGTTTCTTCCCTCTTATATACACTCTTCGCCATTGGCGGTTGAGCACTGCCCCATCGTTGCCATTGCAGCAATTGGAACTTGTTAAAATTTCTACGGATTCTCTTACTGTAGCGTAACTGTGGTTGTGGTAGTTGGCCAACTTTTTTACATGATCAAATTTTATGTCTATCTCCTCGTTTTTATTTACCTGGGTTAAAGCGGTTGTTATTTTTCCTGTCATTATGTCATGGCTATGTTCTTTAATTCGTGTTTTTATTTTTTTTTTTGTTTTTCCTATATAGCACATTTCGTTATTTTGTTTATTGGTATATGGAATTTTATAAATTCCTGCTGTCTCTAAAGGATTTAGTTTATCTTTGTCATTTCTGATTAATTGAAAAATGTTAGGGTTTGGCTTGACAGGTATGTTAATATTATGTTTTGCTGCTACTTTTTTGATTTTATTAGAGATTGTGCGATCATAAGGAATTGAAATGGTGTATTTGAGTTGAGGTTTTTGAAAGTTATTAATCTGATTTAAACTTTTTAATCTTTTTTTAAATAAGTTATCTATTAATTTATTTGAGTAACCTGCTTTTTGTGTAAATTGTTTAATATTTTTTATTTCGTTTTTTAAAATTTTAGGGTCTTTACAAACTGTTATTGCGCGATTTATATGGGCCTGTATTGCATTTATTTTATATTTAAAGGGGGTGCTACTACTTTTATGTATAATTTTATTAAAAAATTTACACTAAGAGTTACGCATAAAATTTAAGGGTAAACTATTTCATCTTAATTTTATAACTCAATATCCATTGTATCATAATTCAACCAAAACTAAAGGTTACTACATTAATCAAACATAAATTCTCGTTGGAAGATGATTACTCAAATTTACACAAGTCCTTACGATACAATTATTATACATTATCTAATTATACAAATACGTTAGTGATAAATAAACATAACACGCGGAAATAAAGTTCTGCACAAAAAAAAAAAAAAAAAAAAAATTAAACTTCTATGACATAAATGTTATTAAACTTATCTGACATTGCAAAATGGCACGATGTGGGCGTGAGGCAGCAAGTCTTTTTTCCACCTTGATAAAAACTTAAAGTCCAGGTTTCGACGCAGATACTTTGAAATAATTTATAACCATGAAGTTTATTTAATTAAAACTTTAATAAAACATACAACCTTTTATTACTTCATGTTTTCAAAATTGCCGAACTAGTTTCCTCTGGGGCGCCCCAGCTTGATCACCGGCATCTTGGTGTGTGAAGTCGCTCGAAACTGATGTTTCTGGTTTCTTCCCTCTTATATACACTCTTCACCATTGGCGGTTGAGCACTGCCCCATCGTTGCCATTGCAGCAATTGGAACTTGTTAAAATTTCTACGGATTCTCTTACTGTAGCGTAACTGTGGTTGTGGTAGTTGGCCAACTTTTTTACATGATCAAATTTTATGTCTATCTCCTCGTTTTTATTTACCTGGGTTAAAGCGGTTGTTATTTTTCCTGTCATTATGTCATGGCTATGTTCTTTAATTAGTGTTTTTATTTTTATTTTTGTTTTTCCTATATAGCACATTTCGTTATTTTGTTTATTGGTATATGGAATTTTATAAATTCCTGCTGTCTCTAAAGGATTTAGTTTATCTTTATCATTTCTGATTAATTGAAAAATGTTAGGGTTTGGCTTGACAGGTATGTTAATATTATGTTTTGCTGCTACTTTTTTGATTTTATTAGAGATTGCGCGATCATAAGGAATTGAAGTGGTGTATTTGAGTTGAGGTTTTTGAAAGTTATTAATCTGATTTAAACTTTTTAATCTTTTTTTAAATAAGTTATCTATTAATTTATTTGAGTAACCTGCTTTTTGTGTAAATTGTTTAATATTTTTTATTTCGTTTTTTAAAATTTTAGGGTCTTTACAAACTGTTATTGCACGATTTATATGGGCCTGTATTGCATTTATTTTATATTTAAAGGGGGTGCTACTATTTTTATGTATAATTTCATTAAAATTTTAGGGTCTTTACAAACTGTTATTGCGCGATTTATATGGGCCTGTATTGCATTTATTTTATATTTAAAGGGGGTGCTACTATTTTTATGTATAATTTCATTAAAATTTTAGGGTCTTTACAAACTGTTATTGTGCGATTTATATGGGCCTGTATTGCATTTATTTTATATTTAAAGGGGATGCTACTATTTTTATGTATAATTTCATTATTTTATATTTAAAGGGGGTGCTACTATTTTTATGTATAATTTTATGAAATTATACATAAAAATAGTAGCACCCCCTTTAAATATAAAATAAATGCAATACAGGCCCATATAAATCGCGCAATAACAGTTTGTAAAGACCCTAAAATTTTAATGAAATTATACATAAAAATAGTAGCACCCCCTTTAAATATAAAATAAATGCAATACAGGCCCATATAAATCGCGCAATAACAGTTTGTAAAGACCCTAAAATTTTAATGAAATTATACATAAAAATAGTAGCACCCCCTTTAAATATAAAATAAATGCAATACAGGCCCATGTAAATCGCGCAATAACAGTTTGTAAAGACCCTAAAATTTTAAAAAACGAAATAAAAAATATTAAACAATTTACACAAAAAGCAGGTTACTCAAATAAATTAATAGATAATTTATTTAAAAAAAGATTAAAAAGTTTAAATCAGATTAATAACTTTCAAAAACCTCAACTCAAATACACCACTTCAATTCCTTATGATCGCGCAATCTCTAATAAAATCAAAAAAGTAGCAGCAAAACATAATATTAACATACCAGTCAAGCGAAACTTTAACATTTTTCAATTAATCAGAAATGACAAAGATAAACTAAATCCTTTAGAGACAGCAGGAATTTATAAAATTCCATATACCAATAAACAAAATAACGAAATGTGCTATATAGGAAAAACAAAAATAAAAATAAAAACACGAATTAAAGAACATAGCCATGACATAATGACAGGAAAAATAACAACCGCTTTAACCCAGGTAAATAAAAACGAGGAGATAGACATAAAATTTGATCATGTAAAAAAGTTGGCCAACTACCACAACCACAGTTACGCTACAGTAAGAGAATCCGTAGAAATTTTAACAAGTTCCAATTGCTGCAATGGCAACGATGGGGCAGTGCTCAACCGCCAATGGCGAAGAGTGTATATAAGAGGGAAGTGTTATCCAAACTTACTGGATATCTAAAGTTAGCAGAGGTTTAAAAAACAATTTTCCATCTAAAAACTTACAGTGGAAAGTGTGATTTGAAATTTGACTTGGATGAAAAATTAAAGTGTATGACACGATTGAAGACAAGATAAATTTACGTTATAATTTCAGTTTTATTAAAAAAATTTGAACAAAATATAAATTTAACAACAACAGCAATAAAGTTAACAGTATATTAAATTACAACTTATTCAACCCAGCTCAAGTTTTTTTTATAAAACGATAAAACATTTTACCATGGCCCAGAAAAACCAAAAATAAAAATGTAACACTGAGGAAGGCATTAGTAACATTTAACATAAAAGAAAAATAAACACCGGCAGCGTAAAATCATATTAAAAGACAATGATTTACATCGTTCAAAAGCTGACGTGACACAAAACTAAATGTGAGCACCACATGCACAATCACCGATATTTATAGTAAAACAACAACCGGCAAAGACAACGCCTACATCCGGGAATCAATAATCTTATGCGAGGATGATAGAAAGAACGCCGGAACGAGTTCACCATCTGCTGAAAATTCCAGTAATTAAATATCCATACTAAAGTATAGCTCTAAGAAGAGTGATCAACCAAGCATTCCAGGCTAAAGTATAGCTCTGAGAAATGGGATCAACTAAACATTCCAGGCTAAAGTATAGCTCTGAGAAAACGTGAACAACGAAGCATTCTAGGCTAAGTATAGCTCTAATAAGCGTGATCAACTTTAAAAAGTAAACAAATGAGGAAAATTACTTTAAGATATTGAACTTCTATTAAAAACTTATTTAACTGATTAAATTGATAAAGGTAAGTTTTAAAAGGAGATTTATATAAGAAATAAAGTTTATATTTAGAGATTTAAGTTAACAAGAAGTATTTTTAAAATAAAGATATTGTTATTATACGTAACAAAAGCCCCTCCTCTTGTTAACTTGACATAACACCAAACAAGCACAGGTATAAATTTAAACAACTTTGAGCTAGGTTAAAAAAAAACAAATTTTTTTCCTTAAGTATAACAATCAATATTCAAATCTTTAAAAGCATCTTTAACACATACATATACATACTTCAACAATAAAATAAAAAAATCACAAAAAGGTTAACTCACTTTTAACATGAAACAAAAAAATTTACACATAAATTTCATTATCCACAGGTCAGTACAGACGACGTATCAATCACAGATGAAACTTTAAATAATTACGACCACCACTAACAATGGCTATTTCAATACAGTTCAAAAAGGAGGTTCATTATAAAAATTATCGAATTACAAATACATTTTTCTTAAACAATTCATGAATATGTACAAAAATTTAAATCGTTAACTACACACAAGCCAACTACGGCACCTGGAAAAGAATTTTCTACATCTAAGCCATTATAGGCACCTGAAAAAAAAACCGCTACATTTAAGCCAGTATATGGCACCTGAAAAAAAACCTTTACATCTAAGCCACTAAACGGCACCTAAAAAAAACTAGATACATGTTAATTCATATAAAAAAACATGTTAAAAAAACTTATACGGAAATGTATTAAACGTTACAATTATGCAAAATTTCAGGAAATAACCCAAGTAACCAATCTTAAAATTTGCCTGGCCAGGACTTTCAATAATGGTAACCTTAGGAAAAACGGAAAAATATACATAATTGCAAAAACACAAAATACAATTCCAAGATATATATTATATTAATTATACAATTACAAAATTTAAGTTTATTTTAATTTATTAAATATGTTTAATATAAAATTTTCAAGATCTTGGCGAGTGAGGGGTTTGGTAAAAACATCGGACAGATTAAGTTTACTTCTAATAAATTTAAGATCAAAAAGATTATCACGAACAAGATCCCTTACAAAAAATAATTTTATATCAATATGTTTAGATCTGTAATTTTCAATTGGAGATTTGACAAAATCTATGGCAGATTGACTATCCATATTTAAAACAGCTTTACATTCAACTTTAGGAATTATGTTAACATCAACACACTCATTTAAAATACGATCAAACCACATTAAATTTTTCGCAGCCTCCGTCATAGCCACAAATTCTGCCTCCATTGTTGAGAGGCAGACAGATTTTTCTTTGAAAGTTCTCCAATCTATAGGGGATTCATCCAACAAAACAATTTGACCGCCCATAGAAGTACGATCATCTTTATTTGCAGCGAAATCAGAGTCTGAATAAACTATAAGTTGTGGTCTTTTACAATTTAATTTTAATTTAAAATGACTGGTATAATGAACATATCCCAATAATCTTAGTAAGCCATCCCAATGTGTTTTTCCAGGATTAGATTGAAACTGACTATAAATATTCACAGAGTAACAAATATCAGGGCGAGTTCTATTTGCAATAAAAGCTAAACATCCAAGTAAACTTCTGTAAGGAATTGCTGACATTTCTTGAATTTCATAATCATTTTTAGGACAATTTGACTTAGAATAAACTACGCCTTTACTTATGGGAAGAGTTGAAATAGGGTATTTAAAACTTTTAAATCGGTCACAAACTTCTTCAATATACTGATGTTGATGAATTTCAAGTTGACCGTTTATTTCTTCAAACTCGACTCCTAACAACTTCTTGGTTTTTCCCATAATTTTAAGGTCAAAATGACTTTTAAGCAAATTCAAAACTTTATCAATTGTTTTACTATATTTACTGAAAATGACAATATCGTCAACATATAATAAAAGAATAACTTCATAATTATATAGATAAACACAATTACATGAATTAAATTTAACAAAACCTATTTTTATCAAAACTTTATGGATTTCAAAGAACCACTCGCGACCTGATTGATGTAAACCGTACAAAGCTTTATTTAATTTACAATATAAATTTTCCTTTCCTGGTTGAATAAATCCTGCTGGCTGAGACATAAAAATATTTTCAGTTAAAGGGGCATATAGATACGCACTAGTTATATCACATTGAATATGGGTCCAATTTAAAAAACTTACGAGCAATGAGAAAAAGAATCTAATCACAGCAAAATTGACCACAGGACTAAAAGTCTCGTCGTAGGTTTCCCCTTTGATTTGACTATAGCCCTGGGCAACAAGTCTGGCTTTATAACGAATGATATTACCTTTTTCATCACGCTTAATCGCAAAAACCCATCTGTTACCTACAGGATTACAGTTCTGTGGTAAACTAGTAAGCTCCCAAACTTCCCTTTCTTTCATTACTTTTAACTCGTTTTCCATTGCCTCAAGCCATTTTTCTTTCTGGGGAGATTTCATTGCTTGCTTGTACGTTTTAGGAACAACAATTTCTTCTAGTCAACTATTATTAAAAACTACATTATTACTTGGACCCTGTTCAGATACAATACCAGTATAATTGTCACTACCACTGAAATTAAATGTTTTAGGATCATATACAATTTTGTTCTTTTTACAATAGTCCTGAACTTCATTTTGGGATCTAAGACGCTGCGTTTTTCCTTCTTCATAGTAGTAAATATCTGTCCTATCTCCTGTTTGTCTAGGAACAGCTTTTCTATACCAGTTAACAACCTTTAAACCATCACACCCCTCCTCTAAACTGTCTTTGTCCTGAATATCAGAAGGGAAAGAGGTCGCACTTCTCACATCTTCTACAGTATTTTCCTCCGAAACAGAATTCGGGAAAAGTGGGACAAAGAACTGAGTTTGGGGCTCCAGCACTGCTCCACTGCTACTATTCAGATCTATATACTTGGCTTTCTCGTTAAATCTAACATTAAGTGTTTCAATTATTTTGTCTGATTCAGGTAGCCATATTCTGTATCCTCTAGTCCTAAAAGCATAACCCACCATAACACCCTTTGTTGCTTTAGGGTCTAATTTATAACGTTTTTGTCGTGGGATACCTACATAGGCTAAAACACCAAATGGCTTTAAATGCCGGACTGAGGGTTTGTTTCCAGTATATAGTTCTAAGGGAGTTTTAGTGGAGTTTGTGTTACAGGTCCTATTCCAAGTGTAAACAAAATAAGTTGCTGCTTCTGGCCAAAAATTCTGTCCTAAATTACTTTCTTGTAGTAAAGTTCTGATACCATCGGCTACAGTTTGGTTATAGCGTTCAACAACGCCATTTTGCTGTGGAGTATACAAATTTGTCAATTCATGTTTAATTCCTTTAGACGCAAAGAAATCTTCAAGGGTATTTGACATGAATTCCTGTCCATTATCACTACGAAAAGATTTCACTCTACTTCCAATCAAATTTTCAGCACGCGTAATATGTCTAATGATAATATCAGCGGCATCTGATTTTAACTTAATTGGGTAAAGAGCAACCTTTCTAGAAAAATCGTCAACTATGGACAAGAAATATTTTTCTCCATGTTTCCCCTCAACATGAGAAGGACCCCATAAATCAGCAAAAATTAACTCAAGTGGCTGTGTTGATCTGATAAAACCAGTAGACTTATGAGAAATGTGTCTAAACTTATTTAATTTACAAACTTCACATTCAAAATTTTTATCATTTAGACCAGAAACACCTTTTACACCATTTTCTTTACAAGTATGAGTCAAAATATCAGGACTGATATGGCCAAAACGTCTATGCCAAAGTTGCATTTTATTCCCTTTTTCTAAATTCAAATTTTACATGTCTGTTATTAACTTTAGGAATTTTAGGATATAGATAATAGATTTTATTCTTTAAGTAGGCTTTAAACAAAAATTCATTGTCACGATATATTTTAACCTCACCCCCACCGCCTTCATATATACAACCATTTTTATCCAAAGCAGGACCAGATATTATATTTCTCCTCAATTTAGGAGAGTACATAACATTTTCTAAAGTGAATATTCTCTGACCAAACCTCAATTTTATTTTCCCCATTCCCTCAATTTCAAAATTTACATCTTTAACAGCTACAGTCATGTTTTCGTTAATTAAAGGTTTATACTTGAAGAATAAGTCCCTTCTGGAACAACAGTGATGAGATGCCCCTGTATCAAAAATCCAAGAACATCCCTCTTCAGATTCAGTAGAGTTAGAATGCATAATAAATAAAACATTTTTAGACTTACGTCTATTTCGACGAGCTCTTCCTCCAGAAAAACCAGACTGTCTAGTATCATATTGAGGTCTGTTGGGGCTGTAACTTGCGTCATGATGAGGTCTATCAGTACTAAAACGATCTGGTGACTTGAAATTTCTATGTTTATAACTTGGACTAAAGCCTCTCCTATAGGCACTCCTGGAATCCCTGGGTTGGAACTGTCTTTCACTACCTTGGCGATGATCGGTGAAACCATTATCTTGACTACTTTTATGTCTGCAAATAGCCTGATGGTGGCCAAATTTCCCACAAAAGGTGCAGTTTTGTCGAGAAGTTACTATATTTACTAAACCTGGCGTTTTTACTTTGTCACTATCACGAAGATTTAAACGTGCCTCCTCAGCGGACAATTCATTAACAATATCACTGAATTTAAATTTTTCTTTTGGCCAACGCAGTATATTTTGGACAATACTATCAAAACTGCTAGGTAAATATCTAAGCAACTGGAAAGAAGTATAAGTATTGTCATCAAATTTTTCATTTAAATCCTTGAGCTGGTTTGAAAGTCTAAGTAATCTGGCAGCATAAAGTGAAATATTTTCATTTTGTTTAATTCTACATTCAAATAATTCAGAAAATATTTTCATATGAAATGACCTCGAATCCGGCAAGTAGTTTAATTTAAGTGCATCCCAAGCTTTGATCGGATCATCATAATTTTCTACCAATTTCCGGAATTCGGGTTGAATATTTAAATATAATGTAGCTAACACGTTATCTGATCGGGTTTTAAATTTGGCTATTTCCTCATCTGAAATTTTTTCAGACTCTTTCGGAATTGACTTACGTTGATCTATTATATCCCAAAGTCCGTAACTAATTAACAGATATTTAATATCAGCAGACCAACTGCTATAATTGGTGGCATTAAGTTTTTCAATAGTATAAGCAGATTGAGCCATAATGAAAAACTACAAAAAAACAATAGCCCCTCCGAATCAGATACGCGTAAAAAAAAAAAATGCTCAGATTACAAAAACAGATTAAATCTCCAAGTCAATAAAACTATAGGCTGGGCATGGCCCATAACCACTTGTTATCCAAACTTACTGGATATCTAAAGTTAGCAGAGGTTTAAAAAACAATTTTCCATCTAAAAACTTACAGTGGAAAGTGTGATTTGAAATTTGACTTGGATGAAAAATTAAAGTGTATGACACGATTGAAGACAAGATAAATTTACGTTATAATTTCAGTTTTATTAAAAAAATTTGAACAAAATATAAATTTAACAACAACAGCAATAAAGTTAACAGTATATTAAATTACAACTTATTCAACCCAGCTCAAGTTTTTTTTATAAAACGATAAAACATTTTACCATGGCCCAGAAAAACCAAAAATAAAAATGTAACACTGAGGAAGGCATTAGTAACATTTAACATAAAAGAAAAATAAACACCGGCAGCGTAAAATCATATTAAAAGACAATGATTTACATCGTTCAAAAGCTGACGTGACACAAAACTAAATGTGAGCACCACATGCACAATCACCGATATTTATAGTAAAACAACAACCGGCAAAGACAACGCCTACATCCGGGAATCAATAATCTTATGCGAGGATGATAGAAAGAACGCCGGAACGAGTTCACCATCTGCTGAAAATTCCAGTAATTAAATATCCATACTAAAGTATAGCTCTAAGAAGAGTGATCAACCAAGCATTCCAGGCTAAAGTATAGCTCTGAGAAATGGGATCAACTAAACATTCCAGGCTAAAGTATAGCTCTGAGAAAACGTGAACAACGAAGCATTCTAGGCTAAGTATAGCTCTAATAAGCGTGATCAACTTTAAAAAGTAAACAAATGAGGAAAATTACTTTAAGATATTGAACTTCTATTAAAAACTTATTTAACTGATTAAATTGATAAAGGTAAGTTTTAAAAGGAGATTTATATAAGAAATAAAGTTTATATTTAGAGATTTAAGTTAACAAGAAGTATTTTTAAAATAAAGATATTGTTATTATACGTAACAGGAAGAAACCAGAAACATCAGTTTCGAGCGACTTCACACACCAAGATGCCGGTGATCAAGCTGGGGCGCCCCAGAGGAAACTAGTTCGGCAATTTTGAAAACATGAAGTAATAAAAGGTTGTATGTTTTATTAAAGTTTTAATTAAATAAACTTCATGGTTATAAATTATTTTAAAGTATCTGCGTCGAAACCTGGACTTTAAGTTTTTATCAAGGTGGAAAGAAGACTTGCTGCCTCACGCCCACATCGTGCCATTTTGCAATGTCAGATAAGTTTAATAACATTTTTTATGTCATAGAAGTTTAATTTTTTTTTTTTTTTTGTGCAGAACTTTATTTCCGCGTGTTATGTGTATTTATCACTAACGTATTTGTATAATTAGATAATGTATAATAATTGTATCGTAAGGACTTGTGTAAATTTGAGTAATCATCTTCCAACGAGAATTTATGTTTGATTAATGTAGTAACCTTTAGTTTTGGTAGAATTATGGTACAATGGATATTGAGTTATAAAGTTAAGATGAAATAGTTTACCCTTAAATTTTATGCGTAACTCTTAGTGTAAATTTTTTAATGAAATTATACATAAAAATAGTAGCACCCCCTTTAAATATAAAACAAATGCAATACAGGCCCATATAAATCATGCAATAACAGTTTGTAAAGACCCTAAAATTTTAAAAAACGAAATAAAAAATATTAAACGATTTACACAAAAAGCAGGTTACTCAAATAAATTAATAGATAACTTATTTAAAAAAAGATTAAAAAGTTTAAATCAGATTAATAACTTTCAAAAACCTCAACTCAAATACACCACTTCAATTCCTTATGATCGCGCAATCTCTAATAAAATCAAAAAAGTAGCAGCAAAACATAATATTAACATACCTGTCAAGCCAAACCCTAACATTTTTCAATTAATCAGAAATGACAAATATAAACTAAATCCTTTAGAGACAGCAGGAATTTATAAAATTCCATATACCAATAAACAAAATAACGAAATGTGCTATATAGGAAAAACAAAAAGAAAAATAAAAACACGAATTAAAGAACATAGCCATGACATAATGACAGGAAAAATAACAACCGCTTTAACCCAGGTAAATAAAAACGAGGAGATAGACATAAAATTTGATCATGTAAAAAAGTTGGCCAGCTACCACAACCACAGTTACGCTACAGTAAGAGAATCCATAGAAATTTTAACAAGTTCCAATTGCTGCAATGGCAACGATGGGGCAGTGCTCAACCGCCAATGGCGAAGAGTGTATATAAGAGGGAAGAAACCAGAAACATCAGTTTCGAGCGACTTCACACACCAAGATGCCGGTGATCAAGCTGGGGTGCCCCAGAGGAAACTAGTTCGGCAATTTTGAAAACATGAAGTAATAAAAGGTTGTATGTTTTATTAAAGTTTTAATTAAATAAACTTCATAGTTATAAATTATTTCAAATTTACAGAATTATTTTGTGTCATCCTGTAGATAATTATTAAGACTATACCTTTTCTAGAGAAAACATGCTTTTAAGCATCTTAATGTATGTTAGTTACATTATGTTGAATACAACGCCTATGCCGTAACAATAAGAAAACTTTAAAGCCCCTATACAAGAACCAAAAACAATATAGACATAAAAAATTATACAGCTATATCTATGTCATGTGGAACATAAATGAGTATCAATTTGCAAGTCAAGCAGGTGTGATGTTTGCGGCTGCTATCGCGGCACATACAAATTTTGTCCATAGACCATAATGATAAGAAAAACTTTGGTGTGTGCCTACACATGAAATACGAACAGAATACACACCTAAAATATACAACTAATTCTTTATGGCTCATGAACATGTGTATTAATTTGCAAGTCAATCGAAAAATTTTGCAGTCATTATCATGGTACATACAGAACCCATAAACATTTTGAGTATTAACAGGAAAGCCTCCACTGATGTTTCAGCAATAAACGTAAGGTTTTTTTTTTTTCTTCTTCTTCTTCTTCTTTTCATAATATGCAATAAAATACTTTTGCACTTTATACATTTTGGACTGATTAAAATACTCATAAGCCATGCATTTAATAAATATTAATTTTCATTCTAGGTTTACAACAGTATTAAAATGTATAATAGTTTCTGGTACATATACAAAAAAAATTTTGTTTTAATAATAATTTTTATTTACTTATTTAAAGACATCAAAAGGATAAAAATTACATGATCTAATACTTGTTATTAAATAACATTCTGTGTATACTGCTCTTAGAGAGAGGTTTTTTTTTCTTCCAATGTTGAACATAAATGGGAGGGAAAAAAAATCCATCATTTAAAAATATCTAATGAAAAAGGAGAATTTTTTAAAAGAAAATTTATATGTAAACTCTTGTCTAGTGAGAGTTCAAGGAAGAATGCAGATGGATATTTTTTTTATTTATTTATTTTTAGATTTACTCTGTGATACACAACATTACAAATAGACATAAAAGGAACATGAAATTGGATAGCATAGTTTTTCTCATAAAGCAATTAGTTTCTCAGTGAATTGATACTTCTAAAAAATGGATTCATGACACCTTGTATAATGAAGAAAAAAAATACATCTACTTGTATACTAGAACTTTATAAAGACAAAATGTAGCTAGCTAGCTATGACTCAATGCATTATACGACAGCCTTTCTCGCTGGTGATTAAAACACAACTGTCAAAACAATCCCATCTTCATTTCAGTTTTCCACTTCAGTCTATATTCAGAGGCAGTGCAACCTATTGAGATGGGGGTAGAAAAATTCTACACACGTTTATATGTATTACCTTATTTAGAGCTAAGTACAGGAAAAGAACATGATACCAAATAGAAAATTATTCTTAGACAGAATTTTTTACTTATTTATTTATTTTATTAAACACCAATCATTACAAAGTCCAATCATTTTTATTAATATATATCCATTCATCAGAAAAAGACAGTATCCAGTGATATTAGTTCACTAGTCATACTTTGAAAATGAGCAAATAAAGGAGTATCCCACCTTTAAGTTTAGTTAACTACTGAAATACAGTAGAATTTGAGTTCTTGTTGATTGTATTAACTACTTGTTTACACAAGTAGTATGTTTACACAAGTAGTCCATTATCTCCCCGAGTAGTTCTTTGTTTACTGTACAGATGGCGCTTAACACTTCAACAAGATTTTTCTAATTCTTGTTTGCTACTAAAATTTCTGAGGCTCAAGATGGAATTTTTGAGTTTTAATTTTATGCAAGTGCTCACAACACTTAATGGTAAGATGCACTAGCTCAGTAGTTTCTACTTTTAAAGATGATCATTTTTATGATTTCTGCGTTATAAACTGCTATACTAAAAAAAGTTAGTTTACAGGAGCAACTTATGAATTTTTTTTTTATCTATAATTTTGAAGATTTCCTTTAGTTAAATATTAATTATATTGAATATTTTCATTCATATATATACACCATATATATGAATAAAAAACTTAGCCTATAGTCTTTTTTTTTTTTTTTTTCATATGGATCTGAGAAATAAGCAAGACAAGTTTGATTCTTTGAAATAATAATCAGAATATCTATATAATATTTCTCTGACGAGGACCAGTTACGATTAAATTTTGTCAAAATTATACAATAGTGACATAAGGTGTTATCTGATTGGTCAACCAAGATTAGCAGCCGAATTTATGCTTAATTATTCTAGAGATTTCAGCTACAACAGTTTAATCTAATACACTTGAAACGTACAATTTGTTAAAGAAATTGAAAAAAATATTAACTTTTTGTGTTGAAACATTGCTCAAAATCTCATATTTAGTAATATATTTGGAAGAATTTAAAGTCAGAAGTATGTTGCCTCGAATTTGTGGTTGACTGTGTGGCAGAGCAGTGGTAGTGCCATCTATTGATTTTATTGGAAATCATCTTATTAAGATGTAAATTTTTGAAAGCCAAATTTATGTATATTTTTTATTTTTCATTCATTATAAATAGAATGAATGTAATTTCTTTCTATTTATCTATTTTGTAGCTACATTTATTAACTATGGAATTTCTGTTATGTATGGTAATATAGTAATTTAATTACGTGAAATTTTATGAAATATTTGATTTTTAACATTAAATTCTAATTTTAAGAATTTTTAACTTAGCAGTGGAAAAAATTATTTTTGTAAAATTGAAATTATAATGCAAATATAGAAAATTTAAATCTTTTTTATTGAGAAAAAGAAAAAAAAAATTCCAATGATTTCTTTTATGAGATTTTTCCGAAATTCTTATTAGGTATGTAGGTACTATCACACAGACGTTCTGTGCGGGAAAGTCTAGTACAAAATATATGAAAAAAAATTTTTTTTTTTTTTTCTTTTAAGTCCTTGATTCTGATGCAGAGATTAAAAAATATATTTCACATCATTCTTATAAAACAGCATAGATATAAAAATGAAACCTAATTTACACATAAAGAAACTTTCGAAGAAATGATATCGTAAAGAATGATTTAAGAAAAATGGGGGGAAAAAATGATGAAAATGACTCACTTTTCTAACAGAATGACGCCAGCATAATAAAATAGATAACAGAGAAAAAGTATTTTGAAATTTAAAAAAAAAAAAAAAAAAAAAAAAAAAAAGAAGAATGAAAAGAAATTTTACCTGCAATGCTTCTTCATATAACTCAGGCGATGCTTCTTGAAGTGCATCTAATGCCTTTTCCTGAGCATTTACAATACGTTCAACAGCGCATATTTCTGCTACATGCTCCCTTCGTTTATACACTGCCCACTCATGTTTTAACTGAATCCTTTCAATCATTTCTGCTTCGGTTAGAATTGTTTCAGGCCTTCTTAAATCACTACAAAGGAACAAGTAGAGTAAATATATCAATATTCTACAGAAAAAGATATTGGAACAAGAAAAATACTTAAACTCAAATAAAAACTCTCTTAGTTGTTTTAGATGTATTAAATCATTTTTAAGAATTCAATGAAGAAAAAAAACATTTTTAAGAGATTATCACAATTAATTAGGTACTATTTTTCTGAAATACAAAGAACTAGATTAATAACCTTGAAAATTAGCCTCTTTTTAAACTATATAAGTATTTTCAAACTCATATCATTATTCTAATATTTTAATAATAAACATACAGTGTAAGGAAATTTTACATCTCTAGAGTTCATAAATAAGAAAAAAAAAGTAGGTTTGAGCCTTTACTATTGAACACTGTCATCATATGAACATATTTGTACATTTTCTGTTGAATTATAAAATAAATTATTTTCACTAGAAAAAGAAAATAAATAAATACATAAAGAGCAAAACTAAGAAACTTTCTTCTAGCAGGGGTTTAAACAAATAGTTTCTGAACAAAATCAAAATAAGTTCATTAATAAGGCATTAAAATGAAAACTAATTAATTTACTACTAATTATTTTACCAAAAACCGGTCTTAGGCATATTTGAAAGAAAATATTAATACAAGATGATCAGAAAATATCTAGCCAAAGTTTAAAAAGAGTTAGGAGGAATATAAAAGAATTCACAGCACAAAGTTTTGTCCAGAAATGGTGCATGCTGAGTGCATTGTGTAGGGCAGTCAAAATAAACCGACATTGTGGGAATTTTTTTTTTTTTTTTTTTTTTTTAATATTAAAATATCAAATGGATATCTGCTAGTTCAGCATTCATGTTATGTGAAATAACAGCGGGAAATGACAGATTCCCCCATACTAACAGTTTGTTTCAACTGCCTACACAAAACCCTTTACCACCTTCATGTGGCATTTCCAGAAACACATTGTATTGTGAATCCTTTCATATTCATTCCCTCTAACTCTCTTTAAACTTTTGCCAGACATTTTCCGATCACCCTCTATACAGAATATAGCTACTCCATAATTCAACATTCAGTAATACAGGATGTTCCAAAAAGATTGAAACATGATTTACTATTAGAAATTTTTACCTATTAAAAAAAGGGGAATAGTGTAAATTGTAAAAGTGTTACCCCCTGTTAACATATAGAGAAACAATCCCCTTTATTTTTCATCAAATAATTTGTATTTTTAAATTCCATTTCCACATTCAGGAAATTTATAACTGTTAAATTAGTTCTTGTTTTCTGATGATTTTCTTTCTTTCTTTTTTCTTTTTTTTCTTTTTTTTTTTTTTTTTTTTGAAGTAGTAAAATGCAAAAACTCACTAGGAATATTTTTTTTTATTTTACAACTTTAAAATAAATTTGAAAAATTGTTTAAAAAACAAAATAAAATCAATTTTTCAAAAACAAAGACTGATTTAATGATTATAAATTTCCTGAATGTGAAAAGTGAATTTAACAATATGTGTTATTTAATGGATAATAAAGGGTGTAATTTCCCCATATGTTAACATGGGATAAGGTTGATCTTGACATGCCAAGATGCATTCACTTTGAAATTAGAAGCATTTCCTTTACATCTTTTACAGATTTGCATGGCAAATTTATTACCGTATTTCCCGGTAATAACGCCGCACCGATTTTAACACCGCATCGCACGTTATGTTTTTTTCATGTACTCCATTATAACACCACACCCAAATTCCGATGCATGTAAATCATAAACATATTTAAATTACCCGTTAAAATAAGCATCAATTTACACAAAAATAGGTTAATCATTCTAAAATAATATTTATAATATAATGGAAGAAATTTAAAAGCATAATACTTGTCAGGAATTTGTGAATATATAACTTTATTTACCATCATGTTTTGACTCTTTTATTTTTACTGTTATAGAAAAAAAAAAAAAAAAAAAATACTTACGATAATAAATTTTGCAGATTAATATTTTATTTATTACATGTTACTATCAGAAAATCCACAAAAGTCTTCTGATTCTGAATCGCTATGAAAAAGTTTCAAAAGTTCTTGCGATACCGTATTCAGTTCTTCTGATTCAGAATCGGTATTTTTACAATCTGTATCGTCAATACTTTCATCAGTTGTAATTGAAGCTTTCTGGAAACTTTTTTTTATCATATTTTCTGGAATTTTATCAGGTTCTGAATCAGATCCTGATATAGAAGTAGATATGTTCTTATTATTTTAATGGCAAAATTAAACTTATTTAAGAACTAATGGAATGCAAATTAACAGAAAAGTTTATTAAAAACATACCTGTTTATAATTACATATTTAATTTGTAAATTAGATTTTTATATTTTTCTTTTAAATATCTTTTACAAAATTTTCACTTTCAGAGATAATAATATCAGTTATAGGCCGCACCGTGTTAAATGCCGCATAATTTTTTTTTTTTTTTTTAAATCACGTTTAACGCCGTGGCATCATTACCGGGAAATATGGTATTTCTTTATGTCTCTTTTTTACATTGTTGAAATTTCGCTATGGATAGTTCAGGTCATGCTTTTCTGGTACTCAAAGTTGGTTTAAACCATAAATTTCATTCTAAATTTCGTTCATTCTACTGACAAATAACATCCTTCAATTATCCAGTTTTGATTTTAAAATAATTTTACTTTCTTATGTGGCATGTATTAACTTTACAAATACATTCACATTTTATATAAATAGATCCTATCCATCCAATGCAACTAGTACAATAATCAATGAAAAAATGATGAAAATAGAGAACTTTTTATAGTACGAACATAAAATGAAAAGTGAATAATACAATTTTCTGTCATTGACAAACAGATTGGAATGAAATTCAGCAGATAATTTGGAGGTCAGTTTCAACATATCTGGATATAAAAAAAGAATAAGCGATGAAGTTTTGGAATCTTTTGAGATCATAAGCGGTTGGATCTTTAAAATACTGTTCCCTTGATGAAGATTATCCAGGTTATCCACAGTAAGACTCAATTAGAAAATTTTCAAACAAAGTTTTACATTCTGAAGAAAGAAAAAAAAAAGTTTGCTGGTCAGATAATATCTGTTGTCTTCAGATAGATGCATTGATACCAGGGGCGAGGCTTGGTTCAGAAAACTATGGAAGCATCAAAGCGAAGTGCTTATAAAAGCAGAGGAACAACCAATTCAGTCTTTCGACGAGGTGACGTTACTTGATTACTTTTTTAAAATCTTAAATAGGGGAAGCGCTGCATCCATCGCTTCCATGGACACTTCGCCACTGATTGATATGCAAGATTTTTTACATTAGAATTTGATGGTTTTGTTGGAGTAATTGTGTTGAAGAGTTTTCCGATACTGTGTAAAATAATAAATAAAGAAATAATTTAATAAGGTAATTTAAAAAATAAATAAATCCCGAAGCAATTGTCTGCTCTGTCAGTGAGTATAGAAGAAAAAGATATCTGCTCTTGCCGCAGATGAGAGAGAAAGAGAAGAAAGTAACTTTTCGCTTCCTTCTGACTCGGGAGGGGAAGATTGACCTTGGAGGGTCAGGGAGGCAGAAATGCTTTCCCCCCTGGCGGGTCGAGAAAAAGCCAAGAGAAAATGACAGAGTATGATACTTGCGGATTTTAATAGCGTATCGGGTGAATGTGCCAGGTTTTTTCGGGAGTTTTAGTTTGTGGCAACAGCGGAGAAGGCGCAAATGAAGGGACGCTCTCGCGTGCTGAGGACGCGGGAATAGGATATACTGTGCTGAGAACGACGCTACCCGGGATGTAAGAAACAGAAAAATTTCAGGAAGAAAGGGGCTCTGGCCCCCTTTAGGCCCCTGGTCCCTGTTGGAGAGGATTGGAGTGCGATGATTATTAAATATTACATGTGAAGAAAATAAATAAGGCACGGGGTCAAGGATTTCGTAGGTCACAAATTGTCGAGAATCCTGCGATTAAGTATGTGTCTATAAGTTAAAGTCTCGTTGGATTATAGGATGTTACATTCACCTGGTAGTGGACTCATGCTAGACGATGATTAATAGAAGATAACACAAGAGTGGAAGGAGATCGGCGAGATACTGTTTTTTTACTTCCTTATACAAAGTATAAGGAAGTATAGTAATCCCGATTTGCGAAATGGATTTTGTATTTCACATTGCTCGAAAACGAATGATCGCTGAATGTTGCCAATTTATACGTGTGACTGTCATGATGTATAGTTGTACACCTGCAAGTGTCGTCTGAACACGAGCTCTCGTTTTAGAGATATAAGCGATTTTACACGATTTTTCCTGACGTCTGTATGTGTGTGTGTGTGTGTGTATGTCGCATAACTCAAAAACGGTTGGACGTAGAAAGTTGCGAATTGGTACATAGGTTTGTTATAACATCTAGTTGTGCACCTCCCTTTTTGGACTTTGTATGATTTTCCGTTTTGGAGATATTTAGGAAAATTAGGTTCATAATGACAAAAATACATAGGTTTTGGCCATAATGTATCAAAAAACGGTAATAACTCAAAAACGGTTGAACGTAGAAAGTTGCGAATTGGTACATAGGTTTGTTATAACATATAGTTCTGCACCTCCCTTTTTGGACTTTGTATGATTTTCCATTTTGGAGATATTTAGGAAAATTAGGTTCATAATGACCAAATATACATTGGTTTTGGCCATAATGTATCAAAAAACGGTAATAACTCAAAAACGGTTTGGACAAATCTTGCAATTTAACTGACTTCCCGACTAGCTAGACATTTGAAACTTTCAGAAAAGCCCAGAACACGTTGACAATGCGTTTTTTTAATATTTTTGGCCAACTGTTTCCGATTCCTGCTGCCTTCGGCAGCGTTACCAGTACAAATCTTGCAATCGATTTTTGACTAACTTCCCGACTAGCTAGACATTTAAAACTTCCAGAAAAGCTCAGAACACGGTGACAATGCATTTTTTAAATATTTTTAGCCAATTGCTTCGTGTCACTGCTGCCTTCAGCAGCGTTTATATGATTCAACAGAAAAATTATTTAACTAACTTCCCGACTAGTTAGAGATATTAAACTTCCAGAATAGTTCAGAAACACGGTGAAAATGCATTTTTTAACACTTTTATCCAATTGTTTCGGATCCGAAGTCCCCCCCCAAGGCACAACTTTGACATGAGTCCCCACCAAAGCGCAACTTTGACATGAGTCCCTTCCCCAAGGCACAACTTTGACATGAGTCCCCCCCCAAAGCACATGAGTCCCGCTCAAGGTACAACTTTGACATGAGTCCCCCCCCAAGGCACAACTTTGACATGAGTCCCCCCAAGGCGCAACTTTGAAATGAGTCCCCCCAAGGCCCAACTTTGACATGAGTCCCCCCCTCAAGGTACAACTTTGACATGAGTCCCCCCAAGGCACAACTTTGACATGAGTCCCCCCAAGGCACAACTTTTACATGAGTCCCCCCATGGCACAACTTTTACATGAGTCCCCCCCCCAAGGCACAACTTTAAAATGAGTCCCCTCAAGGCACAATTTTATTTTTTATTTATTTTTACTTCCTTATACAAAGTATAAGGAAGTATAGTAATCCCGATTTGCGAAATGGATTTTGTATTTCACATTGCTCGAAAACGAATGATCGCTGAATGTTGCCAATTTATACGTGTGACAGTCATGATGTCTAGTTGCACACCTGCAAGTTTCGTCTTAACACGAGCTCTCGTTTTAGAGATATAAGCGACTTTACACGATTTTTCGTGACGTCTGTATGTATGTGTGTCTGTGGGTGTGTGGGTGTAGGTCGCATAACTCAAAAACGGTTGGACGTAGAAAGTTGCGAATTGGTACATAGGTTTGTTACAACATCTAGTTGTGCACCTCCCTTTTTGTACTTTATATGATTTTCCGTTTTGGAGATATTTAGGAAAATAAGGTTCATAATGGGCAAAATGTATCAAAAAACGGTAATAGCTCAAAAACGGTTTGGACAAATCTTGCAATTTAACTGACTTCTCGACTAGCTAGACATTTGAAATTTACAGAAAAGTTCGGAACACTTTGACATGAGTCCCCCCCCCCCAAGGCACAACTTTGACATGAGTCCCCCCCAAGGCACAACTTTGATATGAGTCCCCCCCAAGGCACAACTTTGACATGAGTCCCCTCCCCAAGGCACGACTTTAACATGAGTCCCCCCCAAGGTACAACTTTGACATGAGTCCCCCCAAGGCACAACTTTGACATGAGTCCCCTCCCCAAGGTACAACTTTGACATGAGTCCCTCCCAAGGCACACGAGTCCCCCTCAAGGCACAACTTTGACATGAGTCCCCCCCAAGGTACAACTTTGACATGAGTCCCCCCCAAGGCACAACTTTGGCATGAGTCCCCCAAGGCACAACTTTGACATGAGTCCCCCCCAAGGCACAACTTTGACATGAGTCCCCCCAATGCACAACTTTGACATGAGTCCCCCCCCCCTAAGACACAACTTTGACATGAGTCCCCCCCAAGGCACAACTTTGACATGAGTCCCCTCCCCATGGCACGACTTTGACATGAGTCCCCCCCAAAGTACAACTTTGACATGAGTCCCCCCGAGGCACAGCTTTGACATGAGTCCCCCCAAGGCACAACTTTGACATGAGTCCCCTCCCCAAGGTACAACTTTGACATGAGTCCCCCCCAAGGCACATGAGTCCCCCCCAAGGTACAACTTTGGCATGAGTCCCCCCCAAGGCACAACTTTGACATGAGTCCCCCCCAAGGTACAACTTTGACATGAGTCCCCCCAAGGCACAACTTTGACATGAGTCCCCCCCCAAGGCACAACTTTGACATGAGTCCCCCCCAAGGCACAACTTTGACATGAGTCCCCTCAAGGCACAATTTTATTTATTATTTTTTTTTACGTATGCATGCATTTTTTTAAAATATTTTTAGCCAAATGTTTCGGCTCCAGTGACAATGTTTTTTAGCATTATGTATATTTCTAAAAGTGTATAAGGAAGTCATGTGGTGCCCACATCAGATTTTTTCTTAAGATGATCTAGAGCAAGATTGTAGAGGAGTAGGGCCCTGGCCTGGGCCCTTGGGGATTCCTTCAAGATATACGAATTGATTAAATGAAGGGGAAGTAAAACCAACTATCCTCAACGTATGGCAGACCAAGATGGTGGTCATCTAATTACGGAATTTTGGTGAAGTGACAGGAGCTGAGGATGTTCGTGAATAGCATGTTTACTAGACCTGAAAGCCCGGAACCACGGACTAAATGCAGAGGTATTAACTGTTGTAGCTATCGGCTTATGACTGATTATCGGAGGCCCCAGGGATATGGAAGCCAAGCTAGCCTGTTTTCAAGCCCACCTACTAGGTAAAGCCATCCGTTAAATAAAATTAGTGTCCCTCCTAATCATCTGGTCACTCATACAGGAGAAAAGCCATACTCGTGTCATATGTGTTTTACAGATGGTTTCAAACCGGATAGTTTAGAATCTTAAAGTATGAATTAGTGTACCACCAGCTCTCCATCTGGAATTCCCTCCTTAAGGGAAACGGAGGTAATAAATTTTATTTCCTTCTTAAATTCATAAGGCATTGTATTTGTATTTTAAAGGGTGTAATATTTCAAGAGCAAATTCTAATTTTTAAAGAGACTGTTAATTTGTTTAATAAAGTAATGGTGATGAACTCTCAACCCAAAGAGACATTTAACTGTAATTAAAGTAATTTGCTTGAAATTGAGTATAATGTTTAGATAGTAAAGATTAATTTATGGACTAAAGTAAGAAATAAAAAATTATTGAGTTACTGTATGCTATTAAGTGTGAATAAAGAAGATTCAATGTTCTTTCTGTGGTTCTCTATGAAAGGAATGTTTCAGATTTGATATTAAACAATTGACTTTGAAGATATCTTTTATTGAGAAATTATTTAGAGATAACTTTTTGAGAGATTAGTATGTGAGATGCTGTCTGTGTGAAGTTTTGATTTCATAAGTAACTTCATTAGAAAGAAAATATGAAATTTGTTGAACATTAAAGTAATTTATCACCTTGAAGGGTTTATTTAAATTTACAGACAGCACCTCACAACATGTGTTTTAGATTAAAATAAAAAGTCAAGAAGGTATATTTCAGTGTGTTTATGTATATATTTTCAAATTTTTATGGGCAATTTAGTACCCTGCTGTGAGAGAAGTGTTTGACTAAAAGACTTAAAAGAAGAAAAATAAAAAAATAAAAAAGGAGTGAATTAAAAGTTAGCTTTATTTATTTAAGTCTTAGTATTAAGAAAAATTTATGAGCATTGTTGTAAAACAGGATCTATTTTATATGTTAGGGCTGACTTCCTATTACTCACAGCAGGATACAGGACTAATTTTTTAATTTGGTTTATTTTTGGGGGGGTGGCCAATTGCCCAGAGTGTATATTTTTTATTTCTTTCTTATTTCTATTTGTTTAATATCATTGAGTATATTTTAAAGGATTGTCTATGAGAGTCCCTGTCTGTTCATAATAACCTAAAGAAAGTTTAAATTTGGTTAACGTGAGACAGAGGCTGCCATAGACCATAATGTAGAAAAAAATCATTTTACACCTACCTTGAGTAAAAATCACAACAGGACTGGCACAAGTTCTAGGGTGCAAGTTCATTGCACAAACTTTGGCTATTGTTGGGGAACCTGGGTAATTGTAAAACACAACGCGCTTTAAAGTACTTAGTAGTTTGAGAGTGAGGAAAATTTAATAATTAATTAAATTAAACCAACGATGAGAGAGATAAACACAAATCAAACTCAACTTTCTCATCGTCACAACTGGAGCCGAGACCAGTTCTAGAATTTGTGTTGCTGTTCTGTTGTGTGCATATGTAAATATTTCAATTTTTTTTTTAAATATACTTTGGGATCAGTTTTAATGAATGTTTGCATGTGAAATTTTAGTTTGTTTATTTGAGTTATAGTGTAATTACTGAGGAAGTTATTTTTCATTGCTCTTGTGGAATTTGAAAATTTTGTGCTTTTTAATGTGTCAGTGATAAAAACAAATTTGAAAAGTAAAGACAATTTAATTTTTTTTTTTTTTTCAATTAGGGAATGGTAGTAAACTTTTCATCAAAATTTTAGAATGCTAAATAATTATGTATCTAAAAATGTGATTTTAAAAGAGAAATTGTTTTTAATTTGTCACTCTGAGTGTGGGTCACAATTTGAAAATTTAGCAAAAAATTGTATTACTGTAGGTGGAGGATAATTAATCAAATATGGAACTATTTATTGGCTGGGTGCGGTTCTATTTGTATATTGTTTTGAGCTGGTATTGCAGTGCTGGCTAACCTCTCCCTTGCACGCAGAACTACCTTAGCTCTGTTGTGTTTGTCCTCAGGTTGACTTGATTTTTTTTGGGGGGGGAGTTGCCTGTATTGAATACCTAAGTGCATGATTTTGAATTTTCTGTACCAGCTCTAATAGGGTATTTGTCTACCTGCTTATATAAATAGAGAATAATTTTTCCCAGCATCTGAAAATTTTCTGTTTTTTTTTTTTTTTAAATAATATTAGTAATATGCGAATAAATAAAAAAAAAAAATGCTACCACCTAGTTATGTTTTGTGACCAGCCCTCAGTGTGGCATTGGGTAAATGTCAACAATTAATCTGTAATGCTTTGACAAGGGATACTGCGGGATATATTGATGTGTTGAATAAAAAGAAAAAATAGATATAAATATATAAAAGTAGTGAAAATTGGTTAGTTCTTTAGGATATATTTTGACGAGAACTTTGAGCTGCAAATTCAATGTGTGTAAAATTGATTAAAATTTTTTCAAAAATGTAAATAAAGTCTTTATATGAGTATAGTACCTCCTTCAACAGAAAATTAGGGAATGTGTTGGGATGGTAATAAAAATTTTTCTTGCTAGGCAGAGTTAAATTAAATATTTGTCATTACTTTGATCTCACAGTCAATTGTTTGAGGTTTATATAAAAAAAAAAAAAAAAAAAAGAAATTCCAAAAGTTTAACTAACATTGAAATAGAAATCAGTTTTTTGTTGCTTCTGAAATTTATATTCTGTGCAATTTATGAATGATATGAGATAAAAAAGTAAATTTTAGAATTTTTTTTGGATATTTTGAATGGGAAAATGTGAATTTTGGGATATGTTGGTGTGAGAACTGGAGTATGCCAGAAAACTCTTTGGCTCGCAGATATGAAATAAGTCTGTTGTGGGTCTCCCACTGAATTTTTTTTAAATGGCTATGAGTTTACCTATTGGGGCGACAAATTTTGTTGCTAATACTTTACAAAGTTCTCACTGACAGGGTTATGCTCTTGAAAGTATGAAATGTTGATAGTGATATAGTGTTAGTGTTAAAGAATTATCATGATGAAATTTTTCTCGGGAAGAGAAGTTTATGTTGGGAAAAGGTGAATTTACTTAGTGAAAATTTGGAGGTAGAATAGATTGGTGGTTATGCAAAGTTGAAAGAGAAAGTAGTGAATATTCAGAATTTTTTTTTCTCGAGCTGCCCATGTTGTTTATTCCATTTAAGCTTATTCAAATATCTTTCAATTTAATAGTATTGGTTGAATTTTTTTTCTAGAAAAGTTATGAAAGCTTACAATTTTTTTTTCTGCATTACATAATTAAAATTCAGTTTCAGTGAGGTACAGAATTTTGTACATGTAGGTACTTGGTTATGAAATAGTGAGGTCTCTCAGTGCATATTGGTTTCTTAAATGATTAGTAATGGAGGTAAATTCTGATAGTTTGGAGTAAACTGAGATCTAAATGTTAAAAGTAATAAAAATAGAAAAATGTGAAAAAAAAAGTGTAAAAATATAAATTTTTTTTTTTAATATTTAGCTCCTAGAGTTTATATTTACCGACTAGGAATTGTGATAAGGTATGGACATTAAATTTTGTGTAAATTTCAAAACAAATCCTTGTTTACCTCATATGTGATGCACTGAGAGAGCAATAATTAAGACTCAATCTGTACTTATAGTGGGATAGAGAAATAAAATAAGAATAAGAAAACCACCCTAGCACATTCTGTAAAAATAACTTAAATTTTGTTTGATTGTGATTCGGCCAAAGAAGTTTTTTTTAGATATATTGCATTTTTTTTATTGTGTGAAAAGAGGAAGAAAATTTTTTTTTAGGTTAAAATGTCACTTACTGAATTTCTAATAGCATATAAGTGGATTTCTTTTTCATTTTCTCACTCGCATTGGTGATTTATACAAAATTTTAATTTGCATTAAGGTTTCTGTTATGAAATTTGTAATGCTAATATGGAAAAGAGGTTGTTTATGAGTTCTCGAGTACAGTAAATATTGGGGGAAGTTTTACAAAAACTTCTTTTACTTCTACCTGTTAGTGTTTAAATTGTTAATCAAAATTGTAACTTAACTTCTGCTTGCAAGGTGCACATTGTAAACAGATTTTGAGTTTTAAGAGATTAGTTGTGTTCTGGGCTTTGCTGTAGTAGGGTCGGTGTTTGACTTTATACACTTTGCTCGGGACATGAGCTGTCTCTTCTGTTTGTTTTAAAATTATTTAACTAGTATTACATGAGCTTAAGAGATGCTGTGATTTTAATTTTATGCGAGTATGGGTGAAAAAGGGATTTGCTTATTGACTTTAAAATTTTCAGCAAAAAAAAAAAAAAATTCAGAGGTATTGAGGGAGTAATAATTTTCATTAAAAATTTTTAATGTTGAATTTTTTTTTAATATTCCATTGCATATGTGTGATGTCATGTAAAATTTTTTTTTCAGGATTTTACAAATTTTCATAAAACTTTCTGAATGTATATGTATTTCAGGACTTTAAAAGAAGAAATTGTCAGTAGAATTTCATTAAAAATTTTAATTGCAAGTTTAATTATATGTCAGTGTGTGCTTGGTCATACAGACCTTGTTAAAAAATTTTGATAAATTTCTGTTATTTTTGTTGTGTATATGTTCTTATATTGCCTTTAATCAGTCACTTTGCTACTTCTCAGTGCATGTATTCACTTTCGAGATGAAATTTAGTAAGAAATTTTAAAATAAGAATATGTAACCTGTGCCAGATGTAGGTATACAGGCACTTGAGCGCGGATCCAACTGTATATCTTGATGATAAAAATAGTAAATTTGAAACAAAAAAAAAAAAAAAAAAAAAGTAAAAATTTGAAAAAAATAAAACTTGCTTTTGGTATATGGTTGGCGAAGATGAAAACTCTTGTTTCGCTTGAAAAATTTTTGGTACTGGTGTGGTTATGCTTTAAATGGTGGATGTAATATGTGCACTGGGAAGTTCAAAAAAAAAAAAAAAGAGAAATTGGTATGTTTTGATTTTTTTTTTCCAAGTACAAAGTTTAATATATGTGTGTGGCTGATAAATTTAAGTTGATGTAATATGGTTATTCCAGAATTTGCCTTATGCTGTTGATAGTATTTCTATGCAATGTAATGTGTTTTTGTATTTTGTAACAGGGACTGTCAGTGGATCGCTGGTGGTCGCTTTCTTTACCCTAGTAGGTCTTGCCGTAGAGTATTGAAATTGCAAATTTTTTTTTGTGTTATAGAAGTCTCCGTATCATGCTCCTGGAAGACAGTTATCTTACTTTTGGTTTGAAATTTTTGTTTTTGTTTACATTTTTGTTTTACAGGGGTCATGTGCGAGTTATGTAGATCAGTATGTTAATCTAACTAACCCTGAGGTTGGTGAAGATTGGCTAAATGACTGTGGGGAATGAGGATGTGTTCAGAGGAATGAATTCTAATGTGCTGTTGTAAAACAAAATATATGCAGTTACCAGGTGACAAATGTAGGAATTTGGGGTCTTTCATAGTAGTCATTTAAACTGTGTAGATTTTAGATTTTTTTTTTCTTTCATTTCGTCTGGTGCTAGGGAGTTAAATTTCGCAGAAGTCACCCATGGCTGGGCACTTTAGATGAAAATAAGTTGACAATAGTAGATATTTAAATTAAATAAATAAAAAAATAAAAAAAATAAAAAAAAACTATTATAACTGATTTTTTTTTGTGTAATGTAAGATTAAGGTGGACATTTTTTTTTTTTTTGTGGGGTGTTTTGCTGCTGAATACTGGCCACGTATGTTTCATATGTTTCATGTAGCAATTACAGTTCTTAGTGTTTGCTACCTGTCCTCGCGGGGTCAGTGTTTGACTTCTCTTGGATTCGGGGCATTTGCTGGGTATCTGGCATCCTTTTAAAAAAAAAAAATTGTGCCAATTTTTTTTTCCGGAAGACGGAGAGTGTTGTTGAAGAGTTTTCCGATACTGTGTAAAATAATAAATAAAGAAATAATTTAATAACGTAATTTAAAAAATAAATAAATCCCGAAGCAATTGTTTGCTCTGTCAGTGAGTATAGAAGAGAAAGATATCTGCTCTTGCCGCAGATGAGAGAGAAAGAGAAGAAAGTAACTTTTCGCTTCCTTCTGACTCGGGAGGGGAAGATTGACCTTGGAGGGTCAGGGAGGCAGAAATGCTTTCCCCCCTGGCGGGTCGAGAAAAAGCCAAGAGAAAATGACAGAGTATGATACTTGCGGATTTTAATAGCGTATCGGGTAAATGTGCCAGGTTTTTTCGGGAGTTTTAGTTTGTGGCAACAGCGGAGAAGGCGCGAATGAAGGGACGCTCTCGCGTGCTGAGGACGCGGGAATAGGATATACTGTGCTGAGAACGACGCTACCCGGGATGTAAGAAGCAGAAAAATTTCAGGAAGAAAGGGGCTCTGGCCCCCTTTAGGCCCCTGGTCCCTGTTGGAGAGGATTGGAGTGCGATGATTATTAAATATTACATGTGAAGAAAATAAATAAGGCACGGGGTCAAGGATTTCGTAGGTCACAAATTGTCGAGAATCCTGCGATTAAGTATGTGTCTATAAGTTAAAGTCTTGTTGGATTATAGGATCTTACATTCACCTGGTAGTGGACTCATGCTAGACGATGATTAATAGAAGATAACACAAGAGTGGAAGGAGATCGGCGAGATACTGTTTTTTTTCTTAAGATGATCTAGAGCAAGATTGTAGAGGAGTAGGGCCCTGGCCTGGGCCCTTGGGGATTCCTTCAAGATATACGAATTGATTAAATGAAGGGGAAGTAAAACCAACTATCCTCAACGTATGGCAGACCAAGATGGTGGTCATCTAATTACGGAATTTTGGTGAAGTGACAGGAGCTGAGGCTGTTCGTGAAAAGCATGTTTACTAGACCTGAAAGCCCGGAACCACGGACTAAATGCAGAGGTATTAACTGTTGTAGCTATCAGCTTATGACTGATTATCGGAGGCCCCAGGGATATGGAAGCCAAGCTAGCCTGTTTTCAAGCCCACCTACTAGGTAAAGCCATCCGTTAAATAAAATTAGTGTCCCTCCTAATCATCTGGTCACTCATACAGGAGAAAAGCCATACTCGTGTCATATGTGTTTTACAGATGGTTTCAAACCGGATAGTTTAGAATCTTAAAGTATGAATTAGTGTACCACCAGCTCTCCATCTGGAATTCCCTCCTTAAGGGAAACCGAGGTAATAAATTTTATTTCCTTCTTAAATTCATAAGGCATTGTATTTGTATTTTAAAGGGTGTAATATTTCAAGAGCAAATTCTAATTTTTAAAGAGACTGTTAATTTGTTTAATAAAGTAATGGTGATGAACTCTCAACCCAAAGAGACATTTAACTGTAATTAAAGTAATTTGCTTGAAATTGAGTATAATGTTTAGATAGTAAAGATTAATTTATGGACTAAAGTAAGAAATAAAAAATTATTGAGTTACTGTATGCTATTAAGTGTGAATAAAGAAGATTCAATGTTCTTTCTGTGGTTCTCTATGAAAGGAATGTTTCAGCTTTGATATTAAACAATTGACTTTGAAGATATCTTTTATTGAGAAATTATTTAGAGATAACTTTTTGAGAGATTAGTATGTGAGATGCTGTCTGTGTGAAGTTTTGATTTCATAAGTAACTTCATTAGAAAGAAAATATGAAATTTGTTGAACATTAAAGTAATTTATCACCTTGAAGGGTTTGTTTAAATTTACAGACAGCACCTCACAACATGTGTTTTAGATTAAAATAAAAAGTCAAGAAGGTATATTTCAGTGTGTTTATGAATATATTTTCAAATTTTTATGGGCAATTTAGTACCCTGCTGTGAGAGAAGTGTTTGACTAAAAGACTTAAAAGAAGAAAAATAAAAAAATAAAAAAGGAGTGAATTAAAAGTTAGCTTTATTTATTTAAGTCTTAGTATTTAAGAAAAATTTATGAGCATTGTTGTAAAACAGGATCTATTTTATATGTTAGGGCTGACTTCCTATTACTCACAGCAGGATACAGGACTAATTTTTTAATTTGGTTTATTTTTGGGGGGGTGGCCAATTGCCCAGAGTGTATATTTTTTATTTCTTTCTTATTTCTATTTGTTTAATATCATTGAGTATATTTTAAAGGATTGTCTATGAGAGTCCCTGTCTGTTCATAATAACCTAAAGAAAGTTTAAATTTGGTTAACGTGAGACAGAGGCTGCCATAGACCATAATGTAGAAAAAAATCATTTTACACCTACCTTGAGTAAAAATCACAACAGGACTGGCACAAGTTCTAGGGTGCAAGTTCATTGCACAAACTTTGGCTATTGTTGGGGAACCTGTGTAATTGTAAAACACAACGCGCTTTAAAGTACTTAGTAGTTTGAGAGTGAGGAAAATTTAATAATTAATTAAATTAAACCAACGATGAGAGAGATAAACACAAATCAAACTCAACTTTTTCATCGTCACAATTGCAGCTTTGTCATTTAGTAATTGCAGCTGCAATCTGCAATTACTAAAGATGAAAAAGCCAATTAGCTATTTTTGTCTTCAAAAGATCCAAGAATTAATTAAAAATATAAATTGTTTTGAAACATTGAGAAAGTAAAACGTTTCAAACCACTATGTGGCTCTATTTATAATTAAATTTCTTTTTTGAAGTCTTGATGTTTACACAAATAAATAAATCAAAGTTTTTAAATTTTTCAATAAACTAAAGAAACATAAGCAAGAACAAAAATATCTTTCACATATATTTTAATATTTATAAAATATCGATATAAAAAATGCTCACATTTAAAAACAAATTTCTAACTGTAATTTTTTTTTATGTTTGTTTGGTAAATATCATTAATAGCTCAATGGTCAATTTAAAGATTTTTTCTACATTCAAGATTCTGTATAAGCGCTATATTTTACTTTCATGCAATACTACATTCTTATATTAAACTTATAGTGTTATGTTACATTCTTGCTTCCATACAGTGAAATGTAAACAGTTTTTCCCTTGATAAAGAGTCAGGCTTAACTATTTTAATCAAAAACGACTTTTTTTTTATATATATTTTCTTTCTTTCATCATGTTTCACTATCAGTTGTTTGTACATTCTACTGCAAATTGTTAAAAATGCACTTAGCGTTTCTACTACAAATTGTTAAAAATGCACTTAGCGTTACTTATACATTTAAATTATTTTTTGAAACAGAGTTTTTCTACCTTAGCATGAATTAAGCAGAAACACATAAAGAACTTGTTTTTACAGCTTAAAATGAAAATATTTAAGCTGTTTCTGCGTAAAAACTTTGATATATAAACTGACATATACTTCCAATTACAAAATGTTTTTAAAAATGTAAGCATTTATCATATGGCATGTTTAAATTTAAAAAAAAAACAATTTTTTGAAAATTACAAAAACTAACTTTTTATACAGTCTGAAAGTCCTTATAGTCATATTTAATAAAAATTGACATCATCATAACAAATATAACACTTTTACCTTTCACTTCTAAACACTCAAAATTGACCGAGATATTTAGTTTCAAAATTTGAGTTTTTTTTTTTTTTTTTTTTTGCATTTTTTCTGGCTTTATTAAGGATTTTTTAACCGAACTCTTAATGAAGGCCGAAAAAATACAGAAAAATTCAAAATTTTAAATAAATATCTTGTTTAATTTTGGGTGCACAGAAGTGGAATTTTTTGTGTTATATTTGTTAGGAAAAGCGTCAACTTTTACTAAAATATGACTACAGGGACTTTGAAAAGTATAAAAAGTTAGTTTAAAAGCATATTTAAATTTAAAAAATTTATTTTTCTAATTTAAACATGCCATATCATAAAATGTCTACATTTTTAAAAACATTTTGTAATTGAAAATATATGTATGTCTGTGACCAATAGTTGCAGAGATAAAGATCTCCTAGTGACTTTGCTTTGCACCCTGTATATTTCTCTTCATTTTATATATTTTGAACACCAAATCATAACTCAGGTGGATTTTTGTTTAAACCACTAAATTTTCATTGCTCACATAAACCTAATTATCGCCATTTCCAAATTTGTTAACTAGATCAGGAATATTTTGTATCTTAGTACTGAAATTTTTCAAGTAAATTCAAAACCAAGAAGGTGAAATCTAAGTACTTTATTGCATAGAAATAAAATCTATGAAAGTTTATTTAAATAATAAAAATAGAATTATTTCAGATTATTATTATCATAATTAATAATCTGAATTTACTTGCAATTATCCAAAGCAAAATATGCAAAAATTTTACATATTCAATCAAAGTTCCAAAGGAATTAAAAATTGTTAAAACTAATTATTAAAAGTATTTTATTTGCTTATCGGTAAAATGGTCAGTGGAGGCCTCCATGTGGACTCAAAATGCTTTTGTCTATTTGTCTGTATGTATGTATATCTTGCGTTAGCAGCCACAAAAATCCCGCTATTGACTTGCAATTTGGTACACATATTTATGAGCCACACGAAATTAGCTGTATAATTTTGGGTGTGTATTCTATTTGCAGTTTGTGTACAGCGACACATCAAAGTTTTTCTTATCATTACAACCTAGTATGGACAGAA
Organism: Salticus scenicus; assembly: GCA_963930645.1. Classification (NCBI taxonomy): domain Eukaryota; kingdom Metazoa; phylum Arthropoda; class Arachnida; order Araneae; family Salticidae; genus Salticus; species Salticus scenicus. The sequence continues at coordinate 81,988,192 of OZ005649.1, forward strand.
TTTGTATATATTACAATAGCAGCTGCAAAAATCTCCCAATTGACTTGTAAATTGGTACCCATGTTTAGGGGTTATACAGAAATAGTTGTATAATTTTTTGTGCATATATTGTTTATTCTTAATGTACAGGGACACGCCAAAGTTTTTCTTATCATTACTGCCTATGGGCAGATTTTCATTTAAATGCATTTTAACATGGTTACACTGCATTTAACAAAATGAAATTAACGTACATTATTGAGATGCTTTAAAGCTTTCTGAAAAAAATTTGTGCTTAGACAATAATTAATGTACAGGACATAAAAGTCTTAATGTACAGGACATAAAAGACCTTATAAAAGTCTTCCGACAATGTCACATAATCATCCAAATTATGTCAAATTTTGTTATGCTACATTCAACGTACTGGAATAGTATACATTTTTAAGATTCACAAAGGCATGTTTTTTCTAGACAAAATGTATGTGTAGACTAAATAATTTATTTACAGAATCACACACAAGAATTCCAATGATATTATATAATCATCCAAATGATGTTAAATTTGGTTTAAATCAGGGCCCGAAATTTCGACTCAGATTACACTCGTCAAAAAAAAATTCTACTTGCCACAAAATAGAGTTGTCTTTTTTTTTTTTTTTTTTTTTTTTTTCACATCGCCCTCCCCCCCCCCCAACTATTTGAAATGCTTTTACAAATATGCTTAAAATTATATATATTAAAAGTGTGTCGTTTATCATCATGTCTCATAATCATCTATAATTAAAAATCATTATAATGTATTGTATTTGAGGTTTGAAAAAGATTAAAATGCCTAATAACATACATGTAAAGAGTCATTAAAGAAAAAAAAATGAAAAAAAAAACTCTTTGTTAAACAATATCCTGTGAAAATCTTTATATTATGAAAGATTAAGCTTCCTTATTTACCTATTTATTTAACTTTTTTTATATCGGAAATGTCTTTTTCGTCCATTTTATTTTTGTAATCAGACGAAATGTCGATATGTACATAACTTGTTCATTGTTCTCATTTGACATAGCCATTTCGGAATAACTTTTTCGATAAAATCGTTGCTTACATGCCTACAAATCATTACAAGCGCAAATCCTTGGAGTTTCAGTAAAAAACTGGAAAATGTGAACTGTTTTTTGATCATTTTTCAACAAAATAAACATAGGCAGTATCTTTAAAAGGGCTCGGGGTATGCGCCATTATCGCATAGTCAAACTTTCACATTTCTCGTATAGTGGGCGACGGGCAGAGATGTTCTCTGTTCGTCTATTCTCACTCTGCTTGGAGAAATCACAGTGGGAGAAACGAAACTGCCGAAGATATTAAAACTTTTATGCATGCACTAAGCATTTTTCCTTTTTCAGGCTGGAATTAAATATGAGGTTATAAGATGACAAAATTTTGCCATATTTAAATCTATAAAAAGAATGTTTTCTGTCACCGTATTGTGTAAGAATTCTATCTATAACTAGACCAAATTTTTACTCGCCACAGTAAAAATTCCACTCGCCAATGGCGAGCTGGCGAGCGGAAATTTTGCGCCCTGGTTTAAATATTAATGAGTTACAATGAATAGGTTGTATAGTTTTTATTGGTGTATATAATTAGTATGGCTCATGTGCAGACACACATAAAAGAATTTCGTACCTTTAGCATTACCAAACGGTATTTTTTATAAGTGTATTTAAACATGGCTACACTTCACTAAACGTAATGAAATAAACATATATTATTAGAATGTTTAAAGCATGGTTTCTGTAAAAAATTATGGGCATAGAATTGGTAATTTGTTTATAGAGCAACACAAAATAGTTCCAAATTTATTATGCAATCATTTGTCATGAAATTTGGCAGAAGAATTTATGAGTTACAAGGAAATAAATATGTACACATATATACAGATAAATATAGACATACAGATACAACAAGGGGAAGAGGGGGTAGTCCCCCTCAGAAACATGTTTGTTTATGTAGCGAGTTAATCATATATATATATATCTTGTATCTGTTGCTTGGCTTCTACTATGCTTAATAGATCATCTTTATTATATATATATATACACACACACATAATTATTTTAAATAATATGGAATAAATAAAAATGATCAGCTGAGTAATGAGTGATGCAAATAGGACATTGAGGCACCTGATCTGCAGATCCACTGGTTTTAATGTCAAGTGACTATTAAAGTGCATCTCTCTGATGGCAATAATTTTATGATAATAAAATAGTTGCAACAATTTTCATTTTTGTTATATGAAAGCGACAATTCAGAGAGATTTTCCTAACATGATCAAAAACCTTTAATAAATACATAGAAATGAAAAAGACATAAAATTATAAAAGGATACCAATAGACAATAGATAAATTAATATGATTACAATTTATAAATTATATGATTACACGCTTCTGTTAAAAGTCTACATTTGTTTTAACTTTTGATTATTTGGTTAATTTATAAATTGTCTACTTAATAAAATATTCTTAAACATTGGAGATATAAAGAATGGGGCTGTTCTCTTATCCCAAAGAAAATTTGGTAATTATAATAATTAGGGGACCAACAACAAACTGAGTAAAAAAAAAAAAAAGCATTTGCAAATATTTTCTATCATTTAAAAGAATGAAATGTTCTCTAACAGTAGCAAACATTATGACAGACCCTGTACAATTTTTTGATGTATTTGTGTAAGGATAATATGTCAAATTAAAAAGTTATTTCACAATGTTATTAACCTATCTCAAAATGGCATTAAATTTTGTAGAAAACTCTACATGTTATAAGTAAAAGACATGCTTTTTTTTTTTTTCTTTGAGGAGAGGAAAAAAAATGTGTATTTTGATGTAGTATCCATCACTCAATTCTGTTAGGCTGTCTTCCGGCCATTTATCAGAGTCAGAATATGTTTACATCTTTTCCCTGTCATGCTTCTGCGATCGTGATACATGACGTAAGTGTCACGCATGCTGTGAGTGGTTCATACTGACGTTCCTCCTGAGTGGAGAATCACTGGCCGTTTCACCTGCTAGCAAATTGTCAGCCCCATTTTCTTTTCGAAGGCCTTGAATTTCAAGCATGTTTCAAAGAGATTAAAAAAATTCTCGGTGTAAAGGATTAGTCTATTTTTTAGCACTGGATTTCTAGTTTTGCTTTTATTATGTGACTCCCGTAGCATGTCTACAAACCCCCATTATGTTGAATCTGAAATTTACAGAGTATGCTAATTCATTACGCCACAGTCGTTATCTACATGAATAATAGGTATTACATTTGAATTCTGTTTGTTCCTACCAGAGTACGAGGTTTATGGCTTCACAATTTAAGTTTTCTACCTTAATAAAGGAGATTCATAGTTTTATTCTCTTCAGTTTCCTTACTTTAAATTGCAAAGATATTGTGTAGCGAGTTATTTTTCATTTATAATTGTAAATGAATTCAATTGAGAGTTTATCAAGCATAATCATTGATTTGGCAGTGGATCGGCGAATGAAAAGAATATGACTGTACCATTTGACCATATCAATTACCATAAGTGCTTTATTGCATAAAACAAATAAATTTCTCATTTATTAAAATACAACACCAATAAACTGTTTACTTTTCAGAATTATTATCATTATTATTATTATTTTTTTTTTTTAATAGATCGTCCCTACTGAATTCTTCGCCATAGTATACCTTTTTAACACTTTACAACAAGGTAGTGAAGTATTAATGACTCCAGTTTGTCTGTCTGCCCACGCTCTAACTCCCGTAAGTATTCATGGAATTTCATGAAACTGATATATGTTATTCAAGTTCACTATTGGAAGTTCCCTATTGAAAATGGAGTGAATACCACTATTGATTTGTGCACAGGGACATCCGAAAGTATTCCAAAGTACTGCCTTCTATGAGAGGTATTTCTATAAAACATATTTTAATAAATGGTTTATAGAAATTATAGTTATTAGAAAGAGTTATAATTATTTTTAAAAACCATTTAGAAATATAAAAGAAATAGAAATTATAATTATTTTATAAACCATTTTTATATATATTTAATAATTTTGCAGCCCTGTAAATTAAAATTTATAGGGTTGCACAAAAATATTCAATAATATTAAGGGCTCTTATTAGAAATTTACTGAATTGCATTTTTGTTTACATAATACATTTTTAACACCTTCTAAAAATTTTTTAGTGTGAATGATTTTGAATTAGTGTATCTGTCTGACTGTCCGTCTACCCATTTCCAACATTTATAAATATTTTCAGAATTTCCCAAAACATATACATGTTAATGTTATTCAAGTTCACTATGAAATGTTCCCTATTTAAAATGGCATTAATAGACCCTGTCCAATTGGCTTATGTACACGGACACTTAAAAACATGCCAGTGGAAGGCGTTTTAGGAGAGACATTTTTGTAAATCACATTTAAATAACTTTCTACTGCAAAAATTATAAAGAAATTGCTATTTATTGCATAAGCTACAATAATGTTTTGTATAGAATATGATATGCTTAACCTTCAGATTTACAAGGCTACACTAAAATTTTCAGATACATTAAGGGCTGCAATTGGAAATTAAAGGCTGCATTTCTATTTGTGTTAAGCATTTTTAACACTTTCCAGTAATGTTTAAGAGTGATTGAATTCAGTTAGTCTATCTGTCTGTCCCCTGTGTGAAAATGTAGGCAAAGAATATTGAAGGTATATAATACAATGTGTACATATAGCTGGAAAGTACATATAGCTAATCAATGAGTACTGCAGGATTTTTCATTCCTGTTTTAATTTTATATGCTTTTCTTACACAAATGCATATTAGAAAATTATACATGAAATTATATATTTGTATTAACATTTGCTATAATAAAAAATCATGTTACTCATTTAATGATATATGATGATCTCAAATGCTTAAAAAAAAAAAACTCAATTTTTCAGTACTAGGAACCAGGGGTGGCAGCAGCTCGGGGAGACTTAGTGAGTCCGTGACCCCCCATCGGGGCATATTTCTAAAATCTGTCAGGGAAAACATAACGACCTTTTCAATTTTTCTTCTTTAAGCAGCATTTTTTTTCCTTTTACATAGAAATTTCCGAGAATTTTCTCAATTTCTTAAGTGAAGTAAAAGAGAGTTGATGTTGGGGATAAAGGCTGATTAACTATGTGAGAACACTAGGCCTGGGGTGATGTGTCCTTTGTGGGGTCTTTCTAAGGATTCCCAGCCTGTACTTACATGAGTTTCGAGTAAAGTAAAGAAATATGATCCCAAATTACGAAATGTATGTTTTATCTTTTGTACAACTATAGTTATAGAATGTTGAAATTATGCATGTCCGATTTTATCCATACCCATTTCACCTCTGGTAACCTGATTTTACTCTCGGGTCGGGTCGACAAAGTTATTTCTCATGTGGATCGGGTTTGAGTCAGGTTGATCATTACTATTCCATTTAGCAGTAACTTGAAGTTTTCATTGACCTAATATGAACCCATTTAATGAACAGACTTTATGCACACAGTTTGGCATCTTAAGTCCTATAAAAGTTGAGTCATGTGGTGAAAGCCAGTCAGGCCACTGATTGTTGATTTTTGAAAACCAGAAGCAAAAGTGCAAAGATGTTACAAGGTATCCCATTGAATAAATTAACCAATACTACTGTTTCTTTTTACATGACTCCTTCAATTTCCTTAAAAATTATTATTAGAGAACCCAGGAGCAGAAAGTGCTTAAAACTGCGACGTTTGTCACAGAACAATTGAGGCTTTTGCAGAACATTTCATCTATCCCAACTGGATGATCTTGATACATCTAACATTCTAAAATTAATATAACCTAGATATGTTGAATTGACCTGTAAAACTGTTAGGACACTAGAAAATTGCAGGAATTGTTTCAATGTATAGACAAAATTTATAAACATTTTGTACGTAGTATATACACATTAATGTGACAATATTAATGCCAAAAGCCATCGAAAAAATTACAAATTCTATGTGTATTCCTCAGTTTTAGATTATAAAAATTTTATATCAAGTTGTATTATAAATGTGTAATAAATATTTTACTAATAAGTATTATTTTTATGCTTATTTTGCATTTCACAGTGGTTTGAGAAATTTGGACAAAATACCTGCAGAACATTTGCAAATTTTGATGTCCTGTTGCAGAACATCGGATATAATTCTGCTCCTAGATTAGAGAATATGTAAACAGGGTTCTCATCAGAGATGAAAACTGGGTGAGAATTTCTCACCCTTACTCAAAAACAAAGAGATATTTCTAAAAAGAATGTGAGAATAGAAAAATTGTTTTAAAAAAATTCTGAGTTAATGTACATTGCTACTGATGTCTCATTTTACAGCTCTTTCGTATAATTTGAGCTTAATCACATTTAATTGCTTAAATATGTTAAATTTTTTCACTCCCAATGATTGAAATAGGCAGGTATCGCGTACTGTAAATTGATGAAACTTACATTTTTTTATATACCTTCAATACAAGATTATTTATCTAAAAAACTTTAAAAATCATTCATCTTTTGTGGAGGGTCTGTTTAATTTTGCTGATTTTTGTGGAAAGTTTTTCATTTCAAGATAGTTGATTTTGATGAATGATCTGTTTTTGGGAACAAAAAATGAACTGACATCAGAAAAATGTGTGAATTTCTCTCAATGTTAAAAATTTTATAAGAGAAAATAAAAAAACATGCTAGATTTCTGCCATCTTGCACTTTAGTGTGAACCCTGTATAGCAAGATGGATGCAACATTATGTGGCTCCTGGACACATGAATACCGAGTTTAAAACCAATGTAACATTTAAAATGAGATAAAAAATACAAAAATTTAAAACTTTAAAAATACATTTTAATTAAAAACATTAAAACACAAGACAGACTAGCCCTCCTCAGTGTCAAACATACAAGCATAAACAACATTTACAAAAATTCATGATACATCATAGCAAGATTAAATATTCAGGAGGAATAGCTTTAGCCTCGTTCAAGGCAGAATGTTGCATTTTGGTAAAAGCGCCCTCTAGAAAAATAGGGGATTCATAGATATTTATATTAGAAGCTAAAATTTTAAAGTTTTCAAAATCTGGAATATGATCACTATTGAGAGAATGGATTACGAGTTTTGATCTTAAATCTCCTGTTTTAAATGAGCGTTTATGTTCCTTTAATCTAATTTCACCTGTTTTGCCAGTTTCACCGATATATGTAGAATCACAATTTTTACAAGGAATACTATAGATTACACCTAGACGTTTAAGAGGGGGGACAGCGGGTTTAAAGTTTGAGAGAAAGTTACTAATACGGAGTTGAGGTTTAAAGCTAGTACAGATATTAACTGTTCTAAGTGAGATGACGACGTATAATGAGACGTATAAATTATGTTTAATTTTATTAAATACAGAGTTTATTTTGCAGACATATCTGACTAGTGCAATTTGGATTAGACTTCTCATAGAAATTCCTTTTTACTGCCAACCTAAGCATCTTTATATTATAACAATATTTATTCTGGAAGAATGTACAAATACAATTTGTAAATGATCCTTGCAAATTAAATATCAAATTTAATTAAATTCAGCAATATTACATTGGAAATAAAAGTGATTTTTATTTCTTCAAAAAATCATGAGAAAAAGAAACATAAAACAGATTAATAAGATATAATAATTAGAGAATATTAAATTTAGAAAGTTAAAAAAACTACATTACACAACAGTTTATCCAAGCAGAAAATTTTGTTAATATACTTTTTGTTTGTTTGTTAGTTTGTTTATAGAAGAAAAAGACAATACCTATCTCTGTAAATCTTCCTAGGAACTTCTAGTTCTGAAATTGGTTTATACTTTTTAGCAACTTTTTCTAATCTTCTTATATCTCTCTGAATTCTACGAATCTTCTTTTCAGCTCTCTCTTTTAAAATAAGAGGATCTATTCTTTTCTTCTTTTTCAGTGGTTCAGCACTAAAATATAAAAACATGATTAATATCAAATATCTAACTATATTAAAAATCTTGAAAATTAATATAATAACATGAACATTATTCATAAAAGAATACTGATGAAATTAACAATCGTCATATATATATATATTTTTTTTTTTTTTTTTTTTTTAATGTTACTGTTGCTGGCTTCAAATTTTTTTGTCTATGACTGCATCTTCTCGCGAATGGAAGTATCCTCCATGTCATGAGAGGTATTAATGTTTGCCGAATATTCCAAGAAAGACATTTCAGTTGGTTAGAAATTTCTATCATTTTAATCAACGAAGTTATTAATTAAAAATGTTGGGTTAATAAAGGTACTCTAATTGTTATCTTGCAAATGATTTCTCTTATGACTTTTTTCTATCATGACTCATTTTTCATAGGGAAATTAAAATATAATGAATGGTGTTAAAAAAAAAAAAAAAAAAAAAATGTCAATGTTGCATAACGAAGAAATTCATTGTCTACAAATAAATAAAAAGCATTATCTTAGATATTTTTAATGAAAAAATGAATTTAGGATTGCAATTAATCATCTGCAGATACTTTTATTCTACTTTTAGAAAAATAAATTTCTCATTGGCAATTTCTTGTACTGTTTATTGATTTTGTTTTCTTTTTCATAAATAATCAACTAGTGTTTGCAGGTAAATGCTTAATTTGGTGAAATTTTTGATATTTTTTACTTTTGTATTATATCAAGCTTTTATTGAAATTATTAGAATAGTGAAATCATCTAAAATTTACCAAGATTTTAAAAACATTATGTCGAAATTTAATCCAGATAATATGAATATTTTAGTTTATATTTTATTTTTTAAGAGCATCAGGCAAAAAAAAAAAAAAAAAAAAAAAAAAATTAGTAATGAACATTATGATTAAGTTAAATAAATATTACTATAGCGTTTTAAATTGAAATTTAAAAAAATCAATGTAGACCAACTTAAATAAAGATTTTTTTCTTTTTTAATTTAACACATATTTAAACAGTTGGCTAAATGGAAACAGCTTTAATATAGGACCCATTTGGCGAATTTCAAGATTTAGCAGTAGTACAGTAGTCACAGTTTTCATTTCCACGATCACATTAGCCATTTTAACTCTAGCCTTACATTAAAAGTAAAGCTATATAAAATAATAAAGTACTGCAAATGATAATATAATAAAATATTTACAATATTCACATAAATTATTTATTTTCAAATTTCAATGTGTCTGATTAGATCATATTGTAGAAAAAATGCATTTTTAAAAATTACATCTTTACTGCTGCCAGTGCCATTTAAAGCCTAGCTGTACAAAATATATATAGAGAGAGTTTTGTTTTAAATTAAGTTTAAAAAAAAAGGGGGGGGGGGGGGGATTCTATTTTTTTTTTTTAACAAGCAATTAAGTTAAAAAATTTATCATCAAATAGTGACAAAAATTTAAAAGTTGCTAAGGGGGTCATACATTAAAGCTGTAATGCAAAATGGTCTGGATATCACAAATTTCTTTCTATTAAAAAAAAAAAAAAAAAAAAAAATGATTTTTAGCATATTTCAGATTTTAAAAATGTGATATTAAACGTTATATATTTCAATTTGACATTGTATATGGAGATTTCTATATTGTGCTGCTTACATCTTATGTTATGCTATGCACTATTAACATTTCTATTCAGTGAAAGGCCTAAAGTTAATAAACGAAGGGAGTCGGAGGTTGGTGAGAGGAGTGAGCAGAGGTACAGCCTAGTAGTATATAAAAATATATATATTAATAGCGTTATCCAGTAATTAAATAAATTATAGATATTTATTTATTATAGTACGTACTTATATTGAAATCCGCAAGTTAAAAATAAATAATAAAATTTGGATCTTCCTACAAGAATTCTATTCAAAAATAAAACATTGAAATTCTATTGTTGCACTAAATATATGATTTATACAGCAATAGGCCAAATATATTAAAAAGTATATGAAAAGTTATTTTTAAGAGGTGTTTAAAAAAAATCTGGCAAAAATGTAAACACAGGTAAAGGCAATCAATAAAAGTCCATTTAGTACAAAAATTTACATGTGGAAATTGTTATATCTGTTGCGTCCTTATTTAAGAGCAGCTGCAGTCAATCTGACTGTTGCCACCTTACATCTTATTCATACAGTTACGGTTACATATCTTACATATATATATACAGTTACGGTTACATATCTAACATCTCCCCTTTTACAAAGAATGACACACAAAAAATGTTATTAAGATATTTACACTATGAATTAAAAAAGGAAGATACAAATATAAACAAACAAATACACAAGAACACTTACTTTGTTACAAAAACAATTACTTATTTACTACCCCGTACCGGTTAGGGGGCTTAATTATACGACCATATTTGGTAATGTATTGTTTAGAGTCCGATTTCTTTTTTGAATTATCATTATTAGAACCATTACCATTCAAATTAATATTTACAGAGTCTTTGTTAGTAGAAGTAGAACCAGTCACTTCAAAATCCTGTTCAAAAATTGTCTCATTATAAGAAGGTTTTAAATCAATTCTATTTCTTCTTAAAATGTTATTTTTTTCATTTCTTACCCAATAGCTTCTAGGGATTTTATCTCTTTTAATAACTATGCCTCTTTCCCACTGATTTCCAGAACGAATCAAAACATTTTGATTATTTGAAATTTCCGATAAGGGTCTAGACGTTCTATCATAATAGAATTTACTTAAGTTTTGTTTATTTACAATTTTATTTCTGATGTTCGTTTGGAGTTCTGGCTTTAATAATTCTCTATTTATTGGTAATTTAGTTCGTGTTCGTCTACTCATTAAGGCTTGAGCGGGAGAAAAATTTAACCCTTTTATGGGCGTATTTCTATATTCTAGGAGTGCACTGTTAATATCCTGATTAGACTCATAACATTTTTTCAACATATTTTTAGCAATTTTTACACCGCTTTCGGCTTGACCGTTTGATTTCGGGTATCTCGGACTACTATTTACGATTTCAAAATCCCATTCCGATGAAAACTTTCTAAATTGATACGAATTAAAGGGCATGTTATCTGCGACTAGAATTTTAGGAATTCCATGCGAACTAAATATCACTTTTAATTTCTCAATTATTTCATCTGCTTGTTTATTATTTAAGGGAACAATTTCTAACCACTTAGTTAAATAATCTATTATGACTAAGTAATTATTTTTCCTAAATTCACAAATGTCACACCCTATTTTTTCAAACGGTAATGACAAAATGTCATGTGAAATGAGTGGTTCTTTACAATTTTTTGGTCTGTACTTTTCACAAACAGAGCATTTAGAAATTAAATTTTCAATATCATTTCCCATATTAGGCCAATAAAAAATTACTCTAGCTCTAGATTTACTTTTTTCTATTCCGAAATGTCCATCATGAATTTTATTAAGCATTTCTTTTCTAAGATCAACAGGAACAACTATTCTACCATTATAAAAGACTATTCCATCTTCTTCAAAAAGATCTTGTCTTAACTTATAATAAAATCTTACATTTTCTGTAACATCTTTTTTACTGTTAGGCCAACCATTTTTACAATAAGTTACTAATTTATTTAATACTGGATCTTTTAAGGTACATTTCTTAAACTCATTTAATTTTCTATCAGTTACATGCATATGTCTTGTAGCTTTTACACAATGAACAATTTCTTTTAAAAACTCATCTGTATCATATTCATTAAGATAAGATCTAGATAATAGATCAGCAACATACATTTGCTTACCTGGTACATAAGAGACATCAAGATCATATTTAAGTAACTTTAATTTAATTCTTTGTAACCTACTAGATAAAACATTTACAACACTTTTATTATGAATTGACACTAAGGGTTTATGATCAGTATGAACAGTTATTTTTCTACCATAAATATAATTATGAAACTTTTTAGTAGCAAATACTATGCTTAAATACTCTTTTTCGATTTGTGCATAGTTCTGCTCAGCCTCAGACAAAGCACGTGATGCATAGGAAATCGGTTGTCCCTCTTGTAACAAACAACACCCTAGTCCACTTTTAGAACTGTCACATTGCAATACAATTTGTTTATTAGAATCAAAAACACCAAGTACAGGGGCTGTGCTTATTTTTTCTTTAAGTTCATTAAGAGCTTTTGTATGCACTGGTAACCAATCAAATACTACAGATGTTTTGAGCAATTCCCTCAAAGGAGCAGTTATCTCTGACATGTTAGGAATAAATTTCCTTAGATAATTAATTAATCCTAAAGTTTTTTGCAACTCTTTTTTATTACTAGGTGCCTGTAAATTCATTACAGCTTTAACCTGTTCAGGGTCTGGTTTAATTCCATTTTTATTAAATACATGACCCAAATACTTAACTTCATTAACGCGATATTGTAACTTTTTAGGATTAAATTTTACATTTAATTTTCTTGCTCTTTCTAATACTTTAAGAACAATTTCATCATGCTCCTTTTCAGAATTTGCACAAATTAACATATCATCAAAATAAATAATCACACCAGGTATATCACCAAAATTTTTTTCATTAGCTTTTTGAAACAATTCAGGTGCAATATTTAAACCAAACGGAAGGCGGTTAAATTTAAAACAACCAAAGGGAGTACTAAACTGACATAATTTACTAGAAGGTTCATCTAATTTAATTTGGTAAAATCCATCCTTTAAATCAAACACACTATACATAGATTTATTACATAACTTAGGCATTAATTCTTCAATCGTTGGTATTAAATGACATTCTTTTTTAATAACTTTATTAAGATCCTGTGGATCTAAGCATATTCGAATTGACTTGTCAGGTTTCTCTACTATAACTAAATTATTAATCCATCCATCTGGATTCTCTACCCTACTTATAATTTTATCTTTTTCAAGAGCAATTAATTTCTCTTTTAATTTTGGTTTTAAGGATTCTGGAATCCTTCTGGGGGGTTTAACTACTGGCTTGGCATTACCATCAATTTTAATAGAACACATTAAATTAAATGTTCCTAACCCCTGAAAAACATCTTTATTTTTCTCAATAAATTCATCCTTATTTTTTATTTCAGTAGAATCTACTTTTTCTCTTTTAATCAAACCCAATTCAATACAACTAGGTAATCCTAACAATGCTTTAGAATAATTATTACAGTTTACAACAATAAAATCTAGATATTTAGTACAATTATTCATTTTACACTCTAAGTTAACTATACCTAGGGGTTTAATTAAATTACCACCATACGCTTCTAAAATAATCTCAGTAGGGCTTAAGGAATAATTACATTTCAGCGATTTAAGTAAATCATTATGTATTATATTTACACACGAACCAGTATCTAATTTAACTGATAAGATTTTATTTCCTACCTTTAGCGATTGTATCCAGCTTGAATCCTTAGCACACAGCACTGAATCTACAAAAATACATTTTTCTATATTATTAACTCTCTTGGAGTTAAACCTATTTCTACACCCACTAGCAAAGTGATTTAACTTATCACAAATTTTGCATCTTTTTCCAAAAGCTGGGCACTTTCCTCTAACATGATTATAATTACATTTTTTACACAGATAAATGTTTTCTTTTTTATTTTCACTTCCAGCAGCTGTCTGCGTTCGCGACGTCGAATTGTTCGAAGTCTTATTTTTTGCTTGTTTATTTTTTCCTATTAGAGACACAGCGTCTGCTACAGTACTCGTTTCGTTTAGAATATTTACTTCTGATTTCCGCTGTATTACTTCAGACTGTTTTTTACTTAATTCTGCTGCTCGGCAAATGTCAATCGTCTTTTGGAGTGTTAGATTCGATTCTCTTAATAGACGTTCTTGAAGCTGTTTTTCTTTCGTTCCAATTACAATGCGGTCCCGAATTATACTGTCAGATAAATTTCCATATTCGCAGAATTTTATTAGTTTTCTTAAATCTGTTAGAAACTCATCAAAGTTTTCAAACTGTTCTTGATTTCTGCTATTAAATACATAGCGTTCGATCACGACATTTCTGCGTGGATTTGCATAGTTCTCAAAAGCATTCAGAACATCCGCTAAGGTATTTCTCTGCTCATCTGTTAGCTCAAATGTATTATAGAGTTCGACGGCATCTTCACCAATGCAATTTAATAATATTGCTACTTTGACGTCGTCATTTTTCTCCGTGTGGCCTCCTGCCTTTAAATAAATTTCAAAGTTCTGTCGAAACTTTCGCCATGCTTCGGCGATATTACCGGAGAGGTCCAAACCTCTTGGAATTTTTAAAGAATCCATTCAGGATTTATTCGAAAATTAATTTCGGAACAGTTCTGGTTCGACGCTCGGCTGCGCCATGTTATATCTGTTGCGTCCTTATTTAAGAGCAGCTGCAGTCAATCTGACTGTTGCCACCTTACATCTTATTCATACAGTTACGGTTACATATCTTACATATATATATACAGTTACGGTTACATATCTAACAGAAATGAACTGCATTACGGCAGTAGGGGAAAAATGTGATTTATGATACGATTTTTTCCAAACTCGCCAATTTGGCGCAGTTTTCTTACCCAACCTTTCCAAAATGGCCGATTTTACGTGTTTTAAAGCAATTACTTCAAAATAAAGCGTAAAAGGTAGCTTTCAAGAACTTGAATAAAGGAAAATAAAAATACAAATTTTAAAAATCTGCACAATTTTTATAAACTAAAACTAACAAATATTAAATATTACAAAACAAAAACAGCATAAATAACCCAATACACATAACAAATAAATATTTAAATAAAGAACAAGGTTTTTTTAGTTACCCTTTTTGGAATTTCTGTACAAAACAGCACTATTCTTGGAAAAACGAAGAAAATATCCCCTCTGCAGATTTTGAAGTAATCATGTACACCATCCAACCACTTTAACACCATTTCAAACACTACTCAAAAGCTTTTTCCAACATAAATATTCAATTTTACAAAACCAATAAATCACAATTTTACATAAGAAAAGTGACAAACTCAATTTGCAAACGTGTCTCTGACACATGAAACGAAAGTCCAAATAGCCTACTGTTGCCAAAATTAAAAAAGAAAAACGAAACGAAGTAGGTAGGTTCCATTTAACATCACACAAGCACTGCACTATGGCAACGTTTCACAGCAAAGAATAATAATTACGTCTGTACGCTCTGCATACATGAAAACCAAACAAAAAAAAAACATCACTGGATACCTCACCCACATTCTGCATGAACCTTTAAAACGCATGAAATTTCGTCTTACAGCGATCAATAATATGCACATCTGTACACTCCGCGTACATGAAAACCAAAAAGAACATCACTGGATACCTCACCCGCATTCAGCATGAATCTTTAAAATGCATGAAATTTCATTTTACAGCGATCAATAATATGCACGTCTGTATGCTCCGCATACATGAAAACCAAAGAAAAAAAACATCACTGGATACCTCATCCGCATTC
Source organism: Salticus scenicus (assembly GCA_963930645.1). NCBI lineage: Eukaryota > Metazoa > Arthropoda > Arachnida > Araneae > Salticidae > Salticus > Salticus scenicus. The sequence goes on from OZ005649.1 coordinate 82,003,659, forward strand.
TGCCTGAATCTTTAAAATGCATGAAATTTCGTTTTACAGCATTCAATAATATGCACGCCTATATGCTTCACGTACATGAAAACAAACAAAAAAAAACCTCGCTTGATACCTCACCCGCATTTCTGCATGAATCTTTAAAACACATTGAAATTTCAATTGAATAAAAATATATAAAAACCTGAACTTTACTTTGTGTATGTCGTTAAATTTTTCAGCTGGGCGCCCAGCTCTCATGAGACGACGACTTCTGTGGAGATCTTGAATGACGATGTCGAGTATCTGATGAGAGCTGGGTGCCCAGCTGAAAAATTTAATGACATGCACGAAGTAAAGTTCAGGTTTTTATATTTTTTTATTTAATTGATAGTTTATGATTCGATTTTATGTATTTTCATTTAAAGCATGAAATTTTGTTTTACAGCGATCAATAATATGTATGTTTGTACGCTCCACGTACATGAAAACCAAAGAAAAAACATCACTGGATACCTCACTTGCATTCTGCATGAATCTTTAAAATGTACAAAATTTCGTTTCGCATCAATCAGTAACATGTACATAAAAACAAAGAAAATATCGCTAAATACGTCTCTCGCAAACTCCATGAATCTTTAAAATGTACGAAATTTCATTTGGCAACAATAACAAACGCGAAAATCACACAGCTTCAAAACATCACCGTGAGGTTACCACATTTCAAACATCAAACGTTCAGTGACGCATAAATATCGAGGTTACCAAGATTGGCATCCTTATCCGCGATCGAAAACAAGTTACCAAGCAGCGTCGTAAAGCAAATTCCATCCTAATTTTTTTTTAAACAGCAGGGAAATGATCTTGTAATTTCACAATTAATTATAAAAATACTGCTTATTCAGAAATCAACTATCAAAAGAACAGGAATTTTGTTTACTTCAAGGATTAGCTTTGGAAATAGTGTGAATTTTGTAAATTAGCAGTGAAAGAAATTCATGTATTTTAAGAATACAAAGCAAAAAAAAAAATCAATTATTTTAGCAGTAAGCTGCTATTAAATGTCTTTTAATAACCAGATACTCACAGAATGTCTTTTTGCTTCTATAACACTTCCCTGACCAGTGTAATTACCAGATCTCTCTCTTAATTTGTCACTGCTATAATAGTTCACATGTCAATTATAGCTAATGGATTGTCATTAGTGATTCTTCCAAGGGTAAAAATTCTGTTCAGGCAAAGAAAAACCCAATCTAAAATAAAAACAACAGCCATAGGCATTGGAATCAGGAGAAAATATCTCTTGTATGCAAATGACATCCTAGGAAGTCAACTTGAAAGTAGAGCCTGTTGTGCTTGAAACCATCTCTGCAGAGATTGAGGTTAGGGTGAGAGCTTTGGCTCTCCCATCAATCTGGTGTCATCACCATTCAGGTCCATTACCAGAGATCGATCGATCCAGGAAAAAACTAGAGCCTTTTAGCTGCCTCTTCACAAAATTCCACTTTATAAAAAGAGTCCTTTCACAAAATCCAAATTCATAAAATGATGTCTTACACAAAATTGAATTCTTATAAAATTCAAATTCACAAAAATAGCACTTTCATAAAAATGATCCCTTATAAATTTTTTTCATATTTTCAGTATTTATTACATCAGATTACCTATACCTTTGTTTAATGAAACATTATATATCAGTCATAAAATAGAGTAATTGCTAAATTCAAAAATTGTTTCTTTCCCCCACAAAAATAAATAAAAATTTCACAAAAACCTTAACCAATCACTGATTGCTCATTGAAAGAGATCTGAAACAATATTGTCCCCTTCCTATAGTATTTGAAGAAAAGTTCCCTTTGCATTTGAAACTGGAAGTACCAGAGATAAAAAGAATATATCACAATTTAACTTGCCCAACAGATTTGCTGCTTAAATTTAACTATAAGTTGCATTACCAAACAGGGTTCGTTGATTTAAATCAGTTTGATTAAAATCATGATTTAAATCTTGATTTAAATCAATGGATTTTTTTAAAAAAATCATTGATTTAAATCAACTGATTTTTTTTAAAAGTCATTTATTAAAATTCAGTTATTTTTCAAAACTTTTTAGGATCTAAATCTTTTAAATCTTGTTAGAATGAGTTTCAAATACAAAATATGTTGCATTTACAACCTTCAATTAGCAAAACTATATATATAGGTATCTGTACGTGTGTGTGTGTTGGCACATATGAACCAATTACTTTAAATCTTACACAATTACTTTTTATGCTTCAGAAATGAATTAAAGAACTTGAAAGCAATTTTTATATATTAATATAACTAAAAAATGTACTAATTCAGTATAGGATTTCACACTAAGACCATATATTATCATGAAAACTCTATGAACTTGTCTTTTTTTTTTTTTTTAAACATTTTAACAACAAAGCATAATTAATTCAACTATTATGATAACATATAAAGCATGGAAGTTTTTACTTTTATTTATTTATGTATTTTTAATGACATTTCAGCTTCATTTATTAATTTTTTAATGTCATTCAGCATTTATATATATATATTATATTGTGTCCATAAAAATGTTTCTTTTCTAAAATTTTTCTCATTTAAAGTACTGCATATATTAGTTTTTATAAAATTACTATTTAATGATTTTTATCACATTTTATTATTTTATGAGTTTTTATGTTAATCATAAAGTTGAATGATTTCTATAATGAGAACTTTTATATGATAATAGTTTTTCTCAAAAATCTTTCTATTTTTCACTAAAATTTGCCTCAAAAATAAAACCTGGATCGACCTATGCTTAAGCTTCAGTTATTTTCTTTGATAACATTTGATTTTGATTATTCACGTGCATTATTGGGATTATGCATATTTCAAAATTTTTTTAGATAGTGTTAACTTTCATGCCATGATTAACATGGTTTATAATAATACCATAGATAATTACATATAGATCCATTAAATTAACAATACAGTATGTTATCCAGAATCAGAATGGTCAAAGAGATGTTTTATTCTTCCCAAACACTCAGAAACGTTTATTTTTAAATATGGAAATTGTCTGCTTCATTTGTATTTTTAAATAAAAGGTATTTAGTTAAAATGAGAAGTTTCATCTTTTAGTAATAAAGTGATCATATGATTTTACAAAATGATGAGCAGAAAAATCTATATCTATATATGAAATAGAGAACTTCTAATAATATGTATTTAGAGTAAAAGTAAATATTCATATAACATGACAGTTGTTTTTCATATGCATTCTGTTTTAAAAACTAAAAGGGAAGGTACAAGTTTACGTTAAATTTGCTTGTTAATTTGTATTTGAGTATGCTATAATTCTTGTGGTCTTAAATGGTAAATTTCATTATCCATCAGTGTTAAAAGTGAAAACTGATGTATATATGCTTATAAAAAGCATAGCTTCTGGCATGAAATTTACTTAAATTATGTTTTTAGACATTGTTTAAGATATAGATTACTTTTACAGGTATAAAGTAATAAGTAACTATAAATTTGTAGACTTTTAAAAAAAAATCCGATTTAAATCGAAAAAATCAGATTTAAATCAAAAAAATCCGATTTTTTTTATTTTTTTAAAAAAATCAAAAAAATTACGAACCCTGTTACCAAATATGAAATAGTTCATGCGCAATAACAGCACTCATTTGAAATACAGTAAGACCCCGCTTAACGCTGTTTCGGTTTAATGCTCTTTTATTTCCCCTGTGGATTCCCCGAAATTGCTCGCAGTAGTACGGGGATTCCTGTGCGAGCGCTGTTTCACATTACGCTCTACTTTGATGGAACGTATCCCCCGTGTTAAGCGGGGTCTTACTGTACATATTGCTCTGAAAATGAACTACCGATTAATTTTTTCTTGTCTATTTTTTCTGACTTATTTAGTCAGTCGAGTACTTTAGGGGAAAAAAAAAAGAGTAAGATAATAGAGATTTGAACTTTTAGGAACTGTTTGAACTTTTAGGATAAGTCATACTTAATAATTATTTATTATATATTTGTAAAAGAAATATTTATAAAATTGATGACTATATCACAATAACATTATGTATCCTACAAGTAAAAAATAACCAAAATGATCAGGTTAAAAAATTACACTGTGCCACTAAAGAAAAGCATATGGATCCTATTCATGTGACAATATTTTTCAAAGCAAAAAATCAAAATATACATACAATAATAACAATAATTACCTTAGAACAGGTGTTCCGTGAAAGAGTGAAGTTTGCCATTGAATTGGCAAAAGCATCTGATATGATTTCAGTACTTGATTACCTACATTTAAACTAAAACATCTCATTAATAAATATGCACATAAATTCAATAAATAAATCGCAGGATAAAAATATAAATTGAAATTAACATTTTATCATATTAACCATTTGCCAAAATATATTAATTATGTAAATATCAATTTTTATGTAAGAAGTCAACATGGAATATCTATTTTTAAATAAATTTTTTTAACTTAATGTGAATTACCTATAATAAAAATCTTTAATGTACAATAAAACAGATTCTGTCTTAATTACTAAGCACCATTCACAACTGAATTATTTCTTAATATGCGTGTCTTTCTTGGAGATTAGAAAATTTCCAAGAATAAAAATCCTCATAAAAACTTTTTAAAACTAATAAACAATTAAAACATACATTTTATTTTTGAAAGAAAAAAAATAAATAAATACATTTAAACTATTTTAGGATAGAGAGTAGAAAAAAATTAATGAGCTATAAAATAGAAAACAAAACAAATTCTTGCACTAAAACCTTAAATATAATATTGAGCTATCAATGAACAGCTAATTTGATATATAATATATATTTGATAAAGTCAAATAAATTAACTGTTTTTATTAAATTACTATTGTAGTTTTCAAGAAATTTATTTATTTATTTTTTTTTTTTTTTTTATTTTTTTTTTTTTTATAATTCTTAAGAGATATTTTGGATTTTTTGTGCCCTTTAATCATCTGTTATTCCTTATTTTACTGCATTTTAAATTTTAAATAAAAATTTTACTATCATTTTTTAATATCTTATTTGCTATATTTTAGTAATTATTAAAACCTATTTGTCATTATTTCATGCTCAAGAAAATAACAAAACATTAATGAATTTTACTAATTCAGAATATAGAAATGTCCTGAGAGAAAGGCTTAGTGCTAACTTCAAACATGGCCGATTTATTTAATAGCGTTTAATGTAAATTATTGAACAAACATTCCAGATTTACTTTACGAACATACATTATTGTAAAGAAAGTATTGTAATCATGAAAAAATTTGACTATGAGATTTTTGTGGATCTATACATTTTCAGGTGTCCTCTTCTAAATTCATCTTTGCTATTTTTACAGTGATGCATGTATGTGTGTGAGTGAACCTGAACAATGATGTTTAAATGCTTTGTTTAATTTTGCTGAAAGTGGTGGATTTGTTTGTTATAGGTAACTATCACACAAAACTATATAAATGTATTTTTTTAATCAGACAGTAATTCTTTATCATTATGACCAACAGACTCAAATTGTCTTAAGTGTGATAGTGTGTGAACGCATTATTAGATTGAGCTAAAAGGTGGTAGGTGTGTTACAGGTTACAGGTCACTGTTGCACAATTTTTTATAGATTAATTTTGATGAGTGTAGGACTTATAAGCTCTTTTAAAGGAATACAAAGGAAAATTCTTAATCACTATAGACTTGAATTATTTGAAGTGCACTAGCATTAAACTTTAAGTCCAATTAAGATATAAACTTTTAGCCATGTTATAATAGGTTATCATCACAAGTAGAATGATACAAATTTACATGAATGTAGGACTTCTAGCCAAGGTCATATGTTAAGTTAAAGCTGTACTACCTGAAAATGAATATTTTATGTAATTCACTATTCTACTATCTATATTATGACTATATGTATATTTTTTAAATAATGCAAGTAATTATATTTATTGAAATAAATAAACTGCTTTAAAAAACAAATTCTACCTTTAAATATCAATTTATAATTTTCATAAAGTGAAATAGATTTCACAATACAGATTTAGAGGATGTATTATTTATATTACAATTTATCCCCACTTCTTTAATTAGGGCTGAAAATTAAGTAAAAATTTTATCATTCATTTAAGGTTACTATCTTATTTTTCTAGAGAAAAACAGCGCAATTACGATGATCACCAAATGTGAGAATGCCATTTTGGATGAAAACTTACAAAACGACAATTTATACTGCATCTATCCCAGTGCTCACTGCAAACATTGTTAAAAGTAATGTTACACAAGTAATTTTTAAGTTATGGCGATAAATTTAAGTTATTGAGATAATTAAGGCGTAAAATTACATTAAATTTCTCAATGGTATGACATATGTAAAATTAGAATCTTTAAACCGAACTGACAAAAACACATGCATAATGTCAGCGTTTCACTTATTAGACATGGTATTAGAGAGCAATATTGCATTTTTAAAAAGTCTTACTTTCGCAAACTTAAGACTAGACTATTCATCTTCAAAACAAAAAATTAAGTTCATCTAAAATGAAATTTCACTTTCTTTAAAAACAGCACTACATTATTTAGCGGCTAAAAACAAGAAAAGCAGAATTTTTTTTCGTATGGTATATGGTAAACAAACTAGAATGATTCCGTAAGAGTTGATTCATTCCAATCCTCAGAACTCATCACAATTTAAAAGATCCATCCAACTTACAATATGCGGATGCGCACAAAAGCGAATTACAATTTGCGAATGATAATGCAAGCATGAAAAGCTACACTCCCATCTGGTTTCTAAGGAGATGGCGCCCTCTGTTAGTCAGTTTTAGAATTATTATTAAAATATCTCTCACCTTTTTATAATGAGAAATAACAGAATTATTTTACTTGTAAAAAATAAGAACTGAACACATATTGTTTATTCTATTAAAAAAAAAGAAGAAGAAGCCATATTTATATGTTATTTTAAACTATAATTTCTCTTAAGGTGCGTTTGTTCATCTAGGAGCCAACAATTTTTAAAAAGTTAAGCCTCAGGTATGATCTTGGGTTTTGGGTATGATGAAATTGAAAAAATTTAATGAACTTGAACTATTCTAAAAAGTTATTATATAACATATTATTTTTTATAAGAAAAAATGTGAAAAACATTTTAAGAAAAAATTTCAAAATGTTATCTTAAAAAATCAGAGTCAGTTACTTAGTTTGAAAAAATTTTGCTTTTCTTATCTTCAGTCTGTAATAGGCGTCGGTGAAAATTCAAAATTATTTCTGTAGGTATCGGTGCATCGAACACATTATTTAAAAATAATAAAAAATTCTTAAAATGATTAGAGTAGAGAATTGTGTTGTAAGCCTAAAGCCAATTATCAACACTTGGGACCTAGGCCTGGGTGGGATGCCCTATGTTGTGGTCTTTCTAAATGGTCCAAGTCCATTCACATGATAACGTTGAGTAAGAAGTAAAATTGATAAAAGAAATACAAAAACACATTTTCAAAGAAATGTTTTTAAGAATCTGGAAAATAGCACAGATACTTATTTACAATGTCCTTCAATAGTTAAAAGAAAAATACATATACCATATATTTAGATTATAAAACTTATACATACGTAGAATGTTCGGGAAAAAAAAAATACCTCGGATTTACTTTTTTAAATACTGACTGCTTAATTTTTAATTACAGGGAATTCAATTTCAAAAAATGCAAAATATTTATTTTTATACGATCTTTTAAAAAGAAAAAAAAAAGGCAGAAATTACAAACAAGGACGGCATTAGGGAATTTCATTTGAGAGCCGAAATTTGTTTGTCGAAATTCCTACTACTATAAAAAATCAAAAATAAAATGAAATTTCTTGAAACACATAAATAATTGAAAGTGCCATTAAAAAAAAAAATTCAATTACTTTTAGGCATTTTTTATAATATACCATTAAAATTTCGTATATGACTTTATTAGGGTATACCTTACTTTTCTCTCTGGATAATCTACTTATTTATGTATTTGCAAGGACCGTAACTTATTAATTTTTTTTTTTTTTTGACTGAATATCCAGAAATTTTTGATCGATTTAAAAAATGTGTTTTTTTTTTTTTTTTTTTTTTTTTTTTAACACATAATTTTTTATGTATATCTGGTAAATATATTTAAGAAATTAAAACCGAGATCAAGGTGCGCGAACATCCTAGTATGTGTGGGTGTGGACAGTGCGCTGAGCCTGATTTAGAAATTTTAATATATACAACTCAGTTGGTAGGGTGCCATAATATCATCATTATCATCATCATCGATTTCAGCCATTATCAATCTACTGCAGGATGAACGCCTCTCTTAGGTGATTGCAATCTGTCCTGTTTTCTGCAGTTCTTCTTCATTCTGCTCTTCTAAACTTTCCAACGACATAGTGGTCTCTTCCTCAGTCTTTTCTTAATAAATTTGTATTTCAGCATAAATGACAAAATAAATAAATAAATAAAAGAAAATCTCACCGGGAATAAAGGTAATCGCCGAGTAAAAACTTTGTTAAAGTGTCATTTTGCCCAGAATACATTTTGGGAAGGTACAAATTTACTCTTCTACTCAAAAACATAATCTCGGGATCTGTTCAAGGCAGATTTGGGTCCTTTCTCAAAATTTATCAATTAAAAAATGGCCCATATTAAAAAAAAAAAAAATTCTTCTGTCTATCATTTTCACAAATTGACTTTTTCACTTTCTCTTATCCATAAGGTAGAGAAAACATTGTTTTAGGATCAAATTTTCGAACGTGAGTTTTTGTTATACTTACACGTTTTGAGGTAACCTGAATCCGAAAATCGTGTTTTTAGCGAATGGTCTGTGTGTCTGTTATCAACATATCTCAAGAACAAATAGTAGCAGAAAGTCCAAACTTGGTATTCTAAATGTGTATGATATAGGGATACTACACTAAGCTTTTCGTTGAGATGAAGCAAATGGTTCGTGTGCAGGGAAGGGACATCCAAGAGAATTCAAATACATTACGTCTATGGGGGGAAAATGCAGGTAAGTAGAGTTTAACATCTATAGACTGCACTAAACCAAATGAAATGGATATTACTTTCTCTTACCCATAAGGTAGAGAAAGTATTGTTTTTGGGTCAAATTTTCGAAAGTGAGATTTTGTTATATTTACATGTTCTGAGGTCCCCTGAATACGAATATCATGTTTTTAGCAAATGGTCTGTGTGTATGTCTGTGTGTGTGTGTGTGTGTGTGTGTGTGTGTGTGTGTGTGTCCGTGTCTGCGTGTGTGTCTGTCTGTTATCAGCATATCTCAATAACAAACTATGGCAGAAAGTTCAAACTCGGTATTCTAAATGTGTATCATATAGGGATGCTACAGTACGCTTTTCGTTGAGATGAAGCAAATGGTTTGTGTACAGAGACACTCAAAAGTATTCAAATACATTACGTCTATGGGGGAAATTGCAGGTAAGTAGAGTTTAACAGTTATAGACTGCACTAAACCAAATGAAACGAATATATATTTTTTGTAATAGAGATAGTCAACTGGGAAAAAAAATTGTGTATGTAGGAGCCTCGCCTCCCCCCCTGGGGGGGAAGTCCCCCCTCGAGGGGAGTAAATTTTCATGATGGGTATCATTCAAAAGAGCTCGCCAATACCTTTAAAACGAATGGTTGAACTATAAATCTGTGATAATTTAAAACAAAGTTATAGATTTTTTTTACTTTTAACGAAAAAAAAACTTTAAAAAAATCTTTTTTTTTTTTTTTTTTTTTTTTTAATATTGAGAGTAAAATGGACTTTTTTGGATATTTAGTGTTACACTACTTCTCTAATATGGAAATTGTCTGCATTATCATAAAAGGTAATTTTTTTAAATAATAATTTCAATAAATTATTTTTTAATAACCGAATTAAATTCTATATAAATGTAGGTGCATTAATGAAACGGGGGGTTGAGGGGGGCGGTAGCTCCCCTCACACAGAACTAATAATCGTATAAAACTCTTCTGAAGCCTAATTTGAATTGTTTAGCATAGGTTTACACGACAGTTCTCGTTATCTTACCTCTTAATCTGCAACCTGTATCTATAGTATTAAATTTCAGGGTAAGAGAAAGTCGTGTGAGTGACACACCAGATTATTTTTATATACGTAAAAACATGTCTCATGTAGAATATGGTAGGAAAATCATCCACTGTTCATTACAGGGCTACACAAAAGAACTAGATTATAACGCGACAATAGCTGAAAATTAATACAAGTTTATTTCAGGTTATGCCGTGTATTATTACTATAGGATTATATTTAGGTGCACCATGTGGTCTGTACATAATCTTCAAATGATATACAGGACTGCAAATGTTTAAGCGATAACCTTCTTTTCTACTGTTAGTGGAAGTGCTGTACAATAATATTTTACCATTTCCAGGAAAGCTGGTCAGGAATTGAAATGAATTCCTCATAGATATATGGTAAATAATGTATGTTTTTAAGCTAAATATTCGTAGCTGGTTTTTTTGCATATTTACACGTTTTGAGGCTTTCTGATTACCGAAGTCAAGTTTTTTAACGTTTGATTTTTGTCTATGTCTCTTAGAGTAACTTAAAAACGAATAATTTAAGAGATCCAAAAGTTGTATTTTCAAGTCAATATAAGTTTTTTGCTGGAAAAGTTTGATCAAGACTGATAAGTTTCAAGGAATGTTGCATGTGAAAATTGTCTGTACAGTTTTAAGTGAACTTTTAATTTTAATAACAGATTTAAATTCTATATAAATATAGGTGCATTAATGAAACGGGGGGTTGAGGGGGGTGGTAGCCCCCCCCCTCACACAGAACTAATTATCAAATAAAACTCTTCCGACACCTAATTTGAATTCTTTAGCATAGGTTGTGAGGTAATGTTATGTTAGCGTAATGCTACAAACGAAGTTCGCACTTTACGAATATCACGTGAATGTATGTGCAGAGTTTTAGGATTCGGTTAATTGATGGAGTTAGTTCTTATGATAAACTAAAGTATAATTTGCGGTATGCTAATATTTTGGAAAGTGAGATTGATATAAAAGGTGATGTGTTTCATGATAGTAAGAGGAGGAGTTAGTGGTAAGAGTAGAAGTGGTAGGATGTTAAAAGAGTTAGTAGCGAGCGGATACAGTAGAAAATAGTTGGTCGAGTAGTATAGGGATTTAGGGAATCCTCCCACTAACGAAAGATGAGTAAAGTCGTGAGAGGTAACGACGTTAATTGAAGCTGTTGAGATTATTTATGGTTATCTATTTATGGTTATCTGTTTATGAAGGCTGCCCCTTTAAGTTTATAAAGGTATTGAATGTGAATATAGTCCAACGCCCACCTTTTCATTAAGCTCTAAATAAAAGCTCGTTATTTATTTTATAATTCAAGTCTCGTACTCTCTTTACTTACCATTTAGTTATCTAATTAAGTAATTAAGATGGAGTTTGCAGCAACGCAAACTTCACAAGGTTTACATAACAGTACTCGTTATCGTACCTCTTAATCTCCAACCTGTATTTATAGTGTTAAATTTCAGGGTAACAGAAAGTCGTGTGAGTGGCACACCAGATTGTTTAAATAAAAACTAACTCACAAAAATGGTTAAAATTATCTGTATGCATTCACGCTCACTTATCATATTCGAAATATTGCATACTGATAAGTTTGCAAGACTGCAGTTTTAATTTGTTTTAGAAAGTTTGAAATGAATACAGAAAAAACTGTTATTAAAGAAAGGTAGCAATTTTAACAACATTTTTAATTAAAAAAAAAATAATAATATAAATCCTTTAAAATAAAATTTTTTAGGGCGGCCTTATGAAAAATCAAAAGCGTATGTGTGCAGTGTGTGTGTAAAAATAAAATTTGATCTAAATGGGATCCAGAGATATTTTCAAATAACTTTATAAAATTTTGAACATCCGTTTGCTTCTTTAACTACTATTGAAATTTAGTCTCAGAGTAAGGAATTCCGGTTACTCAATGTACCTTCATCTCGACATCCAGAGATTAAATTCCGAAAAAAAAGAAAAATATAGAACCAAATACTGTTTTTCTATGTTTATTTATTGAACAAAGTCGAATTTTAAATTTGTGTAAATTGCATATTTTTAAAGGGTCTATTACAGGTTATAATATTTGTACAGGTCTAACAGAATTTAAATAACCTTTTCTGTTTGTCTACGACATATGAATTTTGTAAAATTCGTGCTTCTTTCATGAAACGTCGAAGAATCAATCAGATACAAAAACTCTCAGAAATGGAAAAATAAAAATTCCTAATTAAACCCAGTAATGAATCGGAATTTTCACTTTTATTTCCAAAAACAGAGTAAACGCAAAACAAAACATGCGTATTAAAATAAAATAATAATAATAAATAATTCGTTTGCGGTTTTAACACAGGTTTTTCCATGACATTGAAACTCTACGTCAGAAACTAAAAAAAAATTTCTTTATTTCGGGAGCGTTTCTGAAATAAAAGAAAGAAAAAAAAAAAAAGAAATACCCGTCTGTAATTTTCAGAATTACAATAATTATTATTGTTTAAGTACAAAATAGGTTTCAATTTCACAACTTATAAATTTCCCTGTTACCCAATGGGGAGAAATTGTACACCATGTTACTTATTAAACACTGGAATATTCAAATTTTAATTTTCACTATGAGAAAGATCGGCGACCTGTTACGATGGGGCCGTGCCCTTAGCGACCGTGCCCTTAGCGGAAATCTATAAACCCGTGTCCTTAGCGGAAATGTTATCTCCCCTCGGTGGCGTGCTTTCAGCATACGTGCCTTTAGCGGAAATGTATAATAAATATAAAAATAAATTAATAAATAAAAAATGAGATCTTCAATTTTCCTCTGCACTTTATCCACATTTAGCACAGGCTATATTTTGCTTCAGAAGTAACCCGTCGCAAAAATAGGTATGCGTAGTGTAGAATATCCGTTATTTGAGGGAATGGTGATCTGTAACCATATAAAGTTTAATGAATCACAGTACTCCATACGAAAACGAACATTATCGCCCTTTTATGATTTTATTTAAGTTTTTGAGAAAATATAATTAAGCATTACAACTTTTAAAACTAAAACAAAAATGAAAAATCATAAGGCATACATTGATTATCAACACTTTCCAACTGTACGTATTCGTTGTATCGTATAACATTCTATGTTCTTTGTCTATATTATCACACAATGAACAAACAAAAAGACAGACTAATTGAATTCATAATCACTCTAAAACATTGTTGGAAAGTGTTAAAAATGCCTAACACAAACAGATATGCTGCTCTTAATTTCCTATTTGCACCCCTTAATGTATCGAAACATTTTTGCGTAGTCCTGTAAATCTGGAGGTTAAGCATATTATAGTTTATACAAAACATTTTCTTAGCATATAAACAATAAATGCGAAATTCTTTATGATTTTTTGACGAAGTTATTTAAAATGTCTTCCCTGAAGCGCAAGGCATTGGCATTTTTTGCATGTCCCTGTACACAAACCAGTGGCATAGGTTCTATTAGAGCCATTTTAAGTAGGGAATTTTAATGTTTTATAGGCAGGAGAAGATTTATGAGCCATAACTAAGATATGACGAGGCGTTTCATTTTAAACACACAAAATTTAATAGATGACTATGACAATTACACATGAAAAATACAAGTAACATGAACGACTACATTTTTAAGACTGCGATCTGTTCTAGCAGAGATAAACGTAAAAAGGAATGAACAGATCATTGATTGGACGTGACGTCACTTACCAAAGGTCCAATAGATTGAATCACGAATACAATGACGAAATACACCACAACTCTCCTCCCCTTAATTCCGTATACCATACCTGATGGGAGGTTTTCTTACTCTAGATGATCTCCTTACAACCTGTTCAGAAAAAGACAAATTAGCATTTTTAAGTTTTGAATGTTCAGTTTTTAGTTCATTTTTATTTAGAGTACTGTTGATATTTTTATCACAGTCAATTTCTCCAGGCTTTGTAGACACAGATCTACTGTCGGTTGGTACAGGATCTGATGTAGTGGAAGGATTGGTTGGCAATGGATCTGGTGTACTGACAGGATCGGTTGGCGCTGGATCTGGTATCATGGCAGGCCTCCTACCAGACTTAGATTCTCCATTGCTTTGTAGGTGTGGACTATTGCTATCGGGAACCATGGAAATATTTGCACCAGGACTTGTAGCTTCCTCCACTTGTACTCTGGAACCTACACTTTTCAGTTGATCAACGTGTCTTTTCCATACACATGAACCTACTTGAATTTTGTAATGTAGTTTACCTAATCTGGCAATTACTTTACCTATTTTCCATTTGTCTCCTGATGTATAATTGCGTACTGCAACTTTTTCATTTATTTCGAATTCTCTTATCTTTTTCTTGTTAAAAACATTTTTATGTTGTTTGTTTTCAACATAATTTTTAACATTTGGTACAAGCAAATCTAATTTTGATCTGATATTTCTTTTCAGAAATAATGATGCGGGACTCTCCCCTGTTGTAATATGAGGCATTATTCGGTATTGGAATAAAAATTCGTTCAACTTAAATTGGAGATTTCCGGGTTCTGAACTTAAGGATTTCAATCCTTTTTTAATAATTTGGACATATCTTTCGGCTTGACCATTTGTAGAGGGATGATATGGTGCAGTTAAACTATGTTTTATGCCTTTACTTTGTAGAAAATTTTCGAATTGTTCTGAAATGAATTGTGGCCCATTATCAGACACAAGGGACACAGGATAGCCATATCTGGCAAAAAGCGAAGAAAGACAGTTTATAGTGTTCTCAGCAGTAGTATTAGGAACAATGAACACTTCTGTCCATTTACTGTGGGCATCTACTACGATTAAAAACATTTTCCCCATCATTGGACCAAAAAAGTCTACATGTATTCTGTTCCAAGGTGTTGTAGGCCATTCCCAGTGATGATTTTCCATTTTAGGAGGATTATGTTTTAATTTAATACAAACAGAACAGTTATTTGCTAAATTCTCAATGTCTTTATCAATCCCTGGCCACCATACAAAACTACGTGCCAGTGCTTTCATTTTAACTATGCCAAAATGGCCAAAATGCAAATCTTCCAACACTTTTTGTCTATGAACAGTAGGAATTACAACACGATTCCCTTGTAGTATGCAATTATTTAGTATAGAAAAATCCTGTTGTTTATGTCCAAAAAGTAAGTAATTTGGCATCTGTGTGCCTGATATTAAATGTCGGTACATTTCTTTCAATGTTGGATCTCGCTTAGAGCTTGCACATAATATCTTTGTATTTAATGGTAACGATGTGATTTGATGAATAAATAAACAATCGGATTCATCAAGGTTGCCAAATAAATTTGGTGACAAAGTTGGTGACACTTTGTCTGGTTGTAGCGAATCGGACGACGGCAGCAGTAAGTCTTCACTACGTAATGGAAGACGTGATAGAGCATCGGCATTTCCGTGCTCTGCAGATTTTTTATATTTAATATCATAATTAAATGTCTGTAAGTATCTTTGCATTCTAGCTGCCGAAAGTACCGGAATACTTTTTACGGGTGAAAATATGGAAACTAGGGGTTTACTATCTGTATACAGTGTAAATTTCCTACCATATAAAAATTGAAAAAATTTCTTTACACCAAAAATTATTGATAACGCTTCTTTATCTACCTGACTATACCGCTTTTCTGCAGAAGACAAAGTTCTAGAAGCAAAAGCTATGGGTTTTTCGGAGTTATCTGGCATTGTATGCGAAAGTACTGCCGAAATTCCATAAGGAGAAGCATCAGTGGCTAAAATTAAGGGTAATTTAGGATTAAAGTGGGTGAGAATCCTTTCGGAAGTAATTTCCTTTTTAATTGCATTAAATGAATTTTCACATTTTTTAGTCCACTGAAAATTTACATTTTTACGTAATAATTCATTTAGAGGATAAGCAATCGTAGATAATTTAGGAACAAATCTAGAATAGTAAGATACTAAGCCTAGGAACGCTTTTACTTGAGTTACGTTTTGAGGTATTGGAGCATTTAAAATAGCAGAAATTTTTTCTTGCGTTTTGTGTATGCCATTTTTATCAATTTTGTAACCGCAGTATGTAATTTCATCATTCATGAAAAAAGATTTTTCTTTATTTATTTTAAGATTATATTCACGTAACCTTTCTAGCACTTGTTTTAATCGCTCTAAATGTATTTCATCAGTTTCCCCTGAGATACATATATCGTCAATAAAAACTGAAATACCCTCTATACCTTTTAAAATTTGTTCTATAGTTCTCTGCCATATTGCTGGCGAACTGGCAATTCCGTATGGTAATCGCGTAAATTTAAATAAGCCTTTAGGAGTGTTAATAGTAAGTAGTTCTTGTGAATTTTCCTCTACCGGTAAATGCAAGTATGCTTGGTTTAAATCAATTTTTGTAAAATGTAATCCACCCCCTAAAGTTGCTAATATATCCTCAATTTTCGGTAGCGGGTATTTGTCAACCTTTAAAAATTTATTTACCGTGACTTTAAAATCGCCGCATAACCGAATTTTCCCATTAGGTTTTACCACCGGAACAATAGGTGTTGCCCATTTACTAGTACTAACAGCTTTTATTATCCCTTCATTTTCTAATCTTTCCAATTCTTCATTTACCGCATTCCTTAATGCATACGTAACTGTTCTCGATTTACAAAATATTGGTGATGAGTCTTTCTCTAAATGTAATTCAGCTTTAACATTTTTAATTTCACCTACGTTATTTGTAAATAAATCCGGAAATTTATTCAGTAAATTATTTAAATTATCCGAGATTTGTACTTTGTTTACCGGAACAGTTTGTAAATTGTTTGGGAATATATTAAATGTAGTTATCCAATCCCTACCAAGCAATAAAGGAAAATTGTCTTTTTTAACTAAATATAACTTAACATTCCTAGTTTTGTTTTCGTAAGTTACATTTACTCTAACAAATCCCTCGGGCTGAAAAATTTCTCCCGTGGCTGTCTTTAATTGTACATCAGCAGGAAACATTTTATGTTCTGGAAATAATCTCCGAAAACGATTTATCGGTACAGCGGATATCGCCGATCCTGTATCAAGCTCCATTTCTGCTTTAGCACTATTTTCTATCAAAACCCAAATTTTTATAGGTTTAGTGCCTTCAGATTGTAATGACAAAATGTCTACAGTATCAAGAACATTTACATTTTTCTTTTGAGTAACATTGTTTTGTGCGTTCCGACACACCTTACTCAAATGACCACGTTTTTTACAAAAATTGCAAACTGCATTAATAAATTTACAAACATTTGCTAAATGAGAGCTATTTCCACAACGATAACAATAAGTTTTACTTTTATTTGCACTCGCAGTTTTGTTCACATTTTGTTTACTTAAGTTATTTTGAGAATAATTTTGTTTTGGTTTCCTAACACTAACAGAAACTTTATTCAAATTCAAATTTTTATTCTGTAATTCTATCATGTCGTTTTCAGTACTTTGCATAGTTACAGCTTGTTCTACTGCTTTTTCAAATGTTAAATCTTCAACCTGAGACATTAATTTGCTTTGGATTGTTTCATTTTTTAATCCGCGTAAAAATTGTTCTAACAAATTTTCTGACAGCGATTCGCCTGTAAACGCGCAATGTGTTGTAAGCTTCTTTAATCGAACACTAAAATCCTGCACAGATTCGTTATCTCCTTGACAACATTTTCTAAATTTAATCCGTTCACTGATTTTGTTTGGAATTTTACATAGATGTTTTGTTAAGACATTTACTAATTCAGTGTAAGTTTTTGATTCAGGGAGATCTGGGAACAGTAAATTAGTAAGTAAATTATATAATTTCGGGCCTATAAAAGTTATTAGAGCACTAACTTTTTTTTCATCCTTAATATCAAACAATATAAAGTTCTGTTCCAGTCTCCTTACATAAATCTCAAACGATTCCACCGAATCATTGAATTCTTTAAAATTTTGAAACATTTTTAATGAAAATATACTAGTTCTAACAATAAAAACATGCAATCTAATAAAAGAACAGAAAGAAAAAAAATAAAATAAATGTGTAAATACCTTTCTTTTTCTCTTTCCCGAAAAATAAAAAGTCGCAGATTATCGCAGACGATAATTACACTCACTGGCGCCTAAATCGTACCTGCCCGCCACCAGACAATGATATTAACTGCTGCTGTCTCCGTTCGCATAATGATTCATTTCAATAAATAATTTTCTTTATGAAATAAGTAGATTTTGAATACACATTTATAGAAGATATTCCGTTCTTTTTTTATGAACTGCAGATTTCATTTTTAATCATCTTGAAGTAGATGTTAAAATGTTGAAGAGCAAAACTTCTTTTTGCTTTTTTCCTTTTCATCTCGTCGCCATTTTAATGTTTTATAGGCAGGAGAAGATTTATGAGCCATAACTAAGATATGACGAGGCGTTTCATTTTAAACACACAAAATTTAATAGATGACTATGACAATTACACATGAAAAATACAAGTAACATGAACGACTACATTTTTAAGACTGCGATCTGTTCTAGCAGAGATAAACGTAAAAAGGAATGAACAGATCATTGATTGGACGTGACGTCACTTACCAAAGGTCCAATAGATTGAATCACGAATACAATGACGAAATACACCACAGGAATAATCAATAATGAATTTGAATAACACATATCATTAATAAATAAATAAATAAATAAATAAAATACAAATAAAAACTAGAATGCTGTGGCCACCACAAGATTTTCTTCTATATTTTCCTATACAAATTCACTAAGTGCAAATAATCAATTTTTATCTTAGAGAAAACTAACACTAAATATCCAAAGAAAGACAGATTTATTGTCTATAAATGACATCTTAAAAAATGCATGTTTATAATAGTTAGCTCACACATCAAGTTTCGTACAGTTATGTGCCATTGAAGTTGAGATATAACTTTCTCGTTATCGAGGAAATTTGCAGTATAGCAGAACCACCTATTATCCGATAAGCATCCAAATTGAATCAGCATAATGTCTCATAATGGCCTTCACATATATCACGTTTTGTTCGATTATAAGCAATAGAACCTGAGATATAGCCATCCCTTAAATTGCGGAAATCGCTGTATAGCAGCGCCACCTGTTGAGCGGTTGACACTAAAAGTTTATAGACACTTATTTAGAATAGAATGAATCAATATATAAACTTATATGCAATTATATGCAGTAGTTCCTGGGATATAGCTTTCCCTTAAATTGCAGAATTATCTGTATAGCAGCGCCACCTGTCAGTCCATAAGCATTCAAATTGAATCAGCATAATGTCTCACAATGGCCTTCTCTTATATCAAGTTTTGATTGATTATACACAATAGAACCTGAGATGTAGCTTCCCCTTAAATTGTGGAAATTGCTGTATATCAGACATCAGAGCCACCTATTGAGCGGTTCGAACGTTGACAGGCACTAATATAGCTCAAGGCAAATTTTTTAAATCTACACGTAAATTTTTATGCAATTCTAAGCAGTAGTTCCGGAGATACAGTTGCGACAAAATTCCCCCCCCCCCACACACACACACACAAAAGTGTAAGTTATTAAAATTTGGTTTGTAGAAATACTTCATAGAACGAAATGCTTTGGAATACTTTCGACTATTCCTGCACATAAACCAATAACAATATTTACTCTATTTTCCATACAGAGCACTCCATAATGAACATATATCAGTTCGAGAATGAACACACCTTCTTATTTCCGCTAAGGGCACGGCTTCTTCTATTCCTCCTTCTTTTCTTTGACACCATTCCGCTAAGGGCACGTTCCGCTAAGGGCACGGTCGCTAAGGGCACGACACCGTTACGATTTCCTATTTGCGACAGGAAATCCTATATCGCACCCATGGCAATATTAAGTTCATATCATTGAGAAATGTGTATGAAGTACCCCACCGCGCACGAAAAGCGTCACATACCTATCTCGCATTTTATCCGCCTGAGGGACAATTGTGTCAGTTTTATATTTCACAAATACTGTATTTTTTAAATGCGTCACTTTTCTTGCCGGAATGCGATATTATAATGAGAGATTCCTAACTTTTTTTTTTTTTTTTTTTTTTTTTAATTCCATTTTCACATTTACGAAATTCACAACCGTTAAATTTGTTTTGTTTTCCAAAAAGTTTTTACTTATTTATTTATAAAAAAAAAAAAAAAAAAAAAAAAAAAAAAAAGAAGTGTGTATATATATATATATATATATATATATATTTTTTTTTTTTTTTTTTTCATTTTTTAGTTTTAAAATAATAATAATAATAATCAAAAATTTTAAATATTAATTATTGGAAAGCAAGAACAAATGTAACGATTGTGAATTTTCTGAATGTGACAACGGAATTTAGGAAAAAAAAAAAAGAAAAAAAAATTATTAGGTAATGAGTAGTATTCTTAACGAATTTCCACATGGAAAGAATAATCTTTGACTGACTCGCCTGAAATAATGGGAGGGGGGAAGAAGACGAAATGACCTTTAAACAAAATCTATATAAATAAAGAGACGTGTCTGTCCGCGCTCTGGTGCTCACATTACGGATTGTAGAGCTACAAAACTTGACATATGGGTACCTAGGACCCTGAAGGTGTGCACCTCATCGAAATTTTTTCGGATTTCGAATTTTTTTAAAATTATTATATATATATATATATATATATATATATATATATATATATATATATATATATTTTAATTTTAAATATTGACTTCAATGTTTCATTTTTCATAAATTTGTTTTCCCATTGTAATCGTCTGCGTATCTTAGCATCGGCTATTACGCTATTTATTTTTTATTTATTAAATTCATTTGAAGGCGAAATCTTTTTTCTTTTTCTTTAATTTATTATATTTACTGAAAATAAAATGGTAATGCAGTAGAAAAAATTAAGTATGTTAAATTTAAAAAAGGATTTATAACAATTATGTTTATGTATAATTTTTATAGTACAACATTTTTTATTATTATTATTTATTTATTTAATTCCTTTAAAAGAAAATTATTTTCGTTTCTTTTTTTTTTTTTTTTTTTTTTCCTTTTTTAATTTATAGTACTTATCGGGAAAAAAATGGTAGTATAAAGTTGAAAGGGTTAAACAGATTAAAATTTATTTGTTTTTTACGAACTTAATTTCTTTTGAAAGAAAATCCAGTTTCTATTTTATTTTACTATATTGGTCGGAATCAAATCGTATTATAGCGTAAATTAAGGGGGGGGGCTGTAAAATACATGGCTCAAAAACTAGAATATTTAATAGAGGCTGAGGTACAGTCATCTTTAAAATCGTAGTTCTTAAATAATAGCAGATCTACCTGTCGTTGATAAATACTCAAACTGAAGTGCCCGGGAAAGGCCTTTTTGCAGCCAGCGGGTACCCGAAGCGAGGTTTAGTGCAATTTCAACTTTTTTTTTTTTTTTTTTTTTAATGTGATGTAAAAAACAAATATTAATCCAATTCTTTTGAAAATTCATTTAAATATAGTGACCAGCAAAGTGGGCGTAGCCTGCTAATAAATGAATAAAGAAAAGAGTAATTTATGTATTTTTATTTAAAAATAAGTTATCTTAAAAAGCGTGGAATAAGATTTCCCCAGGGTAAATAAAAATTGTACGCAAATACCATAAATTACAAAAGCTCATAGCAAATGTTTCTAGTCGAAATAAATGAGCTCGACTCTTGATCAGGTGAAAAAAGGTGAATACACTGCTTCTTTCATGTTGCACTCGTGCTTATCTTTCTTAACAGGGAATTGATTATATACACTTCCGCTGTACGACAGTAAGTAGGGAGTTGACAACAAATTGTGTAAAAAAAACTGTAACTGTATCAAATGTTAAATATAGAGTCTATATAATTTTTTGACGCATTTGTGTAACAAATGCATGCCAATAAAATGGTTATAATTATTTACTTAAGAACTTAAAAAATGAAGAAGAAGAAGAAAGAAAGAAATTCGCGTGTTTTTTATTCACAATATGTATTAGTTTTCTCAAGTTTTCTGCTGAATTTAACGCCTTTCTCAGGTGGATAAAAAGGCCCTTTAGAAATTATATACTGCAATGTTGCAATCGGAATACAATAATATTAAATATCTTGTGAAATATGGACATTTGTATGAAAATTAATTCAATTGCAACATATTTATTTATTTTTTTTTTTCCCCTTCCAGAATTTGATAGCCAAATATATAAGCTAATTCATATAAAAAGCTCTGTTAAACATTGTAAAAATTGAGAAAGATATATGTAAAATACTAAGGTGATTTCCAGTTATTGATATTTTTTTAAGGGAACCTTCTCAAAAGTAACTGTTTTTATTAAGCATTGTATAATTACTCTGTCTTGGGGGGGGGGGGGGGGGTAACTTTCAAACCGCCCAAATGTTTTTCACAGGCGATCAAAGAAGTGGAAGTGGAAGATCATCACTCATGAGCGATACTGCCACAGTCACTGTGAAATAAATTAAGGACTTTGTCCCATTAGGCCAAAGAGCAACCACTCACATGATTATGAATAAGATTGATCTTAGTGTATCGAAAAGTATTCACGAAGAACTGCATATGCCAAATATATCAGTACGCTGTGTCCCACGATTACTGATTCCTTTTCTGAAGCAAACATGGGGAAATCTGTCCACTCATTCTTTTGCAGCAAAATAGACGAATCTTGCCTATCTGTCAATATGATACAGAGACGATAAAGATGAGTAGGGTGTGGAAGCACGAAGCACAGCTAATCATTTACCCCAAGAAGCGTAAATACAAAAGTCTGCAAGGAAGGTCCTGCTGTCTGTTTTTTGAACTGTCGAGGAGGGTTAGGCAGTCACTGATATGTATAATTGCACATTGCTGAACAAACTGTGAGATGCTTTTATCAAGAAACAGCTCTGTATGATCACCAAATACGTCCGTCTTCTTGCCGATTAAGCGCCAGCTGACTTACTTCGAGATGCGATTGAGAAATCAAGGCGATATGTCTTCGAAATTTTGCCATATCTGCCCTATTCACTTGATCTCACTCCAAGCGACTTTTTCTTATTCCTAGAACCAAAAAAAAAAAAAAAAAAAAAAAAAAAAATCTTGCGAAGCTGCAGCTTTGACAACACAAATGGCGTCATTGAAGAGATGTTACGATGATTTTCGTTGATGATTAACTTGTTGAGTTTTACAACACCATGACAGCTTTTGAAAGATCAAGAAAATACTGTGTGAACCGTATAATTATGTATGCAAGGTTGGACTTGGGGCTTTGACAACACAAATGGCGTCATTCAAAGGATTGTACAATGATTTCCGTCGATGGTCAGTTTGTTGAATTTTACACCACCAAGATAGATTTCGAAAGTTCAAGAAAATACTGGTAGAAATATATACTGCTGGATAGTGACTCTGTAAAGAAGTTGTAACAAAATTTAAATTTCTAATTCGATTATTATTTTAATTACAAGTAAAACTTTACTATACCCCGTATAATAAACATCTATGTAATATAAAATGTAAACTTTCATCCTGCTGTTGACATAATCATTTGATAAAGAAAACTGAAAACAAGCTTTCTACAAAATAACAAGACAGCAATTTTAAAACGATGAAGCAGACCAGGGCCCTACAGTGCTTTTTTAAGACTAGGGACACTGATGATTGTTTAAGTACCCCGCTTGTTCTACAAGACAAAGCTCGCTAAAATGGGCCAATTCTGTATAAATACAATAAATCTATTTAAAGCAATTTATCTTATATGTAATGCATTTTTAAATTTCTCCTTCGGTTATACTTTCTCTTTTCTCAGTTTTTTAAAATCTATAATGAAATCATTAGTTTTATGCTCAAGACAACTTAAAACTAAAGCAGATCAACCAATATAAATATAATCTTAGTCAGGAGATTTGCGACAAAATGTATCAGTTATTTATTGTAATATAGAAAAAGAGTTTTAATGAGTTTTTCTTTTTACTAGACGTATTACGTGAAAATTTGTGTATTATTTTGCAGTTTTTGGAAGCAAAGTCCCCAAAATTTAGAGGGTCCTGGACCAATGTCTCATGTCCCCGTGTCCATAATCTGACTCTGAAACAGACTTATAAATAAAATTCAACGCTTGAGTTTTTGTCCGGTATTATAACACTCTGAAATGTATTATAAACCTTTTTATAATACATTTCAGATGTACTGATTACATTTCAGAGAATAAGTCGGTAAAAGAAAAATATCTCGTATTTAAGCAATATTTGCAAAGTTAATGATTTTTTAGTTGTTTATTCATATTATTATTTTTTATTTTTTAAGAGAGTGGTAGATAATTCGCTGCATTAAAATTGGAAGGATTAAAACATTTTTCTAACCATTTTTAATGTATATTGTGTTTTTGAACATGATACTGTCTAAGCTTGGAATCAATTAAGATCAAATTCGGCAAGTGTTTTAAAAGGGCCGTGCCCTTAGCGACCGTGCCCTTAGCGGAAATCTATAAACCCGTGCCCTTAGCGGAAATGGTATCCCCCCTCGGTGGCGTGCTTTTAGCATACGTGCCTTTAGCGGAAATGTATAATAAATTTCAAAATAAATAAAAGAACTCTTCAGTTTTCCTTTACACTGCATTTAGCACTGGCTGTATTTTGCTTCACAAGTAACCTGTCGCAAAAACAGGTATGCGTACTGTAGAATATCCGTTATTTGAGGGAAAGGTGATCTGTAACCATATAAAGTTTAATGAATCACAGTTCTCCATACGAAAACGTACATTACTGCCATTTTATGATTTTATTATGTTTTTGAAAATATAATTAAGTATTAGACCTTTTAAAACTACAACAAAAATGAAAAATCAGGAGGTACACATTGGTTATCAGCACTTTCCAACTGTACTTACTCGTTGTATTGTATAACGTTCTATGTTCTCTGTCTATATTATCACACAATGAACAGACAGAAAGACAGACATATAGACTAACTGAATTCATAATCACTCTGAAACACTATTGGAAAGTGTTAAAAATGCTTAACATAATCAGAAATGCTGCTCTTAATTTCCTATTTGCACCCCTTAATGTATTGTAATATTTTTGGGTAGCTCTGTAAATCTGGAGGTTAAGCATACTATAGTTTATAGAAAACATTTTCTTACCATAATAACAATAAATGTGAATTTCTTTATGATTTTTTGATAAAGTTATTTATATGTGATTTACAAAAATGCCTCCCATAAAGCGAAAGGCATTGGTATTTTTTGGATGTTCATGTACACAAACCAGTGGCATAGGTTCTGTTAGAGCCATTTTAAGTAGGGAATATTCAATAATGAATTTGAATAACACATATTATTAAAAAATAAATAAATAAATAAAATAAAAGTAAAAATTAGTAAGTCGTGGCCACCACAAGACTTTCTTCTACATTTTCCTATACAAATTCACTAAGTGCAAATAAATAATTTTTATCTTAGAGAAAACTAACACTAAATATCCAAAGAAATACAGTTGTTTTATTGTCTATAAATGATATCTTAAAAAATGCATTTTTATAATAGTTATGTCACATATCAAGTTTCGTAAAGTTATGTGCTATAGAAGTTGAGATATAGCTTTCACATTGTCGAGGAAATCTGCAGTATAGCAACGCCACCTATTGGACGATAAGCATCCAAATTGAAGCAGCATAATATCTCACAATGACCTTCACTTTATCATGTTTTGTTTGATTATATGCAATGGAACCTGAGATATAGCCTCCCCTTCAATTGTGGAAACCGCTGTATAGCAGCGCCACCCGTGGAGCGGTTGACACCAAAAGTTGACCGATACTCATTTAGGTTAAGGTGCATCAGCATATAAATTTATATGGAACTCTGTGCAGTAATTCCTGAGATATAGCTTTCCCTTAAATTGTAGAAATCGCTGTATAGCAGGTCGGTCCATAAGCATTCAAATTGAATCAGCATAATGTGTCATGATGGCCTTCTCTCATACCAAGTTTTCATTGATTATACGCAATAGAACCTGATATGTAGCTTCCCCTTAAATTGGGGAAATCGCTGTATAGCAGTGTCACCTGTTGAGCGGTTGGCATCAAAAGTTGATAGCACTAATATAGCTCAAGGTGCATCTACATGTAAATTTATATGCAATTCTAAGCAGTAGTCCCGAAGATACAGTTGGCACAATATTTTTGTCACACACAAACAAACAGACAGACATTTTCTAAAAATAGTCAAATCGTGTTCTAGACCTCCCAAAACGTGTAAATCCGTCGAAAACCGGAAGTCTAAAATTTTTACGAATCCAATACTTGAGTAAAAATAAAAAAATTCTTAAAATATTTACGGGCGCTAGAGGCGGACAAACGGACAGTAGAATAGACAAATACACTAATTCAAATCATATTCACATTTTAAAAAATGGTCGAATAAACGCTTAATGTAAAAGAAAATGCAATTCAGAAAATTTCCAATAATAGCGCTCAGTATAACTGAATATTTTTGCGTGACTCTGTAAATCTAATGCTATCATACTACATTCTATAGAAAGCATTATTTTGTGCATTTGAATAACATATTTCTACCTTCCACATGCACACCTTCTTATTTCCGCTAAGGGCACGGCTTCTTCTATTCCTCCTTCTTCCCTTTCACCCATTCCGCTAAGGGCACGGTCGCTAAGGGCACGACACCTTTTAAAACCACTTATCAAGTATTAATTCTGGCAAAAATCGCGCGATAAGTTCAGTATTTAAGCCATTTTTGAAAAAAAATGTAAACCATTTTTTTTTCTTTCCCCGCAATGTATGTGCTCTATAACTCTTAATAGTATAAAAGATAAGTTTCTCTCAGTTTTTTTTTTTTTTTTTTTTTTAATGACTTTTTAAATTAATTGTTCGAAAAATTCATTAGTGTCATTACATTTTTTAATTAAATAAAAATATTACACTGAATAAAAAAACTATGTATAATATCGCACTATCAAATTCTTATGAAGAGAAAGGTGTTCTCTACCAATGCATATGTTAATGTCCGATTTCTTGTAACATTTACAAGTATATTTAAAAACAGGTGTCAAAATTTGGAAAAGATGATTGCTCTTTTTTGATGGCTTTTTAAATCCAGAAAAGAATCGCATTGACATGAATGAAAAATGGAACAATGGCGTTTGACGCAAGTGCTTTGATTACCTTTCTACTTTCCTATATTTTTCTTTGGGATAAAATAAGACCAAACTATCAGAGTTCACGATCGTACGATAACACTATTTATTCATCAATGCCAATGCCAATTATTACGATTTCGAAAAAGTTTTTTGGAATAAAATTCAATGACATATTTCTGGTTGGCCTTTTACCGAACAATGGTAATATCTTTTCATCAGATCTTCTTTTGTTTTCTAAGCAAAATTCAAATTATATGAGAAACAGCTGAATCTCAAAAATTAAACTGCATATATGTATGTGTGTGTTCAATACCAATATTTTTATGTTACTTAAATATCTCAAATGTGGTCAAATGCCAGGGGCAAAATATCCAGGATAAAAATGGGGCCTGTTAGCTGCCGCTTCACAAAATTATACCTTTAAAAAGGGCCCTTTGCAAAATTCAGATCCAAATATTTCGTTGTATCCCTTCCCAAAATTCAAATGCAATAAATTGGGCCCTTCCACAAATTTTAAATTCATTATACCGGCTTTTTCACAAAATTTTATTTTATAGAAATTACTCTTATATAAAATTTTTCTACGTTTTCAGCATTATTTCAAATTACTGCCTGCTACATTCAAAACACTAATAACTTTTCATTAAACATTATATAATGGTACTATTCATATTTAGTTATTTTAACAAAAAAAATAAAAATAACTATTAAAATAAATAAATAAATAAATAAATAAGTGTGTTTACAATTAAAACTTCCCTATAAGAAGTATCCTACAATTAAAATGGGTGAGGGGTTTGCCTCCATGTACTGCGTCAAAATTTTGTACAGGCCGATTATACATGAGAAAAAAATACGCTCAAGTAATTGAAAAGAAAAAAAAAATTTTTTTCAAGAAATGTACACTAAGTGGCGCTAGAAATAGAAAATTATCTAATTTGACAAAGATAATGATGGCCCACGTCACATAATAAAACAAAAATGTTGTGGCAAGCGCAAAACTTACTTCTATATTTTCCTATACAAATTGACGAAGTACAAATTATTTATTTAAATTATTACTTATTTAAATCATATAAGTAATTATAGAATATTTAAAATTATTTTCTATGATGAATGAAGACGAATTTCATGACAAAGAAAAATAACACTAAATGTCAAACGAAAGTCAATTTTGTGCCGTATAAACAACATCAGGGGAAATGCTTTTCTTTCTTTTTCAGATTTCTTACTTTCCTCCATATTTAACAGAAGAAAAAACTGGATTAATAAACATTTTTGACTTCCGGTTTTTATGAATTTGCACATTGACGTTTTGAGAGGTCTATCTCTGGAATGAAGTGGCAAAAAAAAAAAAAAAAAAAAAAAAAATCAAAAATGAATGTGGAATGAACAAACCAAACCGTTATTAACTACTCTCACTAATTACATAATAAACTTTTACTGTTCCAATAGAAAGCGAGAAGCCTTAGATGTTGAAAAGAATGACGCAAATATTTAACGTCATAACGTCATCTTCCTTCTATAATTATAATTGCATTCCATTACTTTAAAATTGCCGGATTTCTTTTAGACTTCATTTGATGCAATATGTATTTCCCCATAGGAGCAAAACAATGAGTTCGAAATTTCAAAGTGAAAATGCATTTATTCTTTTTAATTAAAAGGATAAAGCTTAAATTTGTATTTCCTTCTCTTTCACAGAAAGGAAATTTTAAATATATTATTTATTACTTTCTTCTATGCTCAATAAAAGAAAAAAAAAAAAAAAAACGTAATGGATTCATGAAATTTTTCGATTTTTGGTTATCTATAGATTTAAACGTTTTGAGAAGTCCAGAATACGTTCTGAG
The DNA here is from genome assembly GCA_963930645.1 of Salticus scenicus. NCBI lineage: Eukaryota > Metazoa > Arthropoda > Arachnida > Araneae > Salticidae > Salticus > Salticus scenicus. Next base: position 82,032,731 of record OZ005649.1, read on the forward strand.
TATTTTTAGGAAATATTTGTCTCTGTGTGTGAGATAAAAATTTTGTGACAGCTCTAACTCAAAAACGAATGCAATGAATTTCATTCAAATTTATATCTAGTTGTACCTTGACGTAAACTAGTGTTTATTAACTTTAGTGTAAATCATCCAACAGGTGAGAATTATTTATAATAGCAATAGTTAACTAGACAAAGATTTTTTTGTATAAGTAGGAACGTCATTTTCCCCCGGGGGATGTAAATTTTCAATGAGTGTTTTTTAAAAGAACTCCTCAATACCTTTAAAACGAATAGTTGAACCATAGATCTACGTTAATTCAAAAATATAATACAGGGAAGGTGCTCCAGTGATTGGCATGCTCCAGTAATTGATATCTATCCGAAATAATTAATAAATAAGAAAAATCATATATTTTACATATAAGAATTTTAACATTTTATGTCAAACACTGGAGCATAGGGTGCTAATAACTGGTAAAGCGAATAACTAGCAGTGTCAAACACTGGAACATAGGGTGCCAGTTACTGAAATGGGAAAAACTGGCAGTGTCAATTACTGGAACATTGAGTGGGTGTCAAATAAAAATTCATAAAAAAAAATAATTGTTATCAAATGTATATATTTTAACATATATGTGGTCTGAATGTCTTTCATACCATATGTACTAACTTAAGATTTCTAAAAATATTTTCTGATGACTAGAACATAAAAAACATCAGAGATTGCTCTAAAAGTGTCAATCACTGGTGCACTTACCCTATATAAGTTATTTATTTATTTTTATTTTATTTTATTTATTTATTTATTTTTCATTTTTACTTTCCGAACATACATATGTAAAAAAGTGTTGCAATCATGAAAAAAAAAAAAATCGATTTTGGTGTATTTATACGTTTTGAGGTTGCCTGAATTCATTTTCGCGATTTTTACAATGATGTATGTATTTATGCGTGTGTGTGTGTGAGTGTACATGATAACGTCTACGCTTCGTTCGAATGAGCTAAAAGTTGGTACGTATATATTATAGGTCACCGTAGCACGAACTCTATTGATTTTGGGGAATCTAGCACTAATACATTTTTTATACGGACGCAAAGAATTTTTTTTTTTTTATCATTATGGCCTATGGGCCCAGATTATTTAAAGTGTGATAGCGACTAAACGGCTTATTCCAATAAACTGAAAAATTATTTACATATTGTAGATCATCGTCACACGAACTGTATAGATTTTGATAAATCTAGCACTAATAGTTTTTTTTTTTATACTATAGTTTTTTTATACTAGATTACTGGGCTCAAATTATTTAAAGTGCGATAGCGTCTAAATACCTTATCCGATAAAGATAAAAATTTAAATACATGTTATAGGTCACCGTCGCATTAATTATACAGATTTTGGTGAATCTATCCCTTAAGTATTTTTACAGGGACACAAGGAAAAATTCTTTGTCATTATGATCTACGTGCTCAAATTATTTGAAGTGCAATAGCGTAAAATTAAATAACATACTATAGGAAGAAAAATACTGAAACTCTCTATAGTAATTTTATTTTTTGTTTCTTCTTTAACGACTTCACTTACTTTAATTTATAGATTCCCTCTTTCTTTCTTCCCACGTTATCCAATGAGATTTTCGTTGCTTCGTTTTATATGAATATCTTATTCAAAAATGAATTTTTTCGAATTCTGTTTTATGAATATTACTCTTTGAATTGAATATGCCGCCTTTTAGCTTAGTGAGTAAATTTAGATATTTCGTTTATAGATACAAACTTAGAGTCATAAATTTGCTTAATGAAATAAAATATTTAAATTATTATTACTATTATTTTCAAAAAAATGCTCACTATGCAAAAAGGCGACATATTCAAAGAGTAATATTCAAAACACAGAATTCGAAAAACTTCATTTTTGAAGGAGATATCCTTATGAAACGAAATAACAAAAATCCCATAGGATAACATGGGAAGGGAGAAAGGGTGTATTCATAAGCAGATAATTCTTCATAAATAATAATTTAAATTAATAACTTGTACTGCTTGAATTTGTATAGATAAACATAAAAGAATGTTTAGTGACGGCCACAACATACTAGTTTTTAACGCAAATTAACTATATTGTCCCAATAAAAATGTTAATGCTGAATCAATTTGAATGCATATCAACCGATAGGTGTCGCTGCTTTTACTCGTTTTTTTTTTTTTTTTTTTTTTTTTTTGTCATTTTTCAGATGGTTACATCTCAGTAGCTGTTGGTTAAAATCTCACTGAAAGTGCATATGTAAAACCTTTACTGTCAGAAGCTATGTTGATTAAACATTTATGTATATAAAATGGTAGTTGATGCTATTACGTGGACTAATATAAGGGAGAGTTTTGTGATGAGTATAGAACACAAAGGTCGTATGCAAGGAGGTTAAGTACAAGGAGACTATATTACAAGGCCGTAGCTAAATACAGGGGGCAGGGCTCATCCCTTTCGAAATTTTGGAAATTGTAGAAAATTTTTGAGTTATACATCATTGTTAACACTCAATAACATTATGTACTAAAGTTCCACCCCCCTCCTCCCTCGAATTTTTTTTCTCGCTACGGCCTCGACAGAATACGAGTCTTTCTATAATAAAATTTTATTTATTTATTTATTTTATTTATTTATTTATTTTTTCAAAAGTTTTGTCATTTAAAAAACATGTTCTTAGAAAAACTCTAATATTCTATAAAAATCAGAAGCATATAAAAATTCTTGTAAATATTTCAAAATATGCTTATCAACTTAATTATCATCATCTCTAAACACACAATCTACCAGATAAATATGTAAAAATAACTATAATAATAATGTATATTTCTAATAAACAAATTTATCTAAAAATGTGCCGTTGCAAGCACGTTTCCTTTTTTAAATCGGAGACTGAAATCATTTTTTCAAACAAACAAAAGAGAAGGTGACCAGGGGCAGACATCTTCAAAACAAAGTGATTGAGTGAAAAACTTGTCAATCAATAAATTACAGAAATCCAATTGTGTAAAGAATATAATTTAAAATCTGAACAATTTGTTTTGATGAAACAAGTGTATTGTATACATTCGGTCAAGATCAACTTTCTCAAGGTTGATTCGTTAATAATAATCATTCTTTGAATTTGTTCAGAATACAAATGTGACATAGGATCCGTAATTAGAGTGTTTTATTTATCAAGATTTCCTGATTCTATAAATATAGATGTATTTCAAGATGTTTTTTTTCATTGCAATAGTCTTACATTAAAAATTCATTTTGTTTTCCTCATTTTTGTTTTGAGAAAACGTCGGCTGTGAAAATGAGAAAGCATATCTTCAGATAACCAATGACAGAATACTGTTTTTATTTTTAACTTAGATAAATCGAAATTTCAGTTAATTTGAATTTATATCGATTAAAAACCTAAATTGAAGCAAAACTGTTTGGTTAAATGAAAATGTCCGTAACTCGAACACCTAAAAAGTTCACTGCATATACTTATTACAGAAAATTTCATATTCGACTATGAGTTTAAAAAAATGTAAATTTCCCGGAAGAGAGTAAGAAATTATAATGTCCGTATGAAATTCGATGAAGTTAATTTCATAAGGTATAATGCGTAAATGTCGCCATTATACGTTATCTCATCAGTGGACTTTGAAATAGAATTTTCTGGGAATGTATGTTCTTACACCTTAAATCTCAATATATTTTATAATGTCCTCGTCACTGACAGAGAAATCAAATGTTATTCTACGTGGAAATTTGTTACGAAAACTATTCATTACATGATTTTTTTTTTTTTTCTGTTTTACATTCTGAAAATTCGTCATCGTTGAATTTGTTCTTATTCTTCCAATATATATATATATATATATATATATATATATATATATATATATATATATTTAATTTTTACTATTTCAATTTGTAGCTATAAAGTTCAAAAATACATTTAGCTCATTTTTTAGCTTCAAAATAAAAATAAACAAATAAAATTTAATCCATTCATGGGCATGACGTTTCTCTTTGCAAGCGGTTTTAATGGGATGTGCTTGGTATCTTTGTAAGTGTGTTACAAAGTGGATGTAACAATGTTAAAAACCTTACCAGTAATACCGTGAAACTGATTTTCGCGTGTGTAGCAACATTGTGACAAATTCAGAACTTCGTAACAAATTCAGAAATTCGTAAACCATTCAGAAATAATAATAATAATAATAATAAACACCGACCGCGTATATACGCATTCATGATCATGAAAGGTTTTTTTTTTTTTTTTTTTTTTTTTTGGGGGGGGGGTGGGGGTGGGGGGGCATCGCAGATTATCAAGATCAATCAAAGTCCATGTTATTCTATGGGTAAAATTGTTTACACAATTACACATTGCCTAATTGTTATTTATAAATTCCGTCTTCACATTCTGAAAACACACAACCGTTAAATTAGTACTCATTTATTTATTATTAGGACTGAGGGCCTATTAGTCTCAATCTGGGATTTTTGCGTTGTCGTTTTCGATAGTTGGACATTTGCCGAAATCTAAAATTTATCGAAAATATAATTGAATAATTTGAAAGCGATGTTATAATTGGGAAGAAAAAAAAAACTAATAGTCCTCCGTCCTAAACTAAATTCTGCTTTTGCCAGAATTTCATCAAAATCTTTTTTATTATTATTATTATTATTATTGAAAGAAAAAGAAAAGAAAATTAATAATAATCAGTATCGTTACAAGCGATATCGAAAAAGTTTTTTTTTTTAATAATTTTGAAATAGGAAATAAAAAGTGCGCGTGAAATAATATGAAATAAAAATAAGTAAAAAAATGAATGTAATGATTTAATGTTTTTGTTTTTCGGGGGCTGCTCATGCATATAAAAAATGCGTATTAAAACGAGTCGAAGAAGGAAGCGAAATAAGTATTGAGTTATATTACGACAAATACGATATATAATATGATACGATATATTAGACCTATCATCCAGGGTTAGTAGGCATTTTCGTTGAAAGAAATAGTTTGTTCGTTCGGTGCAACTTGCACATTAGTCCCTTGAGGTACAACTTTCACTTTAGTCCCGTCAGGTACAACTTGCACATTAGTCCCCTTTAATTTCCTTTATTATTATTATTATTATTATTTTAAAAAATGTGAAAAATTAACTAAGTGCCTTTTTCTCATTTTTTAGCTATAAAATAAAATATTAAAATTCAAAAAATAAAATTTTTGGAAAACGGGTACTGATTTAACGGTTGTGAATTTTCTGAATATGAAAACGGAATTTTAAAATACCAGTTAGGTAACTATAAACAAAATGTCGATATAAATTTACATGGAATTTGGCGACTAGAGACGGGCTCACGAGTTTTCCAAGACGAGTTTTTTTTCACTAGTTTTCACAAGTCAACCAACTTTTTACACCTTAACATAAAAATTCGATTTTATTTACAATATTATAAATTTAAATAAAGTTTTCGTTTAAGAGTATATGGTGGATTAAGGAAAAATATTTAACATGACTTGATTCCCCTCCTCCCACCCACCTTTAGATTTAGCAAACATTTGCAGCTGTCATATGGCAGATCGTCTGTGAAGGGTTTATATTTTCCCCTAAAACTGCACTTTTAAATCCATTGGAGCAGAAGAACAGTGGTTACATCTGTAGAACATGTCACAACACTCTTTACTTTTGATAGGATTAAGGTACCTTCTAAAACTGGTATCTCGTCCATTGTAAGAACATGACAGGACTTTTCCAGAAATTTCTGACAAAAAATCTTCCATGAAAATTTTAGAATTATGTCATAAATCATCAAGGGAATTATATTTTATTTTTTCTCTGAAGCACAATTATTTATTCACTTTTTATTCTTTCTTTTAAATTTAAAAATTTTATCTGTGAATTCTTAAGCAAATCTTTTAATAAATATTTTATAACGATATCTATTATTTATATATTATATATATATTTATGTGCATGTGTGATTTTTAAATTTTATTGTAAACTATTTCCTTAGAAGTTTGTTTAAAATAACAATAAAGTCAGTTTTGTAATTTAATAATTTTGAGCAGATATAGAAAGAAATTAAAACTTCTACACACACCATAAATTTTAAGTCAGCACAACCGGTTTCGAAAGGACGTAGCCTTTTTTCATCAGGTGCAAACACGTGCAACTGCCTTGGAGGCAAAAGCAAGACGCTTTTGCCTCCAAGGCAGACGCTCTTTCTATTGACTGTACGCCAGTTTTTTTAATTTATTTTTGGTTTGAGCAGATATGTTTAAATTTATAACTTCATACATCATGAATTTGCATAAGATTTTTTTTTTTTTTTTCTTCACATTTTTTACAAATAAAGAAAATTGTCGTTTTGTTATTCCCGTAACATTAAATTCCTACAAATCTTTAGCATTTAAGTATAAACAGTCTTGCATACTGAATAATTTTAATAAACTGGTTTTATTTTTATTTTCTCGACATCATTAAGGGATATTTTAGAGAGAACTTATCTATATACTTTTACTAAACAAAAATCTATAAAGCGTCAGAAAAATCGTCTGCGACATTTCTCTGAATTTTATTTTTTAATTATTATGGAACAAAAAATATATATTTAATTATTTTCTTGAAAAATAAAAACACTCTGATCCTGATAAATCATGTTTTACCATTTATTACAAAAAAGAAAAGAAAAGAATGAAAAGGAATTTGTTTTGGAAAATTTCTTCTTTATTTTTATTTTCTTTTAACTTTTGGTAGTTTAATACACTTTTTAATTTTAATTTAAATAGCATCCATAGGCATGTATTTTTATTTTAATACAGAGCTCTCAAGCATTTTACAACATCTGTAAGTAGAATATTTTAAATTCTAATTCCTTATACAATATAAAATAAATTTTAGTACAATAGAAAATAAATTTCTAACTTTACAAATATATTGCAGATAGCAAATAAAATTTTTCTGCAATCCACAAGTAATTGTAAATTTCCCTTTCTGTAGGGAAATTTTCGAAATTAGGCAAAAGTTCTAAAAATGTTACAGAATCTTTCATTTGCCGTTAGATATTTCTTTTTTTTCTTTTGCAGCTGTAGCAACCTGCAACAAGAGATAAAATCACGTAATCCATTAATCGTGAAGCTCCAAGAACATCAGAAGAATAAAAATAAGCGTGTTTGCAAACAAACACACGCGTTTCCCATTCCATTGTCATTTAATTTATCTGTCATGAATTTCAGTATCTATACTCGGTTGCTAAGCAACCATTTGAGCTTTCAAAGAGGGGAAAAAAAAATCTCTTTGTTCATACAAGAGTTCTATATTTTCCAGATATATTCCGCAAAGAAAATATTATAATTATATGAAAAAAAAAATTCGATTAGAGATATTAGTATATCTGTACTTATTGAGGTGTCATGAATTTATTTTTTGCTATTTTTACGGTGATGTCATATTTGATTATCATACATTACATGTGATTATCATATATGTAAGAGAACAAAATAGCGTATATATACATTCGATTGAACTCAAATTTGAAAAGCATTTTTTAAGTTCCTGTCACCCGAACTAAATATTGAGGATTTTCATGAATGCAGGACTCATCATACAAGCGCTTTTTAGTATTGTAAAATGATTTAACACAGAACAAAAATGATAAATGATGTAAAATTTAACTTTAATGGGAAATGATTTGATTGGAACTTATAGTTATTTTAAATGGAATCAAGAAATAATAATTTAAATCTATTGCGTTCTATGAGATCTATTTCTGTGAAATGTGCTAAAATATTTAAAAGATAAGACACTGATTTATAGTCAGAATTTTGCTACAGAGTGATTTGATTATTACTCGAAACTGCGTGTTCATTATAGTTCTTTTACAGTGACTCACAAAAGAATTTGGATACATTGCAGTCCATTGTACAAACATATGAACTTGGTAAAAAATATTTAAACTACCGAAAACAATATAGTCTGAAATCATTAAAGACAAATTGTGATATTAATTTCTGAATATATTGTATATGCTTTATAAGAAAAGGGGAAAACATTACTAGATTATTTTAATGTTTTTGCCTGAGATGAATGAAAATAGTTCGGAGTTCAGATCAAAAATGCGGCTTGTTTGATTGAAATATCTTAATTAGAATGTTTGTACATTTCAAAAATTTACGAGTGGAAAATAAGTAATACATATAAAATCGAATCGTGGAAGAAGATTATTAAAATTTTGAATAATTTATTCTTCAATATGTTTTATTTTAATGAAACATGTTGGTTATCCTTTATTATTGTTATTATATGGAAGGTATTACAGAACATACTAAAGCTTAATATATGTATATATAATGTAATCTCTGTCTCGACTACAAAAGCTTGATAAAATTTTAAATGTGAAAAAAGGTCTCTATTATTACAATTACTTTGCATAAATAATTATAATCATAAATCGCGGCATTTTCATTAGGCTTGATTAAAAAATATCAAAATAATATTGGCTTGACAACTTAATATTGCTTTTGTGAAAATATTGGACGCTAAACAATTATTCTAAAGTAATGCAATAGCATTATTTTAAGTGAATTAAAATTCGAGTAAAACGATATATTAGGAATTTATAAAAATTTGTAAGAAGATTACAACATTACTAGAAAAATAGAACTAAATAAAACAATTAAAAAAAAAAAAAAAGTTTTACTAATCTTTAAACAATATTCTTAATTATTTGCAACATTAATCATTCTATTCTGTTATTTTTTAATTACATCTAAATTATTTAATTTATATTTTAATCTGAACCAAAATATTTTTAAATAATGACTTCTTAAAATGTTTAAAAGTTGTGATTTAAAAAAAAATAAAATAAAAAATAAAGACAATATGTAGCTTTTTTTAGTTTTCGTATACATTAGATAAGCTAGGATGTTATGTGATAAGAAAAATAAATAAACTTTCTGAATGTTTATAAAATAAATAATTCAAAACTGTGTTATCAAATGGCTTGACTGCTTAAAAATCTCAGTGAAACTGAAAGTGTTGAAAGAATGTATATCTCTATATATATTCTAAAAAAAATGCTAAAAAGTAATTTTTTACTTCATAAGAAAGATTGAAGTTAACCAACACATTAGAAATTTCAATGTAAGATTATAACATTCCCATTTGATATCTGAAATTAAAATACGTAATAATAGACTTAATTCTCTAAAAAATTTTAACAAATCTCCATAATTACTTGAAATATTATTTAATATGTTCTGTCTTTATATATATATATATTAAAATTATGACTTTAGTTATTTGATTTTTTATATAAGAGGAAATATTAATTTCCATTGCCTTTTTAAAATATTTCAATATGTAATTTTTTTCCCCAATAGATCAATGTGGACAATGTAACATAATAAAATATGCGATAAGAATAACGGATAAACTTTAAGAGACATTATGAAATAAATAATTTAAAATACCAAATGCTTTATAATTAATAAACAGAAAAAGGATAAATTTTTTAAAGGTGCAATTTTAGACTACGATTAGCACAAATTTTATATCATAATGGTATTTCAGTACATAATTTTTGCCATAAAAAAAAAAAATAAATAAACTGTCAAACAAGATAATAGCATTGGCTCACTTAAGCAATATTACTTACGAACTTCGAATAGACATACAAACATTGGTAATAAATTGATAGACATACAAACGTTGCGTTGGCAAAAAATTGATTGACTATCCGAATTTTTGCAATTTTTCAATCAAACCTTTTTTTTTTTTTACTATAAACGAACATTCTCCTATAAATTTAAACTTTTTAATAAATTGATAATCCAAATCTTAAATAGTTTGTAAAATACTTTTCGTTGTGAACTTCTAAATAAAAATTTAAAAAATATTATATTGTCTATAAATATATATATATTTAATCTCTATGCATATTATCATTTTTGAGTCGAATAAAACTAATTTCATGAAAACGCGAAAAATGAGCGTCAAAGTTTCACATCTCACTCACAGAGAAAAAAAAAATGCGTTTTCTCTTTTTATGAGGAATAGCAAGAGAGAAATACGAATACGAAAGGACGCACGTCTGCGATGCGAAGAAGCTCAAGATAACAATCATAACTTTCTCATCATCAAACATTTTCCGCGCCAGGAGAAAAGCAACCATTCAACGAACACGTGCCCGGCGGCACACGAAGGAGTGGTCCCACTGACGATCTCAACCAATCAAAACGCTGTTTCCTCACCTGATCGTGGAACGATGCATGTAGCGGATGTGGATCAATCCAATCTATTCATAGGGAGCTTTTTTTATTAGAAGTGAGTGTAAAGAGCTACTTTTCCTTAATGTAAATTTATTAATGATTTTAAAGGCTCTATTAACATTAAAACAATTCCTCTGCTGTTTTAATGAGGAACCTATAAAATATAATCCTAAAAATACTAAGAATAAGTGACGCGGTTTTGAGAGTATATGACATGATCGTGACGTACTTCCCCTTCTCTTGCTGAGGAAAAAGGCTAACATTGGCCTAAGGCGATCTACACGTTTTAAAAACGAGCTAAGCTTCACGTCATGGAACGCCCAAGGCGATTGTCTTACGCTGGATTGGTGAGGCCACCTCAACAAAAATCAAGAAGAGTGTCTGACGCTGGTCAGAGTGGAATTAATTCTCAAACCGCGTGTATGACTTTGAGTAGTGCTCCTACTTCGGAAGCAGTTGAAACAGTACCCGCTATGTTGTACGACTCTGGAAGATACGAAATGAATTTAAATCGACCTACACGTCGTACCAGCCGGCCAAGCCGTGGTGATGATGGCTTTACTTGCTCTCAGCAATCAGTCCTTAGTGCTATGGACAGATTTGTAAAAGCTGTGAACAACATGGATTCTACAGTCCTCGTGCCTTCCCGCCTACAAGACATGGATGTCAGCAACGAGAATAATAAATTTTCTCGGTGTCTACCTGAATGTCTTAGCAATACTGATGTATATAGGTTTTACGTTATGCTTAAAGATGTTAAAAATGAATTATTATGGGGTCCTACAGTAGCTCCTCCAGCACCTTCCCTGTCCAGCAGTGGCAGATCTTCCCCCAATACTAGGGTAATGAAGCATGTTCGTCAGCCTTCCGATGACAGTTTGGGCAGCACAGGTTTTCCATCAGATCAGGAAACTGACAGTGATATTGAAAGTGTAGTTACAGATCGAGATAGTGTAGATGAACAATCCTCTAACCCCCCTGGAAATCATCTAGCATCTGCTTTCCGTCATCATTTACTCGGACTCCATACAATTTTACACGAACTAGCTGATTCTGCAGACTATTTGTCTTCTAGGTATCAAGAAGAAATCGAAGCTTCAACTTCATAACCTATACTTTTGTGTAAATTTGTATAATTATTTTCACTTGCTGTCGAAGAACACTGCTCGGCTGGAGACTTCTGCTGAATGGTAAGCTTTCTTCAGACATGTTGAAATTTTTATCTAAATTGAAAGAGAAAAAAAATTCCAAAATGTTTGTTTTCTTTTAAAAACAAGGCATTGCCATTATTTACAGATTATTTCTAGAAATAAACCGTGCACAGTATATTAGATTTTTGGTTTCTGAAGCAAGCTTTCTAGTGAACTGAAATAAGTTTATAGTGTCCAGCTAAAGTGTTACGAACCAGTGTGAAATATATTCCCGGTGCAATGTTATTATTTTTTCATTAAGAGTCAAAATTACTCAAGTTGTCTCCAGAACACGACAAAATATTATTGCTTTGCTTGACTTTCTCAAGTTCTTCCTCTTGATGAATTAAGTTATTTGTTGCTGCTTTATTTAATGATTTTTTAGAAGTTTGAACAAAAGTGATTTGATCAAAGCGATGAGTTTTTAACTTTTTTTGGTTCAAGTTATGTTCAAGCTCTCAAAATTCAGTTCCTAGTCTTCAAGAATGTGGACTTCTGACATTCCTGAACTTTTCAGAAAAACTGTATAAAGTAGTGTATTTATTTTGATACTTTTCTTTTGTTTAATGCTTTATTTTTGCTTCAATTCATGTCATAACTGGTTAAGTTTCTATGTTGTATAAAAATGTATATAGGGCATTATGCTGAATTTGAGATGGTTTCCAATCTCATTTGGGATATATTTTCAAATGAAGTTAAATTATTTCTAATTTATTGATAAGCTACATCAGCTTTTAGCTTTTATTCTTTTTAATGTCCTGCCCAAACATTTTGTACACTTAAAACTATTTTATAGGGTTAAGAGTTTTTAAATATTTCACTTATTAAAAATTACCCTATGTTTTTATTTCTAAAAGTTTTTTGAAGTTTGTTATAATTGTTTATCACCTTTTTTGTTATAAAAACTAAAAAAAAAAATTTTAAAGAATAGCTTTTAAAGTCATTTACTCATTAACTTAATTTCATTTAACTGCAAACTAACAAAATATATTAATATTACATAGAACATCGTTCACTTATCATTTCATTTTTGATTTTAATTGCCTAATATTTTACTTTAACTTGCTTGACTGATATGACCTCTATTGAAGTATTCAGATGTTGAAAAACAAAATTTCATGTTACTGTATATTTGAGTTAAACTTCAACTAAAAAAAAATTTTATGTATATCAATATCATAAGTTTCTGTTGTATTTCAAAAATAAAATATCTTTAAAATATTACTCTATTGATTTTTTTTCTTTTTAAATTCTTTAAATTTTCAGTTGCATACTACATAACCAGTAAACGTAGAATAGAATAATTGTATTTCATTTAGAAATATCAAAGCTTGATATATTAATAATATATAAATATGGGTTAAGAGAAAATTTTAGGCTTTTTTTTTTTTTTAAAAGATATGTGGAGTATCTATAATTGGGGATTTCAAATTTGTTTTACAATGTTCTAATTTGAGTCATATTTTTTACAAATTCTTGCACATACTTTATTTTATTATTATTGCTGTAATTTCTTTTAAAACTATTCCTAAGCTCAAATTATAGTCGATAAATATTCTGTTTGAATTATTATTAAAGTAGGAATTCCTTACAAAAACTATTTTAGTTATATCTTGCTTTTGACATAAATTTTTCGTTACGTGTAATAAAGAATACTTTTTTTTATTATTAATATCCTCCTCCATTTTTTGATTTCAGGAATATTGAGACAGATCGGTTATTTTACACTGTAGATATAGTGTTTAAATTTATTTTTTGTTAAGCTATAAAATTTTTGAGTTAAGACTTTCTATTTTTTGCGAAGATGGCCATGTAACACAGTAAAATATTTAATTTTTAAGGTTTCGAAATTTCCTAATATTTGTAAAACTGTAAGCTGAAAAGAAAGTTAAGATTAAAAAAAAATGCAGGTATGACGTAAATTATATTTCTCCAATGTTTGCTTGTTTTTATGACAAAAACAGGTTTTCTTTATTAATAAAAAGTCTGATTAAAAATTTTCTTTTCTAAGGAAAAAAAAAATCTACTTTTTTTAAAATTATGGTTAACATGTAATTATAAATTTATGATGCAATTTACTTTACTCAAAGTACTATATTTTTGAATTCAAAAAGTTGAAAAATGCTTAAAAGTAAGTGGGGGGGGGGGGACTGTGTCGTATTTTCTTAAGCATTTTTCAACTTTTTGAATTCAAAAATATATTGAGTAAAATAAGTTGGATTTTAATGTTAATCATAATTCTAAAATATATTTGTCGCTGAAATCTTAATGTATAATGCCTCCTGTCCTTGCCAACACACACAGTTATTCTATTGAGAAATTTGGTAAGAATTTATCAATGTAATTTTTTAAATTCTATTTTCACATTCATCAAATTTACAACCTCTAAATTTGTTTCTATTTTCCAAAAAGATTTTTTAAATTTTGAATATTTCATTTTAAAGCTTTATGCACTTAGTTCATTTTCTCACACTTAATAACTTCAAAATGAAATAGTATTTAAAAAAAAAAAAAAAAAAAAAAAAAATAGATTCTTTAGGAATAAAAGAACAAATTTTAATGGTTGTAAATTAGCTAAATATGAAAACAGATTTAAAGATACTGTATAATGAGTACTTCTATAAAAATTTCCTCATATAATAACATACACTTTGGTTGTTGTCAAGGGTAAATATTATATTCTTGAATGTTATATTCAACATTGGATGCGTAATATTTTTTCCCTTGTTTCTTTCTTTTAAAAATTTTGTAAGAAAATTGAATTTACTTGATGTTAAGTTTCATTACTTTTTCACATTTCTGATAGATAATAATAAAAGCATGGAATATTTTTAAATTTAAAGCTCAATTATCAAAGAATATTTTAAAGATTTAAGTTGAATAGTATGGAGAGAGATAATATTTTACAGTTAATTTGTACTTCTGTATGTTAACTGCATATCTTCATAATAATAATAAAAAAAAAAAAAAATCTTATTTGATGGAATATTCTTTGAACTTCTTGTAGACATGTAGCTTTTTCTATTCTTATGAGTGTATAATACTTACCTTGCTGACAACCAATTATTCTGTGGAGGAAATTTATTTATAGAATTACTCATTATGTAATGGTCCCCCTCCTCCCCAAAGTTTCCATATTAAGAAAAGTAACATTTTCAACTTGTGTTAGTTTTCCAAAAATTTATTTTTTAAATTTTGGAGTTCAAAAATGGGTTGGGGAAAATGTGCTTAATTCATTTTTATTACTTTATAGTTTCAAAATGAAGTATATTAAAAATTTTAAAAAATCAGTTTTTGGAAAGCGACAAATTTTAATGGTTGTGAACTTTCTGAATGTGAAAATCCAAATTTAAAACAGAGATGAGTAATTCTCTAATCAAATTTTTTTATATAGAATAAATAACATATGGGCTTTTGGCACTGAGGATAGGTATGGTATACTCTTCAAGGGGGATTCTTTTTCAATTATCATAGACAGCATTCAAAATACGGTTTTATTCTATCTTTTATCTTATTTTTTTCCCCTCCTCCCCCAATTTTTTTAAGTTGTAAAATGCGAAAACTGAACTAAGTCGGTATATTTTTCACTTTTATAGCTGTAAAATGAAGTGTTAAAGATTTTGAAAACAAAAGCAAATTTCAGTTAATTTTCTGAATGAGGGAAAAAGGGAATTAAAAAATTATATTGGTCAATAGGTAATTTTTTTTTTACCAAATTTCTCTAATGGATAACGTAGGATTTGGCTGCTGATGACAATCTGAATGATGCCCTTGACTTTAAAGACCTATGCAGAGGACATCCACCCCTCCCCACTTCAGGTCCCAGTAGCAGAAATTTTTCTGCCAATCTGCGACAACTATTTAGGCATTAGAAAATAATCTGCAGCATAATTTCACAGTGAGTTGGGGGGGGGGGGTGGAGTTACCGGATTCAGAAAGCATATTTTTATCGCAAATTTGGATTTATCTAATGTTATTAATCTGTTAGGTATGTCAAATCATTGTAGTTATAGAATTTTAATTACATATAGCTAGGTAAAGAGTTGGCATTAGCAATTATCTTTCATATTGTATAAGAACTACTATTACTATTTTGTTTATTATTTTGTTCGTACTGACTCTAATAAAATACTTGTAGGAGACTACTCTAAACATTGAAATTCAACTTTCTGAAATTTCCCGGTTCCTGTGTAACCAGATGGAGGGACATTAAGACGTATAAACTTTCTTTTATCAACAATTGCAGTTCGTTCGTCATTGTCATCTATACATCTTAATTGCATTTTGCTCACCTTCTTAATGTCCAAGCCCCAACTTTCACAGAAAATTTGTGGTACTGGAATTGAAACTGCGTATCTAGCCCAGTAGGAGCTGGGAACATTTTATTAAGAATTTTTTTCTCTACAATAATTAAGATAAATATATTTTATTTATTTTTTACATTGCAAGTTAAAGTGCCTAGCTTTGCTGATAATTTTTTCAAAAAGTTTGTAATGCAACTTGTATTTTTTTTTTTTAATTATTCAAACAAAATCGTCTGTTTATACTGCATAAGAAAAGAAAATTGCTAAAAAAACTTATTATTCAAGTGCAGGGGTTTAACACATTGGATATAAATTAAAAAATTAATTTCTTAAATTATAACAAACAGGGATCAAGAAAATTAATTTAAAAGGGTTATGCAGTTTATCAATATCTATTCTACCTCCATTAGGTGTGCCAAGTCTTCCATTTTGGAACTAATATCATACCTTCTAACAAAATAATTGTTTTTTTAAATTATTTAAACTACATATGATTAGGGATGCCTTTTGTAACCCAAAGCATACGAAAATGCAAATATTTCAGTGAGATTCATATCACGGCGTTCAATGGGTTAAGTAACTTAATAAGTACAGGTATTTTCTTTGGCAGCTCAATAAAAGACTTTCCGAATAAAGCCTGTGATCCTTTCAGATCCAATTTCCCTCTTTTATAGTGCTAACAATCCATTTATAAAAATACTGGTATTCAAACAAAAATGTGTCAAGATCGTCAAATTTTGAAATAGATACAAAATCTAGTATATTTTCAAAGATGCAATAATAAAAATTACATGAGTAGCGAGTGATATTGGACAATTTTACTTCTAAATAGGCTCTGCAATTTAATGAAGCAAATTTAAACAGAATATTGACAGTTGTGCTGCATATAGAGAAAGAAGGGGAATCTCAATACTTTTGCAGGGAGTTTTATTACCGATCGGCAGCAAATGGTAAAGGGGGGGGGGGATTGTCCCAAAAAATTATATGAATGAGAGATATTGTTCAATTCTATTTCTTTATAGGTTTCAGAATCTAATAAAGTAAGTTTAAAATGAACATTGACATTTATGCTCTGGATGGAAAAAGGTTGGAAATTACAATGCTTCTATGGAACGTTTGATTGCCGATCGTTAGTGGAGGGTGGGGGATAAAGCAAATATATGAGTGACAGATAGTAAACAATTCTACCTTTTTATAGGTTTTGGAATCTAAGTAAATAAGTTTAAAAAGAACATCGAGATTTATGTTGCAGATGGAGAAAGATTTGAAATGGCAAGAATTCCACGAGCCGTTTGATTGCTGATCGTTAGGGGAGGGGGGGTCATAAAAAATTGCATGAGTGAGAGATATTAAACAATTTTACTTCTTTATAGGTTATAGAATTAATGAAGCATGTTTCAAATGAATATTGACATTTATAATGCTGTGGATGGAGAAAGCTTAAAAATTACAACGCTTTTGTGGAACGTTCAATCACCGATTGTTTAGGGGGGGGGGGGGGGGGGGAAACAATTATAAGTGAGATATTGAACGATTCTACTTCTTAAGTTACTTATCTAGAATCTTCTACTTCTCTAGAATCTAATTAAGTAAGTTAAAAAAAAACATTAACATTAATGTTGCAGATGGGGAAAAAAATGAAAATCTCAAAGATTCAGCGATCTGTTTGACAGTCGATCATTAACTGGAAGTAGGGGGGGGGCACAAATAATTACATGAGTGAGAAATATTGAACAGTTCTACCTCTTTATAGGTTCTAGAATTTAATAAAGTGTGTTTAAAATGAGTATTGACATTTATGTTGTGGATGGAAAAAGATTGAAAATCGCTATCTTTCCTGCCAATATCGGAAGATTTAGAATTGCTGCTAATCTGGAAATAATCTGCAGACTGAATAAGAAATCTGCGACGTACGTCGCGCGTCTCGCATTTTCTGCTATGGGGCTTCAGGTGTAGGTCCTTAGTGCAGACAGTTGGCCTTAATTCCAACACTAACATCCAGGACATAAATAGCATACAGCCTCACATTTCATTAATCAGTGACAAGCTATACTACGCACTTCCGACCAGTACCATGTAATATAGAGGTGCACAACCTGCGGCCCAGGAGCCATCAATTTGCGGCCTGCGGAAGGATTGAAATTTTACACCGCATTAATCATAAGCAGTAGAGATTTTCTTTTTTTTTTCTGTTTTTGTAAAGAAAAATAAGAAAGAAAAAATATTTTATTTGTTGCAATAGTAAAACTTTCATTTACAAAAATTTTTTTTGGGAAGGAGGGGATGAAAATGATGGTTTTTATATCAGGATTACCATGGGGTTCAGGAGGAACCTGGAAAAGTCGGGGAATTCGAAATTGGTGAAAAAGTTAGGGAAATTGCAAATACTGCCCAAAAATCAGGAAAAATGAGGATGCAGATCTAGGAAATTCTTTTCAATCATACAATTTAAAATTTACTATGTTATTCTTTGTCATGAGCTATCTTATCTTTTGTCATGAGTTATTTTTTATGTCGCAAATCAAATTTTGTGACCTGAAATTTTATAAAAATTAGACCTTAAAATTCGTTCAGAAAACAACAATTACAACCATAGAAGCATTTTCATTTACAAATATCGCAGTGCCATCTAATACCTCAAAGCGATATTTTTATACCTTACTTACTATCTTTAAAATTGGAAGTATGTTTCTATGACTGTTAGTATGAGATAATCGCTGTCACATCTATTTTGAATCACCCAGTATATATATATATATGTAGTTTTTTATAAACAGAGTCAATATATGTGCATAGTCTAATTATTTTATATTATCTCGTTTGTGGCCCTTCACGGCCCACTCAATAGCAAGAGTGGCCCGCCAGCCAAAAAGGTTGTGCACCCCTAATGTAATACCAGGGAAATCGGGGTACTTTATCAATCTGGAAAAATTGGGGAATTTTGTAAAAACACCCAAAAATCATGGAAAATTTCATTTTTGCCTAGCAAACATGTCTGAAAGATCGTCAAACAGGTGTTATCTTAAACATATTGCACAGGACTGGCTGCTTTCTTGATGAATCTCAGCAAGTTAGTGTTAAAAAAAAAAGCAACAACTTGAGGAATAATTTTATGTTAATATATTGTGCAGTTAAAATGAGTCATATTTTTATAATTTTAATTTCTCCGAATTTTTAATTTAATTTTCCTTTTTATGTAAGTGAACAAAGAAAAAAGGAATATATAATAAAAAGATTGAGATATTTTTGCCTATCAGTATAGTTTTTTAAATTGCAGTGGTTTAGCGAGCATGTTACACAAAAGTGTGATATACAAAATTATGGAATGCATACAATAGGTAATGGAAATTTATCAAAATTAGTCATGGAAAAATCAGGGAACTTTTTATCTAAATTTCTGTAGCCACCCTAAATAAGAAAGGGCACGTGCCGTCACTCAGTCAAATTATGGATAAAGTGGCAAAACATTGGTATTTCCGCCAATACAGGTTGACCGTTTGCCACTCGAGAAAGTGGCAAAGATTGATTGATGGAGCATTTGTTTATAAACATGCCCTTTCCTTATCATTTGCAAATATTTAATCAATCCAGTTTAAATACGTACTTATTACTGTGTAGTGAACAAAGTACGGTGTGTACATCCTGGTTGCTGATTTCTGAAGTCTAAGGAGTCTATGGGTTAAAACTTCTTTTTCTTTTACAATTTTCCAGTGTCCAGTAGGAAATTTTGTTATACTTTGAGGATACGTATTATAAGAATTGCTCATAACCTAATTTTTAAATTGTTTTCATATTTAGTAAATTTACAATTGTTGTTTTCTAAAAATTAGTTTTTAATTTTTTAATATATTTTGGAGCTGTTGAAGAAAGAAATATGCATTTCTTTTATTTTCTCTTATTTTTCCTCGTTAAAATAAAGATATTTTTAAAAAAATTGGGAAACAAGTACAAATATAATTGTGAAAATGGAATTTTAAAAGAACATATAAGGTAAAGACACCAGTGTTCGCCACTCTTAAAATTTACACCAATGTTTTCCACACTTCATAAGACATGTTAAAATAAGTGTTTAATAATATCTTTGAATTTGAATCCGCCCTTACTAATTTCCCTAGAACCGGAGAGTCTAGCTCGTGCAGATTCAAATTCATAGATGTTAATTATTTTAACATATCTTTTGTGAGGTTGGCAAACACTGTTTCAAATTTTAGAGGTGGCGAACATTGGTGTCTTTACCTTATACATATTTAGATAATGAGTAATTCTGTTAATGATTTTCCCCATCGTATAACATGAGCTCTGGCTAATGGTGATGACAGATAGAATTCCCTTTAAATATTTCAGTTCCTTTTAACTTTTTTTACAATGAAATTTTTAGCATTTGTCTCAGAGTCTACATTTGATGCTTTAGCTATAGTATATTAACTTTAATATATATATTTTAAAGTGAATAGTGAGCCTGTTAACATTTTCAGAATTTGGTATTTAATGCAGATCTTCGATTTATTTTTCTTGTTTGTCTTTTATGCTTATTTTATATGTCAATATCAGGGTTGGCAAACTGGGCCCAGCCCAGAAAAACCCACCTGGGTTTTTTTGGGCGGGCCCACCAACAAAAACCCACTGGGTTTTTGCAAATAAGTGGGGTTTTGTTAAAAATTATTTATAATTTACAAATCCCATCTATAAAGTATAGAAAACACCTTACCTTTTAAGAAAAAACTCTTATTTTTATTTTCTAGAAAATAGTATTAAACATAAAAAGTAACTACAGTTATAAATATAATAAAAGCAAGTCTATCTTCTATCATTGGTTCAATTTTCCTTTTCCTGTAAAACTGAACGATATTTTTGTTTAATAGCGGACATAAATGTTGTCTAGAATCAATATTTAACTAATTAAATTGTTTAGTTATTATAAAACTTTATAATAATTCTATTTTAATTTTAGTAGCAACATAATTATAAATCTAATAAAATAAAATTTTCTTCTATAACCGTTTCAACTATTGAAAAACTTTAAAAAAAAAAAAGGGGGGGGGGATAAAGCAGTGCAACTTATTACTTTCCGAACACTATAGTGAGGAAAGTATTGTAATCATGTCAAAAATCCGAATTCGAGATTTTGATGTTTCTATACGTTTTGAGGTCCCCTGAGTCTGTTTTCACTATTTTTACGATGATGTATGTATGTGTGTGTGTGTGTATGTCTGTGAGTGAACACGCTAGCGTCTAAACGCTTTGTTCGAATAAGCTGAAAGTTGGTGCATATATTGTAAGTCACCATAGTACGAACCCTATAGATTTTGGTGAATCTAGCACTTATAGTTTTTTTACAGGGACACAAAGAAAAATTCTTTATCATTATGGTCTATGGGACCAAAATCTTAAAAGTGCGATAGCATCTAAACGCTTTATTCAATTGAGCAAAAAATTTGTACACATGTTATAGGTCACAGTTAATCAATCTGTATAGAGTTTGGAGAATCTGGCACTTACCATTTTTTTACAGGGGCACAAGGAAAAATTCTTTACCATTATGGCCTATGAGGCTAAATTTTTAAAAGTGCGATAGCGTCGAAACGCTTATTTAATCTGAACAAAAAATTTGTACACATGTTATAGGTCACAGTTGCATGAATTGTATAGATATTGGTGAATTTAGCACTTACAGTTTTTTTATAGGGACACAAAGAACAATTATTTATCATTATGGCCTGTGGGACCAAATTTTTACTTTTTTCTATATTCAATAGAAGAAAGTATTGGATTCGTAAAAATTTTCGACCTCTGGTTTTTGATGGATTTACACGTTTTGAGAGCTATAGAACACGATTTGACCATTTTTAGAAAATGTCTGTCTGTTTGTCTGTGAGTCTCTGTGTGTGTGTGTGACAAACATTTGTGGCAACTGTATCTCAGGAACTACTTCACAGAATTTCATACAAATTAGTATGTACACTGTAAAAAAATAACTATTACCAGCTGCAATCTGTGATTGGATAAAATAAATCACAGATTGCAGCTGGTAATAGGTTTTTTTTTTACAGTGTAGTTGCACCTTGATATAAATTAGTGCCTATCAACTTTCGGTAAAAATTGTCTTACAGGTTGCGTTGCCATCTCGCTTTTTCTAAATTTTTAACATGGTGGTATAGTACAAAATTTTGTATAAATGTGCATAAAGAGAATTATTTTTTAATGATCATTATGAAATTTACCAGAATTATTTATAATAGAGATAGTCAACTGGGAAAATTTTTTTGTATGTGTAGGAGCCTCGCCTTCTCCCCCATCCCTTGGGGGGGGGGGAAATCCCCCCTCAAGGGGAGTAAATTTTCATGATGGGTATCTTTCAAAAGAGCTCGCCAGTACCTTTAAAACGAATGGTTGAACCATAGATCTGCGATAATTTAAAATGAAGTTATCGATTTTTTTTTCATTTTTAACAACAATATATATATATATATATATATATATATATATATATATATATATATATATATATATTATGTAATATTGACAATAAAATTGACTTTTTTTGGATATTTAGTGTTATACTACTTCTCTAATATGGAAATCATCTGCATTATCATGGAAGATAATTTTTTTAAATAATAATTTTAATAAATTATTTTTACTGAGTGAATTTGTATAGGAAAATATAGAAGAAAGTCGTGTGGTGGCCACAACACACTAGTTAAAAGTGCGATAGCATCTAAACGCCTTATTCAATTGAGCTGAAAATTTATATGAATATTATAAATCACTGTTGCTCTAACTATAAGCATTTTGGTGAATCTAGCATTTATAGGTTTTTTGCAGGTACACAACGAAAATTCTTTATCATTATGATCTATGGGCTCAAAGTTTAAAATACTCAAACACTTTATTATGATTTTATCTCTTTTGTTTGTTTAACAACTCCTCTTTCTTTACTTTATCTACAAAACTGTTAATTACTCAATGTTCGGAAAGTCGAGTGGAGTCACTCCAGATTTTTTTTATAATTAAAACTAGTTGGCATAAGTGGAGTCTGCTCAGTTCCCCATCATATATATGCTCTCATAAATTTCTGGTACAGGACATTCTCTTAACATGTTTATCATGTTAAGAGAAATGAATCTGACCAAACACTTGACACAGTGACAGAATGAAATCCCCACCTAGTAGGCTATCCACCGTTCCCTTTGATATATTTATCTTATTCTAATCTATTAATTTATTTTATTAGGATCAATTTCGTAGTTTTGTTTTCATGCTACTATTTCCAATGCAACAATCCTCAAAATGCATATTTATATAGGATATTGCCCCATTCTGCTATGTTGATAAAATCTTAAATTACGAGTAACTTGCGAAATTTTCCTATTAGAATATTTGTAGTCAATTATGTTCAAAGAAGTATCATAAATGTTATTTTGGAGTTGTCTGATATATTTATGATCCTCAAAATGGACATTTATGCTCAATTTTGCCCTATTCTGCCATTTTAAGTAAATTGTAAATTCCAAATAATTTATGAATTTTTTAAATTGGAAAATTTATACTCTATGATATTCATGCCAGTACCCTAAATAATATTTCAGAAGTGGTCTGACATCTTTACGATGAAAATATCCCTCAAAATTGACATTTATGTAAAAATTTGCCCTATACTGCCATTTTAAGAAATTCGTAAATTTCCAATAACTTGCGAAATTTTCAAAGTAGCATGTTTCTAGTTACTGATGTTCATTCTGACATCAAAACTCATATTTTAAAACTGGTCTCGCATTTTTTCAGTAAAAATTTTCCATTTAATGCACGTTTAAGTAAAATTTTGCCGTATTCGCCCATGTTAAGAAAAGCATAAATTTTTAATAACTTACGAAGTTTTTTAATTCGTATGTTGCAAATGAATGTCGTTTTTGCCAGTGTCGAAAGTAATATTTAAAAACTGATCTGACTTCTCTGTGATTTTTATCAGTTATTGTCATTAAGAATATTTATTTTGAATAAGCATACATTAAAATAAAATATAGCTTAATCTTACTAATTATAATTAACACTATTTTAATATTAGAATCAAACCAATTTTTATTTCTAAAATAAATATTAGATTAATTAGTAGTTTAATATAATTAGGTGTATCACAACTAATATGCTAAATAACATATATATATCTAACATTGCAATGCAAATGTATTCAATCAAACAAAAGCCCAGAACCCGGGTTTTTGCCAACCCTGGTCAATATTGTGCGATTCTAAGTCGTCATAACAGAAGAATTCTTTTGTTTTCAAATTTTGTACACATTGCAAATTTTCTATCTGCCCCTTATTTCTCTGCTTCTCTATTAACCATTTTCTTAAATTTTGTTAACTTGTTAGGCATCAAAGCTCTCGCTGTGAGAACAACTGTTTAAGAATTTTTTTCTCTGCAAGTGAATTAAGATAAATGTATTTTTTACTTTTACATTAAATACTGGACTGCCCAGCTTTGTTGATAATTTTTTTCAAAAAGTTTGTAGTGTATATATATATATTTAATTATTCAAACAAAGATGTTTGTTTTTCTGCAAAAAAATAAGCAACAATAACTCATTCGAGTGCAGCTGTTTAAAACAATGGATATGAAATAAGTTATTTTCTTAAATTATAACAAACAAGGATCAAGAAAACTAATTTAAAAGGGTTTTGCAAGAAAAAAAAAAAAAAAAAAAAGCTCTATTGATTAAACATTTGTTTTCATTGTATTGAGGAGTTCTTTTGAAATATTATAAATTTACAATCCCTCCCCCCATTCCCAACCCCCTGCTCTCTCCTGAGTGTGAGGAGTTGTGCATCCACATGTATATATATTTTTTTCCTAGTTGTGTATTACTATCATGACCAGGGCTTCACAAATTTGAAAAAGACTAGTCGCCAGAAAACATTTCTGGTAGCAAATAAAATAAATCCCCTTCTCCTTGTTTTTTTTTTTTTTTTTTTTTTTATTTACTTAAATATAGAAATTAAAATTCTATGCTTAAAACCAAAATATTTATTACGACTGTCTGATAAATTAGGAAACACCTGTTTAAATGTAACATCGTCGCCATTGATACATGATTACAACAGCGAACCGATTCAGCATCAAGTCAAAAGGCATGTGAACTGGAATGGTGTAAACAGTAAACAAATACCCTAAAATGGTGCATCGATTCGACACTGGATTGTGAAACATGGTGAGAGGAACAATAGTGGAATCTGAGATCAATTTTTTCCAAAATATTAAGATAAAAAACTTGAAATTTCGTGAAAGTTGAAAACATACTTTCCAGTCAAAATATATTGGTCGCCAGTGGCGACCAGGCATATTTCACAACCCTGATTATGACTTTTTTTTTGCCTAATACAATAAATCATTGGAAATAATTCTCATTGTCAAGGTGTAAATACATATAAATGTATATGAAATTCTCTGTATTAGTTCTCAAGAAAAGTCACAAAATTTATTACTCCCAAAAACAGACATTTTTTAAAGATGGTCAAATTGTGTTCTTGACCTTTCAATATCTGTTAATCCATCATAAACTGGAAATTAAAAATATAATGGAACCAATTCTTTCTTCTATTGAGTATAATAATAATAGTCAGGGTTGGCAAGGTTTCGGACACTATGGTAAAAACCACGGTATAAACCATGGTTTTTACCGTACTGTCCAAAACCTTGGTGTCCTAAACTGTCCAAAACTATATTTTTAGTAGAATTAAATTTTATTAAAATTATGCAAATATTTGAAAAATTTACAAAATTATTATAATTATTGTTGTTCTGTAACATTTTCCAGTATATTCCATAATGTTTAGTGAAAGATACATATATTAACAATTATAATATTCAAAAGTAAAAATTTATTACTGAAGCTTTAATGGAAAAATGTGGATAATTGTACCTCAAATATTGATTTTTTTTTTTTTTTTTTTTTTTTTTTTGGGGGGGGGGGGGGGGTTATATCTGCTGTTTTTGAAAATGCATATACTTCATTGCCTAATTATAACTTTTATACTTTATTTTTGGTATCTTTTAATATAAGTAATTTATGAAAGAACTTTTACAAATAATTTCTGTAAAATTTTGTATATGTAAGTATTTCGCAATTAAAAATAAAAGACAAATTATTCATTTTGAATATCCTATCATACATTTTTTATTGTAAGAGATTTTTTCGAGTCATTAAAATTACATTTTTTTTTATTGCTATTCATAAATTGTAAATTTCTTTTAACTTAAAAAGGTTTAAATTTTCAGTATAAAATACTTCTAATTACTAATTATAATTACTACTGAGAATGTAGGGAATAGAATTTCTTATAGTTTTAGATTTTGGACACTTTCGGACAGTTTAGGACACTTTTGGACGGTAAAAACCACCTGCCCTGTCCAAAACCAGTTTCAGACGTCCTAAACCCCAACCCTGATAATAGTAAATGTTATATTGAAAAGAAAGATAAAATAACATCTGACTAATAAAGTAATGAAAACTTATTTAACAAACTTTATTTGATTAATATTCTTGTATTTAATATATTCACAATCAGTAATTCAGATGATTGTGAAAGATATTTTGTAATTAAATGCACACCTCCATGAACTTAAATTGTTAAATAAATGGTTCTTGCATAATTAATATATTAAAACTCAAGATATATATATTCAAGCTAAGCTATCATAATTAGTAAGTATACAATTAAGATGCAATTTTTCTCATTTTGATAATGATATATATATATTTATAAATAAATTTATTTTTTTAGTATAAATACTATCTAAAAACGTAGGTTGAAAAACTTATTAATTTTGTATAGAGTTAAATCTCTAAAAATCAACATTGTTTATAAAAATAAGTCTTCTTATTCATACATTGTTTTATTTACACTCATTTATACATGCACAGCTTAAATATGTATAAATGGCGTTTTGGGATAAAGTAATTGAAATGATATATATATATATATATATATTAAAGATTTAGAATAATAGTTTCTTTCCTGACCCAGAAGATCTATAAATGGTGCTTTTTTGTAATCTATAATAATAAATGGAAAGGTTTGTCTGTCTGTCTGTCTGTCTGTCTGTCTGTCTGTCTGTCTGTTCTTTTATACGTTCAGCCCCTATTGAACGCAGAAGTACAAGAATTGACATACGGATGCTCTGGAGCCTTTCCGATGTTTTCTTCGAAACAGAATTTAAAAATCTTAATTAGTTTCGGAGATGTTAATTAAAATGCTGACCCATATCGATCGCGAAAATGACCAAAAATCCTTATCGCTTAAAAAGAGGATTCTATCAGCATTCAGCAGACGATTTAAACGGCTGTCTCTAACCGCAAAAAAACATGTGCAAGTCATTAATGTCACATGATCTTTAACTGGAGTTAAAAATTGCAAATTTCAAAGTGCTTCAAATTTTCTTTTTCGTACACAACACTTAATATACAACCTATTCAGCACAAAACCAACCTGCAGTTAAAATTTCATCAAATTTCATTAATAAACAAAGCAGTTACATTTTAATTGCTAATTAAATCTTATTCTAACACGTAATCTATCTTTCAATAGACGATAGGAGTTTCCATAGCAACAAAATACATTTGAAGGAACTAAAAAATACTTTTTCTTTCTTTTTTTTTTTTTTACTTCCATTACCCGACTACCGTGGTATATATATATAGGTTTTGGCGAAATAAAAAATATTTATTTTTCTTTTTACTTCCATTAATAAAACTACCGTAGATAATGGAATTAAAGATTTCACGTGATTTACATGTTTTAGAATGTCCTGATTAGGTTTTCTTTTGTATCACAGCTACTAATTAAAATAATTTCATAAGTAACACATTATTTGAAAGCTTTGTTGATTTGGAATTGAACAGTATATCTTTTAAATTATCGAAAGTTTTCACCAAATTTACACGCTTTAAGGTCTCCTGAATCAGTTTTCTTTTGTATCTCAGCTACTAATTAAAATAATTTCATGAGTAATACATCATTAGAAAGCTTTTTTAGATTTGGAATCGAACAGTGTAATACAGAAATTTGTACCGCCAGATGGCGCTGTAATATTTTAAAATTTCAAAATTTCAATTTCTAATTATGATTAAATTAATTTTAATACATCATTCGAAAGATATTTTAAAGTTCTTTTAAATTATCGAAAGTTTTCACCAGATTTACACGTTTTGAGGTGTCCTGAATCAGTTTTTTTTTTTATCTCAGCTATTAATTAAAAAAAGTTCATAAGTAATACATCATTTAAAAGCTTATTTTAGTTGATACACATTTTAAAGTACTTTTACATTATCGAAAATGGAATTCGAGATTTCACCCGATTTACACGTTTTGAGGTGTCCTGATTAGGTTTTCCTTTGTATCTCAGCTACTAATTAAAATAATTTTATAAGTAATACATCATTAGAAAGCTTTTTTGATTTGAAATCGAACAGTGGATTACAGAATTCTCTACCGCCAGATGGCGCTGTAATGTTTTCAAATTTCGATATTTCAATTTCTAATTATGATTAAATTATTTTTAATGCATCATTCGAAAGATATTTTAAAGTTCTTTTATATTATCGACAGTTTTCACCAGATTTACACGTTTTGAGGTCTCCTGAATTAGTTTTCTTTTGTATCTCAGCTACTAATTAAAATAATTTCGTAAGTAGTACATCATTAGAAAGCTTTTTTGATTAGGAATCGAACAGTGGAATACAGAAATTTGTACCGCCAGATGGCGCTGTAATATTTTAAAATTTCAATATTTCAATTTCTAATTATGATTAAATTATTTTTAATACATCATTCGAAAGATATTTTAAAGTTCTTTTAAATTATCGAAAGTTTTCACCAGATTTACATGTTTTGAGGTGTCCTGAATCAGTTTTCTTTTGTATCTCAGCTACTAATTAAAATAATTTCATAAGTAATACATCATTAGAAAGCTTTTTTGATTTGGAATCGAACAGTGGAATACAGAAATTTGTACCGCCAGATGGCGCTGTAATATTTTAAAATTTCAATATTTCAATTTCTAATTATGATTAAATTATTTGTAATACATCATTCGAAAGATATTTTAAAGTTCTTTTAAATTATCGAAAGTTTTCACCAGATTTACACGTTTTGAGGTGTCCTGAATCAGTTTTTTTTTTTTTTTTTTTTTTTTTTTTGTATCTCAGTTATTAATTAAAAAAAGTTTATAAGTAATACATCATTTGAAAGCTGGTTTTAGTTGATACACATTTTAAAGTACTTTTACATTATGGAAAAATGGAATTCGAGATTTCACCCGATTTACACGTTTTGAGGTGTCCTGATTAGGTTTTCTTTTGTATCTCATCTACTAATTAAAATAATTTCATGAGTAAATAATCATTTGTAAGCTTTGTTGATCTGGAATGGAACAATAGATTACAGAAATTTCTATCACCAGATGGCGCTGTAATATTTTTAAATTTCAATATTTCATATTCTAATTATGATTAAATTATTTCTAATACATCATTCGAAAGATATTTTAAAGTTCTTTTACATTATCGAAAGTGGAATTCGAGATTTCACCTGATTTACAATTTAAAGTTTCCTGATCAGGTTTTCTTTTGCATCTCAGCTAATTGAGTAAGAATAAGTAACTGGAATGGAACAATAGATTACAGAAATTTCTACCGCCAGATGGCGCTGTAATATTGATCTGATATTCTAATTATGATTAAATTATTTCTAATACATCATTCGAAAGATATTTTAAAGTTTTTTTACATTATCGAAAGTGGAATTCGAGATTTCACTTGATTTACAATTTAAAGTGTCCTGATCAGGCTTTCTTTTGCATCTCAGCTAATTGAGTAAGAATAAGTAACTGGAATGGAACAATAGATTACAGAAATTTCTACCGCCAGATGGCGCTGTAATATTTTTAAATTTCAATATTTCATATTCTAATTATGATTAAATTATTTCTAATACATCATTCGAAAGATATTTTAAAGTTCTTTTACATTATCGAAAGTGGAATTCGAGATTTCACCTGATTTACAATTTAAAGTGTCCTGATCAGGTTTTCTTTTGCATATCAGCTAATTGAGTAAGACCGTTCAAAATTGGTATATGCAAGTTAATTAGGAGGGGCTGGAACGGTGGGGAAGGAATAGGCGCGCAGCGCGCATGGGTTTGGGACCCGGTGCGAGTTTTTACCCGATGATAAAAGATTTTTTTATTTTATTTTTTATTTTCTTAATAATAAAAGTTTGAGTTGAGAAGGAATATGCGTGTGGTACAGCGCACGTATATCCTCAAGCGTGCGCGCGCAGCGCGCGTGGGTCTGCGCTGCCGAAGGCAGTGGCGTCCCGGCGTGAGTTTTTACCCGATGCTAAATGATATATTTTTAATTCCTTTTCTTGAGAATGAAAGTTTATGAGTAATAACATTGAATTCTGAGAAGTCATAAGGACAGTGAAGGAATACGTGCGCGCAGCGCACGGGTCTACGCTGCCGAAGGCAGTGGGGACCCGGTGCGACATTTTTCCCGATCAGAATTTTTTTTTCTCTTTTTTTATCACATGATACAAATTAATGCAATTTTGAGAATTCATTAATTATTGTGATTCATTTAAAAATAGTGACCAGCGAAGCGGGCGTAGCCTGCTAGTATAACGAATAAAATGCACTTTTCTTTTCTTTTTTTTTTTTTTTTTAACTTAAATTTAGTCTCCCTCCATCCAACTTGAAAGATATATAAATGATATTTTTTTGCAAAGTAGAGATTGAAATGTGATTTTTCTTCTTTAATACTTAAAATTTTATATTCAAGAGAAAAAGTATTTTTTTCAGTGTTGAAATTTCTAATAGATATTCATGTTTGTTAAGATTTAAAAAAATCTATCGGTAATTTTTGAAATTCTGTAATCTTTCTTAAATAAGGAAATATGTTTATATTTTAAATGATAGAAAATGTTTCTTGGATTATCAGTGAACTTAAAACTGTAACATGAAGTACCGTGTGATCATTTAACGATGAAAAAATATTTAAGATTAGACATTTAAAAAAGTAAAATTTTATTTGAACAACAGTTTAGTTTTACTATATTTTACAGTGCATTCTAACGGTAAAAGTTGTTTTGCTTTTATTTTTACTGAGAAAAAGAAAAGTTTTTTTTTTTTTTTTTTTCCCTTTATGCAGTAAATTTGAAAATTTGAATGCTGTGATGCATAAAAAATTATAGCAAGTATATATAAGTAAAAAAATCTGGAGTGACTCCACTCGACTTTCCGATCTTTAGGTAATGGACTTTATCCCCGTTACGTAATAAACCCTTGACATGTGACTACTACAGGGGAAAATGCAGAATTATGTTTACATTTGTGTTTTATGGGGAAATGTTTGCATTCTATAGGGCAATTTGTATTCTAGAGGGAAATTCATAGGGAAATTGAGAATCACAAGTCACATGTTGGGTATGATTTAGTCTCGAGCCCAAGAAAATGAATGTTATTGTCCATTAAGTTGTTTTAACTAGTAGATCTGCAAATCAGGAGCTTCAATATCTTAACTGCATCACACATTACTCTACACATAATTTTTATTTATTTATATTAAATAATTATTAAAATATATAGGGTTCCCAGTGGCAACTAAAAAACAACTATTTGCTACTAAAATCAACTCCAGGTTACTATGGCAACTATTTTGGGGGTAAAAGTGGCTTAAAAGCTACTATTTTCAAGAAAATGGAGATTATTTTGAACAAAAAGTTTTCCCCTGCTATTTTTTCTGTGCCTTTATTGCATTTTTACTTCCATTACACGACAACCGTAGGCCTGTAGGTAAAGGGAATATTTATTGTATTTGGTCAAAAAATTTAATTTTGAGTTTTAATCTGATTTACATGTTTTAAGGTAAAATAAAAAAAGTGGAGTCGTTTTCAACAGTTGGTGTGTGTGTGTTTAGGGAGGGGGGGTGGGGGAGATATCTTCTGACTACCATATCTCCGAAACTAATAAATATAGAATTGATGAAATTTCAGAATTGAAGCAGGTCTGGTGTACAGAAGATTTTTCTAACTTTTGGTGAAAATTGGAAAACCGGAAGTGTGACAATGGAAACTGAAAGTGGGACTGTAAAACTGTATATAAACACCCTTTTAGATGTCATATCAGTTGGTTAGTTCAAAAAAATTTATAAGTTTTCTGTATAAGTATGTCAGTTTGAGGTTCTTGGAAAGCGGCTTGTACAATTTTTTTCAAACTCGCCATATTAACACCCTTTTAGATATTTATTTGTATGTAATTGTTGTTTTCTAGTCAACAATTGAGTTTGCCGCGTTTTGGTGTTGATGAAAGTATCTCAAAAACGGCTCTAAGGATTTTTTTGAAAATTGCTATTCTTTAAATCTCATTCTCTGTTTTATATGGCTTTGCATATGTATCAGTTTTCTTTTACCTAATTTCTTAGGTCAATTTTATATCTTCTGACCACATTAACTCAAAAGACTGCTTAAGTATTTATATTTTTTAATCCAAGAATATTATTTGGATCGCAGTGGCTACAATTTTATACATTAGAGATTAGAGGCAACTAAAGCAACCATTTTTGAGTGCCTTTTATGCTGGGAACCCTGTATATAGACAGAGACACGTATATATATATATATATATATATATATACATACATAAATAACTTGCTACATAGCCATATACGTTTCTTAGGGGGATCGCTCCCCTCAGATACCCCCCTCGAACTTCCTGTTGTATCCATCTGTCTATTTCAAATATGTATATGTATATTTCATTGAAACTCATAGCTTTGTGTTAATTCCTTTTAACGCAAAATACTTGTACCAAATTTCATATGATTTTATAACATACTGGAATTATTTTGCGTTGCCCTGTAAACTAATTACCAATTCTTTGCCTACCATTTTCTAAAAAACCATGGTTTTAAACATTCTATAATATATGTTTATTTCACAATGTGTAAGGGAATTGTTGAAATACTGTTTGTAGATTGTAATGTACAAAATTCTTTTATTTGTACATGAGTGACAAACATTATATACAGCAATAAAAACTATACAACTATTTCCTTGTTACTCATTAATATTTGAATCATATTTGACATCACTTGAATGATTACAGAATACCAACAAAATACTTTTTTTTTCTCGATTAAACATGCTTTTAAGAATATTAAAATTATATGTTAATTACATTATGTTAAATGCAGCATAAGCACAATAAAATGTGCTTAAATAAAAATCTCTCCATAGACTCTAATGTTACGAAATTCTGTTATGTGTTTCTGTAAACCAGCCACAAACATTATGTACTTTAGTAAAAAGTGCAACTTATTCTATGTAGCTCGAGAATAATTGTTCGAAATTTGGCATAATTTGGATGATTACATAACATTGCTGGAACATTTTTGTAAGGTCTTGTATGTTAATTATTTTGTCTAAGCACGCATTTTTCTATTGAAAACATGCCACCAAGCTTCTCAAAAATGGATGTTTATTTCACTTTCTTTAATGTAGTGTAACCGTGTTAAAATATGTTTAAAAAAGAAATTCTGTCGTCTGGCCATAATGATGAGAAATACTTTGTTGTGTCCCTATACACGAAATATGAAAAATATAAGAAAAAAAAAATTATATAGCTTTCTGTATAGCGCCTGAACATATGTACCAATTTGCAAGTCAATCTGGAGATTTTTACGTCCGCTATCTCAGTACACGCTTGCAGAAAGATTGGCGCACAGAACCTAAAAAGTTTGTGAGTCTCCACATGCAGGCCACCAATGAAGTTTCAGCAAAGAAAAGCAAGAGAAGTCTAATAATCAATCAGCTCAATTGAATAAGTCCTTTAGAGTTGCTGTACTTCAAATAATTTGAGCCCATAGTTCATAATGATAAAGAATATTTTGCTGTGTCCCTGTAAAAAAATCTGTTAGAGCTAGGTTTACCAAAATCCAAACAGTTTGTGCATCGATTACCGGTAACATGTATGTGAGTAATTCTCTGAAAAGTGGCCATTTCATGTCCCAGTAATCTTGAGGGCATATTTTTAAAATCAGAAAAACAAAAATCTGTCAGAACTATCAATATTAATTAGTTAAGCATATAAACTGTAATTCTTTGGTTACTGGACTTTAAATATAATTTAAAAATATTTTTTCAAATGCAAAATATCATTCCCTCACTGTGTCCCCATTCACACATGTAAGTAAATAAAATGGTTTCTATGGTATTAAAGCACGTATATTTAGATTATTTTAATTGAAAATTTATTAAACATAATTTAATAAATATTTATCCATTATACTACATTTATATATTATGCAATGAAAGAAATTAGAACACACTTTATTGTTGTCCCTGGTATTAGATATCATTCCCCCATTAAACTATAATCACACCCCTACTTACTCCATTAATGGCAGCACGTGCTTTATATAAGTCAAATTTAATTTGTATAGCCGCAAAGTAAAAAGCCATGTTGTGTTCTGTTCGAAACTTTTTACAATGAGTTGCATAAGGCTCTCAAACGTTAGATTGAAATACAGTATTTTTATTATACGTCATTCCCTCATTCATTATAAAGTTAACTAAAAGAAATCAAATTTGCTTTTTTATGTTATTATAGTAATAAATATATGTTTTAATAAGTATTTAGTGTTTGAAAATACAACTAAACCTAATCATATTTTTATAAAGTAGTTTCTAGAAGAAATTTGTCATTCCCTCACAATCATTCCCTCATTTTTCTAATTAATAAAAATCTGGAGTGACTCCACTCGACTTTCCGAACATTGAGTAACTAACAGTTTTGTAGATAAAATAAAGAAAGAGGAATTGCTAAACAAACAAAAGAGAGAAAACCATAATAGAGTGTTTTTTTCTCCATATATCACACGAGGTTTTATTGAACGCTACTGAACTTTGAGCCCTTAGATCATAATGATAAAGAATTTTTCGTTTTGTCCCTGTAAAAATCTATAGATGCTAGATTCACCAAAATGCTTATAGTTAGTGCAACAGTGATTTATAATATTCATACAAATTTTCAGCTCAATTGAATAAGGCGTTTAGATGCTATCGCACTTTTAAAAATTTGGTCTCATAGGCCATAATGATAAAGAATTTTTCTTTGTGTCCCTGTAAAAAAACTGTAGTGCTAGATTCACCAAAATCTATACAGTTGGTGCAAATGCGACCTATAACATGTGTACAATTTTTTTGCTCAGATTAATAAGGCGTTTAGACGCTATCACACTTTTAAAAATTTGGCCCCATTGGCCTTAATGATAAAGAATTTTTCTTTGTGTCCCTGTAAAAAAACTATAAGTGCTAGATTCTCCAAAATCTATACAGATTGAGTATCTGTGACCTATAATATGGGTATAAAATTTTTGCTCAATTGAATAAGGCGTTTAGATGCTATCGCACTTTTAAGATTTTGGTCCCATAGGCCATAATGATAAAGAATTTTTCTTTGTGTCCCTGTAAAAAAACTATAAGTGCTAGATTCACCAAAATCTATAGGGTTCGTACTATGGTGACTTACAATATACGTACCAACTTTCAGGTTAATCGAACAAAGCCTTTAGACGCTAGCGTGTTCACAGACATACACACATACACACACACATACATACATCATCGTAAAAATAGTGAAAACGGACTCAGGGGACCTCAAAACGTATAGAAACATCAAAATCTCGAATGCGGATTTTTGACATGATTACAATACTTTCCTCACTATAGTGTTCGGAAAGTAAAAATAATACTATTTCAAAAAATTATCAGATGCAGTTTGGTTTATATTATTTTTTATTAACTGTAACGTATGTGTACATGCACAAAATTAAAATAAAAATAAAAATAAAAGAAATAATGGAGCAATTTTATTTGGGCTAACTTTTTTTTTTCCTTAAAAAAAAGCCCACTTTTCAGAGAATGACCCATTGTATATAAATTTTCAGCTCAGTCGGATAAGGCATTTAGACGCTGTCACACTTCAAATAATTTCAATTTATAGGTTATAATGATGAAGAATTTTTTGTTGTGTCCCTGTAAAAAAAAAATCTGGAGTGACTCCACTCGACTTTCCGAACATTGAGTAACTAACAGTTTTGTAGATAAAATAAAGAAAGAGGAATTGCTAAACAAACAAAAGAGAGAAAACCATAATAGAGTGTTTTTTTCTCCATATATCACACGAGGTTTTATTTAACGCTACTGAACTTTGAGCCCTTAGATCATAATGATAAAGAATTTTTCGTTTTGTCCCTGTAAAAATCTATAGATGCTAGATTCACCAAAATGCTTATAGTTAGTGCAACAGTGATTTATAATATTCATACAAATTTTCAGCTCAATTGAATAAGGCGTTTAGATGCTATCGCACTTTTAAAAATTTGGTCTCATAGGCCATAATGATAAAGAATTTTTCTTTGTGTCCCTGTAAAAAAACTGTAGTGCTAGATTCACCAAAATCTATACAGTTGGTGCAAATGCGACCTATAACATGTGTACAATTTTTTTGCTCAGATTAATAAGGCGTTTAGACGCTATCACACTTTTAAAAATTTGGCCCCATTGGCCTTAATGATAAAGAATTTTTCTTTGTGTCCCTGTAAAAAAACTATAAGTGCTAGATTCTCCAAAATCTATACAGATTGAGTATCTGTGACCTATAATATGGGTATAAAATTTTTGCTCAATTGAATAAGGCGTTTACATGCTATCGCACTTTTAAGATTTTGGTCCCATAGGCCATAATGATAAAGAATTTTTCTTTGTGTCCCTGTAAAAAAACTATAAGTGCTAGATTCACCAAAATCTATAGGGTTCGTACTATGGTGACTTACAATATACGTACCAACTTTCAGGTTAATCGAACAAAGCCTTTAGACGCTAGCGTGTTCACAAACATACACACATACACACATACACACATACACACACATACATACATCATCGTAAAAATAGTGAAAACGGACTCAGGGGACCTCAAAACGTATAGAAACATCAAAATCTCGAATTCGGATTTTTGACATGATTACAATACTTTCCTCACTATAGTGTTCGGAAAGTAAAAACTATTAGATTCACCAAAAGCTATAGAGTCAGTACAACTGTGATTTATAACATGTGTATAAATTTTCAGTTCAATTGTATAAGGACTTTAGACGCTATTGCACTTCAAATAATTTCAGTTCATAGACCATAATGATATAGAATTTTTTGTTGTGTCCCTGTAAAAAAACTATAAGTGCTAGATTCACCAAAATCAATAGCATTTTTGTGCTATGGTCACATGCAACATACTCGTACATACCAACTTTCAGCTCTATCGAACAAAGCATTCAGATTATTACTTACAGACTTTGAATAAACACCATAAAATGCAATAAACTCGCAACAATTGTTTCGGGTCGAAAAAACACACGACCCTTCATCAGGCGAATAAAGTAAGCACGAGTGCTGCAGTCAAAGCGGCAAAGCGGCACGCATTAGTGCGTTGCCGCTTTGACTGCAGCACTCGTGCTTACTTTATTCGCCTGATGAAGGGTCGTGTGTTTTTTCGACCCGAAACAATTGTTGCGAGTTTATTGCATTTTATGGTGTTTATTCAAAGTCTGTAAGTAATAATTTTTACAACGCCAGTTTTGTGGTGCTTCTTTATTCAAAGCATTCAGATGTTATCATGTTCACTCACATACATGCATACATCACGAAAAATCATGTAAAATCTTAAATATTTCTAAAAGGGGGGCTCGTGTCAAAACCAAACTTGGAGGTGTTATACTAGACATCTTGACCATAGCCTCCTAAACTAGATGTCTGTCGCGTAGCTCGGAAGCTTAGCAACAGTTCAAGCGGTACACAGCACCACCTGATACAGATTGCACGACTTTTTTTATTCAACAGCCAAGACGATTATGTATATCATATATAACTTTTTAAAATTATTGGTGACAGTTGACTAAAAAGTTGCGCAATCTGTACCAGATAGCACTGTCTGCCGCTTGAACTGTTGCCAAGTTTCCAAGCCACGCGACAGGCATTTAGTTTAGCAGACTATGTCTTGACAGTCACAAGTATAAATTTGCAACATTCTACGACAAATCTTTTTTTTAGCTATGCAAGATATAAAATCCATTTTGCAAATCATGACTATAATACTTTCCTTACATGTGATGTTCGGAAAGTAAAAACAATATTTGAAAACATAAAATGTGTACAAACAAAATAAAAATATGCCATTGCAACAAATGTTTTTCATTGTCATTTTTGTAAACTTATCTCCATATTGTGTGTAGTGATTTTTAAACTTGACCTTATAGTATTCTCCTTAGGCTTTAAACTGACTCACGTTATCAATCATAAGCATTCAATGAAAGTCAAGTCACTTCATAATTAGTATTTATAATGAATTTGAAAAATTTAATTTTATTGCATTAACAACACTTTCTAAACTAAGTATGCAACACTTATGATTATTGACATGATTTCACATCATTTGGAAATTAGTAACTATGCCAGTAGATGTTCAGTTTGTAATTTGTATGTTATTTTATTTCTTAAAAATATACATACGTTTTTGTTTTTGTACTATCAATATGTATCTATATAAGATCTATCTATAAAGAGCAGAGTCTGTCTGTCTGTGTGTGTGTCTTGTCTGTGTGTCTGTCCGCTATAGAAACCTAGACCGTTTCACCGACCGGGACAAAATTCGGCACGGTTAATGTTTACGACCCGAGAAACACAACGCCGCAAGCGATTTTACAAAATTCTCCCCCCAAGGGGGGGGGGGGGGCAAAACGTAATTTCACAAAATCCTTCATATCTCAAACAAAAAAACAGATATCCGTAAAATTTTTGCTTTAAAATATAGCTAATACAAATGTCTAAAAATCGGTTTCTGGAATTTTTGAAATTCGGTCCCCAAGGGGGCGGGGGGGCAAAATGTGATTTCACGTGCGTAAAACGTGATTTCGCATAATCCTATATATCTCAAACAAAAAAAATAGATATACATGAAATTTTTGTTCTAAAATATAGCTAATGCAACTATCTAAAAACCAATTTCTGGAATTTTAGAAATTCAGCCCCCAGGTGGGGCAGCAAGGAGGGGGGGCTATGGAGCAAAAACAAATAGAAATACAGTTAGGCCGTTCAAAATTGGTACACATAGGTTTTAAAGGCCTGCAAGTCGAATGGGGATATTTTCGATCGTGTAAAGTTAGCAGGAGGGGAGGGGGGGGGGCAAAAAAATAAAAATAGTGTCAGATCGTTCAAAATTGGTACATAGAGGCGTTCGATACTTGCAAATCGATTGCGGATATTTTTGAATTTGTAAAATTATTAGGAGGGGCGGTAAGGGGGGTTATGGGGCAAAAACAAATAGAAATACAGTTAGGCCGTTGAAAATTGGTATAGATAGGTTTAAGAAGCCTGCAAGTCGAATGGGGATATTTTTGAAAGTGTAAAGTTATTAGGAGGGGAGAGGGGGGGGGCAAAAAAATAAAAATGGAGTTAGATCGTTCAAAATTGGTTTATAGAGGTTTTCGATACTTACAAATCAATTGCGGATATTTTCGAATTTGTAAAAATTATTAAGAGGGGCGGTAAGGGGGGGCTATGGGCAAAAACAAATAGAAATACAGTTAGGCCGTTCAAAATTGGTACAGACAGGTTTTACAGGCCTGCAAGTCGAATGGGGATATTTTCGAAAGTGTAAAGTTATTAGGAGGGGCAAGAAGGGGGGGGGGCAAAAAAATAAAAATAAAATTAGATCGTTCAAAATTGGTATATAGAGGTTTTCGATACTTACAAATCGATTGGGGATATTTTCGAATTTGTAAAATTATTAGGAGGGGCGGCAAGGCGGGGCTATGGGCAAAAACAAATAGAAATACATTTAGGTCATTCAAAATTGGTACAGATAGGTTTTAGAGGCCTGCAAGTCGAATGGGGGTATTTTCGAAAGTGTAAAGTTATTAGAAGGGCCGGGAAGGGGGGAGGGCGGAGGGTAAAAAAAAATAAAATAGAGTTAGATCATTCAAAATTGGTACATAGAGGTTTTCGATACCTACAAATCGATTGAGAATATTTTTGAATTTTTAAAATTATTGGGAGGGGCGGGAAGGGGGGAGGGAGCGGAGGGGCAAAAAAATAAAAATAGAGATAGATCGTTCAAAACTGGTGCATAGAGGTTTACGATACTTACAAATCGATTGCAAATATTTTCAAATTTGTAAAATTATTAGCATAGACGGGTGGGGGTGGGGCGAAGGGGGAAAAAATAGAAAAAGAGTTAGAACATTTTGGGAATTTTTTCCGAAGGCAGTGAGAACCCGGTGCGACATTTTTCCTAATCAGATTTTGTTTCTCTTTGTTTTCACGTGATAAAAATTAATGCAATTCTGAGGATTCAGTAATTATAGTGATTCATTTAAAAACAGGGACCAGCGAAGCGGGCGTCGCCTGCATCGTTTATGAACGGGTAAGCCATTGGGGGACGGGTTAGCCATTGTCGCAGGCAGTAGGGCCAGGCACAGGAGGCTGCGAAGACGACCAAGTCGCTGCCGAAGGCACCTGGAACACAAAGCGAGCTTTTAATCGATTTCAGTTTTTTTTCCCCCATAAAGCAATATAAAAAAGAGGTTCCTTTAAATATAGTGACCAGCGAAGCGGGCAAAGCCTGCTAGTTATGTATATAAATACTCCCAGTAGCAGAAATGATGCAGCACGACAGGGAGTCTTATCTCAAAAAGAAATGCCAGGCTTCGAAAATACAATATATAATTTACGTTATGTCTCTAGATTGCTGTACTTTGTTAAATCTATATAGGATAAAAGAGCAGAGTCTGTCTGTCTGTCTGTCTGTCCGCTATAGAATCCTAGGCCGTTTCACCGAGCGGGACCAAATTCGGCACGGTTAATGTTTACGACCCGAGAAACGCAACGCCGCAAGCGATTTTACAACATTCGCCCCCCAAGGGGGGGAGAGGGGGCAAAACGTGATTTCACAAAATCCTTCATATCTCGAACAAAAAAACATATATCCGTAAAATTTTTGCTTTAAAATATAGCTAATACAAATGTCTAAAAATTAATTTCTGGAATTTTTGAAATTCGGTCCCCAAGGGGGGGGGGGGGAGAGGGCAAAACGTGGTTTCACATGCGTTAAACGTGATTTCACACAATCCTATATATCTCAAACAAAAAACAGATACACGTGAAATTTTTGCTCTAAAATATAGCTAATGCAACTATCTAAAAACCAATTTCTGAAATTTTAGAAATTCAGCCCCCAGGTGGGGCAGCAGGGGGGGAGGGCTAGGGGCAAAAACAAATAGAAATACAGTTAGTCCGTTGAAAATTGGTACAGATAGGTTTTTGAAGGCCTGCAAGTCGAATGGGGATATTTTCGAAAGCGTACAGTTATTAGGAGGGGCGAGAAGGGGGAGGGAAGAGGGGGGGGGAGCAAAAAAATAAATATTGAGCTAGATCATTCAAAATTGGTTTATAGAGGTTTTCGATACTTACAAATCAATTGCGGATATTTTCGAATTTGTAAAATTATTAGGAGGGGCGAGAAGGGGGGTGGGGCGGTAAGGGGGGGCTATTTGCAAAAACAAATAGAAATACAATTAGGCCGTTCAAAATTGGTACAGACAGGTTTTAAAGGCCTGCAAGTCTAATGGGGATATTTTCGAAAGTGTAAAGTTATTAGGAGGGGCGATAAGGGGGTGGGCAAAAAAATAAAAATACAGTTAGATCGTTCAAAATTGGTATATAGAAGTTTTCGATACTTACAAATCGATTGCAGATATTTTCGAATTTGTAAAATTATTAGGGGGCGGGGCTATGGGCAAAAACAAATAAAAAATACAGTTAGGCCGTTCAAAATTGGTACAGACAGGTTTTAGAGGCCTGCAAGTCGAGTGGGGATATTTTCCAAAGTGTAAAGTTATTAGGAGGGGCGAGCAAGGGGGAGGTGAGAGGGGGGGGGCGAAAAAAAATACAGTTAGGTATATAGAGGTTTTCGATACTTACAAATCGATTGCGGATATTTTCGAATTTGTAAAATTATTAGGAGGGGCGGTAAGGGGGGCTATGGGCAAAAACAAATAGAAATACAGTTAGGCCATTCAAAATTGGTACAGATAGGTTTTAGGGGCCTGCAAATCGAATGGGGATATTTCGAAAGTGTAAAGTTATTAGAAGGGCCGGGAAGGGGGGGGGGGCAGAGGTGCAAAAAAAAATAGAGTTAGGTCATTCAAAATTGGTACATCGTGGTTTTCGATACCTACAAATCGATTGCGGATATTTTTGATTTTGTAAAATTATTAGGACGGGCGGTAAGGGGGGGGTATGGGCAAAAACAAATAGAAATACAGTTAGGCCATTCAAAATTGGCACAGATAGGTTTTAGAGGCCTGCAAATCGAATGGGGATATATTCGAAAGTGTAAAGTTATTAGAAGGGCCGGGAAGGGGGGGGGGCAGAGGTGCAAAAAAAAAATAGAGTTAGATCATTCAAAATTGGTAAATCGTGGTTTTCGATACCTTCAAATCGATTGCGGATATTTTTGAATTTTTAAAATTATTGGGAGGGGCGGGAAGGGGGGAGGGAGCGGAGGGGCAAAAAAATAAAAATAGAGATAGATCGTTCAAAACTGGTGCATAGAGGTTTTTGATACTTACAAATCGATTGCGGATATTTTCGAATTTGTAAAATTATTAGGGCGCTCATATATATGCATTCGCGCGTGCGCATCGTGCACGGGTCTACGCTGCCTAAGGCAGTGGGGACCCGGTGCGACATTTTTCCCGATCAGAGTTTTTTTTTTTTTTTTTTTTTTTTTTTTTTTTTCACATGATAAAAAATTATGCAATTTTGAGAATTCATTAATTATAATGATTCATTTAAAAATAGTGACCAACGAAGCGGGCGTAGGCCTGCTAGTATTCTTAATATTTTCTCTTTGTGGATACAAATTTTGTATATTTCAGGAATTGCTAATACCAGGCTTGGTCTGATATTCCTAGATAGCAGATAAAATTTTGCTTTGCTGCAGATAGATACCATACAGAAAATTCTGCTACTGGGCAAATACTTTGATTAGAATGCATATAATTATTATGTATATCCATTTGTAATATAAATGTGAATACAGAAAACATCTATTCTAAATTAAGGGGACTCTCTACTTATCGTCTTCGAAAGCTGAAGCCAATAGTTATTCTGTGGCCAAATTTATCCCGTTATAACTAATACATATATATATATATATATTTTGTAAATCCATAAAAATGTACTCCCATTAGCTAATACATATTTTTAAATTCCGTTTTCACATTTAAAAAATTCACAATTGTTAAACAGGTTATCGCTTTCTAAAAATTGATTTTCTTAATTTTTAAGATTACGTTTTTAAACTAAAAT
This sequence comes from Salticus scenicus, assembly GCA_963930645.1. Lineage (NCBI taxonomy): Eukaryota > Metazoa > Arthropoda > Arachnida > Araneae > Salticidae > Salticus > Salticus scenicus. The sequence continues at coordinate 82,075,985 of OZ005649.1, forward strand.
TAGAATGTTGTGGCCACCACATGACTTTCTTCTATAATTTCCTATGCAAATTCACTCAGTAAAAATAATTTATTAAAATCACTATTTAATAAAATTATCTTCCATGATAATGCAGTATGATTTCCATATTAGAGTAGTAGTATAACACTAAATATTCAAAAAAAGCTATTATTCTCGATATTACTTTTTTTTTCTTTTGTTAAAAATGAAAATAAAATCGCTAACTTTATTTTAATTGTCGCAGATCGATAGTTCAACCATTCATTTTAAAGGTATTGGCGAGCTCTTTTGAAAGATACCCATCAGGAAAATTTACTCCCCTTGAGGGGGGGGGGGGGAGGCTCCTACATACACAATATTTTTTCCCAGTTGACTATCTCTATTACAAATAATTCTTTTAAATTTCATAATGATTATTAAAAAATAATTCTCTTTTTGCACATTTATACAAAATTTTGTCCTATACCACTATGTTAAAAATTTAGAAAAAGCGGGATGGCAACACAAGCTATTGGACAATTTTTACCAAAAGTTGCTAGGCACTAATTTATGTCAATATGTAACTACATACCAATTTGTATGAAATTATGTGGTGTAGTACCTGAGATACAGTCGCCACAAAATTTTGTCACACACACGCAGACAGACAGGCATTCTCTAAAAATGGTCAAATCGTGTTCTACAGCTCTCAAAACGTGTAAACTGTAAATCCATCAAAAACCCGAGATCAAAAATTTTCACGAATCCAATACTTTCTTCTATTGAATATAGAAGAAAGTAAAAATGGAAAATTTTACATAGTGAAAATTCGCATTTTACGACTTCAAATTAAAATATTAAAAATTGTAAAAATCAATTTTTAAAAAGTGACTAGCGAGCTTCGCCCGCTAGCGGGTCAGTATTTTCAAGTGAATCACTAAAATTAATGAATCACTAACAGTAACTTTTAGTGTTAAGAAAAGAAATTAAAAAAAAAAAAAAAAAAAAAAAAAAATCATTTCTGATTGGGTAAAAAGTCGGCCCGGGTTCCCACTGCCTTCGGCAGCGCTGCGCGCGCGTATTCCTTTCCTGACCCTTCATGCCCCCCCCTCAAAAGAAAATAATTTCTGATCGGGTAAAAACTCACACCGTGTCCCCACTGCCTTCGGCAGCGCAGACCCATGCGCGCACGCGTGAAGGTATACGCGCGCTACGCGCACATATTTCTTCTCAAATCAAATTTTTATTCTTAAGAAAAGAAAATGAAAAAAAATCATTTCTCATCGGTTAAAAAGTCGGATCGGGGCCCACTGCCTTTGGCAGCGCTGTCCCGTGCGCGCGGTGCACGCCTATATCTTCCCCACCCTTTCAGCCCTTCCTAATTGACCTACATATGAGCCGTTCAGTGCACACATCGACTAACTCCACTTTTTGAAAAATCTTAAATTTTATGTCAAAGCACTTGGTATAATCATAACTTTTTGTATTTATAATAACTTTCCGGAATAATAAAGATTAGCACCGTTAAATGGCAAATTTTTTTTGGCCATTGAATAATAAGTAATTTATTTCAGAAGCCATTTCGATTAACTCCATACTCTAATGTAAATCGTTTCGGTAACGCTGTATCTGTTCTGGCCGTGCATCGACGCTTATTTGTTTTTAAACAGCGGAAGATGCTCTCTCCCTCTCAATAATATTCGTAACAAAATCGCATCGGTAAACAGATAAAAAGAACAACGTTTACAGTAGACTTTACCTGTAGTAAAAGTAATATATTTTTTTCTTTTAAATTATACTGCTAAAATAAAAATACCATATTTTTGGATCTCTATTTTACAGAAATTTACAGAAAATCGTATTTAAATCAAATCATTAGATTTTTTTATCATGATTATTTTTTATCATGATTATTTTTTTATCATGAAAAATGGAGAGACATGATGGACCTGCTAAAATTCATTCCTCCTTTTAAACACGATTACTATAAGAACTTGTCAACAAATCGAAATGACGAATCCTCGCATACAGCTGATGAAGAAGACATTATTTATAATATTGCTGAATCATCCCAAAGAATAATGCCGCTGACATAAAACTGCTATGAATTAATTACAAAAATTATAATATAACAGAACTGACAACATACATTCTTATGGAAAAGCTGTGATAAAAATGTATAATAACTAACTTTTTCTGTAATAAAAAACTTAAAAATGTAAAGACTTAATTTAACTTTATTACTTTTTTCAGTTGCCAAATCGATTAACTCCACCAGTCACATAAAAACTGTAACATTACTGACGATTGTTTGTTGGCTATTCTTTCTTATTAATTTTATACACCGTTAGATGAAAGCTATATCTGCAATTATGCATTCTACATTATATATTTGAATTCATATTATCAGAGGAATTTTAAAAAACAATATACATTACATCATCGCGTTTCTCAACTTTTTGTTTTATGGAGTTAATCGATGTGTGCACTGAGCGGCTCATATAGCAATTTTGATCGGTCTAACTGAATTAGCTGAGATGCAAAAGAAAACCTAATCAGGACACCTCAAAACGTGCAAATCTGGTTAAAACTTTCGATAATATAAAAGAACTTTAAAATATCTTTCGAATGATGTATTAAAAATAATTTAATCATAATTAGAAATTGAAATTTTAAAATATTACAGCGCCATCTGGCGGTAGAAATTTCTGTAATCTACTATTCGATTCCAAATCAACAAAGCTATCTAATGATGTATTACTTATGAAATTATTTTAATTGGTAGCTGAGATACAAAAGAAAACCGATTCAGGAGACCTCAAAACGTGTAAATGAAGCGAAATCTTGAATCCCACTTTCGATAGTATAAAAGTACTTTAAAATATCTTTCGAATGATGCATTAAAAATAATTTAATCATAGTTAGAATTTGAAATACGCGTATTAGAATAAAACTTAATTTGCAATTAAATTGTACATTTTTTATTTATTCTCGAAACCCGATGAAATTTTAACTGCAACTTCGTCTTGTGATGTTAAAAGTGTGTAGCAAGTTTGAAATAATTTTGAAGAAAATTGAAGCATTTTGAAATTTGCAATTTTTATTTCCAGTACAAAATCAGTAAAGCAGGAAGTACAATCTATTTATTTTTTCGCCCGGCGCCATGGTAACCGAAATACGTCTAGAAGCTCGCTAGTCTGCGAAATTAATAAAACTCTTGTGATTTGTTGCCACCTTTTATTTCGTACTTTAGTTAATTTTAAAAAATCTAATAGTCCTATCGATAAGCTATTTAAACCGTCGGATTCAGAAAAATCGGACCTTTCATTTGATACCTTATTTGTAACGATACGACTGATATTTCTAATTTATTTTCCACTTTTTCCGTAAAAATGTCGCTTTTTAAGCATTTAATCGTGAATTCTGGGTCATTTTTCGGTAGACATGGGTCGACGTTTTAATTAATATCTCCGCTAATTAGGGTCGCATCGCTTAGCGAATTATCGCGATGTCGAGATGAAGAAATTCTGCGTCTGTCGACACCGGTTTCGAGGCGCTGCGATCATTAGCGCCGGAGCTTTAGCGGTCACAACCCTAACAGCACGGTTAGGCTTAACTTATTCACAGTACATCTTAAGGACGTTTCTGGGATGTCTTTACATCCAGAAGACATCTTGAAGATATCCTGGGGAGGCAATGTGCTGTCTGGAAAGGCATTTCTCACAGACAGACAGATGCGCACAGATTTTAATAATATAAGGAGATAACTCGACCTGTTTAATAGTTCTGAATTTTCTGAATGTGAAAACGGAATTTAAAAATATGTATTAATTCATGATTTATAATGGGGCGAAATTCTCAACAGGATAACATTAGCTTTGGCTTCTGGGGACCGTATAGTGCCCTCAAGCAGAGCTTAAGGACCCTTCAGAGACTGGCAACTTAGAAAGCTGCAAGTCGGCTCTATTTATATTTCTTTGATGTGGTTTAGGAGATTGACGCTGGCTGCAATCGAAGATCACAAACCTCCTAGTGCGATAATTGCATGAGAAGGAGGTCTCTTTTGTAAAAGAGCAATAAAAAGTAATGCCCTTCATTGTAAATGTGTGAAAATTTTCAAGTGTCACTTTCGGACAATAGATAATTTATGTGTTTTGACGCTCTGCATGTTGCCAATGTCTGAAGGGTCCTTTACAGTCAAAAGACAAACATGCAGTTGTGAAAGTGTTAATACACTTGCCACATTTTTGCACCTCATGTCTTGAAATGGTTAAATGTCAATATTAATGGAAGTGGCAGTTCAAAATAATTTGCTAAAATCGTTAATATTTATCAAGAAAAAATTTGCTTTATAGAAAATGTACTCTTCACAACATTCAACAATCTTAAAATAGATATTTTTATACAAGTCAGCAAATTTAAAATAGACTTTTCATCAAAACTGTGGAGTTGGAAATAAGTAAAAAACTTAGAACAAGCACCATAAAATGTAAGAACCCACAACAATTGTTTTGGGTCAATGGGAAACATGACACTTTGTCAGGTAAATAATGTAGGCACGAGTGTTGCAAACCAAGTGGCAATGCACTTTATAAAAAGAGTTGGAGTCAGAGTCACTGTGCTGACTTTGACTCCAGCTTCTGTTACACAGTTTGAAGTTGAACAAAACACATTATGTTGTATTTTAAATTTATAAAACTAATTTTATTTTACTAAATACATTAATAAATACCTAGTTTTTTAGAATTATTGGCATATTAAATAAATATAGGGAGGACGAAGGATGGATGTGAATTTATTTATACCTTAGTTAAATGATTCAATTGATTGTGGGCTGCAGCTAAAAGGGGTTGGGACAGGATGGGCAATATTCAACCTGAAAATATTTTTACCTGTCCTATTATAATTTACTCAACATATTCATCAAAACAACAATACATATTGTTCTTCATACAGGGATGGGATTTTTTTTTAGCTGATTTCAACATTTTTGTAGATTTAGTTTTTAAGTTTTCTCGGCTATTTTTGTCTTTCTGATGTAAATTTGCTACATCAGCTAATTGAGTAAAATCTGATTGAATACTAAAACATAATCATGTTTTCTTTTTTTATAGATTGAAGATTAAAAATATATTTATTATTCTAATATAAAATACATAATAAAGTTTGTCATCAAAATTCTAGTATTCTGTTTCAGCATCTTGCCTTTGCATGTAGTTTCAACTTTTTGTGTTTTTCCTGATCTCATCCCTATTCATAGATTTTTCTACTTTCATACCCCTTGAAAGACAATATTCTAATCAAAATGATCACACTTATTTCTTCCAACTCAATTAAAAGAGGAAAAATTTTTTTTTTATTATTACTATTAATCCTAGCGGACCGGTGATTGCCATGACGATAGTATCATGAAGTATTTCTCGTATTGTAAAATATTTTGCCTATCCTTTACTGAGGACTGATATAGTTAATATTGGTGAGGTTTTCTTTCCTTGCAAACTGTCACTACCAAATATTTTGTTGTAAGCTGATATCGTTCATCTAAAAAAGATTTTTGGAATCCAAATAATAACATTGTTTGGCTGACTTAAATTCTTCGTACATTTATATCAATATTGCTATCATGCGGTTTGTTACTTTTTGGCGCGGCCGTTTTGGCGCT